>OU611995.1:11276500-12538000 GCA_914767915.1 Agriopis aurantiaria | reverse complement strand
AGTAAGTTGAAGGCACAATAGAAAAGTTTCTTAATAATTCGTATATTACGAACTAGACAGACCCGACAGATGTTGTCCTGTCTAAGAACTGTCAAACGCGCGAAGTTAAAATCGTTGTTAAGTTTTATGAAAATTTCCAATTTTCTGCGCATTTTTCTTGATCTTTCTTTCCGTAAAAACCTTCTACAAAGTATAAGAAAACTTAAAAAAAGATGGATGAAATCTGTATACTCGTTCTCAAGCTATGGCGTGACCAAGGTAAATAGGGATTAATTTTTATATATACAGATAACAGGCTTAGTGAAAGATTTAAATACATAATACATACCGAAAAACATTACTAAATTAGCTGATAAATTTCTGAGATGCAAGCGCTTAAAGTTTTTGGTAGGGATATAAAGCGGATGCTCTGTCCCTTTCCCGCAAAGCGTGTGTTAGTCTAGCATTTGTATGGTGCGCGCAAGGCTTGACGTCTTGCTATAGTGCGCTCTCTGTCTAGCATGAAATTAAATTTGTTTTCGATGATGGCCTCTATTTAGTGTAATTTATGATCAGCTTATTTATGAGACAAGATGGACAGACGACCTAAAAAGACCGCAGGGAAACGCTGGATGCAGGCCGCTTCCAACCGGCCTTTTTGAAGATCGATGGGAGACGCCTTGTCCAGCAGTGGACTTTTTAATTTTTATTTATTTATTAATAGGCTTGCGTTTGACCGCCAACTCGCCTGATGTAAAGCTATGATGCGGTCTACGGTGGAGCACGCTTGCATAGAAGAAACCGATTCACTCGTGATTTGAAGACACCCAGATTGTAACAACCGGGTAACACCCATTCAGGCAGCGCATTCCACAGACTAGCAGTTCGCACAATAAAAGTGGAATCAAAGCGCTTCGTTCGGGTTTTCAGAATACCGTCCATAAAGCGGTGTCGATTTTTTGTGCCTGCTCCGGGAGTCCGATAGAAAAATGGGTAGGATCATTAGATCATGAAGATCCGGTGCACAGGACGTCCTACGGCTGAAATGATGATGATGAGTCAGTGCATTCCGCAGGCAGCGGTTCATACTTTGTGTCATTTGTGCTATCATTATTTTCAGTGTATTTGATTCTGATTGCAGAAAGATATTCGCTACACAAAACATGGTCCGAACGACGAGCTTGATACGTTAAACAAGACCGGCCTACCGGGAATCGAAGCTACACTACCCAACTCTTATTGCAACGTTATGTTACAGGTATGGTCCAGAATATCTATACTTCTATACTAATATTATAAAGAGGAAATATTTTTTTGTTTGTTTGTTTGCATTGAATAGGCTCCAAAACAACTGAACCGATTTGAAAAATCCTTTCACTGTTGGGAAGCTACACTATCCCCGGGTATAGGCTATATTATATTAAAAAAAAAAAAATAGGGAGCCTCACTAAAACTCCAATAATGTAACCCAAGGTGTAAGAAAAGTAAGACTTACACCCACCCGTGCGAAGCCGAGGTGCGTTGCTAGTTAATAATATTTATGTAAAATATTGCCACAAAAACAAAAAAAAGTTATACCTCCAGTTCCCCTTTAGCACTTACAACCCCTCTTGGTCGTCCATTTGATTATATTTTGAGCATGTCGTCGCACCGTAGCACGCTTTCAAGCAGTCTCCCAAACAGCTACCATGGCTTTTGTATGTTTTTGGTATTTCTCATGTATGGTCCTAATAGGCATGATTTCTAATGTTTAATTTATAACAAATAACCGGCTTAGCGAGGAATATAACTAAATACATTACACATACTGAAAAAATAATTTGAATTGGCTGATAAATCTCTGAGATACGAGTATTTAAAGTTTTAGGTGGGGATAGGGAGGGGATGTTCTATCCCTTTCTCGCAAAGCGTGTGTTAGTATAGCATTTGTAAGGCACTCCTGAACCGTCACGTCACGGCTCAGTATAGTGCGCTCTCTGTCTAGCATGAAATTAAATTAAATTAAAATGCTTATATCTTATTTATTTTTGAACTAATTTTGTTTTTGTTGATGTGCTCTATTTATGATCAGCTTTTTTATGAGGTAATAAAAAAAATATTAGTCATCATGCCTATTATTGACGAGCAGAAGGAACATTTTCACTGTTAAAGTCTGGGAAAACTCTTTGCAGGTCCTGTATTACACACCTCCCGTAAAAGCCACGCTATTGGCTCACACGTGCGCGAAAGAATTCTGCCTCAGCTGCGAATTAGGTATGTAATTACAAAAATACAAATAACAGGCGCCGCCGCTACCGCCTACGCGTCAGGCGGACTGTACGTGTGTCTGCAGCTCTTTTTATTTAAAATATGTGTTTTGTCTCTTTCAGTTCAATTTTAAATAGACCATGACAGAAAAGGATCAAGATTCGTATGTGGTTTTCCGATGTACAAAAGTGGTTAGATTCATCACCCTATTTGCAATCGTTTGATAAACCCATTTTAGCTAAAATACCGTATGGTTTTCAACTTTTCGCTTGGGAAAAGTATCACAAGCTAGAAAGAGACATCAAATTAGTATTTCGCACTTTATTTTAGTACTTGCGCATTTTTTATGGAAAAGTTCCTGCCTCTTTGTTACCTTTTCACAAACAAACGGCTAAATTGATTTTGATGAAATTTGAATAGGAAGTAGTATGTATTGTATGGACAGACGTAGTTGAGGGGAGGGTTGAGGTATGTAACCCGAAATACGTACTAAATAAAATAAAACGTTTGCCGATGCGTGGTCAAAAAAAACGAGCCTAAATCGGTAAAACGTCAACCCAAGTCTTTACCTTTTCAGGTTTTCTGTTCAGTATGCTAGACGCATCCGGCGGGACTCCGTGCAACGCCTCGAATTTCCTCCGCGCATTCCGAACGGTACCCGAAGCGGCTGCTTTGGGCCTTATACTGCCTGACAGGGCGGCCGACCCGAGAGTTGATCTCATTGCTTTAATACAGGTAAAACTACATTTATTTTTCTTTAGAATTTTGTTTTCACTCATTAACATAAATGCGAAGGAGACAGAAATTATCACACTCACAGAAATAGCCAGCCAGGTCCCAAAGTAAAAGATGTTTAAAATTACCCCCTTGAAACGTACCCCAAGTGAAGCTTGGGTTATGTCCTACCTAGCAGTGGGCAGGCGCTTCAAAGAAAGATTTTATGCGAGTATAAGGTAAGATTTAATCAAGAAAAATTGAAGTTAACATGCGAGACAGGGTCGTGAGCTCGGAAGGTGGTGAGAAAATATGTTGGTCTCTTGTTAGGAGGATTCGAGAATGTACGTATTTCCCTAGTTTTTAAATATTTTGTTATTAAATTGAGGGTGATAAATTGTTTTTCGTTTACAAGTGAAAGCGAACTGACATTACGTCAATCACTTTCATTCTGTCAACGATCTTTATGTCATCGTGGTGACTTTTTTATTCGTTAAGTTTGGCTTCTAGCGTATGTGCCATTTGCCATGAACGGAAGATATTTTTAGAACCGTTACGCCCCCATGACGCAGCTTTTTTTTCACCCATATAATACTTAATTCACACTCAAATGGAAAATGCCACTACTGCAAGCCGGTGTCATAATAATAAATGCGGAAGAGACAAAAATATCGCACGCAAAGAAATAGCCAGCCAGGTCTCAAAGTAAAAGAAGTTTGAAATTACCCCCTTTTGACGCAACCTTTTATCTCTCTTTAATATCATTCGCAATTCACACACAAATGGAATATGCCAATAAAACCATAATATTAAATTTGTTTCAGAGCTGGAACCGTTTTATCCTACACCAGATGCACTACGAAATTCTAGAAACGCGTAAAAAAGATAAAGAGCTACACATCCTAACGAACAGTCCTACAAAAAGCTCTCTTTCTTCTCGGGTCGGCAATCACAAAGTCGGGAGTAATGTCACCACGCCGCACATGAACGGTACTTGCGGGGAGGAGTATACAGAGTACGAGTTTCTAGGGCCTAATGAGATTGACGGACATGACGAGTTGAAAGAAGATGGCTGGATCAGTCGGGATGAAGGTTAGTATTCCATCATATAATAGTGAACTTGCTTGGAGACATTACCAGCACATGGCACCTATGTTCTATAATAAAATTAGTGTTACGGTTAAAATTAATAGTTAAATTAATAATTTAATAGTTCATAAATTGAAAAATAAAATCTACAATTGGCTGTATAACCTCAATTATGTAGACACTGAAAAATTATTTAACAAGGTCCTATAGCTTTAGCATCATACATAGTTTTTATTAAATATTAAAAAAATTGGTTTATTATTCATATAAATTTCTATCGATTGTCTTGTACTACTACATTTAAATTTATGTGTATTTTATTTTTATAATGAACATATTATTGTAAAACTATTTATAATTGTACCTTTGGAAGACGCTGCCTTTGCAACACAGTGTTTTCACTAAAGCAAAGGCATAACCACAAAAAAAAATTGTACATAAGTGTTTACCAATAAATTATGTTATGTTATGTTATTAAGAGCGGTATTGCAAAATGCATCGTTACATTTTAGGTAAGTATCTAGATTTTCGGGTGTAGAACGAAAAAATAGAGCCGTAATTGTCAAGACGAATATAAAACAAGTAAACCATAACATTACTCACTCACTATGGGCCTCATAAGCTAGCTCAAAGTCGCAAAACGAGCTATGGAGAGGACTATGCTCGGGGTTTCTCTACGAGATCGAATCAGAGATTCGTAGACGAACGAAAGTTACCGACATAGCCCACCGGATTAGCAACATGAAGCGGCGGTGGGCAGGGAACATAGCACGCAGAACAGATGACACGCACTCGCACACGCACACGCACGCACTGACAATGCCCCGGGTATTGTAGATGTCTATAAGCGGCGGTGACCACTTACCATCAGGTGGCACGCTGCTTGTTTGCCACTTATTCTATTTAAAAAAATAAAAGATGGCCGATGTGGTTCTCGTATGGAGACCACGGTCCGGTAAGCGTAGCGTGGGACGTCCATCCACTAGATGGACAGACGACCTAAAAGAGACCGCAGGGAAAAGCTGGATGCAGGCTGCTTCCATCCGGCCCTTTTGGAGATCGATGAGCTGAATGACGCGAATGACCACGCATGAAGTGATGTAGACGTAAAATCACCAACATACTGTTGTAATAGGCATGATGACTAATATTTTTTTATTACCTCATAAAAAAGCTGATCATAAATAGAGCCCATCAACGAAAACAAAATTAAAATTAGTTCAAAAATAAATAAGATATAAGCAGATATAAGCATTTAAATTTCATGCTAGACAGAGAGCGCACTATACTGAGCCGTGACATCACGGCTCAGGAGCGCCATACAAATGCTATACTAAAACACGCTTTGCGAGAAAGGGATAGAACATCCCCTATCCCCACCTAAAATTTTAAACGCTCATATCTCAGAGATTTATCAGCCAATTTAAATTATTTTTTTAGTATGTATAATGTATTTTGTTATATTCCTCGCTAAGCCGGTTATTTGTAATAAATTAAACATGAGTACACATGCCTATTACACTAACCAACTGCTATAACGGCGTAGACTGAAACTCCATAATTATGGCGTTAATAATAAACCTTAGTGGTTTTTAAATGCTGTTATATCCTATTTGTATACTTTTCTTTTTTTAAATGATAAATAAATGATGAAAAAAATTTATAATTCTAGCAAAAATGGTTTCAGTTTCAAACGACAACGAACCACTGAACCACGTGAACCACGAAAGCCACGAGTTGAACCACAAGCAAAGCGAGAGGGAAGAGTCTGACATATCGCAGCTGTTCGCGATCGGCCGACATCAAATGAACAGGTGTCTGAAGTGTAACAAGGAGGTAAAGCGAGCATACATCAGCGACCTAGTCGCTTTCTTGGCCGTGTGGATTAGGAAGATTCAGACAATTTATTAATAAGTTAAAGGGGCAAACTCTCAAAGGTGATTTTGGAGACTGTTTTTCTCGTGGCCAGTTGTAGATATATAGATAGTTAGAAACTCTTTATTGTGTATACCAGAAATAAAAATTACAACACGATAGAAAACACTTACGAGCTAGTGCCACAAGTGACGGCCTTATCGTTAAAAGCGATCTTTTCCAAGCAACCATTACAGCAGGCTGTATGTGGCGTGCTTACGAGTGATCTCATTCCTCTGGCTGTTTTGATACTACCTAATAAAAAAGTGGCAATGGGCAGGCCACATCACTCGAAGAACCGATAACCGATGGGGAAGAAAGATTCTTGAGTGGAGATCACGAACCGAAAGACGCAGCGTAGGTAGGCCTCCCACTAGATGGACCGACGACGTCGTGAGAGTCGCGGGCATCCAGTAGATGCAGGTGGCAGGCTGTCGTTCGGTTTGGCGTTACGGGGAGAGGCCTATGTGGACAGTGGACGTCTTCTAGCTGATGGTGATTATGATCATGAGATTAAATTTATTTGCCAAAACACCATGTAAGCTATGTGTGTTTAACGTGTATAAGTTTGCGTTTGATCATCATCACGCCTCTAGGAAAGCGACATTGGCATCTACTTTGATGTACTCTAAACTAAACTGAACTAAATTTGACAGCTCTAAAATTGTTGCATCCAATTGTTGTTGTTCATCAAGAAAAGGAAAGTTGGGTATCTTGGCCACGTTTTGCGACACGAAAAATACCAGCTTCTCCAGTTAATAATGATGGGCAAAGTTGAAGGAATCGATGGGGGAGGCCTATGTCCAGCAGTGGACGTCCTACGGCTGAAATGATGATGATGATGATGAAAGTTGAAGGCAAACGACGCGCTGGAAGAAGGAAAAAGTCGTGGTTACGCAATATCCGGGAGTGGACCAGCATAGCCAGCGTTGAACAACTATTCCGCTTGGCACAAGATAGAGAGACGTTCGCTGAGCTGACGGCCAACCTCCAGTAGTGGAGAGGCAGTTGAAGAAGAAGAAGAAAATTGTTGCCATCCTTCTCTCACAAATGAAAATGAAAAGAGAGGCAGATAATTTTGATCCTGTCAGATTGGTTTAGTTTAGTGATAGTGGTATGACAGAATCGACGCCAATGTCAGTGTCAAAAGATCTTCTCATCCCTTATAAGTGTGATATTTTAATGGATATTACAGGAAGGTCGCGAATCAGTAGTACTAGCATGCGCCCTCCAATATCCCTCCGCCCCCCGCGAGGCCGATGCCCGAGGCACTTTCATAGACCTCATCCGAGCCTCACTTTCTTCAAAACGAAGCACGCCCGCTTGGTGCGAACACTGTGGGAAATTCACGCCGACCACCCAGCGGGGAAAGCTCGTCAGGTAATTCGACTTAAGTTCTTTAAAGATAGGATTTAGTTTCTTATCAGTAAAAGAACATTTATAGACCTCATCCGAGCCTCGCTTTCTTCAAAACGTAGCACGCCCGCTTGGTGCGAACACTGCGGGAAATTCACGCCGACCACCCAGCGGGGGAAGCTCGTCGGGTAATTCGACTTAAGTTCTTTAAAGATAGGATTTAGTTTGTTATCAGTAAAAGAACATTTATAGACCTCATCCGAGCCTCGTTTTGCGAAGCGAACATTGCGGAAAAGACAACCCAGCTCGTCAGGTAATTCAACTTAAGTTCTTGAAAGATAGGATTTAGTTTGTTTTCAATACAGGAACATTTATAGACCTCATCCGAGCCTCGCTTTCTTCAAAACGAAGCACGCCCGTTTGGTGCGAACATTGCGGTAAATTCACGACGACCACTTGGCAGGGGAAGGTCGTCAGGTGAGACTGGACTTTAAGCTCTTTAAATATGGTTAAGTCTGTAATGACGAAAGGAATTTACTTAAAAATAAGACCTAAGTAAGTGTTTGTAACGAAGTACTCTTATTTTGTGCAAAAATTCTAGGAAATGTTTTTTTTTTTTAATTCATGAGATGGTTTTGGAGTCGCACGTCTTGTACATCTGCGCAAAGTTGCTTTTTAGCGCTTAGTTTGCTATATGTATGTATTTTTTTTTTGATAGTTTTGATTTTCTACGGTATTGTTAATAGTTAATTAATATTATTGTATACTAGCTGACCCGACAGCCGTTGTCCTGTCTTAGAACTGTCAAACGCGCGAAGTTAAAATCTAAGTTAAGTTTTCTGAAATTTCCCAATTTTCTGCCCAATTTTCTTAATTTTTCTTTCCGTAAGAATGAAATCGTTAAAGTCAGTCTCAAGTTATGGCGTGACCAATGTAAATAGGGATTACTTTTATACATATACATATTTTGTGCTGTTGGTCTTATATAAAGATTAAAAAAAAAAGTACTAGCGCCATTTTGACAGTTTCCAAGTCAACACGGTTCACGCCAACTTACTAAAGGTATAGTTAGCGGCAAAATTGCGGGTAAGCGTTTAAATGCTCGAGCTACTCAAATAAATAACTAACCGATCATGGTATAATAATATACTCCGCCAGGTATAGCGCTTCGAGAAAAAAAATCACGTGGGCGCCCCGCAATGATGTCGTCAATGTCATGGATACACGTACACGTGCATAAGCAACAAGTTACACACAAGTTTACAACAAGTTCAAGAGAGATGACGATACACGAAACAATGGCGGATTCTATGATTTTCTGTGTTAACAGTAGCGTAAAATTATAACTCCCCAATATCCGTATATTACGTGGGAATCCAATAAATCAATGTGGTTTTGATAAAATTGTGTTTAATATATTCAATTCGTGCTTAACTTGCTTGAGCGGACAAACCAAATGACAATTGAAATGCTTTTTGTATTTAATTTAATAGATTAATTTTTAAAAAAAACCCAGTATCTGTGTTTGTTACAATAAAGTGGCAACTGGACAGTGATATCATTGCGGTACATCTCCCAGAGCGTTAGGCCTTGTTTTCTTGGATCATGTAACCGATCAACTTAACTGCTGACCTTGGCTGCCGCTGGGATTTTTTGTAGCGTACCATATAACTAATTCTCATTACTCTTCAGCTGAACAATTTGCAAACACTAATATTAAACTGTATTGTAGTGTAATCACTTTACAGATTGCCTCCGATTCTAGCGATCAATTGTGGTGGAGTGACCGTTAGGGAGAAGGCTTACTGGGCTAAAGGAACGCAGAAAGATATGGTAATTATGTACAGTCAGGGGCCTTACGAACAACTGCTGTTGCGGCACCAAACTAATGTTAAATCCGTTCAATTGGAAAATCAGGCAACCGCAAATCGTATCTGGGCGCGTTAAGGTTCACGTTCGCGTGATTTTCCAACTGAACGGATTTAACGTTAGTTTGGTGCCGTAATAGCAGTTGTCCGTAAGGCCCCGGTTAAAGAATATCCTACTTATACAAAACTAGCACCGCCCCGCGATTAAATTTTTTCTCGTCTTTGGAGGCCTTAAAATAAACCTAGTGCTTAGCTATGCTGAGGATCACAGTGCGTTCCTCTGGATAATCCGGGGTCCTCCGGCAACGACCAAGGCAGGCCAGTGAAGAGGAGAGGGTTTTATAATCACTATGAAGCCGGCTGAAAATGCCCTCGTCTTGTCAACAAAAAAGGTAGGTACGCTTAGTCTGACAGTGGCATAAATTCTGATGTATTCCAAACTAAATTTGACAGCTCTAAAATTGTTGCCATCCTTTTCTCACATATTAAAATGAAAAGAGAAGCAGATAATTTTAGTCCTGTCGGATTAGTTTAGTTTAGTGAGTGGTATGACAGAATCGACGCCAATATATGTGAGAAAAAATGGCACTTAGAGCTTTCAAATTCGGTTCTATTTAGAAGATCATAAGACATGAGCTCTCTTCTATGGCATTTCCGATTAACTTTAACATGGGGTTCCTCTAACTTAGGGTGTTAATTGAGTCTTTAAAGGTCGGCAGCGTATCTGTGATACCCCTTGTGTTGCACGTATCCATGGGCGACGATGAGTTACCATCAGGCGGCCCGTTAGCTTGTTTCGGCAACCAGCCACCAACGGCAAAAATACAATCGGCTCCAGAATATTTTATAAAAATTTGTGTATATTTTTACAGTCGGAATCCAAAAGAGGTGCGAGCAATAAACCGTGTAGATACGGTTTACACTGCGCTCGGCCGGGATGCCACTTCAAACACCCTGATCGGTGAGTTACAGAGATAATATAACCACTTGATCGCGCACGAGTCGTAATTTGCTTTTTTGACTCAGAAGTTATTAATTCGCGCCGGGATTGGCCCGCTCGAAAAAAAAAAACTGAACTTGAACGCTGAAAAAGTGTAACTTTGGCTTACGGTGGGGTAAAGGATGAGCAGTCAAGTGGTTATATCGCCATTGGTGAGTTATCATTGTTTATTCTAAACTAGCAGCACTTTGCGGTTCCACTCGCTATACTACAGGAACTATGAACACTTTTCCGTACACACCTACATAATAAATTTCATTCGAATCCGTTCAGCTGTTGAGGTGTTGAGTGCAGATAAACATACACACTTACAAACTTTCGCATTTATTACCGTGTGATCTGATAAGACCCCAGGTCTTATGGCTATCTCTAAACGCGGGCTCGGAGGCATCTGCATGATATACCGTTTGAGGGTACGTACGTACCGGCCGGCTCCCGTGACCATCCTCATTTGCCAGCCCGGTGAGGATAGACACCCCTTTTAAAACGCTTCATGTTGAAGCTCGAAGCTTTTTGGGGAAGGACATTCCACACCTTGCAGGTTAGCGGAAGAACGGAACGGAAAAAACGGACGGTGTGGGATTTGCAGCTTTGCAAGATGTGGGGGTGAGATTTTTGACGGTGTTGAGATATGCGGTAGTGGAAATAGATGTCGCAAACTATTGTCAACAAAAACTTGTAAAGATATGAAATGTGTGAATAGGTTTCTTTTTGTCGCCTATAAGTCCGCATTTGACCATCAATACACTTCGTAAGCAACGATGGTCGAAGATGAAGAACGCAGACTTAGAAGTAATGATTAAATTACAATTTTTTTCAGGGTGAATTCGTCACCCGGCGGCGCGTCGAAGAGTCCTCCACAGGAATCTAACTGCGTACTACCGCTGCAACTTGTTATCAGGCTACAGTCGGACGGCGACGTACTTGTCAACGACAAGGTTAATACCGAATTTGTACCAACTATGAAAATAATCCATCCACCCAACCCATGTAGAGGTAGGTAATTTGATGATGAAAACTCGGACAGCCGGCAATTGCCATCCTTGTTTAACGAAGGATGAGCGCACTAACTCTCTTTCACTCTTATCTATCTTTAACAGCTAGTTATTCCTATTTGCGGCCACTTTTACACAGGCAACCATACTCCATCATGCAAAGAATGTTTTTGCTTTAATTGAAAAAAAATATCCGCTTTTTTTATTTTTGAATTATGAATATAAGTCGAACATATAACTGTAACAAAGTATTACCTCTTTACACCTGGCTGCGGAGAGGTTACGGCCAAGTGCGATACAGCAACCAAACCTTTTCAAGTTCTTTACGTATATATTCCTGTGAAGTGGTAAATAATTTATTTGAAAAACAAATGTTTTTTTTTCTCGAAAATATTAAAATAATAGCGGCCACATTTTGGTAGGCAACCTATCAAAAATGTATTCCCCCACTTATAATATTACACATAAAAATTTGATTTTGACTAAAAACTACATGAACATAGTAAATCTTGCAGCCGGATCTCGTACTATCAGCCCTTGCATCCCTCGCTCCGCTCAGGATTCTCAAGAATCTTTTTCTGCTCTAGCGATCCAACTTAGTCCCTCGAATTACCTTGCTTACCTTCCCTTGACTTACCTTGTTTTTTTTTTCTTGTGAACTAGTCTACTATTAGTCTAAACAAATGTATTATATGAAAATTCCAGCTCGACCAATCACCGACCGACCCGCCAACTCCAAACCACAGGCCAGATCAAAAGCATAAGAAGAAACACGCTACAACGCAATCAGAAGAGGAGTATACTCTGTCTGCCGCGGTGGTGTGCGTGGAGGACACTCCTAAACACCTGGTGGCCTACGTGAGAACAGCAGGGGATGACGGGGAACCGTGTTGGCATCTCTTTAATGATCTATGGTGAGTAGAACATAATATTGTGCTTTCCATTTTAACTCCCTTTTTGAATACCCTTGAGTGGTCCTCATTGTTTCGCTTAGACCACCCGTTATAGTAATCTATACTAATATTATAAAGAGGAAAGATTTGATTGTTTGTTTGTTTGCATTGAATAGGCTCCGAAACTACTGATGCGATTTGAAAAATTCTTTTACTGTTGGGAAGCTACACTATCTCTGGTTAACATAGGCTATATTATATTTTCATTAAAAAATACTACTAAAAGAGTACTAAACTCCAATAATGTAACCCTAAGTGTAAAAAATAAGATTCACAATTTTAACTTTGCGTGTTTGACAGTTCTAAGACAGGACAACGTCTGTCAGGTCAGCTAGTCGTTAATAAGATCTTAAGACGGGACTGGAGCTTATAGAAATTACCTGTCAATTCTATATTTTTCATAAAATCATGAGTACTAGAATTTAATCGGCTTATTGTGATAAACCTTGAAAAATCTTTTTTAACTCATCATCATTATCAGCCAGAAGACGTCCACTGCTGAATATTGAACTACCCCTTTAACCTCCACACTGAACGACAGCCTACCTTTTGCATCCACTGGATGCCCGTGACTCTCACAATGTCGTCGGTCCGTCTAGTGGGAGGCCTACCTACGCTGCGTCTTCCGGTTCATGGTCTCCACGCCAGAACCTTTCTTCCCCATCGGTTATCGGTTCTTCGAGCGATGTGGCCTGCCCATTGCCACTTCAACTTGCAAATTTTAGCAGCTATGTCGGTGACTCTGGTTCCTTAAGCTCGTACCTTAAATGACACTCATTCTAACAAAAAAATTGCAATATGATAGTTATTGTGTACACCAGAAATAAAAATTACAAACAGATGGACTGATGGATGGATAAGACAAAACGTGTACGAGCTAGAATAAGCGTGTACGTGTATAGAGCTATAATTAAAAGCCAAATAAAGAAAAGTTTATTATTTTTCCGTTTCTCAAATCGAAGTCCCGGTCTTACGTAATAACAATTTAAAAAATCGCAATAACTATAGTTTTCTATAGTTGATAGTCAAACCAGCGTATTTAATCAAAAAGGCGGCGGGAATTAAAACATATTTATGTGACAACACTAAGTAAAACAATTTTGACACTTGTAAGACCTTGTATAATAATTATTATTCCGACTGAAGGACACTTGATCCAGGGTCATGAAAAAAAAAATAGACAGAGTTTTGACGCCAACGTGGAAAAAAACATGTCGGCTCGTTGGATTATTTTCCTAAACTTGTGTATTTTCGAGTGTTAATGTGTACTAAATGGTGAATTATTTATTATTCATTAAGTGCTCGTAAACGTGCTCGAGTGTGGACAAGTGATATAACGAGGTGAAACGTGTCTTTTCGTGTTGTTTCCAAAATTCCATAGGAGCCTCTTGTAAAGTCTCCACCACTTTACAGGGGCATGAGTTTGACTTGACCGTGACTTACTTAGCTTGACTCTGACTGTGACTATGACTTGTTCGCTATTAAGACTAAGTAAACTGTTTAATATTACGACTAAAGGACATTGAATCCACGGTCATGAAAATTATAACAAAAAAAAAAACAATTTTGACACTTCGTTATTTGACATAATCATAGACAACAAATTAGACCTAAAGAAATGTTTTGTGACAATATGTACTGGTTTGACTGGTTGGGTCGATGTTGAATGGGTCCAATAAGCAACGAATTCAACCAAGTATTCTCCCTTCTAGCATAGTCCCCGTGAGCGTTGAAGAAGTGTCCCAGTTCAGCGCGTGGTGGAAAACTCCGTGCGTGGTGTTCTATAGCTACGTGCGGCCGCGGCGGCCCCCGGGGCCCTCGCCGGCCTCATAGCCGCAGCTACTGTATGGACCCCCCGGTGTGCTGTCAGTAACTATTACTATACATAATCGACAAAATAGCTTGTATCATTATGGTCTTAAGGTTGCCTGGAAGAAACCGCTTTAGGCGATAAGGCCGCCCATTATACTGCCGTATATTTGTTTTTTAAACTAGTTTAAGTTTCATTTGTATTTTCGGTGTGTAATAAAGAAATATTGTATTGTCTTGTCTGTATAGGATGATAATTTGGGCAGGTCACGCCCATGAAGTTTCGTATTTTTCCGGTAAAATGTACTACAATGTTGTACTTCATTGATGGGTACCGCCCACTTAGTGAAGTGCCACGTATAATCAATAACCACAGAATTATTGAAAATTGAATTATTATTGAAAAGTGGATATTGGAACAGCGTTCGTCATCAATCCAATGCTATAAAACTTTGACAGTGTCCGCAATCAGGCTACCGGTTTGTAGATCTTTAACAAGCATACCAAAGACAGTTTCTTTATTTTCAGCGCTCCGGGTCCATACGAGCCGTCTGGCGTGTACTACCCGTTAACCCCCGAGGTACAGTACAGTTACTTCTCCTAATTCCCATTAATTTTAGGCTCAAAAGTTCCATAGTTAAGGCACAAAATGCATTATTGAATTGTTGAATAATGTCATAGGATTAGGAAGGAAAATGTCTGTGTGACGTAGCGAATACGGAAGCGTGTCTCAATCAACCAATCAGAGACAAGCAATCTAAAGCGATCTGATTGGTCGGCGAATTTCACGTGATGATTTCACGGGTTCGTATTGGCTGCCTAAATCGCGTGCGATTGTAATCGTGTGAAATGATTCGTCCATGGTTTTATGATGAGGGTAGATGTAAAGCTTTCGCCGCGCCACAAGTGTCTATACATGACTTAGTTTAAAAAAAATGTGTATATGTGATTGTGAATAGGTGTTGTCATAATTATTAAAATGTCAATAATAGTAAGGCAAAAATGTCGATTAAAATGTAGTTTAATGCATGCGAATATTAGAGAGATTCGTGTATAATATTAGAGAGATGCAGTCTGATATTTTGAAATTGGAATTGGGCAACATTAAAAAATATAACAATAAATAGTGCTCTATTTGATTCGTGTCGTAGCCTTACGTGTCACGTCAATAAGACGTGGCGAGGAATTCATTTTACGCCCGCCGGTCGACTCGAATACACGTAATAAGCCGGCAATCCACGTTAGTCATAGTTTGCCGAGCCTCGGCCAACTACAAGGCGAGTGCCACTCTTTGGTCAAGTTTGATTAAGCCAACGTCAACCAACACGTGGACAAAGCTTGCGGAGTACAGGCGCCTTTGATTTGTGCAGAAAACCGACATTGATTTGAAGTGACTCGAGTCGTGGCGAGATCGAGTAATCTTGGTTGCAAGGCACACCAAACAAGTCGTACAGGCCATGTTGGCGTTGGCCCGCACTCGGTCAGCTAGACGAGAGACGACAAACAATGGCAAGCCAAGGCAAATTTACTGTCTACACGTTGGTACTCGCCTTTGTTTGGCGAGCGTGTATTGCCGGCTTTACATTTCAATGACCAACCAAGGTCTACCTAATGATTGTCTACATTTAAGTGTTACGCAAAACTTTATATTCTTAAATCATAATTTGTGAATACAGGAGGCAGATTATGGCTCAAGTTTTGGGTTAAAAAATGAATCTTTGTGGCGTGGTGAGCTTAGAGCATTTCTTCTCTTCCGCCTAAAAACGTTCGCCTTCGCTTTTAGTTATTTTAATCGAAGTGTTAGCTTTAAGACGGAAGGAAGGTGACAATCTACTTAAGAGGCATTTTATTCAGTAGCGGAACTGTATAGGTTGAGGTCAGTGCGGAGGGCCAGTAGTAATAAAAGTTCGACTTTGCTGGCCTTATACTATATCGTTGCACTACTGTATTTAAAGATGTGGAAAGTATATTTAAGTAGATGTTTTGGATGTCAACTAATTATACTCGATTGTTTTAACTGTTGGAATCACACGCAAAGGAAACTCAATGTACTGAATGACAAAATCATAGGTTTATTAAATTAATTAGTAGATATTGAATCAGAATATTGGTCATAACACTGCACTAACTCTACTGGGCCGACTAAAAGTGAAGCATTGAATTGTGAATGAACATGAATAACAAAATGAAATCTCTCGTAAAGACTCCACCACTTTACTCGGGCATGACTTGGACTTGACCGTGTCTTACTTTGCTTGACTCTGACTGTGACTATGATTTGTTTAACGTTATCTAATATCTTATAAATTTGTTTATTATTCCGACTGAGAGAATCTGTAGCCAAGGTCTTGAAAAAAAAAACTCGTCTCGCCGAACTTTGTGCCAATGAAACATGGTCGAAATATCAAGCGAGAGGTATTATAACTTAACAATAATAATGTGCGATAAACCTAGATAGGCAATTTAAAACTATCGCGAAAGTTTAGAAATTACATAATGATAAACATGCTTCTTTTGCTCAAAGGTTTCTTTTGTGCTAATAGGGTATTTGACTACTTTTGGGAAACTATTGCACATTATTGTCTGATAAAAAATAATGTATACTGCATTTATATTTTCTGGATATCAGTCGTATTTGCGATATAAATCGATGTTAAAGTTTGAATAAAAAAATATCGCGCCAAAACGCAGACCTGCGTCATAGCTCCGATCACGTGACTAATTGACGTCACACAAAACAAAACGACTGCAGCCAGGCTGCAAAACTTTGATAATTAATTAATTTCTAATAGAAGTAATGGTTTATAAATATTGTGTAGTGCCAAAATGTACAAATACTTCCATAAAGACACCGGATAAAATATTTGTTCCTGTTCCAATGCACCCAAAACTCCCCAAAACTCGAAAAAAGTGGTTGGAACCAATCTAAGGTTGGAACTAAGTAGCTCGTAGAGAACCCAAAAGTATTGGAGCTAATTCAAGTGTTTCTATGTGCGAAGATCATTTTGAGGTACATATTTGAGTCTATATATTTCTATTATAATTTATGTTTTTATTGCATTACTATTTTATGTACTGTTACTTTCTTTTTAAACATTGTAAAGCTCGACATAACCTAACAAAATAGTTATATCCACTTACTACAACATACTTTTTGTACAACTTGATTGAATGTTTTGCTTGGAGAACAATTAAAAATTAATACTGACATTGTAGTTTTTACGTTTTGAGTTCTGCAGCGTAGAAACAATGACATGGATTATTATTAAAGAAATATGCAACCATAAAAACATAAATTTTGGGTAAGTTACTGCTGTCTGCTTGCACAAAATGTTTCTCCATTCTTCTCACATTTAACCTCCTGAATGTTTTTGGTGAAAATTTCTGGATAAATCGCTCTCAAAATAGCTTTACAACATTAAATTCGCAAATATCACTACAAAATCTGTTTGTTTAGATTTGTGTGACGTCACTAGGGATGAAGCCAGTTACAGACCGTTTTCGATCACGTGATCAAATGTCGAAAATACAGTTATTTTATTCGCGTTTTTTACAAAAAATAAGCATATTTTTATCAAAAAATCAATGAAATATGCTTTTTCATTATGTCATGTTTATGGATGGCGTCAATTGGCATAATATTTTTAATACAGTCAAGTACCCTATTGTTACAAAATCGCTCTGTTACGTTCTCACTCGTTTTGGTTAGATGTAAAAGCACCTAGGCCCGGGAGCCTCAAAGCTATTTATGCTTTACGATCACAGTTAGACACTCTAAACTCCCCCACTCGTGAATTAAATATAACAACAATAAACGTAGGTTTGTCATTTGAAATTAAGACTTTATGATACACGATATAGGGCCCAATTTCAATGCTTTGCTGTTAGTCAGTCTGCCGTCTAGTCGTTGCAGTTTGATATGACTTATTGAAGACTTAATTAGGTGCGTAAACATTCCTTGTAAGCCTTGTGCCTACCGATACAGATGCAAAACGTAGATATGTTTTTTAAAGAAGTTGATTTGTCACGTAGAAACGACCGGACGTATTTAAAAATTTTTTTTTTGCGTTATTGTAGTTTTGCCTGAATTATTATTATTATAAGATCACTCACGCGCAAATCAAACGTGTTAGCAGCAGCAAAGCTTAAACGTGGGTTTGCGCGTTTTGTAACACAATTTATGAACCACTACACAGAAAATAATAATACGAGCGTTCAGCTGCGCTGCTCAAATGCTGCTTGCAGCGCAGCGGGATGAAAACTAGCATGTTTGACGCCGCAGGCGAATGCGTTCACTTGCCGGGCGAGACGCGCCCTAGGTATTAAATTAACTTATTTATTTAAAAAAAACTTTTTTATACAAGCATGTTCATATTCTCAGTAAACCCTTTCATTTAATACCCATATATCATGATGGTACATAAGACAATTTTGTCCGCCATCTTGGGGCGTTCGCCATATTGAATTTTCTCTATGGCACCAATACATTGCTTTACAAAGTTCTTACTTTTACTTTTAACCTATAGGTACGATACGAGATAGAGTCGTTTCTACGCAGATTTTTCACTCCCATTTTATTATAAAGCAAAGCAATAATATAGAGTATGCTGCCTTCTGAAAAGCATCAACTTTTACCCAAATATTTATATTGAGAACGTGGAATATTTTTCTATTGTAATAGGTTAGGAAAATTATTTATATTTTGGTTGTGATAACGTCTTCGAATCGCTGAGTATTAGCAATGAATCTGTTTACTCTGAAGTGTGGAAATTGTGACGATTTTTGTTCGACGAAAAACGATCGCAAAGTAAAGATGAAATAAGTGCACGAATGGAAATGCAACCTAATTCTTAGGTGGCTAGGATCTGTTGCGGCGACCTAAATCGCGCCGTCGGTTACACGATTTTGATCGCCCCATCAGAACAACACCTTAAATGTACGCGCTTAAGGACGCACTGAAGCGGAGCGGGAAAATATTAATCAATTGTACGAAAGTCACATAACGTCATGTGGTGGTCCAATTTGTGCACGCTCGACGTCCTGCCTCAGGGGAGTAAAATATCAATTCAAGTACGTAGAAGTTAAAAATTTGTTTTTTTTTATAACCAATATTTTAAATTAAAAAAATACCTATATAACTAATCGTTACAATCTCCACAAAACACAGAAAAAAATCATTATTTAACAAAATCATGAATTGTTTAAAAAATTGTGTCACCGTCAACGCGCGTGTGTTTGCGCACTAGTGGGACAAAATCTCTCGACTAGATGTTGAGTCGACCGAACGACTAGCTTAGTAGTTGCAATCGTTTTGTCTCGTTCACCCCAACTGGCTCATGTCATGTATGCGAGCGGGATGTTGCGATTGCTAGTGACAGCAAACAAAATCACCCAACATGATCTACAAAACACAAATATTTTGGTCCTCGATTTTGTTCCCTCGTGCGTTTTTATAGAGCAACAGACTGCTTGTTACTAAAATCTTTCCTTGCGAAAGATTAATGTATATTTTATTATAAAAATAGTTGAAAAATAAATCAATTGTGTAAAAAGTCAATGCCCTTATTGGTAGTGAATCTAAATGAAATTAATTGAAGAAATGTAACAAAATGTATGGTTCATAAGGCCTCGCTTTATCGAAGCGCAGGAGTTGAGCGGCGCGTTGTACGGGTAATTTAAACGAATGGCCATGCATGAGAGCGTTGACGTTGAGGTTTTTAGGTTTACCCGCCGTTCATCCACCGCCGAGCCCCGCTTCTCCAAAAACGAGGCCTGGATAATGGATTCTGAAGTCCTTGAATCTATAGAGATGCATTTCAGGTCAAAACCAACAAACTATTTGATCTCTAAATTATACTGCTTAGACTGGTGGCTGGTTCAAAATTAAAACAAATATTTTAAAACTTACTCAAGCGTTTTATTTCTAAAGTTAAACTTAGGGTAAGTTCACCAACCCAACAAGGCGATTGAAATGTTTAACCGGCTCAAAACGCTGACTGGAAGGTAGTAGCGGCATCGCGGTGTACAAGCTATAGTGGTAAGGTTAGTTCTTCGGTTTGCGCTAGGTCAAAAATTGTAAGTACCTCATTTAAACTGGATATAGGTACTTTCTCACGCCCGCTTGTATCAACGCCGCGATGCCGCCTTCTCCAATTTGCGGTGGCCTATCACTGGCGGTCACTAACGCTCCATGTTATTATCAATAAATTCCTTCAAAAGATGGTCTTGAGCCATCTTCAGTTCTGCCTTATGATGCTCATCTAATACACAGGTTCTCTCATACCTATCAGTGGCTACTTTCTTAATATTCTCATAGACTGTTGGGTAACAAGCTATAGAGCTGTCAAAATCTTCTTTGTCAAGTCTGAATAGCTCGCAGTTCGTGACGGCGACGGCCGATGCGGTTCTGATGGAATGTTTCATGACCAGGGCTATTTCTCCGAAGTAATCTCCGTCTTCTAGATGGCAGATCTCGTTCCCCGATTCTGAGTATATAGCTACCGTACCCTTGTCGATAAAGTATAGACAATCACCTGCAAAGTTTTTTTATTTATTTGTTATGTGCCAGCTCGTGCGACGACATGGATATTTGGAGCCAACATGAAAAAATCATGTTAAATTATAATCCTTACTAATATTATAAAATCGAAAGTACTTTAACTCTTGTCTCTTTATGTTATTGTGTTTTTGTTGACGTTTGTTCGCTTTTAACGACTAAACGGCTAGTCTGATCGTAACGAAATTGGCAGGATGATAGTGTACATTATAAGGGCGGATATAGGGAACTTTTTCCTCCAGAAAATGCGGAAAAACGGTAAAATCGCGGGTACCACCGTGGGATTTATCTATTAGGTAAATAAATAAACATACCAACAGTATTAATTTTAAAGATGATGTCTCCAGCTATGAATATTACAATCTTGAGCTTCAGCCCTATCTGCAGCAGCAGGGATCTTGGCAGCTGCTTGAGGAACTCCATTTCTCCGACCAGCTGCCGACCCGTGTGCATTATGATGTCTTCGCGAAGCTGCCCCGACACGCAGCTCAGCATTTTACTCTCCTGGGGACATCAAACTAAAAGTAAGTAACATTTTACTTGTATACATTTTACAGTAACGGTTTAAATCATTTGGACTGTCCATAGGCCGATGAAGGTTTAAAGACAATCCAAATGCTCAAGCCCTCTACAGTTGGCAGTGTACCCAGTATGCTGGCGGCATTACCAGACGGAATGGCATTGCTTATGCTTTGAGCCAGAAATACGCTAGTGCCCATACCGTTGAAGATCTAAAAACGATAATAAACTATAGTACGTATACATGTTTTAGGTACTAGCTAGATTTTCATCTATTCGAACTACCCTTTCAAAATTACCTTACACAATATACCTTTAAAATGCTCAATACATACCGCAAAGTAATGCGACTGGAATCTGATAGCGTAAAATTTCAATATCTTCTCTTTGATCCTGGGCGGAAACTTTCTCTGGTTCATCAAAGTCGCCACTTGTTTCGTCATGATAAAGTATTTAGCCTTTGCTGACTCTTTCCCAAATAAAGAGACTATGTAAATAAACGTACAGTGGTAGACTAAAAGCTGAAAATTATATAATAAACCTCACATACCCTATATTAGGACATCATTATCAACATATGATGTTCCCAATGCTGGGACACAGGCCTTCTCTCAGAGAGGGTACTAATCCACCGTGCTGGCCCAGAGCATATTGGTGAATGTCATATGTGTCTTTGAACTTTTGAGGTTCTTAGACATACCGGTTTCCTCACGATGTTTTTCTTTACCGTTTTTGTGTCTTTTTAGTCCAACTACTCATTGCATCCAGAGATGCTTAACTATTTTTTTAATGTTATATGATTATTTACGGGATATTTACGGTGGTAAGGTTGTGGAATGAGCTCCCGATATTTCGGCGCAGTTACATGCACCATGTACATCCCGTAATAGTTATTTATGATACAAGTGCGGAAAGTTGGTTATTACAAACGAGTAGACGAATGTAAGCCCGAGACGAAGTCGAGGGCTTACCATAGTCACGAGTTTGTAATAACCAATCCGCACGTGTGCCATACAACGTTTTACAACACATTTGCGAGAAAAAAAACAAAAAATGGAAATTAAAAAAATACCGTAACGTACACGCACGGTGCTATACAACGGAGCGTGCGGACAAATTCATTACAGCACGCTCCGTTGTATGATGCGTTTCATTATAGCACGCTCCGTCGTATGATCCGTAATGTTTAACTTTCGAAAGATGTATTCAGTTATCGTAAGTGCACTTTTTGAGCAAATGTGTTGTAAATAATCATATAACTTTAGTGAACAACCGTGATAGTTTAAAACAGTATTTTTTTAATGCATGCCGTAGACTACTTACTTTAGCAATGATCCATGCAGCAATGAAGAAGTTCTCAAAACAACCCTTCTTTTCTATCAGATTTATGTTTGCATTTTTTCTTAACATGCCAACTGTGGAAGATTAAAATTATTGTCTATCACCCAGTAAAAGTACCAATTTACTCAACCAATACAGTAGTCTCACTAATCCGGCACTTCAGTACATCGGCAAGAAACAATGAGCTCTATTATCTCAGCCAGAAGGCGTCCACTGGTGAAAATAGACCTCCCCCTTTAACCTGCAAAGTGAACGACAGCCTGCCTTCTGCATACACTGGATTCCCGCGACTCTCATAATGTCATCGGTTCATCTAGTGGGAGGCCAATCTACGCTGCTTCTTCCGGTTCGTGGTTTCCACTCAAGAATCTTTCTTCCCCATCGGTTATCGGTTCTTCGAGCGATGTAGCCTGCCAATTGCCACATCAACTTGCAAATTTTAATAGCTATGTCAGTGACTCTGGTTTTTGGGCTAATATCCATGATCCGGATTCGCGCAAAGAAACTCCGTGCATAGCTCTCTCCATTGCCCGTTCCGTGACTTTGAATTTTTCCAACTCAGAGGCCAACAGCTAAGGACCACGTCTCAGTACCATATGTCATCACTGGCAACACGTACTGGTCAAAGACCCTTGTCTTAGGCACTGTGGTATCTTGGCCGAGAAGATGTCACGCAATTTCCCGAACGCTGCCCATCCGAGTTGCAACCGAGTTGGAGGTACTTACCCGCTCTATCTAAAGTATACGTAAACCTTAAACTTTTTTTTACGTCCCATAACTTAGCTATAGTAATCCAGGAACAGTTGTGAGGATTCTTGGGAATGTACGACCCTTCATTTATATATTCAACGGCGAATTGGAAGTATATGTTCCAAATAAGG
Source organism: Agriopis aurantiaria (assembly GCA_914767915.1). Classification (NCBI taxonomy): domain Eukaryota; kingdom Metazoa; phylum Arthropoda; class Insecta; order Lepidoptera; family Geometridae; genus Agriopis; species Agriopis aurantiaria. The sequence continues at coordinate 12,514,779 of OU611995.1, read as the reverse complement.
TAAGTCATGAGCAGGACTACAATCTCAATAATGGTCTTTCCGAAGATCTGTTGAAAAGTATGTATACTTAGCAGGGGCGGATCCAGGATTTCATTTGGGGGGGGGGGGGGGGGGGGGGGGGCATTCTAACAAGGTTCGAAAGAATTGCATCGAAAAATTTAGTCCAATGTATGGAATTGCTAGATGTTTTGGGCAAGGCCCCCATGGCCCCCCAAATCTTCAAACAATCATGCAAAGGGGATTTACTCAATAATTTATTGCATACGATGAAATTTACATACAGATTTTTGGTAGCATGTTTAAGGTATCGCATAATGACCCTAATTGGGTATGGCAACAAAATTTGATGATTTGAGATGTCCTAAAGCTTTAGTTTCTTGATTGGAACGCACAATCCCGCGGAAAGCGGTTCCAACGCAGGGTCAGGCTTTGCCACTTCCTGCTGACTAAAGATAATATAACCCATTGATCGTGGGTGGAGTCAAATTGCTTTTGCAAGAGTTCACCACGTTGCTCGCAAGACGGGATATTAAATGGCTCTTCGGTTGGGGTTCTTAAAAATCGTTAATTGAATTTGAGGATTGGCCAACTCTAAATCCATACATAAACATAGTGGTGTGTTAAAAGACGTGCGTTAATAAAAAAGGAAAGAGTGGACAGAATAATTGGAGTCGTCTGCTGTCCCAAGTCACACTAGTGTGCTCTTTCAACCTAGCTTCTTGCGCTTTGAATGTCTTACTGTCTTTGAATATGTATGTACTCATCTGTGTATGTGTATTATGTTTGTATACGCTTTTAAGCAAGATAAACGAGTGGACAGAAAAATTGAGGTCGTCAGCTGTCCCATAGTCCCACTAGTGTGCACTTTTCTTGAGTTTCTTGCACTTTGAATGTCTGTCTTTGAATATGTATCTATATAATATTATATGTGTATGTATATGTATAGGTACGCATTTAAGTGAGAAGAACGAGTGGACAGAAAAATTATTGGGGTCGTCAGCTGTCCCATAATAATATACTAGTGTGCTCTTTCAACCTAGTTTCTTGCACTTTGAATGTGTTAGGTACTGCTTTGAACCTAAGATAATTTTACCTGTCTCACTGCTTTGAATTGGTATCTATTTATCTGTCTATGGTATACCTAAATAACTTTTACTATAGAATCGGCCCTGAAATCGCGAAAAAAATAATAGCTGTTCTATACCTTTCATCATCATCATCATCATCATCGTTTCAGGCATAGGACGTCCACTGCTGGACATTGGCCTCCCCTACCACCGGTTCTATGCCTTTAGTATCAATGTAATTTAATGTGTTACTCACTCTTTGAATCTAAAATATTTTTACCCGTATCACTGCTTTTAATAGGTATCTATTTATCGGTTTATATCTATAAATAACTTTTACTATGGAATCAACCTAGGAATCGCGAAAAAAATCCGCTGTTCTATACCTTTACCCCCTTATTAATAAACGTGGAGTAGTTTGAGTAGGTAGCCTTGGAATAGTTACTCCGTCTTTTGTCTTTTTCGTTCGAGTTGAAAATGTGAAAGAGAGAAGAAGACAAAACATGGCGTAACTATTTCAAGACTACTTCACGTTTATTAATAAGGGGGTTTGTGTCGATGTAATTTTTCTATGGATCAGCTTACATTTTTAGCGCAATTTTAAAGCTGGTCCGAATGATGCTCCATCGACCTACGGCATTAACTCACCCCGATCCTTGATACAATCAGCACATTGTTTAAGTATTTCACTAAGATAGGTGTTCTCAGCACATGCGTCGACTCCAATACCAAATACCAGACGATAGGAATTGTGGTATGTACGGGAAATATTGTAGGGATGAAACTAATCGAGGAGATTAAGTCCAGTATCATCCAAGTCCTCATGTAATGGCAGGCGATCTTCTTCAAGTCTAAGACTACGTACTGGTGGGTGATTCCTTCGACGTATCCAGTGAAGAAGTTCAGGATAATGTTGAATATGTAAATGAACTCGCAAATTACATAAATGCCACTTGGGAAAATATTCTAAAAGTAGATAGAAAATTTAATTGTATTAACGGTGCTCCTAGGGTTGCCAAGTTTTTAAAAGATAAATAAAGCATATCATCATTAGAGAGAGAGAGATAGGACGGTCCCTAATCCACCCACCATGCTGGGCCAGTGCATGTTGGTAAATGTCATTATGTCTTTGAACTTTGAGGTTTTTGGACATACTGGTTTCCTCACGGTGTTTTCTTTTACCGTTGTTGAGCGATGGCATCGAAACTGAACATAATGTACTTAAGTACTAAATAAGTAATTGGTGCAACGTAGTGTATTTTTAATGTAGTGTGTTTTATAGTGTATTTCTCTATTGTGGTGTGTTTCTTAGTGTATAGTGTAGTTTAGTGTGTTTTAATGTGATGTGTTTTTTGTGTGGTGTATTTCTAGTGTTTTTTTTGTTGTGTTATTTTTAGTGTTTTGTGTATTTAGTTCATTGTGTTTTAGTTGAGTGTTTTTCTAGTATGTTTAGTGTATTTTTATGAATCTAGAGTACTTTTGTGTATCAAGTGTATTTTGTGTATCTAGTGTATTTTGTGTATCTAGTGTATTTTGTGTATCTAGTGTATTTTTGTTGTAGTCTGTTTTATAGTGTATTTCTCTAGTGTAGTAATGGTGGGTAGTGTTTTTAATTAAATAAAATGTCCAAGTGACGACTGTGATGTTTCTAGTAGTACCTTTAGTAGTTTATTTTTAATGTCTCGCAGAACGTGTGAAATGTAGAGTATTTCCCTCAGGGATAAAGGTGTCTTCGTCTTGGGCGTTCTGGAATCCCGAGCGTAATGAAGGATTCTACTCTTACCCTCAAATTCTTCATTACGCTCGGGATTCAATATGACGCCCGTGACATAAGCGCATCAGCGCCTTACGCCTATTACTTAAAAATGCATGCGAGAGAACTGCAGACGGGATGAGCCCCTTATTGGTTACGTTACCGCCACACTCTCTAACTTTTCGGGTCCAATGACATCGTTGACCAGTAACATGGTACTGGCCGTCATACTTATTACTACAATAATTTCGAGCCATACACGCAGCTTGCAGAATGGATGTATGGAGACTGGGTAGTGCTTGTATTGACGGTATTTCTCCGCGCATAGTGTAGAATACGACCTACGAATAAAGAAAGTATAAAACTAAGCAGTAGCTTAATAGATAGCGGTAATACACCGGCCAAGTGCGAGTCGGGCTCGTGCACTGAGAGTTCCGTACCACCACATAATTTATTAGACACTAAAGTAAAAAAAAAAAAGTACAAAAAGACCACATCCCGTCAACGCCCAGGCGGTACCCATCCAAGTAGCGGCTACGCCCGACGTTGCTCGGTGATCGTGCGAGAATCGGTGGTAAACAGAAATTTGACACTGACTCGCAGGTGGTCATTATTTATTGTTATACTTTAGAGTGTGTACTATAATCATGCCAAGTTTAACGCTTGTACGTGTTACCGTTTTTACATTAGAGCTAATACAAAAATACGTAAAAAAATACGTTATTTGTACGGAAAGCCCCCTTTCGTATTTACTTTTTGACTTTTTTATTATTTGTTAGATAATCCGCCGTAACATTATACATATTCTGTAAAAATTTCAACTAGCTATCTATTACGGTGCGAAAGATACAGCCGTTAATAGATTGATTGATTAACTCTTTATTCTTTATTTTCTAATAGGTAGGACATACGGACAGAGAGAGACAGACATACAGACATCGAAGGTTTAGTAATAGTATGGTAAACGGTTCCCGTTTTTACCCTTTGGGTACGGAACCCTAAAAAGCAGTGGGTAGGTTAAATCGACCACCAAGATTTCTTTGCATTATTGTAAGTGAAGCTAATAAAAGCGTGTTAAAAAGTGAAAAAGCGAGAGAAAAATACTGACCTATACAAATTCACAGCTCGAATATCTCCCATGTGGACGCTCGTCAGGTTAAGAAAGCACTTCCTCAATGAGCCGCATGTTATCTGATAAACATTTACTTTCTCGGGGGGAAGGTTGCATTGATGGGCGCTGAAGTACTCGTGTTTTGGAGTGTCGACTTTTGGCTTTTTCTTTTTGTAAAAAAATGCTTGCTTCAGCTTGCTACTCGTACTGCGTTTGTGTGAGTCTACTTGGTTGCTCGTTGACACCATTTTCCTTATTTTCACCTACTTGCAAAATGTATTGAAGGGTCTTGGCTTTGACAAATATACATGGTCTGATCTAAGGGTCTCGGAAACTGATTTTTGTTTCTGCTTTATCAACTAGAAATAATTATAGTCTGTAGGTTTTCTTAACTTTTTCACTGATTGTGTAATCACTTGGTACGCTTGGTACGTAGGTACGTAATATTTTCTTCAAAGAGAATATAAATACTCTTATTTTCTTCAACTTCAACTTCAACTCTTATTTAATGGCCTCATCTTAGCGATTGTTTTCAGTCATAGAGTAATATATACACCAGTTTTCAGTGCAAGTCACAGATCTTATATCTGTGGTGCAAGTAATAGAACAATGTCAATAAATGACAAAGTCTGCCATAAAAAAAATCTTTAGTCATATCAAAGCATAGATTCATACTGAATCTATGTATCAAAGAGTTCCTTTATAAAACTGTTTTTTTAAACCCCCGTTAAATGAGCTGATCATCTTCAAACGTCTTAACAGAATTTCTTGAATTAAACACCCACAAGATCACCCGTCCACGATCAACGCACGTTAAAGTAATAACACCCCTATGATTGTGTCGAGGGTTAAAAATAGTTAGAGATGCTACTATAAAAATATAGACTTAAAACACTGTTTTAAACTATCACGGTTTTTCACTAAATTTATATGATTATTTACGGGATATTTACCGTGGTAAGGTTGTGGAATGAGCTCCCGAAAACCTTACCACGGTAAATATCCCGTAAATAATCATATAAATTTATATAGGCTTAAGTTATAGTAAGGAACATAATATTATAACATATACCTACTTATAGCCAATAATCTTAATCTCATTACTTATAGCTATACCTACTCAAATACTTATAACCTGAAAAGATGTCTATTCGTAATTTCATTCAGTCAACATTGTTGGTGGTGTAACTTCCAGGCTTCGCGGTCTTCTGTCAGCGTTTTCACCTCCCTGTACGATGCCTTTTCTTTTATTTGGTCTAAGAATACTCTCATCAGCCCTCCCGTGTCTTCTACTTTCCCTTTAGGATGATTTTCAGCTATAAGTATTCATGTTGTATATGGTGGCCAACCATCTTGCCTCTTATAGTCTCTAATTTCCGCTAGTAGATATCTTTTCTCATTTACAATATCTAATAATTCCTGTTTTTAGGCTTCCGTACTCAAAGGCTGTCAACGGCCCTTTTTTACTATGCCTACGCTGTCTGTCTGTCTGTCTTACCTTTTAGCGCTGTATTTTTAGAACCGTACTAGATAGCTAGTTGTAAGTTGTAAATTTTCACAGAATATGGTTGTTACGGCGAATAGACTATATACGGAATAATAAAAACAAAAAGTAAATAATAAAGTGTACCTAACTTATATAAAATACTAGCGACCCGCCTGCCCGGCTTCGCACGGGTGTAATTTACGTGCAAAGCCAGGGCGGGTCGCTAGTTATATACATAAACCTTCCGTGAAAATGTATCTAACTGATGGTGAAAACCGCATCAAAATCCGTTCCGTGGTTTAGGAGGAGTTAACGGCCATACAGACAGACAGAGATACGCGGAAAGCGACTTTAATTTATACTATTTAGAGATAGAGAAGAAATAGAGAAGAGAAGATAGAGAAGAGATGACAAACGTATTTTTTACGTATTTTTGTCTTTGCTCTAGTGTAAAAACAGTAATAGGTACAAACATGTCAAACATGGCCTTCTTATAGTACACATTCTAAAGTAAAACAAAAAATTATTAACACCGGCAAAATGATGGTCGGGCGCGCTAAGGAACCTGAACCGAAGGAAATAAAACACATTTCTTGGGTGCGAAACCCTCGGTGCATGAGTCCGACTTGCACTTGGCCTACGTTTTATTTTGTATACTCATAATATACGTATAACATTAGTCAAAACTGTATTATAAGAAAATCTGTTTAATTTACTTATTTAATAAATAACAAACTAGTCAGAATATAAATCATCAAGGTTAGTGGGCACATCGCAAAGCGTCAAAGCCTATATAGCCCGTCAGTACTTAGCTGTTAAGACCAGCCTTCAACAATATGTATTGGTTTCCAGCTTTATTATTTGCCTATTATTGGCTACTTATATTATTTTTAGTTTTTTGTATAGGTAAGTCCACATCGCTCGGAGAACCGATAACCGATGGGGAAGAAAGGTTCTTGAGTGGAGACCACGAACCGGAAGACGCAGCGTAGGTAGGCCTCCCACTAGACGACCGCCGACGTCATAGTAAGAGTCGCTGGCATCCAGTGGATGCAAAAGGCAGGCTGTCGTTCAGTGTGGAGGTTAAAGGGGGAGGCCTATGTTCAGCAGTGGACGTCTTCTGGCTGATGATGATGATGGGTAGTTCCAAATAAAGAGTGTTTTATTCATCCACCATTGTCCATGGTACTGTCGTTACGCCTACTTTCCACGTGTCACGACAAGTCTTCGAACAAAACGCTGCACTTAGTATCACTTCCTGGACACTATCAATGAGAATGAGCATTCTGAAAAGAATGAAAATTATATTAAATTTTAATATAAGGATCACTTAGAAAAACCACTACCAACTAACTAACTAACTTACCATTTTATAACGGAAAATCTTTAGAAAATGATAGGTGAATAAAAATGAGCGTAACAAATAAGTAATTATTGAGTTATTTAATAATTATAATCTCAGATTTTGCAAGTTATTCTACTACCGCTATCGAACATAAATGCACAACCATTTTCTACATTGGCGCTTTTCTTTCGTGTTAAGTAGAGGGAAAACATACAAAGTTACTAATAATGCAACTTACCCCATCGTAAATTCGTAGTATACAAAATCAAACACCGGACTTTTACATCCCGCGTTCTCGCATTTTGAAACTGGTCCATTTACTAGATCTTCTTTTATAAAACTGGGTAAATAATTGAAATTATCTTCTATCACGTCTCCTGGTACGTAGAAATCTTTATATTTGAGCTTTTTACTGTTTTCAATATGTTTGATGTTAAAATCTTTGAAATCAGTCTGCAAGTGATTCACGTTATTATTTTCAGTGTTGTATCTGCCATCGGAATAGATACTGTAACTTTGTGTAGATATTATTCGAGCAATGTCGCTTATTTTTAGGTATACTGTTCGTTTACTGAGCTCATATAAACTGGGTGGATTGTTACTGTGTAGTTCAAGTATGTTGGAGTACTGAGGAGGGCAGTCTATGTCGAATTCCCATTCTTTTGAGTCCTGATTGAGTTTGAGACGGCACCTTCGACCTCGGGCTGATTGAGTGTTTGATACGTTTAGGCACCTGGAAGCAAGTGTTGAAATACCTTTTAATGATTCGAATTATGCGCTCTATGCACAGTAAGAACACGACACGAGTTTATGTTTAATTATGGTAATCTAACACAATAAATATGTTTTATTTTTGTTAACTATTTAACTTCCATACAAACTTTCATCCCCTGTTCAACTCTTAGGAGACGAATTATAAAAAATCCTTCCCTATCGTCATTTGTGTTATGGGCAATTCAATATGTGACTGACCTTACATTTGACACAGTTTGCATTTTGTTTTGTCTTACATTACGAATAGGTACTACTATGTTTATTTTAGCATGGTTTTATAGTAAAGTTAATCCTCCAATTATCCCTCTGTAGTAAAAAATATGCACATTATAAAGTGGTGAAATAATTATGATTTACTAGCTGGTACCCGCGACTTCGTCTTCGCAGGATTAGTAAGTACTTCGTTTATCTTATTAGTATCTTATTTTCGTTCACAAATCTTAGATATTTTATGTAAACAAAGAAATGTCACGAAGAGTCACTGTCTAAGTGACGTGCCAGTATTGCTTTATTTTATACACATTTTATTCCGACTTGAAAATTATCGTTATATTTTGGACAATTGACACACCTTTAAAAATTATAGCCTATGTGTTATTCTAATGTATAAGCTATATTATTGTAAACTTTCATTAAAATCCATTCGGTAGTTTTTGCGTGAAAGAGTAACAAACATCCATACATCCATACATACAAACTTTCGCGTTTATAATATTAGTACTCAGGTATTCTGAGTATTACTAGGATTCAATAAAATGTAAATGTGACCGACACTACATGCAAAAGGAAGTCGCGTTCGAGTTTTAAGTCCACATTATGTTAGAAGAGCATATAACAATCACTTCTCAGCCACAGCAGCTTACCCAAATCCTTATAAGTAACAGAATAACTCTCGTTAAAGTTCGCCATACGCGCACCAACTTGCAGAATCCCAATTTACCTAAATCTGTTGTTACCTAGACGGTAGGCACTGCTTATTACTTTAGTTATTCGCAAGTAGTTTGAGAAACTATTTAAGCGTTGTAGTGGAACTGGTTTACAGTATTTTAGATTCAAAACTGTTTCTTAGACAAATCTTTAGTGAATTCTGTATTTCCGGTGAAATAAGGAATTAGGGGTCAATTAGTTATGTTTCACTTTACAGTTTTTAATTTTATTTTATAGGTACTAATTTAACCTAATCTAAAACAAATAATTCATTATAGTTAGGTACCTTATAGGTACGTACCTAAAAACGTATATGATATGAAACAGTTTTGAACTTCTGCGAACACCTGATCCAATCAAGTAATTTTAACTTATCATTAGTAGCCTTAATACTTGATTGAATCAGGCGTTACTTTGCGGAAATGAAATGCCTTAATACTTATTTAGGTATTCTTTGTAAATAACTCTAGTCTTTGAGGCCCTATTTAGTATTATCGTGACAGTCGGTGCTGACTGCCCGTGTGGTATGCAAGGACCATCGGCTGATCTACAGATATTTGAAGGTCCAATCTAAAGATAATCAAAATGCTCAAGCACACTACCAGGGAAAAGTACATAATTACGGTCATGTTCCCACTACTGGGTCTCAGTCCTTCTCTCAGGGAGAGAGAGAGGATGGGCATGGGCCCTAAGCCACCATGCTGGCCCAGTACCTTTGAGGTACCGGTTTCCTCACGCTGGAGGGAAAAGTACATACGAACCCCTGTAACTGGGTTACAGCTTCATTGTACACTTAAGTATCGTTATAACTTACGCAATATTGAGACTTCTAGTTTGCTGGTTCCTGAACATATGGTACCAGAGGGAGTAGGGCAGGCTCTTCAATTGAGGGTTACGCCAGAACCTTAGCTCGCAGTGATGGTAGTTGTACACAGGCCGTTGCGGAAGCCATTTTAACTTGTTATCTGAAAGTTCGGGGAAGAAAGTTACGCATTGAACGGTTGACCAGTTTAGGTGTTCAACAAGGCACAAAAATTACTGTGATTTGTCTAACTTTTAGATCTTCGGCTAAAAGTATTCATTGTTTTCTTCTAAACGCTGGAATATTGTAAATTTAAGGAAGTAAAATAATATATTTAAGGCCAGGGTGCCATTTTGAGTCCTGGGGCCTTACGGACAACTGCTATTACAGGCACCTATATATATATTATCGTGCCCAAATAAGGTTTGCGGTCGCGTGATTTTCCAACTGAGCGGATTAGGTGCTAGTAATAGCAGTTGTTCGTAAGGCCCCTGGTATTTATGGGACCCACCTCACCTTAAATATAAAAAAAAAACTTGATATTGGCAAAAAAAAAAAGAAAAAAAAAAAAAGAAAAAAAAAAGGAAAATAAATAATAGGTAATATTAGTTATCAGTGTGGATCAGTAAGGTACACTGAATTTTTCAAAAACTCGCATAAAATGTCAATTATAAAGTTTCTTAAAAATTATAAGCGATCCGTGAGCAAAATGTACCTACTCGTAACTCGTAATAGATATTAGAACAAATCTGGTGGTTTAATGTTGCCTACATGCCCTAGTTAACAATCGTAAAGTTAAAGACAGCATTGGATATATTTAGTAAGGCAGCATTCACGCAAGTTCAATGGTTTTTTTTTATTACAAAATCTCATGCTTAGGTATATAATCTACTTAACATATTTAATTCTAATCTATACTATACTATAATAATATTATAAAAAGGAAAAATTTGATTGTTTGTTTGTTTGCATTGCATATAGGCACGGAAACTACTGAATCGATTTGAAAAATTGTTTCACTGTTTGGAAGCTACACTATCCCCGGGTGACATAGACTATATTTTTTTATAGGGATCCTTACTTAAACTCCAATAATGTAACCCAAGGTGTAAAAAAATAAGACTTACACCCGTGCGAAGCCGGGATGCGTTGCTAGTATAATATATTTAACTATACCTAGCTATTGCAGGTTGTACGTTGAGAGGTAGTACGTTACGTTGTTCATATCACAATTATACCGCCACTTGTGGTACTAGCTCGTAAGTGTTTTCTATCTGTTTTGTAATTTTTAACCGACTTCAAAAAAAGGAGGTTATCAATTCGACTGTTTTTTTTTAAATGTTTGTTACGCGATTACTCCGCCAATTTGGAATTGTTTTTGATGATTCTTTTTTTGGTTGGTAGGTCATATCTCATAGGTGGTCCATTTTTTTTTTTTGGTGTTCACAATAAAGAGTTTCTATCGTTATTCTATCTATCTACCAGGAGATCCATCCACAACCTTATCACGGTAAAATAATATCCCTTTAATAATAATTTATATTTAACTGTAGTTTAACTTTGAGTTTTTTTAACAGATACAAATAATAAATAAATAATAATAAATATTCGGGACATTTTTGCACACACGGTCATCGAACCCCAAACTAAGCAAAGCTTGTGATATGGCTGCCAGAGACTGATATACATACATATATAGTTTTAAATACATACTTAAATAGACATTAACAACCAGATATAGAACAAACACAAATAATGTTCATCACATAAATGTTTGCCCTATGTGGGAATCGAACCCACGCCCCCAAGGTAGGTTCAGAAGGTAGGTTCACTACCAACTGGACCAACGGGCTATCTTATCTCTACATAATACATAAATTACCAGACCTACAAAATTATCTGTTCAGTACTTACAAATATAAAACACGTAGGTATCGAATCCCATGCCTACAAGTTTCAATTTATGTCTGCGGCCTTTCGACCAACTGCTAGCCCGGTATCAAACTAACTTTAAATCCGCTCAGTTCGCGTGATTTTCCAAATGAGCTGATTTAACGTTAGTTTGATACCGCGTTAGCAGTTGGCCGTAAGGCCCCTGTACTTTGTACAACGTGAATTTGTGTACTTCGCCTACAATTAATGTTTACGAACGCAATATCAATATCTGTGGCAATATGCTAAGTCTCTATGATGTGTAACCGGCCTTACCCCGTCTGATAACAAACTACTGTGTATAAATCAAACTACGCTTCCTCATTGATCGCTCTGACCTAATTCAGGTTACGGTAACTGCTAATCTATAATTAGTCGGATTGATTTTATGAGCTTTATCTACTTGCTATTTAGAGCTTGCAGTACCTATATATTTGAGTATTATGATTGAGAACGAGCTCCTTTTTTGCTGTGGCAATATTTCACAAAGCTTGTCCCTCGATTATTACAAACCCACTTCTATGTTTTATAGAATATTTCTTTACAAGTACCAATAAAATAAAAAAGCTTTTACTGGTGCTGTAGTTTTGTTACACACTGCTTTCCTACACGTTTTAATATAGGTACTTTTGTAAACCAAAGTTATAGGTACTTCATTGTCATAAAATGTATTTTAGTAACGAGATCAAGAGAACCATATAACTGATCTACAGGGTTAGGCGGAAAGGGTGTACTAAGCCGAAAGAGATCAATTATACCCATAATTATTATTATGAACTACTTTTGCTATGGGACCAAAACCAACCGAAAAATTGCGAAAAAAATCAGCTGTTTCATACATTTTGTTGAGTGACAATGAACGTTTTCTGTGTAACAGCTGATTTTTCTTTCTTAATTTCAGTGTTAGTAAAAGTTGTTCATATAATGATAAGTAATTAAGTACTTCTATATGGACCCCTTTCGGCTAAGTACACCATTTAAGCGTGACCTAGTTTTAGAATCTTAAAACTAGGTCACGCAAATTTCGAAATGAGCGAATGAGAAAGCCGTGCGGAACGCTCGCATTCATGTTTAATTATTGGCTAAAAATAACTATAGGTATGTCCACAAAAATTAAACCTTTAAGATTACCTCAGAACTGGATGACAATGCGAACTAACATTTTTCTTGATTTTTAAAACTAGCGACCCGCCCGCCCTTTTTCGCACGGGTTTAACTTACGTGCGAAACCAGGGCGGGGCGCTTGTTGCATATATAAACCTTCCGTAAAAGAATATCTAACTGATGGTAAAAACCGCATCATAATCCGTTGCGTAGTTTTATAGATCTAAGCATACATAGCGACGGATAGACAGCGGGAAGCGACTTTGTTTTATACTATGTAGTGAAGTGATATCCAATAAGAATAACGTGATGCAGGTTTTTTTTTTACAAATTGATACAAAAAATCTAAATATGGTCAATGTCGTGGGTCGAGGGTACAAATGCAATTCTGACGATAGTCTAGCTAGACCTTTGATTAGTTCAGAACCTAACATTTTATTAATCGAACACAAAGAGAGATAAGTACATAATTGGTAAGTACATAAAGAAACAAATACCTAAACTACCTACAAAAATCTAGATAAAACGTAAGACTCATCTGCATATCTTAAACATAAACAAAGAAAACTGTTTGAACAACGAAACAAATCCCATTTGGCGCACTTAACTGTTTTGTAAACAACCCTAATGAATCAGCTGATAAATATTTTAATAGCATCTTCAAAGCGAATTTATTTTGAACTAAACATTCAACTAATTTGCTAACGAAAACGTACTGAGGAGTTTAGAAGTGGCCCTTAGGTAATCTGTTAAAAATATTTACCAGCTGATTCAACCAAATGGCAAATATTCAACGAAATCGCTAATAAACGAGCGTTTATTTAACCGTTTGTTTCTTTTGACGCAGAAATCATAGTAGATATTTTGGAGTAAGTAGTATATTATGTTTAGAAATGAGGCCAAGGTGGTTACTAATTTAGTATCAGTGACCATGAAAATATTTAGCGTGCCAAGTATTGAACTTTAAGTTTTTAGCGGATTATATTATTGTAATACAGAAGGTACACCATTTTTATTGCTTTTTGACGTATAAAAGCCAATAAAAGTTAGAATGGTTCGAAGAAAATTTGAATTCAAAAGGTAAGTACCTACTTGATATTCCGATTAAAGGAATAGTGACGTTCAAAATTATCGAAAATAAAGTCCATTGATATTATAATTGTACAAGATGCGCCACGCGGTTTCACCCACGTAGATTACTTCTTATATCATCAGCTATCTGTCAGTGAAAGTCCCGTCAAAATCGGTCCAGCCGTTTTAGATTTCATAAGGAACTTACATACACACATCACCTTTTATACATAACGCGAACGCGCTTCCACTGGTACGCAATTACAATTATTTTTATCGACAAAGATTTAAAATGGCTTCATCGAAAATGAGCAGATAGAGTAGGTATCGCTGATAACGAGTAAAATACTTAATTAATTACCACAAACCGATAGATACCGTAGAAACCTCAGCTCCGCCAATCTCAACGGTAACTCCGTCAATTCGTTCTCGTCCAATATCAGAAACTTCAGATTCCTCACTTCACCTATCTCATTAGGTATCCTCTTCAACCTATTCCCACTGACATCCAAACATTTCAGGCACTTCAGCTTTGATATTTCTTTGGGCAGCTCTGTTATATCATTGCCACTTATGTACAAGCTCTCGAGATGAACTAGCATTCCAATATCGTTTGGCACTTTCGATATAAGGTTCTCTTTAAGATACAAATCTGTGATTTCGGACTTTTCTTCTCGGAGCAGCTGTACAGGAAATTCTGTCAATCCTCTGTAATTCCAGTGAAGAACAGAGCTGGGTAGAATTTCTTCGTAATTCATTTCGGCTGCTCTCTTCTATTCTTCTGTTATTTCACTTTTTTCTTTACTGTCAAGTTCAATATTTTCTGCTGCATATATAATTTATATTTTATTTTACACATTAATACCACTTATCATTTACACGCAATGTTTACTCTGTAATGATGTACGTTTGCCTTCGTTCTCTATACGAGTTCCCTGTCATCCCGTTTAGCGCACACTGCATCTCTGGCGTCCCGAACGGGGATATTTTTAAAACTATAACAAGGTTAACTATAATTTCTTTCTTTGAAATCATGCGGTCGCGCATTACATAAATGTTTTTCATTATAATAAAAAGAACAATGTTTCACGGCTTCTATGATTTTAGTAACATTTTCTTTCAAACATGAAAATATTACAAAGATATTATACGATTATTAGTTTCGAGTATAATTACTTTGTTCGTCGAAAAATATTATTCTTTGATCTTATTAGAGGATAAGAAACAGGAAACTATATTAAAGAACAAATTTTTTTATCACTCGTTTTTGTAACCTAAAATACTAATACGAACAAAAATATTAATGTCTCGTGTTAGATAAGTAAGTATTTCGCTTTTATTTTGGCTAAATAATACAAATAAAATTTCTGATATCTTCAATATTGTGGAGTGTTTGGCCCAAAGCCAATACTTGCGGTAGATATGAGCTCTGCCACGTCAAGGACGTTTATCGGTTTACAAAAACAAAATAATGATTTTGAACAAACCTTAAATTTGGTAAGTTTGATAACAGTACAAAAACTCATTATACACTTACAAAATATCTAATATTGGTGTTAGAGCTTTAATTAAAACACTATCAGTAAAATATTTATATTAATCTCACTAGTGAGGAGCTGTTCAGATAGAAAGAGAAACTAATGATGGTTTAATTTCATTTTATCTCTTTTCTGAGTCCACAATAATTTTAACTAGCCTTGTTTTACAAAATATCTAATGTTAGTATTAGAGCTTTGGTTAAAACGCTCTCTGCAAAATATTTCTACTGTCCAACCTCACTAGTGAGGAGCTGTTCAGGAAGAAACTAATGATGGTTTCATTTTCTTTTGTCTATTTTCTGAGTCTACAATTATTTTAGATAGTTTTTTATGCCATACTTAGCAGACAAGCTCACGGCTCGCCTGATGGTAGGCGATCACCGTCGCCTATGGATACCTGCAACACCAGAGGCATCACAGATACCCGGGCCGACCCTTATAATGACTCTATTAACAGCCCTTTTCAAGAACCTCATGTTATAGTTACTCAGAAATGCCACAGGAGGGCGCTCTTTCTACAAATTGCAGGTGTGAGGCAAAAAAGATCGCGTAAAACGCACCATGTGCGATTTCCACCGATCTATGATATGTAGATGAATTTTCAGGCGGTGGCGGCTGGTGCGACGATAAGACCGCGATGCTGGTATCCGGTCGAACAGTTTTTCAGAACAATCGCCTTTGTAAATGCGATAAAAAAACACAAAGAGGCTCAACGTCTTTGCGAATGCACAGTCTTGTTTTACAGATGCTAATTTTCTTGTACATACCTTTTTCCAAAGGAAGAACCTGGAGCACACGACCCAGGTCACCCTGGTGTGGGATTCAGTTGCATACCAACGGATCAATGTTAATCAAACTAACAATACACATTTCTAGTAGTACCTATTTCATCTTTTGTTAACTCGGTGTTTGTTTTGACACAAAGCATTAAAAAGAGTGATGGATATTAATTGTGAAATCTATATAAAGTACCTAGTCAGTAACCAGTGACAGTTACTTGTAATAAATTAATCATAATAGGTTTACTAACTGCACCCGTGGGTAGAACCGCGGGGTGAAAAATTCCTCAAAAACTCCGCAAAAATATAAGCTAGCCGATTTTTTAAAGGTAGGTAGATATGTATAGAATTTCTTTAAATTTGTTTAAACCCTAGGTGTTCAAGAAAAAAGTTCGTAGAGGTACTTTTGTTTCAATATAATAAGGAGAATTCTGTATTACATAACTACCTACTTAATTAAATTAATAAAACTTTGAGTGAGTGTGGTATATTTAGTTTATTAAAGGATTAACTACGATATAATATTGTAATACGAATATGCAAAAGGTGCTCTAAATAGGAAGGTATAAATATTGATCACACAATGTTGTGATAAATTCATGAATATATCACGTTTCTAACTAATAGATAAGTTTATAATTTACTATCGATAATAGAGTTCAGACTTTTAGATGGTTTGATCAGAATGTTTTTTTTTAAATCTTACCTATAATTAAGTTGTTTTACAGTTGATTTTAGTACATTGGGAGACTTGTCACCAATCATTAAATTATTTTATATTTAATTTTAGTACATTGGGAGACTTGTCACCTATAATTTGATTGTTTTACAGTTGATATTAGTACATTGGGAGATTTGTCACCTACAATTAAATTGTTTTACAATCGATTTTAGTACACTGGTAGATTTGTCACCTATAATTAAATTGTTTTAAAGTTGATTTTAATACATTGAGAGACTTGTCACCTATAATTAAATTGTTTTACGTTTGATATTAGTACACTGGGAGACTTGTCTTGTCATCCACAATTAAATTGTTTTACAGTTGATTTTAGTACATTGGGAGGCTAATAAAATAATTATAATATCTATAATTAAATTTAGAGAATTAATGAAATGCTTGAAACTAGAAAATTTGTTAAATAACCTTATACGATTTTGGTAATTATAAATAATTCTGATTAGAGCCATTGAAAACATTGAAAATATTTTTAAGTTTTAGATAATAATAACTTTAAATTCTATATTAAATGCTGTGCCTGACTAGATAAGCTTTTGGCATAATCGATTTGATTAATACCTGCTTACAAATAATTTACAAAGAGATCAAATTATTATTCAAAATGCCCACCAACAATTCAACAACCAACATCAGTTTTTCTAATTGCGTTAACGTACACGACCGCGTTAGCGTAAACCACGATTTGTATGACATAAGAGCAGTTTCATCTACATGGCGCCAGATGGCGTTGTTCTTATTTCATACAAATCGTGGTTTACGCTAACGCGGTCGTGTACGTTAACGCAACTAGAAAAACTCACACTAGGCCCACAGTTTTAAACAAATTACTTATCCATTACCCCGTTTATCACCTATACCGCTTAAAAGTAAGTATACCAGCGCCATCTTTTGACAAATCCCGTCAACTTTTGTTAATATCTGCGTATGATTCTGATACGTCGTCCCTTGCCGTCGCTCTCGTCGTCGCTGTCGAAGGAAGCTTGCTTGTGGCCCAGCATCAGAGCCTGGACTTCTGGGTTCAAGGGTAGAACTGGGAATGATGAGCGCCGCACCATGGGGGAGGGGCGAGCTCCTGGGACAGAAACTGCCTTTTAGTAGAATAACACTAATTAGACCAAAGTAGGAATAATAAAACAACAGACTGTACTACGGTTATGTCCCTACCTACAGAAGACAAAAGGGGCCTTACGGAAAACAGCTAATTGCGGCACCTAATCCGCTCAGTTGGAAAATCACGCGACCGCAAACCATATCTGGGCGCGATAAGGTTCACGTTCGGGTGATTTTCCAATTGAGTGGATTAGGTTCCGCAATTAGCTGTTGTCCGTAAGGCCCCTGGTCAACTGTAATTTAATTATGGTTTTTAAACCCCAATTAACTAATGTTATTTTTAGTACACTGTTCTACTCTATTCAGTATTTACTAAACTACACAAATAAATAAATGGGTAGGTGAGATGAAAAATTTAATTAGGTTAGGCTAAGTCTAAGTAAGTAGTCTAAGTACGGTACCTAACTAGTTATAAAAACACTCAAAACATTCTCCCCTAGACTCCACTACATGATGGAGTGATGAAATTCACACAATTGTTATAAATAGTATGTGTGTGTGTCGTGTGTGTGTATGTGTGTGTGTCTGTGTGTGTACAGTAAGTGCACGTATGTTTGTTCCCACTCAACTCCAGAATAGCTGGAGACTCGGATGTAAAAAGAAGATTTCTTTATGATACCGGGTGGAACCGCGGGGTGCTGTTAGTTCATACGGTAAGTGAATGTAAAGAGATCTGAGTGCCTATAAAGCGAGTTTTTCCAATTTTGTTACCTAATCGATCGCGTTAAGGTTAATTACGATTAGTATGAAATAAAAGTAGGGCCATCTAGCGCCATGTAGGTAGAACTGCTCTTACTTCATACAAACCTTAGTTAACGTTAACGCTATCGAGTAGGTAAACGCAATTGGAAACACTCGCACTAGGCATTCAGAGTGCCTAATGCAAGTTTTTACTCCATTGCGTTAACATCAACTATCTACGATTTGTATCAAGTAAGACCAGTTCCATCAATATGACACTAGATGGCGCTGTTCTTATTCATACAAATTGCATTAAACGTTAACGCGATCGAGCGGAAAACAAAATTGGAAAAACTCGCACTAGGCTTTCTGATGTGTAAGTGATAACCCTCCACGTTTCTCAGCTTGAGTAAACATGCTTAATCCGCCTACAAATGTACCAATTTTGATATAACATTGTTCCGACCATATTCCATCGCTATGTTACTTTGATCAACCATTCGAACAATAATCGTGTTCATTTGGCTGTGACTTCAATTGATTACAGATTTCAGTACAAAGGTTTGTTTGCGAGTCAATAATCGGATTAGGCACAATTAAATGAGTATTACAATATTGTTGCTTTAGGATTTATGCCTAAATGACAAGGGTTCTGAATTGGGCCGTACTCAGTAGTCTTACCGAATGGTCTTACTAGTAAAACTACTTCATGGTTGTATGTGTCGGTGTTTTTAGATAAAGTTACGCGGTCTATCCCTTTCGCACATTTCAATTATACCTATTGCAGATACAATATTATAATTGCACTGCAATTAATGTTGAATGCCTAATGGATCCACTGTTTCAAACATTATAAATACAGTGTACATATTTGATAGGTTATTAATAAACACAGTGTTGCAATAAATGTTAATAATTCTTAATCAATTTAAATTTTGTAGATAAAAGCAATTAGAAACAGACTAGGAACTAGACTTTTTAGAACACCAAAACCAGGTTTAGAAAACCAAGTGATAAAAATATAAAAATTGTCTAAACAAGACAGGTTTGGCGGAAAGCGGGTATTAATTAAACAAAACTTTGCAATATTACTGGCTGAAAAAGCTAATCAAATTACTTACTATTTTATCTACTTTTAAAGCATAATCTCACTATGGGTCAAATTCATTGATATAAAAAGACATGAATGTTGTGTCTAGTATAAAGTTCACGCATTTGTATACATTTAAATATACCCACAAACTAATTTAAGTTATATAACGGTATAATAATTTCTAATTTAACTTGTTACTACTTATAGACTAAATATTTATTACTTTAAAAGTAAGAAGGTAATGGTTTAGTAAATTTTTATTCGTTTGGACATTTCTGAGCTCTGAACCTATAAGTATTCATAGTTTTAATTATGACCATGCACACTACATTGTTAAAATTTTGTTAGGTATCTAAAAATAAATAAATGGTAATTTACAAAAGTTACAAAAATCAAATTTTTTGTAGCTTAATTAATTAAACAAAATACAAGCTAAATAATATTAATAAATATTTAAACTACGTCTGATCAAGAACAATTGGATTGCCTATAGACCGTTGAATGCCGTGGTAATGCCGCCAGCATGCTGGGTACCCTGCCAACTGGTAGTGAGCATTTGGATTGTCTAGACCATCAGCGGTCTACTGCCAGTCTTAACTGTTTCTGTAGTGTTAGTTAGCTTGTATTTTGTTTTAAGACATAAGCCAGTAAAAAAAAGTAGATAAGGTATTCATATCAATGTTACATGTTTCCAATAAATGTGCTAGAAAACATGCAATGTGTATTTTCAAAATGGCTTGATTTTTATTAGTAGCATGCACATTCTAACTAAATTTAGAACTACTCATAGAAGTGTAAACCATACCTGAAAATCGGTTTCAGTCGTCTGATAGACCTTGTTATGAAACAGAATAGAAAAAACATTGATAGAAGAGATAAAATTAAATAGACATTCAGATTTAACGACATCGATTTCCGTAGAATAGGGCCAAAACTTGAAATCACAGAAGAATTAACTCTTAATTAAATAGCAAGAATCCAATTTGTTTTATCACCACACAGATACATAGTGCGAATTCAAACCCAATTCTACGGTGCACATATTAAAACAGACTTGCATAAACACGCACATATTGATTTTAAATTTAAAAATAGATATAGTAACAAACATACCAAAAAGCTTGGCCACTGATTGCCTCTTCACAAGTTTCGGTTCTCCCACTTCACCCACAGATGCTGGTGCAGATTCCCCTTGAATTTTCTTCTCACTTAAATAAGAATTTGTTGATTCCCCTCTTGTAACTGGTCTGCTTTGTCGTCTATTATTTTTATCCTCCTCAGGACTGACAAATGATTCAGCAATCTGGAACAGCTCGAGTCCAAACTTGCTCGATTCTCTCCTCAGCGACTTTTTATTAGCAAATTCTGACAATGACTGCCTCCTTTCTCCATCTGGGTTGAGCCTCCTTCTCGCTCGTTCTTCTTCTTTCACTTTAAGCACGTCCAGCACAGCATTTAGCACAAGTATTATCAAGAAAACCGTGATTCCTATCATTGTCACAGTGTTGGTATCGGCATTCATATCTGGTCGATTTTTCTTGACTGGTAACTTCTTCGTGAGTATATCAACAGCCCCACATGTCGTGCCTTTAATTGGAATTACTTTATTTACCTCCGGTCTGATGCTCTTCGCGATTATATCTGGTATTTTGGGTGTTTCTGACACAACAGTCGTCTGTTCATTTCGCTTCAGGAACCACATCTGAGCACTGTAGAGGCAGTAAATTATGACGAAGAATATAAAAAGTAAGATTTTACGTTCGCTCATGTTTACATCGCAAAAGCACTGGTTTGTTTTGACACCGCGTTGCGTGCGTGTTACTATTCCCGTCGAACGATAATTTTAACGATTTTCGAAGCTCGCAAAGGATTTATAGTTTTTCTTTGAAGGAATACGGATTGATTTTGTGTGATATTGTTCCCGTATGACTTCGGTGGAGTGTCTTGCAGTATGGGGAAGTGGGCCCTACTGCGCATGCGTCTTGGGCTGGGTCGTCAGGGTCGAATTTGTTTGTGTTGGCGGTACACGGCCTCCACCGCGGCAGATTGGTAAAAACTTTACGTCAATAGTTAATGCGATGATTCTAACAAGTCGGTAGGTAAGTATTTAGTAACATTTTGTAGCTCCTACATATCGTATTATTTCACTGGAATAGAAGATTTATAATTAAAATAAAACACACAACCACGTCTTTAAGTATTAGTTCAAAGCAGGTAATATAAAAATTATTGTAAGGTAGTTAAATTGAACATTTATACCCTCCTTCCACTTTCCTTCATTCTACTGCTAAAGTTCTTTTCATGAAAGAAGTCCCACGGCAAACAGCGGAACTAAACTTCCATGTTGTAGTTCTCAGGTGTTGTTACTGTGTTTGGACGCTAGTGAGATTTTTATTAATTTTCCATCGTTAAAGAATCGTGTACGATGCCAAAAGTTGTTAAAGTTCTACTCGAGAAATGATACTGATAGTGATTGATACGCGATGACAGCGCCGCGTCTGGGGGACTTCTTTCATGAAAAGCACTCTAAGGCGTCCTCGGAGGTGAGGTTTGACAGCCCTAAGGGTCTTATTAAAACTAAAGTAATAACTTTAATCTCATGTAAAAAAAACAGTAAGCTTTTCCATATAGTTACATTCAATTTTATCAGAAGTGGTGATACCTACTCGAAAGATAGCGCTGCCAATAAATGTTATCTTTCTAATCTTATTGATATTACGTCACACAAATAATAATAAACACCATCGAAATATATATTGTAACTGTTCCTATTTTTGGGAAGACACTGCTGTATCACAGCTCACGCTTAAACAGCAAGCAGTATTCTGCATCCAAAACGATACCTAATACCTCAGCTTAATACAAAGCTCACAATAGAACACTGGCATCTAGACCCTATTGAAAAAGGGAGAACTCTGAGATGTACATAGGTTTATAGGTTTTAAACTTGCAAAACATGTTGTTTGTTTATGTTTACATTTTAGTCAATTACTAAATATTTGATATTTGATTTGATTTGATATTTAATATCAAGAAATTATTTTGTTATGGAAACGCACGTGGTTTTCACACATTTATTTATTTATATTATTAATAAATAAATTAAACGGGAATTATTAACTTCATCAAAACTCGCGTGAGGATTCATTATCAATTATTATTATAACACTGGCTTGCACTCACGATTATGTTTCTATCGGTCGAGACGATCGACCGGTTTCGGAGCCATTATGGGAATTATTCACGTAAGATTAAACAGGGGCCTTACGGACAACAGCTAATTGCGGTACCTAATCCGCCCAGTTGGAAAATCAGGTGACCGCAAACCGTATCTGGGCGCGATAATGTTCACGTTCGCGTGATTTTCCAACTGAGCGGATTAGGTGCCGCAATTAGCTGTTGTCCGTAAGGCCCCAGGTTACTATAGTCGGAGTAACCAGCTTAATCTAACGTGAGTAATTCCCGTGTAATACAAATACAATTTATTTGGTTTTTTAATATTTGTATATACATACCTATGCCTTTAACTGCTTTAGCTCTTCATTAAAATATTAACTGGACAATAAATTGTATACTATACCTATAGAATACATTCCTCACTTTCCCAAATAAATAACAACGACTTTACTGGAAGTAGGTAATAATGGGAATTAAATAGAATACATACCCTAATTTTCCACTGAAGAAACATTATATATAATTATGCAGTAGTTATTGCATTTTTAAAACAATGTTGTTATTTCTATAATACTATCTCAGCTTTGTATTTCCATGCAATTATTGTTCGAATAAGCACTAGCTTGATATATAATATTCTGTACATGCTGTTTATTTATTCGCATATTATTATTGTACGCTCGTGTTTGTATTGCATTTTGTATAATTTCTAGCCATCTGTGGTATGGCTTCGTGATTTAATTACAAAGTGGCCAGTGGACGTAAGTAGGACTTAGGAGGTTATAATAGATAAATAGATAGAAACTCTTTATTGTGTACACCAGAAATAAAAATTACAACACGATAGAAAACACTTACGAGCTAGTGCCACAAGTGGCGGCCTTATCGCTAAAAGCGATGTCTTCCAGGCAACCATTGGATGGAAAGAATTTACGTAACAGAATCGACGGGGGATGCTAAAACACTTTTAATGATATCATTAAATAGATACTACTAAATGATACATAGTATAATATATATATATAAACACACATAATACAGACGCGACAAGTAAGTATAATGTTTTAGTTGAAAAAACTTAACATGTATAAATAAAAAAATATAATCTAAAAACCCTGATAAAGAGCTGACAATCTTCAAACAGCTGATAATTTTCTTGAATTATAGCTAAAACATTCAAGCCCAAGCCAACTTTCAAACAAAAAAAAAATAAATGCGATCATGCCGTTTGGGAGCTGGGATGCCACAGACAGACATACAGACGCACAGATACAAGGATATACACGTTAAACTTATACATTTTCTATTTTTGCGTTGCGAGTTGAAAAGCAATTTTTGTATTATAACGGTTAGGTATCTGCTTTATAAGCGCAAACCACTACTATAGTAGGTGTTGATTCGATTGAGTGCAGGGCTACGCGGAAAGGGCGTACTAAGCCGAAAGGGGCCTATCCATCATTGTGAACTACTTTTACTATTCAACCAACCACAGCCCATTATAGGTTTGTGAAACCAACCCTTAAATAGGGAAAAAATATCAGCTGTTCCATTCATTTTGTCGAGTTTGAATAACAGTTTTCTTTGGAACGGGTTTTTTTTCGCGATTTCATAATTAGTCCCATAGTAAAAGTTTTTAATAATTATGGGTACTAAGTATGGACCCCTTCTGGCTTAGTACACCCTTTCTGCGTAACCCAGTATACCTGAACAAAGTTCTGTATAATATGTGGACCAAACCAAGCATACAATTATGAGTAAAATTGTCCATGTCCGTGATATCATAATATCCTTATAGAGAAGCCGCATTGGAGCTAAATTGTACTAACTTAATTAATGTATGCGATAGGTGATCTTGTGTTACTGCGGTCAGTCTGGTGCTTGCCTACCTATCTATGTGAATGAATATTGTACTTATCTCGGTTTTTAGGGTTCTGTACCTCAAAAGGAAATAACGGAACCCTTATAGGATCACTTTGTTGTCCGTCTGTCAAAACCCTTTTTCTCAAGAACGCGTAAAGATATCAAGTTGAAATTTATATCAAATACTCGGAGTGGAGTTTTTTCAGTTGTGAAAAAATCAAACTTGTAAGTCAACGCGATCAAAAGATATGACCGTTTATGTCGCATATTTTGCAATTTCACAAGGGAATCAAAACCTATAGGGTACTTCCCGTTGACCTAGAATCATGAAATTTGGCATGAAGCAAGGTCTCATAGGACCTATGAAGGGTTTTAAAAATAAAAAATGATATTACATCATAATTATCAAAAAATGGTTTTTGCTATTACAAACATACATTTTGTAGTTGGTATGTATCGGAGCACCTGTTTGCCAACTACAAAGTTTAGTTTGTCATTCAATATTTCAACCTTTTTTTTTGTCAAGACTCCTCCCAAGATGGATCAACGTGTATACATATTCACTAAGTTTATACGGAACCCTCAGGGAGCGAGTCCTACTCACACTTGGCCGGTTTTTTTTTCATATAACTAAGCTTCATATTCAGCTAAACGCTGTTCAGCTGTTTTACATAACGGAGCTGTTTTGTAAAATAGCTAGTGGTTTTGTAAAACAGTTGATTCGGTAATCCGTTTGTGACCTATCTATTTTAAGCAACTCCGCGGTCACCGGGATCCGTGACTTTTGTTATACTTTGTTTACTTAGGTAGGTAAATGAATTTACTTAAGTTATGCACAATACAAAAAAAAAAAACTGTATTTATACTGTACCTGGTACCGTACCTATTTATTTTAGAAAGTCAAGGCAGCTATTAGACAGAAACAGGAAATTATGACCAAAATAGGAGGAAATTTAAACCAGCAACAAAATGATTTTTCCTTCACCAGGGAATATATAAGTAAATGTAAACAGAGAAAAAACATTTCCAAATCGAAAATCGTGACCTAAACGTTCTAGCTAGACCATTCGAAGCATTTTTTTTTTCGCCAAACATTCCAATATCGCTTTATAGTTAGGGCAGATGCAATCCAGCAAGATTTCCATTTCCCGCCTCGTCGCATCTCGTTGCACATTAAAATATGCAACTGCTGAACTGCTGGTATTTTGCATTATGGAGCTTTAGAGTTACAGTACACCTAAATGGATTTTTATGAAAAAGTGGATTAGTTCTTGCTGGTTATAATTTTTTCCGCATAAACACTTTTGGCATAAAATTTTGCCGAATTTCACAATAGGGTATTTGACTACTTTTGGGAAACTATTGCACATTATTGTCTGATATAAAATAATGTATACTGCATTTATATTTTCTGGATATCAGTCGTATTTGCGATATAAATCGATGTTAAAGTTTGAATAAAAAAAGATCGCGCCAAAACGCAGACCTGCGTCATAGCTCCGATCACGTGACTAATTGACGTCACACAAAACAAAACAACTGCAGCCAGGCTGCAAAAGTTTGATGATTAATTAATTTCTAATAGAAGTAATGGTTTATAAATATTGTGTAGTGCCAAAATGTACAAATACTTCCATAAAGACACCCGAAAAAATATTTGTTCCTGTTCCAATGGACCCAAAACTCCCCATAACTCGAAAAAAGTGGTTGGAATCAATCTAAGGTTGGAACTAAGTAGCTCGTAGAGAACCCAAAAGTATTGGAGCTAATTCAAGTGTTTCTATGTGCGAAGATCATTTTGAGGTACATATTTGAGTCTATATATTTCTATTATAATTTGTGTTTTTATTGCATTACTATTTTATGTACTGTTACTTTCTTTTTAAACATTGTAAAGCTCGACATAACCTAACAAAATAGTGATATCCACTTACTACAACATACTTTTTGTACAACTTGATTGAATGTTTTGCTTGGAGAAAAATTAAAAATTAATACTGAATTTGTAGTTTTTACGTTTTGAGTTCTGCAGCGTAGAAACAATGACGTGGATTATTATTAAAGAAATATGCAACCATAAAAACATTAATTTTGGGTAAGTTACTGCTGTCTGCTTGCACAAAATGTTTCTCCATTCTTCTCACATTTAACCTCCGGACTGTTTTTGGTGAAAATTTCTGGATAAATCGCTCTCAAAATAGCTTTACAACATTAAATTCGCAAATATCAATACAAAATCTGTTTGTTTAGATTGTGTGACGTCACTAGGGATGAAGCCAGTTACAGACCGTTTTCGATCACGTGATCAAATGTCGAAAATACAGTTATTTTATTCGAGTTTTTTACAAAAAATAAGCATATTTTTATCAAAAAATCGATGAAATATGCTTTTTCATTATGTCATGTTTATGGATGGCGTCAATTGGCATAATATTTTTAATACAGTCAAGTACCCTATTGTATAATACAAAGTGACAGAAAAGCCGTGGCCCAGTCTTAAAAGTTTGAGGCTTTGGGTTCAAATCCCGGGCCCGTACCAATGAGCTCTTTGGAGTATATTTACGGATTTTCACACCATTAGGTTTTTGGTAAAGGAAAACATCGTGAGGAAACATGCATACGTAAGAATAAAAAATTCAATGGCGTAGGTGGATCCACCAACCCGCAACTGGGTCAGCGTGGTGGATATGGCCCAATCGCTATTTCAAGGGTAGGCCTAAGTCCAGCGGTGGTCTATAAAAAATACTTCTTTTTTTTAAATGCTATATGTGGCAAACAAGGAGACGGGCTGCCTTATCGTAAGCAGTAACCGTCGCCTATGGATACTTGTAACACAAGAGGCATCACAAATACGTTGCCGACCCTTTAGGACCCTTTCATCATTTCAGCCGTAGGACGTCCACTGCTGGACATAGGCCTCCCCCATCGATCTCCAAAAGGGCCGGTTGGAAGCGGCCTGCATCCAGCGTTTCCCTGCGGTCTCTTTAAGGTCGTCTGTCCATCTTGTGGGTGGACGTCCTACGCTGCGCTTGCCAGTCCGTGGTCTCCATTCCAGAACCTTTCGGCCCCATCGGCCATCTGTTCTGCGTGATATGTGCCCTGCCCACTGCCATTTCAACTTACTAATCCGGTGGGCTATGTCGGTGACTTTCGTTCGTCTACGGATCTCCTCATTTCGGATTCGATCTCGTAGAGAAACCCCGAGCATAGCCCTCTCCATAGCTCGTTGTGCGACTTTGAGCTTGCTTATGAGGCCCATAGTGAGAGACCACGTTTCAGTGCCGTATGTCATCACTGGTAACACACACTGGTCGAAGACTTTCGTCTTAAGGCACTGAGGTATTTTGGACGAGAAGACGTTGCGTAGTTTACCGAACGCTGCCCAGCCGAGTTGGATTCGCCGATTGACCTCTTTCTTGAAGTTGGACCTACCTAGTTCGACGGTTTGTCCTAGGTAGACGTACGCGTCAACAGCTTCAAGAACTGAGTTCCCAACTGATACTGGGGTGGGCACAACATGGATATTTGACATAACCTTTGTCTTGTCCATGTTCATTTTAAGGCCCACCTGTTGGGAGACTCGATTGAGGCCTTCGAGCATCATGCTGAGATCTTCCATCGATTCTGCCATGACCACAATATCGTCGGCAAACCGAAGGTGAGTGATGTACTCGCCGTTGATGTTGATGCCGAGTCCTTGCCATTCCAGGAGCTTGAAAGCATCTTCTATTGTGGCAGTGAACAGTTTCGGAGAGATAACGTCTCCCTGTCTCACCCTTAGGTGTTTGTGTTTAGGACCCTTTAGGCTGATTGATTATGCGAACCACTTTTGGCATAAATTGATTTTGCCGAATTACACAATGGTAAACAAAGAGTTGAGACAAAGCTGGTCGCACGGCGTGACCACACTCAGCCACTCCGGCTCGTAAAATTCTACATGGCGAAACCATCCACCTGGGCCAAAGCAGCTGGAACTGTAGATAAAGATGAAAATGTATTGATACGTAATTTTATTCTCAGAAATGTTCAAGTACCTATAGAGTATCATAAATTCAGAGCAGTATAGAGATTCTGATACGCAAAAGCGTTGAAAATCGTATTATTAAGTAGGTCAGTACAAAGATTCATACTGAAAATTCTTTCAGGGCTACTTATGAATATAATACGGTTTCCAGGATTCCAGAAACGTCTTCAATAGCTGCAAGGCCTCCTCAGACAACGCGCCAATATATAAATAAACCGGCCAAGTGCGAATCGGGCTCGCGCACTGAGGGTTCCGTACTACCACATAACTTGTTAGCTACTGAAGTATATTTTTTTTTGCAAAAAGACAACATCCCATCAACGCCCAGGCGGTCACCCATCCAAGTACCGACCGTGCCCGACGTTGCTTCACTTCGGTGATCGTACGAGAACCGGTGGTGAACAGACATTTGACACCGACTTGCACTTGGCCATTATTTATTATTATTATTAGAGCTTATACAAAAATATGTAAAAAAATACGTTTGCTGTATGCTGTATGTTTGCCCTTTTTTTTTGACCATTTTATTATTTTTTTAGTTAATCCGCCGTAACATTACATATACTGTGAAAATTTCAACTAGCTATCTATTACGGCTCGAAAGATACAGCCGTTAATAACCAGGACAGACGGACAGACCGACAGACAGACATCGTAGGCTTCGTAATAGGGTCCCGTTTTTACCCTTTGGCTACGGAACCCTGGAAAAAACTCAAAAAAAAAACATTTATTTCGTGAACAAAACACTACATTAGTTAAATTGAATCAGGCGTTACATTGCGGAAGTTCGTCTTCATGATATCACCATTCACCATCATGTTTTTATAATCCGGGTTTTTCTTCGAAGATTTTTTATTTTATTTGGTAACCCTAATTAATACCTCGTACCTAGTCTGAAAAGACCTTCAGTGCTGAATACTCTCCAATTTCCGCATCTTTCAGTGAATCGCTGAATGGCCAATCTCCATGGCGAACTGAGCAACCCAAGTACCTACCTAATAAGTATGGATTCCCGACTTTACCAAATTTTTACTCTTTAAAATATTTATAGGTTTAAAAATAAGCCTATTAGGTATATATTTTTATGATACTTAGGGTTCCATACCTAAAGGGTAAAAACGGGACCCTATTACTGAGCCTGTCTGACAGCCTGATGTCTATCTCTGTCTGTCTGTCCATCCGTCTGTCCTACCTTTTAAACGGCTTTATCTTTCGAACCATAATAGCCGGTTGAAATT
The DNA here is from genome assembly GCA_914767915.1 of Agriopis aurantiaria. Taxonomy (NCBI): domain Eukaryota; kingdom Metazoa; phylum Arthropoda; class Insecta; order Lepidoptera; family Geometridae; genus Agriopis; species Agriopis aurantiaria. Next base: position 12,485,165 of record OU611995.1, on the reverse strand, counting down.
TTCACAGAATATGTGATGTTACGGCTGATTAACAAAAAAATACTAAATAAGTAAAAACGAAAGAGTTTTTTTTCAACAATCGTGTTTTTACGTGTAATTGTATTAGCTCTAATGTAAAAACGGTAATACCTACAAGCGTCAGACTAAGCACGATTATAGTACAAACTCTAAAAAAAAAAACGGTGATAAGTTTCTGTTCATTACCAAGTTATAACTGGTAATTTCGTTATTGAATTTTGTGGTGGTACGGGACACTCAGTGCGCGAGCCGCACTTGGCCGGTTTATATTTATTTTACCACATTTCATCCAAGAAAATCATCATTATTATCAGCTAATCATGTCACCACTGTTGGGACACATACCTTCACTCAGAGAGAGAGAGAGAGGATGGGCTCTAATTAAGGGCAGATCCAGCTTTGATGCCAGGGGAGGGGTCGTGACCCCCCTGGATCCGCCCTTGGCTCTAATAAAATTCCACCATGCTATGGCCCATTACATGTTGGTGAATGTCATGTCTTTGAACTAGTGAAGTTTTTGAACATACCGGTTTCCTCACCATGTTTTCCTTCGCCGTTTTTGAGCGATGGCATCGAAATCGTACAAAGTTTATTTGGGTCTAAAATTATGATTCGGTAATGAAAATAGACTATTAACAGATTTATCCCAACCGCAGTTTTAGAAGTAGGTGCCTACCCAGTAGAAATATTTTATTTAGTGTAGATGCAGGCGGGTTTCCTTTCCTCATTTGAATTTGAACGCGTTCTTAATGAGCTTCAATGAGATCCCGATAATACTCTACTAGGTATATATATTACTTTGGATCTCAATTTCAGTTATATTGAATCTCCAACAGACGTCGTTTGCAAATGTTATTGAATTTATACAGATTTCGAGGAACACTCTGAATTCTATTGGCTCAGGTATTTTGGCGCCTTTAGAGACACGACTGAAGTATTTTCGTAGAATTGATTGCTAATGGAAATTTGTAGGCGCTTTGTTTTTCTTCGTGATTGCGAGGTGCGTAAAAGCTGATGTTTTGGTTAGCTTTTAGGCTGCGTATTCACCGAGGAACAATTCGACCAATAGGTTCGCTTCATTTCGTCTCGCCTCGCCTCCTGCTTAGCTACCTTGCACATCTCTGGTGGGTACGTAGCCTTACACCCCCGACGCAAAAAGAGGGATGTTATAAATTTAGCGTGTGTATCTGTGTTTCTCACCGACCGGCACGGGCGTGCTGGCGGATGCAGCTGCCTGTCGCTCTTTCTTCTCTGAGTAATAGACGTACCTATCGTTTATATTTTTTCATTACTAATACTGGGAAAGTTGGTCTGAAGTTGCCTGAGGAGCGAATTGAAAGTAATACATTTCAGCCGTAGGGAGAATCACTTTCAACTGACAGTGACAGTTGACAAGAGACAGACACTCAAATTATTTAAAAAAAAAACAGTTTTATTTTCACATTTGTATTGAACCACAGATCTACTTATTGAACCATGTTCCAACTTTTTTTTTTCTCCTCACAGTATTATGGTCCCGCACTTCTCGTGCACTGGCTAGTGTCAGGATGTGACAAAAAAAATAAAAATGGCGGGAATCGGATCTTCATTGTAGAGTTTTGTTTATACTTCCGTATAGCAGATTTGTATTAACACAATGAGTTCATCTGGTTCCGATATGGATGCGATATTAGGTAACGCCTGATTTCATAAGAGAAGAGGCTAAAGCAGTAGCGGAAAATAAATTTCACACCAAAAATGTTGATTTATGTAAAATAAAATTTACTTATATTTTCTTTAGTCAGTTCATGTTTTTATTTTTAGTTTCCTTGTATTTGGAATGAAAAGCACTACATTAAATTACACATACTAAGTAATTAATAATGTATTTAATTGCTGATACATTTCTAATATTGTACCTATAAGCGCTTAAAGTTTTTGGTAGGGATAGAGAGCGGATGCTCTGGGGGGTCTAGAAAGCGTGAGTTATATTATAGCAATTGTATGGCGTGCGCACACCTTGACGTCATAACGTGCTCATCTCTCTAGCATGAAATTAATAACTATTTTTTAATATTTTTTTTATATACGTTTATGGTCTCTATAACTTCAGCTTTTCTATGAGGTAATAAAACGAGACACAGGGTATTGTAAGCAACGTTACATGTGAGTGTGCAACTACCCTCTCTGAACAAAACCCTAGCTACGCCCTTGCGTAGTAGGTAAGTTAAATACATACGTAGCTACAGCTTCCTTTTCGAAATAAGCTTAAGAGCTAAGCCTCAATATCACGTTTAGAATTTTAATTAGCTACGTTCTGTTTTCACGAGAACCAATAAAGACATATTACTCTACCAAGAATCAGTTAATTCCTTAGTCTAAGAGATTGCGTCACGTAGGCACTGGAGGCGGAATCTGAATTTATAATAGTAGCATCTGCTAAGACTGTTGGCTTTTGTAGGGTACAGGTAACACCATCATCACCAGCCCGAAGAAGTCCACTGCTTAACATAGGCCTCCCCCTATAGACTTCCTCACTGAACGACAGCCTGCCATCTGCATTCACTGAATGCCCGCGACTCTCACGATGTCGTGGGTCCACCTAGTGGGAGGCCTACCTACCTACGTCTTTCGGTTTGTGGTCTCCCCTCAAGAAACGTTCTTTCCCATCGGTTATCGGTTATTCGAGTGATGTGGCCTGCCCATTGCCACGTATTTCAGGTTGCAAATCTTTGCAGCTATGTCGGTGACTGTAGTTCTTCGGCGATAATCCTCGTTTTATCGCGCAAACAAATTCCAGGACCATGTCTCAGTACCATATGAAACGGTGGGTACAAAACTGAAAGGAATTAATTGAATTTTATGTTTTCTTTCAGATAAAAAAAATAAAATAGTAATAGACTTGCGTGAACCACCACCGACTAGCCTGATGTTAAGCGATGATGCGGTCTACGATGGAGCACGCTTGCCTCGAAGCAACCGATTCATTCGCGACTTAAAGACACCCAGGTTGTAACTATCGGAGAACACCCATTAAGCAGCGCATTCCACAGTCTAGCGGTAAGCATAATAAAGTGGAATTAAAGCGCTTCGTACGGTTTTCGGAATATCAACCATGAAACGGTGTTTCATGAAATCATGAAAATTAGATCATGCAGATCTGACGCACACTCTCCGAAATGATTCGGTAAAAAACCAATATAGGTACTAGCAACTTAATTTGCGCTGATGTTCAAGGTTAAGAAATTAAGTCTGAAATAGTGATTCGTTGCAAATGAACTTCTTGGCATGTTTCGCAATGGATTCCAACGCCCCAACTTGGTATTTGGCTGATCCATCCCAAAGGTGCGAACTGTACTCCATGCACGACCGAACTTGTGCTTGGTACAAATAAAGCCACTGTTCCGGCGACCGACGTGACTTACCTGTGATCGATGTGGTTTTCACACATTTTATTTATATTACACGTGTCTATAGTCGGAGTGACCGGCTTAATCTTACGTGAGTAATAAGCATGTGTCCTAATGTTTAATTTATTACAAATAACCGGCTTAGCGATGAATATAAGTAAATACATTATACTGAAAAAATAATTTGAATTGGCTGATAAATCTCTGAGATATGAGTATTTAAAGTTTTAGGTGGGGATAGAGAGGGGATGTTCTATCCCTTACTCGCAAAGCGTGTGTTAGTATAGCATTTGTATGGCGCTCCTGAGCCGTGACGTCACGGCTCAGTATAGTGCGCTCTGTCTAGCATGAAATTAAATTAAATTAAAATGCTTATATCTTATTTATTTTTGAACAAATTTTAATTTTGTTTTCGTTGATGGACCAGCTTTTTTATGAGGTAATAAAAAAATATTAGTCATCATGCCTATTCCCAAATTCCCGTGTAATATAAATAAAATCATATTAATAGTTTGGTAAAAAAGTCTGCCAAAAACTGAAGAGGGCAAGGTAGCTCACAATGCCATTCTCACTAGTTCTATAAACGCACACTTCAATATTAAGCGGCACACAACTGCAATCGAGATTAGCAAAATGTCACCAAATGGACGACCAAAGGAGGGCGTTAGGTCTAAAGAGGAAACTGTAGGTATAACAGCTACATGATTTTTTTCTGAATTAATAACCGTCGCATCTTTGAGAGCATACTGTAGCTTTTTGGATGGAGATGTCAGATTGGTTTAATTTATTTGACGATATAAATAAATAGACATGTATTACTGCGCACCTGTTTTTCAAACATTATTATATCACTGTTCACCTGGTAGGCTACTCGTGTACTTGAAATATCGTCTTAATACAGTCTTCATGAATTATTCGTATAATAACCGTGCTCAGCGATGACTACACATAAATTGTCTCAGGAGTGTCACGAGGCGCATATGATTTTTTATAAATATGGAGATGGGCGGGGAACTTGGCTGTAGAATGTACGATATTCTACATTGTAATTTGAAGAACATCGTACACTACTTTTTAACTAAATTTAAAATCGCTTGCGACTATGTCGGCTCCAATAAGTACATTGAATAATTGACAACTTAAATTCTACTTAACCTTCCTATACCCGCGCCTTGGTCTGTGAGACCGACGAAACTCTTTTTCACACATAATTATTTTTTCAGAAATGCTAGATATTTGCGGTTTTTGCTAGCTGCATAATTTTTTGCTAGCTTCATTTTCGTAGGTAGCACGTATACGTGCGAGTAGCACGTGTCGGCGTATTTGGCGATAACCGGTCCATGAGACAGACGCGGGTATATGTGCAATATTTCATGTTAGTCGAAGTCATGTGAGGCGAAGCTTTATCCTAAGTAAGATTGTTTTATAATTGTCAAAAAAAAACTGTAATCCTTACGAATCATAAGGTTTTTTTAATGATTTTATGTGAGAAAACATAATTTTGCTGGTTTTCGTACAACATAAGAAAAAAATTGTAATTTTTGATTACTTTGGAACAATGACTGATAGACACAAAATAATAAATAATGTGTGTTATTCATGCAATCTTTTCTTTTATTATATACTCAGGTTTTAAGAAAATATAATATTTATGTAGGTTGGCTTACTAAAAATATAAATAAATGGGTTCCGAAGTTTCGGTCTGTGACACCGCGCGCGGGTATAGGTGTTACAAAATTTGACGCGGGTATAGGAAGGTTAAACATGTCAAACAACAGTTTAAAGAGTTCACACATTAGTACCCGACGAAGCGCTTTGATTTAATTTTTATCATGCGAACCTCTACACTATGGAATGTGCTTCCTGAGTAGTTTACCGATGGGTACAATCTGACGTGATTTTAAAGGGAAGCGTGCTCCATCGTAAAGCCCATCATCGTTATTTGAACAATATATCTAAATATCTTCATAAGTAGGATATATTTGGGAATTTCTTTATTTTCAGATGTGTGTTTGGTTATTTTCATTGAGATTTTTAAATTAGTAGGATATGTGTTTTTTAGATCGTTAGATTTGTGATTTATAGATATCCGTGAGTATAGTGCAATTAAATTTCAATATGCACCATTACAGTAAAGAGGATTAATATAATCTGGCCTACTATATTGAAACTTCTGTCGATTTGTGGCGGTCAAGCGAAAATGTTTTTATCTCACAGACGAGGTAAAACTATGTTTAGAAAGTCTTTGGTTTGTTTTTTGGTTTATTGGCGTGTTTATTTATTTTTCTATCACGTTACTTGATTGACTGTTACTGTGTACTGATTGACGGCTTGTTTTTTTGCATAGAGATAGTTAAAGGGCCGTAGAGTGACATAGAATACTTTTTATCCCGAATAAATGCGGTTCTTGAGGGAATGTCCACCTTGATGAAGCGGAAGGTCGCCAGCTAAAAGTATGTTTATTAGATGAATACATTGAATCTACAATCTTAAAAACAAATCTAAAACTCAAAAAGAAAAAAAATAAGACAAGAGTAAAAGAAAAAAGAGAAGAATAAGAAGCAAGAGAAGAGGCATTGAATCATGGCTTCAGTTAAATAAGTCTATATTAAAAAAACCCAAAAAGGAAGACATGAGAAAAAGAAGATAAAAGAGAAGAAGAATTAAAGGTGACGGAGATAAGGTGAAGATAATATCCAAATTATATCAAACAAAAAAGCGCATTAAGATCACGTTAGATTCATCTGATGCACACATCAGACACACATACAAGCAGATTATCTTTAATGTCATGGTCTTTCAAATTCGTAAACCACATTCCGAGCTACAATGTTGGGTCAGATATCGAGGTAAAGCGGTCAAGTGGGCATGAAGGTGATGTGGATTGCATTGTTTTTTTAGGTTACCTCAGTAGACCTGACAATTAGCATAGCGGATAACTGAGACCGCTTACGTAAATTGTCAAATTAAAATATCTACTTGTATTTTTAGTAAAATTTTATTTGCAATTAACTTTTTCTATCTAAAAATCCTATCTCATAGGTTAAAACTTCAGATAAAACAAAAAAAGAGATATATGGCATAAAATAGGATATGGTAAGGTGGCGTGGTGGGTGCGATGCAAACGCATCTGAAGTAGACGATCTTTCCACCCTTTTTTGCATGTGGACTATGTAAGTAAGTTCATTGGTGTCGCGCTACTATTTTTTTGTGTGCGAGAAAAACCAGTATGTTTAACGTACTTATTTTTGACTTGTTTTTTGTATTTAAAACTACATTCCGAAGTAACGTTAACAAGAGAGTTGACCTGGAGACTCTCTGGGCATGATGTGTATGTAAAAGTATCTATCAGTAGTATCTCCGGGGTATATCACATCCCATCATTAGCCATTATACGTCTACTGCAGAACAAAGGCCTCCTTCTGAGAGAGGAGTGTTGCCATAATCCCCTAGTTTAGCAGGCAGCTTGAGGATCGCAGTACGTTCACCGTGTTCTAATAGAACGCTGCAGCCCATCCTCCGGTGGTTCTGGTCGCCGTATTAAGACATACCCGAGTATATCAGACATGAGAAGAACTTGGACTCTCAAAATAAGGCTCTTCTCCCAAGGTTCAAAAGGTTCAAGGTTCCAAGGTTTTTCTCCCAATGTCTGTACGAGAGTTAACCCCGCCTCAATATTTTTGAAGAAACCTCATAAGAATAAACTGCGTCCCGCCCAAACATCTAAGGAAGCTCGCATTCAGCGGAAGCATTATAAATCACGGCGTACAAAAGCGGTGGCTTTTCCTAAAAACCCATTGTTTTCTCAGAATGTCATAGCCAAGCCACCGGCACTGCGGTGGAAAACAGTGATGAAACTTGGCACACAACGAAACTTGTGAAATTATCATAGAATAGTCTGAAGACATGTCATAATCATAGAATAAAGAGTAATAAGAGGAGCTGGTCTGATCTAAAACTATAAAGTTATTATTTAAGTCAAGATTTTATGGAGACTAAAACTAAGGCTGAATCTAAGACCGTATTTAGCTATTGAGGACATGGTAGACTGTTACTAAGCCGAAGAAAAGAAGTAGTCATCACTAATGCAAATTTCACGATAGGATCAACCTAGAAATCGCGAAAAATAATCAGCTATTCCATAGAAAAATTACTACAAACCAATAAATGGAGCACCTAATACGTATACATTTTTCTTTATTATTTTATATTCAGAGTTGGTCCCATAGTGAAAGTTGTTCATAATGATGAGCTCATAACTATGATTTTCTTTTTTAAAATTAAGCTTGCATTTGACCGCCAACTCACCGGATGTGAAGCGATGATGCGGTCTACGATGGAGCACGATGTCTAGAAGAAACCGATTCACTAGTGATTTGAAGACACCCAGATTTTTCACTATCGGGGAATACCTATTCAGGCAGCTCATTCCAAAGACTAGCAGTTCGCACAATAAAAGTCCTTTCAGCTTCGTTCCACCGCTCCTTGTACCTATACCTAATGTCTATAATAGGTTCATTCCCAATTCTGTCTGTGTCAATATAGCAGGAGAGCTACGTTTAGAGACACAATACGGCTTTGTGTATCAGAATGTTTTTCACCAGTTTTATGACTTCGGTTATTTATAGATGTTTCTGTAATGGAGGAAGAGGGAAATTAATCTTTAGACGTGATTATCAAGTTTTCGTATTGTGCTTTAAATTGTTTCTTAAGGTCCTGGAAGTTTTGTTTTATTCAACGAAACAAAAAGATTTTTTTCTAGTCTGAATTAAATTATTATTATAACTATTTATTTCAACTTTTCACGGGTCTGGCCTTGACATTTGAGAGGCATTGGTGGGGGCCTAAGCCAAAACCAAGAGGCCCTGTTGAGTATACAATTGTGATTGGGAATTATGGAACAATTGTACAGTATAGGATTGAAAAAATCTGGGGTTTTATGATGAATTCTTGATGGTAGGCTGCCGTATATTGGCACCGGAGGGGCAACATTGGTGTGGGTGGCTAGAGTGTCAAAATGTGTTCAGCACTTTCACTAAGCGCTACTCGCAGCATCAACTTGGAGCTTAAGTTCTTAGCTCAGCAGCACAGTGTAAACCACTGTGCTGCTGAGCTAAGAACTTAAACAGCGCAGTGCATTGCCGCGCGGAGGTTTTTGCACTGTTAAAGCCGTAAATTCTAGGTAGCAACAGCGCTCGTCATCTAGATATATTATTACTAAACTGTTATGAAAAGTGACACTCACCATGAGGCGACCGGCTTGCCTGTCTCGTTAATTGAAATAAATATAATTTACAATTTCAATATAATTTAGAAGTCATGGAACTAAAGGTTTTAGGTGTAATTTAAGGAAAGCTCCTGCGAGACGTTGCTTTCTGTAAGCTATAAGTATCTAAAGTTATATGGTTATTTACGGGATATTTACCGTGGTAAGGTAAAACAGTGTTCTATAAGTATCTATTGCAGATGATTTGAGGTCTTCTCCAAAAAGACGATTTGAGGTCTTCTCTTTAAATATGACATCTATAGAATAGACCTACTTTGGCCACCAACTCGTCTGATGGTAAGGTGACGTGGTGGCCGAGCATGGAACACGTTGATCTAGAAGAATCTAAGAAACAAGGAGGACGGCTTGGAGTTCTATTGAGTAGCGTTACATTCTCTTTGGTTCTATTCTTGGGCAGGACGTATCAAAATCAGTATGAGGAGATCCGTAGATGAACGAAAGTCATTGACATAGCCCACCGGATTAGCAAGTTGAAGTGGAAGTGGGCAGGACACATATCGCGCAGAACAGATGCCGAAAGGTTCTGGAATGGAGACCACGGACCGGTAAGCGCAGCGTAGGACGTCCCATCCACAAGATGGACAGATGACCTAAAGGAGACCGCAGGGAAACGCTGGATGCAGGCCGCTTTCTACCGGCCTTTTGGAAATTGATGGGGAGGCCTATGTGCAGCAGTGGACGTCCTATGGCTGAAATGATGATGATGACGTATAAAAAATGACGACCCAAATCGTTGTGTACTAAACGAATCTTTGGAATTGCAATTTTTGTGCCCATGCGTTTGGATTTTAAATACTTACCTACTGAGAGTCAAGTCTCGATAAAAGTGAATCTGTTTCTTCAAGGTTACTGGCCGTAGGTCATTTAGTCGTTTTATCCTCAAGCGAGTGCTATTAGGTCAGAGGTGAGGATTAAAGCACCTGTTATGGACTAACAAATCGTTCGATATTTTACGTAAGTAAAATATCTAATGTACCTATCTACTAAGTACCTACGTAATATTGCGAATTTTAAAAACAAATAGTTAACCTAGTTTTTATACAAAGGTTAACTTTTAGGAACATGTGGCCTTATAACGTGTTTTTTCGTTCGTACAATCGATAAGAGAAGATCAGATTGAAAGGATAGATAAATAGATATATAAACTCTTTATTGTTCACACCACAAATTTCATAAACACGATAAAGAGTTTGTTTCATACAGATTTTTTTTTCGGGATTTCATGCTTAGTGCCATGGTAGAAGTTGTTCAAAAGACGAGTATAATGAACCCTTGCGGCTTAGCATATCCTTTCTTTATAACCCTGTATAGGTACCTTCTATATAAAATGTAGGTTCTATGTAAGTGTAGGTTACTACATTTAAAAAAAAACCGGACAAGCGTTAGTAGGACTCGCACCCTGAGGGTTCCGTACAAAATTAATAAATATGTATGTAGAACTATCTCGAGAATCGAGTCTTGTAGAAAAAGGTTAAAATGATTCAAATTCAAATTCAAATTCAAATTATTTATTTGTCAGAACATGGTAGGTACACATACATATAAAGTAGCATACATGGTCGTAAGAATGGAGACGTATCTCATGTCCTTGCCTGTTACAGCGTACAAATGTTAGTTTTTTATTAATATTTTTATTAGTTTTTGTTAAAGTTAAAAAGGAAAAAAATAAACAAAATTATGTCTATGTTAGAATATTGTTAGAATCATATTTTGGTTTAGTTGTATTTTATACCTTAATTAGATGTTTATTACTACCTATCTAAGCTATTATTATTATTATTTTATTTGTTTATGTCTACATTACATATCAAAACATTTTTATCATTAAGGAATTCTGAAATTTCATAGTAGCTTTTTTGTGCTAATAAAGTTTTTAGTTTATTTTTAAACATTCCAACATTTAATTCTCTGATGATTTTAGGAATGTTAGTATATATTAAAGGAGCCATACAGAATACACTTTTTTGAATGAGTGCAGTTTTGGCCGTACGTGGGCAGAGCTTCATCTCGGCCTGTGTGCGAGTTCGAATACCAGCATCAGTCCAACTACCAAAGAGATGTGGATTTAATTTTACAAAAGTAGCTATTTCTAATATGTATAGAGATGGTAATGTCAGAATCTTGTGTTTTAAAAAGAACGGTTTACAGCTATCAGTCTTATGAAGATGAAACATTGCCCTGACGCACCTCTTTTGGGCTTTGAAAGCAATCCTTTTGTCAGTAGAGTTCCCCCAGAAAATAATGCCGTATCGTAGAATAGATACTGCCATGCCATAATATGCAGTAATTAGAGCTTCTTGATTAATAACTAATGACAATTTAAATAGTGCGTATGCCGTCGAGCCCATTCTTTTCGTTAATGTATCTATATGTGCTTTCCAATTAAGTTTACTATCGATGGTCAATCCAAGAAATTTTGTTGAGTCCACTTCCTGTATGACTCTACCATTATATTGCAAAACTATTTTATCACGTACTGTACGCTGCCGAAAGTGGATGATGTTCGTTTTGTCTAAATTTATTTTTAAGTTTAAGTCATCTAGCCATTGAATGATTGATTTTAAACTATTATTTATTTCCGAATCGTAAGTGTTTTTTTTTTTACAATTAATAGTAACTGTGCTGTCGTCTGCGAAGAGAGTCGTAGGATGGTCTAGTGCTTTAGGCAAGTCATTGATATATCCTATAAATAGAAGAGGGCCCACTACACTGCCTTGCGGGACTCCGAAGTTAGGAGTACGTGCTTTAGACCGATGAATTATTTCTTGTTTTTTATGATGGTTTATTTCTGTAATCTCAGTATAATGTTTTCTATTACTTAAGTATGATTTTATAAGGTCTAGAGTATTTCCTCTAATGCCATATGTTTCTAGTTTTTGTAAAAGTATATCGTGGTGAACATAATCAAAAGCTTGGGTCATATCGCAAAATATTGCGCAAACTGGAATAGTTGCATCTATGTTGGTCATAACATTATCTAAAAAATCATATATTGCCATATTTATTGTTTTATTTTCCCTAAATCCTTTTTGTTCGTTACAAAGTATACTTTTCTTTTCCATGTAATTGTAGAGCTGCGTGTAAATGTATTTTTCAAGAATCTTTGAAAATATAGGGATAAGTGAGATTGGTCTATAGTTATCTATGCATTCCCTATTTTTCTTTTTGAATATAGGTTTAATAATGGAGACCTTAAGTGCGTCAGGATATGTACCTGCACTAATACATAGATTCATAATGTAGAAAAGATTGAAATATTAAATGACACACTTAACTTTGTAGTCCGTCTGCCAAGAACCTTTTACTCAAATTAAAATTAAAATTCAAATTATTTATTGAGAATAAAAACGGACAAATTCCACTAACATTTATCTCACATACTGTTAAGCTTAAATAGATTTCCTGGTAAAAATAGGAATAATATTATAAAAAACTAATATAATAAATACAACAAATTGCTGTAAAAATGTAAATATATATCAAGAACGCGTAAAGGTATCAAGTTGAAATTTATATTAAATACTCAGGTCTATAGTTTCTTTCAGCTGTAAAAAATAAAACTTGTTAGTCAACGCGATAAAAAGATAAGACCGTTTATGTTGCATATTTTGCGATTTCACAAGGGAATCATTACCTATAGGGTACTTCCCGTTAACCTAGAATAATGAAATTTTGCATAAAGCAAGGTCTCACAGTATATATAAAATGAAAAATGCGAAAGTTAATAATTTGATATTTATTACATCACATAAAAATATGATTGTTATTACAAACTTACATTTTGTAGTTGGTATGTATAAGAGCCCCTGTTTGCCAACTACAAAGTTAAGTTTGTCATTCAAGTCCTTTTTCGTCAAGACTCGATTCCCGGGTATGTATCTACAATATCTACATACATATTTATTAAGTTTGTACGGAACCCTCAGGGCACGAGTGCTAATCATACATGTCCGGTTTTTAGTTTAATGTTTACTCAATGTTTCTGTTACGAAAGCTATAGACGCAAGAAAACCTCTTACACAAATACAAATATTTATTAATAAACACCTATGTTACATGTCAATAAAAGGAAAATTCTGTCTTATTATAATTACATTGAATTCATTGCTTATAGTAATTGTAAAATTGTATATCATTTTTAAAAATAATAATTTCAAATAGATTTAATAAACAAATTAATGGTCCTATAATTAAAAAATCAGCTATTTCGTAAAATAGATTTTCGTGTGGCCAGGACTTAAGTTTCTTCTCCTTATATAGGTAACTTCGAACTCGAGCTCTAAGACACAAGCCTCTTGCTCACGGCGAAATAATCGTTCCGAAAGCGAGAAAATGGCGTCGAACACTTCACAAGCCCGGCTCGAAGGACCAAAATGTTTGTGATTTCTACGGGACCTATTCATTAAAAACTCTGGAGGATGTTAGTTGACTGTTTATTAACCTTTTTTACACACAAAACATTTAAATGAAAACTGTAATTGAGATTCTATTGATTTTAAACGAGGAGCGCGTGTCACTCGTACTGAGTTCGAGACGAAAGGGAGTGAGCGAGACAGCATTACAAATTTAGGATGACAATACTAAACATTTGGGGTGCACCGACCAAATGCAAATGTGTCATAGAATCATAGTTAACTTTTAAGATATTTGTTTTACTAATTAGATCATTCTTTCTAATTTTCCTTTTTTGTGATTAAATTCAACTTTATTTATCTTATATTTATCTGTATATTAAAATATTCTTAAGTAAAACCAATAAACTTGCAAAAAATCTCAAAAATCTTTCAGTGCGCCTGGTTAACGCGACCCATGACCAAAATACTGACGTGTTTTTGGCTCAACGCATATAAGCATTGCAATTCAGCGTGGTAATGCTGCCAGCATGATGGGTACGCTACTACCTGGTGGTGGCCTTGAGCATTTGTATTGTCTTTATACCTTCAACGGTCTATGGGGCAGTCTAACTGTTTTTGTAGTGTTAATGTTAGATTATATTTTGATTAGTTAATAAAGGCAAATGCCAGTTCAATAAAAAATAATTAACTAAACTGTTATATAACTATCAATGACTCGACTACAAAAAGTAACTTAATTTTTTCTACCTTAATACAGACTATATTTGCTCTATTATGTCATTCAACCTACAAAAAGTTTCTATCATAACAAAAAATATTATTGCTACCTCAGAGGTTATGTGGTTACAGTGTTACAATAAAAGGATTGTGCCATCTTACATTTGGCAATCCAAATGTTCGCAAAGTTTTTATGCCCCACTAACTGATGTGAAAGGTCACTTTTTATATTAATCTGTTATATCTACTTCTCACCACTTGTCATTTTTTTTGTTACTTCATAAGTAAAGATTAGAATCTGTAATTTTGAACAAATAAACCTAAACCTACATTTATGTAAAATGACAATAATGCCTTGTGACCGGCTTTATGTATTTGGGGCATATTGTTCACGACCTCACCTCGTAGATGACTTTGACATTAAAGGGGAACGTAGGGCACCATAGAAAAGAGAAAACGAAAAAAAATCTCTTCTGTGTAGGGCATTGTCAGTCCGGGGAAATTGTGATCGCGCAACAGGAAACTCATTTCACGCATTTAAAAAACAATTGGCTCATCACATTATTTCAGATAAATCACGTGGAAATACTGCCAGCATGCTGGGTACGCTGCCAACTGGTAGTAGGCTTGAGCATTAGTTGTCTTTAGACCTTCAACGGTCTATGGGCAGTCTAACTGTGTTTGTAGTGTTAGTTTTAGCTTGTATCTTGTTTAGTTAATAAAGGCACTTGCCCATCAGATAAATATTTAAAAAAATAAAAATAAAAAAAAGGCACGATGTTATAATGATAAATTAGCACGTTTAGACACGCTACGATGCGACTTGGCTGAGATTTAATTTAAAACGTCGCATATTTTCAAGTACTATACAAATAGAGATGCAGTCTTTGGTCCACCTCTCTTGATATTTGACTCTATGATTTAAATGCATTCTTACCTACGAGATTGAAATGCGGAAATTAAATGTCAGTTATAGATGCGACTCATATTAGCATTAAATTAGTCAAATCAAATTATTATAACGGCATATTGTGTGACCATGAATGAAGCATGTTTTGTAATTTAGCTGTGATGATTTTGAAAGACATTGTTGTATAAAGATAGAGATTATGAAGATAGATAAACTCCTATTCACACGAAATTACAAAACGTAAACAGAAAACGGCTTAATCACTAGTGCAAAAATTAGATAACAACTAACGGTCATATCGCTAACACCGATCTCTTCCAAATAAACATATTATGGAAAGTAGATTAACATAGGTAAATTAAAGTACTTAAACACGTCAGAGCAAAAAAAATAATCGTTTATCTAAATGAATCAACTTGTTTTACCTCAGGTAATTATATTTATTTTGAGGTTTTTTTATAAACCTATATTATTAAATAAAAGGGGTTTGCATGGCTAAATGTTACGTTTCATTGTTTTATAAAAACAACAAAGATAGTGAAAGGCCAAATCAACGAAATATTAAGATGTTTTTACCTCGCATAGAAACACAACAGGTAAAAAAAACGTATTCAATATTGAATAATTTATTTTAACTAGATCAAATAAAAAAAAAATAGTTTTTATATTTATATTATTAAATTTATTTATCTCTTAAATATAATAAAGTAAATGTACCACACAACGTTAAAAAACAGGTTGTATTTTTCGTCTAAAATTTTGGCTTGGATTCACTTGGGACCATATCAAATCTTGCCGTCCTCTAATATTTACAATTTCAAGAGATGAAATGTACCTGGAACGGAGAACTGGAAGAATTCCATAATCATGTTATGTCTATCCCATATCCCTTCTTTTTTTTCTCCCTCTTAGTTAATCCGCCGTAACATTACATATTCTGTGAACATTTCAACTGGCTATCTATTACGGTTCGAAGCATACACCTTATTTTATCCAAATTATTTACTGGGGGACATGAGGGTTAAAAATGTTTTTATCCACCATGGAAGACAACAGCAAGAAAAGCGTTGTCCTCCAATGGGGGCCAAAAACTAGGGGGCCCAGAACGACGTATATAATTATCAGTATTTCTACAATTATATCTCAATTGATAAAATTAAACTCAACGACATTTTTGCGTGAATATTGTATATTGTATATTTTTTTAATTATTTTAAAATTATCCTTCAATTTATAGGATTAATGGCACTCACTCAACTACCTTAGTTAAGACCTCTGATGATATTATTTATACTGAGGTCAAGATATATTTTTGATATATTAACAATTTTGGTATCACTAACAGATCTAATAGAATTAGGTAAATCAATGGCTTTAATACTTAGGCGGCCAGCATTTTAGGTAGTATTTAATTATGTTGTTTTAAATGTTTATCGGGACTTATCACGCACGTATCATTACGTATTATTTACCTAAATTAAATAATACGTGATAAGTCCTTATAAACATGTAAAACATGTGTTCAATACTCGAAAGTTAAAAAATTACTATAATTATGTTGCCTGAAATTACTATCTATAGGAATTCGTTGCCTAGATATAGTATAAACCATCTCCAATGAGGTAATTTTTAAAATTTTATGTTGTGCTTATATGTAGGTATAGTAGATATTTATCCAGTTGTTTATTTATTTATTTTATTATTTAGTCAAGGTAAATAAATTACCAACTAAGCCATAATCAGGGTGTAGGCATAATTTTAATTCATAATTATTATCATAAATCTTATATTGTGAAGTACCATGTACAAAATAAAATGTCAAGCTCATTGCCGTTGGAAATAAAACACAAAAGTTGACCTTTTCTTTGAAGATAGGTATGATGATATCACGTTTAGATTCCTATGCGTGTCTATATAAGAAACTTGCAGCTTATGCTCCTCATTAGTTTGCACTTGAGGTCCTAATAAAGAAGACAATATGGTAAGTGCACCGCAATTATTTTGGCGAAATAAAATCGTAACTTGAAAAAGTGCAATCAGTGTAACAAGGCTTTAGTGTGAACGTTTAATCAGTGATGATGATATAATAGTATTTTTATAAATAATTTCAAGAGGTCAGACTGTTAGTTAACTACTACGTTACGACACGGTCGTAACTTAACATAGGTAATGTAGATTTAAATTTCTGATATTATGGAGGCAGCTCCTAATTTTAAGACAGCTTTCTATAAACTGAAATGAATATTTAGCCTTACCTGAAACAAAAACATATAAAATTAAAACCGGCCAAGTGCAAATTGGGATCGCACACTGAGGGTTCCGTACCACCACATAACTTGTTTGCTACTAAAGTACAAAAAAATTGTGCAAAAAGACAACATCCCATCAACGCCCAGGCGCCAAGCACCAGCCGCGCCCGACGTTGGTTTACTTTTGTTCGTTATCGTATGGCGATTGGAGACTCCCCTTTCGTTTTTACTTTTGTCTTTTTTATTATTTCTTAATTATTCCGCCGTAATATTACATATTCTGTGCAAATATCAACTGGCTATCTAATACGGTTCGAAAGATACAGCCGTTAATAAGTAGGACAGACGGACAGACAGACAGACGGACAGTAAGACAGACATACAGTAAGACATACATATAGACAGACATCGTAGGCTTAGTATTACAGTCCCGTTTTTACCCTTTGGGTACGAAACTCTAAAAAACGTTATAATTGATAATAATTTGTAATAATGATATTAATTACAAATAATATCGTTATTAAACAACACCTTAACATGCTTTCACTAGACGGCTGAGTCATGGGTCAGATGCAGAAAGCAGTAATCCTTGACACAGCGCGCATCCTCAGTCTGTAGCCCTGACCACCGGTAGCTTGGGCGTTGCCCCGCTGCAGTCGGCACCCTAGATTTTTTTTTTGAATTATTTATTATTTTTAACATATTTCTTAAATAATTAATGAAACAAACTTTAAAACTAAGTGATAAGATAAATGTAAGAATATTAATATAATTAAAAAAATCTTCCTGCAATTAATGTCCAATGTCTATAAATAATAATTATATGAATTTAAATGAAACAAGCTTTTCACATTTAAAAATAATAATTAAAAAACAAAAAATCTATGTAAGTGATAAAATAAATGTCAGAATATGAGTTAAAAAAATATTTAAAACTTTCAGCAATTAATGGGCAATGTCTTCAAAATATTAATTTATTATAGTGGAATGTTACTGCGCTTGCAGACGATGCGTACTACAAATTAATAACAAGGAGAAGTAGCAAGTGCCTACTACGCATCGTCTGTAACGGTGTGTATAGTAAACGTGGCAGTGAAAGTGGTATTTGGTGCCAAATGGTACTTCGCACTGGTACTTTGCGCCAAGTGAAGCTTCGTTTCTCCGCGCTACTCACGCGATGCCCACTGCGCTTCGTTCGTCTCATTCGAACACTCGTGCGAATTGTTCGCGTCACCGCGCAAGTGGCTACTTTGCGTTTAAACGCCTACTTGTACTTGTTACTTGTACTACGCATCGTTTGCCTTTAAAATGAGTAACATGTTCACAGAAATTCTTGATCCTCGCCTTCTGTGTTGCGTGCGCCTCTGCCGCACCCGTGGAGCAGACCGCCCAGATCCTCCGCAGCGATTTCAACCAGTCCCCTGAGGGCAACTTCCAGTTTGCTTACGAAACCGATAATGGCATAGCTGCACAAGTGTCTGGAAATGTGAAACAATTTGGCAAGGTGAGTCTTCTACTAGAAAAGTGAACAAAAAAAGTGTTGTTAAAAAAAAGAGCTGAAGCGAATTAGAGCAATAAAAATGAGTTCAAGTTAAAGATGTTTGAGATGGTAAAGTGAGTATAGCTAATAAATAATTTTGGACAAGGAAAGTAAGTTGGAAGAAGAATAGATTGGATTTGCAAAATGAGCTTTTATAATAAAAACATGAAACAAAGTTTGTTCAAAGTTGAAACACCGTGCCATTAGATGCATGTTTCAAAATATGGAAATGAACGAAAAAAATAAATCTGGTAGAATAGCTAGAGTGAGTCAGTGCTTACAAATTGAGTACCAAATAAAGTACGAGCTAGTATAATGAAGCTATCATCAGATCCTACCGAGTAGACTGCTCAGGCCCCTTGCAACCAACTCAGGAAGAAAAAGTAGTTCTACAAAGCTAACAATATCTTTGGATCTGGGTGTCTTCAAGTCGCGAGTGAATCGGTTCTATAGGCAAGCGTGCTCCATCGTAGACCGCATCATCGTTTAACATCAGGCGAGTTGGTGGCCCGGCTCTCTTTTCTGGCTTTACTTTTAGTCTTTTAAGGCTATAATATAGCCGGGAGCGTTTCCCTTATCCCCAATATACCTAAATATTATTTTTATATAGGTATGTATATTGAAGACCTTAAAAAACTCTGACACAAAATATATAAAAATATTAATTATTTTGCATTTTATTTCAGGATGAAGTGGCTGTTGTCCAAACTGGATCAAACCAGTTCACATCTCCCGAGGGTGTAGTGTTTCAGCTTAGCTTCACCGCTGACGAGAACGGTTACCAACCCCAGGTAATAATTGACACTATTCTTCTGATGGCACGAAGGATGGCACTTATTTTTCTTGATAAGTTTATTTTACGACGTGGAGGACGTTCAGGTGGGCTACCTCAACCTCAAAAACATTCTTATAATAATCTTACACTGAATTTTATCTTGCTCTCTCATTACCCGAGAGAGCGAGACAAAGCTCAATATAATTTAATATAAGACATTGGAAAAATCACAGAAGAGAAAAAAATTTCGTTAGCCACGAAGAAAAGTTGAAATTCAGCTGCCAAGATAAAAACAAATGAACAACTTTCAATTTCAATTATTATTACTTAATGTATTTTTTTCAATTATTATTAATCTTACAAAGCCTCTTTACAGCTGCAAAACTATTGACAAGGTCATTTTACAGCCAATAATGTGTACCTATATTGTATAATTGTGTCATTTTAATTTTAAATTGTGATTTTTGTCCTGTAAATGACGTAGTCAACTGTATATTAGTTACACCTAAGACCCGAAATAAATAAATTGAATTGAATTGAATGAACGACATTAGACACGTTGTTCATTGCTTAAATTTTCCCAAAGCTAATTAATATAATATATAATATATATATAATATATATAATATATAATATATATAATATATAATATATATAATATATTATAAACCTAAAATTTGCTCAAAGGTAAACAAAACCTTAATCAAAATCATCATTCACCATTCTTCATTAACCTTTTTGTGAAATTGTCTTAACAAAGAATATTTCTCAAATCGTTTTCTTTTGACTAAACCATAAAAAGTATAATATATGTTATGTTGGTATGATGCATATCTGAAAGGTTGTCCACAGAGCTCCGTTCTTTCGAATTTTTCTGTGACCACCAATTTCTGAACTATGATGATTGTGACCACAATTATAATTATAATTTTGGCTACGAAAAACGGAACCCTACCATATGCGTGGTCTCGAGTCTCGCCATTTATTTGAAGTCGGTTAGGAAATAAGAATAAATGTCCGTATTTTCCGTTTTTTTATTATGTTCATGTCCTTTAATATGGAAACTAGTAGGAAAGCATAATAAATATACTTATCGAGTTTCACCGGGTTACTGTGTGTGAAAATTAGTCGCTGAGCTATACTAAAATACTTATTTATTTTAACTTATTTATATTTTATTACTTACGTGTTTTTACAGGGTGCTCATCTCCCCACTCCTCCCCCCACTGAAGCGTACCCCGAACACGTCGTACGGGCGCTGGCGTACATCGCTGCTCACCCGCCGAAACAATGATCTTGTATTTCTTTGATCCGAAATTACAACTTCCAAATCGGCGAGCAAACTTGTATTGCGAAGTGGCTTTAAGTATTTTTGATCATTTTAGTTTTGTTTTGTAATTTAGACTAATAAAATAATACGAGGACGTGTACCAATTTTGTTGTTTTTATTGATTTTTACAAGCTTTTATTTAACTTCACATGTTTATATGTAATAAGTACCTATATCTGTTTGTATGTTAAGTCACAGAATACATATTAGTACAGGTATAACAGACTCCCTCCACAAAATCATTAAAATAAGTAGCTACTCTTGCTACTACACAATAAAGTGCAATTCAGGGGGGTTAGACAAGACTCACTTTCTGTTAGCGTTAACACCTGCGGAAAGATGAAATTGTATGAAAATTACATTGACAATGACATTAGCTTTAGAGATGTTATCTCAAGCTAATGTCATTTTCATACAATTTCATCTTTCCGCAGGCGTCAACGCTAACAGGAAGTGGTTCTTGTCTAAGTCTTGTCTTTGTCCCCCCAGGACGTACGAGCGCTAACTATTTACAGCTATATTAACCTAGAAGTTGCCTCTCTGTATATCGCGTAATTCTTGTCGCGTTATCTCTGTCTATCACGTGACAGTGGGCGTGGCAAGTCCGACAAGTCGGCTACTTGTAGCTTCATACCTGAAGTGCAGAGCGCCAGGCCTGGTTAAGTACAAATCTTGTAAGCCTGATTTCACCCACTTTCCGGCGTTCAATTGAATTTGACGGTGAGATTTGGTACACCTATGTACCGTAGATGGCAATGCATTAATAATGGTACTGTGGAGCTTTTCTGATGATGGAGTCGGAAGAGGTTCATAGGAACTAATGTATGCAACAAGATAATCTCATCGTGTTTAGGCTCTTAATGGTTATAATAAGTACTAATACTTCTAGGTGATAGGTGATATTCAAGGTTTAATGATGATGACGGAAGGTGGCCTTAGGAACTACTAAATGCAAAAATGTACCCCAATAAAATAATATATGGTAATTGGATATTTAATAAATTAAATATGCTAAAGTCTAAACCTTGTTTAAAAATAATAATAAAAATAATAAAACATACAGTCAAATTGATAACCTCCTCCTTTTTGAAGTCGGATAAAATAAGTTTTTTATTATTAATTTATTTAAAGTAAGTTTATCATCAAAGGATTTCATAAATTTAATTTAAATTTTTAACTTTGTTAAATAAAACGAAACGGAAGCTAATTACCGTCAAATAAAATGAATTACATGTCACAATTTCTTGAATATAAAAATTAAACCGACTAAGAGTCGGGCTCGCGCACTGAGGGTTCCGTGCCACCACATAACTTGTTAGCTACTAAAGTACAAAAAAAATTGTGCAAAAAGACAACATCCCATCAACGCCCAGGCGGTCACCCATGCAAGTACCGGCAGCGCCCGACGTTGCTTCACTTTGGTGATCGTGCGAGAACCGGTGGTAAATAGAAATTTGTCACCGACTCGTACTTGACAGCGGCTACGTCGAGCGACCTACTGCTCAGTATTAATTTCTAAGGAGGGCTAAACGATGTACGCGACGTGTGCGACGGGATCTTGAGCCAAAACAAGTCTCTTGAGCATGGTAATAGAATCTCACAATAGAGTTGTTTGGATGTATTGCTTGCATTCTTTTTAGTCTAGTTTTAAAATCGCCCATGAGACATAATTATGGATCATACTAAAAATTATTATATTTTTTTAAGATGTGAAAGTACAAGAAAACTCTATCTCGACTTTATGGTCTCCAAAGATATGAAGAAACGTGCTGTCGATGAAGATTTTTTTATTTTTCAGAATTTCAAATACATTCATAAGTCAACTGGTTCAACTAGCCCCTCGGGTGGATCAATTGACCCCACCTAGTGGGACCAGCTGAGCCATATGACTTTTGTGAAATTTATGTAAATACGGTATAGAAAACAACGTTCTTGCTACAGTTTTTTGATGGTGTTACATTACATACCTACACATACATAGGTATATGACCTATAAATAATTTAAAAGAAATCATTATTTGTTACTTCATTAATTCTGAGTTATACTGTTTTGAACAAACCCATGATCAAGTGACCCCGCTCAGCCTTACAAATAGATAAAAAACACGAGCTAACCATAGTTACAGAATGAGAATTCAAACGCGTCAAACGAATCAAACGCGTCTTCCGATTGGGTACTTTCTTGTCTTGACAAAAGCGCACAAAACGCGTTTTCTTGCTCCAGGTTACAAAACGAGCGCGTTACGAATTTCATCGCGTTCCCAAACTTGACATTGCGAATTCCACGCAGATAAGGTAACGCAGTCGCGTTACAAGTTTATGTGGTCATAGAGACTAAGGGCACAAAGTTTATTTCGGACTTCGAAAAAGGAGGAAGATTCAGCCCATTTTTTTATTTATCTTTTATGTATGGACAGTGATTACACCAATCACCATCTGTACACCAATTTGCGTTTACACCGTTTCTTTTTTTATCATGTAGATGAAACCATTTAAGTAGCCCCACAAAAATAATATTAATTAGGGTTTAAGACTAGCTCAAATATTAATAATAATATAGCGTCTACGAATTTTGCAATAACAAATCACTACAATACTTTTGTTTTGTTCGAGTCACAACAAGGAAGTATTCATGCATGGATGTGTAGGTAATCGTATCTATAAAAAAAAATATATATAAAATCGTCTTAATAAACCCCAAACACAATAATTCTAAGTTAATATTACGCAAAGAACAAAATATTTTTTTTACATGCATTAAGAAGACGGGCTACAAAATAAATTTTGATAAATTTTAATCTATAACATTAATAATAAAATATAGTTCTCGTCCGACATTTTTTTTATTCAGTTACGTTTTCATGGTAAGTTACAATGCATACAAACGCCTCTTTGTTGCGGTAGATTTTAAGACCATTGCGCTCGATCAAAGAGACATTTAACAATAAAATTACATTATCTAAAACACTGTTTTAAACTATCACGGTTGTTCACTAAAGTTATATGATTATTTATGTTTATTTATGGTAAATATCCCGTAAATAATCATATAACTTTATTACATTATCTATACTCTATACTATATAATAATATTATAAAGAGGAAAGATTTGATTGTTTGTTTGTTTGTTTGCATTGAATAGGCTCCGAAACTACTGAACCGATTTGAAAAATTATTTCACCGTTGGGAAGCTACACTATCCCCGGGTAACAGGCTCAAAAAAAAAATAGGGATCCCTACTAAAACTCCAATAATGTAACCCAAGGTGTAATAAAATAAGATTTCCGTGTTTGACAGTTCTAAAACAGGACAACGTCTGTCAGGTCAGCTAGTCTATCAATAAAAACAGTACTGATAATCTGCTTTATTAAATCTGAATTTGGCCCGCGGGTATCATGGTTTGTTTATTAGTTGCCATTTATTTGAGAAGACTAAATCTAACAACGTCTTATTTAATAATCCAGGTAAATGCTAAATCACGGAAAGGTCAAATTTATAAGTCAAGGTTGCTCTAAAGCTTTATTATGAAGATTATTGAGATAAATTCTTCTTAGAACAAAGATAGGTTCGTATCAAAGATAAAACGAATATTATTGATGCATAGTTTTATAAAAATAGAAGTTGCAAATATAATGTATAAGGTTAGGTTTTAAATCTCGGTGTTTTTATAATTTTATGTGTTTCTAAATAAATATTCTGCAAAATTGTCCCCAAATGACTATCTGGGGCCTTACGCCTAGCTGTTTAAAGCAATCCAGTTTAGGTGATGAAAATACGTTGCGCGACCGCAAACCGTGTGTGGGCGCGTTAAGGTTCGTGTTCGCGTGATTTTCCAAACTGCGCCGTTTTCACGGTAGGTAGTTTGAGACCGCGTAACGATTTGGGCGTAAGGCAGAGTCTCAAGCGTCAGACAAAAGCTGTCACAATCCGTGAATACACGGAGTACACCTAGGGTCCGATGTGAAGTGACATGTGGCCGGCGACATCCGGCTGCATTTCAAGGTCGAGGTCTATTCTACACTTAACTTAGTATATTCTTCTACTCTAAACTTAGTATATTCCAGCCTGCCTAACATGCGCGCTGCGACAAAATCATGTCATCACTTTATCGAGCGAGAACACGATAAGGAGCCTACAATTGCATATAGATACGCATGTTTGGTACGGTTAAAAGAGTCGACAAGTTTTTGTCGAGGCGTGCATGCTAGCCCGACAGGTCGCCAACCGATACAGCCTAAAGATATTAACAGGGGATTCCAAATTGCTTTCAAGTAAATCCTCAGAAGCTTTTAACCGTTTTAAACGGCGCAAGCCATCGCAATTTAGTAGTGCAAGTGCCGTTCTTTATCGATATCTAGTCAAATATGACAGTTGAGATCGACAATCAGTACTCGCTATAATAGATTCTATGGCATTTTATCGTATTTGACGATCGATAAAGTACGGTACTTGCACTGCAGGCTAGACACGCAAAGCGGCCTGGCGAACGGATCACAGGATTTTCGTACAAAAGTATACACACGCGCGTAAACAGTGCGCGTACACTAGTTTCCAAAAAATGTTACCATAAGGTGCCGAAACTACAAAATCAATTCAATTTATAAAGTCATTTATCCATAATAACATTCTGTCTTCCATAGTTTTTAGGTTTTTGTACCCAAAGGGTAAAAACGGGCCTCTATTACTAAGCCCACGATGTCTGTCTGTCCGTCTGTCTGTCCTACCTTTAAACGGCGTATCTTTCGAACCGTAATAGCTAGCAAGTTGAAATTTTCACAAATAATGTAAAGTTACAGCAAATTAACTAACAAATAATAAAAATGTCGAAAAGTAAAACCAAAACGTACGTTTTTTACCCAAACGTATTTTTTTTAACGTATTTTTGTATTAGCTCTAATGTAAAAACAGTAATACGTACAAGCGTCAAACTTGCCATGATTGTAGTACACACTCTAAAGTATAAAGATAAATAATGGCCAAGTGCGAGTTGGTGACAAGTTTATATTCAATACCAAGTTATAACTAGTAATTTCGTTATTGAATTTTGTGGTGGTACGGAATCCTCAGTGCGCGAGCCCGACTCGCATTTGGCCGGTTTATACGACCGGAAGAAACGACGAAACGAAGTGGCTATTTGACAACCAAAAATCAGACCAGCTGCTTGTTAGCAAAAAATTATGTCACGGTGCGACTAACGGCCTTTGTCCTAGACGTGGGAGTATTTTAGCGATTGGTCGCAAACACAGCAATCCCTTAATTTAGGAGGAATCTATGGAAACCGCAATTATCTAAATTTGATTGCGTTGTTTAGCCTGGTTTACAGAAAATTAAAAATATGTCACGTGTGACTTGACTGCAAACGACATTCGACCTACATAGGTAGGTCGAATGTCCTTATGACGTCAAGTAAATAGAGGCAACAAATTTGCATGGCAAGTAAGAACGTGTTTGCTTACTTGTGACGCCACTGAACTCACGTGTCTCTATAAAAAAATTCAAAGAGTACGTTTTTGTGAACGCGGTAGTATAATAAGTATGTGGATTTGAATTTTGATTGTCAATTTATAATAAAAATACTGAAAATTATGAAGTTCAAATCACAATATTGCTTTGTTAACATAACATTATAGATAATTTGAGAGGACTATGTAAAAACAGTCAAATACCCATTTTCGGCCTTTACCTATTGGCTTTAGACATTTTAAATCTCTACTGTGGTTAAGAATTTTATTCTTCTACCGTAGCATGTAAGCCTTTAGTGATTCCTCTCACGTCTAAAGAACACACGGCCGATTGGTTTCAAACAGCTTAATTAGTCTTTTAGTACGTTCTCGGCGAATGAAGTCATTCCCTATTTGGAAAAGTTTGGAAGCTTTGGCTCGAAACTTTTTGCTAGCTTCGTTTCCGAGTCTTCGTTTTCAACTTCGATTTTGGATTGCATGGAGGGAAAAAGGCTATAGTTTAATTAAAAATTTGTGTATTTTTAAATTAAGTTTATCGTTTTATCGTTTTAGTGTATAATAAAAATCAAGTGAGTGTATGGACACGCACTTGATTTTTATTTGCGCAAGCGGCGCGCATGGGCAAGCACAAGCAAGCAAGTGTCAAGCACATGTGATGTAGAAAAGCGGTCCGCATGGGCGAGTGTCAAAAACAAGTGATGTCCAAAAAAAGTTTTTTTTACTTATTTGTAATTCACTTATGCTTGACACTCGCAGATACTGAAAGTCGGTTACTTCCTCTTAAGCAGCCAAGATACAATGCAGATGGAATCGTATGGCACAACTGGTTTCATGTATCGCATCAAATCTTGTTAAAATTTAATCCCAAAGGTATTAAAATGAAATGTCACTTGAAAACTGGTCTTAGAATAGCAATATTCACGATTTAGGTATTAATGGTAAAGGTTAGGTATCAAAGGTAGCAATCAATATGACTAATGACAAAAATATGCGACGTAATCTTCCATAAACATAAAACATTTACATAAATATATATTTTTTACGTCACCGTAAAAAGTTACATCTATCTGTTTTCAAGTATTTCCTGTCACATCAGCTCCAATAATTATTTTTTTTATCCTCACCAGCTCGGAAAGGCTTTCTTTCATTGAAATCTGAGTGCAGTAGTAGTTTTTGACCGCTAGCGTGGAAAGTAAATTCTAAATTTAAACGTGATGAATTTGTCAAAACAAACCTTTAAATTTTTCAGTTTTAATATATTCCAACCTCGTTGAATAGCACCTCAAATAATTCGATTCAAGGAAGTCCCTATCTTAACTTAGAAGAAATACAATATTTTCCTCGCTTAAGTGAGATGAAAAGTTGTGTGTTTCGCTCGCCAGCAAAGTTATTCTGCGTCTCGTTGCAACTTCTGCTAAAGTTGTCATCTTCACTATCGTCATCGTCTGACATATTTTCACAATTAATTTGTGCTGGAGTCCTCAGTTGATTGCCTCTTAAAGTTTGAATTTGATTTGATTTTGGTCTATAGAATCCTCAGTGACATCAACTTTACAATTTTCAGGTGGAAAAACTACAATGCTGTCTGGGATAGGTACAGTTTTGTCAATTTCTAACTTCTCAATGATTTCAGTAAATCAAGACTACCATCTTTTTTAGGGTTCCGTACCTCAAAAGGAAAAAAACGGAACCCTTATAGGATCACTTCGTTGCCCGTCTGTCTGTCCGTCTGTCTGTCCGTCTGTCAGGACCCTTTTTCTCAAGGACGCGTAAAGGTATCAAGTTGAAATTTATACTAAATACTTGAGTCTACGGTTTCTTTTGGCTGTAAAAAAAAAAGTTGTAAATCAACGCAATCAAAAGATATGAACGTTTATGTCGCATATTTTGCGATTTCACAGGGGAATCAAAACCTATAGGGTACTTCCCGTTGACCTAGAATCATGAAATTTGGCAAGAGGCAAGGTCTTATAGCACATATATAGGAATAATTCCGAAAGTCATAAATTTGAAGTTACATCATTTAAAAATAATTGTTTTGCTATTACAAACTTACATTTTGTAGTTGGAATGTATGAACGAACCTTATTGTCAACTACAAAGTTAAGTTTGTCTTTCAATATTTCAACATTGTTCAGTAATTATTATTTTTTGTACTTGCGCTCTAAGAGTTCCTTCCAATGGAACCCTCAGAGCAAGAGACCTTCTCGTACTTGTCCAGTTTTTTAACAGTAAAATCCTACCGCTACAAAAACTAATTATAAGAAGTAGTAGTCGATTTTACTACTTGGTTTTATAAGGAACACCATAAATATTGGCTCATAAAAGATAGAATGGTAGTCGTTGTTAATTTCATTTCATTCCTGATACTTAGTTGATAGTCCTAACTTGTTTTATTGGAAAATTGGAATTGTAATTATTAATAAATTAATTTATCTCATATCTCACTCATGATAAATTAGACGCAAAGTAACCGCTTTACAAGTTTATAATATTACTAGCGAAATTTTTCAGTTTTTCCGCATTATATGGAGTTAATAGTACCATAATATTTATGTCCGCCTTTATGATGTACACTATCATATTGCCAAATTTGCCAAACACTTTCTCTGTATCACTTCTTAAGGTATTTTGAACACATTTTAAACGCGTATTTTTATTTTTTAGGTAACCTAATACTGGATCTCACGCACTGGCGAGTTGAAAACCATCACCTCGGTTGAAATTTCAAATACTCGTTCACGAGCCTTGGCATGTTGTCTATTATGTCTTCTGTGATGTAGTGGCACTCGGTGGAAAGGATTTTAGGTCCATCTACAATTAACCTTTATCATAGTAAATATCCTGTTAATAATCATATTACTGTAATGAACAACCGTGATAGTTTAAACTTGAGTTTTATCTTTTACAGTTACAAAAATATAACTCTTTATAGGTAGGACTGACAGCGTAGGGTCCCGTATGCACTTTTTGGGTACGGGACAGTTGGAGGGCAGTACGGGCAATCGTCATAGCTTGTGAAGAGAAACGGAATATGAGCCCACTTCTATATATACTATATACACAATTTTGAATGGAGATCACGGACCGGTAAGCGCAGTGTAGGTCGTCCATCCATAAAATGGACAGACGATCTAAAAGAGACCGCAGTGAAACGCTGTATGCAGGCCGCTTCCAACAGGCCCTTTTGGAGGTCGATGGGGGAGGCCTTTGTTTAGCAGTGGACGTCCTATGGCTGAAATGATGATGATGATATACACACTATGGTTGGTTGGTGTGGAACATTTTATTGTTTCTTCAGGATATAAGATAGGATAGAGAATAAGGGAATCTAGTAAAACAATAGAAAACAAGTTATACAATATTTATTACTTAGTCTACAGCATCATTTGTTCTTTCGTCTTCCAAGTTGATTGCTAGTCGATTCCGATTGGTTTGTAGCAAGAGTGATTTAGCCGAGAAGGGAAGCGACTCTGGCGTTACCGCCGCCGAAACCGCCGAAACCGCCACCACTGCCGCCGGTGCGATATTCAGGGGCCTTCTCGTAATTATTAGCAGGCTGAGGGGGGTGAGCAGCGATGTAGGCTAGAGCTCGGCGAATCGGCTCGGGCACTGGAGGGCCAACGGGAAGGTGGTTACCCTGGAAAATGATGTAAAATAATGAGTAAAGAACGTAACAATCGTTATTTTAGTAGTGTGTGTTTATACCGTGCGTAGTTCTATTATATGGATGGCGTGACATTTGACATCGGACAAACGAATTGTTCATCTCGGCGCTCAAATGCACAAAAATTAACCAATTTCCGATAATCTCTCCAATAGTTTGAATAGTTTTTTAATCCTTTTGATCCGAGGTTTCGCATTTTTCGTAGCGACGGTTTTTGTTTTTCATAACTTGGATAAAATTCAATTTTAGCATAGATTCAGTATTGAATCTATGAATTTTAGACAGTTGGGGTATGGTAAGGCTGTCAAAAGTCATTTGTCTCTCTCTCTCTATTTCTGAGAAAAGGCTGGTGTTCCAGTAGTGGGAACATGATAGGCTGATAATGAAAGCTATCAAATACCGTCATGATGAAATTGGTGAATAAGAATTATAACAAAGGTTTTTGGAGAGAACAAGTGGTTTTTACCTTATGAAAAGTAAGAAACTTCGCATATGCCTCTCTTATGTGGTGTGA
Source organism: Agriopis aurantiaria (assembly GCA_914767915.1). Classification (NCBI taxonomy): domain Eukaryota; kingdom Metazoa; phylum Arthropoda; class Insecta; order Lepidoptera; family Geometridae; genus Agriopis; species Agriopis aurantiaria. The sequence goes on along the minus strand of OU611995.1, from coordinate 12,454,952 downwards.
TGCCATATATATTTAGTTCTGATAGTTATCTATCATTCTTAGGATTTTATAGGTCTCGTAATGATAAAGTTTTATTCAAGAATGCTTACTATGGGCCGGTATCCGTTCTCGTCAGCGACGTAGGTGATTTCTATGACTTGTCCATCGGGGGCAGTGTGCTTGTTAGCGCCAGTGACTTCGATGGCCGGGTACTCCTGCACATAGAAATACATTTTATCAGATTTGCAATTAGGCTGAAGTTGAGTAAGTCTGAAATTAATTTGCAAGTTGAAGTAGCAAAGGGCAGACCACATTGCTCGAAGAACCGATAACCGATGGGGAAGAAAGGTTCTTGAGTGGAGACCACGAACCGGAAGACGCAGCGTAGGTAGGCCTCCCACTAGATGCACCGACAACATTGTGAGAGTCACTTGCATCCAGTGGATGCAAAAGGCAGGCTGTCGTTCATGGTGGAGGTTAAAGGGGAGGCCTATGTTCAGCAGTGGACGTCTTCTGGCTGATGATGAAGATGAATAAGGCTGCGCTCACCGGCCACAGCCATCTCAATCGCACAATTTCATAATTGTTGATGATACAAAATTACCGAATGACCTTTGTACCGCCGCAAGCTATGTCTTTATTAACTAACTGTAGGTATATACCTTAACTACTACCTAGATATTGTGAAAAAAAAACAGTTGATTTTCTCATAAACCGCTGATAGTCTAACAATTATCCAAATGCTCAAGCCCACTACTAGTTGGCAGCGTACCCAGCATGCTGGCGGCATTACAACGCTAAATGACAATCCTATGCGTTGAGACAGAAACACGTCTGCATTTTGGTCACGCGTCGCATTAACCAGGCGCTCTGATATTTTTTTGAAAATGAGGTTCCTAAGGTCTTAATGTCTTGACCCCAAACGGCTCAAATATATAATCCTTGCCAAGGTAAGCTTATTTGCACCACTTGTGCATCTTCTTGTAAGTTTTTGTACTTTTGATGGTCATCAGTTAAATAAAGAAAAACAGGACTAAAGGATGAATAAAAGGTTTATAAATGTAATTTTTTTACTTTTCTTTTCTGTTTAAAGACTAAACTACTGTCCAGGACTAAAAGTATTCCTAATTATCATACACCGGTACTCTATCTCCATGCAAAAAATATCACGTTAATTTGTTTCTGGGTCCGTGGAAATTAGCGCTTACAAAGGTAGAGGTTTCTTGCCACGTTTTTATAATAAAAAAAATCGTTATATGATAAAATTTATATTTAGACCGCCATTTCGCCTGAAGTTAATCGGATGATACGGTCTACGATAGCACACTTGCCGGATGTAGTCAAAATTCCCTCTTGCAAAATTCAGCCACGTCGGTCACGAGGGGCAGCTTGTGAATGGAAACTCGACGTGATACAACGCTTGTGATTGAAAACTCAAAAGTCATTCATTTAATTCGCGCCTAGGATTGGCCCGCTCAATATAGTTTAGGTAGGGAATTTAGAACCTTTGGTTTACGGCGGCTTATGGGATGAGCAGTCAAGTGGCTAGAAGAAACCCATTCACTAGCGACTTATATACCTATGCATGACATTGTATGGTTAGTTATGATGAACCAAAATAAATGCTTTGAATTGAATTAAATACTTACGCTGTTGGAGTTCTTTAAAACTCCTTTGGCTTGACCGCTGATGCCATTGGCAGTTTCGTAACTGTATTCGTAGGAACCCTCGGGGCTGATATCGTAGGCTGATCTAATGATTGGGGCGGCGGCCTCGTCTACGGCGGCGGCGGCTGCAGAAGCCAGAGCGACGGCAAGAATGACGAAGAATTTCTAGAAAAAGAAAAAAACATTTATAGCTCAAATATTAAAGTTGATTTTTTTAGTATAAAATTAATTAGAAACAACGACTAAAGAAATAAAAAATAAGGGTCTAATGAGGTTGAAAGTTTATTGAAAGTCTACCCGTACCAAGTCGCAGGCAACAGTTTGTTAATTTATTAAGTAGATGGCACTAAAAAAAATTGATAAATAACCAAATGGCAATTACAAAATATTCATACTCCAGTCGAGGGGGCTTACAGCTAACTTTTTACGCGGTCTCAAACTAACGTTAAAACCGCTCAGTTGGGAAAATCACGTCAACGTGAAGATTAACGCGCCCACATATAGATTGCGGTCGCGCAACATTTTTTCATCACCCAATGACAATAATATAATATTATCTTTGCCTAAACAATATTTCTTAAAACAGCTAGCCGTAAGGCCCCAGACTTTTCAACGATAAACGATAGCAAAATCTTTTTTGCTGTCGTTGAATGATTTTGAATGTTTAGACAGTCCCAGAGAATATTATGGCCAATAAATAGACAATGGCCGTGTTTGCGTTGTGGCTGTGTAAATTAATTTACGAGTGGTATGTAATTTTTAGGTTAAGATCAGCAAAAATAAATTATCACTAATAATAATAAATAATAACTGCACCGAAACTACAAGGTTGTTGATAATACATTATGACAGTTCCATGACTTTTAGTATATATTTTTTCTGCCTATACAAGAATGAAAATATTTAAATTTACTCTCTGAATGGTATTCACTTTTAAAACCGTGTGCAAAAATTCTAAGTGCACCGCAACTAACCGCAAATAACTGCACCGTAACAGGGTTGTTACGTTAAGTTAATCTTTAATTAATACTATATAAAGCTGAATTACCACTGACTCACTGACTGACTCACTTAGATAGTTGTTTGGAGACTTGGGGAGGTATGGGGAGAAATGTAAGTATGAGGTCTTGTAGGGGGGGAGAATGTAAGCTCAGGAAAAATACTGGACCTTCGGAAGGTCAACTCCTCGACGTGGACCCCCTACGGATCTCGGAAAGTAAGACAGGTGGGGGGAAACTGTTTAAACTAAAAATGGATGTTAACCTTGGACCTCTTTAGAGAAATGAAAAAAAATATGGCTCCCATACAAAAAAAAAAAAAACCCATACAAACTTTGGACGTTCGTAACTCGAAAACGGTTCGACATCGATGGGGGGTGCTTGAACAAATGTCATAGGGAATGGGGGGCCCCAACTGGCGGGGGCCCCCAAAAGGATGTTCAGGGGCCCCAAATTTTCAAAATGGTCCTAGGAGGCTGATTTTTTGTTTCCGACGGTATGTTGAGGTCCTGATTGCATTTTTGAAATTTTTTTTAAGTTTTTTTTTTTTTTTAATATAGCTGCCATACAAAGGATTTTTCACCATACCGAGCAAGTGCCGTGGTGAGGCCGTCAGGCCGAACCACGGCACTTGCGAGGTCACAAAGCTCAAGCGAGGCCGCAGGCCGAGCTTGAGCGCCTTAGGACGCGAGGCCGTAGGCCGAGCCCACTGGTGCGAAGGTCGTGGTGAGGCCGCAAGGCCGAACCACGACCGTCGCACCAGTCACAGGCACAAGTCGGCGAGGCCGCAGGCCGAGCTTCAGCCACGAGCTCAAGCGAGGCCGTAGGCCAAGCTTGAGTTCCAATGGCGCGAGGCCGTAGGCCGAGCCACTGGTGCAAAGGGTCGTGGTGAGGCCGCAAGGCCGAACCACGACCCTTGCACCAGTCACAGGCACAAGTTGGCGAGGCCGCAGGCCGAGCCTCAGCCACGAGCTCAAGCGAGGCCGTAGGCCGAGCTTGAGTTCCAATGGCGCGAGGCCGTAGGCCGAGCCACTGGTGCAAAGGGTCGTGGTGAGGCCGCAAGGCCGAACCACGACCCTTGCACCAGTCACAGACAAATTACTGACATTTATGAGGTCACCAGCCGAATTCAGTGCGAGGCCGAAGGCCGAGCCGCTCGTACCCCTTTTGACGAAAAATACTGGATTGGTGGATATATATGGTTTCTTCGACTGAACTTGAAATTTCTTTTGCGTTTCCACCACCATTAGGAGATTAGTACCCAATCCACTTCAATCTTCATTTTCGGTCATGGATATCAAAAATCATCATCATCATCAGCCAATTTTCTCATGTATTTTGATTTCTTACCCATTTTCAACACACATTCACCGTTTTCTTAAAGTTTTTTCAAGTCGAACACAAATGACGACCCCAACCCAACAGCACGAAGTCCCCGCGGGCCGCTTGCGGCCCGCGCACCCACGCAAAACACTAGTTCATATTATATAAAGCTGTAACTATTTTCACTATTGACTGACCCAGATACTATGCTAATTGATCTCCCAGAAGGAGCAATCTAGGGTATAGACAATGTACAATGAAAATATAGCCACAATCAATTCGAGTATGAGAAAAGTCTGAAATTACCTGATTGTGGAATTTTCACCGTACACACTCAGCTTCCCTCGGAAACTATAACAGTCAGGGGGGGGGTGTTTGAACTAAAATTGATCAATATCTTGGGAGTTTTTTGAATCATATAAAAAAAACATGGCTCCCATACAAAAAAACACTTCTCCCATACAAAATTAATTCACTCATATCTCTGAAACGGTAACAGATGAGGGGGTCCCGTTCGACCAAATGTCATAGGTGGTCAGGGGGGCTACACGGTGGGGGTAAAAAAAATCCAAAATGGCGGATTCAAAATGGCGGCCAAATTTCAAAATGGTCTGAGGGGAATGATTTTTGGCATCCGGGAGTTTTCGAGGTCTCCGATTCCATTTCTGAAATAAATTTTTGAATTCCACCATTTTTTAACATGGCTCCCATACAAGCATATTTTCTGACATTCAAATGGACCTTTGACCGAGAAGACTTATGAAAAGTCCACATTTATGTTCAGTTTTGTGCACAAATCACTTTTATCAATATGAAAAGTCACCAAGGTGAGTGGCAAATGGATCATCGCTGACGCATCGTGTACTTCCCTCAGAAAGTATAATAGATACGGGGATGGTGATTGAACAAAAAATGTCATGAATCTTGGTAATTTTTTGAATCTGTAAAAAAAAATACACATCCCATACAATTTTTTTTTTCAGACATCTCAAAATCACCAGTCTGGGCCGTTTAAAGTCCATTGTGGAAAAAAATGAAGGAAAGGTATAATTTTTTTTTATGCACGTTTGATGCTGACAGATGAAGCTATTTTTATGTCAAAAAAAAAACATGTGTATCTCGATTCGATTATGAAATACAGGTGTTTTTATTTTTTGAAACTATCTTTTAAACCGGACTTTCATAAGAAAATATTTTCATACAGTACTATAGGAAAAAATACATAATTTACGATACAATATTTTTTTTAGTAACGTTTCATAATAAAAAATAGATTAAATCGATTTACAATTCAATTAAATATATTACCGCAGTAACTATACACTATTCTATGCCATTGTTTACGCGATGCTCACAGGTGAAGACAATTTGCCTGATATTTTGGGCTTATAAAATGAGCCTTAATCTTATATGTACCAGAGTTCATTTAATTGTTGTTTGTACTTGGGGCTAATTGAAACAAATTGGCTACCGGTTTTATAGGTATTTTTAGACTTTGTTACAATGCGTGACGGTTTATCTGTTTGTTTTTTGGGTTAAAAGATAAGGTGGTCTGAGAAATGTAAGCACGGGGGGCGCCCGTACAAACTCAATTCATAGTTATGAAAACCGTATCTCGGCGCAATAAGAGTCAGGTTCGTGTATTTAATTTCCCGCAGTCACCTGAACTCGCGTAGAGCTCACGGTACAGCCCTCAAATTCTATTTGAAAATGGATGGGGTCCAGATGGAAATATCGGGTTACATAATTATTTAAGCCATCTAGAAAACCGCAAAGACCCAAACTCGACTAAAGACATTTCGATCGATAGAAAAGAAAAAAAACACTTTTCTCCCTGTTTATTTTAATTCAGTGGTTATCAAAAACTATTGTTCTATCTTTGACATGTTGTCTGATTCATAGGAAGAGGGACGGACAGACAGACAGCGTAGGCATAGTAATAGGGTCCCGTTTACACTTATTGCGTATGGAACCGTAAAAATTGCCTCCGTGTTACTAGGTAACGTACTACATTCAGTAGGTAGGTAAGTATAATTTAGTTGTTGGTTTGTCCGTTAGCATTCGGCTAATCGGATTTTATCTTTTTTCAAATATCTAAGTAATATTGATATTATTAGGTGTCATACATACAACATAAAATAAAAGCTTTTTGTATGTGACAAATTCGTGAGAATCCATTTTTTCCGTGTTCAATTATGCATATTTTTTTATGCATCACAGCTACGTTTTTACCCGACTGCCCAATATGGAAAGAGATTGTTAAACTTAAACGGCTGTTAGGTGTGTTTTATTTTGCAATTGGATTTTTAGGGTTCCGTACCCAAACGGTAAAAAAGGGACCCTATTACTAAGCCTAGGATGTCTGTCTGTCAGTCTGTCCGTTCGGTTGTACCTTTCGAACCGTAATATAGATAGCTAATTGAAATTTTAACAGAATATGTAATATTACGGCGGATTAATTGAGAAATAATAAAAAAGTCAAAACTAAATGTTGGTCCACATACAACAAACGTATTTTTTAACGTATTTTTATACGTACAAACGTCAAACTTTGCGTGATTATAGAACATATTTTCTAAAGTATAAAAACAAATAATAAATAATGGCCAAGTGCGAGTCAGTGAAACATTTCGGTTCACCACTGGACCTCGTACGATCACCGAAGTAAAGCAACGTCGGGCGCGGTCGGTACCTACATACTTGAATGGATGACCACCTGGGCGTTGATAGGATGATGTATAGGTATTTGCAAATTTTTTTTTTGTTCTTTAGTAGCTAACAAGTTAAGTGGTGCATCAAAACCCTCAGTGCGCGAGCCCGACTCGCACTTGACTTGGCTTTATTTGTAAATGTCACGGATCATAAGTGTGACACGCACCCACGACACATCCTCGACAAAAATATTAATTGAGTATACTATGTGTTAGATTCCTCATCAGGGGCATTACGGCCACCTGTTTTACGTGATTGCGACAAAATTGCGAAACCACATAACCGTATCGCGGCGCGTTAAGGTTCACGTTAGCGTGATTTTCCGTATTGCGCTTTTTGAATCTGCAAAAAAATAAATACGTCCCATACAATTTTATTTTTTTCATATGAACCAAAATCACGTGTCTGTGCAGTTTCACGTCCATTGTGAAAAAAAAATTAAGGGAAAGTATAGAATTTTTTATGCATTTTTAATGTAGACAGATAAAGGGAGTTTTCGAGGTCCCCAATTCCATCTCTGAAATCAGTTTTTGAATTCTGCCATATTTCAGGATGGCTGCCATACAAGCATATTTTCTAACATCCAAATGGACACCTCTGACCAAGAAGACATCATGAAATGCATTTTTTATGTAGACAGATGAAGCTTATTTTATGTTTAAAAAAAACATATGTCTATCTCGATTCTATTTTGAAATACAGTTTTTATTTTTTGAAACTAACTTTTAAACTGGACTTTCATAAGAAAATATTTTGATACAGTACTATAGGAAAAAATACATAATTTACGATACAATATCTTTTTTTGTATCGTTTCATAATAAAAAATCGATTAAATCGATTTACAATTCAATTAAATATTGCCCCAGTAACTATACACTATTCTATATGCCAATGTTCACGAGATGTTTACGTGAAGACACGTCATTGCCTGTGACATTTTGGGCTTATAAAAATGAACCTTAATGTCAAGTGTACCAGAGTTCATTTAGTTATTGTTTGTACATAGGGCTCATTGGAAAGGAAAAAAGTACCTGCCTGTGCGCTCTGTCCTACCGGTTTTTTTAAAATATAAAGCACACTTTGCTGATATTTTTAGACTTTGTTACAATGTTTGACGGTTTAACTGTTTGTTTTTTGGGTTAAAAGATAAGTTGGTCTAACTATAGTACGCAAACACTGGGCGCCCGTACAAACCAATTCAAATGAAAACCATATCTCGCTCGGCGCCATAAGGGTCATGTTCCCGCAGTCACCTAAACTCGCGTAGAGCACTCAAGTTCTACTTCAAAATTGATTAGGTATTATTTAATTATTATTTCAATCGTTTTTAGTAAGCCATCTAAAAAAACCGCATCAACAACTATTGTTCTTTTATTGACATGGTATTTGATTCATAGGAGGGCGGCCAGACAAACAGCGTAGGCATAGTAATAGGGTCCCGTTTACACCCATTGCGTATGGAACCGTAAAAATTGCCCCGCGTAACTATAAGGTACTACATTTAGTAAGTAGGTAGGTATATATAATTTAGTTCTTGGTTTGTCCGTTAACATTCGGCTAACATCACAGCTACGTTTTGACCCGACTGCCCAATATGGAGGGCGATTGTTAAACTTAAACGGCTTGAATTAGGTGTGTTTTATTTTGCAATTGGATTTTTAGGGTTCCGTACCTAAACGGTAAAAAAGGGACCCTATTACTAAGCCTACGATGTCTGTCTGTTTGTCCGTCTGTCCTACCTATTGATGGTTGTACTTTTTGAACCGTAATAGATAGGCAGTTGAAATTTTCAAAGAATATGTAATGTTACGGCGGATTAATTAAGAAATAATAAAAATGTCAAAAAGTCAAAACGAAATGGTGGTCCACATACAACAAACGTATTTTTTTTAACGTATTTTTGTATTAGCTCTAATGTAAAAACGGTAAACACGTACAAGCTTCAAACTATTGTATGGAAACAAATAATAAATAATGGCCAAGTGCGAGTCAGTGAATAATTTCGGTTCACCGCTGGATCTCGTACGATCACCGAAGTGAAGCAACGTTGTCAAATGTTTTTTGTTCTTCAGTAGCTAACAAGTTATGTGGTGCTACACAACCCTCAGTGCGCGAGCCCGACTCGCACTTGGCTTGGCTTTATTTGTAACTGTCATGGATCATAAGTGTGACACGCACGCACGACAGACACATCCTCGACAAAAATATTAATTGAGTATAGGTGTTAGGTTCCTCATCAGGGGCATTACATCTAACTGTTTTAATGCGAGTCTGTTTATGTGATTGCGACAAAATTGCGCAACCGCATAACCGTATCGTGGCGCGTTAAGGTTCACGTTCGCCTGATTTTCCGTACTGCGCATTTTTGAATCAGCAAAAAAAAATATACTTCCCATACTTTTTTTTTTATACGCACCAAAATCATGTGTCCGTGCAGTTTCACGTCCTTGTGAAAGAAAAATGAAGGGAAGGTATACAATTTTTATGCATTTTTAATGTAGACAGATAAAGCTATATTTTATATTGAAAAAAAAAAATAACATGTGTATCTCGATTTGATTTCTAAATAGATACACGTGTTTAAAAAAAATTTAAACTAACTTTTAAACTGGACTTTCATAAGTTTTTTTTTTTTGATATAGTACTTTTAGTATCGTTTCATAATAACAAAACGATTAAATAGATTTACTTAGCTTAAAATTATAAAATGGTGTACTATTTGCGTTTAAGGTGGTGTTTACCAATGCGGCGGGAAATTCAAATTTCATACAGTTTGTAGTCCTATTGGGTAGACCGGGTCGATGACTATTTTTACAAACTTTTAATTAATTTGCAACGTTTGTAAGTAAGCTGGTCTGACTTTAGGCAGAGACAGCTATTTGATTGTGCAGATAGTTTTTTTTCTCTCGCCGTCAAATCATTATATTTTTAGTCGACTGTCCAATTATTAATTAATTGATTATAATAATAATTATAAATGCGTTATAATTATGTTCATGTGTAAGTACTTATTTATGTTTATGTGACTTCCAAAATACTGGACCTATTTTGAATTAATGTGTAATGTTCTTGGATAAATTTGTCGTAATTTTTAGTCAGATATTTGAATTTCTTTTTCTTTCAAAAAATAAATAATGGCCAAGTGTGAGTCGGTGACAAATTTTTGTTCATTGCCAACTTAAAACTGGTAATTTCGTTACTTGGATGACCTTATCATTTCTCTCACCGAATCGAAATGCCACATTTAACTAATTTTGAAGTTATTTTTTATTTAATTGATAATATTAGTATATTTTGTGGTGGGACGGAACCCTCAGTGCGCGAGCCCAACTCGCACTTGGCCGATTTATTTGTATTTACGTACATTGATATTTTCTGCTTGACAATTTTCGTTACTTATAATAATATATGTAAGGTGGCGCTAACTATTTTTCTAACTTTGACATGTTGTCTGATTCATAGTATGGATGGACAGACAGACAGACAGACAGACAGACAGACTGAAAGTGTAGGCATAGCTATAGGGTCCCATTTACACACATTGCGTATGGAATCGTAAAAAGTGAAGACATAAAAAAATTAAATACGTTTATTTTTGTTTTGTTTTTACTTTTTTTTATAATTTCTTAGTTAATCCGCCGTAACATTACATATTCTGTGAACATTTCAACTGGCTATCTATTACGGTGCGAAAGGGACAGACAGCCAGACGGACAAACGGACAAACGGGCAGACGGACAGATAGAAAGACTGACAGACAGACAGACAGACAGACAGACAGACAGACAGACAGACAGACAGACAGACATCGTAAGCTTAGTAATAGGGTCCCGTTTTCCTCTTTCGGTACGGAACCCTAAAAACGGTAATACGTACAAGCGTCAAAATTGCTTGGCATGAATATATCATAAATCCTACACAATCTAAAGTAAAACAGAAAATAATCAAAAATGGCCAAGTGTGAGTCGGTGACAAATTTCTGTTCACTACCGGTTGTCTGTCGTACGATCACTGAAGGTCGAGCGCGTCGGTAGGTACCTACTTGGATGGATGACCGCCTGAAATAATGAATGAATGTGAAGGTCAAAGGGTACAAATACAAGTTGAATAGCGCCGCCACCCGTTTGCAAGGATTCGGAACTAACCCACTCACCAATATTAAGTGCGCGATCTGAATTATAATACCAATAGCGCCAATGAGAACCAACACGGTATGAATAAAAAGTATTTTATTTTATCTTATTTTTTATGGGTATTTTGTGTCATGTTGATTCTCATTAGCGCTGTGGGCAGGTGTGGGTGTGAGTGCGGGGTGTGAGTGCGGGGTGTGATTGCGGGGTGGGAGTGTGGGGTGTGAGTATGGGTTTGAGCGCGGGATCGAGTGCGAAAGTCAGCGCGAGTGTGAGCGCGGATGTGAGCGCGGGTGAGAGCGGGGTGTGAGTGTGGGTGTGGTGAGTGTGGGTACGAGCGCGGGTGTGAGCAAACGGTGTGAGTGCAGGGTGTGAGTGCGGGGTGGGAGTGTGAGGTGTAAGTGTGGGTGTGAGTATGGGTATGAGCGCAGGATTGAGCGCGGATGTGAGCGCGGATGGGAGCGTGAGTGTGAGCGTGAGTGTGAGCAAGGGGTGTGAGTGCGGGGCGTCAGTGTGAGTGTGAGTATGAGTATGAGCGCGGGTTTGAGCGCGGGTTTGAGCGCGGGTGTGAGCGCGAGTGTGAGTGCGGGTGTCGTGCGGGGTGTGAGTATGGAATTGAGTATGGGTGCGGGTTAGGGTGCGGGTTTAGGTGTGGGTGCGATTGCGGGTACGGGTGTGGGTGCGATTGCGGTTACGGGTGTGAGCGCGGGCGTGAGCGCAGGTGTGCGTGCGAGTGGAGTGCGTGGTGTTAGTGCTGGGTGTGGGTGTGTGTGTGTGCGCGAGAGTGAGCATGAGTTTGAGTGCGAGTGTGAGAGCGGGTGTGAGCGCGGATATGAGCGTGTGTGTTAGCGCGGATGTGAGCGTGTGTGTTAGCGCGGGTGTGAGCGCGGGTGAGGGTGGGTGTGAGCATGAGTGTGAGTGCGGGTGTGAGTGCGGGGGTCAGAGTGGGGTGTCAATGCAGGGTGTCAGTGTGGGGTGTCAGTGCGGGGAGTCAGTGCGGGGTGTCACTGTGGTGTTAGTGCGGGGAGATAGTGCGGGGTGTCAGTGCGAGGTGGGAGTGTGGGGTGTGAGTGTGGGTGTGAGTCTGGGTTTGAGCGCGGGATTGAGTGCGAATGTGAGCGCGAGTGTGAGCGTGAGTGTGAGCAAAGGGTGTAAGTGCGGGGTGTGAGCGCGGATGTGAGCGCGGGGGAGAGCGGGGTGTGAGTGTGGGTGTGGTGAGTGTGGGTACGAGCGCAGGTTTGAGCGCGGGTGTGAGCAAACGGTGTGAGTGCAGGGTGTGAGTGCGGGGCGGGAGTGTGGGGTGTAAGTGTGGGTGTGAGTATGGGTATGAGCGCAGGATTGAGCGCGGATGTGAGCGCGGATGTGAGCACGAGTGTGAGCGTGAGTGTGAGCGTGAGTGTGAGCAAGGGGTGTTTGTGCGGGGCGTGAGTGTGGGTATGAGTATGAGCGCGGGTGTGAGCGCGAGTGTGAGTGCGGGTGTCGTGCAGGGTGTAAGTGCTGGGTGTGAGTGTGGAATTGAGTGTGGGTGCGGGTTAGGGTGCGGGTGTGGGTGTGGATGTGGGTGCGATTGTGGGTACGGGTGTGAGCGCGGGCGTGAGCGCGTGTGGGAGTGTGGGTGCGGGTGTTGGGTTGTGAGTGCGGGTGTAAGTTTGGATGGGAATGTGGGTGTCAGTGCGGGTGTCAGTGCGGGTGTCAGTGCGGGGTGTCAGTGCGGGGTGTCAGTGCGGGGTGTCAGAGTGGGGTGTCAGTGCAGGGTGTCAGTGTGGGGTGTCAGTGCGGGGAGTGAGTGTGGGTGTTGGTCCAGGTATGGATGCGGGTGTGGGTGTGGATGTGAGTGTAGATGTGAGTGTGGATCTGAATGGGGTACAAGTGTGAATGCGGGTGTGAGTGCGGGTGTGGGCGCGGTTGTGAGCACGGGTGTGAGCGTGGGCGTGATTGTGAGCGTGAGCGTGCCGTATACCGTGTATGCATTTCCGGTAATTTCCGGTAAAATATACAATGAATAGATATATTTTTTAGGGTAAGAGTGCCTTTATGAACTAAACAATATAGGTACTAACACTACAAATACAGTTAGACTGCCCATTTGAACTGAGACACTTGAAGGTCTAAAGACAATCCAAATGCTCAAGCCCACTACCAGTTGGCAGCGTACCCAGCATGCTGGCGGCAAACACGCCAGCATTTTGGTCACGCGTCACATTAACCAGTTTGATACGATGAATGTACCTACAAAATGATTGTTCGAAAATACAATGTTTTTTTTTTGTTTTTTTTTGTTTTTTATCTTAAATGTTTAAAAAAAAAACACGTCGCGTGCGAAGCCGCGCCCAAAAAACTAGTTCATATTATATAAAGCTGTAACTATTTTCACTATTGACTGACCCAGATACTATGCTAATTGATCTCCCAGAAGGAGCAATCTAGGGTATAGACAATGTACAATGAAAATATAGCCACAATCAAGTCGAGTATGAGAAAAGTCTGAAATTACCTGATTGTGGAATTTTCACCATACACACTCAGCTTCCCTCGGAAACTATAACAGTCAGGGGGGGGGTGTTTGAACTAAAATTGACCAATATCTTGGGAGTTTTTTGAATCATACAAAAAAAACATGGCTCCCATACAAAAAAACACTTCTCCCATACAAAATGAATTCGCTCATATCTCTGAAACCGTAAGAGATGAGGGGGTTCCGTTCGACCAAATGTCATAGGTGGTCACGGGGGCTACACGGTGGGGGTAAAAAAAATCCAAAATGGCGGATTCAAAATGGCGGCCAAATTTCAAAATGGTCTGAGGGGAATGATTTTTGGCATCCGGGAGTTTTCGAGGTCTCCGATTCCATTTCTGAAATAAATTTTTGAATTCCACCATTTTTTAACATGGCTCCCATACAAGCATATTTTCTGAAATTCAAATGGACCTTTGACCGAGAAGACTTATGAAAAGTCCACATTTATGTTCAGTTTTGTGCACAAATCACCTTTATCAATATGAAAAGTCACCAAGGTGAGTGGCAAATGGATCATCGCTGACGCATCGTGTACTTTCCTCAGAAAGTATAATAGATAAGGGGGTGGTGGTTGAACAAAAAATGTCACGAATCTTGGTAATTTTTTGAATGTGTAAAAAAAAATACACGTCCCATACAATTTTTTTTTTTCATATTTATCGCTCATTGATCTCCCAGAAGGAGCAATCGGGGGTATAGACAATGTACGGTGAAAGTATAGACACGAGTGAGTCGAGTATGAGAAAAGTCTGAAATTACCTGAATGTGGAATTTTCACCATACATACCCAGCTTCCCCCGGAAACTATAACAGTCAGGGGGGTGGCGTCTGAACTAAAATTGACCAGTATAATGGGACTTTTTTGAAACATACAAAAAAAACATGGCTCCCATACAAAAAAACACTTCTCCCATACAAAATGTATTCACTCATATCTCTGAAAGTATGAGAGATTAGGGGGTCCCGTTCGACCAAATGTCATAGGTGGTCACGAGGGCTACATGGTGGGGGTAAAAAAAATCCAAAATCGCGGATTCAAAATGGCGGCCAAATTTCAAAATGGTCCGATGGGGTCGATTTTTGGCATCCGGGAGTTTTCGAGGTCCCCAATTTCATTTCTGATATTAGTTTTTGAATTCCACCATTTTTCAAGATGGCCCCCATACAAGCATATTTTCTAACATCCAAATGGACACCTCTGACCGAGAAGACATCATGAAAAGGTCACATTTATGTTCAGTTTTGTGCACAAAACAACTTTACCAATATGAAAAGTCACCAAGGTGACCGGAAAATGGATCATCGCTGACGCATCATGTACTTCCCTCAGAAAGTATAATAGATACGGGGGTGGTGGTTGAACAAAAAATGTCACGAACTTTGATAATTTTTTGAATATGTAAAAAAAAATACACGTCCCATACAAATTATTTTTTTCATACCATTCAAAATCATGTGTCTGTGCCGTTTAAAGTCCATTGTGGAAAAAAATGATGGAAAGGTATAATTTTTTTTAATGCATTTTTTATGAAGACAGATGAAGCTATTTTTATGTAAAAAAAATACATGTGTATCTCGATTCTATTTTGAAATTCAGGTGTTTTTATTTTTTGAAACTTACTTTTGTACCGGACTTTCATAAGAAAATATTTTGATACAGTACTATAGGAAAAAATACATAATTTACGATACAATATTTTTTTTAGTATCGTTTCATAATAAAAAATAGATTAAATCGATTTACAATTCAATTAAATATTGCCCCAGTAACTATACACTATTCTATGCCATTGTTTACGCGATGCTCACAGGTGAAGACAATTTGCCTGACATTTTGGGCTTATAAAATGAGCCTTAATGTTGTTGTACCAGAGTTTATTTAATTGTTGTTTGTACTTAGGGCTCATTGGAAAGGAAAAAAGTACCTGCCTGTGCGCTCTGTCCTACCGGTTTTTATGTAAAGCACACTGCTGTTATTTTTAGACTTTGTTACAATGTGTGACGGTTTATCTGTTTGTTTTTTGAGTTAAAAGATAAGTTGGTCTGACTGTAGGACGCAAACACTGGGCGCCCGTACAAACCGATTCAAATGAAAACCATATCTCGCTCGGCGCCATAAGGGTCATGTTCCCGCAGTCACCTAAACTCGCGTAGACCATTCAAAATTGATTAGGTATTATTTAATTATTATTTCAATCGTTTTTAGTAAGCCATCTAAAAAAACCGCATCAACAACTATTGTTCTTTCTTTGACATGGTATTTGATTCATAGGAGGGCGGCCAGACAGACAGACAGACAGCGTAGGCATAGTAATAGGGTCCCGTTTACACCCATTGCGTATGGAACCGTAAATATTGCCCCGCATAACTATAACTATACTACATTTAGTAAGTAGGTATGTATAATTTAGTTAGTAGTCTAACATCACAGCTACGTTTTTACCCGACTGCCCAATATGGAGGGAGATTGTTAAACTTAAACGGCTTGAATTAGGTGTGTTTTATTTTGCAATTGGATTTTTAGGGTTCCGTACCTAAACGGTAAAAAAGGGACCCTATTACTAAGCCTACGATGTCTGTCTGTTTGTCCGTCTGTCCTACCTATTGATGGTTGTACTTTTTGAACCGTAATAGGTAGCTAATTGAAATTTTCAAAGAATATGTAATGTTACGGCATAAAAATGACAAAAAGTCAAAACGAAATGGTGGTCCACATGCAACAAACGTATTTTTTTTAACGAATTTTTGTATTAGCTCTAATGTAAAAACGGTAAACACGTACAAGTTTCAAACTATTGTATGGAAACAAATAATAAATAATGGCTAAGTGCGAGTCAGTGAATAATTTCGGTTCACCGCTGGATCTCGTACGATCACCGAAGTGAAGCAACGTCGGGCGCGGTCGGTACCTACCTATATACTTGGATGGGTGACCGCCTGGGCGTTGATGGGATGTTGTTTATTTGCACAAATGTTTTTTGTTCTTCAGTAGCTAACAAGTTATGTGGTGCTACACAACCCTCAGTGCGCGAGCCCGACTCGCACTAGGCTTGGCTTTATTTGTAACTGTCACGGATCATAAGTGTGACACGCACGTACGACAGACACATCCTCGACAAAAATATTAATTGAGTATAGGTGTTAGGTTCCTCATCAGGGGCATTACGGCTAACTGTTTTATGTGAGTCTGTTTATGTGATTGCGACAAAATTGCGCAACCGCATAACCGTATCGCGGTGCGTTAAGGTTCACGTTCGCCTGATTTTCCGTACTGCGCATTTTTGAATCAGCAAAAAAAAAAATTATGTCCCATACTTTTTTTTTTATACGCACC
Organism: Agriopis aurantiaria; assembly: GCA_914767915.1. Taxonomy (NCBI): domain Eukaryota; kingdom Metazoa; phylum Arthropoda; class Insecta; order Lepidoptera; family Geometridae; genus Agriopis; species Agriopis aurantiaria. Next base: position 12,438,288 of record OU611995.1, on the reverse strand, counting down.
AAAATCATGTGTCTTTGCAGTTTCACGTCCTTGTGAAAGAAAAATGAAGGGAAGGTATACAATTTTTATGCATTTTTAATGTAGACAGATAAAGCTATTTTTTATATTGAAAAAAAAAAACATGTGTATCTCGATTTGATTTCTAAATAGATACAAGTGTTTTAAATTTGTTTAAACTATCTTTTAAACTGGACTTTCATAAGATTTTTTATTTTTTTATATAGTACTATAGGAAAAAATACATAATTTACGATACAGTTTTTTTTTTTTTTAGTATCGTTTCATAATAACTAACTATAATGGTGTACTATTTGCGTTTAAGGTGGTGTTAACCAATGCGGCGGGAAATTCAAATTTCATACAGTTTGTAGTCCTATTGGGTAGACCGGGTCGATGATTTAATTTGCAACGTTTGTGGTAAGCTGGTCTGACTTTAGGCAGAGACAGCTATTTGATTGTGCAGATAGGTTTTTTCTCTCTCGCCGTCAAATCATTATATTTTTCCTCATAGTTAGTTATAAAATATTTTATTCAAACGTAGCACCTAGAAATTTGTCCTCGAGATCCATTTTACAAAATTTAAGTCTTGATATAATACCGAATACACAGTCGTCTGTACATCTGTAAATATAGTAATACTTTACAAACCAAAAAAATAACTTTGAATTTTAATCTATTAAAAGTACAAGAAATTTATTAAAATAAAATCGTTACCTCAACATATTTACTATATCTAGAGTACAGACGCTGTAAACGGTTACAATTTTACAACCAAATAAAATACTACGGTGGCAAGCATAATGTAATTATAATGACGGATATGCTATGATATTCGAAGAGCTAAAATTGCAATTTAAAAAAAAATCATAGTCATCCGACGAAATTCGTCAGAAGCGATACGTGTAACATCAATGAATTGAATTGTAGACGTGTTTGAGACGACATTCAAAAGAGTTCGTTCCTCAACTCAACATTCGGTGTTTTCCGAAGCAATTCCAAATGCACTACACATTTCAATCCTAAAACATCAACTTGTAATAATTATCTATGATTAAATTCACAACTCTGATTGTGCAAGTGGGACTGCAAGCATTCACTTGATACTTTTTGGGATTACGAAATATAACACAAATGAGCTGATCAACGACCTTATCGTAATGCGTAATGAATGCTTAAAATGGTATTGAAGTGCCTATGAATTTTTAAGGCGGTTTTATGCTACACCTTGCGACCGTGAAACCAAGCTTTAGGTATTGTGCCATGCAAATCAATTTTATGAAAGCAATCGAATGCAGCGACCGTTTTACGATAAGTTTTAATTTTGTGCAAACGATACGTGTTTAATTCATAAAATTAATACTCCTAAACTGATACTAAGTAACATCACCGGGTATTTGAATATATCAATTCCATATAGATAAAGATAACTCAAGATATTTTAAAGCTTTTGTAGGTCTGCTCAAGTCTACATCAATAAGAACTTTGTTTAATTTCATAAAAATGAACATATTCGGTCTTTCCACAAAAAATATTAAAACTGATAGCTGAAACTGATAGTCAAAAAAGTCATTTATTTCTATAGAATGTCACAACACTTTCTGCTTAGTGCCAGTGGCTGTGGAAGATGCTTAGTAGTTTCGCTCTAAGCAAAGTGCTGCAGCTCAGCGACGCGCAGCACTCGTGTGAGCATCACCCGCACGAGTTTAATGCGTATCTTCTGCAACGAGTTTTATACTAGACAACAGATAAATGCCGATATGTAGTCACTCTTTTCGAAAAATCTACCAATTATTCCACTAAGCTGTTTTAGGTTTTGACATTTTGTCAGTTATTCGCGGGAAACTAGCTACTAAGTTTCAGAGATCTACCATTCATGCGTCAAATACGAAATTCAATAAAAATTGCTTCTCATTAAAAATAAAGGTAATTAGTACCGTTTATTCAGTTATAAATTATGGAAACAAAGACATAGTAATACATTATGGTGCCAGGCCAATTAAGGAGTAATTCTATTATTGGCATTTTGTAAATAGAGAGATAAGTGTACAGTCCATTAAATGGCTGGCTGTTGACTGGCTCAGTAACTTGGCTTAGCAGAATGGCTCGTCAAATGGCTTGGTGTCATCATCATCAGCCTACTATGTTCCCACTGCTGCGACACAAGCCAGAGAGAAGATAGGCTCTAATCGACCATGCTGGCCCAGTGCATGTAAGTGAATGTCATGTTTGATCTTGAACATACCGGTTTCTCCGACTGTCCAATTATTAATTAATTTAATTAATTGATTATAATAATAATTGCGTTATAATTATGTTTCATGTGTAAGTACTTATTTATGTTTATGTGACTTCCAAAATACTGTACCTACCTATTTTGAATTAATGTGTAATGTTCTTGGATAAATTTGTCGTAATTTTTAGTCAGGTATTTAATTTACTTTTTCTTTCAAAAAATAAATAACGGCCAAGTGTGAGTCGGTGACAAATTTTTGTTCATTGCCAACTTAAAACTGGTAATTTTGTTACTTGGACGACCTTATCATTTCTCTCACCGAATCGAAATGCCACATTTAACTAATTTTGAAGTTGTTTTTTATTTAATTGATAATATTAGTATATTTTGTGGTGGGATGGAACCCTCAGTGCGCGAGCCCAACTCGCACTTGGCCGATTTATTGGTATTTACATACATTGATATTTTCTGCTTGACAATTTTCGTTACTTATATTAATATATGTAAGGTGGGACAGACAGACAGACAGACTGACAGTGTAGGCATAGCTATAGGGTCCCATTTACACACATTGCGTATGGAATCGTAAAAAGTGAAGACATAAAAAAAATAAAGACGCTTTACGTATTACCGTTTTAACATTAGAGCTAATACACAAATTACGTTAAAAAATACGTTTATTTTTGTTTTGTTTTTACTTTTTTTTTATAATTTCTTAGTTAATTCGCCGTAACATTACATATTCTGTGAACATTTCAACTGGGTATCTATTACGGTGCGAAAGGGACAGACAGCCAGACGGACAAACGGACAGACGGACAGAGAGAAAGACTGACAGACAGACAGACAGACAGACATCGTAGGCTTAGTAATAGGGTCCCGTTTTCCTCTTTCGGTACGGAACCCTAAAAACGGTAATACGTACAAGCGTCAAAATTGCTTGGCATGAATATATCATAAATCCTACACAATCTAAAGTAAAACAGAAAATAATCAAAAATGGCCAAGTGTGAGTCGGTGACAAATTTCTGTTCACGTCGTACGATCACTGAAGGTCCAGCGCGGTCGGTAGGTACCTACTTGGATGGATAACCGCCTGAAATAATGAATGAATGTGAAGGTCAAAGGGTACAAATACAAGTTGAATAGCGCCGCCACCCGTTTGCAAGGATTCGGAACTAACCCACTCACCAATATTAAGTGCGCAATCTGAATTATACCAATAGCGCCTATTGATTGCCACAAACCGCGCCAATGAGAACCAACACCGTATGAATAAAAATGCGTGGGGTGTGAGTGTGGGTGTGACTATGGGTTTGAGCGCGGGATTGAGTGCGAATGTGAGCGTGAGTGTGAGCAAGGGGTGTGAGTGCGGGGTGTGAGTGTGGGTGTGGTGAGTGTGGGTACGAGCGCGGGTGTGAGCAAACGGTGTGAGTGCAGGGTGTTAGTGCGGGGTGTGAGCGCGGATGTGAGCGCGGGTGAGAGCGGGGTGTGAGTGTGGGTACGAGCGCGGGTGTGAGCAAACGGTGTGAGTGCAGGGTGTTAGTGCGGGGTGGGAGTGTGGGGTGTAAGTGTGGGTATGAGCGCAGCATTGAGCGCGGATGTGAGCGCGGATGTGAACGCGAGTGTGAGCGTGAGTGTGAGCAAGGGGTGTGAGTGCGGGGCGTGAGTGTGAGTGTGAGTATGAGTATGAGGTGGGTTTGAGCGCGGGTGTGAGCGCGAGTGTGAGTGCGGGTGTCGTGCGGGGTGTAAGTGCTGGGTGTGTGTGGAATTGAGTATGGGTGTTGGTGTGGGTGCGGGTTAGGGTGCGGGTTTAGGTGCGGGTGTGGGTGCGATTGCGGGTGTGGGTGCAATTGCGGGTACGGGTGTGAGCGCGGGCGTGAGTGCGAGTGGAGTGCGTGGTGTTAGTGCTGGATGTGGGTGTGGGTGCGTGCGCGAGAGTGAGCATGAGTGTGAGCGCGGGTGTGAGTGCGGGGTGTGAATGCGGGCTGTGAGTGTGGATGTGAGTGCGAGTGTGGCTGTGGGTGTGGGTAGGAGTGCGGTTGTGAGTGTGGATGTGGGTGTGGGTGTGGGTGTGAATGTGGGTGAGGGTGGGAGTGCGGGTGCAAGTGTGGGTGTGAATGTGAGTGTGAGCGTGGGTGTGAGCACGTGAGTGAGCATGAGTGTGAGCGCGGGTGCGAGTGCGTGTGTGAGTGTGAGTGTGAGCGCATGTGGAAGTGTGGGTGCGTGTGTGAGTGCAGGTGCGGGTGTGGGGTGTGAGTGTGGGGTGTGAGTGCGGGTGTAAGTTTGGATGGGAGTGTGGGTTTCAGTGTGGGGTGTCAGTGCCGGGTGTCAGAGCGGGGTTTCAGTGTGGGGTGTCAGTGCGGGGAGTCAGTGCGGGGTGTCAGTGCGGGGAGTCAGTGCGGGGAGTCAGTGCGGGATGTCACTGTGGGGTGTCAGTGCGGGGTGTCAGTTCGAGGTGTTAGTGCGGGCTGTCTGAGCGGTGTGTCAGTGTGGGGTGTCAGTGCGGGGAGTGAGTGTGGATGTGATTGAGGGTGTTGGTCCAGGTATGGATGCGGGTGTTGGTGGGGGTGTGAGTGCGGGTGTGAGTGTGGATGGGGGTGCGAGTGTGGATGCGGGTACGAGTGTGAATGCAGGTGTGAGTGCGGGTGTGAGTGGGGATCTGAGTGTGGATGTGAGTGTGGGTTTGAGTGTGGGTGCGGGTTGTGAGTGTGGGGTGTGAGTGCGGGTGTAAGTTTGGATGGGAGTATGGGTCTCAGTGTGGGGTGTCAGTGCCGGGTGTCAGAGCGGGGTTTCAGTGTGGGGTGTCAGTGCGGGGAGTCGTGCGGGGTGTCAGTGCGGGGTGTCACTGTGGGGTGTCAGTGCGGGGTGTCAGTTCGGGGTGTTAGTTCGGGGTGTCTGAGCGGTGTGTCAGTGTGGGGTGTCAGTGCGGGGAGTGAGTGTGGATGTGATTGAGGGTGTTGGTCCAGGTATGGATGCGGGTGTTGGTGGGGGTGTGAGTGCGGGTGTGAGTGTGGATGGGGGTGCGAGTGTGGATGCGGGTACGAGTGTGAATGTGGGTGTGAGTGCGGGTGTGAGTGGGGATCTGAGTGTGGATGTGAGTGTGGGTTTGAGTGTGGGTGCGGGTTGTGAGTGTGGGGTGTGAGTGCGGGTGTAAGTTTGGATGGGAGTAGGGGTGTCAGTGTGGGGTGTCAGTGCCGGGTGTCAGAGCGGGGTTTCAGTGTGGGGTGTCAGTGCGGGGAGTCGTGCGGGGTGTCAGTGCGGGGTGTCACTGTGGGGTGTCAGTGCGGGGTGTCAGTTCGGGGTGTCAGTGCGGGGAGTGAGTGTGGATGTGATTGTGGGTGTTGGTCCAGGTATGGATGCGGGTGTGGGTGCGGGTGTGGGTGCGGGTGTGGGTGCGGGTGTGGGTGCGGGTGTGGGTGCGGGTGTGGGTGCGGGTGTGGGTGCGGGTGTGGGTGCAGGTGTGAGTGTAGATGTGAGTGTGGATCTGAATGGAGGTGCGAGTGTGGATGCGGGTACGAGTGTGAATGCGGGTGTGAGTGCGGGTGTGAGTGGGGATCTGAGTGTGGATGGGAGCGTGGGTGTGAGTGTGGGTGCGGGTTGTGAGTGTAGGGTGTGAGTGCGGGTGTAAGTTTGGATGGGAATGTGGGTGTCAGTTTGGGTGTCAGTGCGGGGTGTCAGAGTGGGGTGTCAGTGCAGGATGTCAGTGTGGGGTGTCAGTGCGGGGAGTCAGTGCGGGGTGTCACTGTGGGGTTTTAGTGCGGGGTGTCACTGTGGGGTGTTAGTGCGGGGTGTCAGTGCGAGGTGTCAGTTCGGGGTGTCAGTTCGGGGTGTCTGTGCGGGATGTCAGTGTGGGGTGTCAGTGCGGGGTGTGAGTGTGGATGCGAGTGTGGGTGTTGGTCCAGGTATGGATGCGGGTGTGGGTGCGGGTGTGGATGTGAGTGTAGAGAGTGTGGATCTGAATGGGGGTGCGAGTGTGGATGCGGGTACAAGTGTGAATGCGGGTGTGAGTGCGGGTGTGAGTGCGGGTGTGAGTGCGGGTGTGAGTGGGGATCTGAGTGTGGATCTGAGTGTGGGTGTTGATGCGGGTGCGGGTGCGAGTGTGAATGCGGGTGTGAGTGCGGGTGCGAGTGGGGTGTGAGTGCGGGTTATAATGCGGGTGTGTGTACGAGTGTGGGTGCGATTGTGGGTGTGGGCGCGTTTGTGAGCGCGGGTGAGAGCGGGGTGTGAGTGTGGGGTGTGGTGAGTGTGGGTACGAGCGCGGGTGTGAGCAACCATGCGGGTGTGGGTGTTAGTCAGGTGTAGGTGTGGGTGTGAGTGTGCGGGGTGTGGGCGCGGGTGTGAGCGTGCGGGGTGTGAGTGCGGGGTGCGAGTGTGGATGTCAGTGTGTATTTGAGTATGGACGTGAGTATGGGTACGAGTGTGGGTGCGGGTGTGGGTGCGGGTGTGTGTGTCAGTGTGGGTGTCAGTGCGGGGTGTCAGTTCGGGGTGTCAGTGCGGGGTGCCAGTGCGGGGTGTCAGTGCGGGGTGCCAGTGCGGGGTTTCAGTGCGGGGTGCCAGTGCGGGGTGTCAGTGCGGGGTGCCAGTGCGGGGTGTCAGTGCGGGGTGTCAGTGCAGGGTGTCAGTGCGGGGTGTCAGTGCAGGGTGTCAGTGCGGGGTGGGAGTGTGGGGTGTGAGTGTGGGTGTGAGTATGGGTTTGAGCGCGGGATTGAGTGCGAATGTGAGCGTGAGTGTGAGCAAGGGGTGTGAGTGCGGGGTGTAAGCGCGGATGTGAGCGCGGGTGAGAGCGGGGTGTGAGTGTGGGGTGTGGTGAGTGTGGGTACGAGCGCGGGTGTGAGCAAACGGTGTGAGTGCGGGGTGGGAATGTGGGGTGTGGGTATGGGTATGAGCGCAGCATTGAGCGCGGATGTGAGCGCAGATGTGAGCGCGAGTGTGAGCGTGAGTGTGAGCAAGGGGTGTGAGTGCGGGGCGTGAGTATGAGTATGAGCGCGGGTTTGAGCGCGGGTTTGAGCGCGGGTATGAGTGCGGGTGTCGTGCGGGGTGTAAGTGCTGAGTGTGAGTGTGGAATTGAGTATGGGTGCTGGTGTGGGTGCGGGTTAGGGTGCGGGTTTAGGTGCGATTGCGGGTACGGGTGTGGGTGCGATTGCGGGTACGGATGTGAGCGCGGGTGTGAGCGCGGGCGTGAGTGCGAGTGGAGTGCGTGGTGTTAGTGCTGGATGTGGGTGTGAGTATGGGTATGAGCGCAGGATTGAGCACGGATGTGAGCGCGAGTGTGAGCGTGAGTGTGAGCGTGTGTGTGAGCAAGGGGTGTGAGTGCGGGACGTGAGTGGAGGTATGAGTATGAGCGCGGGTTTGAGCGCGGATGTGAATGCGGATGTGAACGCGAGTGTGAGCGTGAGTGTGAGCGTGAGTGTGAGCAAGGGGTGTGCGTGCGGGGCGTGAGTGTGGGATGTGTATGAGCGCGGGTTTGAGCGCAGTTGTGAGCGCGAGTGTGAGTGCGGGTGTCGTGCGGGGTGTAATTGCTGGGTGTGAGTGTGGAATTGAGTGTGGGTGCGGGTTAGGGTGCGGGTGTGATTGCGGGTGTGGGTGTGGGGCGGGTGTTAGCGCGGGTGTGAGCGCGTGTGGGAGTGTGGGTGCGTGTGTGGGTGCGGGTGCGGGTGCGGGTGCGGGTTGTGAGTGTGGGTGTAAGTTTGGATGGGAATGTGGGTGTCAGTGTGGGTGTCAGTGCAGAGTGTCAGAGTGGGGTGTCAGTGCAGGGTGTCAGTGTGGGGTGTCAGTGTGGGGAGTCAGTGCGGGGCGTCACTGTGGGGTGTTAGTGCGGGGTGTCAGTTCGGGGTGTCTCTGCGGGATGTCAGTGTGGGGTGTCAGTGCGGGGAGTGAGTGTGGATGTGAGTGTGGGTGTTGGTCCAGGTATGGATGCGGGTGTGGGTGCGGGTGTGGGTGCGGGTGTGAATGCGGCTGTGAGTGCGGTTGTGAGTGCGGTTGTGAGTGCGGGTGTGAGTGTGGATCTGAGTGTGGGTGTGAGTGTGGGTGTGGATGCGGGTGCGGGTGCGAGTGTGAATGCGGGTGTGAGTGCGGGTATGAGTGCGGGTATGAGTGCGGGTGTGAGTGGGGTGTGAGTGCGGGTTAGAATGCGGGTGTGAGTACGAGTGTGGGTGCGATTGTGGGTGTGGGCGCGGTTGTGAGCACGGGTGTGAGCGTGGGCGTGATTGTGAGCGTGAGCGTGCCGTATACCGTGTATGCATTTCCGGTAATTTCCGGTAAAATATACAATGAATAGATATATTTTTAGGGTAAGAGTGCCTTTATGAACTAAACAATATAGGTACAAGCTAATACTAACACTACAAATACAGTTAGACTGCCCATTTGAACTGAGACAGTTGAAGGTCTAAAGACAATCCAAATGCTCAAGCCCACTACCAGTTGGCAGCGTACCCAGCATGCTGGCGGCAAACACGCCAGCATTTTGGTCACGCGTCGCATTAACCATTTTGATACGATGAATGTACCTACAAAATGATTGTTCGAAAATACAATGTTTTTTTTTATCTAAAATGTTTAAAAAAAAAACACGTCGCGTGCGAAGCCGCGCCCAAAAAACTAGTCTATAATATATAAAGCTCAATTACGACTACTGATTGACATCATTGTTTACCCTGTTCCCGGTTTGTGGGGTGAAAACGAGTGACGCGTCCGTGTAGAGACGCCGAATTCCACTGGGGAAAAATTATGAAAATTAAAAAAAAAAAAAAAATGCCCCCCCTCGGTGATCGTCGCGGCGCCATTTTTCATGACATGACAATATGGGTGTCATTTTTGAGTAAATCGGGGGTGCCAATTACGATTTTTTTGTTTTTTTTTTTTTTTTATTGATTATGGCAACCTTAAATTTTAAGTTGAAATTTTTCATTTTTCGACCTCTTTTTGAAAAATCACATTGTCAAAGCAATGTTGCCGTTTAAGAAAATTTTTGATGCCACCCCTTTTGTGATATCCTGTGGTTGATGAAAAAAAATGTGACAAAAAATTGGACAAGATGGCGGACCGCCCGGCGGCCATTTTGTATTTTGACGATAATTTGCACATTTTCGAAACGATTTTAGAGGTAGACGGCAACACCGGAGCAATTTTGAATGTACCGGTCGGTCGTGGGAATCGGTGAGTTCTGTCTCTTTATGAAGTTTTTTTCCCCATTTTTAGGGTAATTTTCGAGATTTTCCCGAAAAATATGAAAAGTAGAAATAACGTTATTTTTAAATGTTTTTTTGCACAACACGGTAGATTGCCACCGCCCAAATGACATTTGACCATTTTCATTTTTTTCACCTGGCAACACCGAGAGATGTCGATTTTTTTCGAAAATTTTACATCTCTCGCGCCAAGGACTCTTTTGGAATGTTGCCCTATTGGTGGCGCACAGTGTTTCACACGGTTGTGTAGACGCTGAACCGTAGTTTTCAGGAAAATTATGACATGTCAAAAAATCCAAGATGGCCGCCGACATGGTTTTTGTCGCGGCGCCATCTTTGACGACATGGCAAGATGGGTGTCATTTTCGAGTAAATCGGGGGTGCCAATTACGATTTTGACATTTTTTTTTGAAAAAAAGTGAATATGGCAACCCTAAATTTTGACTTTAATTTTTTTCATTTTTAGATGCCAGTTTGAAAAATCAATTTGTTCAAGCAAATTTACTGCACGTATTTTTTTTTTACATTGACGTGTTGCCAGTATCCTGCAGACTGTAGAAAAAAATATTTAAAAAAAAAAACCAGACTGTAGGCAACCCCGCGGCCATTTTAAAAAAATGAAGAAATTTTCCAGATTTTAAATTCGTTTTTAATAGTGCTTGGCAACACCTGAGCGATTTGCATCGTACCAGTCGGTCGTAGGTATCGTAAAGTAGTGTCGCCTTGTGCGAACATTTTTCCCATTTTTAGGGTAAAATTTTGAGATTTTCCCCGAAAACATGAAAAATGGAAATAGCAACATTTTTCAATCAAATGTGCAAAAATAATATAGAAAGCAACCATTTCAATGACATTTGACCATTTTCGTTTCTTTCGAATGGCAACCCCGAGAGGTATGAATTTTTGTTTTTTTTCGGTCAGAGTCCACTTTGGCGAGTTACTTTGATCTACCAAAGTTGTCATATCAAATTGTTTATTTTATAAAAAAATTGCCAGTATCGTATAGTATTTTTTTTACGAAACAAGTGTTGCCACATTCAAAATGGCTGAAGCTGTGGCGGCCATTTCTTTAAATTGTTAGCGTTTTTTACATTTTCAAATCTACTTTTCAGGTGGTTGGCAACACTTGAACGGTAAAGTGTGCACAACCAATATGTCAATAGTACCCATTAGTGTTGCCAGGTATACTTTGTTTTTCTCATTTTCATAGTAATTTTAAAACTTTTCTTAACACCATATAAAAAAAAAACTTCCAAATCGGTAACTTGTATTAGGGTAAAAATGACTGACATTTCCATGTAGAGTATTACAGTTTGATTTGGGAAAAAGGCTGAAATGTCAAAAATCCAAGATGGCCGCCAACATGTTTTTTGTCGCGGCGCCATCTTTGAAGACATGGCAATATGGGTATCATTTTCGAGTAAATCGGGGGCGCTCATTACGATTTTGAACTTTTTTTTTGAAAAAAAGTGAAAATGGCAACCCTAAATTTTGACTTTAATTTTTTTCATTTTTGGAATCAGTTTTGTAAAATCGGTTTGTTCAAGCAAAATTGCTGCACGGATTTTTTATTTACAACGTCGTGTTGCCAGTATCGCTTAAAATGTAGAAAAAAAATATTATAAAAATATCAGCTCGTGAGGCTAATTAATGAAAAAGCTATATATTCTGTATATATAATACGAAATGACGAGGCGGTATGGTCCTAAAAGCTTTAGCCTGTTCTGGTGAGTAAAAAAAGTTTCTGACAAATGCAATAATATTTTTTTTTCAGGCGGTATGTCCTAAAAAGCTTCAGCCCGATGGGCAATTATGGGCGAATAAAAAAAAACTTTTCTATCTGTCTAATTTGCTTTGATATTCTGCTAATTGCTTATGTTTGCATGTTTGGCGCTATTTCCTTGCTTATCGGCCATTTTATTTGTCACATAAATTTTTTATTTCTAATTACCTACGTTACAATAAAAAGAATACGCCAGCAGGGAGACCATCGCTTGGACAACTTTATATGGAATATATATATATATTAATATAAATGCTACATGATGGTAAGTTTTATATGTTTTGGAGGATGGATGGAAAACATAAAATTTGCTTGCTATAGTAGCTTGGAGCTTACCTATTAAGAAATCTTATCACATAAACTATGAAAAGTAATTTTAATATGCAATAGGTATGAGTAAGACTATCATCATATCATCATCATCTCATATATATACAAATTGATTGATTGAAACATAAGCAGTTGCCATACAACAAATCTGGTTTTTTACAGAAGAATGAATACATTTCATCAAATGGATATACAACACCGGAAAAGTACGACACATCAGTAAGTTTCATTGATTATTTTGCTATATTTAAGTTGTGTTATGGCGATTAGGGAAGAAAGGTTCTTGAGCCGTCCGGCGACTACGATCCGAAAGGCGCTGCGTAGGTAAGCCCACTAGATGACCGACGACAACACGAAAGTTGAAGGCATCCAGTAGAGTGTATAGTAGGTTGTATATGTATGGCATTGCAAGTTCAGTTTATTTGTGCAATTTCACAAATGTACTTAAGCGTCCGTCTATCACACTCGATTTCTTATGATTATGCTGGTCGGTTTCAGTTGAAATTTTATACACATCATAATACATAGAGTTTGTTGATAGCTACATGACAGTGTAGTGGAAATAAATGAATTTCAATTTTTGGGTTAAATTTTAATGTACCTAACACCTACCATACATATTATATAATTATATTATGACTGTTGTAAGTAAAACCGATTGAGTTTAAAAAAAACTTAAGGTATTTGGTTTGATGGTCTGCTCTGCATCAATGATTTATGTAGTATTTAAATTAAATTATGTACAGTTTTGATGTCATCGCTCCAAAACTATGACGGAAAACATTGTAACGATAATCAAGTCCAAGAATCTCAACTTTTTAAAGACATATGAATAGTAGATATGATATCCATCAACATGCACTGAGCCAGCATGGTAGATTAGGGCCCATCCTCTCTCTTTCTTTCTGAGAGCAGGCCTGTGTCCCAGCAGTGAAAACATGATAGGCAAAAATTATTAATATGATATCATTACCGTTGAGATAGTTCGTTGGTCCAGTAGGTAGTGAACCTAACTTCTGAGCTTGGGGGCGTGGGCTCGATTCCCACCTAGGACAAACATTTATGTGATGAACATTTGTGTTTGTTCTATATCTGGTTGTTAATATCTATTTAAGTATGTATTGAATAATAATAAAACTATATATGTATATGTACGTATATCAGTCTCTGGCAGCCATATCACAAGCTTTGCTTAGTTTGGGGTCAGATGACTGTGTGTGCAAAAATGACCTGAATATTTATTCATAATATACCCATACACTTTCAGCCTGTGGTGCATGCAGCATTTCCGGTGAACACACTACAACTTGGAAAGAATTCAACAGAAGTAAGTATATTTTTTCTATTGAAAACAAACATTTCATAAATTAAATTAAAAACCGACTGCATTGTATTAATGGTAAGTAAATAAAAAAGAAAAACTTACAAATTATGACTATTAGCTTACCCCCTGCTCGTACTCTACATTTTTAACATTTACTTATATTCATTTGCTTTTTAGGGCTCCATATCCGAAGAGTAACAACGGGACCCTATTATTAAGCCTACGATGTCTGTTTGTCTGTCTGTCTGTCTGTCTGTCTGTCTGTCCGTCCGTCCGTTCGTTCGTCCGTCCGTCCGTCCGTCCGTCCGTCCGTCTGTTTGTCCTACCTATTAACGGCTGTATCTTTCGAACCATAATAGATAGCCAGTAAAAAAAATCACAGAATGTGTAATGTTACGACAAATTGATGCTGATGATGACGTAATTACTTATGACATACCTATACATTTTCAGCCTGTGCTGCATGCATGTCCTGGGAACGCAGCAGCACAATGCGGAAAAGATTCAGTAGAGGTATTTGCGGCCTCTACTAATAGTTCTGCTCAAAATTCAGGTGAGTCAAATAATTTAGTTTGTTTGGCTGCTGGTTCTTTCCACCAATCTGATATCGGTAGTGGTTTGCAGTGTGTAGTTTTATCCGCATGTGGATTTGCCTATTCACATATCAAAAAACCTGACATCTTAGAAACTCAAGACATAAATGAAGTTTTGTTATGTGGAAACAGTATATATTTAAATAAAGTAATTCAGAACGGCAACCCTAGATTACTAGAACCGGAGGAATTGCCTTCTGAATTGAAAATATCTAATTGCAATATCACAGTTACAGTTCCCACATGGGCAGCTCAGGGCCTATACCCAAAAAGTAGAGCTGATTACAATAGGTCTATTAATAAATTGGAAGACACATTAAAGTCCCTTTTCACCGTGCATTGTACATCAAATACAGGATTTCTATTCACGGGTCTACATGTAACAGTGTCGTTTTGGAAAAATGAAACAAATGGATGTTACTATTTGTTTAACTCTCATGCGGTCGGTCCAAACGGTAAATACGCTAATAATGAAGCCATGAATAAAGCTCGAATCTTTCAAGTAAATACTGAAAAAGACCTCTCTAAGTTGTTATTAACTAACGCTGCGTGTAACAATACCTATAATGAATATTCAATTCACGTTATGAAAGTAATAACTTTTCATAATGATGAAATTATTGACACTAACACCATGCATAGTGTTTCAGATATTCATTCGGACGTTAGATTATTGTCATCATTAGCTTTGCAACCTGTTGTATGCATAAGTAAAACAGATAAAGATGCATGCAAAAAAATGTATGTGCAACAACATAGACATATAACAGGACGTCCAAAAAAAGTAAGAACATCCAAAAAAAAATATGAAGAAGTCAACACAGTAAATTCTGATATTGTTGACAATATTACTGATTTAGAAATCAATAAAAGGTTATCAATGCAACCTGTCGTTTGCATAAAAGAAACAGACGTGAAAGCATGCAATGAATTTACACAACAACAGTCACTGCGTAAACCAGGGCGTCCGTTAAAGAAAAAAACTGGACAAAACAAGATTAAAGAAAACGCCCACTTAGATGCCTCCATTAAATATAACAAGACACATTCTGAAGTTCATCAAAGAGCTGTCAAGAAATATACTGATAAAACACCAAATGTTGGTAAAAGATCAATGGAGCTTTATGAAAAATCACAGCCTTTAAAAAGACAACGGACTCATCAGAAATTTTACAATGTCAGAAATGTTGCACCTCAATTAAGGAGGAATGGATTAATTGGCGAGAAATCTGGTGATGAGTTAAATCAAGTGCCCTTGTTTTGTTTGAAAAATCCCTCACTGTCTTCGCCGAACACTCATGTGTGTCCACATTGTTCGGCAAAGTTATTCGACGAGGAGAAAACGAGAACACAATGGTGTTGTGCTCAAAATAGGAACAACATATTGAAATTAGCTCCGCTAAATGAAGCTTTTTATTCAGATAGCTATTTCGTTAAATACGCCCGTCCCTATAACAATTTATTCGCTTTTACCGCCTTGAGTGCAACGCAAGGGTTTCAACACTTAAGAAATGGTTTAAGCTTTATTAAAATACAAGGCAAAACTTATCATCAGATTTACGATTTATCGTACACTGGACTTAGAAATCCAATTGGCATGTACATAGACGATGGCGAAGAACGTAAAAGACAAGCAGATAATTTAAGTCTCCGACAAGATATTCTCGCTGACATTACGAATTTTATCACAACAGTGAATCCGTTTGTTAATTGTTTCAAACGATTGAATGATGAACCAGCAGACAGAGCTCATCTTGTATTCGAAATGACGTCGCGTCGAACTCACGGCAATATATTGGGTGATATGCCTCGTGGTAACGAAGTCGCTGCTATTCTTAACACTGAACAAGAAACATATCAACGTAGAAGTATTGTCGTTTGGAAAATTGGTGAAGGAAGACCTCATACTGTAGACATTTTACAGCCGTTGTATGAAACACTACAGTATCCATTGCTCTATCCGCAAGGTGGTACTGGATGGGGTCTGAATGCATTAGATAATAATGGACGTAAATTATCACAGTTGAAATATTACAGATGTCTGTTATTGTCGGATGATAGATTTTCTCAATTGGGGCGGTTATCCGAAGAATGGGAGGTTGACATGTACTCTAGAATGGAAGAGGAGCGTTTACGGTACATATCAAATATGCAAAAGAAAAATTCAAACACTGCCTTACGGTCCGCTCCACTTGACGAAGTGGCACGCCAAATATCAACGGACGAAACGATTTTAAACGACGGTTTATTAGCTGGTAGAATTTATTTGCCAAATAGTTTTACCGGTGGAGCGCGTTATATGCAAACAAAATATTTGGACGGCATATGTACAGTGAATAGACTCGGTAAGCCTTCATATTTTTTGACCATAACCTGTAATCCGAAATGGATAGAAATTCAACAGTCTATGACAATGCCTAATGCGATTGGATCTTCTCCACTTATATGTGCTAGAGTTTTCAATCTAAAATTAGCTGAATTGCTACGTGATTTACGTAACGGAACTTTCTTTGGCGAGTGTGTTTACATAATGCACGTAATAGAGTTTCAGAAAAGAGGCTTGCCTCATGCTCATATATGTTTCAAAGTTAAAAGCAATGAACAGGCCATACAGAACATAGAAATCGATCGAGTAGTTCGAGCTGATATTCCCTCAATTGAAGAAGCTGGCGGCAGATTGCGAGAGGCAGTTATCAAACATATGATTCATGGACCCTGCGGTGAGGGTCGTAGGACAAATCTACCTTGCTGGGATTCTGAAAAAAAAAAGTGTACAAAGTATTTCCCCAAAGCCAACAATGAAGTGACTCATGTAGACGATAAAGGGTTTGTACACTATAAACGGAATGAAAACAATACAGCTGTTACAACTTACAGAAACAGACAAGTAACTGTAAGCGACGTATGGGTAGTTCCGTATAACGCTGCCTTACTGTTAAAATATGATTGTCATATAAACTTAGAGATTGCGTCAACGCGTAAAATAATAAAATATTTGTTTAAATATATAACAAAAGGGCCCGACGAAGCGCGTGTAGCCGTCGTACCGGAACACATACGAAATGATGAAATTGAACAATATGTCACAAAACGATATGTGGGATCGTGTAATGCAGTTTGGCGGATGCTTGAATTTGACATTGTAGGTCGAGAGCCGACTGTGAAACAAATATCAGTGCACCTGGAGGGACAGCGCAATGTTTGTTTCAGAGCTGGACAGGAAGCAGAGGCAATTGAAAATTCCAGTTCGGACCTGTTGATATATTTTAATCGACCTACAGAACCGGAATTCGATGACTTGACGTACCAAGATTTTTACGAAAAATATTTGGTACACAAATCACGACCAAAGACGCAGAGTGTGCCCGTGTACATGTCATCTGACGGCAAATACTTTGTAGTGAAGAGACAACGAAAAGAAATGATAACTCGATTATTCTGGGTGTCTCCCAGTAGAGGTGAACAGTTTTATCTCCGTTTGCTAATAGCGCAGTTCCCTTGTCGCGGTTATGGAGATCTGTTGGCTCTAGGCGGTTCAGATTGTACAACATTTCAAGAAACCGCACGGAATCTTGGCATAGCAAACGACGAAAATGAATATAGTAAAACGTTTGAAGAAGCCGCGACCTTCCTCACTGCAAACAGATTACGTAGATTCTTTGTTTTATTAATCACTAACGGAGGACCAGGTTTAATACTTTGGGAGAAATTCAAACATATTATATGTGAGGATTTAATAGAACGCAATCCCGATCAACCGCCGGAGCAAATGTACAGAGAAGCGTTGCTTCAAATCGACAGATTGTTACGAAATCACGGCAGTAGACTCGCTGATCACGGTCTGCCGTCTGTTCGAGACAACTCCACGGAACTGTCAAGAGAAATGGAAGAATACACAGACAGGACGGTACAGTTCAATGAATACGTTGAACATTGGTTGGAGTTATTATCCCCTGGGCAGAAAGCTGTATTTGAATATATTCAATGTCTGCTATGCGAGCAAAACTCTGCGGAGAACATTGAAAATGCAGTCTTTCTCGACGGGCCATCGGGTACAGGAAAAACATTGTTATTGAATGTCATCGTGGCCTACGTTCGCGGCGTATTGCAAAAAATTGCCATTTGTACCGCCAGTTCCGGTATCGCCGCACAAAACTACACGGGCGGTACTACAGCACACAGTATGTTTCGGTTACCCATAAACGTTGTAGATGATACAAGTTATTGGTATATAACTAACGGCTCGCAACGTGCGGAACTGGTTCGTAATGCTGCGCTCATTGTATACGACGAAGCTCCCATGTCTCACAAGTATCTGATGGGCATTCTAGACAGATCTTTGCGTGATTTAATGCAATCTTCAAGACCGTTTGGAGGTAAAGTGATAATATTTTCTGGTGATTTTAGACAGATTCCTCCAGTTGTACCAAAAGCCCGATGTCATAATGATATTGTGCAAGCATCATTGAAATCCTCTCCGTTGTGGCAAACTATGAAGAAATTTTCATTGACAACGGCACAACGAACTAGAAGTGACACTGAATACTCTGAATTTCTACTGAAATTAGGTTCCGGTCAGTTAAATACAGTAGACGTAGGCAACACTAGACAAATTCTCACACCACTGATCAATTTAAATTATGTTACAGAACTTGAGGCGTTGATCGAATTTGTTTTCCCAGACGACATTTTAACAGATTCTGACGTGTGTGCAACGAGAGCTATATTGTCTACACATAACGCCAATGTTACTGAAATTAACAATAGAATTTTAGAAAGAGTGAGTGGCCTATGTATCTCGTGCTACTCCGTCGACGAAGTGGTAGACAAAGAACTGGCGAACGAATGTTATCTCGGCACAGACACTCTGTACAGGGTGCAAGCTTCAGGTGTTCCAGACCATGAACTTAAACTAAAGAAAGGCTGTATCTGTATGATAATGAGAAATCTCAGTTTCATCGATAGTCTTGTGAATGGCACAAAAGTAATAGTCGTAGACGTGTCTAGGAGAATAGTTACCGTGCGCAAACCGCACGATTCCACTAATTATTTGATCCCGCGGATTTCGTTCAAAACTCCTATAGAACCTAACAGCCCCATAGAAATGCTCAGACGTCAATTCCCACTGCAAGTATGCTACGCTATGACCGTACACAAGAGCCAGGGACAGACCATCGAGCGAGTCGGAGTAGATTTGCGCTCGGACTGTTTCAGTCACGGACAACTGTATGTAGCGCTCGGCCGAGTTCGAGACAGTGCCAATATTAAAATATTAATTCTGAGAGAGCGCGTGCGAAATGATGGCGTGCCTTTAGTAAATAATGTTGTTATTGGAGAATTGATAAATGATTGCAATTAAATATCAACCAATTGAATAACTTTTCATTACATCTATGTTTGACATAAATTACAGGTTTGCAACGAGAACGTATTAACAACATGACTGCGCGCAACGGACGTGATCGCTGCCCGCATGAAATTAAATTATGGCGTTCTGATTTCTTCTACACACAACATGATTTATATAATATATTGAGACTATATTGTAACTGGTGTAAGTATTCATTTATATTGTTTGCATGTATGTTTTTATCATCATCTCATCATCAGATGATATTATAATGCAACTTCAATATGTTATGTTACTGCATCGTATAATAAACTATATATTATATGTTGGCTATTACTACTTGATAAAAAGTAAATACAATTGTTGTGTATTTGAAATATTAAATCGCTTCATTATTGGCATTATGGAGTTGCATCTTCAAACGCAATATTTTAAAGTGGATGCTTCGCCATATGGTGCTACGCTATACAGACAATATGTCGCAGAAGCTCGCTTATGAATTTGCATGGTGGTTGTGACTTATTTTATAATGCCTAAACTACTTACAATTAAATAATAATTTCTTTACACAATATTTATTTACTTTGATTATAATATTTTTAATATATTATTAGTAGATACAATTGTGTATTATAATACATCACTACGTTATTAACATTATGAAGTCCCATCTGCAAACGCAATTTTTTAAAGTTGATGCTTCGCCATACGTCGCATCACTATGCAGACAGCATGCCGCAGAAGCATTCTTGTGCATTTGCGTTGTGGTTGTGATATCATTCCTGAATTAAGCCTAAAACACAATTAAACAATAATGTGTTTGCACAATGTATCTACCCACATTTTTATTAAATCATATACATAAAAAAAAAACAGCAATTTTTTATTTAAATATTATATACCTATCTAATAATATAACCAATATATAATGATTAAAAGAAACTTAACGTGCATAAACGTGGATTAGGACGGTATTGTTTATAAAGTCGTTATCTAAAAGACAATACTGTGAAACCACGTTAAAAAAAACGCGCCGAGAGTTATACCCCAATGATGATAATGCACATAAATTATTATTTTATTGCCATATCTAATGAAATTTATATCATCATTATTATTATTATTAAATCGCATGTGCATGATGATCCAGGGTGGTGTGGAAACTAACTCACAATAACAATATTGTAAATTTTAAAATTTACGTAGTTAGCAAAAATAAAACTTTTTTAATCCACAGCGTATGAATTGAACTGACGATGAAAGTGGCGATATCAAGACGAAACTCACACACATAAAATCGGGAAAGGTCCTTGAGTGGAGACCACGAACCGGAAGACGCAGTGTAGGGAGGCCTCCCACTAGATGGACCGACGACATTGTGAGAGTCGCGGGCATCCAGTGGATGCAAAAGGCAGGCTGTCGTTCAGTGTGGAGGTTAAAGGGGGAGGCCTATGTTCAGCAGTGGACGTCTTCCGGCTGATGATGATGATGATGATGATTTAACAAGGCCTCTTTGTGTTGGCTTTGACCCCATCAATGCTTCTCAAATGTCTAGAATAGACCCGATAGTTAAGACAAAAAAATATGAACCAAATTGAGAAACATCCTTCTTTTTTGAAGTTTGTCAAAAAGGCGTTGATACTAATAGAAAGTTTCCAAAATTGTAGGTCCTGTTATTATGTATCTAACTGTACTTAGGTACCTCTACATATGTTAAATTTTTATTATATTTTACAAATGCAAGAGGTTGCTGAATATTATTTTTGCAAAATAATATCTAACTTGATATATCAAGTTTCATCAAGGTCAATTTGTTAGCTTTATTGTGACAAATAGACAAGACAGGAACAGAGAAACAAAGTTTACTTTCCATCAACATGTTACATGTTACCTGTTCGTTCAATAGACATTTTATTTATTTAAAACACCGACTTTCAAATAACTGATCGATGTAATATTATTACAGGTTTTGAAAAACCCACAAGTGATTGCAGGAGCAGCGTGTGGTATCGTTGTACAGCGTGTATCAAAACGACGACGCAGGTGATGACGCATTTGATTAAAATTTGTTCAAAGCTCAAGATGAAATTATTCCAAAGGGTTTCATGCAAATAATATTAGTTTATTACTAGCTTACTAATGAAAAATTTTAGTCGATTAAAACATATTCCTCTTAATTAACAAGGACTTAAATTGGTTTAATCAATTAACATTTTTTATTTCATAGTTAAGAAGAATGTATTTTTGTATCGATTTTAATGAGACGTTTTTTAAATTTATTTATTATATTGATAATAATATTTTGAGAAAAAAGGCCTTTTGCGTGTTCTATTGCAA
Organism: Agriopis aurantiaria; assembly: GCA_914767915.1. Taxonomy (NCBI): domain Eukaryota; kingdom Metazoa; phylum Arthropoda; class Insecta; order Lepidoptera; family Geometridae; genus Agriopis; species Agriopis aurantiaria. The sequence continues at coordinate 12,417,145 of OU611995.1, read as the reverse complement.
TTCTAGAATACTATTATTAATTTATCCTAATAAAACTAACACGTTGATTGTATGGACATACATATACATACATACATATTTTTCGACTACCTTCAACAGTTTATTATATATATAGTAACTATAAAACTCAGCAAAGGTTGCACGAACAGACATACATCAGAAAAAGAATATATAATAATATTTTTTAGTCTTTATGACTATATTCATTTATAATTTTTTAATTTCAGCCAGAAACAAGCAACAAGCACACCGAAGACGATGCATGGAACAAGAGCAACTGAGCACTGTCTTCTCTATACTTGTATCAATTAGTTTTGTCACATTTCAAAATGATTAAATGAATGTTTATTTATTGTTATGATTAAAGGTTCTCGAATGGAGACCATGAACTGGTAAGCGTAACATAGCAAGTCTACCCATAAGATGGACAGACGGTCTAAAAAAGACCACAGGGAAGCGCTGGATGTAAATCACGCAAGCCGCTTGCAATTGTCCCTTTTGGAGGTTGATGGCGGAGGCCTATATCCAGCAGTGGACATTGTCCTATCTATCTATGGCTGAAATAATGATGAAATCATTATTAATAATAAATTTTAATCATTTTTTTTTAATAAAATCAAATAATACGACGCCACAAATATATTCGAACTTATATTACTATATATAACGTAACAAATAAAAATAAGTTTTTCTTTGAAGAAAATATTTATTCCGTTTCAAGATTATTTTGCCAAGCTATAAACAAATAAAACGCAATGTAGGTAGACCACTAAGCATCAGTTCTAACGCAGGGTTTCTATTGATAAGGTTGTCACAAGATACCTATACAATTATTAGGTATATATATCATATCGAATTTTCATCATGATAAAAATTAAGTAACAACCTATGTATAATATACCTATCTATTACACTAGATGTGTACTTTTGAATTAACAATTTGTTTGCAGAAAGTTTTATTACAAAAATAACTCAATCTGATATCTATCTTCTACATATTATTTGATATTATAGAAGAGAAGATGCTATAATAGCTTCTGACCTACATACCTAAAAAGGATTATGCATAGGTACAGGTATCAATAATAAAATAAAAACAATTAAATATGCGTGTTTATTTTTATTAAATATTGTTAATATTAATTAATAACATTTCCTCCTCCTCTATAGTAAGAGGAGGAAGAAGTATTTGCTGTGGTTGTGGTGACGGCATCTGTGACGGCAACTCCATCGGCACCGTCGTCGACTCCTGCACTGGCCCCGTCGTCGGCTCAGCGTCACTGGTGCTGGTACCAACATTCACGGTTTGAATATTGGCACCGTGGCCGCGCCGACGCCGGGACCGGTGTCCACGGCGGTGGCTGCCGCCTCTGCCGTTGTAGCTGCAAACACATTTTTTTTAGTATAATTGTATTGTAAGACAATCATCATCATCATCATTTCAGCCGTAGGACGTCCACTGCTGGACATAGGCCTCCCCCATCGATCTCCAAAAGGGCCGATTGGAAGCGGCCTGCATCCAGCGTTTCCCTGCGGTCTCTTTTAGGTCGTCTGTCCATCTTGTGGGTGGACGTCCTACGCTGCGCTTGCCAGTCCGTGGTCTCCATTCCAGAACCTTTCGGCCCCATTGGCCATCTGTTCTGCGTGATATGTGCCCTGCCCACTGCCATTTCAACTTACATTGCAAGACAATGCTGATATTAAACCACTAATTAGACAATTAAAACGTAAAACAAATACATCAGGAAATGAATGTAGGTAGGTACCTATTTTAAATATACACACACAAAATTAGAAGGGACATAATCATATCAAAGAAATTATGAATAGTTATTACGGAAAATACTTACTAAATGCCTCTGCCGCCGCCAGCACCACCGCCTCTGCCGCCACCGGCACCGCCTCTGCTTCCACCGACATCATCTCTGCCGTTGTAGCTGCAAATACAGTTTTTTTAAGTACAATTGTATTGTAAGACAAAGACTATATTAAACCACTAATTAAACAAGTAGATGTTAAATTAAAACGTAAAACAAATAGATCAGAAAATGAATGTTAATACATGTAGATATGTACCTATTTAAATACACACACACAAGATTACAGGGGAAATAATCAAATCAAAGAAATTATGAGTAGTTATTGCGGAAAATACTTACTAAATATTAATGATATTTGCCGAAAATTTCATTGCTTCAGCAAACAAATTATATTTTATAAATTGAATATGGGCGGGAAAAATTCTTATTTTTTTTTTTGCCCATAGATACTGACTTTTTTTTTTCAATTGATTTCAACGTTTGCTCTGTGTCAATTGATCGAATTATAAATATGTGTGTAATGCAAAGCGCGTTATTTTAGTTATACTTTACCTCTTACATTTCTCTTAAATTTTAAAAACTACCACTTTAACAGCACACATGAAATGGTTAGAAGAATAACATATAGGTACTTACTTATTTAGCGTCCAAATACTTTATTAATAACTGCTACTATAGCGAGAGCGGTATCCGATTCAATTTAATTAACAAATTTTCATTTTTAAATTGGTACCAAAATTCGAAAACTATTTTTTCGAGATACATTATTGCAATGCTAATTACAAATCATATTATTATAGATATTAAGATACATTTTTTTTTAATAACGCTCAACTAAATGATGTTTGTTTAAATACTACTAATGGTCGGTAGACCATAAGTCTATAATAATTTAAAAAAAAAAGTCAAATTTCTTTGACAGTGACGTGAATAATCAACATGGCATTGGATTTTTTTGTGACCGTTGATTCAATGTCCTTTAGTCGTAATATTAATCAATTTACATAATAGCGTCAAACAAGATTGGACCCTACCCCACTAAGACACCCCCCCGCGGGCAGCTTCAGCGGCCCGCGCACCCACGCAAAATCTCATATCGAATTTTCATCATGATAAAAATTAAGTAACAACCTATGTATAATATACCTATCTATTACACTAGATGTGTACTTTTGAATTAACAATTTGTTTGCAGAAAGTTTTATTACAAAAATAACTCAATCTGATATCTATCTTCTACATATTATTTGATATTATAGAAGAGAAGATGCTATAATAGCTTCTGACCTACATACCTAAAAAGGATTATGCTTATGTACAGGTATCAATAATAAAATAAAAACAATTAAGTATGTGTGTTTTTTTTGTGTTTTTATTTATTTTTGTAATGATTAATATTCATTAATAAGCTGTGGTTCTGGCGACGGCAGAGTAATTGTCTGTGACGGCAACTCCATCGGCACCGTCGTCGACTCCTGCACTGGCCCCGTCGTCGGCTCAGCGTCACTGATGCTGGTACCAACATTCACGGTTTGAATATTGGCACCGTGGCCGCGCCGACGCCGGGACCGGTGTCCACGGCGGTGGCTGCCGCCTCTGCCGTTGTAGCTGCAAACACATTTTTTTTAGTATAATTGTATTGTAAGACAATGCTGATATTAAACCACTAATTAGACAATTAAAACGTAAAACAAATACATCAGGAAATGAATGTAGGTAGGTACCTATTTTAAATATACACACACAAAATTAGAGGGGACATAATCATATCAAAGAAATTATGAATAGTTATTACGGAAAATACTTACTAAATGCCTCTGCCGCCGCCAGCACCACCGCCTCTGCCGCCACCGGCACCGCCTCTGCTTCCACCGACATCATCTCTGCCGTTGTAGCTGCAAATACAGTTTTTTTAAGTACAATTGTATTGTAAGACAAAGACTATATTAAACCACTAATTAAACAAGTAGATGTTAAATTAAAACGTAAAACAAATAGATCAGAAAATGAATGTTAATACATGTAGATATGTACCTATTTAAATACACACACACAAGATTACAGGGGAAATAATCAAATCAAAGAAATTATGAGTAGTTATTGCGGAAAATACTTACTAAATATTAATGATGTTTGCCGAAAATTTCATTGCTTCAGCATACAAATTGTATTTTATAAATTGAATATGGGCGGGAAAAATTCTTATTTTTTTTTCGCCCATAGATACTGACTTTTTTTTTTCAATTGATTTCTACGTTTGCTCTGTGTCAAATGACCGAATCATAAATATGTGTGTAATGAAAAGCGCGTTATTTTAGTTATACTTTACCTCTTACATTTCTCTTAAATTTTAAAAACTACCACTTTAACAGCACACATGAAATGGTTAGAAGAATAACATATAGGTACTTACTTATTTGGCGTCCAAATACTTTATTAATAACTGCTACTATGGCGAGAGCGGTATCCGATTCAATTTAATTAACAAATTTTCATTTTTAAATTGGTACCAAAATTCGAAAACTATTTTTTCGAGATACATTATTGCAATGCTAATTACAAATCATATTATTATAGATATTAAGATACATTTTTTTTTAAATAACGCTCAACTAAATGATGTTTGTTTAAATACTACTAATGGTCGGTAGACCATAAGTCTGTAATAATTTAAAAAAAAAGTCAAATTTCTTTGACAGTGACGTGAATAATCAACATGGCATTTGATTTTTTATTTAAATTTTTTATGACTGTTGATTCGATGTCCTTTAGTCGTAATATTAATCAATTTACATAATCTTAATAAATAGCGTCAAACAAGATTGGACCCTACCCCACTAAAACACCCCCCCGCGGGCCGCTTCAGCGGCCCGCGCACCCACGCAAAACACTAGTATTGTATATAAATTTATAAAGTTTATACATAAATAATATAAATTAATAAAATATAAATTTCTATATTTTATTGTTATATAAATTTTAACAACAACTTTAGTTCCATACCCGTTTTTTTTTTTTTTTTTATATATTGACTTGTACTGTTGGCCTTTTGGCCTCTACAGCTTGAACGAACTAGTTAGCGAACGCAGAGTGCGTTCGGCATAACTTGGTGGTTAAGTTTATAGGCGACTAGCACAAGGGCACCTCGAAGGTACGAACCTCGGCTTGGGCCGTCGCCGGGAGTGGGAATCAGACTTGCCCAGGCACCCCAGAGGGGGTGTGCCCTGGAGCCCTAACGGTTTGTTGAACTGAATGATTATTTGGAGAGAATCTAACCGATCTTCCAACAGATCCTGTGGGTCTACGATCCTGCCGGCGGGATCGCTGTGTGTGTGTGTGCCTCTGGTAACCGACGCCTGTACCAAAAACTGAATATTTCCTATTGCTAGGAGCAGTCGGATCGGGCGGAAGGAACCCGAGGGTGTCAAAATCTTTAAGTAAAATAAGAAGGAACCCGAGGGTCCGAACTAAGCCTAAGAACGGACTAAGGAAAATAATGTATTAAGTTTTGTTGTACGACAACAGTTTCAGACGCTTGACAATGAGACACTCTTCTGGTGGGAAATCCATTCAGACGCCTTAAGCGTTTTCAATCCACTTTTTTGAACCGTACAGCAAGCAGAACTTCGTACCTGTGTCTGTATTTCCGAACCGTCCATGATTCAAGAAAAAATGGAATACGTATTTCCTAGGCAAGCCTAGGCGTTCTTCGATCACATTATCGCTTTCCATCAGATTGTGGTCAAACGCATGCCTATTCAATTGTTAAAAAGACATGAAACCAAATTTGAGTAAAATGTTAGAAAGCTGTATACACACCCTTCCTCCTTACACACTAACACACCAAAACTTGAGAATTTTTATGCGGTGTGTATTTATGAAGGTGTGGTTGAAGATAGTAAACACTCCTAGCTTAGAATATAAACTGGTGAGGCTGCCGGAAATAACGCTTGGCGACAACCAAACTCAACTTTTCAACTTGAGGGTGGTGGAGGGTTGGTGGTGGCTAAGTAGCTGGGAATGAAAAAGTGCATGCCACCTTTTTTCACGATGTTTTTCTTTACCGGTGGCTCAAGCCCATTGTTGAGATTCGAACCAGCACCCTGCATTGGGATTCTAGCACGCCTATCACTGAGCCATGATCGCTGCTAATTTTCACACCAATAACTTTAAACACTGCCAACACTTGGAACTCTATTTGCATTGGATTATAATATTAAGTATTATAACAAAATAAGGAAATTATGATTACCATTTTGCTGAGATGTTCTGTGTCTGCCAGTAACTTACAATCTGAAGTAAAATGCATCTTTTTCGTTTTTATATAAGCTATAGACCGAGTTTGATATTATTAATAAATGAATTAATCAAATTCAGAATAAACCAGTTTTGAACTGAATTGAAATACTCGTATTGTTCTGTAGCTATCGTTTCAAAGGTTTTTTAAGTTATATAATTTCTAGATATTTATATAGTCTTACATAAAAACGTAATGCGTAAAAATGTGCGTTGCAATTTCCATCTGCGAGCGTTTCTATTTATATAAATAAATATTCGGGACATTTTTTGCACACACGGTCAACTGACGCCAAACTAAGCAAAGCTTGTATGTAATATGGCTGCCAGAGACTGATATACATATATTACATACATAATATATTTTTAAATTCATATATATACAATAGGCATGATTCCTAATGTTTAATTTATTACAAATAACCGGCTTAGCGATGAATATAACTAAATACATTACACAGACTGAAAAAATAATTTAAATTAGCTGACAAATCTCTGAGATATGAGTATTTAAAGTTTTAGGTAGGGATAGAGAGGGGATCTTCTGTCCCTTTCTCGCAAAGCGTGTGTTAGTACAGCATTTGTATGGCGCTCCTGAGCCGTGACGTCACGGCTCAGTATAGTGCGCTCTCTGTCTAGCATGAAATTTAATTTAGTTAAAATGCTTATATCTTATTTATTTTTGAACTAATTTTAATTTTGTTTTTGTTGATGTGCTCTATTTATGGTCAGCTTTTTTATGAGGTAATAAAAAATATTAGTCATCATGCCTATTGCATATAATTATATTCGTAAAATTAATAACCAACAACAAAAACAATTCGTGTCTATATTTTATTCTATAAGATGAGTTGTGTGCGGTTTTAATTGCACTTTACTTTTAATATTTTTTTATGTTGTGTGTGCTGATATAATTATAACTGTATGTGAAATGACCTAAACCCTGTAACTGAACTTATTTCAATTTAAAAAATAAAAAAAATTGATAATAACACTTGGATATAGAACAAACACAAATATTTATCACATGAATGTTTTGTCCTAGGTGGGAATCGAATCCACTATCCCAAGCGCAGAAGGCAGGCTCACTACCAACTAGACCAACGGGCTATTAAGACGAATAAAGCTCTATTTTTATCATTGTGTAGCATTGTATGAGTTAGTTTATCGTGGAACATTAACATAATGTGACCTACAGAAAAACAATTACACAAACTATGTAATTAAACTGACGAAAAAAGAAACTGTATAGTGGATAGTCGCGTATTTTCATATTTTCTGATGAAGGGGCTGTAAAGGCTCCGAAACCGGTCGATCGTCTCGACCGATATGACATAATCGTGAATGCAAGCCGGTGTAATAATATTTTTTTGAATAGTATAAAAAAAACATTTTACCCTTATTTACTAGACTCCTAAACGAATGAATAACTGAGTCGGTGCTAATCAAGCAATCAAACAAATTCATTACGTAAAGCGAATATCGCATTTTTGGAAGAAAAAAAATATGGAAATTTCATGTTGCTTTTGTACGTTGTTTTGGATTGATTATTTCTTTAATATTTATTTAATGATCTTTGTTGATCGTTTACTTGGAATCAACTCATAATTAATGATTTTCGATAAGAAGCTTAGTTATTATAACTAAAGAGTACATATTTTTGTGGCTAAACCTGGAAACCTGGTCATTTTTTGCGCTAAATACTTAGACCAAAAAATTTTGGTCGAAGGGTTAATCTATACGCTGTTTTCCAAGTTAGTTGTGATTTTGTCATGATGCGTCACATGAACATTTAAGAAATTAAATTATGTATACTAGCCTCTCCAGGCGGCTTCGCCCGCTTTGTTCTTGGGGTTTTCCTGCGATGATAAAATGCGCCTTAATTTAATTACAATCTAGCCGAATGTTAGGCTAATCATCATCATCATCCACAGCCTTTCTTATCCCACTGCTGCCTCTGTCTTGCTATGCCATCTGCTTCGGCCCTGTGCTAATATAGTACAGGTTCGACCGCGACAGTAATAATATCGTCGACTCATCGTTAGGCTAATAAGTAGTATAATTCTAAAACCGGTTCTCCTGCAACCAAAATCTAAAAATAAACCAGCCAAGTGCGAGACGGGCTGCGCATTGCGGGTTCCGTACCACCACATAACTATTGTTAGCCACGATAGTACAAAAAAGTGGTGCAAAAAGACAACAACGCCCAGGCGGTCCATCCAAATACCGACCACGCCCGACGTTGCTTAACATGGTGGTGAACACAAATTTGTAACCAACTCACACTTGGCCGTTATTTTTTTAATATGTTATACTTTAGAGTGTGTACTATAATCATGCCAAGCTAGACGTTTGTACATATTACCGTTTTTACATTAGAGCTAATACAAATATAAGTAAAAAAATACGTTGTGTGTTTAGTTTGTACCTTTTGACTTTACTATTATTTATTAGCTAATCCGCCATAACATTATATTACAATATAACAGTGAATATTTCAACTGGTTACCAATAGGTATGGTTCAAAAGATACAGCAGGCAGACGGATAGACAGACAGCGTAGGCTTAGCAATAGGGTCTCGTAAAGAACCCTAAAAAGTAAAGTGCATGGCGCCCAGAGAATGTATATTTGTCAAAGCCCAGAGATAGCAGTTTTTCTAAGTTCCAGAATCTACGGCTAGCCGAGACATAACATCCGATTCACCCAGAAAGACTCGTCCTGCAGGCTCACTACAATAAAATCTTGTAGCTTAAAATTGGTACATTTTTCGTAATTTTTTTGATAAATGCGCTGTAATAACAAAATCATGTCATATTTTGTTATCTAATCTAACTACTAGTATGCCGCCCCGGCTTCGCAATGGTATAGATATATAGCTTATGTCAACCGGGGATAGTGAGCTTCCCAACAGTGATAGAATTGTTCAAATCGGTTCAGTAGTTTCGGAACCTATTCAATGCAAACAAACAAACAAACATAAAATCAAATCTTTCCTCACTGTTTTAAACTATCACGGTTGTTCTAACTAAAGTTATATGATTATTTACGGGATATTTACCGTGGTAAGGTTGTGGAATGAGCTCCCGATATTTCGGCGCAGTTACATGCACCATGTTCACGGGAAGACTGAAGAATGCGGGTGGTTGGAAAACAGTTAAAAAGTTAGGTGCAGACATAACGATCTATCCTCTTTCTTAGGTACGCTACGGTTATCACTGGAACTCGAACTCGAACCTAAGTCCCGACAAAACACACTCACTGTATCACTGCGTATAGTATTTTGAACACATTTTGAATGCGAATTTTTATTTATCGCGAATATCCCGTAAATAATCATATAACTTTAAATCTTTCCTCATTATAATATTATAGTAAAGATTAATCCGTGGTCAACGATGCTGGTATTTCAACTAAGTAGTTTATTTTTCTGTACACTTCTGTAATTTAATATTTTGTTGTATGCTGTTTGTAGATCCTTAAGTAAATAATAAAAAAACGGTTCTCTTTACATATAAATGTAGGACATACAGCGTATAGGCAGGTATTAGGATCATGTTAGCTAGCACCCTTTGGGTACGGGCATAAAATAAATTGGTAAAAAAAGGCCGGTGAACAGGCGCACGCACACAAAGACGCAACTATCTTGGATCAAGTTGGTCAAGTGGTTCTGGTGAAAAACATTTTTCCAATATTATTTCCATTCTAAAAAACTTTATTTAAGAATGAGGTTTTTTATACTTTTATTTATTTATTTTATTGTTATTTATTTTATTTTATTAAAGTATAAAAAACCTCATTCTTAAATAAAGTTTATTATGTATTTATAATTAAATATTTATAATAATCATGCCTTTGGTACGTGCCGTAATCGACGAAAGTACTTTTTGGTAGCCAATTTATAGACTTTTATTTGGTTACACTTTTCTATTCGAAGTAAATGTGTTTTCAAAGTAACATATAACTGTTAAATTGTTTTCAATCGAAACTTCCAAATCAGAATACTATAATTGCTTTTGCCAGCCCTAGCGCTACGGTTGCGAAAAGATTATTAAAATCAGTGTCAGCGGAAGCCGGCCTTCTGTACCTATTTATTTTTTGGTACAGAACAGCGCAAAAGACATAGCTTATGAAGTGAAACGGAATATGAGCCCGCTTTTCTAAATACTATACAGACTATATCTAGGAATATCATTACAGTTTCTGCGGGATATCAGGTAAACAGGGAACCTAGTAAAACAAAAGTAAACAAGTTATTTACAATATTTATTAATTAGTCTACAGCATCGTTGTTCTTTCTTCTTTCAAGTTGAGAAGCTAAGAGTGTCTTAGCCGAGAAGGGAAGCGTATGCGCCGGCGCCGCCGCCGAAACCACCACCGAAACCGCCACTGCCGCCGGTGCGATATTCAGGGGCCTTCTCGTAATTATTAGCAGGCTGAGGGGGGTGAGCAGCGATGTAGGCTAGAGCTCGGCGAATCGGCTCGGGCACTGGAGGGCCAACGGGAAGGTGGTTACCCTGAAAAATGATGTAAAATAATGAGTTAAGAACGTAACAATCGTTATTTTAGTAGTGTGTGTTTATACCGTGCGTAGTTCTATTATATGGATGGCGTGACATTTGACATCGGACAAAGGACTTGTTCATCTCGGCGCTCAAATACACAAAAATTAACCAATTTCCGATAATCTCTCCAATCGTTTGAATAGTTTTTTAATCCTTTGGATCCGAGGTTTCGCATTTTTCGTAGCGACGGCTTTTGTTTTTCGTAACTTTGATAAATTTCAATTTAAGACAATATAAGTATGATAAGGCAGTCAAAAGTTCTCTCTCTCTCACTCTCTATCTTTGAGAGAAGGCCGGTGTCCCAGCAGTGGGAACATGATAGGCTGATAATGAAAGCTATCAAACACCGTCATGATGAAATTGGTGAATAAGAATTATAACTAAGGTTTTTGGAGAGAAAGAACAAGTTGTTTTTACCTTATGAAAGGTAAGTAACTTCGCATATGCCTCTCTTATGTGGTTTGATGCCATATATATTTAGTTCTGATAGTTATCTATCATTTTTAGGATTTTATAGGTCTCGTAATGATAAAGTTTTATTCAAGAATGCTTACTATGGGCCTGTATCCGTTCTCGTCAGCGACGTAGGTGATTTCTATGACTTGTCCATCGGGGGCAGTGTGCTTGTTAGCGCCAGTGACTTCGATGGCCGGGTACTCCTGCACATAGAAATACATTTTATCAGATTTGTAATTAGGCTGAAGTTGAGTAAGTCTGAAATTAATTTGCAAGTTGAAGTGGCAAAGGGCAGACCACATTGCTCGAAGAACCGATAACCGATGGGGAGAAAGGTTCTTGAGTGGAGACCACGAACCGGAAGACGCAGCGTAGGTAGGCCTCCCACTAGATGCACCGACAACATTGTGAGAGTCACTTGCATCCAGTGGATGCAAAAGGCAGGCTGTCGTTCAGTGTGGAGGTTAAAGGGGAGGCCTATGCTCAGCAGTGGTCGTCTTCTGGCTGATGATGATGATGAATAAGGCTGCGCTCACCGGCCACAGCCATCTCAATCGCACAATTTCATAATTGTTGATGATACAAAATTACCGAATGACCTTTGTACCGCCGCAAGCTATGTCTTTATTAACTAACTGTAGGTATATACCTTAACTACTACCTAGATATTGTGAAAAAAACCAGTTGATTTTCTCATAAACCGCTGATAGTCTAACAATTATCCAAATGCTCAAGCCCACTACCAGTTGGTAGCGTACCCAGCATGCTGGCGGCATTACAACGCTAAATGACAATCCGATTTCTGGATCCGTGGAAATTAGCGCTTACACAGGTAGAGGTTTCTTGCCACGTTTTTATAATAAAAAAATCGTTATATGATAAAATTAATATTTAGACCGCCATTTCGCCTGAAGTTAATCGGATGATACGGTCTACGATAGCACACTTGCCGGATGTAGTCAAAATTCCCTCTTGCAAAATTCAGCCACGTCGGTCACGAGGGGCAGCTTGTGAATGGAAACTCGACGTGATACAACGCTTGTGATTGAAAACTCAAAAGTCATTCATTTAATTCGCGCCTAGGATTGGCCCGCTCAATATAGTTTAGGTAGGGAATTTAGAACCTTTGGTTTACGGCGGCTTATGGGATGAGCAGTCAAGTGGCTAGAAGAAACCCATTCACTAGCGACTTATATACCTCTGCATGACATTGTATGGTTAGTTATGATGAACCAAAATAAATGCTTTGAATTGAATTAAATACTTACGCTGTTGGAGTTCTTTAAAACTCCTTTGGCTTGACCGCTGATGCCATTGGCAGTTTCGTAACTGTATTCGTAGGAACCCTCGGGGCTGATATCGTAGGCTGATCTAATGATTGGGGCGGCGGCCTCGTCTACGGCGGCGGCGGCTGCAGAAGCCAGAGCGACGGCAAGAATGACGAAGAATTTCTAGAAAAAGAAAAAACATTTATAGCTCAAATATTAAAGTTGATTTTTTTAGTATAAAATTAATTAGAAACAACGACTAAAGAAATAAAAAATAAGGGTCTAATGAGGTTGAAAGTTTATTGAAAGTCTACCCGTACCAAGTCGCAGGCAACAGTTTGTTAATTTATTAAGTAGCTGGCACAATATTTTTTTCAGAAATATCACTAAATGGCAATTACTTGCCAGTTGTCGTCGTTCTATGTCTGAAATGATATTATGACGATGAACAGTTCCAGACTCATGACAAGGAAACACACTCTTATGGTGGGAATTTCAGGCACTAAAAAAAATTGATAAATAACCAAATGGCAATTACAAAATATTCATACTCCAGTCGAGGGGGCTTACAGCTAACTTTTTACGCAGTCTCAAACTAACGTTAAAACCGCTCAGTTGGGAAAATCACGTCAACGTGAAGATTAACGCGCCCACATATAGATTGCGGTCGCGCAACATTTTTTCATCACCCAATGACAATAATATAATATTATCTTTGCCTAAACAATATTTCTTAAAACAGCTAGCCGTAAGGCCCCAGACTTTTCAACGATAAACGATAGCAAAATCTTTTTTGCTGTCGTTGAATGATTTTGAATGTTTAGACAGTCCCAGAGAATATTATGGCCAATAAATAGACAATGGCCGTGTTTGCGTTGTGGCTGTGTAAATTAATTTACGAGTGGTATGTAATTTTTAGGTTAAGATCAGCAAAAATAAATTATCACTAATAATAATAAATAATAACTGCACCGAAACTACAAGGTTGTTGATAATACATTATGACAGTTCCATGACTTTTAGTATATATTTTTTCTGCCTATACAAGAATGAAAATATTTAAATTTACTCTCTGAATGGTATTCACTTTTAAAACCGTGTGCAAAAATTCTAAGTGCACCGCAACTAACCGCAAATAACTGCACCGTAACAGGGTTGTTACGTTAAGTTAATATTGTATATAAATTTATAAAGTTTATACATAAATAATATAAATTAATAAAATATAAATTTCTATATTTTATTGTTATATAAATTTTAACAACAACTTTAGTTCCATACCCGTTTTTTTTTTTTTTTTATATATTGACTTGTACTGTTGGCCTTTTGGCCTCTACAGCTTGAACGGACTAGTTAGCGAACGCAGAGTGCGTTCGGCATAACTTGGTGGTTAAGTTTATAGGCGACTAGCACAAGGGCACCTCGAAGGTACGAACCTCGGCTTGGGCCGTCGCCGGGAGTGGGAATCAGACTTGCCCAGGCACCCCAGAGGGGGTGTGCCCTGGAGCCCTAACGGTTTGTTGAACTGAATGATTATTTGGAGAGAATCTAACCCATCTTCCAACAGATCCTGTGGGTCTACGATCCTGCCGGCGGGATCGCTGTGTGTGTGTGTGCCTCTGGTAACCGACGCCTGTACCAAAAACTGAATATTTCCTATTGCTAGGAGCAGTCGGATCGGGCGGAAGGAACCCGAGGGTGTCAAAATCTTTAAGTAAAATAAGAAGGAACCCGAGGGTCCGAACTAAGCCTAAGAACGGACTAAGAAAAATAATGTATTAAGTTTTGTTGTACGACAACAGTTTCAGACGCTTGACAATGAGACACTCTTCTGGTGGGAAATCCATTCAGACGCCTTAAGCGTTTTCAATCCACTTTTTTGAACCGTACAGCAAGCAGAACTTCGTACCTGTGTCTGTATTTCCGAACCGTCCATGATTCAAGAAAAAACGGAATACGTATTTCCTAGGCAAGCCTAGGCGTTCTTCGATCACATTATCGCTTTCGATCAGATTGTGGTCAAACGCATGCCTATTCAATTGTTAAAAAGACATGAAACCAAATTTGAGTAAAATGTTAGAAAGCTGTATACACACCCTTCCTCCTTACACACTAACACACCAAAACTTGAGAATTTTTATGCGGTGTGTATTTATGAAGGTGTGGTTGAAGATAGTAAACACTCCTAGCTTAGAATATAAACTGGTGAGGCTGCCGGAAATAACGCTTGGCGACAACCAAACTCAACTTTTCAACTTGAGGGTGGTGGAGGGTTGGTGGTGGCTAAGTAGCTGGGAATGAAAAAGTGCCTGCCACCTTTTTTCACGATGTTTTTCTTTACCGGTGGCTCAAGCCCATTGTTGAGATTCGAACCAGCACCCTGCATTGGGATTCTAGCACGCCTATCACTGAGCCATGATCGCTGCTAATTTTCACACCAATAACTTTAAACACTGCCAACACTTGGAACTCTATTTGCATTGGATTATAATATTAAGTATTATAACAAAATAAGGAAATTATGATTACCATTTTGCTGAGATGTTCTGTGTCTGCCAGTAACTTACAATCTGAAGTAAAATGCATCTTTTTCGTTTTTATATAAGCTATAGACCGAGTTTGATATTATTAATAAATGAATTAATCAAATTCAGAATAAACCAGTTTTGAACTGAATTGAAATACTCGTATTGTTCTGTAGCTATCGTTTCAAAGGTTTTTTAAGTTATATAATTTCTAGATATTTATATAGTCTTACATAAAAACGTAATGCGTAAAAATGTGCGTTGCAATTTCCATCTGCGAGCGTTTCTATTTATATAAATAAATATTCGGGACATTTTTTGCACACACGGTCAACTGACGCCAAACTAAGCAAAGCTTGTATGTAATATGGCTGCCAGAGACTGATATACATATATTACATACATAATATATTTTTAAATTCATATATATACAATAGGCATGATTCCTAATGTTTAATTTATTACAAATAACCGGCTTAGCGATGAATATAACTAAATACATTACACAGACTGAAAAAATAATTTAAATTAGCTGACAAATCTCTGAGATATGAGTATTTAAAGTTTTAGGTAGGGATAGAGAGGGGATCTTCTGTCCCTTTCTCGCAAAGCGTGTGTTAGTACAGCATTTGTATGGCGCTCCTGAGCCGCGACGTCACGGCTCAGTATAGTGCGCTCTCTGTCTAGCATGAAATTTAATTTAGTTAAAATGCTTATATCTTATTTATTTTTGAACTAATTTTAATTTTGTTTTAGTTGATGTGCTCTATTTATGATCAGCTTTTTTATGAGGTAATAAAAAATATTAGTCATCATGCCTATTGCATATAATTATATTCGTAAAATTAATAACCAACAAAAAAAACATTTCGTGTCTATATTTTATTCTATAATATGAGTTGTGTGCGGTTTTAATTGCACTTTACTTTTAATATTTTTTTATGTTGTGTGTGCTGATATAATTATAACTGTATGTGAAATGACCTAAACCCTGTAACTGAACTTATTTCAATTTAAAAAATAAAAAAAATTGATAATAACACTTGGATATAGAACAAACACAAATATTTATCACATGAATGTTTTGTCCTAGGTGGGAATCGAATCCACTATCCCAAGCGCAGAAGGCAGGCTCACTACCAACTAGACCAACGGGCTATTAAGACGAATAAAGCTGTATTTTTATCATTGTGTAGCATTGTATGAGTTAGTTTATCGTGGAACATTAACATAATGTGACTTTATGATCTACAGAAAAACAATTACACAAACTATGTAATTAAACTGACGAAAAAAGAAACTGTATAGTGGATAGTCGCGTATTTTCATATTTTCTGATGAAGGGGCTGTAAAGGCTCCGAAACCGGTCGATCGTCTGGACCGATATAACATAATCGTGAATGCAAGCCGGTGTAATAATATTTTTTTGAATAGTATAAAAAAAAAACACATTTTACCCTTATTTACTAGACTCCTAAACGAATGAATAACTGAGTCGGTGCTAATCAAGCAATCAAACAAATTCATTACGTAAAGCGAATATCGCATTTTTGGAAGAAAAAAAAAATGGAAATTTCATGTTGCTTTTGTACGTTGTTTTGGATTGATTATTTCTTTAATATTTATTTAATGATCTTTGTTGATCGTTTACTTGGAATCAACTCATAATTAATGATTTTCGATAAGAAGCTTAGTTATTAAAACTAAAGAGTTTATACATATTTTTGTGGCTAAACCTGGAAACCTGGTCATTTTTTGCACTAAATACTTAGACCAAAAAATTTTGGTCGAAGGGTTAATCTATACGCTGTTTTCCAAGTTAGTTGTGATTTTGTCATGATGCGTCACATGAACATTTAAGAAATTAAAATATGTATACTAGCCTCTCCAGGCGGCTTCGCCCGCTTTGTTCTTGGGGTTTTCCTGCGATGATAAAATGCGCCTTAATTTAATTACAATCTAGCCGAATGTTAGGCTAATCATCATCCACAGCCTTCCTTATCCCACTGCTGTCTCTGTCTTGCTATGCCATCTGCTTCGGTCCTGTGCTAATATAGTCCAGGTTCGACCGCGACAGTAATAATATCGTCGACCCATCGTTAGGCTAATAAGTAATATAATTCTAAAACCGGTTCTCCTGCATCCAAAATCTAAAAATAAACCAGCCAAGTGCGAGACGGGCTGCGCATTGCGGGTTCCGTACCACCACATAACTATTGTTAGCCACGATAGTACAAAAAAGTGGTGCAAAAAGACAACAACGCCCAGGCGGTCCATCCAAATACCGACCACGCCCGACGTTGCTTAACATGGTGGTGAACACAAATTTGTAACCAACTCACACTTGGCCGTTATTTTTTAAATATGTTATACTTTAGAGTGTGTACTATAATCATGCCAAGTTAGACGTTTGTACGCATTACCGTTTTTACATTAGGGCAATTACAAAAATAAGGTAAAAAATACGTTGTGTGTTTAGTTTGTACCTTTTGACTTTACTATTATTTATTAGCTAATCCGCCATAACATTACATTACAATATAACAGTGAATATTTCAACTGGTTACCAATAGGTATGGTTCAAAAGATACAGCAGGCAGACGGATAGACAGACAGCGTAGGCTTAGCAATAGAGTCTCGTAAAGAACCCTAAAAAGTAAAGTGCATGGCGCCCAGAGAATGTATATTTGTCAAAGCCCAGAGATAGCAGTTTTTCTAAGTTCCAGAATCTACGGCTAGCCGAGACATAACATCCGATTCACCCAGAAAGACTTGTCCTGCAGGCTCACTACAATAAAATCTTGTAGCTTACAATTGGTACATTTTTCGTATATTTTTTGATAAATGCGCTGTAATAACAAAATCATTTCATATTTTGTTATCTAATCTAACTACTAGTAGGCCGCCCCGGCTTCGCAATGGTATAGATATATAGCTTATGTCAACCGGGGATAGTGAGCTTCCCAACAGTGAAAGAATTTTTCAAATCGGTTTAGTAGTTTCGGAATCTATTCAATGCAAACAAACAAACATAAAATCAAATCTTTCCTCACTGTTTTAAACTATCACGGTTGTTCTAACTAAAGTTATATGATTATTTACGGGATATTTACCGTGGTAAGGTTGTGGAATGAGCTCCCGATATTTCGGCGCAGTTACATGCACCATGTTCTCGGGAAGACTGAAGAATGCGGGTGATTGGAGAACAGTTAAAAAGTTAGGTGCAGACATAACGATCTACCCTCTTTCTTAGGTACGCTACGGTTATCACTGGAACTCGAACTCGAACCTAAGTCCCGACAAAACACACTCACTGTATCACTGCGTATAGTATTTTGAACACATTTTGAATGCGAATTTTTATTTATCGCGAATATCCCGTAAATTAATCATATAACTTTAAATCTTTCCTCATTATAATATTATAGTATAGATTAATCCGTGGTCAACGATGCTGGTATTTCAACTAAGTAGTTTATTTTTCTGTACACTTCTGTAATTTAATATTTTGTTGTATGCTGTTTGTAGATCCTTAAGTAAATAATTAAAAAACTGTTCTCTTTACATATAAATGTAGGACATACAGCGTATAGGCAGGTATTAGGATCATGTTAGCTAGCACCCTTTGGGTACGGGCATAAAATAAATTGGTAAAAAAAGGCCGGTGAACAGACGCACGCACACAAAGATGCAAACGTACAACTGGTCAAGTGGTTCTGGTGAAAATCATTTTTCCAATAATATTTCCATTCTAAAAAACTTTATTTAAGAATGAGGTTATCTCATTCTTAAATAAAGTTTATTATGTATTTATAATTAAATATTTATAATAATCATGCCTTTGGTACGTGCCGTAATCGACGAAAGTACTTTTTGGTAATCAATTTATAGACTTTTATTTGGTTACACTTTTCTATTCGAAGTAAATGTGTTTTCAAAGTAACATATAACTGTTAAATTGTTTTCAATCGAAACTACCAAATCAGAATACTATAATTGCTTTTGCCAGCCCTAGCGCTACGGTTGCGAAAAGGTTATTAAAATCAGTGTCAACGGAAGCCGGCCTTCTGTACCTATTTATTTTGTGGTACGGAACAGCGCAAACGACATAGAATATCGGGTAAAAAGGGAACCGAGTAAAACAATAGTAATCAAGTTATTTACAATATTTATTACTTAGTCTACAGCATCGTTGTTCTTTCTTCTTTTAAGTTGAGAAGCTAAGAGTGTCTTAGCCGAGAAGGGAAGCGTATGCGCCGGCGCCGCCGCCGAAACCACCACCGAAACCGCCACTGGCGCCGGTGCGATATTCAGGGGCCTTCTCGTAATTATTAGCAGGCTGAGGGGGGTGAGCAGCGATGTAGGCTAGAGCTCGGCGAATCGGCTCGGGCACTGGAGGGCCAACGGGAAGGTGGTTACCCTGAAAAATGATGTAAAATAATGAGTTAAGAACGTAACAATCGTTATTTTAGTAGTGTGTGTTTATACCGTGCGTAGTTCTATTATATGGATGGCGTGACATTTGACATCGGACAAAGGACTTGTTCATCTTGGCGCTCAAATACACAAAAATTAACCAATTTCCGATAATCTCTCCAATCGTTTGAATAGTTTTTTAATCCTTTGGATCCGAGGTTTCGCATTTTTCGTAGCGACGGCTTTTGTTTTTCGTAACTTTGATAAATTTCAATTTAAGACAATATAAGTATGATAAGGCAGTCAAAAGTTCTCTCTCTCACTCTCTATCTTTGAGAGAAGGCCGATGTCCCAGCAGTGGGAACATGATAGGCTGATAATGAAAGCTATCAAACACCGTCATGATGAAATTGGTGAATAAGAATTATAACTAAGGTTTTTGGAGAGAAAGAACAAGTTGTTTTTACCTTATGAAAGGTAAGTAACTTCGCATATGCCTCTCTTATGTGGTGTGATGCCATATATATTTAGTTCTGATAGTTATCTATCATTCTTAGGATTTTATAGGTCTCGTAATGATAAAGTTTTATTCAAGAATGCTTACTATGGGCCTGTATCCGTTCTCGTCAGCGACGTAGG
This sequence comes from Agriopis aurantiaria, assembly GCA_914767915.1. Lineage (NCBI taxonomy): Eukaryota > Metazoa > Arthropoda > Insecta > Lepidoptera > Geometridae > Agriopis > Agriopis aurantiaria. Next base: position 12,397,162 of record OU611995.1, on the reverse strand, counting down.
TGATTTCTATGACTTGTCCATCGGGGGCAGTGTGCTTGTTAGCGCCAGTGACTTCGATGGCCGGGTACTCCTGCACATAGAAATACATTTTATCAGATTTGCAATTAGGCTGAAGTTGAGTAAGTCTGAAGTTATTTTCCAAGTTGAAGTAGCAAAGGGCAAGCCACATTGCTCGAAGAACCGATAACCGATGGGGAAGAAAGGTTCTTGAGTGGAGACCACGAACCGGAAGACGCAGCGTAGGTAGGCCTCCCACTAGATGCACCGACAACATTGTGAGAGTCACTTGCATCCAGTGGATGCAAAAGGCAGGCTGTCGTTCAGTGTGGAGGTTAAAGGGGAGGCCTATGCTCAGCAGTGGTCGTCTTCTGGCTGATGATGATGATGAATAAGGCTGCGCTCACCGGCCACAGCCATCTCAATCGCACAATTTCATAATTGTTGATGATACAAAATTACCGAATGACCTTTGTACCGCCGCAAGCTATGTCTTTATTAACTAACTGTAGGTATATACCTTAACTACTACCTAGATATTGTGAAAAAAACCAGTTGATTTTCTCATAAACCGCTGATAGTCTAACAATTATCCAAATGCTCAAGCCCACTACCAGTTGGTAGCGTACCCAGCATGCTGGCGGCATTACAACGCTAAATGACAATCCGATGTCTGGATCCGTGGAAATTAGCGCTTACACAGGTAGAGGTTTCTTGCCACGTTTTTATAATAAAAAAATCGTTATATGATAAAATTAATATTTAGACCGCCATTTCGCCTGAAGTTAATCGGATGATACGGTCTACGATAGCACACTTGCCGGATGTAGTCAAAATTCCCTCTTGCAAAATTCAGCCACGTCGGTCACGAGGGGCAGCTTGTGAATGGAAACTCGACGTGATACAACGCTTGTGATTGAAAACTCAAAAGTCATTCATTTAATTCGCGCCTAGGATTGGCCCGCTCAATATAGTTTAGGTAGGGAATTTAGAACCTTTGGTTTACGGCGGCTTATGGGATGAGCAGTCAAGTGGCTAGAAGAAACCCATTCACTAGCGACTTATATACCTATGCATGACATTGTATGGTTAGTTATGATGAACCAAAATAAATGCTTTGAATTGAATTAAATACTTACGCTGTTGGAGTTCTTTAAAACTCCTTTGGCTTGACCGATGATGCCATTGGCAGTTTCGTAACTGTATTCGTAGGAACCCTCGGGGCTGATATCGTAGGCTGATCTAACGATTGGGGCGGCGGCCTCGTCTACGGCGGCGGCGGCTGCAGAAGCCAGAGCGACGGCAAGAATGACGAAGAATTTCTAGAAAAAGAAAAAAACATTTATAGCTCAAATATTAAAGTTGTTTTTTTTAGTATAAAATTAATTAGAAACGACGACTAAAGAAATAAAAATAAGGGTCTAATGAGGTTGAAAGTCTACACATACCAAGTCGCAGGCAACAGTTTGCTAATTTATAAAGTAGCTGGCACAATATTTTTTTCAGAAATATCACTAAATGGCAATTACTTGCCATTTGTCGTCGTTCTATGTCTGAAATGATATTATGACGATGAACAGTTCCAGACTCATGACAAGGAAACACACTCTTATGGTGGGAATTTCAGTCAGACGCACCAATTCACTTTTTTGAACCGATCAGCAGTGGTGTAGAACTCCTTACGGCGTCTGTCTCTCCGAACAGGTACAATCCGGGGTTGAACAAGAAAAAAGCTAATTTGTATTTTTTTGGCAAGCACGCCACATCTTCGGCCACTTTATCTCTTTCCATCAGGTGAGGTTGTGGTCAACCGCATGCTTAATCCATTATGCCCTCCACAGACACGCCAAAACTTGAAGTTTTTTTTTATGCTAGACAGGCTAGTCGTTTGACCACACCTGTTTTTAAGTGAAAGTGTGGTCGAAGATGGTAAACACACCTAACTTGGATTAGAAACTGGTGAGACTGCCGGAAAAAAATGCAGATTTTCAACATGGGGATTTTCGGATTTTAGCTGGGAATTAAAAAGTGCCCTATCACCATGTTATGCTTTTCTCACGATGTTTTCCTTCACCGGTAGCTCAAGCCTATTGTTGAGATTTGAACCAGAACCCTGCATTGGGATTCTAATACGCCAACCACTGAGCTATAATCGCTACATTTATTTACAATTTTCATACCAATCACTTTAAACACTGTCAACACTTGGAACTCTATTTTCATTGGATTATAATAAGAATTAAATTATTAAAATAAGGAAATAATGATTACCATTTTGCTGAGATGTTCTGTGTCTGCCAGAAACTTACAATCTGAAGTAAAACGCATCTTCTTCGTTTTTATATAAGCTATAGACAAAGTTTGATATTATTAATAAACGGATTAATCAAGTTCAGAAAAACCCGTTTTGAACTGAATTGAAATAATGTTCTGTAGCTATCGTTACAGAGGTTTTTTATGTTATACAATTTCAAGATATTTGTATAGTCTTACATGAAAACGTAATAAGCGTGATTTGAAGCGTTTCCTTTATATGCGTGGCAATTTCTGTCAGCCAGTGTTTTCAACTCCCGGCGCAAAAAAGGGGTGGTATAAGTTTAACGTGTGTATCTCTGTGTCTGTGTATCTGTACTTTGCTATGATCTAAGAAAAAAAAAAAAACAATCAATCAAAAAAACAATCACAACATTTCAATTTTATTGAAGAAAATCTGTTCAGCTGTTAGAAGATTTTAATACCAGTCGATATTTATTGTGTAATAACTAAAATTATCTATTGATATTTGACACTTTTGACAGTGAAACAGCACCAGCGATAATGCGCCACCTGGCGAGAGAAATGCAGTGTGTCGCCCCATTTTAATTTCGCTTAAGTATTATAATATTGTTTAACATTGTCTCATTGGTGTAATTGGCGCAAGCCGTACTAATTGAATAAACAAATACAAATAAAGTGATATTATTTTATTATAACATTAACTAAACTTTTAACGAAACGAAAGTTACCGACATAGCCCACTATATTAGCAAGTTGAAGTGACAGTGGACAGGACACAGCACGCAGAACAGGATGGCCGATGTTGCCGAAAGGTTTTCGAATAGAAACCACGGACCGGTAAGGGCAGCGTAAGAGGTCCACCCACAAGATGGACAGACAACCTAAACGAGACCGCAGGGAAACGCTGGATGAAGGTCGTGGTCTTCATTCGAGAACCTTTCAGCCCCATCGGCCACCTGTTCTGCGAGATATGTGCCCTGCCCACTGCCACTTCCACTTGCTAATCTGGCTTGCTAATAATTGAATAGAATAGCGTTAATATAGATTACCATAAAATACCCGGTGATTTGCTAAAAGTCAGATGATTTTGGCCTTGAATTTTAAACAGACCGCAGGATTCACGTTCACCTACTTGTGAGGCATAAATTTAAGTAAATATCACATAGATGGGCTAATAATATCTAGGCTTGGTAACAGGGAATGAATATAGTGTAAAAAAGTTCGAATCGACACGCTCTTAGGTAGTTATTTAACCGGCACAATCTCAAATCGTTTTTTTTATTATTATTATCGAGTGATATGCGATATCCTCAGCGATTCTGCACTGATTTTAATAATTGAATAGGTAATTAGAATTTCTATGTTGGTTCCATTTCAATTTGAAGATAATATTTCAATTTCAAGGGTGGAAAATTAGGGGTGTTTAATTTCATCAAATTTCCGTGAAGTTGGCTTTAAATAGAGTTCCTCCTTCTCCATGTCCTTAACTGTTGGCCTTTTGGAAAAACCCAGAGTCACACAGCGGGCAATGGAGAGTGCTCGAAATTTCTTTGCGCGATAGAATCCGAAACGTGGATATTCGCCAAAGAACCAAAGTTGAAATGGCAATGGGCAGGCCACATCGCTCAGAGAACCGATAACCGATGGGGAAGAAAGGTTCTTGAGTGGAGACCACGAACCGGAAGACGCAGCGTAGGTAGGCCTCCCACTAGATGTACCGACGACATAGTAAGAGTCGCTTGCATCCAGTGGATGCAAAAGGCAGGCTGTCGTTCAGTGTGGAGGTTAAAGGGGGAGGCCTATGTTCAGCTGTTGACGTCTTCTGGCTGATGATGATGATGATGATGGTTTTAAATATTTATGTTTTACTTCACTACCTATCAAACATGTGGGTTTATAGGTAGGACAGCTGGGATTGTTATACAGCACGTCTAATTTTATGTTAGTGTTTTATAGCCGTTGCAATTAATCTCCGTTTTAATTGATAACACAAAATGTTAAGGCGTAGCATAGAAGCTAGAAATTCGATAATCGCTCAATGTGTCATTATGTTTTATGTTATCTAATCTATAACAAATTTAAACGAACAATTCTTGTATAATAAATTTATTTCGTGTATCTCTGAAATGGCATCACCGATTTGGCTGAAATTTCGTACATAGATAAGGTTTTCACACCACCTGCTCGACAATGTCCAATTACATATCATGCAACCTCGACGTAAAGTAAAGCATTACCTCTTAATGGATATACAGTTGTATGAAACTCCCTAGGGAATAAAGTGATTTGAATTTGGAAAGTCAAATTCGTGTGGAAACCCTAAGTAAAATAAAAACCGGACAAGTACGAGTAGGACTCGTGCTCTGAGGGTTCCGTTAGACGGAACCCTCAGAGCGCGAGGCCAAAAAAAAACTAACTGAAGTTAAAATATTGAAAGACAAACTTAAGTTTGTAGTTTTTTTTTTTACTGGGCAAGTGCCTTTAATAACTAAACAAAATACAAGCTAAAACTAACACTACAAATACAGTTAGACTGCCCATAGACCGTTGAAGGTCTAAAGACAATCCAAATGCTCAAGCCCACTACCAGTTGGCAGCGTACTCAACATGCTGGCGGCATTACCACGTTGAATGGCAATGCTAATGCGTTGAGCCAGAAACACGCCAGCATTTTGGTCACGCGTCGCATTAACCAGGCGCTCTGAAAGATTTTTGAAAATGAGGTGAGGTCCCCAAGGGCCCAATGTCTCGACCCCAAACGCCTCAAATATGTAACCACTGCCGAGGTTAGCATATTTGCGACGCTTGTGCTGCTCTGCCGAATTAGCAGCCGCGCCAGCCCTACCCTGTGTCTCAGGAAGATGTGACGGCGCCAAAGTATCGACACAAGTTGCGTCCCATACAAGGGCCGCCCCAACCTCCAGGGCACAAGTGTCATACCGTCAGGCCTCTTTCCATCGTCACGCGCTCGACGCGGTTTGAGCACAGCTGCGACATTGGCGGTGGAAAGTGCCCTGCGTATGATGTCGTTCAGGCTAGCGTGTCGGCCAATACGACCAGCGCTTCTCGAGCAAGAGAGACCATGGTGACCGAGCTGGTCAACAGCAGTACCACACTGACAGCGATGGGCCTCACAGCACCTTGCACCCAAGCGTAAGCTGACAGCTAGACGAAATGCGGTTGGATCTAAAAGGCTACCTGTGTTAAAAGAGGGCATGGCTTGCAACCAAAGTCCCGATTCCCAAACAGAGACAGCAAGAATACGAGCGCGATCTGCAATACTAGGACACGTATCTAGTAGCGATTTCCATGCTAGTTCGCAGATCGGCCGATCCCACAGTCTCTGGGAAGACAACTTTGAAGTTTGTAGTTGACAATAAGGTTCTTCCATACATCCCAACTACAAAATGTAAGTTTGTAATAGCAAAATAATTATTTTTAAATGAATATACCTTCAAATGTATAACTTTCGGATTTATTCCTATATTATGTGCTATGAGACTTTGCCTCTTGCCAAATTTCATGATTCTAGGTCAACGGGAAGTACCCTATAGGTTTTGATTCCCCTGTGAAATCGCAAAATATACGACATAAAGGAACCCTAAGAGCGTGAGACCAAAAAAAAACTAACTGAAGTTAAAATATTGAAAGACAAACTTAAGTTTGTAGTTGACAATAAGGTTCTTCCATACATCCCAACTACAAAATGTAAGTTTGTAATAGCAAAATAATTATTTTTAAATACCTTCAAATTTATAACTTTCGGATTTATTCCTATATGTGTACTATGAGACCTTGCCTCTTGCCAAATTTCATGATTCTAGGTCAACGGGAAGTACCCTATAGGTTTTGATTCTCCTGTAAAATCGCAAAATATACGACATAAAGGAACCCTAAGAGCGCGAGACCAAAAAAAAACTAACTGAAGTTAAAATATTGAAAGACAAACTTAAGTTTGTAGTTGACAATGAGGTTCTTCCATACATTCCAACTACAAAATGTAAGTTTGTAATAGCAAAATAATCATTTTTAAATGATATACCTTCATATTTATAACTTTCGGATTTATTCCTATATATGTGCTATGAGACCTTGCTTTTTGCCAAATTTCATGATTCTAGATCAACGGGAAGTACCCTATAGGTTTTGGTTCCCCTGTGAAATCGCAAAATATGCGACATAAACGTTCATATCTTTTGATTGCGTTGACTTACAACTTTTATTTTTTTACAGCCGAAAGAAACCGTAGACCCAAGTATTTAGTATAAATTTCAACTTGCTACCTTTACGCGTTCTTGAGAAAAAGGGTCTTGACAGACGGACAGACAGACAGACAGACGGACAACGAAGTGATCCTATAAGGGTTCCGTTTTTTCCTTTTGAGGTACGGAACCCTAAAAATGCCCATATGGCATTGTAAAGAGGTTTGTTCGAAAATCGAACAGGCCACCAGGAGCAGAAATCAAAAAAAAAATTGCGTTTACAAAGAATGTGAAAAAAGAGACGGTGTTTGGTGCTGTAATTTTCAGGGAAACCGGGCTTTTTATTGTCTCGCAGAAGGTGTGAAAAGTAGAGTATGCTCCTCTGGAATAAAGGCTGTCTTCGTCTTGGGCAGCTTGAACCCCTCGCTTCACTCAGTACTCTATAACACGCTCGCTACGCTCGGAAGTTAACTCTAGAGTCTCTCGTTACGCTCAGGGTTCAATATGCTGCCCGCGACGTATGACACTGCTTTATTTCCTTAGTCATCTACTATTATACCGTGCAAAGCTATAGCTACGGTACGGAATGGCGTAATGCGTATGTCCTCTGCGACCGAAGTGGCAGGCGCGAGGCTACTTATTTGGCTCGTTGCACAGGGACCAAGGGCGTCCAAACACGAAGCTGTCTAGCACCCACTTGCTGGCTTGATCCCTTTTTTTAAACATTGCATAAAATAAAGTATTTGCATTAATGCAAATATGCAATATTGCAAGCTAAATAAAATAAAAACATATTAATTAAATATTATGTGAGTGAATTTACCTACTTATTTAAATGTAGTACGCAAGAGAGAGTTCAATAAACCGGCAAAGTACGAGTCGGGATCGCACCCTGAGGGTTCCATACCACCACATAAAAAACAAAAAAAACTTTATGTAAAAATTAACACGATTTCAATTAAGGCAATCATCATCATCATCATCATTTCAGCATAGGACGTCCACCGCTGGACATAGGCCTCCCCTAACGATCTTCAAAAGGGCCAGTTGGAAGTTAGGTTGGCCTGCATCCAGCTTTTCCCTGCGTTCTCTTTTAGGTCGTCTGTCAATCTTATAGGTAGACCTGGACGTCCTACGCTGCGCTTGTCGGTCCGTGCTTGACTTACTAATCAGGTGGGCAATTAATGCAATAAGAATAGTGGGCAAATAAGGCAATAAGCTACTGCAGTACAAACAATAAGCAATAAGTTACTGTAGTGCAGTACAAAACAGACCCACGCCTTTAATAATTTTACCCGCAGACAAAAGCGTTTTTTTTTAAATTAGTTTGACCGCCATCTCGCCTGATGTTAAGCGATGATGCGGTTCATGATGGAGCACGCTGGCCTAGAAGAAACCAATTACTCGTGATTTGAAACACCATTTTTTCCACGTAGAAACTTGTAAAGGTACCTAATTTTATATTTTTTCCACGTAGAAACTTGTATAGGTACCTAATTTATAATTTGAATACCCAAGTGAGAGACTGCATCTTGAACATTCTTTGGCATGCATAATATAGGTCAGTCCTGATAAGACAAAACGAAAAAAAAAACTTATTTTCTATTCTGTAGACAAGGTATATAAGAAGACGCTGCATTATTTTATTTAGTTTGTCTGTGGAGTACTCAACCAAAATGGTACAGTTCCTTATTGAATTAGTTTGAAGTAGTAATTTAATTTGTTCTGTGATACTGGTTTCCGTTTATAGTAATAAGTGTTTACATTAGTGTGTGTAACTCTTCAGTAAAAGTATATCATATAGGTTTGCATGCGACAGAAAAAAATTAACCGGTCAAGTGCGTGTCGGGCTCGCGCACTGCGGGTTCCGTACCACCCACAAAATTCAATAACGAAATTACCAGCTATAACTTGGTAATGAACAGAAACTTGTCACCGACTCGCACTTGGCCATTATTTATTATTGTTACACGTTAAAAAGTGTTATATAATCATGCCAAGTTTGAAGCTTGTACGACTGTACGTATTACCATTTTTTACATTATAGCTAATACAAAAATACGTAAAAAAATAGGTTTGTTGTATGGGGGACCCTTTTGTTTATACTTTATGTTTTTTTAATTATCTTTTAGTTAATCCGCTGTAACATTACATATTCTGTGAAAATTTCAAATGGCTGCTATAACGGTTCCAAAGATACAGCTGTTAATAGGTAGGACAGACGGACAGACAGACATCGTAGGCTTAGTAATAGGGTCCCGTTTTTACCCCTATGTATGGAACCCTAAAAATCAGATGGGTCAGCCGTATAATACATTTATACGAGTAAATCGTATTAAAAGAGCACTAAGGTTAAAATAAATTAGAAAGAGACCATTCATAAGCCTGATGCTTCTGGCTTGGGCTTGTAAAAGGGTTATAGATTCAAAGTTTTTCTGGGACTTATACTTTTGTGTTTAATATCACTCTGAAATTATATTATTATTTACGGGATAGGTATTTGCCGTGGTAAGATCGTGGAACGAGCTCCCGGTATTTCGGCGCAGTTACATGCACCATGTTCACTGGTAGACTGAAGAATGCGGGTGGATGATCGAATAGTTAAAAAGTTAGGTGCAGATGAAACGATCAACCCTCTTTCTTAGTCTTTCCGGGTAAATATCCCGTAAATAATCGTATTAATTAAGTGAACAACCGTGATAGTTTAATATCACTCTTTTATGATAAACTAGCTGCGCCCCGCGGTTTCACCCGCGTAGTGATAAAAAATGGTGTGTCTGAAAAAGCCTATGTCATTATCTGGCTCTTGAACTATACCCATGCAAAAAATCAGGTCGATCCGTTGTTCCGTTGCAGCGTGAAAGAGGAACAAACATCCATACATCCATACATACAAACTTTCGCGTTTATAATATTAGTAGGAAGTAGGATAGATTATAAGATTGGTTTTAATTTTATTTACATGTTTTTTCAGAAATTCCTCGTAGTTCTTTCAGTGGCCGTAGCGTGCGTCGTTGCCGATGTTTCTCACCTCGATGCCACCGCACCTATTGTTAAGTCCGCTTACGACATCACCCCTGATGGCAGTTTCCAGTACGCCTACGAGACTGGTAATGGCATCGTCGCTCAAGCGCAAGGCGGTATCAAGAACCCCAACGCTGTAAGTAGATATAATGATCCATTTGACATAATCTGCAGACTGCAATCATCATCATCATCATCAAAATCATCATCATCATCATTTCAGCCATAGGACGTCCACTGCTGGACATAGGCCTCCCCATCGATCTCCAATAAGGCCGGTTGGAATCGGCCTGCATCCAGCGTTTCCCTGCGGTCTCTTTTAGATCATTTGTCCATCGTGTGGGTGGATGTTATAGTTTAGTTGTTTTATATCGGCCATCTATTCTGTGAGATATGTGCCCTGTCCACTGCCACTTCAACTTGCTTATCCAGTGGGCTATGTCGGTGACTTTCATTCGTCTACGGATCTCCTCATTTCTGATTCGAACTCGTAGACTGCAATATAAGAAGTCAATTCGCAAAGGCCAGCTTTGTGTTTGATGGTCCATCAATGATGAGCCTAGCGCATTAATTACAGATCAACGCATGCCAATGCCTTGATTTGTAGTTTGTGGGCCAAAATATACTAATTATTTTGCTGAACTATCAATATTCCAGTCCATAGTTGACTTAAAAAATCAGTTAAAATATTGATTATACTATTTATCGATAGCAAAAAAAAAAAGCCGCCAGAATTGAACCTCCATAGTCGCTACGCTGGTGATACTATCGATACTATGAACGTTCCTAATTATAATATTTTATTTTAACTACCATTAGTCAAAAACTGTCGTAGTATTTTGCCTGTGTCTTAACTATTTTTTATTACCTAATTAAAAACTTAATCATACATAGAGCCCAAATTAGTTTAAAAATTAATTAGTTAATCATAATGTTAATTTCATGATAGAGAGCGCACGATAGCAAGTTATGACGTCAAGCCTTGAGTGCGCCATATAAATGCTATATCAGCACACTTTTTGCAGGAAAGGGACAAAATAATCCCCTATCAAACCCCACCAATAGTAATACCACTTATACCTATCTCAGATATGTATCTGCCAATTTAAATAATTTTTCAGTATGCGTTATTTATTTAATTATATTATTTTCGGGCTATTCATAGACTATATATAGGTGCAAAAACCATGCCTTCTAACTCTTTATCCTAATTTTCCCTCCTAATTTCAATATTTTGTAGGTGAGACAGTTATATCTATTATAAAATTCGACAGTTGGCTGTAAGTGTTGGAGTTTTTCTCCTCATCGATAATTAAATAGTAGCACACTCGCCTACTCAAAATTAATTGTTATTGATAGTAGATCAATAAGCGCTTCTATATCTTCAACTAAAATCGAATAAAACTACACAGCCTTGCAAGGTGAAGGGTCGTCGCGAACAATTGACATGTGCGATCTCGAATGCTCATCTAGACGCTGTGCCTCAGATAAAACCAAAGTGTCAAGGCCTCAATATATATGTTAACGATATGTAAATATCTAAGTAAATGAAAAGGAATACTCGGAATTAATATATGATGAACGTCGAATATAAGCTGCGAGACCTTGTCGTTTTTAATAGGTTAAGCATATTTATTTATCACGCGTCTTACACGTGTTTTAGTCTGATTTCATACAAATTGTGTCTTTCCTTGTATAATTTTTTTTTAAATAGATCCTATAGTCAAATTGACAGTTGACCGACTAGCAGTAAAATAGGTCGACGATATTTTCAAAATTACGGATAATTATAATTTAGACCAGACTAGCACAGGAGTAAAGCGAATGGAAACGAAAATAATGATAGTAGACCGAGCCGCAGATAACAGACCAGACTTACTAAATGTAGCAAACTGCAAAGTAGTCCAGAGCTACATATACCTCGGTTCTACCATATCTAATGAAGGAGGCTGCGAAAGCGAGATTAAACGACGATGTACCATTACCAGATCTGCTGTGGAAAGGTTGGGAAAGATTTGGAAGGATAGGAGAATAACCAAAAACACGAAGGTTCGACTTATGAAATCTCTTGTATTTCCAATTTTCTTATACGGAGCAGAAACCTGGTCCCTGCGACTACTAGACCGCCGCAAAATTGACGCCCTGGAGATGTGGTGTTGGGGGCGCCTCCTAAAGATCCCATGGACCGCATTCCGCACCAACTTTTCAATATTAAAGGAGCTCGGTATTAAGAACAGGCTTTCGTCAACTGTACAATTACGAATATTGAAGTTCTTCGGGCATATCACCAGGAACGAAGAGTCAATGGAAAGACTGGTAGTCCAGGGTCAAGTGGAAGGAAAGAGAGGCCGAGGCAGATCTTCTACACGCTGGACGGACCTCATTAAGACAGCAACTAAGTCTACCATAACAGAGTGTTCACGTAATGCGACGAACCGAGTAAAATGGAGAAGCATTGCAAAATCAGTGATCGGCGCCGAGAAGACCGACGACGTTGAAGACCCACCGTGTACCACCGTCTTACCAACCACGACCACTCTGCCAAGAGTGTCCGACTAAGAAGAAGAGACAGCGAATGGCAAAATAAAAGAGAGGCCTTCTTTGGCGATGGAGGAAATTTTCGAAAGATACCCGGCTGCATTGGGGTGCACTACTTAGTTAAACTTCCTCGGTGGCCAACCTCCGTGCCTGGCAGAAAAGTGATCCCAGAAGTTATAGAAACACAGGTGCTCTCCAATCCATTGTCTGAGGCAGCAATCCCGATAAATGCTCGGAGTATTCCTTTTCTTTTTATACAACGAGCACCAAACCCACGAAAATCACCAAAATTGAAGAAAGATAGAAAATAAATTTTATTCGACACCTTTACAAAAACGTATATACAATCAGTGTCGAATGGGTCCGTCTCAGCATTAATGCTGAAAGTCAAGGACTATCAGCGCCGGTTTTCAGACGATCCCTTACCACAAATTGGACCACCTACGAGCCTCAAGACCCCCTGGGAATACCAAAGTCGTATTCTTAGACCCAGCTTCAGTGAGGCCTAATTAGGCATCCAGCTGTGAGATAACCAAAAGATTATGGATGATGATAAGCCGGGTCTATTGCAGTAATAGCTTTTGAGGTCCGTGCATTATTTCACAGTTTATTATATTATTTATGTTTTCAGGAGTACCCATCCCTCGAAATCGTTGGCGCTTATAAGTACGTCAGTCCCGATGGTGTTCCTGTAGAGCTTTCTTATACTGCTGGCGACCAGGGATTCGTACCCGTGGTAAGTTAAATACTTCAAATAATTCATTAAACCACAATTTATATATAAATCAAATGTAAATGTAAAAAAAAAAAAAAAGTATTTTATTTTATTTATTTATCTAAATGATTAACAAACATTTTACAGTTACACACTTCTGCCAAACTGCCTAGCAGTTTGTAGGCAGAGTAACAGGATATATACCGTTATAAGGCTGTGGATAGAGCTCCCGATAATTATTTCGGCGCAGTAACATGCACCATGACAGACAGACTTACCACGGTACATATCCCGTTAATAACCACATAACTAAAGTGCATCGTGATAATTTATAACAGTGTTTACGGATTTATTTTTTTTTTGTAAATTTAATCTTCAGATTTAAGTCGGTTATCTCAGGTTAACTCACTCACGCATTTAAACATCTATGAAGAAAAAACTTCATACTTCATAATTAGTAAACACTATAGACGAAAGGTTCGTCTATGGTAAACGCGTAAAAACTTTCGATCCACAAGTAAAATCGATTACTTAGATATTCTAAATTTGGCCACCAATTTGCCTGATGGTAAGCGACGGTATGGCCGAGAATGGAACACATCTAGATTCTTTTATTATTATATCCAGTTATTTTAATTAAAAAACCAAACTACAAAACCGATTTTGATTAAATTTCTATGGGTCTAATCTGAAAGTATATCCTTTCAAATAAATAAAAAAATAAACATATTTTTAAACAGGTTCATAAATAACGGAGTTCCAATCTAACAAAAAAATATGAGAATTCCTTCCCTTTTTTGAAGTCGGAATACGCAATTTCGTTTATTTAGATGACAAAATCACACTGACAGAGTTATCTAGCAGAAAAGATGCCAACCAACATGCCTCATGAGCCGAGTAGCACGGTATCAAACCGGCTCTTTCGTTCCGTGTATAGTGGATTTCTTTAATGGCTTGAGTTTGGGATCATTTGGTTTGTTTTAACGGGTCCCATGTTAAGAGTTCCACTATCCACCATCCGGTTCCATTCTCAGACCCTCGTCATCTAGCGTAATGACCCCTCAAGTTTGGGCTCCTCAGTGTATTTTGCCATAGATGGCAAACAAGCTAAAGGGCCGCCTGATGGTAAGCGATCACTGTCTGTTATGGATACTTATAACACCAGACGCATCACAGATATGTTGTCGACCTTTGAAGGCTATTTAACACATCTTTTGAAGAACCCCATTTTATAGTAAGTAGGAAATGCGGCAGGAGAGAGCTCATTCCACATATTGCAGACGTGATGCAAATAGACTGAGTAAAACACACAAATCAAATCAAATATTTATTTATTAGCTAAAAATGTATAGTTTAACAAGCAACATGCAAGATTAAGATCCAAAACCTAAAATACCTAAATGAATTATACATTATGCCAGTCGGAGTTCCCTAGTTCCCTAGTAGTTGGCCCAGATGCCTGTGTTCTATGACACACATTGCGATTTTCTCTGATATATGATATGGATGAGGTTTCAAGTGGCGGCGACTAGTGCAATGATAAAAAAGCGCCACCGGCATCAGATTGAACAGTTTTCCATAACACTCCTCGCTCTAAATGCTATAAAAAATACAAAGAGACCCAACGTCTCTGCGCATGCTGACCAGCTCTAAGTATTCGGTGAGATTGGGATCGTTGGCAATTCTGATAACTCTACACTGTAATGCATCAAGGGGCTTAAGAAAATGTGTTTAAACGAGTTGCATGAGCATGTCTTATAGTTTTTTAATTAAAATGTTTTTTCCTTTACAGGGCAGCCATATCCCAGTCGCTCCCCCGACCCCTGAATACATTGTGAGGAGCCTGGCTTACATCGATTCACACCCACCGGCATCTCAGCCAAACAAACCAGCGTACCAGGGCTAGAACTTAAAAACTATAATAACTCTACAACCTGATCTTACTGCCAATAAACTATACGTTTTAACGACTGTTTTATTTGATCACTAGCTTATTTGAAAAAAATCCTACCAAATGAGTTATGGTTCATACGAAAATACCATGGAAAATATATATATATTATGTCGGCGCGTTGACGTTTTGTCGACGATGACGTCGGATAGTTTTTTAGGCTTAGATTATTTAGTTAGGCGCCACATAGCTTAGTTTTGGAGGACTAGTGATGGAGGTGGCGCCATCACTGGTGTAACGCTGCAGTAACTTACTTTGCTGAAGTTGTTTACAGATGTGTCGTTGGCGACCAATCAGCGTTTAGTACGTTTGGATACCGTCCGGCAGAGGCACTATTATAGCGAGGGCGCGCGGACACTGCTGAACATAGGCCTCCCCTTTAACCTATACACTGAACGACAGTCTGCCTTTTGCATCCGCTGTATGCCAGCAACTCTTATAATGTCGTTGGTCCATCTAGTGGGAGGCCTACGCTGCGTCTTCCGGTTCGTAGTCTCCACTCAAAAACTTTTTTTCCCCATCGGTTATTGGTTTCGAGTGATGTGGCCTGCCCATTGCCACTTTTTTATTAGGTAGTATCAAAATAGCCAGAGGAATGAGATCACTCGTAAGCAAGCCACATACAACTGGCCACGAGATAAACAGTCTCCAAAATCACCTTTGAGGGTTTGCCCCTTTGACTTATTAATTAAATAATAATTGTCACACATACTTTGTAAGTATACAGAATTTTCTTAAATTAAAATGGGTGATCCACTGGGAATCAGTGGTATTCGAGGCATAAACACTGTTTCACCTTGAGCACAACCGGTCAAAATAATAGCTATAGTGAGTTCTTGCGCAGAGACTTGAAGCCTGGAGCCACTAGAGAGTATTGGGGGGCTCCAAATTTCTCAGTAACATTATTAGTATACCTGTCCTCTCCTGTCACAAGATAAGTTTATTGTATGGGAGAACAAATGGTTTCAGTTAATTTAAAAATTCAACCACCAGCGTTGTTGTAGCTTTAATAGAATATGACTATTTTGGTGTTACCTATGTGTACAATGTTTCACCATTATTATAAATTATTTTTTCCTGCAGATATGTCTGCGATTGACCACCAACTCGCCTGTTGGTAAACGACGATCTTTGACAAATGTCCCTTATCTAAGGCGAGTATATGGACGAAGATGAAGCACGAAGACTTAGAAGCACGACTTAGAAGATAGGCCTAGATTATATCTCTCAGTAAACAAGGAAGCTGGCAGGTTGTTACAATCATTGGCCATATGGATTAGAAAACTTTTGGTACGTATCCAAGGAAAATCCAAAATGTACCTATGGGTGGTAGTGGGCCAATTTTTTACTTGTATTGTAGTAGAAAGGGGATGGTAGGATAAGGTCATGTAGCTCCGATGCACATTATCATGATCAATTGACAGACAAAACCCCGTGAAGTAGCGAGTCTGTAAATTTTCTACAGGATTCATTTCGGAGAATGTGTATTGGAGCTACATGACCTTATCCTAGCATCCCCTTTCTACTACAATACCAGTAGGAAATTGGCCCACTACTACCCATAGGTACAATGTGGATTTTCCTTGGATACGTACCAAAATTACGGCTGTGTTCTAGACTGAGAAGTCCACCTTTAGACCTCTATAGATCTAGTTAAACCTGTTCTTTGCAACCCTGTCTAGTTATTATTGCAAGTAATTTTAAAAGGTCAAGTCTGGGGCCAGAGTTCAATGTACAGAAGAGCCAAGGCATACTTGGCAACTATTATCAAACAGTTGCGCTAAACATTAAAATATGAGTGAATGTTCAACTTTTGGTAAAAGTAAAAATAAACCCCGGCCAAGTGTTAATCAGACTCGCGCACCGGGGGTTCCGCATTCAAAACATGTGAAATCTCAAAATTCACGAGTAGAAAAATGCAGATTTTTTTGGGCACAAGTTCGACTGAAAGCGTTTTACATTATTTTATTTGTTAGTTATACGTATACAGGGGCGACGGTGCTACTAAAACCGAAAAAAGGCCATCGTTCTCATAATAACAAATTAATTTTACGATAAATACGAATCACGAAACCAAGAAAATATACCAGCAAAAATTTTTCCCAATTCTGCGGAGAAGTTAGCAGAGAAAATAGAAAAAAAACTCGAAAAATTGTATTTTCAGTCACACGAGTGTGTCATTTAACTTTTAAACCGACAAAAAAGGGGAAAGTTAATACGTGCTTAAGTATTTTATGTATGATCACGCGTTACTTTTAACTGAGCAATCTTCTTACTAATTTTTTGTTAATCCGCCGTAACATTACATATTCTGTGAAAATGTGAACATCCCATCTATTACGGTTCGAAAGATACAGCCGTTAAAAGGTTGGACGGACGACAGAGAGACAGACAGTATAGGCTTAGTAATAGGGTCCTGTATACACCCATTGGGTACGGAACCCTAAAATGGTTTAAAAACTAAAGAACGCTGAAATTATTCTAAACTCACATTACACTACTTGGGGACTAGGGTCTGACGTCGAGCCGGGAGATGGATAAGGGAGCTCTTCGGGGAAACCAAATGAATCCAAACCCAGCCATTTAATAGTAGCCATTGATTAGTTTACCAGTGTGTGTTGCCAGTGATGACATATGGTACTGAGACGTGGTCCTTAACTGTTGGCCTCTTGGAAAAACTCATAGTCATACAGCGGGCAATGGAGAGATGCTCGTAGTTTCTTTGCGCGATAGAATCCGAAACGTGGATAATCGCCAAAGAACCAGAGTCACCGACATAGCTGTTAAAATTTGCAAGTTGAAGTGGCAATGGGCAGGCCACATCTCTCGAAGAACCAATAACCGATGGGGAAAAAAGGTTCTTGAGTGGAGACCACGAATCGGAAGACGCAGCGTAGGTAGGCCTCCCACTAGATGGACCGACGACATTGTGAGAGTCGCCGGCACCCAGTGGATGCAAAAGGCAGGCTGTCGTTCAGTGTGGAGGTTAAAGGGAGGGAGGGAGGCCTATGTTCAGCAGTGGACGTCTTCTGGCTGATGATGTGGATGATGATGATTCACTGGCTCCATCATCAGATTAGTTCAATGTTACCAAATTATTGTAGGTATTTATCACTCAAATTACTCGACTTCCAAGATTTTTTACATTGTTCATTATTAGATTATCGGCCTTTCATGTCCCCACTGCTAAGATACAGGCTTTCTCTCAGAGAGAGAGGATGGGTATTAATCCACCATGCTGACCCAGTGCTTGTTGGTGAATGTCATATGTCTTTGGACCTTTTGAGGTTCTTGGACATACCAATGCCTCACGATGTTTTCCTTTCACCGTTTTTGAGCGATGGCATCGAAACTGCACATAACTTACTTGTATTTTAGGTAATAAGTAAGTCATTGGTCTGGCCGAGGATCGAACCGGATGTCGTCAGATTGTAAAGCTCACATGCTAACGCTTGGCTACCATCGTTCATCGTTTACATTGTTGGTAGGTCAGTTAGTCAGTGACGCTAATAGAAGCGTGTTATAACAGTACCAAATAGTACCAAATTCATATTAGGTAATGTTTATAAAATATAATGTATGTTTATTTATTTTTAATGTTTTGGCGGAACCCGGCCCGACTGAGGATGAGATGGACTGATGATATCAAGAGTACTGCCGGGAACGAGTGATTGCGACTAGCGAGAGACCGGGGAGTGGCATAAATAAAGGGAGGCCTGTATCCAGCAGTGGGTCACTCACTAATGGCTAATGGGACAAATCAGCATTTTGGCGGGCATAGTTTGTTAAAAGATAAATTGCGTATGCGATCCGATTTTCATGAACTTTGTACGTAAGTAGTTCGTTTCAATACATATACATACGATTCAATACATATGAGTACATATATTTTTATTTACCTTTGTCTTGGTTCCAAGCATGTTGGTATTAATATATATAAAAAAATACTATTGTAAAATTGTTATAATAAGATAGCATAAGATGCATAATATAATGATAACCAAATAAATAAATAAAAAAAAAAAAAAAAAAAAAAGATCACACGCTAATATAAGAATTTAAATTAGAATCACAAGCACAGATTCTCCTCCTAAGGCAATCTATCATCTTCCTAAGACTTAAACTAATCAGTGAATTGGAATAGCGTGATAATTAAAATCAAATGCCATAATCACAGAGCAATGAGTCATGACCTTTAGCGAAGACGTTCTATAATTTCTCTAGGCTTTGATTATCGCATTGCTAAGAATACTGAGCCTATAGAACCTCCTTTGTTGACTTGTTCTGGCTGTTATGCAATTGTAGTTCGAGAGGCTACTTTTTGCTTTGTGAAGGTATTCTAAGAAAATCGTGAGTAAAACATGTTTTTTGCAAATCTTTCTTGTAGTTAGTATACAGAGTTATATAAAATGATAGCACTTAGCCAGAAGGAGGTCATTGTATTGTAAAAAATAAAAAATAAATTTCGTTATGTATAAATGTTATTTTTCTATGAAATAGTTAATTTTTTCGCGTTTTATGGTTGATACTATAGTAAAGGTTATGAATAATGAGGATGACATTGACTTTCTTTCAACTTAGCACCACCATTCTTCAACCTTGTATATACCTGTGTTTCCCTGTCTTACCGTTAAAGCTGAGTGTAGCAGATAAAAGCAGAGTACGCGCATACTTGTTAAGATATCGACGCATCGATTCGTAGTTAAGTATTAGCCCAGATTTTTCAGTTTTCCTGCATTTGCTGACATAATAGTATAAATAATAGTAATAGATAGAGAGTAGCATAACCATTTCGTGATACATAAAGATCGATATGGTTTTTTATTGTAAAGACAAACAACAGAGACTTTAATAGAGATATAACAGAGATTATTAAATTTTACAATAATATATTTCGACAATATAAGATTTTTCTACCCATACATGATTGTGAATATTACAGTGTTGAGCTGTTAAGTACTAATTGTATGGTCGTACATTGTTGAAATTATCCATAATGTATTTAGAAATACTTTGAAATAAAACGCTTATTACAAATTTACTACATGTACTTTATTATATTACTTTAATTCCTGACGTTCTGAACACTTTGCAGGGTCCATGGCGGGGTTAAAAGTATTACACATAAATAAAATAATTATGTTATAATGACGGAAACCGAAGAAGTAGAATACACTTTTTTGCAATATGCACTAAACACAATCTACATAAATAGATAAAAATTATTTTGTTATAAAATGTACACATAACTGCGTTAATTTTTCAGTTTTTTTAACTTACTTTCTCTGTAAATACTTTTTATATGCGAATGTAAATAAAGTAATATAGTCATCATGCTGTCTGTATACCATTTTTTAGTTAGAAACTAGAGCACATACCACTGTTTAGACACCTATGTAGCATATATTATTACCTAGTTTCACAGATCAATAAAGTAATTGTATCATTGTATCATCATTGTAAGTAATAAAATTAATAAAAAACTTACATAAAATAAGATATTACCTAAACTCCTTACTAAGATCATCCATTGGCTCCTAAACAACGAGGAAAAAAATATTTTATACTCAGAATAAATGACCATAACCAATAAGAACCAATTGGCGCTGATTCTGTCATAACACTCACTAAAGGGAATATGCATGTGGTTTGAATCTGGTTGAAATATTTTTTTTCCGAATCTTTATTGTTCTGACTTTATATCTAAAAGAATTTTTTTTTAATTTATTTACATTTTAATTGCTTAAAATATTAAATAAAAAGTGCTAAATATAAGAGGGAAATTCAAATTTGCGAAACGCTTCACCATTGGTCGAAACGAAACGTGACGTCAAAGCCACAACATTGCCTTTAGCGGCGTCGATATTCATACTGTTTTAGTAGTGTTTGAGAGAAAAATCGTTTTATATTGAGTTCCTGTAGTTTTTCCATTAGCTAGTGTAATTTTAGCATTCTCGTGAGACTAGAGATCATTTACGACGATGACTGAGACTGGTTTTGTCAAAGCACATTCGGACAATCTACCAAAAATATCTAGATGCATTCATAATGACAGCATATTTTGCATCAAATCCAGATTTTACAGTTAAGTTGAAGTTGAAAGCGGCAAGGTAATTGTTATAATCCATGATATATTTTAATCCATTACATAGGTTTTTACACATAAATGCACTCGGCAGTAATTACCAAAACATAACCTATAAATAATCATTGGTCATTAAAAATTTTATGAATTTGCTGCTCTACTGTCTATATTATAATAATTTATAAGTAATTATACCTAACATTACTTATGTTCCGTAATTTTCCGTGAATTTTTAAGTTTTTTTTTTAAATGTGAATACTGTTTACTCTAAATACTTAATGTACCTACTTATTGTTTGTTTGTTGAGTGCATAATATTCAATACTAAACATACTTCTAACTCACACCATGCTATCAAAATATAACATACTAACATTGAAATGATCTTCACGACAATGCAAACATGATGTTGGAGATACTTCATCTCTTCTCATAACCTTACACCATTGTTTACGTATTTTCGCATCTCTTGGAATAGGAAAAAAAACACTTTATCGGGTGTATTTCTAATAGTGTTTGTACACTTTGGCACAAGACGATACCTATAAAAATGTTTTTTTGCTTCTTCCATGGTCTGGATATCAATAAAACTGAAAATCTGTGTGAAATAACTGTATCGTCTATAGTAAACAAACACAGAACGTGGCTTATGACGTCATCCAAGGCCCGCGAAAAATTGCGGCGTTCAAACAGCTCAAATTTATTCAATGTTTTAAATATTATTTTAAAAATTAATTTGAGCATTTCCAACTGTAATTATATTTTTTACTATGACATAACGATGTAAACAGTTAATTAAAAATATAAAAAAAACACATGCATATTCCCTATTATCTGAGTTTCTTTTCAATTCAATATTATGTGAGAGAATAATGGCAACAATTTTATAGCTGTCAATTTTAGTTAAGTTTAATATTGAAATATTTTCGATATTATTTTGTGTGTGTCAAGATTTCGTCTTGATAAAATCTTTGAAAGTATCTGAAAATTATTGAAATAATTAGTTTATAATATTATGTACATACTCTGGTATTATAGTATTAGTGATTAGCTAGAGACAAAGAGGCCATTTAAAAGTTTCTACTTATAAAAAACAGAGTATATTATATGAACGCTAAAACATGTGAATAAAAAATCTAGAACAAAGAAAATCAATAGACTCTAAAAAAACTAAGACAAACTAAGTTGTGCACTTAACAAATTAAGATATAATTATATTTAATAAATTAGAGATATTTAGATTAATGTATAATATTATGACGGGACTCACATGATTGGTTGGCAAAAGTCCCCAAAATAAATTTAGAATTAAAAAAGCCCACGCATTTCACAAAATTTTAAAATTTACATTCAATCTGATTTAACAAGCTTAAATTGTTTGTTTTTTTCTTCGATAAAAGAGCTGATAATCTACAATCATCTGAGCAAATTTTCACGCATCATAGCGAACACTCTTGATTAAGTCACCTTTTAAATAGTTAGCTATAAACTCACGAATCAGAAATTTCCTACGGATTAACCCGACCGAGTTTAGCTTGTAGACAAATCATAACGAAAACGTCTTTATTGCAAAATAATGTAAATGGTCTAATATATTCGGCAGAAGCTTGCTGGCTATATAAACAGCATACGAACATTTAACCGGTCATAGTTACACATCGTCTGTTGACTTTGAAAGACACAATGGTGAGTCGAGATTATTTTAAAATTCGTACTACACACGTGGTCCTTTTTGGTTATTTGTTGAGTGAATTTTTACTATAACGGTTATCAATCAAGTTATTGACTTAATTTCTGTTTGAATGATAGTATCATATTTTCTGGTAACTCACAAAGGTTTTGATGAGGGATCAAAAGTCATTTTTATTTATATTAATCCTTATATTATTATGTAACTAACTAAGAAATAACTTTTGATGGCGAAGCCGAAGGCCAAGCCTTACGCGTTTTTTTCACGTATTCGCGGTTTACGTTGTTAGCGGGCATTCAGCGAGTTAAACTATAAACTCGGTTGCATATTTAACTTATACACATCAGTTAACACAAATATTAGTTGTTTCAGGATTTTTTGTAGGTACTTAATTTTATCTGTAATTGTAAATATATTTGTTCCACACGCACACATCTTCAGCCAGTAAACGACCACTGCTGAACAAAGGCACCCCTCTTAGAGAAGGGGTGTTGTATATTTGTTTACATAAATAAATAAATAAATATTCGGGACATCTTTTCACACAAGGTCATCTGACCCCAAACTAAGCAAAGCTTGTGATATGGCTGCCAGAGACTGATATACATACATATATAGTTTTAAATACATACTTAAATAGATATTAACAACCAGATATAGAACAAACACAAATGTTCATCACACAAATGTTTGTCCTAGATGGGAATCGAACCCACGCCCCCAAGCTCAGAAGGCAGGTTCACTACCACCTGGACCAACGGGCTATCAACATAATACAATTATTATTGGGGTTTTAGATAGAGGTACGACTGGCCTTTGATCATATTTAATTAGATTAATGCAGTTGTGTATCATTCTTACACCTAAATACGAAGCTATAGTGTAAATAATGTTATTTTGCATACTTGCAACATGTTTATACTTAAATTTTATTCCAAACTAAAACTTTTTCCTGGGTTCTCCAGCCTAAAGTTCAATTCACACCGTGCCAATGTTACAAAACAATTATAATATCCTTTTTTTATATTTGATTTTTTTGGTGTTTTTTTTACTAGTAGATATACTGATAGGATATACTGAAACCACTTTGTCTTGATATTAATTATTTATATTCATTTATTTTGGTAATTCGTTTAAATATGTCTTAAATTTTGAAAATTTTAATGAAAAGGCTCTTAAAAAAAACATTTAATAGTTTTTGCTTAGATTAACTACACAGAGATGGTAAGTTTCCAAACAACGCCTTCTCAAAACGTAAGCTACAAAGTCGCTACGTGTGCTGTGTTTACTTGCATCGTCACGCACACAGACGCAAAAATTATGCGGCAATAATTAAGTTAATTTTTTTGGGAGCTCTTAACACTATCACCTGACTAAGAGCACTGACCACGGAACACTATTACAGCGGGCATTGACTGCGCGGGCGTCGTTTGGTGTCATATATGGCTCCATTTGAACGGCTTAAATTTTGCGAATGTACTTGGTTTCTTATTTTATTATTCTAAGGGTTTTTGTCAATAAATCCATTACAGATCTGACAGTGATTATGCAAAAAAAAAAAAAAAGAAATATCGTTCATAATGTACGTACTTAGATGCGTTTTTTTGCAAATACTGCTCTGAGATGATTTAATTCTTGTTTTAAACTATCACGGTTGTTCACTAAAGTTATATGATTATTTACGGGATATTTACCGTGGTAAGGTTGTGGAATGAGCTTCCGATTTTTCGGCGCAGTTACATGCACCATGTTCACGGGAAGAAGTCTTCCCGAAAATAATTCTTGACTTTATTTATTTGTAGAATACAGTCTAAATACACAACGAAAAACACAATTCACAAATTATATCTCAAGGAAACAAAGACGAGTTTGAAAATAAATAAACTGAGTTGAACGCATACACCAACATCTGTAATGTGAAAGCAGCCTAAATATCCGGTTACAGATAAATTCATCATGGGCATTTGTATTTTAAGTAATTTTTTCAAGAATACAATATCACTCTACGTCCTAATATGAGGCTTATTCAGACCTAAGCGTTATTTGCTAACGCAGTGGGTTTCAAAAAATACCGCGAGGTATGCCGCTTGCAGTTCATACCAATACCCTGCGGAATAGCGCGCGGTATTTTTCGCTACCTACAGCGTTAGCGAATTAATTTCGCTTAGGTCTGAATAGAGAAGTTAGAGCTGCAATATAGATGTATATCGTTTTTTGTTTCAGAAATCCTTCGTCGCTATTCTGGCCCTCGTGGCAGTTGCCGCTGCTGATGTATCCCATCTCTTGAAAAGTCCCGAAGCCGATGCTCAGATTTTAAAACAGACAGCCGATGTTGAACCGGAGAAATACTCATACAGCTATCAGACCAGCAATGGTATCGCTGGCCAGGAATCTGGTGTGGTGAACAACGCTGGCAGGGTAAATTTAACTTTTTTGTACCTTTGATGTTAATATTTTCGTCCACTATGTAAGTGTCCAAAATGTGAGCAAACCTACATTTTTTTTTTCTATCATTGTCATCAGCCCTGAATAACCCACTGCTGGGTATAGACTTCTCTTTGCTTAAGCCACCCTTAAATTGCACGAATATAATATAATTATATATAATAGACGAATATAATATAATTATATTCGTGTACATCGTCAAAGTTAATTTCATGATGCAGTGACAGACAAGAATAAACTGACGGACAGACAAGCACGTCGATCTTATGAGCGTTTATTGTTGCACTACGGGACCCTTAAACTAAGTAAAATAAGAAACAACCTATTTGGCGTAAATCAAGAACCATTTGGATTTCGGGTCAGCAGGGTCCAAAACGCCAAAAGGTCGACTAAATCACTGGTCACAACAATTAAACTCCTAATCTTCCTAATAGAAAAAGATTGAAATTTAAATTAGATATTGGGTTTTGTGATGGTATTTTTAATTTTAATATTTTTTGAACTTTCGAAACGAGTAAAGATATGAAAAGATACAAAGGTTATCAATAACAATTCAATGAACTGTTACTTAATCGAGTAAAAGTGAGGGTGCAGACATGATCCAGACATGTAGCCAAAAATAATTATGACGCAATGTAACGCAGACTAGTCAAGGCCAACACCAAAATCCAAGATCGAAAGGATGTACCATAAAACAAGAAATTATAATCTAAAATTCCAATGCCACCATTATAATATGACATTTGAGAAGCACAGCTTACGGTCAATTAATGCAAATTTTATATACTTAGCCTTGATATTTGGTGTAAGGTCAAGTATTTACGTAACAATTGGAATTTAAATAAATTTTTGGATCATCGTCTTATTTTATACCTAATCCATGATTCTTGGCCTCACTTGCTCAATGAGGTAATTTACAAATAAATATTTTGTGACCTAATTGTTCATAAAATAAAATTCAATCATTGACATAAGGCCTACACGATTTGCTTTTTGGTGCTTTGCAAGAGACAGCTGGTATTATTGACATTGTTATTACATACAACCGAAACGTGGACGGAAAAATATTAAATTATAAAAATTTAATTATCAATTATTTAATTTTGTGAAAAGAAATACCACTCGTTGCGTTTTTCCTTGTTATAAAATTCAAAGAAGTTGATTTTTGTCGAAACTCAATTAAGTCACATGTTGCAATCCTTAGATCATACATCTCTAAAAATCTTTGCCAGATATAATAAATTCACTAGGAATTGAATATTTTTTTGTCTTTTTTTATGAACCATAGGTACATAATATATATTAACAATATTTACAAAATATGATTACCATTTAATTTCATAGTAGTTCTAAAATGATTATAAAAAATACGAGGTTTGTTAATTTGGTAGAAATTAGTTAGCCTAAAGCATTCATAATACTCATTTAACTCGATTATTACGGTAGTTAAACGATACGAAATAATCGATACGTTAAATGAATCGAATAATTAGTACTTCGCCTACTGACCCAGTCCCCAATCCCTGAACATGCAGTTTATAAAGAACGTATTGACATACTTGTAGGTTGTAGGTACATACATACTTTTGTCGGTACGTATCTTACTCATAATGCCCGATCTCCCATCTTACCTTTTTATTTTATGGTTGAAAATTAACAGCCGAGTTTGGGGTTATTCCTTTTCCTCTGATTGGCACTCTGTTTGGTAGGACGAGCTGGAAAAAATGGTGTTCCCCTGCCTCCGATTATATTTTTTGATTAAGTGTTTTTAGTAGGAAACGCGTGAATGTTGACTGCTTACTTAACAATTACATTAAATGAATGAATTATTCATCTTTTTAAAATAATTTGCTATAGCCGCGACTTATGCATAGTGAAGAGCGGATGGTTTAGCAGACAAAAAAACTTATGGAACTATGAATTGTAATGAAGGAGACGGCTATGGCTTTGCTTTACGATCAGCTAGAGTTGTTTTCCATGCACAGTTGACTAAAATTGTAGCTAAGGGTCTCAAGAGTCTATTTAAATATGTATGTATTGGCAGACATATTACAAGCTTTGCTTAGTTTGGGGTCAAATAACCGTGTGCGCACAAGTTTCACGAATGTTGTCCCGAATATTACTAGTGAGATTGGCACTTTAATAATTTACCTAGTAGAATTCCGAATAGTTATTTACGAATGGGGAAGAAAAGTTCTTGAGTGGAAACGATGAACCGGAAGATGCAACGTAGGTAGGCCTCTGACTAGATAGACCTAGATCGACCGACGACATCGTAAGAGTCCAGGTTAAGATAGCTTAAATTAAACAAACACGATAAATAATACCGCTGGTAGCAGGCATTGTTCCGAAAACGCTGGCCTTATTATCTTTACTTGGTTTCTTTTATTTGTTATCGCCGTTTTTGTTTTTCTGAGAAATGTTACTGTGTTCCATACAAACTGTTTTTTTTTTGCAGGAGGACGCATATATCTCTGTACAGGGAGCCTTCCAGTACCCCGCTCCCGGCGGTGATCCGATTTCTCTCACCTACACTGCTGACGAGAACGGATTTAACGCCCAGGTAATTCATCATCTAAGTTATTTTTTACGTTATACTATTATTGTTATATTCAGGGTTTATTTTACGACTTTACGAGGTTTGCACAGCAGCGATACGAGTAAATGATGTTCTCTCAGGCAAATTTAAAACTGAGTCCGGCGTTCGACAGGGATGTATATTGTAGCCACAGCTATTCTACACTTATACAAAGTACATAATGTGAATTGTCTTGGAAGGACGGAATTAAGGTATCTCGGTAGGTGGACGCGTGATTAGTAACTTGCAATACGCTGATGATATTATGCTTCATGTACAAACAAAAGATGACTTGGACTTATGACACGTCTGGAAACCAATACTATCTAATTTGGGCTTGACCGTAACACATTACAAGACGAATGTAATGGTAGCAGATCGAGCAGGATACAACACCACAAAAGTACTGAGTGTAGTAAACTGCAAAGTGGTACAAGGCTACATCTATTTCGGCCCCGGAGGATGTGAAAACGAGATCGAGTGACGTTGTGCTATCACAAGATCAGCAGGAGAACGTCTGGGAAAGATAAAAAATTACAGGCACATAGCCAAGAAACAAAGGTCGTCTCATGAAGTGTCTCGTCTTTCTTATCTTTCTATGGTGGATGCAAAGAATGCAAGAGTCCAACGCATTCGCCTTGGAATTGCACTCTTTGTGCCCACCATAGAGAGATCTTAATCTCAATGTTAAGGTCAATATAATTATATATCAATATTTAATCTTGTGTTCAGACCGCGAAAGTCTAAAAGTTATACACTCCATAGGTACATATTTACTTACATCAATGTTATTAATAAATTAAATTTATTAAATTGTTTAGTTTAGTGTAAATTTATTTTTAGGCGGTTTCAGTGTTTAATTGTAGTTTATTTGAAATTGTAGTTTAATTAGAATTAAATAAATATTATCTTTAATAGTATGAGATTTAATAACTAATAACACAAAGGTACAACGCATATTTTTATATTTATAATTTTGAATACCATTGCAACTGTCAAAAGCAGGTGTTGCGATTACTTTGACATCTTACTTGTTTTGTAATTTTATGTCATAAAATTCACTCATAGAAAGAAAAAAAACCTTTTCTACGCTTACCTAACCAAAATAAAGTTTGAAAGAATTTCTATATGGTATCGGTTTAGTAGTTTAATGTGATGTTTTCATTTGAGTATTTATGTACTAATGGCTAAATTGTTTGTTTCAGGGTGCTCACCTCCCGACCCCACCGCCCACACAGGAAATCCCTGTTGCTATTCAAAGGGCTCTTGCATGGATTGCAGCGCATCCTTCTGCGGCTGAGAAAAGATACTAGGAAACATGTTATATAAACCCGCCACTGCCCTTAATTTTAATGTCTAGTCGAAGAAATTAAATAAAAGTTTACCTTGTACAGATTTAAACTATTTTATTTATTACCTATTTATACTTTTTTATTTATTTACTAGCTGTTGCCCCCGACTTCACACATGTAGATTTTAATTTATACTTTCATCCCTTTTTTCCTCTCATTATTCGGCCCTTTTGCAAAATTATTTATTACTATACATAATTATAACACCCTTATGAGAAATCTACTCGCCAAATTACAGCTTTGTAATTTAAAATTTCACAACAGACTTTTTTAACATCAACCTAAATACTTAGATAAGGTACATTTGTAAAACCTGAATACTAAATTTCATTACCCTATTATCAAAAGCATAGGCGTATAAGCGGAGGCGTATTTATATTTTTCATAATACAAATTTGTAACTTCCATTTGCCCTCCTTAATTTAGTTCTTTCGCAAAATCATATAATATCTTTTTAATAAACCTCTACTCTACCCTATACCATAAGGAACCTATTTGTGGAATTTCAGAACTTAGTTGCATAATTTTCAACACAAAATTGTAAGGATTGATTATCAATCATCATTACCAGTATCATTTCTTAGTAGACCTATAGACATAAGGAATCTACTTGCCAAATTATAGCTTTGTAGTTGCATAACTTTCAAACTACAATTTCACTTCCCCAATTCGTCCTTTTTGCAAAAATCTTATAATAGTATTTTTTTTTTACTATCAATCTGAATAGCAAATTTTATTTCGCTAACATCAAAAACATAAAAAAATTATAGTCCATTTGCTCCTTTGATACAGGCCTTACCCAAAACAATTTCTTAGCAGAAGTTCACACCCCATAAGTAATCTTCTTGTCAAATTAGTTACGTCTTCGTAGTTACAAAATTTTCAACACAAAATTCAAACCCCCATTTCTCCTTCTTAATCCGTCCTTTTCGGAAAAAAAGATTTCCTTATAAATTTTCAACCTCCATTTGCCCTCCTTAGTTCGGCCCTTTCACAAAATTATTTCTTAGCGAACCGCTACACCCCATAATGAATCTACTTGTGGAATTTCAGAAAGTAGTTGCATAATTATTTTCAACACACCATTCTAAGGATCGATTATAAATCATTATCATCATCATCATCAGTATCATTCCACCTCCTTTTTCTAATATAATGTATCCTTTTTCGCTCCCTTCGTACCTTTCGTACCTTTTTGAACCCCAGGATAGGTAGGGCCTGCATTGTTACTTTCCCTAGTAAATGGTTGTTGGTTGCAAGCGTGTCTCCTGTTAAGTAGTACTGACTTGGTAGTAAGCAAAGCCCATGTCTGCAAGCTTGCGTACATTCAAACCCCAATTTCACCTTCTTAATCCGCTATTTTAAATTTGTAAAAGTCTCACAACAGTATTTATTTATTTTAAACTAATAACTTGAATACCAATTTTTTTCTCCCTAACATAAAAAATAAGATTTTCAAATACATTTTCAAACCCCATTTGCCCCTTCAATTCGGCTCTTTCGCAAAATAATTTCTTTACGGAACTTTGCATAAGAGTTTTTGCCAGAATTCAGCTTCGTAGTTACATTTTTTTTTACACGCAATGCAAACCCGCATTTTACCTTTTTATTTATTTTATACCTTTAAACTGAATACCCAATTCTAAGTCGCTAACATCAAAAACAAAATGATTTCAAATAAACTTTCAAATTCCACTTGCCCCACTTAATTTGGCCCTTTCGCAAAAAACATTTCCCCATACAACAAACGTATTTATTTAACGTATTTTTGTATTAGCTCTAATGTAAAAACGGTACCTAATACGCACAAGTGCCAAACTTGGTTTGATTATAGTAAAAACTCTGAAATAAATAATGGCCAAGTGCGAGTCGGTGACTAATTTTTGTTCACCACCGGTTCTCAAACAATCACCGAAGTTAAGCAACGTCGGGCGCGGTCGGTACTTGGATGGGTGACCGCCTGGGTGTAGATGAATTATTGTTGTCTTTTGTACTACTTTTTTTACTTCCGTACAAAAACCGTTCCATCACAAGTTATGTGGTGGTACGGAACCCTTAGTGCACGAGCCTGACTCGCACTTGGCCGTTTTTTTAAAATATATAATATAACAGGTTTGCGTTTAACCGCCACTTCGCCTGATGTTAAGCGATGATACGGTCTACGATGGAGCACTCTTGCCTAGAAGACAACGTGATTCTAAGACACCCAGATTGTAACTATGGGGAAAAACCCATTCAGGCAGCGCGTTCCACAGTAGCAGTTCGCACAATAAAAGTGGAATCAAAGTGGTTCGTGTGAGTTTTCAGAAAATCAACCATGATATAGCCTATGACGATTTTTCGTTCCCACTCTGGCATCCGATAGAAAAATGTGCAGCAGGGAATTAGATCATGCAGATCCTATGTGATAACTTTTAAACTGGAACCCTAACAACAAGCAATTATTAACAAATTTACTGCTCACTAAGCTCAAATTGAATTCCATAAAAGAAGAGAACCACTAATAGTATTAAAAAAGCAGTGAATTTCGCGAACACTTCGTGACATGACTTATTTTAACTTTTTCTTTGCATATTATGTACTTTCGGCAATAAGTGAGCCAAACACGCGATGTACTCATCAGAATGTGGAATGGCAAATGCCAAATTTTGCAATTGCCATTAACACCGGTTGTTTGTATTTATTAAAAGTTAAATCATTCAGTTTTTGAGGA
This sequence comes from Agriopis aurantiaria, assembly GCA_914767915.1. Lineage (NCBI taxonomy): Eukaryota > Metazoa > Arthropoda > Insecta > Lepidoptera > Geometridae > Agriopis > Agriopis aurantiaria. Next base: position 12,365,596 of record OU611995.1, on the reverse strand, counting down.
AAATCTGTGGAATGCACTGCAAGAATGGGTGTCCCGATAGTTATAATCACGGTGTCTTCAAGTCGCGAGTGAATCGGTCTTTTCTTGGCAAGCGTGCTCCATCGTAGACCGCATCTTCGACGAGGTGGCGCTCAAACGGCGCGACGGCGTGGTGGTTAGTGAAAGTGCAAGTCGGGCTCGCGCACTGAGGGTTCCTTACCACCACAAAATTCAATAACGATATTACCAGTTAGTTATAACTTGGTAATGAACATAAGCTTGTCACCGACTCGCACTTGGCCATTTTTTATTATTTTGTTTTTTGTTGGTTTAGAGTACAGTAGATAGACAGTAGTAGGATTCATTTGCAAAGGCCTAGGGAAGTGCCACGCCCTTGTCAATTAAATAGGTGATAACTACAAAAAATCAGTAAAATTATAATTTTAAGTAATGAGATATGATATAATAGTGTCTAAAATTGTATATATTTTTATTGTAAATGAAAAAAAAAAACGTTTGTTTGCATTGAATAGGCTCCGAAACTAATGAACCGATTTGAAAAATTATTACACTGTTGGAAAACTACACTATAGGCTATATCTATGCCCGTGCGAAGCTGAGGCGAACCACTAGTACTATATAAAGTAGAAGCTCCCACATCTAGATCATCTATATGGCGAGTGGAATACCAATAAAAGCAAATAACGTCACGATAAAAACTAATACCATTTTTAGTGTCAATGTATTGACTGTGCAAGACTATGGAGTATATTATAGGATTGTGACGTCTTATGTTTCGATAAATGTTTTCGATACAAACTAAATGTAGCTAACGTTTTTTTTTATGACGTATATTTTAAAAACACAGCAGAAAAGATTTTAAACACTAGCTATCGTGCGTATTACCCAACTTACTGCCAAATACATAAGTAGAATACAAACATTACTGTGTTTGAGATTAGATTCAAGGGCAATATTTCCAGTGGAATTGCAGAGAAAACCTAATTCTAGCAATATTGCAGAACAGTGCAATATTTCAAATTTCAAACTTATATTTATTTTACTACTTTATCGTTTCATAAATAATACGAAAACTAACAAAACAGATCAAATTGTACTAAGTGCTCAATTTTAAGGCTTGCGGTATTGGTCTACAAAGTTACAGTTTCATCATTGAATTTCGGTGCTCATAGCCCTTATTTATTCATCACAAACGCAAATCAACTAATGAACTCACGCATTATAATTCCAATACAAACATAATAAGCGCGCAAACACTAGAGATCCATAATAGGCCCAGGGAAACCAGAACAGTGTGATACGGCTTTTTAGGAAAGACCAGAAAAGGTAGAGATCAAACGGTACGTAAAATCAGTAGGTAACCGGTATTTATGATTCAATTATTAAAAGCGACGCGACATGCAGCTCTTTACCTTTTTTTTATATTCACAGTGGTCTTAGTTGGTAAAATAAGTGATACATGATGGTGATTCATATTTTTTTACAATTCATCTATTGATCAATTAAGTAAAAAATCAAATAGTTACATACGCCATATCTATACTTATTATTACAAAAGATTTTAAATATGCAAGTGAAGTAAAGTTTACTCCCATTAACTCGGTAGGTCAAGGTACCAACAAATACAGAGGTGTGGTGAGTAGTTTATATTCGAGACTAACACAATTAGCCTTTTATCCTAGACAAAAGCATCATTTTCATACTTCTTAAGCACCTTTCATACTCGTCCTCTTAGATCAAAGGATACCCTGTCCCTTAAGTCCCTTTCAGTGCGTTCCGAAAATTTTTATGGCAAATCGTTTGCATTTCAGGCTGCATTTCAATTGTGGAACGCGTTGCCCGTGCATATTAGACACGCTCCATCGCTCGCTGTTTATAAAGACCGTGTAGAGTAATTTTATTTGTCGCAGTTGCCACCTTTTTGACGCTGTTGTTGTTTATTAACTATTAATATTGATTAATTTTGTATTTTTATGTATTAGTATATTATCGTAATTTTAAGTAATATAAGTATTAGAATGTATTGTTATTAGAATGTACGGTTTATATTATACCTATCACATTATTCAATATTGCACGCCCCACCTTCTACCTCCTCTATGAATCTTCTCCATAAGGATACCTGGAAGAGATCGCTCTAAGGCCGCCGATTAATGCACTAGTTTTAAGCTGTTTTATCGTGTGTATAAAATTTGTGGTGTGAACAATAAAGAGTTTATCTATCTATCATTTCTTTATTGTGAAATACTTCAGCTGGTAGTAAAATTATCTCGAGACAAATAATTTGTATTAATGGAAATCCGGTATATCAGTCCTTACTGTGAATAACACAAAAGTGGGGTGCAGTGGGCGGATAAATATTGTCCCGAAACCAACAGGCTTCATTAGCAATGAGTGATGTAATTAATTTCACAGTTCGATGGATGGAGTGCTTCGGAAGCGGTAATAATGGTTATAGCGGCTTTTGAATATAATAGTATAGTAGTAGGGAAAACGTTTTAACGTTTTGTTCACTGTGTTATATATTTTTTTGCTTTTGTGCACCATAAAGTTCGAACTGTCAAGTGCCGGTTGTTTATGATCGGCATCATGCTGATGCTGGTTTGTGACAAAAAAAATAGCATGAGCTGTATTTTTTTTTTTTTTTCCTTTGTATACATAATATTGTGTTCATTCTATGTATAAAATGTCTGTGTCTATAGATGTAACTAGATGTATTTTAAATGTGGGACTTATCACGTATTATTTAATTTAGGTAAAAAATATGTACCTTTTGCTCTAGATGTAACTAGATGTGTATTCATGGAATCGAACAATGTGAACTTGCACCTCTTACATAGTAAAAAATATTTCCCTAACTTCACCGAGCATGCAAACTCTACCAATGCAAAACCGCTGGCGAGTCGCTTAATTCCATTTACTGCATTTGGAGTCCCACTCAAAGCGGCCGACTTATCGAATTTGGCGTTCATGCCAAATACGAACGTAATGGGGATTCATCGAGCAGAGGTGCTAATGAATGATGCAGGCACTGTTTACGACAATTAATGCGTTTTGTTTTTGTGTGTTATATAAGCACATAATAAGTCTCATATAAGTACACAGTTACGCAAAACGCTGGTGCTAAGCCAAATATTTTAAAATATATTTTTTAATTTAAATTTTATTTTAAAAATATTGTTTTAATAATTTTTTTAAGTGGTGAAATGCGCGAGCAAAATACAAGGCACATGTAAAATTGGCTCTTAATACAGTCACTGCAAAAAAAATTATAGAAAGTGTGATTGTTTATTCATTCCACTTTCACGCAGCAGCAGAACAACAGATCGACCTGATTTTAGGGAATTAAGTAGATTTTTTTATCTCCGAAAATATTATGCTTCCCTGGGGAATATCCATGAGGTTGAAACTACGGGATGAAGTTAGGTGGGTTGTTCCTTTTTATTTACAAACACATAATTATTTTTGGCTATCGTCATTTACACAAAAAATGCTAATATATTCGATTGAGGGCAAATACAATACTAAAATTTATTCGACGGGCATGTGTGCTTTACAAAATGACGCCATCCAGTTCTATCTTCATGCAGTCGGAAAAATCGTACGGAAACCGGTACCCAAGGGCGTAGATAGGTACGGACACTGGGCAGAGGTACGTACACTCTCTTCTCTTTCTCCTAGGAGAGCGTGGATAAGCACTTATGTTAAAAGAGCTTCCCAATCTAATAGTGAATAATTTTAAATAACTTTGCATTTGCCCGTAACCTTACCCCCCCTCAAAAAAATCTTGGCTACGCCCTTGCCTGAACCTCAAAAGTTGAAAGACATTATTATTTATTGCATTCACCAACATGCACTGACCCAGAATGGTGGATGAGAGCTCACCCTCTCTCATTCTCTCTGAGAGAGCCTGAGGCCTGTTCGTCAGCAGTGGGAACATGATAGGCCAATAATGATGAATAATGAAAATATTCTATTCAAATGATGAGTGAGATAGACTTCAATCTACTGACTTTCTGTTCTGTACCATTGTTCCACGACCAAATTTTCCAAAGATTCCGACACTTTAGCTAAACCGATAGACTATTTTTAAATTAAGATTACAAATCAACTTAAGCAATTCAATTTCTAAAACTGTGGATGTACCAAAAAGAGACGCCAAAAAAGTATTCCTAATACTTATTCCGTAAAACAATTTTCCCGACTAAGATATTCCCAATATATTGTAATATGTTGCCAATGTTTTCCTATCTGCTCTTCATGTGAATCCTTAGCGAGCTGATCTTATTTACGATGGCGACGTTATTTTCGCGATCAAAAAAGTAATTTCATTTTATTACAGGACATTGCTTTCCCGTGCATTGCTGAAGCCGGTAAACGTATGTAAATGAAAATTTATTCGCAGCCGCCCCATCCATTTCCTCAGTTTCAAAGGCACTGCCAAGAAATTGTGTTGTGACGCACCTCGAATAAAGTTATATTTATATGGTCTGCAGAAATAAGCTGCCTGCTTCTATCAGGCATACCAAATCTCTTCACATCTATTCCATATATAATTATCTAAATCAATTGCTGTTCGTTAGTCTCACTAAAACTAAAAACGGCTTGACATATTTAAATACTTTGCCACTGGTAGCGGCCTTATCGCTAAAAGCTCTTCAAGGCAATTAAGGTTAAACGGGGAAAGTAATAAATACTTTTCATTATACAATTAAATAAATACTAACATAATTGTGATACAGATAACAAATAAATCAAATATTCTGTATATACTTATTTGATTTTTTTAAGTGGGCTAAAATCAATATTTCTTGTTAAGAATCTTGATTTTTCAAAAATCCAATGCATTGTTAATTTTCATCAAAATTGGGCTCGAGATTCCTTTGAGTACATTTTGATATTCCTTATAGTTGTTATTTGGCTATCCACGCCCACTTGAAAAATTCACCCTGTATATACAACATACATACCATACATACCAGCCCATCGTTAATAACGGCTGCGTGTATCAGGATCGGGTAATTTCACAGTTGTCGTCTCGCATCCCCGCTTCTATTAGAGGAATCACCTGGGAACGAACGCCGATAAGATCTCTAACTCGTGTGCCACTATTGCTGTTGGTGCCTTACTACAGGAATACGACATCAAAACCATTAAACAAATTTACATAGTGAAATTAAACATGCGTGTATTCTGATTTAATATCATTCTTACCGTTTCAAACTCTTTGCAGTGTCCGTAGACTGGTGTCTTTAGAAATGTTATGAAATTATTTACAATTACCGCTAATGGTTTTGTGTATTATTTTTGTAAAGTTTTGAGTCAAAACGTTCCCCTGCACATGGTTTTTACCCACTGTCTAGGCCTATGTTTGCGTACCGGGAAGATGAGATGGCGCAATGGTATCAACGCAAGGAGCGTCCTATACTGTAGGCCATCCCATCTTCCAAGGAATCAAGGTTATGCCGTCCGGCCTCTAATTTAAATAAATTTGGATTTAGGTTTTCAGTTGATTTAAAGCTTAGAATAAAAGCTCAAAAGCTCAGAGTTGGTAAGTTTCCAAATAACGCCTTCTCAAAACGTAAGCTACAAATTCGCTTTGTAGCTGACGTTTCGATTGGTATTTTAAACGATTTAAGCAAGAAAATTAATGGTTTACCTGTGGAATGTCACACCATAACTCTTATGCTGCTTTTCTGATTTGTTGTGGTACGATTTCACCGCGCAAATTGTCATAGTAAATTTTTTATATATTTTTTTGGTGTCATATATGACACCATTTGAATGGCTTAAATTTTGCGAATGTACTTGGTTTCTTTGTGTAGTTATTCTAAGGTTTAAAGTGTTTTTCTCTTTGGTCTTTCCCAGCAGCTGGTGGTCTGTTTAAGAACAAGTTTTCCTAGTAAGAACAAGTTGGCTGGATCAGGCTACACACTGTTGGCACTTTCTAATGCCCGCTGTAGATTCCCTTTTACCTCTTATTTTGTTTGTCATGTTTTATGGTATTTTTCGAATAGTGCCTATTTCAATGGTAAGGGAACGAAATGCAATACACTGCCTCGGTGCAGCGAGCGTAGCACTGGGACATTTACATTTCAGAAGATACATAAACTAAACGGTTTATTGCTATAACGTAAATACAAACAGCTTTAAGCTAAGTGCATTGCAACCAATCATTATGGCTTGCTACGCCATAACAGCCTAAGTGGTATAATTTAGCTTGAAATGAACTGCACTGAAAGCGCATAGGTCAGTGTTATCTTCTTCTGACTACGACTTAATTGCTAGCCGCCATGTTTATACAATACCTTTACTCACCATCAAAACAAGTTATGCTCAGCGCTTTGGTGACTGTTAATATTTTCGTCTATAAGGTAGTCAGTGGCGTAGCTATCGGGGGCTAGGTGGTGCAGTGGCTAGGGGCCCTTAAGCTCAGGGGGCCCTTGGGCCCCGAGCAGCAAACCTCAAACTGAGCTTGCAAAAAATTCTCCTACCTTTAGGATTTAAATAATAGGTTGCAACACGACTTTAATCGTGGCAGCTCATACACATACTATTATTTTGATTTAAAATTCAAAAAAACACTAAAGTTAGAAAAATTATAAGTATAATGTGGTGTTGCCAGTTAGAAAGTACCGGTTGGACGCTAGTGCCCTCCAGAGCTCAGTTTTGGCAGAGAGGAATATTCTCGCAGACGATTTCCCTACCCTATGGGTATATGAAGAACAACCCTTGATCGAATAAAGCTACGTTTTTTTCAAGTTGGTGCCAATACTCGGGTACCCAGTGCTAGGCATAAGTCTTATCAGCTTGGCTATGGGCTGGTTTGTTTGGGTTTTAGGCTTTTTGGTATTTGTCAAATGTTACAGACACAGAAAAGAGAAGTAAATAGAACGGGAATGAGAAGGCAAATCTGTCACCAGCCATTATGACAGAACCTTGATTGAACATTCGTATTTAGATCAACGCGTCGAACTCCGCATCCAAATAAATAAATAAATAAAATAATCTCTGACTGATTTTGAATGACTGACATTTGGTTTATATTGGTTTGGTTTAAATGTCCCGAATATTTATTTATTTATTTATTTATTTACTGGTGCAACTGGCTACAACAAATTTCTTACAAAAATGCCTTGGCAGCCGTTGTAATTTAAACAAAAAACAATTTATATTTTCTGTGGTTATAAAATAAAATATTCGGGCCATTTTTTCACTCACGGTCATCTAACCCCAAACTAAGCAAAGCTTGTGATATGGCTGCCAGAAACTGATATACATACATATATAGTTTTAAATACTTATACATACTTAAATAGATATTAACAACCAGATATAGAATAAACATAAATGTTCATCACATAATAATGTATGTCCTAGTCGGGAATCGAACCCACGCCCCCAAGCGCAGAAGGCAGGTTCACTACCAACTGTACCAACGGGCTATACAGATGACGCCACCGATGCTTCGTCAGCAGTGACGATTCCTGTCTCAGAGTTCGTCAGTCGTGATGAATTAGGCTGTCTTTGTCTAGACACGGCCAAGGCACTTAAAAGTAGTATAGTTTAAGCTTATTTTTGGTTCAGACTTGTTTAAAATGCCAGCAGTTAAGGACCACGTCTCAGTACCATATGTCATCACTGGTACTACACACCGGTCAAAGACCCTTGTCCTTAAGCACTAAGGTTAAGGTATCTTGGACGAGAAGATGTCACGCAATTTCCCGAACTACTGCGAGTTTGCAAGTTGAAGTGGCAATGGGCAGGCCACATCGCTCGGAGAACCGATGACCGATGGGGAAGAAAGGTTCTTGAGTGGAGACCACGAACCGGAAGACCCGTCCCGAATATTATTACTATGTTCAGCAGTGGACGTCTTCTGGCTGATGATGATGATGATGATCTGTCATCAATCGAGATGCATCTTGACTAAAAGTGCTGGCATGGTTTACTGTGGCTTCTTATTTTGTGGATCAGAGTAACTACGCTTAACAAGGAAGAACAGGAATTCTCGTATTGATTTCCATTAGATGTTTGTTAGTCACGCGAACCAGTATTACGTCTCTTACAGTAGCATGAAACTTTCTATCGGTAAATCGAGAAAATTGGTGTTGAAGTATTATATATACAGACAGTAACTGTTAACAGTGGTTATAAGCCATTTTACATTTTAACAAATTTTACTGTAGGACCCTGAAACCGCGGAAAATATATGGGATATTAGTATTCAAGCAAATAAACAATTACCTGGCAACTTTAGAGTATTTTATACTATTTGGGCGGTATTTAATTATATTTGCCAAAAGTTAAATAAACAGTTACTATATAAACTTGAATTACTGAGTGAGCGCCTGTAATATTAAAATGGGTATTGAATATCAGAGTAGAACCAAATTAAGTCAGTAGGTAAGGCCTTCTAACCTCCTGAGCATTTGGTGTTTTTTTAGGAATCCGTACCCATAGGGTAAAAACGGGACCCTATTACTAAGCCTACGATGTCTGTCCGTCTGTCTTACCTATGTAAAAGGCCGTTATAGATAACCGGTTGAAATTTTCACACAGTATGTAATACAATCGTAATAACAAATAACAAAAAAGTTAAAAAAAAATACGAAACGGGGTGGGTCCTCATACAACAAACATATTTTTTTACGTAGTTTTGTATTAGCTATAATGTAAAAACGGTAATACGTAGAAGCGTCAAACTTGGCATAATAAAAAATATATATAAATATAATATAGCTTGACACATGTAAAATGTATGATATGACTACAATAACTTTTTTTACGGCTTAATTTCATGTAACCCTGCATTCGCAAGACTTACTTAGACTTATTGATGCCTGCGTCGTGGTTTTACCATCGTACTATCCGCCAACGCCTGAAAACTCATCCAAGCATAGACCAGTGGACACCGCACACTGTGCAATTCACAATAATTTTTTGTGTCTCACACCTGCAAAATGTGGAATGAGCTACCTTCCGCGGTGTTTCCGAAAAGCTACAACATGAGGTTTTTCAAAAGACGAGTTAATAGAGTATTAAAGGGAGGGTCGGCAATGTAGTTATGGTACCTCTGGTGTTATAAGTATCCAAAGGTGAAGGTGACTACATACCATCAGGCAGCCCGCCTGCTTGTTTGCCACCTATGGCATTCAAAATATAAGAATTATTTTAAACTGTTTGTAACCGCTACACACTGCAATTTTTAATCATATGCCATTAAATGTGATAGAATACATTCTACAGTTACCGGTTGTGTTAAAGCCACTCTTGTGATGTAAAAATTTATCTTCAAACAAAATTAACAAAATATTTTGATCTTTACCCGTAGCTTTGTCCTGACTGTGCCGACTTACGCACATTTTTTTAAAATATGAGCGTAAAGGGCATGATTCTACACTATTATTCAAGCCAACATTCCGAAAATTCTTTTTAAATCCCTTAGTGTACAATTACGTATTCCCCTAAAAAGTAACAGGAATAATGTAAAGGGCTTAGTGATTCTAATTATACAGGCTGCTTAGTAAAGCTATACCGATATACCTAAGCGAGCACCGTGACTGTAAACTAAACTAATGTCGTAGTAAACAAAGAATATTAAGTTTTATTCCATAAAGAAGTTCATTACTTTCAAGGCAGATAAAAAATAAATAAAACATTTGATAGCAGAAGTTTATAAATGTAGGTCGAAATGTAGCCAAAATGCACACAACGAGAGTACATTTTTAATTGCATAAATATTTAGTAAATGATAAAAGAAACGCATACAAAATGGCCTTGGATTTTTATATGACTGTATTCCTTTTGTACAACTTTTATTTAATTTTCTCAAACATAGCAAAGATATGTATTAAAATATCACGACAATATATTGAACAAATACCTAACCACGTAGGAGAATTAGAAAAAAGCGTAGATCACCAATCATGTTAAAATGCCCGTATAAAATTATAATTATACTCGTATAACGTATGGGCAATTTACTATATTATGATCAATATATGCCAATTATGTTATCACATAACATCAAGTAATTTGCTGCGATGCCAATATGTAGCATTTTCATTCTAAAGTTATCGCCACACCAAACTGAGCGATATGAAGCAACATAATAAACTAGGCAATACATTCAATTAATTCATATTGGTGATATGTAAGGTAAGCAATACAAAATATTTATGGAGTAATTAGAGACAATATCACAAAGAATAGAACCGATTGCTCTACTACTTATCTTCTGCAATTGTTTCTGGGCAATAATTGCTGAAAAAACTCTCCACGTGAGATCCCTTAAAGTTAAGTGTGAAAAGGAAAATACTTAAATAATATTAAGAAAGTGTATTCAGAGAAATATTGTCTACTGGGTTACGTGAAAAGGGTGTAGAAATCTAATAATGTAATAGGTATACGCATTATTATGTTTGGGTATAGATAACTGTAAATAGTGAGTAATAATAAATTTCTTGAATTTAGTAGGATGTTTTTCCCCCAAATATAGTGCACAATAAACGTGTTCTAACTAAATTTTATGATGGTTTCAGTTTTCACTCGTTGCCAGTCGCACTAACCCGCTTAGGTGTGTCAGCAGTTTTTAACGAGGACAGCTCCGGCATAGAAACATTTCGTGCTGGGACATTTTTCTTCATTTTACCTTATTTGAATAACGAAAATGTATTTTACCTGAGCGTGGTTTACAAGTTAATTCCGCGGAAGAAGTTGGAAACGGGCACAATTAAAATTGTTGTATTTTAGGACAAGAGAGGTAATTTTGGAAGACGTTCTCCTGATTTGATTTTTAAAAGCGCCTTATTTTACTTTTTGTGATACCTGGGCTTTAGAATTTTGCGGAGAAAATGAAAATCAGTCAGTTATTGAGTTTTTTTATTACAAGGTTTTAGGAATACCTCATTATTAGTACATGTATAAAATGTGGTATTTAGCATCACTTATACGACCTATTATGATTGTCAATATCCAACGTAAAAATAACGCATGTTACGCATTCACTTTTTTTCGATCGTTGCTCTCACAAACGCAGTAATCGTTGACGTTGACATGGTCCCACTTGGTTATTTTACATAATATGTTTTTTTTTCAGAAGATGGAATAGAAAATGTAGGCACTGCTTCGCGATGTGGAAGTACAAACTCCCTTAGCTAGGAAAGTAAAGCTTTAATTTTATGGGCAATACTTTAATTCAAAGTGATGTTATCTCGAGGGTCCATCAACGAGGCGGCGTTTTTTACCAATTTAATTAAACTTTGGACATTTCACCCTGTTCGGTGAGGCTTTTTTATAACTAGAGGAAAACTTTCATTGTAAGTCATTTTGTATGATAACGTGTGAGATAGATAACGGTTTACGACTGAGTTTGTTAGAAAATATTAACGTTCTGCGCCTGCGGGCTTGCACGCGGTTTTTTCTAATTTATTTATATTTAACCCCCGTCGCAAAAAGAGGAGTGTTATAATTTTAACGTGCGTATAATATGTTTATCTGAGTATCTGTCTCTCTTTGGCATTGTAGCTGCCAAACGGGTGAAGCGATTTTGATATGAGTTTTGTTATTGAAAAGTGATTTGATCGAGAGAGTATTTTATTATTTCAGGGTTCCGTATCCAAAGGGTAAAAATGGGACCATATTACTAAGCCTACGATGTCTGTCTGTCTGGCCGTCTGTCGGTCCTGCCTTTAAATGGCTGTATCTTCCGAACCGTAATAGATAGCCAGTTGGAATTTTCACAGACAATGTATTGTTACGGCGGATTAACTAAGAAAATAAAATAAAAAAGTCAAAAAGTAAAAACCAAGGGAACATACAACAAATGTATTTTTTTTACGTATTTTTGTATTCGCCCTAATGAAAAACCAGTAATACGAGTATGAAAAAATTGTACAAGCGTCAAATTTGGCACGATTATAGTACATACTTTATAAATAAATAAATATTTTTGGGACATTTTTGCACACACGGTCATCTGACCCCAAACTAAGCAAAGCTTGTGATATGGCTGCCAGAGACTGATATACATACATATATATTTTTTAAATACATACTTAAATCGATATTAACAACCAGATATAGAACAAACACAAATGTTCATCACACAAATGTTTGTCCTACATGGGAATCGGACCCACGCCCTCAGGCTCAGAAGGTAGGTTCACTACGAACTGGACCAACGGGCTATCAAAAGTAACTTATTTAGTCGCGAGTCGGGGTTTGGCGCCCGAGCGTAGCGAGAGCGCTAATAGTTCGAAGGACTAAATAAGTCTTGAACCCCGAGATAAACACTGTGCTTTTCATTACGAATACAAGGAAACTAAAAATAAAAGCATGAACTGATTGTGTTAATACAAATCTGCTATACGGAAGTATAAACAAAACTCTACAATGAAGATCGGATTCCTACCAATATTTTTTTATATTTAATTTTTTTTAACTTCCTGACACTGGCAACTGCATGAGAAGTGCAGGACCACAATCCTCTGAGAAAAAAGATGTTGGAAAATGGTTCAAAACAAATGTGAAAATAGAACTAGTTTAAAAAAAATATAATTTGAGTGTCTGTCAGTTTTCAACTGTCACTGCCAGTTGAAAGTGATTTTCCCTAGGGCTGAAACGTATTACTTTCAACCCGCTCCTCAGGCAACTTCAGACCTACTTTCCGAGTATGAGTAATGAAATTAATATATATTTATTACATCTCACAGATTTTATATTTGTTTCAGATAAAACTTCAAGTATATATTCTGTCTTCCTTTCTATACCTATACTATTGATTTATCAAGTTTTACAACTATTGACTCGATGGTTTATTCGTGAAAATGGAACAGGTAAATGAGAAAGTATATTTATAAAGCTTATTCTATTACTATATGTAATGAATAGACAGAAATACAGCCATACATAATTACTTACTTTTGCATCATTTGTAATAAGTATTAGACAATATTATTTTAGTACTTAGGTAGGTACACAGGTACATTTTTGGTGGACAAATCAATGGAGAAATAGAAAAAATTTATCGTTACTTTATATTTATCTTTGCAAACGTGTTATCATTCATTTTTAAGCTTTCTGAAAACTGTTCTTTTTCTGAGCTAAAACATTCAAGATAGACACGAAGACGCAAATTTTTCATCTACAAAAAAAGAAACGCGGTCTCCGAAGATATTGGATTTTGATTTCTTTGGCGGGCTCACAGGCCCGAAAATACCTAAACAGAACTTCTTTTAGGTTGCCATAGATGTCTGTCTATCGAAGCCAACTAGATCCATGCGCTTTGCGGAAATCAAAAATACGCATGCGCGATAACCATGGCGTCGAACAAATGACAGTTGTGACAACAAACGCTACGGCGAGGAATGTTTTACTCAATTTCCTTGAAAAAATCATGTTTCTCTCGATCTATTATTCAATATTCTTAATTATTTTTGTTATTTTGGATTAGATTTAGCTGTAATTTTTGCAGATCAGTGATCCAATTGTTTTGAGGTTAGTTTTTATCTTGTGTTTACGGATTTTGTGGTGGTAAATAATTCAAAACTTTTGCTGCAGTGTCCTTCAAAGTTTATTATTTCTAATATTCTATTTGTGTAATATCATTGAAAGTGTGCCCAGGCAACTACGAGTCGTGAAGAGCTGAAAGTAGTGCTACGTTCTAGCTGACAAGGTATGTGAATACTTCTAATTCATGCTCAATGAAAACCCACTCTGGTAGTAAAGGGTCGTAAACGAAAAATTACAGCGATTTGAACCTTACGTCCTAACCTTTTAGACTGCGTATTGTTATGAAGAATATGTGAAGTTTTTTGGAGTAAGTAATACATAATCAAAGCTAGAGCATTATGTTTATATGAACGCTTTCTTCTTTGCTATTATATTTTGGATAGGGGACGGTTCAGACAAATACCAGCTCAATGATCTTGAATCGGTAGACCGGCGTACTGTTCGACTTATAGGCGATGAGAAGTTAGTGGCTAAGAAACTTCTCAGTCTGGAACACCGCCGTAAAGTAGCGAGTCTGTAAATTTTCTACAGGATGCATTTCGGAGAATGTCCATCGGAGCTACATGACCTTATCCTACCATCCCCTTTCTACTACAGTAGGTACATGTAGAAAATTGGCTCACTACATAAGTACATAAGAATGTACGTAGTGTGGAATTTCCTTGGATACGTTACTTACGTACCAAACGTTTCGATTCTACGTTTCTAATCCGTACGGCCAAGTATGGGAACAACCTGCCGGCTAAGGTAAACGCTGGTAATCTCGGCAGTGTCCCAATACTCGTCAGATTGTGAAAAAAGACCTGCTATTTATTTCTACTATGAACTAAATAAAAACTTTTTATGTAAACATATTTTTGGTAATATACTCCATAATTAAAGGTTGTCACATTTAGTCAAAAATACAATGGAATTGGAGAAAAGAGCTCCTAAAGTTTGGGATTCCGAAATTTGTGTTTTTTTTTAAGTTTAGTTACTAAACCTGTGGTCCTGCGACCACTTTTGTTTTTGCGTTAAAGGATCAGTCGGTCACTTTTGTAAGTATATGATTATTTTGTGAAACACTCAAGTTAATTTTCTAATGATTATAAACTATAATATGATCATATTTTTATTATTCGTTTCTTTTTTTGTATGTGACAGGTACTGGTACTTTATAATCCCTCTTGAGCCATTACTCGTCAAAATTTCTATTATTTTGACGGCTTCTGGGACATGTATGACAAAATGCACGTAATATCGTCAACGTGTTTATTTTGAACCTTATTACACCGTGATACGGGTTTTTGTTTGCGGCAGGCGCGGCGGCGGTCAGATATTTACGTGAAAAATAATTAATAAATTAAATAGACAATAGACAAATTTTTATTTATGGAAGAAAAGAAAAAAAAAAGAATTAATAGAAATAAATACACACATTACAAAGAGTTTTCCTCCACAAACCGGTTCCAACTCAGCATAATGCTGGTTGCGAACAACCAGCGCTGGTCTTCCGTTGGAGCCGCCGGTGACATCACCCATGGCCAACATTACACCCAACAGCACACGACAAATTAAATAATAATAATAATATAGCAACAACAACACATAATACATAACAAACATTTAATATAAACAAATCATAACATAAATACATAATACTAATAAGGTTATTCGAACTATCTCAATAAAAAATAAATATGAAACTAATTAAAAGAAGAAATTTAGACATTTACTCGGACATGAAATAAAAAACACAAAGTCCCTATAAAAAAAACCCCATATAGCACTGGTGTCTGTTATTAAAAGTGCTTCGCATTTTTGATGCTCAAAAATAAATCTTTTAAGCTTAAGCTTAAATAAATGTAAACTATGCAGGTTCCTTATATGATATATAAGGAACCTGATGAGGGTACATACCTCAACTACTTTATTTAGCTTGGATAATAAGGAATAGGTATGTATTTTAAAGTCTGGAAGTATTGCGGTTTTCAATTAGGACATCGCTTATCGCACTAGTCTATAAATTTGTGTGTAAGATTATTGAAAATTTGTGTGGAAGATGTATTTATTTATGTACTTTTTTTCTTCATTAATAGGTTTGCGTTGTGTGAATCAGTCACACAACTGGCAACGGAGACAGCTATGCTATTCCAGCCATAGTTCTGAAGACATGTGCGCCTGAATTGTCTCCTATACTGACTCACCTCTTTCGTCTCTCGCTTGAGACTCGTTAAGTGCCGAAGTCATGAAAGCTTGCAAACATGCAACTTGTGCCCAAAATAGTAGTAGTGCCGATTCTGCCAACTACAGGCCAATCTCGATCACGTCCATACTCTGCAAGACTATGGAACGTGTCCTCAACAACAGGCTCCTGGCGTATCTAGAATCTAATGATCTCCTCAGTAACCGGCAATACGGATTCCTTCGAAATCACTGGGGATCTTCTAGCGTAGGTAGGTATGCCACACACATCTGGAGTGAGGCCATCGAGAAATGCGGAGAACGCTCGCCGTTTCCCTCGAAATTTCAAAGATTTTTGTGAGGGTTTGGCATGGTGGCCTTATTAGCAAGCTCTCTTTATTTGGCTTGTCAGCTGGTTTTATTGCGTGGATATCGGACTTCCTGAGGGATAGATCGATTTGAGTTGTCATTGATGGCTGCTAGTCCGATCGAATAGCAATTAATGTCGATGTGCCCCAGAAGTCGGTGCTCTCTGCAACGCTCTTTCTGCTGCACATCAACGATCTGCTAAATCCCGGTACCTTTGGCTATGCAGACGACAGCACAGTATAGTAGAGAGCTATACCTACATCTAATGCAAGAACCACTGGACAACAAATTCAGTTTCTCAGAGAGGCCATGGTTGAGCGCATGAACTTGTCCCTTAAGGCAGTCTCCAATTGGGTTGATACTTGATACCAACCTGGTCAATTTCAATGCCGCTAGACCCAGGCGTGTCTGTTTGCCGCCAAAAGGACACCATTCTAACTGACTCCTACTTTCCGGGATGTTACCATTCCGATAACTGACCAGCTTGAGCTTTTGGGGATTGCTTTGTCTCCCATCCTCAACTTTGGCTCCTATATTGAAAACAAGGCTCGATTGGCTGCCAAAAAGCTGGGTATCCTATCGAAAATGCGACGGTACTTCACGTTGGAACAGTTGCTTTCACTTTACCAAGTACAAGTTCGGTCGTGCATGGAGTACTGCTCTCACGGCTCACCTTTGGGATGGATCAGCTAAGTACCAACTTGGGGCGGTGGAATCTATTTAGAAACGTGCCAAGAGGCTCATTAGCAACCAATCCCTAGTTCAGACTAAGCTTCTTAGTCTTGAGCATCGGCGTAAAGTTGCTAGTCTATCGGTTTTTTATCGGATACATTTCGGGGAGTGTGGATTAGTTCTGCATGATTTAATTCTCTCCTGCCTATGTTTCTATCGAACTGCCAAAGTGGGCACGAAAAATCGATACCGCTTTATGGTTGATATTCCGAAAACCCGTAGCGCGAAGCCTTAGATTCCACTTTTTTATTCTGCGAATTGCTAGTCAGTCGAATGCGCTGCCTGAATGGGTGTTTCCCGGTAGTTACAATCTTGTAATCTTGGTGTCTTCAAATCACGAGTGAATCGGTTTCTTCTAGGCAAGCGTGCTCCATCTTAGACCGCATAATCACTTAATATCATGCGAGTTGGCGGCCAAGCGCAAGCCTATTCAGATAAAATAATAAAATGAAACAAAACCTTTTTCTATACTTATGATTGTGTATAATTAATGATGTTCGATTCTGGTGTTATGGGGTTATGGGATTTTAATAGCCACTATGTCCGTAAAAACAATAAACAACAATACATAAGAATCTTACTCATAAAAATCTTATATATTTTACATACATTATACATTCACATTATAATTTTTGTTATTTTGTGCAATAAATAATACATTCAATTCAATTGCAGTTTGGTTTCATTTGTCACCGATATTGGACTCGTTTCGTTATTTTAGTAATATTTTTTCCCCTATATTTTCATTTTGAGGGTTACATAGAAAAAAAAATACTAATAATATGAACCTTAAGTCTTAAGTAACAGAGTTCAAATCAGTGTTAAAAATTGACGAGCACTGGGACATTTTGACGACAATTACGACAAATCTGCCGGGTACTGGTACAAGTCGCCTCTTTTTCAATTTTTCTATTATTTTATTACTTTATTGATTTTATTTAATTGTAAAAATAAATTAGCTGAAAAGAATGATAAATCAAGAATCACGTCACGTAATTTCAATTATCTAAGTTAACAAACAGAAACGTAGCAAAGGTGTAAAGACAGCCAAGTTCAGAACCTGACGAGTAATGGGCCGTTTACCTTACCTTGTTTCCTGAGAGATATACATAATGAAAAAACCCAGAGTGGACAGGTTTCTTCTAAGTCTGCGTGCTTCATCTTCGATTACATATTTGCTTACCAATAGACAATTTATTCAAACACAGGTTTATTCGTAATAATAGTTTTTTTAATCTGTATTAAACTCCAGTTGGTATCGAAATAATTCTGCCAAAAAACTGAAGGGGGCGCGGTAAACACGTATTGCACAATCTGACCATAATACCTAATGCACAATATTATGACATAATTATTACTAGTTCATCGAGATAAAATACAAATAAATGAAGTCACAATCGTACCAATCAAAATCTGAAACAAAACTCGGCGCATGCTACAAACTGCGCAGACTTTTTGGTTAGTTACAAGGTAGCCGCGATCTGATTACTATACGCCGCGCGATGCCAGAGCTACGATGACATAGCGAACAACTAACGTTGAACACTATGCAAGCGACAAAACGTTCAATTGGAGTAAATGTGGCATTGTGAAGTATATAAAATGACGCTCGGACGTTTTTTGACTGTTTTCACTGATAGATTGTGACCATAGGAATTGTATCTCGATGTACTAGTTCTACAAACGTACATTTCAATAGGTAGGTATTGAGCGTTATGCTCAAAAGTCATCATACGACGACCAAGGGGGGTGTAAGTGCTAAAGGGGAACTGTAGGTATAACGCTTCCATTTTTTTGCAGAGCTTAGAATATAACTCATTGGAGAGAATTGTCACACAACTTTAAGTTTCATCAGTAAAATTACCGAAAAGCATAGAGTCGCTATCGGAAATACCCCACTACAATCGATTCACAGCAGATTGCGAATCGAATAAACTTTTTATCGAGACACAAACAACGATACGTGATTGGTTGACACAAATTGGAAAAGGAAAAATGGAACAATAAGGATCACAGGCCACGTAGGTACACTTCAATAAATTAAAAGCCAATCACACTCGTTACCACATAGGTCTTTACAAGTATATATACGTTGAAAATCTCTGGACTGGGTTAGGTTTTATTAGGGTTCCGTGCCTCAAAAATAAAAAGGAACTCTTATAAGATCACTTTGTTGTCTGCATGTCCGTCTGTTCGTCCGTCAATGCCCTTTTTCTCAGGAACGCGTAGAGGTATGAAGTTTCAATTTATATCAAACTAGCTGACCAGACGTTGTCCTGTCTTAGAACTGTCAAACACGCAAAGTTAAAATTGTAAATCTTATTTTTTAACACCTTGGGTTACATTATTGGAGTTTTAGTAAGGATCCCTATTTTTTTGTGATAATATAATATAGCCTATGTTACCCGGGGATAGTGTAGCTACCCACAAGGAAAGAATTTTTCGAATCAGTTCAGTAGTTTTGGAGCCTATTCAATGCAAACAAACAAACAATCAAATCTTTCCTCTTTATAATATTAGTATAGATACTTACTTGGGTCTACGCTACGGTATCTCAGAGGTAAAAAAAAAGTTAATTTTTAAGTCAACACGGTTAAAAGATATGAGCGTTTATGTCGCATAATATATATTTTCGCATATTTTTTGATTTTACTAGTTAATCAAAATGGGTACAGGGTATTATAGGGTACTTCCCGTTGACCTAGAATCATGCAATCTACCAGAAAAGTCCTGTCAAAATCGGTCAAGCCTTTTTGGAGTCAATATTAAACACACATACACACATCGCCTTTTTATATAAGAAGGAGAAGATTATTATGTACTATGATTATTTAAGTGGCTAGAGTCTATCTAGGGACCAAGTATAAAGGGAGAAAATACAAGGAAAAGCAAAAAAATATGTTTTGCGTATCGTGGTGTATATTATTGTATTTAATGGGGTTAATAGTTTAACATACTTGTATCTGTGTGTCTGTCTATGGCATCGTAGCTCCTACAGAGCTGAACCAATTTTAGTTTAGGTTTTTTTTGTTTGAATGGTGACTTGATCAACAATAATGTATGTGAAGTAAAATGATTATTTACGAGATATTTACCGCTGTAAGGTTATGAAATGAGCTCCCGATATTTCGGCGCAGTTACATGCACCATGTTCACGGGAAGACTGAAGAATGCGAGTGGTTGGGCGAACAGTTAAAAAGTTAGGTGCAGACATAACGATCTACCCTCTTTCTTAGTCTTTTGCTACGTACGGTTATCACTGGAACTCGAACTCGAACCTAAGTCCCAACAAAACACACTCACTGTATCACTGCGTATAGTATTTTGAACATATTTTGACTGCGGACTTTTATTTTTAAACAACCTAATACCTACTGGGTTCCTGATTTTCTGGTTTTTCATATAACTTTAGTGAACAACCGTGATAGTTTAAAACAGTGAAATATTTATGTGGCCACAACGCACCTATATGTAATATTATCGTCGATTCGTGACGAAACTCGACTCTGTGTCACGATATTGCCAAGTGGCCGGACATGCGGGCATACCCTAGTTGAACAACCATCCAAACTCCTTCCAAAGAGTTCAGTGAAAGGCGTCTCAAAGTAATTCCCCACTATCTTTCAAGTAGTTAAAGTTCATGTCAAGTATTCTCCTAGTTTCTTAGCTAAATTTGCTTCACTTATTTTCTAATTTCACAGATTCATTTGTACCGAAACCTTCCTAAACTATTTGTGGCATCGGACTAGGGTTTAGGCAAATCGTAGGCATTCCACTATGGTAACGCCACAATGTAGGTATTACTTAAGGCTCTCTTTTCCGAGTTTAAGCAATTTTGGCCGTTATAGTTTTAGTGTGTCTAAGTACTTCCATGTTTACTTTAAAATTATAAAAAGAGTGTCATATCAAAATTTTATGTTTTATCTAGGAAACTACAAAGACTAAAACACGATTAAAGAAATTTCGCTCAATAGAAAAAATATATGAAAGTATCTCTGTTTTTTTATTTATTTATTCACATACCTATTTATTAAATGATGTCTACGATATCTTAATAAACAAATTTCATAATTATGGAAGAAACCACAAAGTTACATTTTACATTACAGCTATAGTTTTCGAAAAATATGAGAAACCCTCAATATTAGAAGTAGCGAAACGCACGGCTGTATGTAACCACCATGGTTTTGCTCCACCAATATGCGACTTCAATACAATATATTAAGCCTTTTATGGTCAACTGTAGTAATAAGCGTTGCTTGAAAGTGGGAAAACCTCGCCTTAAAAGGCTCTGTTTGGGTAATTATTAATCCGTTCCTAATTTCACCCAAATATATTTAGCTGTTACGGAGTTGAGTCCAGACAAACATACAGACTCACAAATTTTTGCATATATCATATTAGTTTGGTGCCTTATTAAAAACACAAGAGTTTGAGTCAAAAGTTTGAACTTTCAAATAAAATAAAACATTACCATACAGGAAAGATTCCTAAACCAAGCAGTTGGGATAAGGAAGTTCCTTATTCCACTGCTTGGTTTAGGCATCTCTTTTTGCTATGCTCTCTGCCTCGGTCCTCTATGTCTTCTGATGTCTTGTACTCGTCGAGTTCAGGTTCGACCCACAACCGGGACAATATCATCGATCTATCTTGCAGCTGGACGACCAACGCCTTGCCTCGGTATCACTATGTCAATGTCAGGTTTTTTATGCCATAGGTGGCAAACAGACGGGCTACCTGATGGATCACAAATACGTTGCCGACCCTTTAAGGCCCGTATTCTAAAACAAGACTCAAGTATCGTTTGATCTTAGTTCACCTGATTATTACTTGAGCCTAGAATCGTTGCTTAAGTATTGTTCTTATTCCAAAACTGCCCTTAAACTCAACTCAGCTGAATCTAGATTTAAGTAGAGCTTCAAGCGGATATTCTTTTTGTCTATGAATCAGTCTGTTTTCGTTTACATTTTTATTTTAGTTTAACAATGTCGTTCCGCGTAACGCATAATTTAAAATGTTACAATAATTTAATTAATTAAATAAACAGTAATGTAGTATGAAATTATTAAGTATTTAACTATTTAGGTAATGATCTACACTATATCTTAAAGATTTTATACATTTTTATGCTTAAAACCCTAGAATCTACTCAAAGCATTTTTCGTCAAATAATTTCAAGAAAAATTATGTAATACGGAACGTCAACAATGTCAATGTATTGTGAAATGTCACATTAGTCTTGTTTATTTTTCGCGATTTTCTTTGGAAATTTAATTCAGTTCAAGTAAATCAAGGAAGTAACTGTGCTACGAAATAGTAGTATCTTATCGTGCCTATATTTGGATATTTTTAGGATTTCCCCTTCAGTTTGGAAAGAAAAATGTCTATTAAAAAAATATTAGTATTATTATATTACTATTCCTAGTAATTAAAATGATTATAAATAAAAGACTGACCTTATTATTTAGTAGTTTTGTTTAATTTTGTTAAAAGCTATATGATTAACAAATGAGTTAATGAATACAGACAGTTTTTTTAACCAATTTGTTAAAGTTGTATAGGAGACCATGCTTCAGTCAATCAAAACTGCTAATAATGGAAGCTCTAACTGCAAACCCATCAGATGTTCCTGCGATAGCGCATTTTAAAATTATTTGCATCCATTGCATACGGATCTTCAGCATCTCTCAAGTGTCGCATTGGAATGCTAACAGTGATCTGTCTATTCACTCGGAAATTTGATCATAATATTCGATATCTTCAGAAATATCCATGGTGCAAAGCAAATAATAACAAGTTTAATAACACAAACCAAGTACACTACACAGAAATCTCTGCTCAAGCGTGATACAGACGTCACTTGCGTGATCGCAGATCATATGTCAACTTGAGTACAGATTGGCAACTGAGTGACGTTTTAGAATACAGGTGAACTACGATCGTAGAATCTTGACCCAAGTTTAATTCTAGAATAAAATCTCTACTTAAAACTAGTTTTAAGTAGAGAATCTTGACTGAGCGTCGTTTTAGAATACGGGCCTAAGAATCTATTAACTCGCCTCACCCCACCTCGCCTTATTTAAACTGTCATCACTGTGTCTAGCAACATGTCCTGCCCAAATCAGTTTTTGGACCCCGATTACAACGTAACGAACCTTTGTTTTTCGCCAGTTTTTCGCCAAACTTACAAAAATAAAATTACTAAATAACCCCCCATCCCCACCCCATCTTTATCATTATAATTCCTTAGCAAAATAAAATAGCCCAGTGGGCTGTGTTTCTTGTGAGATGTTTTTGCATGCAGGACGCCTATGTGGGCACGCGAGGTTTCATTAATTACGCATCATGAATTCAGCTCACAGTGCTTCGGGGTGAGCCACCTATGCTGTAAAATTCTATAGCAACCCAAAGGGTTAATATCATCGCACACTTGATACTTTTCGTAGATGCAATTATTCGTCTTAGAATATTTTTTATATTAGTCAAAAAACGTCCGAGCATCATCATACTAATATAATAAATGCGAAAGTGTGCTTGTTTGTTCCTCTTTCACGCAGCAACAGAGCAACGGATCGACCTGATTTTTTGCATGGGTATAGTTCAAGGGCCGGAAAGTGACATAGGCTTTTCATCGTCATCGTCATCATCACCATTTTTCATCACTGCGTGGGTGAAACCGCGGGGCGCAGCTAGTTGTACATACATTGTATCAATTATATACTTCACAATGCCACATTTACTCCAATTTACACGTTATGTCCCTTGCATAGTGTTCAACGTTCATCATCATCAGCCAGAAGACGTCCACTGCTGAACATAGGCCTCCCCCTTTAACCTCCACACTGAACGACAGCCTGCCTTTTGCATCCACTGGATGCCAGCGACTCTTGCTATGTCGTCGGTCCATCTAGTGGGAGGCCTACCTACGCTGCGTCTTCCGGTTCGTGGTCTCCACTCAAGAACCTTTCTTCCCCATCGGTTATCGGTTCTCCGAGCGATGTGGCCTGCCCATTGCCACTTCAACTTGCAAATTTTAACAGCTATGTCGGTGACTTTGGTTCTTTGGCGAATATCCACGTTTCGGATTCTGTCGCGCAAAGAAACTCCGAGCATAGGTCTCTCCATTGCCCGCTGTGTGACTCTGAGTTTTTCCAAAAGGCCAACAGTTAAGGACCACGTCTCAGTACCATATGTCATCACTGGCAACACACACTGGTCAAAGACCCTTGTCTTTAGGCACTGTGGTATCTTGGACGAGAAGATGTCACGCAATTTCCCGAACGCTGCCCATCCGAGTTGGATTCTTCGGGCGACCTCTTTGCCTAAGTTGGACTTACCTAACTGAACAATCTGTCCAAGATAGGTGTAATGGTCAACAACTTCGAGAGTATCGTTCCCAACGACTACCGGCACGGGTTCAACATGGACATTGGACATGATTTTTGTCTTGTCCATGTTCATTTTAAGACCCACCTGTTGGGAAAGGCTACTGAGGTCGCTGAGCATCGTATTTAGGTCCTCCAGCGACTCTGCCATGATGACTATATAATTGGCAAAACGAAGGTGAGTGATGTATTCGCCATTGATGTTGATGCCTAATCCGTTCCAGTCCAAGAGCTTGAAAACGTCCTCCAATGCGTTCGTGAACAGTTTCGGAGAGATACCATCTCCCTGTCTCACGCCTTTCTGCAATTGGATTGGTTCCGTGCTCTCGTCCTGTAATCGGATCGACATGGTGGCGTTTCTATACAAACACTTCAACACCTCGATATACCTATAGTCGATATGACAACGCTGGAGGGACTGTAATACTGCCCAGGTCTCGATGGAATCAAAGGCTTTCTCATAGTCCACAAACGCCAGGCATAATGGCCGATTATACTCCTCAGTCTTCTGTATAATCTGGCGGAGGGTGTGTATGCGGTCTATGGTGCTCCAGCCTTTACGGAAACCGGCTTGTTCGGGAGGCTGAAAGTCATCAAACCTGCTTTCGAGACGGTTCGTAATGACTCTAGAGAACAACTTGTACACATGGCTCAGGAGTGAGATGGGTCTATAATTCTTCAATAAGGTTCAACGTTAAGGTGTTCAACGTTAGTTGTCCGCTATGTCATCGAAGCTCTGGCATCGCGCGGCGTTGTAGTCGGGTCGTGGTTACCTTGTAACTAACCAAAAAGTCTGCGCAATTCGTAGCGGGCGGTTAGTTTTAGTTCGGGCATTTTTTGGCACGATTATGACTAAGTATATCTATTGTATAATTTGTATATCAATGATTATTAAGTATCGAATATAGTTTATGTGTCGTAGACCACGGCAAACGAAGCAAAGGACACCCTGAGACTCGATTGGGTGAAGATCATAGATCAGAAAAACAAGGGAGATGTGCTTGATACAATTTGTCGTTCGTGTTCAAATGTATCAGTGTATTTCTCACTTTTTTCACTATTGCTAAACCGCTTATCACAAAAACTGTAAGTAGGTACGGCACACTTACTCATTTTGCACTTGCAGCGACACCAATGAAGTAACCAATAGTCCACATGCAAAAAAACTGGACAAGTACGAGTAGGACTCGTGCTCTGAGGGTTTCGTTGGACAGAAACCTCAGAGCGCGAGTCCAAAAAAAATTACTAAATTAAAGTTGAAATATTGAAAGACAAACTTAACTTTGTAGTTGACTTTAAGGTACTTCTATACATTCCAACTACAAAATGTAAGTTTGTAATAGTTTATTTTTATTTTTATTAAATAACTTAAAATTTGTAAGTTTCAGATTTATTCCTATATAATTATGTGCTATAAGAACTTTCCTTTTGCCAATATTCATGATTCTAGGTCAACGGGAAGTACCCTATAGGTTTTGATTTCCCTGTGAAATCGCAAAATATACGACATAAACGTTCATATCTTTTGATTGCGTTGACTTACAACTTTTATTTTTTCACAGCCGAAAGAAACCGTAGACCCAAGTATTTAGTATACATTTCAACTTGATACCTTTACGCGTTCTTGAGAAAAAGGGTCTTGACAGACGGACAGACGGAGAGACAGACGGACAGACAGACAGACGGACAGACAGACGGACAGACAGACGGACAACGAAGTGATCCTATAAGGGTTCCGTTTTTTCCTTTTGAGGTACGGAACCCTAAAAAGGGCGGTGAGGTCGTCTGCAGGGTAAGTTTGACTAAAGGCATCAAGTTCAATTTAGGCATGATATGTTTGCACCCGATACGCCACCTTACCATATATCCCTGTTTGTCAGATTAGAGATATCGATATACGTAGAGCAGGTAGCAGTGTAAGCGAAAAGCCGAAGATTGAGCTGAGTAGCCTGTCTTCGGAGAGCCCATATCCAGCAATAGACTAAGATGGTGTAACGTTTAATCGCACAAGTAACACTATTTTCAAGCTCACCTTTAAAGAACTAGATAAAAAAAAAAAAAATTACGTAGAACCGATGTACCTTTCTCTAACAACTCGCCTGATGATAAGCGACGGTGTGGCCTAGGATGGAACACGTTGATTCAGAAAAAAAAAAACGATTTACCTACTCTTGAAGATGCTTACCATAGATTATAGCATAGAATATAAGAAGGACGGCAGGGAGTTCCATTCTTGGGCAATACCACAGATTACACCAAGCAATACGTATCATATATGAGGGCCCAAATCGTAGTGTACGATTTTTTGAATTTCCATGAGGAACTGGTGGTTGTAGTCCTTTGACTTGTCCTGTAGTAAAAGGGGGAGGGTGAAAAAGGGTCATGAAACTTTTGCGCACACTTGCCGAAATGTATCTGATAGAAAATAGACAAACAAGTTAATTTACTACAGGCAACTAATTGTCACTGGTATTTCAACTAGAAGTAGGTATAACGACAATTTAAAAACTATGTTTTATGTTTCTGTGTGAACGCTATTTGCAAATTTTTAAGAGTAAATAATAATATCTCTGTAAGCAAATCAAGATAGCAATTCAGTTGCCGGTTTCGTTAATGCTTGAAGGAAGTGTGCGCAAGGCGTTAACGCGGGCCGCAGTAAAAAACTTGGCAAAAACACGCCTCCGCTTGGCTCCCGTGTATAATGGATCTAAAATTATTGTTATGCCCCCTTATATGGCAATATCTCAGAGGGATTTCTGCTATGAAAAGCCTACGGGTTTCGCGTTAAGCCTTTTTTGTTTTTGCACTGATTCACACACCCTGGATAGGAAGATCGTATATTAGATAAATTTGTGATAATAGCTGTGAGGTAAAAATAGGTGAGAACGTAAGTACAAATAGAGGAATAAAGGTGAGTAATATATATATATATATATAATTTTTTTTTAAAGGAGTTTTGCCGTTTTGTAAAAATCTATTTTATTCAACCAGCCAAGTGCAAGTTGGGCTTGTGCACTAAGGGTTGCGTACCACCACAAAATACAAAAAGTAATGCAAAAAGAAAACATCACGCTCAGGCGTTTGACAATTTTTTTTGTCACAGACTCGCACTTGGCCATTTTTTTTTTGTTTTACTTTAGAGTGTGTACTATAATTATGCTTAGTTTAACGCTTGTACGTAATATAACCGTTTTTACATTAGAGCAAATAGTAAATTAGGTTTAAAAAATAAAATAAAATATAGGGATTATTTTTAGATTTTACTTTTTGACAGTTTTTTTAAAGTTAATCCACCTAAACTTACATACAATTTCAACTGGCTATCTATACGGACATACAGACATACATAAATAGGGTCCAGTTAACACTCTTTGGGTACGGAACACTAAAAAGAGAAACAAAACGGACTATTGGAGAAAAAGTGCCTTGCAGTGAGCTGAAATAGCTATCGTTGCAGATGTTGATGATAGTTAATACCAACGCACATAGTGGTGTCTAAACACAACAGTACTATTAGATTCACTATTGATTTGTAATCCGTGAAATGTGTAGGTAATTATGCAAACACTGCGAACACAGAGACTAGATTAGTTTGCATTTGCAATGTGACATTAAACTTGGAAACAGATTAGAGATGCAATGAAACACTGTAAATTGATAATCTCTAACTATACCTATAATATTAGTGTAAGGCCCGATGTTGACTTTTAAGACGTGATAGGTAACTTTTTTACCTGACGATGCTAAGCCAAATTGAGGGTATTATGCCATCAGACAGTACGCCCATACATATAAAGCATTCCACACTAGCAGTTTGCACAATAAAAGTGGAATCATAGCGTTTCGTTCGGGTCGTCCTATCTACTTATTGACACAATCATCCGATGCGGTTATACCCGTAGTTAATACTAAACAAGATTGTAGTACCCATTAGGCCTAATTCCTGGTACATGGTCACAGAGATACCATTAGTGCTAACAATGAGCTAATTCGGTTCCTAGTCAATCTTGATTAATTAGATCCAAAGTTGAGTGTTTTTAGTTCCATTTTTTTATTGAATAATCGGCTTGGTTTGAGCCCCCTCCTTCCAAAGATTTTACCTGACGTTAAATTATGAGGCGGTCTACGATAGAGCACGCTCTTTAGAATAGAATAGAATAACTTTTATTGTTTAAAACTGGTACATGAGTTGTTACAAATACATCATTGAGTATCACAGTTCTACCCTCTTCGGGCGTACAATATTTTTATTTACATTGTTTCCATTAACATTATAAAAAAGCATATATGAAGATATATATAGCTTATAATAGGTATCATTGAGATAATATATACATTTTTAGGAATCTAAAAACTTCGACCAAAATAAAATGAATGGACAGGCCCAATATAAGCGCATTTTTGAAGATACCAAAATTTTCGCCGGCTCTCATTTCGTTTCAGTCGGTCTCTACTCGTAGGAAATGCAACACGTGTCTATTGTTACGCGATAACGAAACATCTGACAAAATTATGCATTCATATGCTTTCCCGAAGTGTAAATACACAAATAAAACCAGGACCTATTTTTTGTAACAAATATATATACTGTACATTTTTATAATTAGGTGTTGAAGTGTATGTCCGACGCTTTTGACTCGTTTTTACTGAGCAATTTCAATGGTTAGGGTAGTAACCCGTCCATTCATTTTATTTTAGTCGAAGTCTAAAACTACATTTATTAACATCATTATATCACAATTAATCATTAAAACTTGAGGATGAGGTGGACTGACGACATCAGAAATACTGTCGGGAACGAGTGGATGCGAATAGCGAGAGACCGGGGAGAGTGGCATAAACAAAGGGAGGCCTATACCCAGCAGTGGGTCACTCAGGGCTGATGATGATGATGATGATGAATCATTAAAATATTCTTTCAGTGTGTAGAGCACTTTTAATATTACCTTTTAATATTAACCGTCTTACCACAAAAGATTTAAGAACGCTTTAGACATGTGTTTAGCAATTGTTTCACTGCGAAAAATATGCTAAACACTTGTCT
The DNA here is from genome assembly GCA_914767915.1 of Agriopis aurantiaria. Lineage (NCBI taxonomy): Eukaryota > Metazoa > Arthropoda > Insecta > Lepidoptera > Geometridae > Agriopis > Agriopis aurantiaria. Next base: position 12,336,388 of record OU611995.1, on the reverse strand, counting down.
AAAGCGTGCTTAAATCTTTTGTGGTAAGACGGTAAGTTTTTTACTTGCGCTTGAACTGTGCTATTTCTAGTAACTGAATTCCAGCGGTAAGTAGTAGGTAGAATGAACCATTTGAGAACATAGCATTATTAACCTGGCCTAGAAGAATCCGATTCACTTGCAACTTGAAGACTTCCAGATTCTAACTATTGGAGAACACCCAGACACATTCAGACAGCGTATTCCACAGTCAAGAGGCGTGCTCAGTACAAGTTTTTTTTTTTTTTTTTTTAATGCCATAGGTGGCAAACAAGCAGACGGGCTGCCTGATGGTAAGCAGTCACCGTCGCCTATGGATACTTGTAACACCAGAGGCATCACAAATACGTTGCCGACCCTTTAGAACTCTATTAACTCGCCTTTTGAATAACCCATGTTGAATGGATTCAAAGCGCTTCCAACGGGTTATCGGAATATTAACCATGAAATGGTGTTGCGTTTTTTATTAGCCTCACAGAGTATTGTTGTTAAATTGACCTTATAAAATAGTAAAATATCTTGTTTTCTTGAAATAATTTATTTTATACAAGTAAGGTATAACTTTGCAACGGAGAGAGCTATGCTTGGAGTTTCTTTGCGCGATAAAATCCAAAACGTGGATATTTTCCAAAGAACCAGAGTCACCAACATAACTGTTAAAATTTGCAAGTTGAAGTGGCAATGGGCAGGCCACATCGCTCGAAGAACCGATTAGTACTTCGAAAGTGTACTTGTCATCATCATCATCATCAGCCAGAAGACGTCCACTGCTGAACATAGGCCTCCCCCTTTAACCTCCACACTGAACGACAGCCTGCCTTTTGCATCCACTGGATGCCAGCGACTCTTGCTATGTCGTCGGTCCATCTAGTGGGAGGCCTACCTACGCTGCGTCTTCCGGTTCGTGGTCTCCACTCAAGAACCTTTCTTCCCCATCGGTTATCGGTTCTCCGAGCGATGTGGCCTGCCCATTGCCACTTCAACTTGCAAATTTTAACAGCTATGTCGGTGACTTTGGTTCTTTGGCGAATATCCACGTTTCGGATTCTATCGCGCAAAGAAACTCCGAGCATAGCTCTCTCCATTGCCCGCTGTGTGACTCTGAGTTTTTCCAAATGGCCAACAGTTAAGGACCACGTCTCAGTACCATATGTCATCACTGGCAACACACACTGGTCAAAGACCCTTGTTTTTAGGCACTGTGGTATCTTGGACGAGAAGATGTCACGCAATTTCCCGAACGCTGCCCATCCGAGTTGGATTCTTCGGGCGACCTCTTTGCCTAAGTTGGACTTACCTAACTGAACAATCTGTCCAAGATAGGTGTAATGGTCAACAACTTCGAGAGTATCGTTCCCAACGACTACCGGCACGGGTTCAACATGGACATTCAGTGTACTTGTATTTGCACCCAATTGAAATAAAGATACTGAACTGATAACCGAGGGGGAAGAAAGGTTCTTGAGTGGAGACCACGAACCGGAAGACACAGCGTAGGCAGGCCTCCCACTAGATGGACCGACGATATTGTGAGAGTCGCTGGCATCCAGTGGATGCAAAAGGCAGGCTATCGTTAAGTGTGGAGGTTAAAGGGGGAGGCCTATGTTCAGCAGTGGACGTCTTCTGGCTGATGATGATGATGAAGGTATAAGTTTATAGCCATCGAAAATACTATTTTAAATATCTAAATATTTTATTACCACCACAAATATCACAGTGCTCTGTTTAACTTATCTGTCGGTTAAACTTTTTAAATTTTTATTCGACGGCCTATTATTGCACTAATAACTAAAACTAAAACTTCTAAATAGGATCTGTAGCTGTACAAACTCCCACCGCTAGTTCTATATCTTATCTCACAAAATTGCAATCCCTTTAAAACAGCACTCAAAGTTTGTTAGTTTATAAAATTAAAATTAATTAATTTAAAGTAAAAACAAAAACCTTACGCAGCGAGACTGTATCAAATTATAATAAGGTCACAAATATAAAAAACAAAAAAAAAAAAAAATAAAAAAAAGTTAAGAAATAAAATGTCATTTAAATCTATATTATTATTATATATACGAATACACTCAAAGTCCGGGATCCACGCTCTCGCTGTTCGTATAAAAATATAAAACCGAAGCGCAATCAAATTATCATCATTTCAGCAATAGAATGTCCATTGCTGGACATAGACCTCCCCCATAGATCTCCAAAAAGGCTGGTTGGAAGCGGCCTGCATCCAGCGTTTTCCTGCGGTCTCTTTTAGGTCATTTGTCCATCTTGTGGGTGGACGTCCTATGCTGCGTTTTCGGCCTTTCAGCCCCATCGCCAATCTGTTCTGCGTGCCATGTGCCCTGCCCACTGCCACTTTAACTTGCTAATCCGGTGTGTTTTGTGTATACAATGGGAATAATTACGCTGCCTGATAATTAGCGTTGTTTTATCTAAGTACCTAGACACTTTGATACTGTCAATTTGATTCCACAGTCGCCCCGTAACGTCTGATCGTTTCCCCGATATAGGATTACATATGCGTAGGTACGTTATGCGGGGATGGTCGTTTCTCTCTTTATTTGCTTTTCATTTGCATACCTGATGAATAAGTGAAACGGTATAATAAACTTTGGACGTGTTATGGGGAGCAATTTGCGTGAATTGCTGACCTTTTCGGTACGTTTGTTATTATATTATTATCGAGTGGGGGATGGTTTGTAGGGTTATATATTTTGAGTAGTTTTAGCTCTACGATTTAAAAATGTTAATTTTATTTTATGTTTATGTATTTATAAAATGCTGCTGCGCTTTACGACTTCACGTGTAAATTCTCTTACAAGCAGTACATTTTTTCGGTGTAAGAAGTATTTTACAGTATCGATTCTTGATGTTGCGTGAAAGAAACCAACTAACAAACAGAATTTTACATTTATGATATTAGTATAAACTATATTATAGAAACTGACGTAGTTTCCACACATTGTATTTATATTACACGTTCATTACTTACGTAAGATTAAACCAGTCACTGCGACTATAGTTTCAACCGCATTAGGCGGTCTTTTACAAGGTAAATGCGCGCGCGCGACTGCTTTGCACCTGCTTTGTGACCGGCTTAATATTACTTGAGTAATTTCCGTGTAATATAATTAAAAAGTATAAAGTATACTTAAGAGCTTTCTCACATTTTTTGACAAAAATGAATATGCTATCCATGTATTTGTCTTGCAGTGAATGTGAAGTGAAGTGACAGCTGGTTGAACCAACTGTCAGTAGTCTGTCTCTTGATCAATTCACATTCACTGCTTACTTCACTGAATCTTTTGCGTTAATACTATTACTGACATTTCTTCGTCTTTGGTATTGCAAAATCCTATGATCTATATCTCGTCGACGCCATCTAGTGCCTTTTATGAACTTTTTTTATTGCTTTTTGGAAAATCTTCCATTGTTACAAATACAAAATACAAATCTTTATTAATAACACCTTAATATGTTACATGTCAATAAACTATAGATATAATACTACAAATTATTCTTCTTTATTATTCTTCTTTCTTATTTTTCTTCATTTTTTTATTTTTTTTTATTATTCTGTACAATACGTTTTATAATTTAAAATCACGATAATCCCAAAACCACGATAAACCTAAGATAACACCAGCGAACCACCCAATTGTATCGAAACAACATCGAGCCATTACTCAATCCGCCATATGAATTATTAAGGCTAATATACATTCAGCGATTCAGTCTGCCGTAATGATACGTCCGTCCTTTGTATGAATAAATAATATCGGGTATTCACGATACGAGAGCGGCACGGGAGTCGATTTGCACAAAATATGCCGTACGTAGCGATTTGCACAAAAACGCCACTCGCATGCAGATTTGCTCATAATGTGTTGATGCTGACTGATTTATTGCAAATTGATCTTTTATATAAGAAGGTTCCCCAGTTTGCACAGCTATCTCGCTCGTGTACAGGGTGTAGCAGGAAGATGTAATACTCAAGGGTGCTGATCTACCGATTTGATCAACTTTTCAATCTACCCATCATACTGAACAACTTGTTGACTACAAGTTTGCTAAATTTAAGAAAAAATTATGTCCTCATTCAAAATGAATCATGTGATCTCAAATTTAACAAACTTGTGTGTTATAAGTAGTTCACTTTGATGGGTAGATTGACACCCTTAACTATTACTACAGTTTTTTGTTTCACGCTGTATATTTTTTACATTTTTGATGGTAACAAATGTGGTAAAAAAAGTGCGAATAAAAAAAACTATGGAGAATCTTTATCTTCAGAATATTGTAAATGTTTAAAGGCAAGTTGATAACGATAGGTGATATGTTGTTGATTTTTTTCCTTCCTAGGCTGTGTCAAATATAATTATGTATTGTTGCGGCAGTGTCTGTGTCTGTTTAATTTCATTCTGCAGACTTTTTTGATATTAACAAACTGTTCATAGATAAGGTTTCTAGATCTTGTATCGCGTACGCGTCTATTTGCACTACGTTTGATACAGATAAATTAGATGTATTATTTACTAGCCACTTGCTTTAAATGTGCATAATATTAATTACTTTTCAAATAAAATAATACAGATTTTTCCACAATATTAAACTTAATACTTATTTAGAGCAACTTGTCACCCAATTTTGTCCCATTATCCATTTGATATAAGATTGTAATATTGCAACCTCCTAAGGCCCTCGTAAACTGATTCACACAATATGTGGGGTACCTTCTCTTGTATAACTAAATTTGTGGTTCGGCACTTTAGTTCCATTTAGGGTAGGATAGTGTTGGAGATATTAGCTATTCTGTACAATATTATCTCGGAATCTGACATATTACGGAGGATTCACGGGCTGAGAGTAAGATATCGAACATTCTCATAATTATAATGATTATACGCTACGCCCTTACGGTTTGTGATGTCTTCATTTTACCTACTTTAACCACGAAGAAAGTTAACCATAAGTAGGTAAAACAGTGGATGAGATTGGCACAGAACCGGAAAATAAACCCCGCCAGAAAGTGATTTTAACTTAGCAGTAGGTGGAAAATGGTTGATGATGATGAAGTAGGTAAAAAGTTTTCCACTTTAGCTTTGCTTAGCGGCCCTAGCATAGAATACAAAATATGAAATTGTCTATAATGAAGGATGTAACAGGATTTGGCGTTTGCGTTCAGACAAACAAGCGTAAGTGTCAGCCATTATATATATCCGATATATTTAAGACTAGCTGCACCCCGCGGTTTCACCCGCGTAGTGATGAAAAATGGTGATGGTGATGATGATGAAAAGTAGCCCATGTCACTCCCTGCTTCTTGAACTATACCCATGCAAAAAATCAGGTCGATCCGTTGTTCCGTTGCAGTGTGAAAGAGGAACAAACAAACCAACAAACAAACACACTTTCGCATTTATAATATTAGTATGATTATGAAACCCATAGCTGAAAACGTGTAATTGGCTCTAAAGCAGTTTAGCCCAGCAAAAATAAACTTATGACAAAAACTTTAATCAATTATCTTTCTTTCATAGACTATAGTGTTCCTGTATTTTGTTTTAAATGTTTATCGGGAGTTATCGCGCATTATACAAATCATCGATATAAATTATCAATATTTAAAAGTTACTTTTGTATCTGTATTTGTTTATTTCGCTCATTATTGGGATTGACAATCGGATGTCAAATCCAGTCATTTATTATATTTCATCATTGATTGATCTGATTCTGTTGAATTTCTCGTACATTACTGCGTTATAATATATTTTTTGGCTTGATTTTAGCGTATAATATTGTCAATTAAAATTAGCTGTGTTTTAATATTTTGTTATTCTCTGGGGACTAGAGACTGGGTACAATAGCCGGTTCCGTGATTTTATGGCTTATTATTAATTCATCTATTCTAATTGCTTTTCTAAGCTTTCCCATTGAAAGGAATCAAACCAAGCTTCAGTAAAACCACTATGATTTCATATTCCATTTTAATTTACAAACGCAAATTGAAGGGTCCCGTATAATTACCATACTTTCGTTAGAACATTTAATTGTCTTCTAACTGACGTCATTTGTAGAAGCCAGACATTTACAATAACTTCTACTTCTAAAGAAATAACGATTTAGCTTACCTGTTGCAATGTCGTGGTTAAAAGTGGTGATATTTGCATATAGCTTCTTATTACATTTAAGCGCTGTCTGTTTTATTCAATAAAACTAAAACTAACAGTAACTTTAATTTAAGTCACTTGGGCTGTCAATATTTTACTTTCTTAGACTTTCGCTTTACTACATTCCAATTACATAATAGGGCTTCAGTGACAGCGTGGTTTTGACAATTAAAATATCCGATGAAAAACAGTATAAAAAGACTAGTAAACTTCTTAGGTACCGCCGAACAAAATATGCACAGCAGTCCAGGCAGTAGTGTCAACAAACGAAATGGATAAAGTTTTTAAGAGCTTTAACGCAATCATAGCGTTGAGTTGCTAACTCGCCACGAATTTAAGTGGTCGAGTGTACACAATCCTGATGCATTTATAATAAGTTTTGTTTACGCTGAGTTAATAATTGTACAAGTTGGTTTTGGAAACCACAGGATTAAGAGCGCTTTTGAGGCAGTATAATTTTCCTGCGCTAGTTTTGCTGCTATCACTTTGACTAGTAGCAAGTTCGGGTGTACTTGCCTGCAAATTTTTGGTTTCCTCTTCCGCATTGAAAAGTATCATTCTGTCAGTCGGTCATTATGAGGGCTATGCACGGGGTTTCTTTACGAGATCGAATCGGAAATGAGGAGATCCGTAGACAAACGAAAGTCACCGACATAGTCCACCGGATTAGCAAGTTGAAGCGGCAGTAGGCAGGGCACATATCACGCAGAACAGATGGCCGATGGGACCGAAAGGTTCTGGAATGGAGACCACGGACCGGTAAGCGCAACGTAAGACGTCCACCCACTAGATGGCCAGAAGACCTTAAAGAGACCGCAGGTAAACGCTGGATGCAGGCCGCTTCCAACCGGCCCTTTTGGAGATCGATGGGGGAGGCCTATGTCCAGCAGTAGACGTCCCATGGCTGAAATGATGACGATGATGATTATGTCTGTCATGATTCACGTCATTACGTTCATTAAAATTAGATCATACAAATTTTAATATATTAGTACCATTTGTTTGGGATTCTTTACAATCTGAAACCCAGCGCAGAACTTTAATACGCCTGGGCACCGTGAGCAACTATAGGGTACATAGGGAATATCTTGATTAAAAATGTGTGTTTCATAACATTTCTATAGACATCCGTCGTCGAGTCTACCTGTGACCACAAGCATTGCAAAGTGTTTGAAACGTCAGGAATTAAAAAAAGCACGCCATAAAAGTTAGTGTTTAATTTCAGAGTATACTTAATTGTGTATGAATAAAGGATGCGACATAATCAATCAAACAACCATATTACCAAAAAGGTAACATTTCCAGATGGTTATGGCACGTACCTAGTATGAGCCAATAACAAGACCAGCCATAACCATCTGGTACTGTTAATTATATAAAAACTGTAAATTCTAAAAACGTCTATTCATCCGCCTCTTTTAAATGGAGAAACAAAAAAAACTTTTTACACATTGAATTATATAGAACGCACGAAAAAAATATTGGAGGAGACTTTAATTTATTGCTCTAGAAAAATTATTTCCATTTGCTTCATTGCATTTATTAGTGCATTTTGTGTAGTACTTATTGGTTCACTTCTTAACTAGTCCATTCCATATTCGTCTACTTCTTATTCAGTCTATTTCTAATTTGTCTTTCTTACAAACACTTACGTATCTCTTAACGTTTTTACTCTTAACAAACCAAACTAACCAATCTGACACTAGCGTGTTCCTCAGGTATTGAGCCAATATTGAGGGTTTCAGTAACTAACGTCAATTTCTTACTCCATAAGAATTGAAATAGAGAAAATTAAATAACACATTAAAAATAAAGTCCAATATTCGTAGAAGTGAGTTCTTCAAATAATAGGCACATTTGATACCATGTATAAGGAACTTTATACTAATTTTGTTTATTATATGTACATACATGATTTACGATTTCTAAGACTACAGTTTTTCTTGATATGAGTAGTTTTAGTTAACATAATAACCTTTACTTGCTCAAGTCAAGTAAACAAATTATTTTTGATATTTCTTATCAAAAATTTACAACAACTGATAAAATTATAAAAATATCAACAGGACTCGATCACCGAGTCGGCAAAATACTCGTTTATTTTTGGGCGGGCGGGCGGCGTGTCATTTCGAAATCGCTACGTACGAGAGAGCCAATATGAATTTAAATTGAAATTAAGTTTTGTGGAAAAAGGCGATTAAATATTTTGAATGTGTTGATTTGGCAGAGCTATTTTTGTAGTGCGGTATTTTTGTTTAAATATATTGAATATTAGTTAAGCTGTTTTTTGACGGTTGTTGTCATCATAATCAGGCTATTTTAATTTACTACTGGGCATGGGTATCTCCCAAGGCACGCCGCACGGCAATATCTTCAGATTTTTGCTTCAAGTCACTGTCAGCTTTACTTCCACTTGCTCTACAGGTTCGTTCCTTCTCCTCGGAATTAAAGTACCTACATACATCAACTAATGTCTTATACCTATTCTATTTACTCCTATTTTATTTCAATTAATATTATTCTGTATATATATCTATCTTTAAAGAAAAGTTATATAAATACCCAATTGTAAATATAATACCCAATTTTGAATGAAATACCTGATTGAAATTAAAATAGACGATTAAAAATCAAAAAGTCCATTTCGACCGACATTTTCATACCGACATCATCAGCCAGAAGATGTCCACTGCTGAATATAGGCCTCCCCCTTACGACTCGACACTGAACGACAGCCTGCCATCTGCATCCACTGAATGCCCGCAACTCTCACGATGTCTCTCGGTCTATTTAATAGGATTCAAGAACTTTTCTCCCCCATAGCATAATAGTTCTTCGAGCAATGTGGCCTGCTCATTGCCACTTCAACTTGCAAACCTTGGCAACTATGTCGGTGACTCTAATTATTCTGCGAATATGAATCGATCGCGCAAAGAAACTCCGAGCATAGCTCTCGCATTGCCCGCTGTGTGACTGAGTATTTCTAAAAGGCTAGCAGTTATGGTCTACATCTCATATTATGTCATCACTGGCAACACACAGAGTGGTTAAAGACTCGTCTTAAGCACTGTGGTATTTTGGACCAGAAGACAAATATCACGTATTTTCTCGAACGCTGCATGCCCATCCGTTTCAATTATTTTATTTAAAAAAGAAACTGTTATTGTACAGTTAGAACCACTATTTTAACAGCAGTACACAACAACATAATATCACAAAGCTATATCAATAGGAATGTGTCCTCATGTTTAATTTATTACAAATAACCGGCTTAGCGACGAATATAACTAAATACATTACACATACTGAAAAAATAATTTAAATTGGCTGATAAATCTCTGAGATATGACCGTTTAAAGTTTTAGGTGGGGACAGGGAGGGGATGCTCTATCCCTTTCTCACAAAGCGTGTGTTAGTATAGCATTTGTATGGCGCTCCTGAGCCGTGACGTCACGGCTCAGTATAGTGCGCTCTCTGTCTAGCATGACATTTAAATGCTTATATCTGCTTATATCTTATTTATTTTCGAACTAATTTTAATTTTGTTTTCGTTGATGGGCTCTATTTATGATCAGCTTTTTTATGGGGTAATAAAAAAATATTAGTCATCATGCCTATTCCTTAAATTTGTATTCCAGTATTACAAGATTTTTTCACTCACAGGCAGTTTTCAATTGCTTTTTCATACAGCATTAATAAGTAGGTATTTCATTTCCATACTATCGACAGGATTACCGCTCGAACTGCCGGCTGTCCGCTCAATGCGGCGATAATGAAGGTTTGAGCCGGTTGTAAGCCGCCGATATTGAAATGTCTGTGGCTCGTAATTTTAATGTAAGTCTTGGTATTCGTTAGGGAAGAGGTGACGAAGAAATTTATTAGGTAATTAGTCTTTTCAATCATCGAATACTTAAAACACTGTTTTAAACTATCACGGTTGTTCACTAAAGTTATATGATTATTTACGGGATATTTACCGTGGTAAGGTTGTGGAATGAGCTCCCGATATTTCGGCGCAGTTACATGCACCATGTTCACGGGAAGACTGAAGAATGCGGGTGGTTGGAGAACAGTTAAAAAGTTAGGTGCAGACATAACGATCTACCCTCTTTCTTAGTCTTTTGCTACGGTTATCACTGGAACTCGAACTCGAACCTAAGTCCCGACAAAACACACTCACTGTATCACTGCGTATAGTATTTTGAACACATTTTGAACGCGAATGTTTCTTCAGTCTTCCCGTGAACATGGTGCATGTAACTGCGCCGAAATATCGGGAGCTCATTCCACAACCTTACCACGGTAAATATCCCGTAAATAATCATATAACTTTATCGAATACTTAGTACTTTTAAATCGCTTAAAGTGCAAGGTGTTTCATGTTCGGCTATGCTACATTATAGTTAGTTGTTAGTCTCACAAATTTTGATGATAAAAGCAACGAAAACTGGTTTTTTGGCGTTCTGATTCTATCAAATAGAAAAATCTATAAATAATGCAATTTCTAAAGTTAATAGATCTCCATTTTTAGCTGTTGAAAATAACTGCTTCAAATTTTAGAAACACTCAATATATCAAACGTATACCAATTTACAAGTAGTTTTTCGTAAAACTCGCTGTCTGCGTAGAAGTGGCTATATTAAATTCGCTAATGCGATGAGATCCGTAAAACGCTCGTTTTGAATAATTGTCAAAAAAACGTGGAACGTATCTAGTGCGTTTGTTAAAAAGATGTAGCATTTGGATGCTTCGATTGGTCGAAAAACGCATTTGATTGAATTTTGTAACCATGGTTACCGTATAGCAAGTTTACAGCGTGTTATTGACACGCTATGTGATTTCATACAGAATTAGAGCCCTGGAAGTCTCTACAGAGGTAGAGAAAGTGGCGTTTCCCACGTCACTATTTAGGAGAACAAGTCAAAGACTAGTTAGTACCTTTATTACATTTTCTCATTGAGCTAATAATGCACCTAATTATAACAAGGCTACATCAGTGATCTAATTACGAGACAGGGGGCGAGGCGCACATCGCTGTTCTAGTTAGCGCTGGCGTCAAAATGAATTATGGTCCTTCATTAAGCTAAAGTGCTGCCTTAAAGTATCTAAAAAGATTCCATTATGTTACGGGACTAGCCGCCCGCCTCATTTATTAAGCTTGGCAAGCGAGTTTTTTTCGTTCTTCTCGTCAGATTAAGTCGCTAACGGATTTGTGTTTTGCAAGTTTATGAAAATGTTTTATCGCTTAGCTGCTGGCTGATGACTTTGTTTATAAGATAATGGATGAATAGGGTTTTTGCGTTTAATCAGCTTATCAGTGGAAATTATGAGTTTCGCTGATGTTGAGGTAGTGAAAAGTAAAAGAGGGGTAAGTTTTTTTTAAATATTTTAGTATATCGACAAATTCACTTAACAAATAATAAAAGTCTTATAAATTACTATGATATATCATCATCATCATCACCATAACCAGCCCTGAATGACCCACTGCTGGGTATTGGGCATTGGCTTCCCTTTGTTTATGTCGCTCTCCCCGGTCTCTCGCTAGTCGCATCCACTCGTTTCCCACCGTTCGTTTGATGGCGATGGTCGACCTCATCCTCGGTCGACCTGGGTTCCGCTAACCTAGTCTATTTTACGCAAACATCAATAAAAATAAAACATTTTTAAAAACAAACTATAAACTAAAGTAACTAAATAAACATTTTACTAAATATAAATTAAATTAACTACTTATCTAATACTATAAATAAAAACCCGCATTAGGGTCGCTGTATTCGGGTAAGGTGTCCAAAAAGCTAGTAGGTAGGTAATTTATGGATTTAGTCTACATTTTTGGTAGCTAAATAAGACTGTAAGAAATTTGAGCCAAAACCACCACGAAGTCAAATCTCAACGTAAACGTAGGTAGGTAAAGAGATGGCGCGTATCTAAATGTAACTAAGAACGATAATAGATGTAACTAAAATAAACTCAAATAATAGAGATGTGCCTTAATAAACTCAAATAATAGAGATGTGACTAAATAAACTCAAATAATAGAGATGTAACTAAATAAACTCAAATAATAGAGATGTAACTAAGTAAACTCAAATAATAGAGATGTAACTAAATAAACTCATATAATAGAGATGTAACAAAATAAACTCAGATCGCTTTTTTCGTGAATTTTGTACTAGACCTAATATCCATAAATCGCTGCATCTTTATGTTGTGTTTATTTATTGAAGTATAATATTACTTCATCAAAACTCGTGTCGACTATAATGATAAATATAACGTAAGTGTAAATTGCTTTGTAATAGTTTGTTATGATTTTATTAGGGGGCTGATTTGGGATAAATACATTGTATATATACAAGTAAAATTTTAAGATGATTTGCTAACTACCTCGCGCAAGAAGCTGCACTAGTTTTTTTATGCCATAGGTGGCAAACAAGCTGACGAGGCGCCTGATGGTAAGCGATCACCGTCGCCTATGGATACCTGTAACACCAGGGGCATCACAGATACGATGCCGATCCAAATATCATACCTACGTAATAACTTTAGTTCTATTGGTTTGGTCATCTAGAGATTGGTTTCTGTGTCTAGTTTTAAATGTGTTTGCTGGTTATGCTAAAGCAACGCTCATTAGGTTTGAATGCTACAACTAAAATATTAGGCTATGAAAACGATAAATGTCCGATACATTTTTGGTACATTTTAAACAAGGTTTTTAACTGGCCATACAACTATCGGTATTTATAAATTGTACTTAAGTACTTATAATAAATATATTTAATGATAATTATATAAAATTTAAAATAAATATATTTTATGTCAATGTTTCTAGTTGTAGTGGTTTCACTTTTATAGGTGTTTATTGCCATAGCTGGCAAACAAGCTAACGGGCCGCCTGATGGTAAGCGATCACCGTCGCCTATGGATACCTCTAACACCAGGGCATCACATTGCTGACCTTTAAACACTCCATTACGAGCCCATTTGTAGAACTCCATGTTATATTTACTCGCAAATACCGTAGGGTGCTCATTCCATTTCTTGCAGGCATGAGGCAAAAAAGATCGAGTAAAACGCACAGTATGCGAATTCCACAGATCTATGATAATTTATGTGGAAAAAGAAATCTACGTCGTATGCCCTACTTACCCTCGTATTTTTATGGACTGGGTAAATTATGTCCCACGCGCACTCTGCATTTAAAATGCGCTTACCCTTCCATCCTTCCTTCTAAAACAGATACTTTCCCTGTTTTTCTAATGATAACAGTCGTATCTTACATTTTACGGCAGAACTCGGTTGAATGTTTAAAAACGCAGTCCCCATTCCTTGTTAAGGCTCGTAAAATACTTACCTTAACGAGCATTAGATAACGCGGCGATAAGGCTGCCCCTCGAACGCATAAAAACGCCTGTTTAATATTTTTTCGATTGCTGTAAACTTGTAAATCTTTGCTGTTTATGAGACGTTAAGTTTATGCTCCCCGGTAATTGTATTTGTAATGATGACAACTTGTAACTACGTATAATTATGTTTACTTGAAGGAATAACTACGTTTAATTATGTATACTTGAAAGAAAAGATACTTGCCAAGTGCGAGTCGGGCTCGCACACTAAGAGTTCCGTACCACCACAAAATACAACAATTATCAATTTAAGAAAGCCGACTTCAAAATTAGTTAAATAAGGTGACATTTCGATTCGGTGAGCCGAATGATGAGGTCATAAATACGTTGCTTAATTCTGTAATGAAAAGAAATTTGTCACCGACTCGCACTTGGCCATTATTTATTACTTGTTGTTATACTTTAGAATGTGTACTATAATCATGCCAAGTTTGACGCTTGTACTTATTACCGTTATTACATTAAAAGCTAATACAAAAATAAATTAAATAGTTTAAATGAGCTCCAGAGCTCATTCCACAACCTTACCACAGTAAATATCCCGTAAATAATCATATAACTTTATTGAACAACCGTGCTAGTTTAAAACAGAGTTTTAAATATTTTAAAAACAAAAAAACACGCTTATACATTGCTAAACCTGAAGATCCTAGTATGGATAATGAGACAAACTATTTAAATTATTGCATTGTCATCGGTCCTCGATAAATGTTCAATTTAATGAGGCGTCTTGAAGTGGGTGAAAATCACGTTTAAAGATTCCGTTACATATACATACATGCATACATACCAAGCTAATAAAAGCGTGTTAAAAATACGTTTGTTGTATGGGGACCCCTTTTTTGTTTTTACTTTTTGACTTTTTTTATTAGAATCATGCAAATGTAAATCCAAAAATGAATTCAGCGTCTTTAATTCATACGAAAACGATACCAAACTTGGCATAATTGCTTAACCAATGTAGGTATCAAGATTGAGCCAAAAACGACGTATGTCATCACTGGCACCGAACTCTGCCCATCCGAGTTGGGTTCTTCAGTATTTCAGTAATCCGCAAACATTCTTAGACTTTTTCCATTTTATACGAATTTCAGAAAAAATATCGATATTTCGTTCGTATTTCACGTGGCTACGGAATTCTCCGATCCACTTGTCCGTATCTGTGCCATACCGATCTCAATGCGGAAGTTCGTGAACAAATTTCAGTCTATCTGGCTGAAGTTAAAAGTTCGCCATAGATATTGCGCGCGTAGAGAAAGGCTTGTGAGCTTTCAGTTTTTAGTTAACGAGATTTGGCGAGATTCCCTTTGTTAAGAAAACTGAGGAAAGATTTTCCCGCTTGATATAGTGTCTTTTTATATCAGTTGGTGGCTGATCTAATTTCGTGGTAGTCTTTACTTTAGTCAAACTGTGCTTTTCTATGCATGTTTCCAACAGGGCTTAATATTATATACGTATATTATGTTAAGTCGTATATTATTGTTACTTAAATTGTGATAATATTTTTTGGTATATTACTTTGTTTTGTATTACAGTAAATATATTTTGATTGACTGATGCAATTGGCGTTTTGTGCCACTTTAGTTATAAAACAAGTACTATTTTGAATGTGCCAAAAACTTAACCTACAATACTAAACAAGTTCACAAAAAAAAAAACAGTATGCTTTTTTTTGGATTTATATTTTGTAAATGATACTAAGTATCGTATAGTTATTGTCATTTAGCGCCTATATTAATATTTTAGTTTTTGTCAAACCTGGACTCGACTAGGACAGGACTAAGGCAGATGGCATAGCAAGAGAGAGGCCTATATCACACCTAAACCTAGCAGTGGGATAAGGAAGGCTGTGAATGATGATGATGATGTGTGGAAGAAAAATAGACAAATGATTAAAAGTCAAGGATCAAATACTCCGGTGCAGGAAAGATCTCCAGAACATTAAAATAATCCTGTACATATTAAAGTAAGAATACAATATATTATCTCTACAAGCTATTTAGCATAAAAGTGTACTTAATATTTAATATACTCGTACTCCAGTGCAATGTTGCTACGCAAAATACTGCAAAGATGATCAAGAATAAAATCTGCATCACTTATTCTAAACTATTGTCGTATCAGTCGACCATAATGCCTAAAAGCATTATTATATTATATTAAGCATTATTATATAGCATATTGGCGTCGATTCTGTCATACCATTCACTAAACTAAACCAATGTGACAGGACTAAAATTATCTGCCTCTCTTTTCATTTTAATATCTGAGAGAAGGATGGCAACAATTTTAGAGCTGTCAAATTTAGTTTAATTTAGATAATGGTACAACAGAATTGACACCATTGTATCGTACGTCAATCTGCGAACTAGAAAATAAATCACTCTTAGATACGTGTCCTAGTGTTGTAGATCGCGCTTGTTTTCTTGCATTCAAAATTGCGTAAAATTAATCAGCTGTTTTCATACCAAAAGTCCATTAATGGCTGATTTTTTATTCACAATTTCTGAGTTGTCACATAAAAAAAAAACCTAAAAAGTTGTTCACAATGAGTACCATGACCCCTTAAGTAGTTTTGCGTTATTTCAATGGTAAGTTGTATAAACATGACTTAATTTAAACACTGAATTCAAAATTTATTTATTATTAATCTGTACTTATGTGTACTGGATAAAATATTTATGAAGGCATAGCTTTTCATCAGAAAAGAATAAGTCAGAGCGCAATATCGAGAGGCTATTCACGCGGAAGGCTGCTAGAGCCACGTAATCCAAGTTTCAATCCAAGTGCCCGAGTTGTGTACTAAATAAACATCGTTAGAAACTTGCTGCGGTTGAAGAGGTTGCAAATGGAAGAATTTGTGGAAGGACGTGAGCGTAACTTTAAAACATACGAAAAATTGGGGTTTAATCTAGGTTTATTTCATCTGCAGTACAAAAATATGTAAATGTTGTTCTCGGCTTAATCATTAATAGCTGCAATAAAACTGTAAGAAGCGAAATAAAACCTTTTTTTTTCATATCACCTAAGTATATCGGAAGTGATCAGAATTCTTGATATTCAGCTTTTTACGGTTGTGTTGCAGATGCCAGAGCAAATAAATGCTTAAACCTAGCTGAAATTCTGAGTACACTACACTACCGTACTAAATAAATGAAGCGAAATACCACTGACTGACTCACTTATTACGAAATCTCGATAACTAATTAAATTTTTTATCTATACTAATATTATAAAGAGGAAAGATTTGATTGTTTGTTTGTTTGCATTGAATAGGCTCCGAAACGACTAAACCGATTTGAAAAATTCTTACACTGTTGGGGAGCTACACTATCCCCGGGTAACATAGGGTATATTATATTTTCAATAAAAATAGGGATCCTTACTAAAACTCCAATAATGTAACCCAAGGTGTAAAAAAATAAGATTTACAATTTTGACTTTGTGTGTTTGACAGTTCTAAGACAGGACAACGTCTGTCAGGTCAGCTAGTAAATAATAAGCTTGCATTTGACCACCATCTCACCTGATGTTAAGCGATGATGCGGTCTACGTTGGAGCACGCTTGCCTAGAAGAAACCGATTCAATCGTGATTTGAAGACACCCAGATTGTAACATCGGGGAAAACCCATTCAAGGCGTAATTGGCGTAATAGTATCTTCAGTAAGTGTAAATTACAATACATTATATTATTTACTGCTGTTATTTTTAACACATTAAACATCTGTGCCATGGCCTATTTGTGTATTTAGTTTTATGTTATGCAAGCTAAATTAGACATTGTCATAACGACATAGGATGCAATATGAATATAGAATGCAATACTTGACTTACAAAACTGACTTTTTTTAAACTTGGCAAGTAGCTTCCTTATGGGGTGTAAACTTCGATCAATTGTTCAAAGGGTGTAAAGAACCGTTAAGAATAGATTTTGCGAATGGGCCGCATTAGGGGGCAAAAAGAGGTTGAAAGTTTATACGTACAAAGTCACGGCCAACACTTAGTAACGTATCTATTTACCACTTATTTTGTCTAATTGAGATCTTAATATCAGTTTTTTTGCAATATCTCAAATAATATCTGTTGTTATCGTGGCTTTTTAGCCAACGTTTGAGAAGTTTACCGACACACAAGTTATGCAATCCTCATCTTGCGCTGTGTTGATGCAAAACATGGACTTTATCTGTGTTTGGACGGTTCCAGTTTTGATTTCTATTACTGTTACGAATAGCCAAGTCAGCGCATGTCTGGATATTCTTCTGCATTGGAATGTAAAATTTATTTCTAAAAACTAAAATAAAGCTACTTATAACTACTAGATACTTAATATGAACTAGCGGTCCGCCCCAGCTTCGAACGGGTATAGATTATAGCCTAAGTCACCCGGGGATAGACTAGCTTCCCAACAGTGAAAGAATTTTTCAAATCGGTTCAGTATTTTTGGAGCCTATTCACACATTCAATGCAAACAAACAAATCTTTCCTCTTTATAATATTAGTATAGATAAAAATATATATATATTATTATTATTCAGATATTTATTTTCCTTCTTAAATTTACGTTTTTTTACAATATTTCCTATAAAAACAAAATATTATAAAAAAACCTAAACCTAGAGTGCCGCCGGCAGCGGGGCAGGGCCCAAGCTACCGGTGGTTAGGGCTGCAGAGTGAGGAACCTCCTGACAATACGTGCCGTGTCCAGGATTACCGCCTTCTGCATCTGACCCTTGACCCAACCATCTAGCGAGAGCCTCTTAAGATGTTGGTCGAGGCTCTTCGCTATAAGACCGTTCACCGATACTACTATCGGGACAATGATCGTCGAGTCAACATCCCACATGGCGGTAACCTCGTGAGCTAAGTCAAGGTACTTGCTGAGTTTGTCCTTCTCGGCCTTCACGAGGTTCTCGTCATGTGGGATGGTGATGTCGACGAGCACTGCCCGGCGCTGGGATCGGTCGACCAACACGATATCAGGCTTATTGGCGACAATAGTCCTGTCCGTGATGATAGAGCGGTCCCAATAGAGCAAAGCACGACCATTTTCGAGAACTGGCGCTGGTGCGTACTTGTAGTACGGCACCTCAGACTCGACAAGGCTATATCGAAGGGCAAGTTGCTGGTGGATGATCCTGGCCACTAGGTTGTGCCTGTGCAAGTACTCGCCGTTAGCAAGATGCGAACAACCGGAAATGATATGACGGAGAGATTCTCCGGGACGGTGGCATGCCCGACAGATGTCGACCGTACCGTCCTTCATGATATATTTCCGGTAGTTGTTCGTCTTGATAACTTCGTCCGCAATTGCACAGGCAAAACCCTCGGTTTCCCCAAAGAGATCACCGAATCGTAGCCAGTTCACCGACGCAAGCAAATTATTATTATTATTATTATTATTAATCATTTTATTTCAGACAATGTCCATACTTATTTTACTACACCAATATAAAATCAAATTAATATACAATCAATAAATAATTAAAAACAACAAAAATTCAAATAAAACACAAAAATTCATTGATACCTATTAACTACAAATAATAATAAAAATAAATTAAAATTAAAATAATTACCTTAACCTAAACTTCGGTTTGGATCCGGAGTGCTCTATGTGCACACTTGTCCAGTGCTGCATTATAGGGCAGTCCAGATCCATCCGCCAGGCGAACAGCTGCAGGTAGCTGTTGTCGCTGCCCCGCACCCGCCGCATCAGGGACGCGATTCGCTTGCGCATGATCGCTGCGAACCCATCTATGTGCGCGTCCGCGAACATCCCCGATGCGCTGCAGTGGCGCGGCAGCCACATCAGCGCCCTGTAGGCGTTGTTATACTGGACTCGCAGGGCGCTGTAGGACTTTTTTCTGTACTTAACCCATAGGCTGCACGTGTAGAAAGACTGACAAAAAAAACAATGAGTACAAATGAGTACAATTATATGAGTACAAAATAAAAAAACACAAATAGTTATGATTTCGCAGACGATGCACATTTTTTATTTTAATGGGTTTAAGGCAATATCTAGTAAAATTATTGAATATGGATTGAATAGAGTTAATAAGTACTGCTAGTTTCTACAAATTGATTTAAAATTTCACTTGAATTTATTTGAATTTTGTTTGGGAATGAGTTTCAGTTTTACCATATTTCGTGGCTAGTTGAATTATAAATTCAATAGTCCAAGCTTCCGAGTCAGAGCTGTTGGTCCAACAGCTAGACCGATGTAAATGAGCTCCAGTGCCACGGTGCAAGTTGTAATGAATGGACCCCTAAACATTGTGTGTTTCCGCTTAGAAACTTCATACCAGGGGTTATTCAGTTTGTCTTAATTAATTATTTTAACATATATCCTGCCGTGGAGTCGGGCGAGGCATTTCATTAGTCCGCAGTAATGGAGTTGTGAAATACAAGACAGAGGATAAGTTTTAGATTCAAACATGAGTTGAAGAACTTTCTGCTGTATTCAATTTGGTGTTGCATGTGTACACTGTAGGAGTCTGACACAATGTATATATTATTTACTGCGCCCGTGGTTGCACTTGAGTGGATATTCCTTCAGCGACATAAATTTTTTCGGGATAAATATAATATTTTATTCCTATGTCACTTTTCCACGTTTTAACTATCTCTTTCCAAAAATTACGTCGATCCGTTTCTCTATTGCTACGTGAAACAGGCAAGCAACGAAGATCGCAATGTCAGCATTTTGTGTTCAAATCTTTATTATACAAACATTTAAAAGCGAAATTCACCTACTCAGTCATTCACTCACAAACTTATCACGAAATCTCGATAACTATTTGACCCACTACGTGGAAATTTGGCAGGTAGATTTCTTATAGGGTGTAGAGGTATCGTTTTTTTGCGAAAGGACTTAATTAAGGGGGGGCAAAAGGGGGTTGAAGAATTATATGAAACTCTACGCGTACGAGATTGTAGACAACAGCTGGTCCTTCATATACATAAGCCAGTGTGTAATACCAAGGATAACAATTGATCGTCCTTGGTAATACTAGCTGATATATGGATGTCGTCGGCGTAGTAGAGGCAGGTCCCGGTGTGCCGCGATACTGCAATGACCGCGTGCGACACGCCTCGTGCAGCTTCATTTTTAGCTTGGTCTTAATGGCGAATACCGACTCGAATGTTAGCCCCTGAGCTTCATGGATGGTAAAAGTGCACGACCCCGTGCCTGCCTGGCTGATGAGAGTCTCTTTTTCTTTCTGCGTGTGCACTAAAAAAGGGTGTTGGGAAGGGTGCTGGATATTTGCACCGCATTGTACCATCTCTGATCAAGAGACCTAATACGGGGAGCTGAGGAATATAATACCGGAGTATATTTCCCTCAACGCGTCCCTCATACGTGACGTCCATTGGGTTGCTGTTTCTGCAAAGCAACTCCTGACTGATATTTGTGGTCAGGCTTGAACGATGGTACCTTATTTCGAAGAGATTTTCTCTGTCGAAGTAAGGTTGATTGACGTCTCCGATGAGGACAAGTTCGCTAGCACCAAACAGCCATGCAGCCATTACAAAAGCTCTGAAATGGTTCATGGGAAGCGAAAGAGCCACAAGAAGGTGGCTCAAGCTATTTCTTCCGAAACCATTCACGAGGCTAAACATAGGTTTCTCCCTTAGAGCTCCACACTGAACGACAGCCACTGGATGTCCGCGCCTCTAACGATGTCGTCGGTCCATCTAGTGGGAATTACCTACGCTGTGTCTTCCGGTTCGTAGTCTCCACTCAATAGTCTTTCTTCCCCAACGGTTACGGAGTTGAGTGCAGACAAATATACATACTTACACACTTGACAATTACATACAAACATATACATGTGTTAAATTAGTGTGATATGATAGACTTTGCGTTTGATCGTCATCTCGATTGGTGTTGTGTTCTAAGTTTTGTATCGTTTTCACAGCTAGCAATGCATCTGCAAGCCAACGATCTACGTAAACCAAACTATTTTACAAAAGTTTATATAAGGTACGGTTATGAATTTGGCTTAGTCCTATAATAAACAATTTTATTGTTGGTACGTGTAATAAAAACGGTAAAGGGAGCGTGCTTGAGAGCACTTAACTGAAAATATTGACGAATGGTGGGTGAAGGTAAGGTAATAATATATTGTCATGAAACTCATATAGACGAAAAAGGACCTAGACTGACTATACATAAGTGTGTAAACTAAACAACGGTGCCGTGCCCAGCAACAGATTATCTGGTTTAATTTTATGTTGGCGTCAATTCTGCTCTGCAACTCACTAGACTAAACCTGGCAAGACTTACCTGATTTGGAAAAAATAATATAATTTGCAATAATTTGCCGTCAACATTAATTTATTTGACAAAACTGAATAGCGTAAAATAAAACATAAAAAACCGACACCGACATCAATTAAAACGCTTATTTTTTTACCTATACTGTCCCACTATAGGGATAGGGGGAAATGTCTCCCCCATTTCTTCCATAAATTCTGGTCCTCCGCCACCCCTTGTCTCTCCTCTCCAAACTCTTTATTAAATTTATTAAAAAAAAAAAAAAAATATATATATATATATATATATATATTAGGTTCACAATTCAGTTAACAGCTAAGTCGATTTTGAATTAGAAATCATCAAAATTTACTAAACCGTATGGTCACGTTTTGTCAGTGATTGATATGACACTTTTTTTTAATAGAATAAGAAGCAAACTAGCTACGGGCCCCTTGATGGTAAGTGGTCACCACTATAGACACCTACAATACGCGGGGCACTGTCAGTGCGTCACCTAGCTTTAAAGACTCTATTCACCTCACACTTCGTTTGCAGCAGCCCAAAATTAACTTCTAATGAAAAACTGAAGGTTTTTTACATTTTTTTTTTACAAGGAAGCCATTTTACAACTTACAGATACAAAGCAGAAACAACCAATAAACATCCTCAAAAATTCGATCCAACAACAGTTGCTGGCAACAGTCAGTCAAATAATAAAGTCCATGTATTAATTGAGAAACGATTGTTTATGAAACACTGTTTCAGAAACAAAATCTACGTGGTTTTTAAACAAATAAATGTGTTTCTGAAACAAATCATTTTGCTTCAGAAACACATCATTATTTCACAGAAACATGCCGTGAACACGTAGTAAAGGTAAACACGTGTTTCTGTGCTACCAGCTTGCGATGGGGAAATAAACAAATTAGTTTCACAACAGATGCATACGAGTGTGGACGCGTGTGGACGCGTGCTTCACTTTTTGTTTATTAAACTTGGAGATAGTGTGGGTCGACGAGTTTTTTTTTTAAATAAACAGCTGTTGATGTTGGTGGCCCAGTTTCCGAAACATTGTTCCTGGTAAACTTCTACGTGATGTTTCAGAAACTGTGTATCCGAAACATTGTTTATCAATGAATTCATGGCTTAAAATACAAGCCTAATGTCAACGCTCAAGGCCGTCGTGAGGTGTACGTGAAAAATGTGTAACATTAAAACTGAGCCATTTAATCCTAGATTCGCGCGAAAGTGCGTAGCAACTTTTTTATGGCGAAAATATTTTATCCAATGTCGTGTAGCGTCGTAATAAAAAGATAACCATATTTATAGGTCTATGTTTATATATTTTATATCTAATCTATTCCATTTATGAATAAAAGGCCTTCCATTTTTCTTTTTAGTATATAGAAATCACGCTGGACCCTGGAAATAACTTCTATTTTAGCTAAGTAAGTCAATAGGTATGTGCAGCAGTTTTACTTGAAATAATATTAGAAATTCGTAGAATTTTTAAAAACTCGTAAACATCTCGAAACATTTCCTGAAAACCTAGTGATTTGCAGTAATGGCTTTGTTAAGGGGATGGTACGACATGGGTCATACTATCCGTCGCACAAAACCACAATTTTTTTTTTTTTTAATTACTAGGTTTTCAGGAAGAAGTTGAAATTGATTATTTAAGTAATATAAGTATTGAATGTTTTCGTTGGCAATTGTCGTTCATGGTAATCGTTGGCGTTGCAAGTTGGTTACGTAATTTGGAATATTTATAGGTTTTTATCTGAGTAAATTGTATTTTTAACCAAATTCAAAAATGAGGAGGTTATTAATTCGAATGTGCTTTTTTTGTATGTTTGTTACGCGATTACTCCGCCAATATAGAATTGTTTTGGATAATTCCTTTTATAATATTACTAGCTGACCTGACAGACATTGTCCTGTCTTAGGACTGTCAAACACGCAAAGTCAAAATTGTAAATCTTATTTTTTTACACCTTGGGTTACATTATTGGAGTTTTAGTAAGGATCCCTATTTTTTTTGAAAATATAATATAGCCTATGTTAACCGGGGATAGTGAAGCTTCCCAACAGTGAAGGAATTTTTCAAATCGGTTCAGTAGTTTCGGAGCCTATTCAATGCAAACAAACAAACAAACAATCAAATCTTTCCTCTTTATAATATTAGTATAGATTATTATAATTATAAATTTTTTCACTCTTGAAGTGTGCGTGAATTTAACCACCGCGCCGATAAGACATTATTCCACAGACGACGAGGTACGTGATTTAACCATTTTTGAATGCAAAAATGCTCAAAATATAAAAAAGCTACAAATGCCACTGTGGTTTTATGCTGGAACGCACTGTGTTCTGAAAAGAGGGAATAGAAATGTCGTTGTCGTAGGTAGGTATTATTCATTCTCTACATCGGTGGTTCTATTTGGGGTTCCGTACCTCAAAAGAAAAAAAAAACAGAACCCTTATAGGATCACTTTGTTGTCCGTCTGTCCGTCTGTCAAGATCCTTTTTCTCAGGAACGAATAAAGGTATCAAGTTGAAATTTATAAAAAACACTTGAGTCTACGGTTTCTTTTAGCTCTGAAAAAATCAAACGTGTAAGTCACCGCGGTCAAAAGATATGACTGTTTATGTTGCATTTTTCGCATATTTTGCGATTTCACAAGGGAATCAAAACCTATAAGGTACTTCCCGTTGGCCTAGAATCATAAATTTTGACAAAAATCAAGATCTTATAGTACATTTAAAGGAAAAAATCCGAAAGATGTTAATTTGATATTAAATCACATAAAAAATGCTTTTTTCTATTACAAACTTTAATTTTGTAGTTGGTATGTATAGGAGCACGTGTTCACCAACTACAAAGTTAAGTTTGTCATTCAATATTTCAACAATTTTAACCCTTTTCGTCAAGACTCAATTCCCGAGATAGCTCTACATACATTTAATACGTTTGTACGGAACCCTGAGGGTGCGAGTCCTACTCACACTTGTCCGGTTTTTTGTATGTACAAGTGCCTAATAAACACTACGTGCCAAAATTACTTGGTCTATAATTATTTAAAAAAAAATGGTTTTGTTAACCTTTTTTTCTGCATGTGGTTCGCCAGTCTTGCTACGGAGCAACAATTTTTTTGCTGTTTTACAAACAGTTAAATTAAAAATGTAAGTTTAAACTAACTTTTTAAGTATAAGTCATTGTACGAATAGGGCATTTTGAGAATGAGGCATATTACAAATTTTACGAATAGCTCCAATGTCGACTAAATCATATAAAACTGTTTGTTCCTATAGCAACAGTTTTAAGAGAAAATCTTATTTTTAATTAATAGTAGATAGTAGAGTAGATAATTAGGTTGATATTTCATAATAATTTTTGTTTTGAATTCTTACGTAGCCTTCACGTCGTTGTTATGTCAGTCTATGTTGATCCGTTTAACCTTTGCAGGCGTTCACTTACAGAATTAATATTTGATGAGAGAGAAGGATTAAGGATTAATGTTAAAGAGTAGGTAAGCGGTATGATAACTGAATATATCTATATAAGAAATCTAATCTATCTAATCTATATATATAATATGAGATATATATGTATAAATAAATAAATGAATCCCTATTTACCTTGGTCGCGCCATAACTTGAGAATGACTGTACCGATTTCATTCATCTTTTCTTCTAAACTTTTCTAATACTTTGTAGGAGGTTCTTGCGGAAAAAAAATTGCGCAGAAAATAGGAAAATTACCTATGATTTGTACCTGGTTTTAAAAGCCTTAAATCATCATACGCCTTTTTAATTATAGTAATTAAAGAATAAAACTGCAACGTCATTATGATTTGAAGTACCTATAGCCTGTAGTATGTAAAGCCAGGGCAGATAACTCGTAAAATTAATAAATACTGGGCTACGAGGAAAGGGTGTACTAAGCCAAAAGAGGTCCGTCATACTCAGCATTGTAAACCACTTCTACAATGGGAATCGTACTGAGACGTGGTCCTTATCTGGTGGCCTTTTAGAAAAACTCAAAGTTATACAATGGAGAGAGCTATGCTCGGAGTTTCTTTGCACGATAGCACGATAGACTCGGAAACGTCGATATTCGCCAAAGAACCAGAGTCACCGATATAATTGTTAAAATTTGCAAGTTGAAGTAGCAATGGGCAGGCTACATCGCTCGAAGAACCAATAACCGATGCGGAGGGAAGATAGATTTATGATTGGAGACCACGAACCGGAAGACACAGCGTAGGTAGGCCTCCAACTAGATGGACCGACGACATTGTGAGAGTCACGGTTGTGTTGTTTACTTCAATATTATTCATCATCCTAAACAAACTGTCGCAACAAATTAAGGTCTATGTCAGTTAGCGTCCATTTAAATCAGTAATAACAATAAATGAACAATGTTGTCATTTCGTTAGTCAAGTGGAATTGACTTGATGCGCTGTAAATTTATTTGATTTGACGCTGTGTGAATAATTGTAAATATAGTTCCTACTGTCTATTAAATAAAATAATGTATTTGCCCTGTAATTCAATGAAGTGAATATATATTTGAGCATCACTTTCAAGTGAATCTATATAAATAAACGCTCAGTTAGTCGTCGCCGCTGGTGATAAGAGAGCTGGTTCATTCCTCGCGCAGACATTTTCTTAGGCAATTCAACGCGGGAATGCAGCCGGCGTTCTTGGTACTTTACCACACGGACAACATCTTGTTTAATTGATGGATTGAAAATCATTATAAATATTATATTCAATAGCATTTTAAAATTAAAATATAGATCTTCTTTTACGGAGTAGGTATTTAAAACGATAATAGTTCATTGGTACTTAGTAGAGCTCTTCGTAGGGCTTTCTAAATTATGCAAAGTAGGCAAGACTGCTCTTTTAGAAATAAATTATCTATGCTAGAGAACCCCGCTCTTCCGCCTCTAAAACACATGTTGGCACCTATTTAAAATGACTTAATTATTTATTCTATGTTTTTTAAAACAATTAAAAATAAAAGCAATTGAATTATATATGAAGACAATTTTAAATAACAATATGTATGGATAGTTTTACTTTAATGACACATACAAAAACTAATGTATGATTTATGTGTGTAATGTGGAGTTGCGTGCGTGTGTGTAAGGAGCGGGGGAGGGGGGGGGGAGTGGTAAGATAGTTTTACCCAGTTAGTAACGGTTGGTGCATGTGTATTCCAAATACCAGGTTTGAATCCCGACAATTAGCTTGAGCTACCAGTAAAAGAAAACATCGCGAGTAAATCATAGCATGGTGGTATCGATTTATACTGCTCGACTGGCTATAGCTTCCACCCTCAAGTTGAAAATCCGTCGCCAAGCACCTAGCGGTTTGTTCCGGCAGCATTAATTGAGAGACAGTTCCCATTTCTGCTTACACACCGCCACTATGCTCTGATCAAAGGCCTAGCTTGTCTTATAATATCGCATACATAAATTGTTCGCGCAAAATCATACCGCGATTTCGCGATGTATCAATAATCTATACTCTCAAATTTTCCCTCTAACTGAATGATATAAAGCTTCAGATATGAGTGCAAGAAGGTACAAAACTACCAACATACTTGTAAAAAAAAGAAAAAAAAAAGAAGCTAACGTTTTTCATGAAAGGCATTCAATTGTGTAAGTAAATAGATAAAATAGTGACTTTTCTACTTAACTCTACACATATATTCGTAGTACTGTGCCTATAATATCCGATTCCTAAGTAGGTCATCCGCTCTGTGTGAATTTGCGGATTAACCACCTTTCTATCATTTTTCTGTGCACATTTTCACTATAGGTAATGCTACGGGTTTATGGAGAGAAAGGGTAAGTTTTAGTGAACCAGTATGAATTAAAAAAAAAAAACACCAATGGTTCACATAATATGTATGTAGCCATTTTTATTTTTAGGGTTTTGTAATACTACAAGGAACCCTTATAAGTTCGTTTTTTCCGCCTGTCTGTCTGTCCGTCCGTCCTAATTTTTAGAACCTTCTTAATTCTAAATAAATTATGTGCAGTTACGATGCCATTGCTCAAACATTGTGAAGAAAAACATCGTGAGAAAACCGGTGTGTCCAAGACCCTCATAAGTTCCAGACTTTCACCAAAAAACACTGGGCCAGCATAGTGTATTATGGCCCATCCTCTCTTTCTGGAGAAAGCCTCTGTACCAGCAGTTAACATGATAGGCTGATAATGCTGATTATATGAGAAGTCTACGTTGAGTACTCGCAGTAGGCAAATATAGACTGATGATTGATGATGAAATAAAGTTCTTTCTGTTTTATTTGTAAGTGGTTTGCTGACTAGATATTATAGCATCAAAATTCGAATAATAATTTAACTTACGGAATACATGAACAGCCTTTAATAAGTGCAAACACAACATATTGTATACGAATTTAATCCATCTATGAAAGCAGGAACGGTTACCTAAATATGATTTCAACGAAAGTCGCGTGAGGATTCATTAGTATACTATTACAAAACAGTCAAACGGTGGTTTATCTCAACCCATAAACATATCGCCATTTTTTTTTGTAAGTCATTTTATAATATACTAGCAGACCTGACAGACGTTGTCCTGTCTTAGAACTGTCAAACACGCAAAGTCAAAATTACAAATCTTATTTTTTACACCTTGGGTTACATTATTGGAGTTTTAGTAAGGATCCCTATTTTGTTTTCAAAATATAATATAGCCTATGTTAACCGGGGATAGTGTAGCTTCCCAACAGTGAAAGAATTTTTCAAATCAGTTCAGTAGTTTCGGAGCCTATTCAATGCAAACAAACAAACAAACAAACAAACAAACAAACAAACAATCAAATCTTTCCTCTTTATAATATTAGTATAGACTAGCTGACCTGACAGACGTTGTCCTGTCTTAGAACTGTCAAACACGCAAAGTCAAAATTGTAAATCTTATTTTACTACACCTTGGGTTACTTTATTGGAGTTTTAGTAAGGATCCCTATTTTTT
The DNA here is from genome assembly GCA_914767915.1 of Agriopis aurantiaria. NCBI lineage: Eukaryota > Metazoa > Arthropoda > Insecta > Lepidoptera > Geometridae > Agriopis > Agriopis aurantiaria. Next base: position 12,307,510 of record OU611995.1, on the reverse strand, counting down.
TTTAAAATATAATATAGCCTATGTTACCCGGAGATAGTGTAGCTTCCCAGCTTTTATGCAATGTTTGCTAAAGTCAGAATTAGTAAAACTACATAATTTAAAACATACGGGTGTTTTTTTGTAGCAAAACTGACGATTTCAATTCTCGGGAATATAATTATGTGGCTTATACTTGTATGAATAGCTTTTGTTTTTAATTGCCTATAAGGACTTTTCGTGCATTAACATTGTGAAGGGAAAATACATCTCGCTTGAAGTTTCGTCCATGCCGCGGCCGTGGTCACAAGCAGAGGACTGAAAACTGCGGGATGTGTGCTCTTCCTCACATGATCTTGCTAAACACTGACTTGCCATACACAGCGTCGAGCAAAAGGTATTTCACATAAACAATAATAATTACTAATGCGCTAAGTCCCGATAGAAAATTTAAAACATTTGAATTCAAATTAAAAATAAAAGTTTTTTTTACCTTTATTGCTCAAATAGGCTACTGTTCTCACCTATATGTATTATATGAAAACTGTGTCGCAGTCTTTTGAAAGAGACACACCCCCCGTAAATGACTACGGTGCCAATGAGACAATTGAGCCCTTGATTTAGAGGGTCGCTCTCGATAACCTGCAGGAAACAATAATGGACGAACCCTCCGTGTAGTTTGGTGGAAAATTTAGACGCCATTTTAGGAATTGGGTCGCATACTTTCCGGATTATCTGATGCAATAACGCTGTTTTGTAGATACGTATTTATTTTACTGCAGATGGTTACAAATACAGAGTACTTTAGTACGAGAATTTATTTTATTTATTTAATAATAGGCTTGCGTTTGACCGCCAACTCGCCTGATGTAAAGTGACGATGCGGTATATGATGGAGCACGTTTGCCTAGAAGAAACCGATTCACTCGTGATTTGAAGACACAGATTGTAACTACCGGGGAACGGCATTCATACAGCGCATTCCATAGACTAGCACTAGCAGTTCGCACAATAAGTTCATAGGTAGTTGGAGTGACATAGAGTAACAACACAAAAAGAGAGAGGAGCTGATTAGCTCTTATTTTTTTTTTAAAGTAAGTATCACTTTTTTATAATGAAAACCAACTTCGCAGGGGTTGTGTAAAATCAATAAACAGGATTCATCACCTAATTTTCGACTCTTAGATGTGTATTTTTATTCAAAATTTTAATAATACCACTTTCAATGTATAATAATATTTAATAATAAAAAGAATTGTATCATAATCGCCGAAGATCCTCTCCCTTTTTTAAAGTGGATCGAAAATAACAGGCAGGGTATGACTATTGATTATGTCTTCTGTGCTATTGATTGGATTGTGCATTTTCAATCACACATATGCCTTAAATTTACTACTCTCATGATGTTAAGCTTGTGATGTTGTTTTGATAATAGGCTATCGAACTGTATTTTTTCTTTGTTTATGAATAAGTTGACCATGAATAGAGCCGATCACTGAAAAAAAATTAAGTGTACAAAATTAAGGAACATAATACTAAGCATTTTATTGTCTTGCTAGACAGAGAGCGCATTATACTTACTGATGACGATGCAGTAATTACGCCACACAAAGTCCATGCTATCATGTTGCGGGAAACCTACAGAGCATGCTTTCCTAATCTAAACAAAAACTTGAAACGCTAATATCTCAGAACTTTATTATTCGATTAATACTAGTACGTTGCCCCAAAACGTTTTTGTTTTTCGGGGCATTTTTGCACACACGTTCTACGGACCCCATACTAAGCAAAGCTAGTCATATGGCTGCCAGAGACTGATATACATATATTTATATAGTTTTAAATACATACTTAAATAGATATTAACAACCAGATATGAACAAACACAACTGTTCATCACATAAATGTTTGTCCTGGGTGGGAATCGAACCCACGCCCCCAAGCTCAGAAGGTACGTTCACTACCAACTGGACCAACGAGCCATCACTGTGACCTTCCGACCCATAAATTCTCGGAACCACTCTATCAATTTTGCCCATATTCGAACTTAAAAATTAAATTATTAAAATGAACTACTTGCCTACAAAGTTTTATGAAGACATATCAACAACAACGATCATATCAACGATACGTAAGTTATTGACGAACAAACCATGTACGCCGAAATGCCGACATGGCCCATTAGCCATTAGAATCTGAGACTTCTCTTCGCTCGGTCAATACTTTTTTCAGTATTCGTATCACATTTTTATTCAGCCTGTTATTTTAACCAATATTTACACTTGAACGATAGCCTATTAAGCTATGTAGGTACCTACTTAGTTAACTATCTCGCTCTTTGGATAAGATCAAAATTGATCTTAGAGTACAATAATATGAGCAAATCAAGAACAAAATAGTCATACAAATTGGAATAACCGAGGGAGCAAATTTAATCAACTTAGGCTCAAAAAGGTCTACGTCGAGTTTTGATGGGCTCTTCACCAAAACAAAAGCGTGTAAATTGCTCGAATGCTACTCCACTTTTTCCACAGACACCTCAATAAAATTTCATTACCAGTTCGAATATAACGCGATTGCTTTCTGAATAATTTATTTGTGTTATTCATAGCAATGGCAACCCTTTCCGAGCAAGTGCGAGCGAACTTCTTCAAAAAGTTTTATTGTTTACAACGCTCTTTGAAAACTCGGGTGCTATTGTTCTTCTCTCTTTTTCGCTCATTTTGCTGTGCTCGCTTATACATTTTCTGTTTCGTTCGCACTTGTTATTGCTTACTCAGCGGCTGCTTCCTTCCTGCCCTTTATTGGATTGATATCAGATTGTTATTTTTTTTCTGTTGGGAAAATTGGCACTGGCATTATTTTTTCAGATGCCTTTTCGTACGAGGCCCGGCGACTGATGAGTTTTCGAAAGATTCGATTGTTCTATACTTTGAAAACGTATCATTGTGATGTTGTTCTATACTTTGAAAACGTATCATTGTGATGTTGTTGTCTAGGTGATGTACCTAATGTTTTGCTTTTTAATGCTTGATTAGGAATCGGGTTTAGTAATTATGAATGTCTTGACTTAGTTTTCAGCTGCAAAATTCAATTATTGTTACGTTTAGGCTCATTAGCTATTAAAAAATGTGATGAATATTTGTTATTTTATTAATTGTGGATTGTATTATGACATAGTAATGAGAACTGAATAAATTCAATGCATTTTACTTATCTCTTCACCTATGTAAGTATGATGTTATCTTAATAATTATGTCAACATAATTGTTTTCATTCTGATATAGATTAATTAACTCGGTTTGTAAAATGGTTTTCCAACTTAGTTGTAACGTAATGTAATACCTATTTAGTTAAGACGATTCTGCAGTGCAAGTACCGTTCTTTTATCGATCGTTAAATTGACAGTTGAGGTCGTCAAATACGATAATATGCCATTTTTTCAGTACTCGCTGTGATCGATTCTATGGCATTTTAGCGAATTTGCGATCGCTAAAAGAACGGTACTTGCACCCCTGGTTAGGTTAGAAAAAAATGGGTTGCATAACAGAAATCCCTAAGATAAATTGTATTTCAATAACATTCAATAAGTTACTGTTTTGAATAATACACCAAATATTTTGTTGTTGCATAGACGTTTTTTTTCTATTATTGCACCGTCTACAACCATGACGAAACCACCTAAAGTACCTAAGCTAACAAAAAAAGGCTCGTAAAATATCAATATTTAGAATTTAAAAGGGATCCAAGATATCAAATACAAATAACTCATTGTTAGTTTAGGAGAGGTCAAAAAAGCTATAGGCAAGTAGTGCCAAGTACCTTTTCGCTATAACCATCTTATTGCTACTGTGAAATTTAGTAATAAAATGGTGAACATTTTAGTTTGCCACGGTTTTATCGTATTTTAGTTGGAAATTCACACTCAGATACGAAATCCTCTTTTATTTACGGTGAAAAAACGTACACTATTTTCCGAACGATAAACTTGCGTGGATTTGAAAGTGATAAAGATTTTTTATCGGTTTTGTATTGAAACACGTAGCTGTAAATTGTTACGTATATTAAATATTCAAGTAGCGGGAGTATTTCAAAAACTCGCCACGCAACTCGCCTGGGGCTGACGAGTGCAGTTAGGTGTTGTTATACTCAGAAGACGTTGCTTCCCATTTTCTGACTAATTTCCAGAAACTGACTTCTACGGCACCCACGGGAAGTAAAGGGAGCACATTTTTAGGTATCTCCACGGCACAAACGGCAAGGCACTGCGAAAGGTTCTCGAATGGAAACCACGGACCGATAAGCGATGCGTAGAACGTTCACCCACAAGATGGACGGACGACCTAAAAGAGACCACAGGAAAACGCTGGATGCAAGTTGCTTCCAACCGACCTTTTTGGAGATCGATGGGGGATATCTATGTCCAGCAGTGGCTGAATTATCATTAATGATGATTCAAATATTGTCGAAATATAACAACAAAATAACAAAATATTTTCATGGAACCATTATTTTGTACCACAAGAGAGCATAGCAGTGGACATTTTATGGCTGATGATGATGATGATTAAATTCAGAATTTCTGAAAGACAGTAACCCTCATAAGCATAATCCCTCGATAAACCGTTCTGATTTTTTTTGGTCTCGTATGCCCGTGTTACACTTGATGTGTTATACCGTTGCGTTGGTCATATCAGCAATTCGTCCAATTTTTTTTCAAATCTCTTTTCGTTCAGTACACATTTCTTCCATCATTCCAGCAGCTATTTTATCGTATGTAGATATAAATTTATAGTGTGAACAATAAAGAATTAATCTATCTATGTATAATTATCATTTTGTCCAGTACATATTTTGTCCAGTACACTTTTTATCCAGTACGAATTTCTTCATGCCAAACAAAATTTACAGATTACGTGCATCAATTAACAATCAATTATGCATAATATAAGAGAGTATGTATGTATAATCAGTCATTTGGATATATAACGCAAAATAGGTACTGATAATTAAATTTTTTTGATCTATTTGTTGTGTGTGAAATATCTTATTTTCTGATCTGAATATTCTCAATTCTGGCATTCGGTAGAAATCAAAAATACTGTCGAGAGGAAAAATTTCAAATCCTATAAAAATATTATATTTTCCGTCATTTATAGCCACAGAAGAAACTAATATAAAGCGAGTAAAAAAGATTGTACGGCACATTGTTGTACAAATACATACATACAAGATATCAAAAGCTACAACGGAATTCTTAATGAAGCAAGAGAAAATAAATCGGTCAAGCTCTATATATAGAATACGAGATGGCAATGAACTTGTGAGTGATATTGCGTTCGTACGATGCGGTCAAGCCAAAGAAGGAAATATGTGAGTCAAGCAATGCAATCTGAGGGTATGACCGTAGTAGAGAGGGTTTAGTCGACATTGGACCTATTTGCAAAATTACTTATAGTCTTATAAGGACGCAATATGCCTTTATGCCTTATTCGGGAAATGCTCTATTCGTACAAAGACTCATTCTTAACAAGTCTTATTCCTAAAACGACTTATTCTTAAAGGGACTTATTCTTTCATCATCATCAGCATCTAACTGTCCACTGCTGGACATAGGCCTCTCCCAAGACTAGACTTATTCTTTAACAGGCTTTATTCTTAAAAATACTTATTTGCGAATGAACTCAATTTAACGATTTAAAAAAAAAGAGGTTCTCAATTCGTTTTTTTGTGTGTGACCCGGTTTTCTTTATTATTATTTTAAATTTATATCTTGTGAAATGGTGAGTTTGTTGTCATACAAACTTCTCCTGCAAAACTTACCAGATAACCTCAATTTCTTCATCATTAGCTCTCCATGAACAAAACATAAAAAAATTTGCATTCATAACAACACAAAACACTAGTATTTAGTGAGATTTCAACCTCCTCTGATAAGGGAAGTACTGATAACGAGAACAATGCACCTTCATACACCAACGCAATCTGTTGTCGTGCCTCCTTCCATTTTATACCTTATCTAAACGAATTAAGAGTCATGAAGCATAGATAATGCACAAAACAAGTTTAATAAGCTGAACGTTAGTTTTGTTTTTAATGAGTTTTTTTTACTGTACTAATAGGCTTGCGTTTGACCACCAACTTGCATGATGTTAAGCGATGATGCGGTCTACGATCACTCATGGTTTGAAGACACCCAGATTGTTACTATCGGGGAACACCCATTCATGTAACTACTTATTCATAGTAGGTACACAAAACAGATTTATAAGGGTCTCGTTAGAACGTTAGTTTTTTGTTTTCTCTTGAGAAAATTTTGGCGTCGCATGTCTTGTGTATTTTCCAGTGACATTCCATGTCAGTATTGCAATATTTTCATTTTTTCATCCCCTATTTAACATTCTTAGGGGAGAAGGACAAACAAACCAATAAACACACTTGCATATCTAATATTTTCTATGATTCGTGAGCACATAGGTACCTACTCACAAGTGAGTAAGCTATAAGAACATTCTATGTATCTAAATTGCTTATTAATAGAGGGCTTGTAGGTAGCTATAGGTTGTAAGTACATAAATGGTAATTAATATGCTTAACAGTTATGTTATACTGGTACTACTGATTGACGATTACATTGGTAGCAAGCATGCGCTGTACACTGCGTAATTTTTATTGGAAGCACAGTTATAATGGGTTTTCTTATGTGTTGCCCGTGACCTCACACGTCAATTTTCATTTAATCAAACGTTCAATTTCCTTTTCGGACAAAAATCTTAATTTCGTCTATTTCCAAATCCTTTTTAGGGTTCCGTAGCCCGACATGGAACCCTTATAAATTCGTTCTGTCTGTCTGTCTTTCTGTTTCAGTAAAACAAATTTAGAACCCTCTACTTCTATAGGTATTAAGGCAAGTGCTTGAAACTTTGCATAATTACAGCTTAAGTATATATCAAAATTTTAAAAGTATCAAAAGAATTCCGACTGCTCCTAGCAATAGGAAATATTCAGTTTTTGGTACAGGCGTCGGTTACCAGAGGCACACACACACACAGCGATCCCGCCGGCAGGATCGTAGACCTACAGGATCTGTTAGAAGATCGGTTAGATTCTCTCCAAATAATCATTCAGTTCAACAAACCGTTAGGGCTCCAGGGCACACCCCCTCTGGGGTGCCTGGGCAAGTCTGATTCCCACTCCCGGCGACGGCCCAAGCCGAGGTTCGTACCTTCGAGGTGCCCTTGTGCTAGTCGCCTATAAACTTAACCACCAAGTTATGCCGAACGCACTCTGCGTTCGCTAACTAGTCCGGTCAAGCTGTAGAGGCAAAAAGGCCAACAGTAAAAGTCACTCATAAAAAAAAAAAAAAAAAAACCAAAGGAATTATCATTTTTATCAAGAATTATTTTTCGCTGCACCTCCTCGTCTGTGATATGGTTGAATAGGTCTTTTAAAATGATGCGAAAGTTTCATACATCACTTTTTTATTAAGTGTTTATTTGTGAAATAATATGGCCCGCCAAAGTGGCAAGAAGTTGGTCCACCTGCATTTCTGAACTACCTATTAGATGTTAGACTTGTAACTTGCCATGCTGATAGATCATATTAAAAATCTTCATTCAAAAATATTTTAAGCATGTTCTGATTATAACTTTATGTGATAATCAAAGTGATAAAACCTTAATAAGTTCAAGAAGTTCTATCTCGAAGGTCATTGACCTTTGTGTATAATAATTGTCTTAGCAAAGAATATTTTTCAAGTAGGTTTCTTATCGACTAAACCATAAAAAGTTCCTTTAATTATGTTATATTGGTATGACGCACCTCTGAAATTTGGTAGTCCACAGAGCTTCGTTGTTTCGAATTTTTCTGTGAGCACCAATTTCTGAAATATGATGATTGTGACCACAATAAAATTATATAACTCTAGCTACAAAAAACGGAACCTCACCATATGCGTGTGCATACCACGTGCTCGACACGCTCTTAGCCAGTAATTGTTTCGGACAAATTATTACGCCATCTGCCAATAATCGCATCACCTTCATACGCATTTAGTATTATAATTAAATTGAAAAAAATTAAAAAGAAATTTATTAACAAGTAGCTGCGCCCGGAAGACGCAGCGTAGGTAGGCCTCCCACTAGATGTCCGACGACATAGTAAGGGTCGCTGGCATCCAGTGGATGCAAAAGGCAGGCGTTCAGTGTGAAGGTTAAAGGGGGAGGCCTATGTTCAGCAGTGGACGTCTTCTGGCTGATGATGATGATGATGATGGTGAGCTGCGCCCCGCAGCTTCGCCACCTCCGTTTATCTATGGGAATTACACTTTATAACATAAGCTATCTGCCGGTGCAAGTCCCGTCAAAATCGGTTCAGTCGATTCGGAGTTCATACAAACATACATAGATTATGATTCACACATCACCTTTTAATGTATATAGATAGATGTATTATGTATTATGCAATTACTCCGACATATTGTGAACCAATTTAAGTGATTTTTTCGCTTTCGAGGTGGTCCCACATAAATTTTGCTTTTGCTCAGTCGTTTTTGAAACAGTTTTGATGATAATATGAATAATATTTTCGAGCGCCTGTTGGTTTGGCAATAGCGATGGTTGGTTTGGCGATTTTGTTAGAGCTAATTTTTACTACCTACTACTAATTTTTGAGTTTGTTTTCATTTTGAGAATATTTTTTTATTTGTGCTGATCTTAGTAAAAGATAACGTATTCAAGTAAAGAGCAGACAACATAAAATAAACATAATAATATGCTATAGTATCCACCAAAAACAAATGCAACTTGTTAAAAACATCACTAATAAAAGAATTGCAAAATATCTTTAATTTAAACTTATTAATATAAACCAGACTGAGAACGATCATAAACAGTGGCAGCAAAGATTATTATAGCTAATCCAAGAGAATGTACAGTCGAAAAATCAAGCGGTTATCAAATTTTCCGTACGACTTTTATCGTATCTCTATGAGCGGAAGTCGGGCGATGCGCGCATCTATGCCGCATCCCGTTTCACGCCGTCCTCCAATCGCCTCCGACCTTCGGCCATCAGACCTCCTCGCTCGGTTCTCCCTCAGTCTTACTCTGCGCGCCGCTACGGATGGACGTACGCATCTGCTCCGAAATATCCTGACTCGCGAGCTTTCGATTTACCTGTGGATTGTCAGTGATAAGTGTCTCTGAATTTTTTGTTTCTGTGGATTTTTGCTGGATTCATATCATCACCAACACTACAGGAAAAACCCTCCATATATGCTCCAAGGTCGGTACTTTATGCTTTGCGAATAATAATGAGATTGGATGCATTCGGAATGTCGCATGTCCAGTATTTATTAGCATTAAAGGTCCGTTCAAGTGAAGGTTTTTATATGGTGTACTAAAGTTCGTTGACGCTAAGATGCTTGCTTGCTTTTGTAATTATAATTATTGTTTTGCTAGACCAGTGCATGTAGTGAGGAAGCAGTTAGTTCTCATATTCAAGTAATTGTTGTGTTTTATTAGAATACTGAATCTTATTATAAACCCTCCATTTCTTAACTAACTTTCATTTCAACGTTCAATAAACCAAAATTGACGTCACCAGGTTTAATTTAATTAGTTGATATCGAATTGGTGTAATTAATTCTACAGTGATTAGGATCACTAATGTCAATACTACCTACTTAACGTCAGTTTTCACAGAAACAGCTATCTACTTTGATTACATTACGCATGAAAAAAGCAAGATAATTCGTTTTTTTATCTGATAAAAAACGCAGTGTACTAATGAGTTCTATATCTGTGCCCATGTAGATATGAATGTGATCAGTTGTTACTGATTTGGAATTAGGTACCTACGTTAAAATGATTATAGGATAAAGTTATATGATTATTTACGGGATATTTACCGTGGTAAGGTTGTGGAATGAGCTCCCGATATTTCGGCGCAGTTACATGCACCATGTTCACGGGAAGACTGAAGAATGCGGGTGGTTGGAGAACAGTTAAAAAGTGTTAGTTATCATATAACTTTAGTGAACAACCGTGATAGTTTAAAACAGTGATTATAGGATATTTTCAATGCAAAAGTCATCATAGAGACACATTCAATAAAAACCAGTGTTCGTTTTGCCTAGTTTCAATTCAATGACTTTACGTTTTGGTTAATTTGCCAGAGTTTCTTTTTTCCACAAAAATTTGTTATGACTTATGGTTCTACTCATAATAGTACCTACATGTATGCTATTGTTAACTACTTATCTAACTACTTACTTGGCATACGCTAGGTTTATAAATTACTCATTAGGTAAGTCCTTTCTTCTGTCGCTTGAGGAAATATTATCCTTGACCGATTCATTGTTATCTATAATTTCTATGTAAACACTGCCATTGAATTCGTCGTCTATCATAATATACAATCATTTGAGTCGGTAGTACTTACATGCTTGATGTCATAGGACAATGAGTTGCTTCCGAGGCCGTACACCAACTCAAGGAAATGAAGCTACCAAAAATAATACCAACATAATAATCATTAAAAAAATTACTAACGACAAATTTGGTAAGAAGCTCATAATTTATAAACCACTACTCGATTTTTCGTTTAACAGCTAATAGCCGGCACATCGGATTCTGTTTTCAAATAAAAATGCTATATGGAGAAATAATTAACAAGAAACACACAACTTCTCACCCTAAATACATCTGTCTTCTTCGTTTCGTCGAAGAAAAAAATAAATTGATTTTTAACAAAGAAAATAAAAAATTCAAATAAAGAAAAAATAAAATTGAAATACTATACCATGAAAAGTTTTTTTTTACCATATATTTTAAGTGAAATTAAAACCACTGGTTTGTAATAATTATAATATTAAAAAGCATTGCTGCTAGTAATCGAATTAGTTTTACTTGAAGTAGCAAAGGTAAAGATTTTCAAGCTACGTTGGACTCTCAGTAGAACAAAGAATATAAAAGGAATGACGGTGAAATATATCTTTTCAGGACATCAAGTTAAAAAGAAGCTTGTTATAAACTCATGGGAAGTTGTGAATTTGTATACAAAAAAGTTTGAAACAGATTTTAAATGCAAATTAACAGGTTTAAACTCATCACATAAATATTAATTTCGTTACGTTTTATTTAAATTTCCATATTCAGTCCAATGTTTTGAATTTTGGTATGTTTTCTATTTTTCTACCGTAACATTGCGAAAGTTTTAAACAAATTTGAGAGAACCACACTTTACCCATTTCAAAGGTGGACATTTCAAATTACCGTTGAAAATTGCTTTATGAATAGTTTTGTGAAGTTGCTGGAACCACTGAAATATCTCAAAGCTAATTAGTTGGACTTTGCAACCAGAGACGTTCAGATTTGTGTCAATGAGTTTTCCTTCGAACTCCAAACGCAGAATGAAATTACGGAAGTAATTTACGGTTAAGCTGCTAATTTACGAGCAGGTATGGTTGTAGTAAAAATCCAATCTCTATTATTAGAATGATAGAATATCTTGGAGCACATTTCGTTTTTATGGATCCTAGCCGAAATTGCCAAATATTCGGGATCTACGGCGTAAAATGTTAAAGAAGTAAAATTATAACCTCTATCTTTGAATAATCTTTCCTTACAAAATGTAATACAGAATATCGGTTTTTACCAAAATCGTTTAACTTTTTCATCATCGTCATCATTTCAGCAATAGGACATCTACTGCTGGACATATGCCTCCCCCATCGATCTCCAAAAGGGCCGGTTGGAAGCGGCCTGCATCCAGCGTTTCTCGGTGGTCTCACTTAACTTGCGGTTTAACTTTTTACTAATAGGTGGTTCTGTCCTGTTTTTGATTTGATTTTGATAAAATCGTTATTAAACTCGGCGAAACTGAGTAAATGCCATTTTCTTTTAATATTTCGCTGAAGTATAAATAAGCTAAATAGTTAGTTAAGCTAAGTAGGTAGTAGTTAGTTGTTAGTTACAATGTATTTTGTGTAGTTAATATAGTTTTTAGTTAAGCGTAATATTTCCTCATTTCATTTAAAATTCTTCAAATTCAGCAGGTACCCGAGTCTTTGACCCAGTGTTCTCGAAGTTTTGATTTCGTTTATTAATAATTTGTAATCCTGTTTTACCAGTTTTTGATGCCAGTTTCCTTGGATGTGCAAGAATACGGTCAATGGCATTTTTAACATTATTTAGGAGAATTTGGTTACCATGAGTTGGTATGGTATACGCTGTAATGAAGTAAAAAATGTAGTAAACATTCCCTATGTTAATCTTTGGAATTGCTTGTTATATTTATAGTAAGAGAGCCCACGACCAAAACTATGTCTCATAGCTTTACGACCAAGTCCGTATAAAATCGTTAGATTAAAAATAATTAACCCGACTATTATAGTAACGGTCAGAAACGTAGCAGCGGCGTAGGCGCGAATATTTGTTATCTAAAAAAAAAAACTAGATACGATATTATCATATTACGTTTGATATTGAAAATGAATTTAGATTTTGTCTTTTTATTATGGAAATGTTTGTTTTAATTTGTAGGCTTTTTTTTATTGTAAAATAAATAAATCCAGATAATTGAATCGAATTTATCGTAACATTTTGGCTGTTATAATATATATATGAAGCATATATAAGCATATATGAAGCATTATATATGAAGCAAAATATAAATGGTCGTAAGCTCTGGTACTATTATGTAGATCGCGAACCATTCAACGTTTTAAATAAACCCAAAAATCAAATTTACCTCTCAAAATACGAATGTTATTTTAAAACCTTAATGCTATTATTACTTGGCTATCGATTAAACTTTTATAGCTCCCCAGAGTAAAACCGAGCTAAAACCCATATTGCTGAGCACCAAGCTGTACAGGGGCACAATATTATGCGCCTTTATACTAAAACGCTTTGTTTTAGAGCCAATCAAAATTATGCACGGTTGGTTCCATGCTCGTGTGACGTCGTCTCGGTTTGGATAACGAGTTTTCCCTTCCCTATTCAAGTACTGCCGCAATTTCAGCATCCCCAAGATTCAGCTGTAGAACTGCTTTAAACAATAGTCATAAATTCCACACGAGACGTCGAGGTGTTTAATTTATTATAAAGACTTGCCCGTGTGCTTGTAAAGTAAGAAGCAGGCGTGGACAAGACAAATGATATAACTTTGGGATCCTTACAATTAGCTCTGTCTGGACGAGAACCCAATGACTGTTTCCAAAACTTTAGGCATAATTTTGAAAATAAATAATTTTGAAAACGATGAAAATGAAACACGCTTAAACAAAGCTGGCCTTTGAAAGGTCGATGAAAGTAAAACTTGCAGCGGCTGTCTGTAGATCTTTTGAATGAATCAAAATGATGCTAAATTGGCTTAAATAAAGCTAGTGACGCAACGACTTTTCTGAGACGAGACGTCAGTTACGATGAGTAATTACACCTACCTCGACTTCCGCCCCTCGATGCGGAACGAGAATCAGCCCCGTGGGAATCTGTAGGTATACCTATTGGAGACAATTTTGATACAACCCCCCAAATTTGCACCTAGAAGCATTTTACTTAAGGTGCAAAATCAAATAAGATATAAGACTGAATCTTTAACTAGTCATTAGCCAGTTTGCAATTATGGAAATTCGATAATGACGCAAGGGAAATATTAAATAGCAAACATCAGGTTAAAAGCAAAACGTAAGGTGTTTGACAGAAAATTAATAATCTTAACGAATACTCTTTGACTGCTTACGATTTTTGTAGCATTACATGAAGTATATTAAATAGCAATCAAAGTTTCAATCCAAAGTTCCAATTGTTTTACAAGTAAAGTTTTTAGAAAGTTGCCCGAAGTATCTCCATTACTTAACTAAACCGACAAAATTGTGAAGGACCAAAACAGTGTTATTTTTAACAAATCCAAAACTTTTCGATAATGAATTGTTGAAAAAGAGATTCAAGATTTTTTTTTCCTTTAGAATAACGTTAGTGCCGTTTAGGGTTGAGAATAAGGCCGTAGAGGTGGCCTAATGATTTTTATAGAAAACTACTTGGGTTTATTTATTGTATTAATCGTAATCAAGTCACGGAAAGCATTATTACGTGATATATCAACACAATCGTGTTGTGCGTTTGCGGTCACTCCAACTCTTGAGTAGTTACAGACAGGTTCCGTAGAAATTTTATATGGCTATCTAGTTTTCTCATTGCTGCGGTTTTAGTTTCGCTGAGTTTGCGGTAAGGTCGCATCGATATGAATAGGTATTGGTATTATTAACGCAGGTTGTTGTTCGTATTCATTGAAAAATATGTTTATACAAATTGAAACGGTTAATGATAATTTATTTTAGGTTGGTTACATTGACATGACATTGGTATCGTAGTCTATGCTACTATAGATTTTTTGCGATTTCTGACAATTCAAAAAAGCAGACATATAAATATTTTTTTATGTTGATCTTTTTTAAGATAACAGCGAAAAAATGTGAAATTACTCATAATTGAACATTTTTGAAACTAACTTGCCAGTCGTATATTAAATAGTCAGTTCAACAAGACAAGTATAGTGCGATAATGTTTTTTGAGTCGGAAATTGGAATACAAATAGAGTAAGGCAAATTGTACAATTGGGTCCCATTGTTGTTAGTCAGAACGAAATGGCTTCAAACGTAACATTTACGTAGATAAAAGTGAGGGTATCCGATAGGGAAATTACCCTCATATTGTATCTAGTAGGTAGGTATGTTTTCATTGGAAATTTGGAATCACAAAGGTCGATAGGGAAAATGTTTTGGGTGCCTATCTGTAATGATAGGTCTACCAAAATAAAAATGTTAAAACATGTAATTGTGTTGTCATTTTAAATTGTTTGAAATTAGTATTTCAATAGACATAATACACAAAGAATTTGGTGAGGGTTTGTAGTTTGAGGTATCTAAATCTTAATTAACTTGTTTAACAAAAGTTATATGATTATTTACGGGATATTTACCGTGGTAAGACAGGTGGTTAAAACTAAGTTTTATCTCATAGTGATACGATGGTGAAAGTTTTTAGGCATACCAGAAATGTAAATTTAGCTCAAAACTATTATATCAATTCTGTGTCGTATGAATACATTAACACACTTAAAATTATTTTTCAAGTACTGTCATATAACACAGAAAATGTTAAGAAGTTACGAATAAATTAATAAATACGGTTATATATTTACAAACAAAATAAAATATCGAATTATTTGTTTAATCAAGTTTCAATTCAGGTTTTTAATTTTGACCAAGGTATATTAGAACTTTCTCTCTACAAACCAGAACTCTTAAAAAAAAAAAAAACGACGCATTACGTACTTAGTTATCTTTTAAAATACATCACTCTACCATAAAACATCGTCAATGTTTACGAAGCTTTTAAAACCTCGAATCGTTATTCTTCAACGCTAGCTAACATTCCTTTACCCAATACAACCCCTTTTTGTTTCGTCTATCTTAAGTTTGTCTGTTTTAAAATAAATTTCATACAGCTTTCAAAGCTTACTACTGTTAAATTGGTGAATGCTTAAATTTATTGGATCTCAGATTATAGGTTGGTTTAACTCTTGTTGCCTGCCTACTTGATATACCACAGTTACTTGTCTCATTTAAAAAAGAAACCTGTTAAATTGCGTTATTAAGCACGAGTTCTAATTATAACAATTTGATTGTATTATAATATTGAATCCGTAACAATAATTTTAAACAAATAAAAATAATCAAATAAGAGATAAGGACGTGTAATAATATTTTATTCCCCGACTGCGCAAGGAGGTTTTGTTTTTCGAGTGTATTTATATGTGAATGTCAATGTATTTATGTATGATGGTTTCTTTGGCACGCCCTACAACCTAAACGGCTTAATGGATTTCGATATGTGAGGTGTCATATGAATTGTTTTAATAATGGGAGAGACATAGGTTACAGGAATTGAAGACGGCGTCCGCAAGAAAAATTAAGGTGGTTCGTTTCACAAATGGCGGGAAATTCAAATTTCAAACAGTTTTCTTGTCCTTGTGGGTAGGCCGAATAATTATTGTAAACGATCATGATGTTTACGTAAATTGATTATTATTCTTTACAAAATCATGTAAAGTTATTTATCTCTAATGCACATTATTACTTACATTTGTGAATAAACAAATTTTTGCTGTTTCAAACGGTTTATTGACAAATGTAAGTAATATGGTGCGTTACTGCTAAATAGTTGTACATTATAGTGTAAAGAACAGCCAACAATTTGCGCAAACACCGTGTTATTTAAAAATAATTACCTGGCCTGGCTACTTAGGACCAAAAAACTGTTTAAAATTTGTATTTCCCGCCATAGGTGAATCGTACCACCTTAAGGGAAAAATAGTAAATAAACCTTATCTAATAGATCAATATTACCATCATTATGTAGAGCTCACTCAGCAGATTAATAAATATATAATACTACTATGAAATACTCGGTAGTTTACAAGATAAAGCAGTATGTAAGAGCTCAGTATCTACTAAGAGTATAGGTATAGATAGCTAGGTATGCAACGTGCCGCTGTTACTTTTCAGTTACAATAACCTAGGTACTATTTATACAATACAGTCAGGGAATATTTTTTAATAAATTATGTTACTTATTTTGTATCTTTATCTATACTAATCTTATAAAGAGGAAAGATTTAATTGTTTGTTTGCATTGAATATGCTCCGAAACTACTGAAACGATTTGAAAATTTATTTCACTGTTGAGAACCTACACTATTCCCGGGTGACATAGGCTATATTATATATTTTTTAAATCAGGGATCCTTACTAAAACTCCAATAATGTAACCCAAAGTTAAAAAAAATAAGACTTACACCCGTGCGAAGCCGGGGTGCGTTGCTAGTTATAAAGAAAAATAAAGACAAATCCAGTTGTTAGTATTTTTCTTGTCAAACAAGTTGAGTATATACAAATTACTAACGACTTACATCCACTACCCAATTAGTTTCCTAAATGACATTAAAAACGAACAATTTAATTATACGACATCTACTGGAGGAAAAAGCGTGAGACTAATTCCAATAAACGTAGAGTGTACACAGTCTGTATAGTTATGTCGCGTAATGAAAGGTTGATAAGGAACGAGTAATTCCGACCTCGTTCGTATTATTAAGTATTAAATTTTATTTCTAGGGAATAGACATGATTCCTAATGTTTAATTTATTACAAATAACCAGCTTAGCAATGAATATAACTAAATACATCACACACACTGAAAAAATAATTTGAATTGGCTGATAAATCTCTGAGATATGAGTATTTAAAGTTTTAGGTGGGGATAGAGAGGGGATGTTCTATCCCTTTCTCGCAAAGCGTGTGTTAGTATAGCATTTGTATGGCGCTCCTGAGCCGTGACGTCACGGCTCAGCATAGTGTGCTCTCTGTCTAGCATGAAATTAAATTAAATTAAAATGCTGATATCTTATTTATTTTTGAACTAATTTTAATTTTGTTTTTGTTGATGTGCTCTATTTATGATCATCTTTTTTATGAGGTAATAAAAAAATATTAGTCATCATGCCTATTTACATAGTGGGTCCACAAGATTATTTAAGAGTAGCAAAGATACTCGTCATTCCGCATGTCGAAGGATGTTCGTTGGAAGTTGCAATCGTTAAGGATATCGAGGTAATGCTCTCGAAACAAGCACTTTGCCAAGAGCACGAACTGGTTTCTGACCGCTACCATGGATCGTCAATAGTTTAATGAGATCTTTCAATAATTGGACACCATTACGGCACAGGTTGTAAATGTTTGCCACATGTTGTTTATAAAGATTCACTTTCTCGTAAATTTCCCTGTTTTCGATGTTGTTTCCGTAAAATATTACCAATCTTATAAATGGGGCAATTCCATAGGCTCATTTTCAGCACACCAAAAACACTGGTGGAAGGTTCATCAATGCGGCCTTGCTCAGGGAGTTACTCCACGACCTGTACTAATCAATATGTCTTGTTGTACTTGACCTGGCTACCATTTTTGTGTATTAGAATTGGTAGTAATTTTTAAACTTTCTCGATTTGAACACATGTTTTAAACGTTTATCGGGACTTATCACGTATTACCGATACAGTCAGTGTTGTGTGTCGTAGTGACAACCCTGTGATTTTTCAAGATCAAGTGAGGGTAGGAGAACAAAACACCCGCTCTTCTCGCCGGACTCACCCGCAGTTTTGAGTCAGCTCGTGACCACGGCCATTGTAACATGGTCGAAACGTCGAGCGAAAGGTACATATTTTTTACCTAAATTAAATAATACGTGATAAGTCCCGATAAACGTTTAGAATTGGTAGATCTCTCTATGTGATGGAACTTTGTAATATTATAACAAGTAACTATTTTAGTTACTTATTTTAAAATAAAACACTGTTTTTAACCATCACGGTTGTTTACTAAAGTTATACGATCCATAACCTTATCACGTAATACCCTGAAAATAATCATATAACCTTATTTTAAAATAGTTTGTTTGGTGTTTACCGGCCAATGAAGCATTGTATTGTGGAGGTTCAATCGATTAACCATTTCCTTCTATTGGTCGATATCATGGTAGCGGGCGGTAATGATGTAGACAGTGTCACCCAAGCCCTCCGGTCAAGTGTGTCTACTTAACCGCATAAGACTGTTGACTATTGCCACTGCCATGACAGGTTGATCAGCTTGATCGTGTGTTTTGGTCTTGTTATTTACTAACACTGACATTTGTGATAGTTTTTATGACTTATTTATACGTGTAATGTATCAAGTATTATTTTCATATAAAACCGGCCAAGTGCGATGCAGGCCGCTTCCAACCAGCCCTTTTGGAGATCGATGGGGGAGGCCTATGTCCAGAAGTGGACGTCCTATGGCTGAAATGATGATGATGAAGTGCGAGTCAGGCTCGCGCACTGAAGGTTCCGTACCACCACATAACTTGTTAGCTACTAAAGTACAAAAATTGTGCAAAAAGACAACATCTGTCTGGTATTGTGTAAAAAACAATCCAATTATTTCCCATTTCAAAACCGGCAAACCTAAAACGAGCTTGTACGATACGTTATCGTCCAATCAATACCTGTGCAATAACAATAATACGGCTCTTATCAAACTGAACAACTATAACCATGGCCAGAGCGCGAGTTTTATTCGACGTTTGGTGGAAATATCATCGGATTTTTACTATAATAGTTTTGTTTTTATCGAGCGCTCTCTTATGTTTATAGGCAACGCTGTGGTTGTTTTTTATAGGCCTACCAAATTAGTAAAGGCTGTGTTGGTGACAGCATCTAGTTATTTTTTTTATGCCATAGATGGTAAACAAGCAACCGGGTTGCCTGATGGTAAGCAGTCATTGTCGCATATGGATACTTGTAACACCAAAGGCATCACAATTACGTTGCCGACCCTTTAGGAATCAGATTTAGGTTGTAGTTTCTTGGGAATCCATTTCACATTTTGCAGGTATGAGGCAAGAAAAATCGAGTGAATCATATAGTGTGCAATTTCCACTGATCTATGATGTATTGATAAGCTTTCAGGCGGTAGCGGCTAGTGCGATGATAAAACCGCAACGATAGAATTAGATCAAAAAGTTCTTCAGAACCCAAATGCGTTAAAATATACAAAGAAACCTAACGTTTCTGCGCATGTTGAGCGGCTCTAGGTGTTTGGTGAGCTTGAGATCGTCGACAGCTCTACACTGCAATGCATGAAGAGGCTTAAGTTGATACTTGGGTGCATAAAGATGTCATTTTGGCGTATCATAATATTTTAAAGCTAAAGTTGCAGTTTAAGTATTCAATTCAAATTCATATATTTCCACCACTTTTTATCATACAAAAAATATGAAAACATAAAATTAGGGATTTAAAATAAGATAGGTATAATTAATACTAAAAGCCAAGATCATCATTTCACCATTTGTTTGTTATTTAGTACATGTACCATTGAGCAGTGGTTCTTGTAGTGCTCGTGTCATGACGTTTAATTTCATTTATTTTCACTGAAACAAATGTTATTTATACTTGGTCTATTTTTTTTAGCTTTGGTAGCTTAAGTAAAATTTACTATTCACCATTTTAAAAGATAAAAATGCAAGTAGGAAAAAAATGGGATCCTTTTTAAAATTACATTGCAAACGTTTAAAGAAATTGTATGTTGGTATGTTTTATGTTAGCAGAAGGGATCGAAAAAAACTATTTTGTCGAGTTTTTTCAATCTCCTCCATCTTTCTATAAAATATTATGGTGGATGAGCGCCACCTAGATAATATTGTCGACATATAATGCTGTATAATATGTAACAAAAACACCAATAGGCCTTGTTGAATATAAAATACTAAATAGAATACATAAAATATTAAATTGAATGATAAATAGATCTTATTGGTGTTAAGCTGGTCATAGTACGAGGTACAGCACACGCCAATTAAGCCTCATGTAAAAATGTTTTGGCGGGTGATGACTTGCCACCCACAAAAGGCTGCCGTATATTGGCGCCGGAGGAGTTACATTGCATGGGGTGGTTTAGGGTGTCGAGAGGTGTGCTGCACCTTCACTAAATATGCTTCTCGAGGCTTTATGCCTTTAAAACTTCCAACCTGGAGCTTGGGTTTTTAGTTCTTGCAATTTCCACCCCCAGATAGGCAGTTAAGGCAAGCCAGGGGCCGGGGTCTCATTTAGCCCCATGCTTTAAACACTTCTAATCTGGAGCTTGGGTTATTGCTGGTTTCCAGAACATGGGTCAGGATCTCATTTAGTTCCATGGAATCATGGTACACGATGTTCCAACTCACTGACGGCTCGCCACAAAGCCGCCCTTGCGTTATATTATTATAGCTCTTGAATGTATAACAAACAATAGGATTACAATAACAGCGCTTAATTTGGCGATTAATTCATGCGATTACATAAATCAAATCGGTAATGCTCTCTATAATCAATTTGCCATGATCGTTATGCCATTACGTTCAACTGTGACCGTGGCTGTTACTGATAATAAAGTAAGTGTTGAGCGTAAGTACAGTATTTTTTTCTACTTTTTTATGATATTGTTTTGTATTAAAGTATTTTAAAACCATAATAATATGAAAGTATTTTTTATGTTTCGAAATTTTTATTATATAGGTACCTATCATTTATATACCATACAATTATATTGTTTTTTTTTTCAACGGACAAGTGTGTTTATTATCTAAACAAAATACAAGCCAACTAAAACTAACTAAACAAGCGAAAAAGCGTTTTAGCATCCCCCGTAGATCCTGTTACGTAAATCTTTCCATCCAATGGTTGCCTGGAAGAGATCGCTTTTAGCGATAAGGGCGCCATTTGTGGCACTAGCTCGTAAGAGTTTTCTATCTGTTATTAATATTCATTTCTGGTGTACTCAATAAAGAGTTTCTATCTATCTATCAAAACAATACTAAAATATTTAAATTGCCCATAGACCGTTGAAGGTCTAGAGAAAATCCAAATGCTCAGCCCACTATCAGTTCGCAGCATACCAAGCATGCTGGCGGCATTACCACCCTGAATGCCAATACTTAAATATTGAGCTAGAAAACGCCAGTCATTTTAGTCAATATTGTTAAATTTTCTACAATATTAACCACAAGTACGTTTAAGATTTAGAAAAAAACACTTTAAGTGACGTATTTATTAAGTCTACACAACTAATTAAAATGTATATTACACTAAGTAAATTTTATTTCAGGAGTAATGTAATCAGTTGACTCATTGATCTGCAATTCAATATTTTCCTTGATAAGAATTTTAGTCAACGATGACGATCTTTATAGTTCCTGTATATAAATATTTCTCTTCGCTTGATTTTTGATTAGTCAGATATCTTTTTTAATAACATATACATAACTAGTATCTAATATAAAAAAAAACAACTAAAAACTACTTAAAAATACATACAAACTAGTACTAAAATATAAAACTAAACTAATCTAATAATCCGCTGCCAGCAGGCATCGTAACCAAAATGCTGGCCACATTGCCGCGTTGAATTGCAATGCTAATACGCTGTGCAAGATATCGGCTAGCATATATATAGATATATAGTTTTTTTTTTAAATTATTTTATTTCAAGTGAGTACCTTAATTACAAATTGTACCTAATAGATTCAGTGCTAATATAAACTAAGAAGGTAAAACAGGTTAGTAATTTGATATAACAACTTTAGATGTGTCATGTTCTCATTATTATAGACATTTTGCAGAAAATATTATAACTATATTTGTATATGACGAATCTCTAGTGTAATTTCGCTTTGAATACGTCGCTTTGAGTACAATAAGAATTTTGGGATATATTATTATTGGGTAGAAGCGGAATTACGCTAGAGATTCGTCTTATACAAATAAAACATGGACATCCGTAAAGTGACGCCTGATTCAATTAGCCATTAAAACTATATTTAATACAAACATATTCATCATCAGCCAGAAGACGTCCACTGCTGAACATAGGCCTCCCCCTTTAACCTCCACACTGAACGACAGCCTGCCTTTTGCATCCACTGGATGCCAGCGACTCTTACTATGTTGTCGGTCCATCTAGTGGGAGGCCTACCTACGCTGCGTCTTCTGGTTCGTGGTCTCCACTCAGGAACTTTTCTTCCCCATCGGTCATCGGTTCTTCGAGCGATGTGGCCTACCCATTGCCACTTCAACTTGCAAATTTTAACAGCTATGTCGGTAACTTTGTTTCTTTGGCGAATATCCACGTTTCGGATTCTATCGCGCAAAGAAACTCCGAGCATAGCTCTCCCATTGCTCGCTGTGTGAGTCTGAGTTTTTCCAAAAGGCCAACAGTTATGGACCACGTCTCAGTACCAAGACACCGTCTCAGTACAAACATATTATTATGAAGTAATTGTGGTCAAGTAAACTTTAAATTACATATTTTAAATTAGATAACATATTAAAACCATAGTGAGTATAGTCACATACCTACTTATCTTGGTTGATGGCACATACACAATTATTGGCAGCCTCTTTACAATATTTCATTTGAAACGGCTAAATATTTCTAACCACTTAATTAGTATATGCTTTTTTCTCTTGATATTTCATTAAAATATAACAATATTATAAAAACAAATATCATAACATGAATTGCCATAATTGTCGTTCCGAAATTCGAACTAAGCAAATGTTAACACAAGTAAATATTGTATTCAGCTGTAGTGTAAGCAAGTGGCATGAAAGTATTCTATAAGATAAATAAAGTTAAGACATGGGCTATTGAGTATTTCAGCATCAATTTATGACGGTAAGCTACTGCAAATTGCTTATTTTTTATATTTTTTATCAAGGTACTATTACGATATATCATACATAGCGACATCGCAATTTGTTAGAGGTATAAAACAATTATCTAACCAACAGCATTAGAAGCATTTAAAAGCAAGAATCATTTATTGGATTTGGTTGTTAGCATTTTGTCCGTCTAGTCCGTATCATCCCATAGGATGATGTTACACTAGGATATTTGTTAGAAAATCAGTTTTGGGATAACTGTAACTGTGTGTAAACTGTTGGTTTAATTCTGACTCACTATTTATCTTGAAGTTTTTCTAGGGTTAATAGGTTATTACTAGGCAAACGTGCTCTATCTTCGACCGCATCATCGCTATCCATCAGGCGAGATCGTGGTCAAACGTTAGCCTAAACCAGTAATATATTTTTTTCTTGTTATCTTCTCTAACTCAAGATACACAATGTAAGCACTGAGGATTGACTTCGGCCTACAAACGTCTTTGCAGTTTGGCAGGATTTCTAAAACTGTTACGCATGTTCCGTTTCTTAGATATCTATTTTTTCATCATCATCATCATCATCATCATTTCAGCCGTAGGACGTCCACTGCTGGACATAGGCCTCCCCCATCGATCTCCAAAAGGGCCGGTTGGAAGCGGCCTGCATCCAGCGTTTCCCTGCGGTCTCTTAATAAATAAAT
The DNA here is from genome assembly GCA_914767915.1 of Agriopis aurantiaria. NCBI lineage: Eukaryota > Metazoa > Arthropoda > Insecta > Lepidoptera > Geometridae > Agriopis > Agriopis aurantiaria. Next base: position 12,283,535 of record OU611995.1, on the reverse strand, counting down.
TAATGGTTTTTAATGGGTAATAAATAAATGAAAATGTATTCAAAGCAACAAAATTAAAAATGTATTCGAAGTTTACTCGTTCGAAATAAAAGGGTACACTGAGAAATTTGACAGACAGACGGGGACACAGTTCGCACAGGGGCTATACGGCTAGCTGTTTAAAACAATCCAGTTAAGGGACGAAAAAATGTTGCGCGACCGCAAACCGTATTTCGGGGCGTTAAGGTTCGTGTTTGCGTGATTTTCCGAAGTGCGCAGTTTTAACGTTAGTTTGATACCGCGTAAGCAGTTGGCCGTAAGGTCCCGGGCCTCTAATTTTGTTAAATGTTTAAAAAGATTAATTGATTGATCTTTTTGGTCGTTGCGTTTTTACACAAATCGCAGCTCGCGATTGCATGACAATTTAATGAAGTCTAATTCCTATATTCCCAACCATTCACTAAAACGATTGTTAGAGCGCCAAAATTTCATATCCAGTAGAACAATGGCCCACTTTGAGAATGTTTGTGGGAAGTAAATTTATTGTCAAGCCATATGACAGTGCCGTGTTTTGCAAACATGCTACTAAAAACTTAAACATTGCCCGATACCTGATTTTGTGGTTTTATATGTTGTAAGAATCGATTTTAGGTCAAGCGGATGATAACTGAGATATTTTATATAAGGTAAGATTGATGGTGGCAAAATTCAACGAATTCTAAAACAAGGGGGTGCAGTGAAAAAAATGCATCCCCTTTTCATTTGTATCAGAGCACTTATATTAAAAACAAAAGAAGTTAAAGGTATCTAAAAAAATTGACCGACAGACAGACAGACAAACGAACTGACAGACAGACAGACAGACGGGCGGAAAAAACAAACTTGTAAAGGTGTCTTGTAGGGCTACGGGCCCCTAAAACCCCATCATGACCTTGATAAATTTGCTTTACTTGTTCTGTCATTTGCACACTTGTCGTTACGCATTTAATAAGCAACCACCTTCCAACGCCTTTCAAGTTCAATGTCCTGATCGAACTAAGTACGTAATTAACACTTGAAGCAATATGTAACTACATTGTAAATTTTTATTTATTATATTTTTATACAATATGCGCATACTAAGCTTTATCCCTTTGACTTTATTCATTGTTTGTATGAAGTGTCCTGAATATTAGAAAACAATACAAATACTTCAATCAATAAATTAAAAACAATTTTATAGAATTTTGTAAATAAAGAAACATTTGTGCAAATAAAGATAATAATAATATAAACAACAATCCATCTTTTGTTTCTTCTTTCTAATAATTAATCAAATATATTTACATTATTTTTTGCGCAAATATAAAGATAACACAATAAACACTATTTGTTTCTTTAAAAACTCGTATACATTTTATTATTTGCGCAATTTTGAATCTCATTATAACAATTAAAAGTAAAACTATAGAGAATTAGTCGAATAAAGTCTCAAAGGAGACAAACGACTCTAATGTAATAATAATCGCGTTTATGTAAAATACGTCTTTAGAATATTACTCACCCAAACTTTGTTAGAAATATCCATAATTAAGCTCGGCTTAGACATTCAAATGAGACTCAATGGTCCGTTATAAGACGTGCGCACTAATACCAAACTGTGCTTAGCAGAACTTGACAATATAACTTGGTAACAAATGCTCTTCGGTCCCAATGTTACCCGGGAGTCTACGGGATTTTGGGACCAATTACGGAGCGCATTTACGTCACGTTAGGATACGGCCGCAGTCCCTTGACTTTGTTGAAATATTGACCCTAAAAGCCCATTACTGTCCTATAGCCACTGCTGATAAGTCAGAATTGAACGATTAGGACATAGAATGAAGATTTGAGAGAACGTTACCAGCAAGTAATAGATAGTGTAATGGGTGGTAGTAATTTCAAACGACTAATATGGTTTGTTTGAATCAACTGTGTCCGCAAGATAAGAACTATAAAAAATAACCATTATGAAACAGAACGTAATTTTCATTCTGTTTATCTATTTACTAGCTGACCTGACAGATGTTGTCCTGTCTTAGAACTGACAAACACGCAAAGTCAAAAATTTTAATCTTATTTTTTTACACCTTGGGTTACATTATTGGAGTTTTAGTAAGGATCTCTATTTTTTTTGAAAATATAATATAGCCGTAGGATATATAATATATGAATAGTGTAGCTTTCCAACAGTGAAAGAATTTTTTCGTATCGGTTCAGTAGTTGGGCCTATTCAATGCAAACAAACAAACAATCAAATCTTTCCTCTTTATAATATTAGTATAGATAAATTTTGACGGTATGTGATGATATTTACATAATTTTAATTGCCATTAGCAATGCCTTGGGATTTCAATTGATTTTCTACAAGAACTGTTATTGTTTGTAATAAAAATTAATGGAACTTATTTTACCCAGGTTCAAAGTTAAGTAATTTCATCAAACTTCATGCAGCCGTTACGGAATTGAGTCACAACAAACATACAAATACACTTAATTATATACATTGACCCGGGTATGTCCTAAAACTGCGACCAGAACCACCGGAGGATGGGCAGCAGCGTCCTATTAGTACACGGTGAACGTACTGCGATCCCCAAGCCGCCTGCCAAGCGTGGGGATTATGGCAACACCCCTCTCTACGAGGGAGGCCTTTGTTCAGCAGTGGACGTTTACAGGCTGATGATGATGATATACATATTTTCAAGCTTTTGAATTTAAAATATTACTGTGATTATTAATTAATGTCCGTGTAAAGTCCTCTGTGTTTTTTACGTCTACAAAGTGAATGGATGTCCAATTGAAATAGATTTATGTGCAATATCGACGTTTAATGTTTTCGAAAATTTAAAATATTTGCCTTCATGGTTAAACAATGGTTATTTCAAATTTATAAAAAATCATGGTATGACAAATAATTGCAATGCTTTCGAAATACTAATAAAACTTAAGGGTTTGACCTTTCTGCACGAAATCTATAAATCATTTTAAAAACATTATCAGCAATTTCATCATTATTTTCTTGCGACATGACATTTGAAATTATCTTTGGCATTCTTAAACATCTCTACGCGAATAGTGATGATTAGATTTTGTTAAAAGTTATCGTCCGTACTTTCATCTGTCGTGAACACTTTCAAATATTTTCGTGATTGGTTCACACGGAAGTTCAAAGGTCATTCCGCGTCAGAGTCTCCTCTCGTTGCTGGATGGTTCCATGTCGTCATACCTCATTGTTTTGGCTTGTATCTTATATCTATCTCCATTGTTTCCTTACGTGTTGTCAAAGATCGTGTTTGGAAATAATGACTCATTTTATTCAGTCATAGCAAAATGTCACGTGTTAATTGGTTATTTAAACATGTAGGTATCTGTTATAACGGCCCTACCGTTGCCCATATACAAAATCAGCATCAGCTCACAATGAAATTTGAGCCATATGACTTACTAATTAACACCTATGCAATAATGACCTATAATTATATTAACATTGATTATTGTCACAATGTTTAGGGGATATAATTATAATTGAGAACATTATGAAGTTAAAATTAAATCTATAAAGTATAATTAAAATAGAATGTTTAAAACTATAAATTCTTGGTTACAGATAGCTGATATACGTACTCAGTTTGAGCACTTGCAAGTCATTATAAAAGCCGAATAAAATACTTAGAATTTTGTGGGTAGTGAAATTTCTTATTAGCTTTTTTCTAATGATGAAGTTCTAAATCGGGAAATGCATCGGTGAATTGCTATGCTTGGCGTAATTTGCAGCGCATACAAGAATATTTAATGGACGAACAGTAAACTAGGACGGTGAACTACGCTCTGATTCGGTTCTCAGAATAGGAATGAACCTTTCATGCCACTGTTACGTGTGATTTATTTTAGTTTTGAAAGTTATTGTTTTAGATTAGAATACACAATATTACCGTACTTCATGTGTTTAATCATATTGACATTTATTAGCTGACCTGTAATCAAATGCGAAGCCTGCAATAAATACTCTAAACACCATTGTGACCAATCAATTATGAAAATCACATAATATATTGTATATATTTTTACAATATCTATTGCCCTAGCATCTTCTCGAAATTTATCGTAACAAATATCATGGCACTAAATTAGATCATCAAACCAATTTTAAAAATCAAATTTATAGTCTAATAATTTGAACAAATGATGAAATATTTGAGTTTTTATATTTATGTAATCAATTATGTTATCTCAACAGTAATGCAACCTCATTTACTACAATGTCCTCATAGATTGTAGCTGATGGCTCGTTTATTCGTTCATTCATATCCTTTATCACCTCCTATTTGACAGCACGCCTCAAGACGTCGGTCATTCTATGAGACACAATGTCTATACGTATTAGGAACATCTTATTGTGTCTGTCGGACGCCTACAATTGATAAATAGGCCGAAAGTGTTCGTTCCATGTGCTCTGCTCCTGATTGTGATTCGATGAGATTTATCCATTCTTTGTAAGCACTGAGTGCCGATTCAACGATAATGGAATTTACTTGTCCTACTCTATTTATATATTTTTTCTATTATAAAAATATTTTCCGTGATTTGAGAGCTACTATTGAGAATGTAGTGATATGACAAGTTTAATATAATAAACTAAAAGCAAAGATAGCGTGGAAGCATTATTCACATATTATAAATCTCTTATCTCTTTTATTTACTTTGTCATAATGTTCTCAAAGTCTGATATTGATATTTGTCAAGATTGCATTGTCGAGTGCAACTTAAATAATAATTTAGATCCTTATCATACGCTATCTTGAATGCTAATCCTTATTTCCGTTAGAACTACTATCTTCCTTTTGTTATCGCATAATGGCATTCGTTCTGAGAATATTTATTGAGATGGCCATCTGAGGATCGTTTTAAAATGAAATGGATTTATAATGATTATTTGGCTCCAACGTCGTCATAAAGCGATCCATCGACTTTATACAAGTGTGTATAATACGAATAACAAAAAGAAGCGTACCGTTATGGCCTCGCGTATGTAGAGTCTTAGTCACAGTAGAAGACGTAGTTACTGCCTTCTGCTTTGACCGAGGAGCACGGGTCACACCGTTAGTGCGCTTGACCATCCATATTGTATTGTTCTTGAATTGTATTCTTGTCCATGTGTTATGAATGGTAATTGGCGACCTCGCGTATTTAGGTAAGAGGTTCTATAACCTAATATGAGTATATTATTTTGCTTAAGGCGAGGATTTTTAAACTCGGGCATGTCCTAAAACTGCGACCAGAACCAGAAAAAGGGCAGCGGAATCCTATTAGTACACACCATAGTGAACGTATTGCAATCTCCAAGCCGCCTGCCAAGCGCGGGGATTATGGCAACACCCCTCACTAAGAGGGACAGCTTTGTCCAGCAGTGGGCGATTAAAGGCTGTTGATGTGAGGTTTTCCCACTTTTAGCAATGCTTGTTCCTACATATGACCATAAGTCTTAATTTATATTGTATTGAAGTCGCATTAGGTGGAGAAATTCATGGCACTCACACACTGTTGTGCGTTTCGCTACTTCTATTTTTGAGGTTTTTATCATATTATGTTTCTAAAAGTATAGCTGTAATGTAGAATGTACTTTTTTGGTTCCCTCCATAATTATAAAATCTGTGTTTTATCTACATCTTTTAGCAAAATTAATAAGAACCAAATTTTACATGCATATAAATAACACGGGCCTTTATTGCCGCTAACTGTGCGGCTATTTTAGAACCAAGTGGCTTCATGCGTGACGATGGCAAAAGACCTGAGGGAACGACTCTCATTCCATGGAAGATGGGGCGACCTTTGGTGGGGGTGCTACTAATTGCGTGGACACCCTTGCGCCGCGCCATCTCATCTTCCGAGAACTCAGAAAAAGGCTGATGTGGCGGCTGAATCAGCGGAGAGCCTCAAAAGGCGCAAATATAGTACCCTCAACAGCGGGTATATATTTGAGGCTTTTGGGGTTGAAGCAACTCGTGACCCAAATGCTGGCCTTTATTTTGCCCAAAGATTAAGCATCGCCATACAACGTGGCAATGCTGCCAGCATTTTGGGAACGCCGCCCACTGGTGGCGGCTTGTTAGATTAGTTTTAGTTATCTATACTTCTATACTAATATTATAAAGAGGAAAGATTTTATTGTTTGTTTGTTTGTTTGTTTGCATTGAATAGGGTTTGAAACTACAGCACCGATTTGAAAAATTATTTCACTGTTGGGAAGCTACACTATCCCCGGATAACATAGGCTATAACCTATACCCGTGCGAAGCTGGGGTGGACCGCTAGTATATTATAAAACAAAGTCGAACTAGTTACCCTATTTATAAGTCAAGAACGGCGGAACTGATTTTATTGATCTTTGATTTGTTAGATTCCTCTCCACCCCGAATGTCAGAATAAGTATTTAAAAAATATATGACGAAAATTCATTTTCCCATACATTTTATATGGAACGGCAAGAACTGAAGTCTATACATTGAGAAATTGTCATCTAAGTCAAAGTGGGTTACTGTGGGGTAGTACAGCTGGTCTACTATAGATGATGATCTAAAAGATAGGGAAAAAGATTGCAAGTATTATTCGCAAAATACATATTATCACGGAATATTGATTTTGAGTTAAGAAAACATTATTTCAGAACCTTACATCTCGATTAGAAATTAATTGCGTACCCTTTTCGAGGCTCTCTTAATTTGACCTCATTTTCAAGGATTCTGTTGTTTTAGGACTTTCCGTAAATTCTCTGCACTTTCGATTTCATTGTGTTTTGTTTCAAATTAACTAAGTCATATTTGGTTAGGCACACATTATTTAGTAAAATGGGGATATCAATTTAAATATTTGTTACACTAGAATACCTATGAGTAGTCGAACAATTTATTAGTAAGTTTACGGCGTTTTGTCGTAACTAACAATCCCACAGGAAAACGTGTCAACTCTGAGAAGAAATGTTTTCCTGCCCAAGTCCCTAATTCTGTACAAAACCACATAACACGCCAACAACACACAGTTAACGTGTTTATAACACAGTAACCATGGTTGCAAAGAACACGGTAACAATGGTTACGGAATTAAACTAAAATAAACCAACCAAGTGCGAGTTGGGCTCGTGCATTGAGGGTTCCGTAGGTACCACCACAAAATACAACCAAGAGTTATTGTTCTGGCTTAACGCCTTTCTTAATCCGCCGTAACATTATAAATACTGTGAAAATTTCAACTAGCTATCTATTACGGTTCGAAAGATACAGCCGTTTAAAGGTAGAATGAACAGACATACAGACAGGCAGACGGACAAACAGACAGCGTAAGCTTAGTAATCCGCCGTAACATTACATAATATCGTGTGAAAATTTCAACTGGCTATCTATTACGGTTCGAAATATATAGCCGTTTAAAGGTCAGACGGACGGACGGACGGACAGACGGACAGACGATCATACAGAGAGATATCCTAGGCTTAGTAATAGGCTCCCGTTTGTAGCCTTAGGGTACGGAATCCTAAAAACAGTCTTCCGATTGGATACTACATTCTTGTGACAAATGCGCATGTAGTACGTAGTAGTAGCACAGAAGACATATCTATAGCTCTCTATGATTTAACAGTTAAAAGTGAGTGCGTTACGCACCTAATCGCGTCAGTAAATTAAAAATTGCCACGCTGATAATGTAACGCGCCCGCGTTACGAGTTAATGTGGTCATAGATACTAAAAGTAGAGAGTCCATTTTTCAATTACATTTTCTAGTTATGTCACTCACACTTGTATGTGTCACTCGATTATGGCAAGGAATCTTTTGTGAGATAGAGAATAAGGGCCCGCTGTCTTTTGTCACCACGTGGCTTGTACGTGGCTACACAGATTCTCCTTCCCTCGGTCAAACTAGTAGTTCACCCTGAACTGTGACCTTGCGACCCATAAATCTTCGGAACAACTTGACCGATTTTATACGAGTTTAAAAATTATATTGAAATTAACTACTTGCTTACAAATTTTCATGAAGATCAAATCAAGGATACGCAAGTTAGCGTTGAACAAACCATGGATGCCAAAATGCTGACTTATCCCATTAGCCTTATAGATTAGCCGCATTAAAGAGCCATTAGCCGTTGCATTTCAAGGTCAATTACATTTCACTGTTATTGAGTACAATTATTCAAAGCAAGATTTTAACAGTGAATAGCGCAGACTCGGGCATTCAAAATTACTCGAAATTTCCTCGTACTCCTTCGCCTTGTCCTAACTTCGATAACCTCGAGACCTAAAATCGATTTCAGCGCATTTTTCAAAGAAGTTTGACGTTTACTTACCTACTTGATACACTAACGAGCTGAACTCATTTCATTGCTCCATCGGGCATAATAATGAGTTGCATTAGAATGTTAACTAAGTAAGTGTTTTTAGATTATAACTCAAATTTCTAAGTATGTTGGAACAAAATATTGCATAGATTACTATCAAGTTAGAAAAAGAGGAAAAGTTTGATCGTAATAAAATTTGATAGCTTTAAAATGGCCGAATTTAAATTAGGAAAGATTCTGTTAGCAACTTATATACATTAGAAGTTAATCGTTTGAATTAACTTTTTCATCGTATCACTTAGATTTATTTATTAACAAAATTGTTACTCACTGGTCATACAGATAAGTAAAATTATTTACTGAATATTCTATTTATATTAGGGATCAAAGCATTTCATGTGGTTACCAATTCTATTTCCTCAAGTACAGACATCGACCAGCAGCCGGATATTGAATGGCGTTCCGCCGCAAGCTGAATGACATAATACATTGCTTATCTATCGTAGTTCGTAACAGAGTAGCCCTAAAGTGACGGCCAAGGCCACTGACAATGACCGCTGTACCAACTCTCTCATTAATAAGTATTTCACATTCATTACGCGTTGTTGCACGAACCGGTCCTTTGAAGACTGAATCTATCACGTGAATTATCTCGTTAAATTAACCAACCTTGCGTTTAAGATACGGCTAGTGAATTAGTTTGTAGGATTTAAAATCAAAATTCCATTCTATTTTCAAAATACACAAGTAATTAAATTCCATTTAATTATTATCATTATCCACGTTTTTTTATCACAACACTGAGTTGTTATGCCATCTGCTTCAGTCTTGTGCTAATTGGGTCCAAGTTTGATTGGCGATTATTACTAGTTACTACCATAGCTATACAAATCATCTGATTTAAAGCACGTTGTGTAAAAAACGTGTATGTTTTATCACAGAAAATATGTATTGTTGTATTGTGTTTTACTATTATTAAAATTGTAGTGATTTATGCTTGAATTTGTTTATTGGTCATTTTGTTTGACATTTACAACATTTTACTATGTTTTCATTCTTTAACATTACATTTTATGACAAAGATTAGATCAATTAAGCATAAAAACGAATCGTGAGCCTTGAAGTACGCCGGAACCGCAGCAGACGTTCTTGACTGTCAAATTAGTATTCTTTTTATCTTATCGTATTTGAAGCAGAGGTACGTTAATGGAATCAGATAAAGCTTTTATGTGAGCTGCACTATTGGGGGTTGATTTATCGGAAAATAAATTGTTGAAGACTGTTAATAGCTTTTGTGTAAACAAGTTTAAATATAGGTATAGTTGTATTGTTAGACATTTTAATCGTCGTGTCATTGGTTAAGCATTTTAATATATTTTGATTGGGCCTAAACACAATTTAGTATTAATGAAGATTAAAAGTGATTACCATTCAAAATTCAGCTACATTGCTATTATGAAATGTAAACGTATGCGTGTAACAAAGGCCAAAGACCAAATCTGTTGAAACATGACCAAGTGACTACGTCTCAAGATGTATTCGTTTCATTTAGAAATCACCGTTGACTTTGCACATGACGCGTGATCGTTTCGATGGTGTAAATTGATTCAATACGTTCTTCAATACACGCCTAATGAATTGACCAGTTTCTTTCAAAGCGCAACCACCTTATTAAGGAACCTGTTCAACGCGTGTACCGTTAAGATAGCCACGGGACCCTACGAGAATTTAATAGCGGTCGTTAGACAAATTATCTATGTTAATTGGTGTGATTTTGACATCATTGAATTGGTTGGCTAAAGATAACATTCAACGAAGCATAACGAGAGTACATTCACCTTATTTCTTAGTTATTATGAAAATAATATCAAAAATCCTACACTCGTACCGTACCATAAAATTCTCATGCATACAAACTTATTGTGGGCATTAATCAAGTCGTTTGTATAATCTGCATTTTTTTTTTGCTTTAACAGGGCCGTGTCCTACAATATAACAGAGGTTACACCCACATCTACTAAACTTGATTGGCTTAGAATCCCCGGCCATTGACTTGTTTTGATTCCTAAACGAATTCGTTGTTCCGCTAGGTCTAACAATCTTTTAAATTTTTTATACGTTCCACTTGTAATATAACGTGTTTCTATGCCAAAACTTAATTGGTGTTGCAGAGAACTTTATTTATCTTTCGAAAGGTGGTTTTCAAAGTTGTATAAATTCGTAAATTTGAATTGTCCTATTCCTTGTTTACGACTATTACGTTACGAATTATAGTATAGTGCGTATTAGATTTTGCAATAGTCATAAAATGTTCGCAGTTTTTTTCTCAAGTTTACATTGGATACGCTTGTAAAGGTTTACTGTTTTATGATTTCATGCTTGGTGTTTGCTACCTATTCTTGAGCATTTTTTCTATTTCAAGATAATGCATATTTAAGTGAAGTTTTATATTAAGAAATCATTATCACAAGCAATTGTAGAGATTTTTATGTATCCGTTTTAGCAGTTGGACTAACTACAATTAATACTACGCGATTGGACTGTATCATTTGTAGTATGAATATTGACAACAAACTACCTGTCTGCATTATTTAGTTTCCCAACGTTAGCCAATTGAGTATTCGCAACGGTGTACCGGCGGGATGTTTTCATTGAAGTTAAATTATGATGAATGCATTCATTGTGGTGCGTGCACTTATTACATTCGACCTTTTGTTCGGCGAAATTATTATGTTGCGTAACAACTCTATTGTTGTTTGCAATGGTTGTGATAGTGATTACCAATTCCTGAAAAATTGACGCTTTTTTGTTTGTTTTTTTATGATTCCGGTGTCGCAATATTTTCATACTATTGTTTTGTTTGGAATTAATATCAAAATGAATGAATGATAGTTGATTGTTTTTTTAATCCAGATTTAGTTAATATGTGTTTCCGGTTAAATTAGCTTCATTGACAAATTTATGAGCAGTAAAACTTAAATTTTTGATCCCTAATTCTTTGTGCGACGATAAAGTAGAAATACTAACACTAGAGATTTGCCAAAGAAACAGTTTTACGAATGGATGAATATATTAATCTTAAAATTCATCCATTCGTAAAAATGTTTAAAAAATGGGTTTTTGATTTTTTTTAATAGAAGTTTTTCTTAGTTATAACGCAAAATCAACTAGTTTTGTACGGGTGTGCATACTGCATAGCCATAAATAATCTTATCCTCTCAAAGAGAAAACCTACGTCGTGTATTAGGTAGTTTATGTATGTAGGTATGTACAATATTACGAAAGCGCTTTTCTCATGAACTTTTGAACTAGCCCTTCGAATCGCTATAGCATTAATAGCCTTTCCATTATGTACCTACATCAATTGTAATGTGCAAATCGCTTTATACGATAAGTTTATTTACAGCACTTTAGCAAAAATTTGTTTGTTTAGTTTTAAGGCCACAAAATTTAGTTTCTAGCTAGTTTTATTAGAATTTCGTTTAGTTTTTTTTTAGTTTAGTGTTACTTTTATTTAAATTAAACATACAAGCGGCCGTGAAAAAGTGAACTCTTCTCGGTTTATGGAAGGTTCAAAATGATCCCGCTGCACTTTCGCTCCGCTTCGTACCGCCGCTGCATCAAGGCTGTTATAAACTCTAGTATTGCGCACCATTTTGAAATTATTTTTTGCCGAAAAGAGTTGACTTTCTTACTGCCTTACTGCTTGTACGCTATAGCTTCGGCTATAGTCTCCTCTAAGAAACTAATAATTATCCTTCAAGTAGACATATTATTCTGTTAGAATATGCATATCCAGATAGCATACTTCTTAGTGAAGCTATGGTACTGACTAAGCTGATTAGATGTCACCTTCCTTTGAAGTGACATTGGGGTCTATTCTGTCATACCACTCACTAAACTAAACCAATCTGACAGGACTAAAATTATCTGCCTCTCTTTTCATTTAATATGAGAGAAGGATGGCAACAATTTTAGAGCTGTCAAATTAAGTTTAGTTTAGTTTAGAGTGCATCAGAATCGATGCTATTGTCTTCTATGTCTTAAAAAGAGAAAATAGGATGTCAATCTATATTACAATAAAATATGTTATGATTTGAATATTTGTTTTATAGTTTCCATTATCTTCATTGCCTATCGACACGGACACCTTATTTATCTTAAAGTATTCAACAGATGACTATTGAACAAAAACTGATTTAATTTCGTAGTTCAACTATTTCTATATATAACCACCAAAGCAGTGTAGGCATCCGTATGCTAAGACCGTTAGTTGACGATTGACAATGATTGATTAGACGTCTTCAGTCAGACGAAAGGAATACCTTTCGTAGATTAGATTTTGCTTCTCAAAGTGTTTCAAACTTTTGCAAAGTTTCAATCACTAGTTTCTTGATGAAAATCTCCTTTGCTCAACTCGAGCAGACATTGTACAAACACTGTGGAATGTTATGACAAAAACAGTAATAAGATTAGGGTAGGTAATCAATATAGACTTTGTTGGGTATTGGTGGATTTGAGCTCAACTTTGACGCGCCCTTGATATAAGCCTTAGAGCTGTTGATTTTTAATTATATTAAGATGGAAAATAGTTTGTTTTATACAATTTAAGCCCGAGCACCTAAACTTGTTGTATTTTTCAAATTGATCTGAAATTATTTATTTTTAATGTACATTCCCGGTGTGATCCAACATATTATTCCATTTGTGTAACCTTTAAACTACAATAAAAGCAGTTCTAGGTGAAGAAGTCACGGATCTTTAGCCAGCATTTTGATCTCTACATAAGATATGTCATTTATTATTTGACCATTGTGTGCTCATATTAAAGTGCCTAGTTTATTATTAAATTTTCTGTCTGAATCGGTATTCTGGCAAGTAACAGAGTACACACAGTCTGCACAGAGTTGTTTGTATTGCTGCAAGACCGAAGGGAACCGCTAGATGCAGGGCGTTTACAACCAGCTCTTTTGGAGACCGATAGGGGAGCGTGGACGTCCTATGGCTGAAATGATGATGATGATCAGTATTAGATTATTACCATTAGTAGGTATTTCTATTACAGAAAATACATAAAGAAAGATGATGGTGAACTGACATCAGCCATCAGTACGTAGAATAACCGAACGCGGAAAGGTTACCGCACCGCTTCCCTGTTGGATGCGAAAGGCTATGTACTTGTGTGAAACTGGTTTTAGAGCCGCCTCTTTGCTAAGCGTGCAGGTGATTCATCTTTGACTTATAAAACGCAACACGCGAATGGATATGCTTTAGTTTAGTACAGCTCTATAACAACCTATAACATAATTCTTATTTTGATTTACGTCATTATTTCAAGTATTCACCAAGAACGAAATAATGAGTTTTTTTTAAATTCTTTCTTCTGTGAGGATTTTGGCATCGCACTCTTGTACATTTTCCAGTGTCAAGTATTAAATTATTATCAAGTTTGATGTAATGTAGTCAAACAAGTCAGTCAAAGACAAGCAAAGTCACTGTCAAATCAATGTCATGCCTTAGTAAAGTGGTGGAGACTTTACAAGAGGCTTCTATGGAGCTTTGGAAACACGACGAAAATACATGTTTCACCACGTTATATCACTTACCCACACTCGAGTATGTCTACAAACACTAAATAATCATTAATCCACCATTATTACCCTTAATACTCGAAAATACACAAGGTTAGAAAAATAATACAATGAGACGATTTTTTTTTTACTTTGGCGCCTAAACTCGAAATAAAGAGATGTTTATCATTTTGCGCATAAAATCAGTATAGATAGTGCTCCGTATGAGCTTTCTTTGATTCGTAGTAGAAAATGTATGAGATAACATGTTTGATCAGCACTCTTTTAAGTGGATTGACTTTCTGAATGATTTGCAGCTTTCATTTTATCCAATCACAGATCTTTAATAGTAACTGGACTGGTTAGATGCTGAAACAGAGTCGAAATAAAATAAAATAACTTAGAATTTATGTTCCTAAAATAAAAATATAAAATCTTTAAAACATACTTGTGTTTGATTAGGGTTTGTTAAGTATAATTGATTCTATTAATATGATGCTTTTAGCACTTGGAAAGTGACTTGACTTTAAGCCTGGGACACATTGACCCTTCGAGCGTTCTAGCGAAAGCCTGCGGCACTTTCACCGCAACCTTTCGACCTTTGGCAGTAGATGCGGGATCCCGCGATCGATCGGATCTGGCGACTCATGCGGTTTACCGTTAGTGTGCACCGATCTTTATGTTTAGTCATCGATTGTAATGAAATAAGCAAGGTGTAGACTCGACGTCATTGTTAATTATTTATTAGATTTGTTCTTTGAATGACACCAGTGAGAGTGGGTTTTGGAATCATCGTCAAGTTTATGTGCTATACTTATTTTGTGAACGTTTAAAATGTTTTGGTTACGTTAGAGTTCTCTAATTCTTTGTGCATTTTTTTCGTGTTTATATTTTAATGGATATCGAAAATGATAGACCGAAAGGAGTTGTTTTCTATCTCTTATCATGAAATATCAACTCGATCAACACTGAAATATATATATATCCATATTTTTTTATTTTTTTATATTTTTTTTATCTTCAAAAATGTTAAAACTTGTGAAAGAGATAGCTATGGCTGGTAGATATAGCCATTATAATTTAAAAGTGCTGACAAAATTTATCTTTGCAGAAAGAGTGATATTAATTGTTAAACAAGACATTAATAACATTTTTCATAATTAATTAACCACTTACCTGTTGAAGTTGTAATAATTACCGTCACATTATGATTACATCTAAAGCGTCTGACGTCACGAACATAGCATTCATAATTTAGTATTCACCTCGCATTTCGGAAAGTTTGGTACTTTTATATAAAATTATTATTACAGGCATTAAATTTTGCCACTAACGAAGGGTGACCCAATTTCTGGAATTCATTTTGAACGTCTTTTGTCTCAGGTAAGCTAAGGTCAAGAGAAAATGGTGATTCAGATACGAGTGTAGGTGAATTATTATAATGCAGTGAAACTGGTCTTTTCGTGCTGTTTCCTAAACTCCATAAGATCTTCCAGTGGAACCTCCGCAACTTTATTGGGCCAGCGACTTGGCCAATTTGGCCATATATAACTAACTACTAACTTGATGATATTTTTTAAACATGAAACTACTTCTTGATAATTCTATTGATACCGACACTGGCTAAATAGACGAGATGTCTGGAGTCAAAACTTACAAAAAAAAAAAGATAATCATTAACCAAGATATTCACATACTTAGGGCAGGGCCCTAAAAGTTAGACCAGGTGCGGTGTATGGTGTGGTGGTCCAAATTCAACAATCGTTGGACGAAAATGTTAACTCTTGCAAAGGTTTAGTAGTCCACAAAAAAAAAATTGTACGATACTGGTTACATAGCAAGGTTTTCGAAGTATGTTTACACCTCTATAGCGTTAAATTAGTCATCATTATCAGTCTGCCTGCATCGACCCATTGCTGCATGGGTGGGTATGCCTCCTCTCCCTTGTACCATTAATTCCCGTTTCAGGCTAATCTCATCGATGGGTCCGATGTCGTCGATCCATCGGGCTGGTTGTCTGCTTACGGAACGTTTTTCCACTATTAGTAAACACTCTGTCAGGGTTCCATTCTACCTGCCGTCACCACAAATAGCCACGTGTCCTGTTCTTAGAGATACGACCCAATCTAAATTGCAATGCAATCATTGTTTTTCGTGCCAATACTAGTGCCAATTTAATTATCTTTAAATAATAATTATAGACAGGAACAGGACCCAACCATCTCATATTAAACTGAATGTAGTTAACAATTTAGCTCACAATTATATCCTTTTGTTTCAGGTCGGTATTAACGTCTCGCACATGGATCGAGTTGCGCGTAAACAACCTGTAAAGTAAGTTGACACTCGCATCGCTTCTGTATCCAATCATGTTTGAGTTAGCGCGTATGGTGTCTTGAGTTTGATACAAGCTTTGGGATGTATCAAACAGAAGGCATATACTAGACGTGTCAATTATGCCAGCGCCCCAGAGCCTCACTCTTATATTTCATTGCTTGTATTCGATGAAAATGTAGAGACGTGTTATAATCTCTTGGCTTCACCATCATCGGAGGAGGCCAAGAGCCTAATAAGACTATACCTATTTCTCTTCGAAGGGACAAGCCTGTATATTAGGTAATTTAGTATTTATATGTATAAATATGTAATTGGGGATCACTTGAAGTACTTATGGGCCGTCGTGGCCTATGGATGCTTTAAGCGATCCCCAAGTAATTAGTTATAGTATGTAATTATAAAAATTGTTTTAACATGTTATTAGACTTACGGGAAGGGAATGGTAGAATATCGACAAATCAGCTTAAAAAAAAGATAAAAAGGAGCTGGTTTGGCTCGGTTTGATGCTGGTAGGGGGAAATTCACAATATAACCCAAACCGGGATACCAGTGTAGGACTTATTGCCCCCATCTTCGAGATAAATATAATAATAATAGGCTCAAGCATGTGAAAACATAGTTTTATATGTTTTTTATATTTTTTTACTACGCTGTTAGCACTTCCACCGCTAAACTGATAAAAGTTTAAAGTAAACCTTATATTATGTAACAATACAGCAGTAATTAAAACAGAAAACTTGGAATGGAGGTGCCTCTGTCGAGAGGCACCTCACGTTCACCGTTTCTCCCAGACTTATTTAGAACTCTGCTGTAAGGATATAAGGAACATATTTCAACGAAAGCTTCTGCTAAGGTTTCGCGGCGGAGGTGTGCTACCAGCAGTATTAAATCATAGATAGACGTTATTGGCTCAGCATGGCATGACTATTGTTTGCTGCTTGCGATCATCGCTGTTGAAAAGCTATAATCGCAAAGACGTTAACTGTCGACGGCTGCTCTACCATTTTTGTTTACGATTACAGTCACCGGTTGTTATTGGCGCTATAGTTTGTAAAAAAAAAAGTAAACTGAATTATTTAAAATAATAGTTCCTGATGGTTGCCTTACTAGGCAAAGCCTGTATGAAGGCAACCTGTATACCTACCTGATTACAAATAGTTAGCAAGTTTTATAAATAACTGTTTATTCCTGATTTCATTCGCCATTTAATTCGCTTTTTGCTAGCCGGTTGCAATTTCTACCGTAATACCCATGCTGCAAGTATGGTACTTTATTGATCGACAAATTTAACATTTTAGAGTCGATAAAAATGTATTTGTCGTAAAACGAGAACGAAAAATAGAAACGGTGCCCGCTATATAACTAAACGATAGCAATAGTCTATGATCTAAAAATCATTTGTGCGATGCACTCACGTTGTATACCATTGTAATAGTAAATTTGGTGGTCAAACTACTTTTTCTGGGCTAGCTTTGCGTTTCCTTTCCATAACCTGTTTTTATTATGCAGTAGTTGCAAATATGGAGCATGTTTTGTTCTCCTGCTAGCTATCATAAGTAGGTACCTAACTAATTTTAGAAAGCTTAATTTTATTCTAATTTTAGAAATTACAATGAACAAAAAAATCTATTTGTTATCACGTCTGGCGATGCAACTCGTGACCAAAATTCAGCAAAAGGTGAGCGTTGCTACACTGCAATGTGGTAATGGGGTTAGCATTTTGGTAACAATTCCAACTGGTAGCAGTGTTTTTTTTTTGTTGTAAATATGTATTATTAATTTTATTTTTGTTTTGCGGGCATCCAGTGAATGCAGATGGCGGGCTTTCGTTCAGTGTGGAGTTCTCAGGGAGGCCTATGTTCAGCAGTGGACGTCTTCTGGCCGATGATGATGTTTTTTTTTCATTACGTGAAAATGTACTTGTTTTGTCATTAAAAAACTATGACATAATACATTATGGGTTTTTATATTAGAAACTAGCAGTCCGCCCCAGCTTCGCACGGGTATAAATTATAGCCTATGTCACCTGGAGATAGTGTAGCTCAGTTCAGTAGTTTTCGAGCCTATTCAAAGAAAACAAACAAACAATCAAATCTTTCCTCTTTATAATATTAAGTATAGATTAGATTATTTTGCTATACGCGTTTCAATAAACAAAATTAAAAGTTAAGGTGTAGGTATATGAATTACCTACTTTAAATATATGAAATTCAAGAATGTTCCGTGAATGTTTGACATGTCTACACGAGTATGGTAAACAAGCCACGAAGTAAGTTGACTCTCTCAGTACATAATTGTTCTGTAACTCTAATCATCTTTGTGTTGCGGCGTTTGATACACATGCTCGGGCGTGTGATTACAATTTTGTAATTACGCTTCAATTAATGTAATTTTGGAGTTAGGATAAGGATTCAGTATAGCTGTGCTCAGCGGTTCAATCTGGTACTAACCAGATATTTAGGCATACTTGGTAAAAATATAATAAAAAAATTGCGATGACTTTTCATCGCGTTTGGTGGAATGTATCATGTTTGCGTCAGAATCAGAATCAGAATCAGAATCAGAATAAATTTATTGCAAAAACTGTGTACAAAAGATGTTCTTATTAGCTAGAGTATCAACAGATTACCCATTTCGGGCGTGCAATTTTTATGTTTATAACTAACTAAAAACTAGATAATACTTTGATAATACTAACCAAATAATCATTACACATAAAGCTTTTACACTACACATTACACATAAAACGAAATATTAATTACAAATAAAAGTAAGTATTTACAATGACGCTTGGCTTAACTTGTTATATTCAATAAATATTTAATTATCATCAAAGTATTCTTTGAGACTATAATACGTTTTTACTATTAGCCAGGCTTTTAGTTTTACTTTAAGCTGTGTTATATCTAATGACTTGAATTCTGTAGGCAAATGATTATAAATTTTAATGGCAGTGTGGTAGGAACTATTGTAGAACATGGAATTATTTACCTGACGTATGCATATGTTGTACTTTTGTTTACAACGCAATATGTCAGCGCGACTTGAGTGAATATTATAAAAGTAAGTTCCATTATTCTTTATAAATAAACATATCTCTAATATATAAATTCCTGTAACGGTGAGGAAGCTATTTTCTTTAAATACATTTCGTAAAGTATCAGTACTTTCTAGATTATAAATAATACGGAGGCATTTCTTCTGTAAAAGAAAAGTAGATTTTACTTTAACTGAGTTTCCCCAAAATATTATGCCATAACTCAAGTGAGGATATACATTGCCATAGTAGGCGTTTGTAGCAATGGCTTTTGAAGTAGCATCTTTAATTATTGATAGAGCATAGCAGTACTGAGATAGTTTGATATTAATTTTATGTACATGTTGTTTCCAGTTTAAGTTAGTGTCTAAAATTACCCCCAAAAAATGTGTTTCTTTGACTAAATCGACTTCACTACCTTTATTTTCAATATTTAGCTGCAGAGATTTTTGTTTGTAGTTTTTAAAGTGCATTAATTTGGTTTTATCTATATTTACCTTTAAATTTATATTTTCCAGCCAATTTACAATATTTTTTAGGGTGTTGTTTATTTCTGACTCAAATTCTTTTTCGGATTGAGCATTTTTTGGAATGTATACTGTCGCATCGTCAGCAAACATAATACTAAGATGGTTTGTAACTAAGGGTAATTCATTTATATATATTAGGAATAGGAGTGGTCCTAATATGCTACCTTGTGGCACTCCTAACAGTATATTCATAAATTTTGATAAGACTTGGTGAACTGTTTTTGTGTCATTATCGTAGGTCTTTAGAGACACGGCTTGGGTTCTGTTTTTTAGATATGATTCAATCAGTTTAAGAGCTTGGCCTCTAATACCAACATGTTCTAGTTTATTAAATAACGTTTGGTGTACCACACAATCAAAAGCTTTAGACAAATCTAAAAATAATGCCACCCCTGTTTTTTTTGTATTTAAGTCATCCCAGACCTGCTTGAGCATTTTCTGACTAAGCTAAAAACAATCATTGGTCATCAATTACTGACTAAGCTAAAAACAATCATTGGTCATCAATTACTCTATCAACGGCCTTAAAGTCCAATTATTAAGATACATTTCAAAAACAACAATATCAGTTCAACATGTTCCTAATGCTGGGACAAAGACCTTCTCTCAGAGAGAGAGGACGAGCCCTAGTCTACCACGATGATGAGTGCATGTTGATGAACGTCATGTCTTTTGTCAACTTTTGAGGTTTTTGTACGTACTGGTTTCCTCACGATGTTTTCCTTCACTGATTTTTAAGCAATGGCATTGAAAGTGTACGTAATTTATTTTAGTACTAAATAAGTTATTGTGCAGTTCCGTAGTTCAAACCGGCAGACAGATTGTAAAGCGCACATGCTACCTCTCGGCCACCATCGCTCATCCCATTAGATAAATTTAATAAATACTAACAACCTAGTTCAAATCCTTGGTCGTTTAAACGATGTCTAATTAAGCTCAAAAAGATATAGACTTAGCTCACATAATAATATTACCTAAATGGAAGAATTTATCATACTAACCAGTAGGTATGTTTTAATTCCTTTGGGTCCTGACCATAGTTTTAAATATAATTGCTCGAAGTTACTGCCCCCCCGATTCTACTAAATAAAATGTCTTTAAATTGTAATTGTTGCGATTTTAATTGTTAAATAACTGCCTCAAAATTGAGAGTTTTTAATATTTTTTATACTAAGTTATAATAGTAGGTGGTTGTATTTTTTTAGTATAAAAAATATATTTAAAACTCTCAATTTTGAGGCAGTTATTTAACAATTAAAATCGCAACAATTACAATTTAAAGACATTTTATTTAGTAGAATCGGGGGGGCAGTAACTTCGAGCAATTATATTTAAAACTATGGTCAGGACCCAAAGGAATTAAAGACAATTTCTTTAGTAGAATCGGGGCCCTGGTACACGACACGTTGACAATTATGACGATTGAAAATCGGGTTTTCAACCGATATAAAAAAATAAGGTTCTAAATTCGTTATTTTTTAAATTCAATTTAGTACTCGGATAAATTTTGTGCAGTTTCAATGACATCGCTAACAAAAAGGTGATAGTAAACATCGTGAGGAAACCGGTATTTCCAAGACAGTTCAAAAATATAAGACATTCAACAAAATGCATTGGGCCAGCATGGTGGATCATGGTCCATCCTCTCACTCTGAAAGAAAGCCTATGTCCCAGCAGTGGGAACTTGATAGGATGATACTTATACTTCGTCCCACTAAAATAGATACCTGTAAGAGTGGAAAATTAGGAGAAGAATCCCGTTTATCGAATTTGTCCCACTTACTGTGAGTTGCTGTTTACATTTTTGGTAAATAAACTATATTATTTGTGTATAATTATTACTGATTTCGATATCAATAAAAAACGTGAATAACGTAAGCGCGGTGAAAGATTAAATAATAATAAATGATGTATCGCTACGTGGCGCGGTTATTTCGATGATATTAAAATTTATTCGAAGCCGTAAATAAAGCACGGCTGTTGTAGGTGTTAAACAAATTAATAAATTAATATCGAAAGTTGGGAACAGGCTACAGTAGGTGGTAACTTTATCTAGGTACCGTTTTTATAACTAACTACTCCCCACGGTTTCACCTATCCTCTACAAACAGTAAGTTTGTGAGGAATTTAAAACAAAAAATGGAGCGCTGCTACTCTATCTAATAATAAACAAAACCTTCAAAATCGATCCCATTATATTTTAATATGTATTGTTATAATACTTAAAACTGTTAGTTTATTTTATTTATTTATTTATAGGTGAAAACTTAAGGAGTATTTCACCTATTCCACAAGAGATATATTATATCTATATAGTCTATATACATATACATATATACATTATATTATATCCGACCCTGATGGTCACGCGAGTTCGGTATTTTCCCCCATCCCAAAAAGTAAAGAAGTTTTGACTTCAAAAACTAGAAATCTCCAGATCGGTAAATGGAAATAACTCCGGTAAATTTCACCAAGTATAAGAATCACTCAGGTGGCCGCCACACCTACAAGCTTCCAATAAGCTATACCGAAGTTAAAACGTCAAACACTACCCTCGAAAAGGAAAATTACCCTTATTGCAAAGCTAATAGCATGCTCTTTAGCAATAACACATTTTTCCTCTGCGATAGTCGTGAAAGAAAATTTCCTGAATTGGAACGTGTTTTTATTATTAACATGACACGAAAGGGGTGAATTTTATGGATGTCGAGCATTTTAGTCCAAGGTGAAGTGTTCTACCTACTTTGGCAGACATTTTCTAGAGAGAATGAAATAAAGGAGTAAGCATAATATAACCAGTTCGTCTATAAACTCTATAAAGCAGGTTTAGCAAATGATGGTGATTAAATGGTGGTCCAAGTTTAATCACTAAACAAACACTACTTGGTCTAATTCCCTCCTGCCTATTTTTCTATCGGACTGCCAGAGCGGACACAAAAAATCGTTGCCGCTTTATGGTAAATATTCCAAAAACCCGTACGAAGCGCTTTGATTCCACATATATTGTGCAAACTGTTAGCTGTGGAATGCGCTGCCTGAATGGATGTTCCCCGATGGTTACAATCTGGGTCACCAAATCACGAGTGAATCGGTTTCTTCTAGGCAAGCGTGCTCCATTGTAGACCGCATCATCGCTTAATACCAGGCAAGATGGTGGTCAATCGCAAGCCTATTAATTATAAAAAAAAAGTTTAATCAATTTATTGTAAAAAAAAACCCCCCCGAACTCTGATCACATTCGCAAAGGTTTCGAACGTAAGACTTTACAGGAGGTGCCCGACATACTTTAGTGACATATTATTTAAAAATACATTTTATGTAGCGTTTTACAATGTTATTGCAGTTGTTTGAGCAAACAAATGCTTGGACCGAGTTTAATTAAAGTTTTGGAAAATAATGTATAATAACATGTTTTTAGGGTTCCGTACCCAAAGGGTAAAAACGGGAACCCAATACTAAGCCTACTTTGTCTGTCTGTATGTCTGTCTGTCCTACCTTTAAACAGCTGTATCTTTTGAACCGTAATAGATTGTTTGAAATTTTCACAGAATTGTATTGTAATGTTACGGCGTATTAACGAATAATTAAAAAACAAGTCAAAAAGTAAAAACAAAGGGGTACCCATACAACAAACGTATTTTTTTAACGTATATTTGTATTAGCTCTAATGTAAAAACGGTAATACGTACAAGTGTCAAACTTGGCATGATTATAGTACACACTCTATAATATAAAAGAAATAATAAATAATGCCCAAATGCGAGTCGGTCACATACAGTTCTGGTAAGATCACCGAAGTTAAGCAACGTCGGGCGCGGTCGGCACTTGGATGGGTGACCTTCTGGGTGTTGATAGGATGATTTTCTTTTTGGCCAAATTTTTTGTACTTTAGTAGCTAACAAGTTATGTGGTGGCACGGAATCCTCAGTGCGCGAGCCTGGCACTTGGTCGGTTTTATTTCACGTTAGCGTCAAAACTTCAGAGCAATTTGAAGCATGAATAACTTAACTAAGTAAAACACTGTTTTAAACTATCACGGTTGTTCACTAAAGTTATATGATTATTTACGGGATATCTACCGTGGTAAGGTTGTGGAATGAGCTCCCGATATTTCGGCGCAGTTACATGCACCATGTTCACGGGAAGACTGAAGAATGCGGGTGGTTGGAGAACAGTAAAAAAGTTAGGTGCAGACATAACGATCTACCCTCTTTCTTAGAACCACAACCTTACCACGGTAAATATCCTGTAAATAATCATATAACTTTAACTAAGTAAAACAATACAGTCATGTTTTGTCAGGTCTCCTTGTAGGCAACGATATTTTTAGACAGGGGCAAAGCTCGCGTAGGCGGACTCTTTTGAGGCTTCTTCACGCCAGAAAGTTTTAGTAACTTGATATGTTTGTAAGCCAATAAGTAGATTATAATTACCTACTGCTGGTTTATTTTGTATTAAAATGAGGTGTTTTATTTTTGCAAAAACATTTTGGTTTGGTGAAATTTAATTAGGCTAATAATGTATCGAACACGTAATATTTAAGGTTAGCTTTTGTGTTGTTGTTATTTAGTTTGTGTGTTTTAGTTGTGTTTTAGCTGTTTTATCGTATGTCAATATCGTATGTTATCGTATGTATGTTATCGTATGTTATGTATCGTATGTTAAATAATATGTATATTATAGTCGTGTGTTTATTGTGGTAAAAAAGATATAAGTGGAAGAATAAAAAATCATCAGGCGAGTTGGCGGCCAAGCGCAAGCCTATTAAACATATTAATATAGATAAGTATATATAGATTATAGTGTGAACGAAACTATCTATCTAGATTTAAAAATTGGTATTAACTTACCACGTATTATTTTCACACGTAGTAAGTATATATATGTATAGTAATTAACACTTGCCACGCACTAGCTCATTTCACCATAAATAAACTGGCCAAGTGCGAGTCGGGCTCATGTACTGAGGGTTCCTTACCACCCCAAAACACAAAATACAGTGCAAAAAGACAACAATCCCGCATAAGTGGCTACCCATCCAAGTACCGACCGCGCACAACTTTGCGACAACGGAGAAGAGAACGAATAAACGGTTAAACAAATAAAATTTCAAGGGCGATTGAAATGCGAGAATTTAATAAACACAGTGAACGCATGAACCTGCATATGTAATTTTAACGATGCCGATTTCTAGGTATATGAAAATAAACGTATTTTTGAATTGGAAAAAGAAGTGTGACTACACGATAGAAGTGAAAACTTATATTACACGGGAATTACTCACTTAAGATTAAGCCGGTCACTCCGACTATAGTTTCAACCGCATTAGGCATTCTTTTTCAAGGTGAATGCGCGCGCGCGGCCGTGTCTCGCTTGGCACTGAAAACCCGTGTATTCCCGTGTAATATAAATAAAATGTATGAAAACCACGTCAGTTTCTATAATAAAAGTGAAAACTTCATCAAGGCTAACTATATATATATCTCGCTCCCTTAGTCGACTCGAGCCGACTTTACCCGAACGCATATCTAAGCGTGACGGTCACAAGAGCTCAGTGCTTGTCTCCACCCCAAAAAGCGTCCAACGTGCCTAAAGAAGTTTTCACTTCAAAAACACTAAGTAATTATGATGTTAACTCATTATTTTGGTATCTTCTTATATATAAAAAAGCGTGTGTGTATGTATGTATGACCGATTTTGACAGGACTTTCACTGGCAGATAGCTGATGATAAATATAAGGAGTCATCCACGCGGGTGAAACCACAGGGTGCAGCTAGTATATAATATCATATATATGTTGAAAAATTATGTTCCGTATTAAAGAAGTAGGTTATAAAACAATAGACAATAGACAAATTTTTATTTATGGATAAAACACATTTTTTGAGAATTAATAAAAAATAAACACAAAAAATTGTATTTGTGATCAGTCCTGAAGTCCAGAACTGAATGGCATTTGTATTGAAACGTCAAGACAAACAACCCCTCGGCCTCGTTCCGCAAACCCCTTGTTGTTTTCTAATTATCTTTCCCCGATAGCATTGAAAATCAAACAGAAAAGCGACTCGACGTATGAATGTTCTCAATTAAACTCGTATAGACATATATACCTGACATGAACAAATACACCGAGGGTACTGATATCGAAGTACATACAGAATCAGGCTTGGCGCACTCCGCACTTTAGGTAAGAAGCTACAAGTAGCCGACTTGTCGGGCTTGCCGCGCGATAGACAGATAACGCGGCAAGAGTTACGCGTTGGACAGAGGAGCAACTTCTAAGTTTTTTTAGCTGTAGGTAGTTAGCTTGCACATCCTGAATTGCACTTCATTGTGCAGTAGTTTTTTGTTTACTTACGCTTTTGGCCTTACCGTCTCTACAGCTTGACCGGACTAGTTAGTGAACGCAGAGGTAAGTTTTGGGCGACTAGCTCAAGGGCACCTCGAAGGTACGAACCTCGGCTTGGGCCGTCGCCGGCAAGAGTCGCTACTTATTTAAATGATTTTGCGGAGTGAATCTTCTGTAGGTATACTCATATGTATTCTGTGACAGAATTTAGGTACGTGAACAAATGCATAAACTTTAGATACACGAACAAACTCGAGTTTAATACTTCGGATTGAAAGTTAATTACGTTTTGAAATTCACGAGGCGGGTGTGCCAATTGGAGTCGGAATTAACATGAACAGAGGCTTCGAGGGAAATAATACCATTAAAGTGGTTCAATTGTGTCATTTTTTGTTCGTTGAAATTTTACTTTTCTTGTCGAAGTAAGACAAGAGCTTTGTTAATTAATGTAAAGGGTTTCCAGATTGTTGTTTGATTTGTCTTAAATATATATTTTTGTTGTTGGTTATGAATTATTTTTTATGAAGATATTTAGGTATTCTGAACGATTTAAATTCCTAAGGGATCTCTTTTTACGTTTTAAGGGTTTCATTATTGAAATAGTGACAAATTCTTGGCGCAATAACTTGTTTTTTATTTACATGCTTTTAACTTGCCTGGTTAGTTTGGACTAAATCTTACAACTGAATTTTAAAAGAGTTACCCCACCATTGAGCTGAATTTTTGCATACACATTTAGTTCTGGTGACAACGCAAAGTTAGCTAAATGAAGTCATTCGAAATCCAAAAATTCGTTTAAAAAAAGTTTTTTTTTAACCCAAAAATGAATAGTGTAAATTACGCTAAAATAGTCTTCGCATTTAAAACTACCAACCGTATAAAATAAAATATTTATTACCCAATCAGTTGCAGGATGTACAAGCCTACGAAACCAGGGTCGCTGATCCATTATTTACACTATGTAGGTAGCCTGTCATTTAAAACCGTGACTGGTTTTGATATATTCGATCCAATTGAAATAGAGCCGACACTTCAGTGACTGGTAATACGTCGTTTTTATCAATGAATGATAATTTTATTGATACATAATGCACAATATACTAACAATCAAAAATTCTTGCCTGTAGGATTCGAACCTAGAAATTGAGCTCAGTAGCATACTATCAGCGGCCAAATTTTTGAATTTTCTTTGAAAAATTCTCTTCATTAAAATTTAATGGATTTTGTATGTCGGTATGGTAAAATAACATTATGCATCACTTGCACCATTTACTGATCTAAAACCATAATTCCAGTAGTACTGTTCATGATTGCGATATGATTGAACATAAAATAATTTCAAATGTGAATTGCCACTAAGAGCACAAAACCCAACCATAAAAACTAATCCTTGTGTTCCAATAGAGAGCTGAGCTGCCAACGAAGAACTGCCTGCGAATGAAGTACGACATTATTTATAGTACCAACATTTTACCGGAAAACAAAACGAAACTTTATGGTCGTGACCTGTCAAAATTATCATCCTAAATTTGACAAAGTATAGTGCTCAGTTATCTAGCTACCAAACATTTTAAAATCTGTCACTAAACACCTAAGCACCTGAAAGAATACATGCATTCCAGCAGTGCGAACATGATAGGCTGACGGTGTGTTCTGGCGAGCCAGTTCAGATTCCAGGGGCCTTACGGGCAACTGCTATTACAGACACCTAATCCGCTCAGTTGGAAAATCACGTGACCGCAAACCTTATCGCGCCCAGATACGGTTTGCGGTCGCGTGATTTTCCAACTGAGCGGATTAGGTGCCTGTAATAGCAGTTGTCCGTAAGGCCCCAGACTAGGCGTATTTACTGTACTATTATTTGATATTAGGTGATAAAGTGAGTGGTGGTTAAACGCCTAATCTGTCAACTATAGAAATCACATTTGAAAATATTTTGATATAGCAGTAGTAGCTTTCAGATATTCTAACCGTTCACTTATATACCTACATTAACTACATACGTAATTATAGTACTCCTCAATTGTCTGTGAACTTTGACATCGTCTATTCTATAGAATGCCACGTAATTGCTTATTTAAATTTAATTGCACATTGCGGTCTGTCTACATCGACGCCAAATGCTCGAGTAATTGTGGAAACTCGCTTAGCCATCTCATTGCGTACAGATGAATCATGACGTGATTGTCTTAGCTAATTTGAGTCTTATTGCTGTGTGTTAATGTCAATATCATGCATTTAAAGCCAAGTAATTATAGTCTTAATTACTTACACAGTAGAGTTGCAGAAGATAGCGTCTCGGCCAAAGACCTGTGCACCACTTAATAAATTTATATTACGATATATGGTATAATGGGCCATGTGTGTGTGTATGTAAGTTATGAACCCCGAAACGGCTGGACCGATTTTGACGTGATTTTCACTGGCAAATAGCTGGTGTTATAAAGAGGAATTTCCATGGGTAAAACCGCGAGGTGCAGCTAGCATATAATATTTAGCTCTTGCTTTGCCATTACATATTTTAAATTTATCTATATCTCTGAAGACATCATATTCTATTCCCTTTACATAGTGACGACTGGAGGGGAGAGACAATAAGGACGGAAACATAAACTTTCTCATTCCGAAACAAAGACTGTGTGACCAGGGTCCCGATTCTACTAAACAGATTGTTTTTAAATTGTAATTGTTGCGTTTTTTTTTTTTTTTAAGTTGTCTCAAAGTTGACAGTTTTAAAAATATTTTTATACCAGAAAAATACAACCACCTAATATTATAACTTAGTATATAAAAAATACTGTCCATTTTGAGGCAATTATTTAAAAATTCAAATTGAAATAATTACAATTTAATGACCATTTATTTAGTAGAATCGGGGGCCTGTGTGTGTGTATATAGTAAAATAGAATTATTATACTTTATGGCTATCACCAAAGTATCATATATAAAATAACCAGATAATTTTCAGAAATTTTAAAATTGTAAAATGTTATTTGGTTTTCTAATTGCCGAGTGTTACAAGCAAGTTGCTGATTTTTTAAAAGATACGCTGATAAAATTTATTAATTTTGTCTAAGTTTGACCATAACCGAAAGCAAAAAAAATATTGTAGAATGCGCCATTCGCGCCAATTTGTACCAAATGCGCTAGAATATTTTGTGACTCACATTATATTTATAGACAATAAGCTGAAAGTAACCGTAGACCCGCGTCTTCGATATTATATTTCAACTTCATACCTTTACGCGTTCTTGAGAATAAGGGTCTTGACAGACGTACAGACGGACAGACGGACAACAAAGTGATCCTTAACATCAGGCGTGATGGTGGTCAAACTCAAGCCTACTAATTATTTAAAAAAAAAAAAAACCTCTAAGGGTTGCGTTTTTTCCTTTCGAGGTACGGAACCCTAAATTATATTGAATTAACACCGAGCGTTAGAAAACAAGTGAGAGTTTACGTTTGTTTGTGCCAATGCGGGATTGTTACATGTGTGTTTAGTAATGCGGGTGGTAAAGAAAGCGTTCAAAATAATTGACAAGTACCTGATAATGCGATGTATCGAAGAGAGCTAATGTGATAAGAAAAATGAAGAAGGCTGCTACTACCATGTGAAATACAAAGTCATAAAAATATCTTCTCCGCAATTCTTCTATCTACCACTTTTCTATCTGACTTTTTTACCATCGTGAATTTCATAATAATAGTTATTTATGATACAAGTGCGGTAAGTTGGTTATTACAAACGAGTAGACGAATGTAAGCCCGAGACGAAGTCGAGGGCTTACCATAGTTACGAGTTTGTAATAACCAATCCGCACGTGTGCCATACAACGTTTTACAACACATTTGCGAGAAAAAAACAAAAAATGGAAATTAAAAAAATACCGTAAAGTACACGCACGGTGCTATACAACGGAGCGTGCGGTAAAATTCATTACCGCACGCTCCGTTGTATGATGCGTTTCATTACCGCACGCTCCGTTGTATGATCCGTTATGTTTAACTTTCGAACGATGTATACAGGCTTCGTAAGTGCACTTTTTGAGCAAATGTGATGTAAATTGTATTTATTCTTCTCTATTCCACTCCTCTGATCCTAATTTCCGCGTATCGTTTCCCTACTTAATCCTAAAAATAATCCATTAAACGACTTGAAGATGGCAAATACGCCAATCCCGCAAAGCCAAAAGCCCCAATAGGGAAAAAAATACAAAGCTGAGAAGATATACAGGAGTAAGATGTGACGCCAACATTTTATTCTTTTGCATATAACATTAAATTTCCTAATCTTCAGCACAGTATATTTTTAAATTCTATATATTCTTATTATTTTCTTTCTTATTCTTTAATTCTATTCTATATATTTTGAACAATAATAGTTGTCACTATATAATTTGATGTGTAACATACACATTAACCATGGGGTAACCGGTAGGGAGAAAGGTTCTTGAGTGGAGACCACGAACCGGAAGACGCAGCGTATAGGCAGGCCTCCCACTAGATGGACCGACGATATAGTAAGAGTCGCTGGCATCCAGTGGATGCAAAAGGCAGGCTGTCGTTCAGTGTGGAGGTTAAAGGGGGAGGCCTATGTTCAGCAGTGGACGTCTTCTGGCTGATGATGATGATGATACACATTAACTCCTTTCACTCTTTTCACTCTTTAGAATTTACTATTTAAATGTAAGACAATTCGATGAGAAAGAAATGCGGCATTTTGTAGCTAAGTCATTGCTTGCATGTAGCAAGAATTACATTTAAAGTACAAATTGAACCCCCTTCCTCATCTTAAGATAAAACTTTCAAAATTGTCATCCTAATTAAACGTGTATGCAAAATCTTAGCTCAATCGGTAGAGGATAACTGGTCTAAAATTTAGTTGCAAGGTTTGCCCCACACATGCCATAATAATTAAATGCTAACAGTGCAAGTTAAATAAAAGCATGTAAAATGTTAACTGTTCATAGAGCAATGTTATTCGCACACAACAAAATGAACGAACAGATGATATTTTTCTTGCTATATAAGGATTGCTCTACTATCAAAACTGTTGTTCATAATGATGAGTACAAAAACCTGCTTTCAAATAAGTAACACCATTCTGTGTAACCTTATTTGAACAACAAATTTAATCAGCAATGGTCAGTCTTTATAATGCTTTTAGTTAATAGAAATATACTAAACAATGTGTAACAAATAGCCTCTTCAAATGAACGCTCTGGCAAAGGAAGGGGATATCAAGTGTCCATCTCGCTCGATTCTCTTACCGGTCGACCTGCCTCGTTAGTGAAAGTACCCTGATGCATTAATGATGTCATTGTAAGACAAATATTTACCTAGTATTTATAAAAATTATGTTGTTCTTAGCAAATATTATAAAAAAATACGTGCCTCAAATTTAAGTGAGCATTAAATTCTACTCAACTCTCAGATAAAAATGGTTTCAGACTTAACAAGTTGAATTTAGTTACATATCTCTAGAATCGAATTTAAAAATGTAAATTAAACACCTATCAAAGTTAATTTTTCCTAAAAAATATATCACTTTCTAGTCTCCGTATGAAGTAGGTAGTTAGACAAAATATATTACCTAGGTTCTAAATGATGTTGGTACAAATAAGTATTCAAATTTTAAGACTCCGCCGTACGTGGTAGGTATTGTTTTAATCATGTCAAAGGCTCCTAAAATAATTCCGTTTCCGCTAGGTACTTCTTTGAACACTGAAACATGAAGGTAATAAAACCTTTCAAATTAGATTTGTGCCCGCCGCACGTATGAATGTAGGGAAATTTAATTAACGAGTAGGTATGGTGCGTGCGCTTGTGTGCGAGTCAAATTTTCATTCGGCACCTTGTCTGTGTTTGATTCGACTCGTGGCGCTGTCACAGAAAAATAAAGAAGAGTAAAAAGAAATAGAAAATAAACACAAATGTCAAGAATAAAAGGCAATTTTAAACTGCTGCAGAGGCCAAGATTTTTTCTTGTCAGTTGTTTTCTGAGGGTCATGTTCCATCTAAGTAAGACTTTTTTTATCCTAGTAAATGCTGCGAGGGATCTTAGTATGATTCGTTTGAAGAGAATCTGTACCTATGAAGAAATAAACTTATTGACGCCTCCAAGGGATCGATATTAAGGGAGCTAACTGGACGGACACTGATTAGACAGTGATCGGACCAGTAGAATCTGTGTACTCCGAAAAGGCTAATATTGAGTGTCTTTAAATCGAGAGTAAATACTAAACAGCTTCCTTCAGGGTAAGCGTGTTTTTTTCCTAGTCCATAGTCTTTGCTTCACATCAGGTATTTTCAAGGCCAGAGTGGCTAGGTATCTTCTAAGTCTGCGTGCTTCATCTTCGACCTTCGACCAAATCGTCGCTTACCAACAGGAGAGTTGGTGGTCAAACGAGGACTAAGTCGCGTAAAAAAGGCTTAATGTGGACAAAAGCATGCGTATCATGAATAGAAAATAAGGTTGGTTAACTTTCTGAGTTTTTTGGGATGAGATTCTCCAAGATACTCGTACTGATTAGTGTCTTAGTCTTTCGATTGGTTCAAAGTTGTCAATCTACCTTTTTCATTCTGTGCCGTAACTATTATGTATTCCGTGTCACAGTGTTTGTTCAACTCGTTTAGGATTCGCTTTGTTAAATTGTTGGTTCTGAATCCTCTGTGGCGTTTCAATAGTGTTAGTGTAGTGTTTCTCTGTTTTAGTAAACCTACATAATTATGTTCCTAGTTAAGTAGATCTGTGACATCTGTCAAAGTTTTTGCAAACTCTTTGTATGAGAAATTTTAGAAGAACGGATAGATATATATATAGGTATCTATATATATCTATTGTTAACGCAAGTTTTTTTTTACTTCTGTCTAGGCATGCCTTTGGCCTTAATTTCACTTGATACGAAGCGATGATGTGGTCGAAGGTAGCACGCTTGCCTAGGAAATGCCTCATCATCGTCATCATTTATAATATTTTTATATACATTATGTAATATTTAGTCTAAAAGTAAAAACGAAATGGGGGTCTCCATACAACAAACGTATTTTTTTACGTATTTTTGTATTAGCTCTAATGTAAAAATGGTAATAATTATGTATAAGCGTCAAACTTGGCATGATTATAGTACACAATCTAAAGTATAACAAAAAATAATAAATAATGGCCAGAAGTGAAGCAACGTCGGGCGCGGCCGGGACTTGAATGGGTGACCTCCTGGGCGATGATGGGATGTTGTCATTTTGCACAATTTTTTTGTACTTTATATTAGTAGCTAACAAGTTATGTGGTGGTACGGAACCCTCAGCGCGCGAGCCCTACTCCCACGTGGCCGTTTTTTTATTGAGCAATGTCACAGGTACCTATTGAAAATACCTATAAAAAATTTGTAACCTAAATTGTGTCTATTTGAAAGGATAGGTGAAGGTAAGAAGTTCCACACCACTGCTGTTCTCATCAAAAGGTGGGTTAGAAACGCTTAGTGTCTCTGAATGAAATTTCCGCCATAAAATGTCATGTCTCCTCTCAGCTTATCGACTCTTGTTTCGGCTTAATATCCTTACTGAATGATATATTGATATATTCGAGACGTAGGTTCCCTGACTACTGTTGGCACATAAAATAGGTCTCGATCGAACCCTATAAATCTTTCATCCCTTTTCAATCCCACCCTGTTGTGCTTGTGGTAAAATATTCTAGCTAGATAAAGCAATCAACGCGTGACCTCATACCTATAATGTTTTATCTATACTAATATTATAAAGAGGAAAGATTTGATTGTTTGTTTGTTTGCATTGAATAGGTTCCGAAACTAGTGAACCGATTTGAAAAATTCATTCACTGTTGGGAAGCTACACTATCCCCGAGTAACATAGGCTATATTATATTTTCAAAAAAAAATAGGGATCCTTACTAAAACTCTAATAATGTAACCCAAAGTGTAAAAAATAAGATTTACAATTTTGACTTTGCGTGTTTGACAGTTCTAAGACAGGACAACGACTGTCAGGTCAGCTAGTTGTTTTATAAATATAGATCGTACAGTCTTTGAACTTATCGATCAGTGCAGATATTTTGATAAACAGGTTATTTTGTTTCTTATAACAAAATAGGTACCTATATTATTTTATTTTGACCCACGATGGAACTGAAAACTTATATCAATGCGTTTGGAATAAGTTTTTGTTTTGTAGGTACCTATATTTCCATTACCTTATAAGAAAATTTAAATACACTTTCTCTACGTGTCATACGTGTTATCAATTTTATCAAAAACGATTGGACCCATTTGAATGCGTTTTTTAGTATTTTGACATAGGTCTAGTTCCTGTTTAAGCTTGATTAAAATGCCGTTTAAAAGTTATACACTATAGCAATATGAGTTTTTTAAGAGGTAAGAAACAGGTTTTAATTTTTAATTTTATTTTTACAGAGGTGTTGTTAGTCCGGCACTTGTGGAAGAAGACCTTTGCCCAACAGTGGGACAGTATAGATAAAAAAACAAGCCTCAAACTGATTGATATGGAATGCCTTATTCTAATCAGTTGTATCTGACAAGCTTTGAATACAAACTAAGAAACGTACAAATCAACAAACTAACTTGTACTTGGATTAATTAAGTTTCCCAGACGGAGTTAAACTTGGCGGGCCACCCGCAAGAGGTCAAATTACAAAGAGTCGTAAACTTATTAGCTTCGTACATCAACAATAACTTTAAGAGTGTTTCTAAGGGCATTGCTCTCTCGCATTTAGATATTTTTCAAGATGACAAATTAATAAGGGTGGTTTTAAATTATGTAATTTCATTTTTGTTGGTTGGTATATTAGGTAATTTTAACATTTAAAAAAAGTTCCCATTTCAGAAAACTAATAAAGAAAGATAATTTATTTAAAAAAATGTGTACATAGAATTATGAATTAAACCCTAACTGTTAAAACAATGTATTTAGTAACTTTTCAGTTTCATGTTTTTTTTTTTATTTGATGGTTATTAATTGTGTTTAATAATCATTTCAATTAAAATAAGTTAGTTATATATTACACACAATATTGATTGATTGATTAACTATTTATTGTTCACACCATTAAATTTGATACAGAGGACAAAAAACTCAAAAAACTAGTGTAACAAATGGCGGTCTTATCGCTAAAAGCGATCTCTTCCAGGCGACTGTTGTTTTATTTTATTTTTATTAATGAACACCAACATGATGTACGTCCATGCATGACATGACGGAGACAAGGCACAATAAGTAAACTAAACGCCACCACAATTATAGGTGCAGACTACATGCTATTAAAAAACGAGAATTAGTTTTTGGAATATAAGTTAGTACATTAAACATACACAAAACATCACTTATTACAGCAGTTTGATAGTTTGCTACGAATAGATAGTTTGAACCTACCCACGCCACCAGCGAATAAGTCCACTACGTCATCTCGGGAGAAAACATTAAACTCCCTGCATGGCTAGTCTGTTAACAGGGGCATTTTTGCCCAGATTTTATATTTTAGATATAACACTCAGTCATTTATACCGCGAACGAGAGCTTGCGTGAGAATCTTCCTATTCTTTCAGTACTTACATTCTCTAAAACACTAAATTTAGCTTCTCGGATGAGCAATCTACATATCATTTCAAGTGAGAGGTTTTGCGCAACAACTTGTGTAATGCAGTTCGTCGCTTGATGCGAGATGCGCATTTAAATCTTTTTGCGTTTACCCGCGACTTTCTAAGCAAACATCTTGGCAATGACATGTGATGTTATGACTAATGACAAAACTATTTGATGTATGAGATATTAGTTTTGCATTCTTTGAGGAGACATTTTATTTTCACTTCGACTGTTGTTTTTTTTTTTTTTCATAATTTGCTTTATTTGTATTACAATATTATTAACATGTCAGTTTCTGTATGAGCTGCCAAATTTTACCCTCATGGTACCTCCGCTGAGGTTTTATGCTGTACGTGCATATACGTATGCTAAACTAATCGATGTTTATTTTATTCTTGTCTATAATACAAAAACACTCGTTTTTGAAAAAGCAAACACAAGTTGTCAAAATAAATACAGCATTAGATCTAGTCACAAAAAACACAGCGTGCGAATAAAATGGTCAAACGATTTAACAAAAATACGATCTTATGGTGGGTTGAAATAAAGGCTAAATCACTCAATGCATGGAACGCGTCAACCTGCAAAGTGTACTGAGAGTGTGTTGCGCTAAGGGGATGAAACGGGTATTTGTGGTGGGTAAGAAAGTGCTGGTAAAATTTTTGTTAGTTACTCAGGTTCGCATGGTTAATATAATGCAGAAACACAATTTCATAATTAAAAACAGGTTTAGTACCAATGTCCCCTGACTCTGAGGTAGAGAATTTAAATTTCAAGCGTGACTAATAGAAAAGTTAATATCTTTTGGATTGCTTTTCACAACAACTCACCTAATCGAAAGTGATGAATTAATGAAATAATATCTCTAGATAAAATCAAAAACGTCTTTAAACAAGTAAATTTATAATATATAATAAAATTACAAAATATAGTCCAACTATGTATATAAATAGTAGACTCGACATTGTATAAATAGTAGACCCGACATTGTATAAATAGTAGGTAACTGAAAAGTAACAGCAGCGCGCTGCGTACCTAACTATAAGTACATACTCTTAGTAGATACAGAGCTCTTTCATACCGCTTTATCTCGTAAATTACTGAATATTTCATAGTAGTGTAGTGTAGTGAGCTCTACATAATGATGGTAATATTGACTTATTTAGCAAATTTTACTTACTATTTTACCCTCAAAATTATTTTTCGCGGATGCCAATTTTTACTATTGTACCCTATGTCACTTCCACTATTAAAGCGATTCAAACGACACCTCAAATATACGAAATCCATTAAACCGTTTAGGCTGTAGAACATGCCAAAGAAATACGTCATACATCCATATACTCGAAAAACATAACCCTTCTTCTTACGCAAAAGTAGTAAAACAATAAAATTAGGTGTGTTTTTAAAATCATTGTTACAATAGTTGACGTAAATGAACAATTTACGCTGCCATTGTGAATATACATTTCAGAACTGTGTAAAATACTTACAGCTAAAACATGTTTCATGTCTGTTAAAATATTTACTAATCTACGACTGGAATTCACGGCAGTCATCCTGAATGCCAGATTATATGGCAAGAATAGCGCGGTATAAATAGACTTTAATACCATTGAGTTTAATTTTGGCGCGATGCGATCGGCGTTCATTGACTGGCTGTTTATCTATCGTTAGCTGATATTAAAATAGATTAATAGGATGTCAAATTCCTGTATATTTTAGAAATTTTTACAAGCTTTTATGTTCGTTTGTATGTGTGGGACAAATCTTGCAGCTGAATTTTTCCCAGTTATTCTCAAACGATTGAGCTGAAACTTGGCATACTTATGTAAGTTGGGTGACGATTCAATGTTATAGTACCTACCATCGAGCTGGTCTGATTATGGAGATAGAAGGTGACCATAGGAACTCTTAAACGAAACGACGCAATCCCGTCGACTTTGGGTTGGATGTGGGTATCAAATGAAAGGGTTTGCTGAGAAGAATACAAAAAGGCTTGTTTAAAAAAATAGTTTTAAATTAATAATTTTATCTGAAGCATGGAAAGTTGTTTGCCAACGAAATCAAACAAATGTCTTTTTTTCTATTCACCCTTCGTTTGAATATGATATGATTTTTTTTAGAAATAATGTGTAAGAAACCAAATAAAACTATCTGAAATTGCTTTATAAAATATGGCTTGAACAAGGTAAATAGGGATTCATTTATATATAATAACTAGCAAGGCGGAGTGCCTTAAAAAAAATAAGATTTGCACCCGTGCGAAGCCGGGGTGGCTTCGCACGGGTGCAAATCTTATTTTTTTTCACCTTGGGTTACATTATTGGAGTTTTAGTAAGGATCCCTATTTAAAAAAAAAAAAAAATATAGCCTATGTCACCCGGGGATAGTGCAGCTTCTCAACAGTGAAAGAATTTTTTAAATCGGTTCAATAGTTTCAACGGTTCTTTGTAAACCTGTATGTAGTTAAAAGTCACTGAGTACATCTCACTTTATTAATCGTTTTTGTGAAGACTTAATATAAATACAACGAAAAGTGAGCACATGAGATTAAGCAGATTTATGGAATAAAAAAGACATGTAATTAGTTTTGAAAAAATATTTTGATTTGATGTAGAATATTTAAATTGATACACGCGTAAAAAACTGAATAAATGTGGCATTTTTTTTTTCCTTGTATTTATTTTGTGTACTTTTGCTAAAAATGCATGTTCAGTCCCATCATACCTTTAACTAAATTAACACTGATATAGTACTATACAAACAAATACGTACGCAGGTGACGAGCGATGCAGAAGCTATCATACCCATCCCGCTCTGCTACAATGAGTTTTTTAAAACATGAATATGAAATTATTTTATAACATTGGATGAGCTGACTTACGCTATCGTTGATCATCATAATTAGCCTACCCTTAGCCCACAGCTGGAAATAGGGCTCTCCCAAGGCACGCCACGCCCGAACTTTACCTTTTCGTTTCTATCCATCTCTCACTGCCATATGTATATCAGCACTCCGTCGAATCTCCAAGACTCTACGCGCCATTTTTAGACACGCACTCATGACGCATCATATTGCTTCTATTTTTTTCATGCGTACTTCTAGGAAGCTTATGCTTTGCATTGGGAAGAATGAGCTGCTAATGATGATGATGATGACTACTGCGGGTACCAAATGGATGACTAGGGTACCAAATGCGCTGCGTATAGTCAACGACCATATTTTATAGTAGG
This sequence comes from Agriopis aurantiaria, assembly GCA_914767915.1. Lineage (NCBI taxonomy): Eukaryota > Metazoa > Arthropoda > Insecta > Lepidoptera > Geometridae > Agriopis > Agriopis aurantiaria. Next base: position 12,244,529 of record OU611995.1, on the reverse strand, counting down.
TCTACTATTATTAGTAGGCATAAAAACCATTAGTAGTATTAAAATCAGGATGTCGTTAAAATTATTTATTTATTTATTTAATACTTATTGAAAACCACATTAAACATTTTCTACCAGTCAACAACAACAAACAACACAACAAAACAGGTTGGAACAAAATGGTATGTAGGCGTGCATCAACAAACAAAAGGTTGACCAACCAACAAAAATAAAGAAGAGTTTTTTTTACGAGAAATAGATAAACAGTTACATTAAAATATCAATATGGCTAAAATTATATATCAATACAAACAATTATAACCAATGAATTGAAGCCTGTTGTGGAAAAAAAAGCAACTTAATTTTATCAATTTTAATTAAATTCAAGGCTAAAATGATTAACGCACCTCGTACAACTTGAACGCATTTCATTCATTTTTTTTTTATTGAGTGAGTGAGACAAAGCCCGGTCAAAATATTTACACTTGACTTTATTTAAATTGACTCTAGGATTTTATATTTGTTTGATTGTTTTCACTCGTACGTTACGTTTTTTAAAATTTCCGTGCGTAATTTGGCTATTTTGTTTTTATTGTGCAAAAACTATTGCTATTATAATAAATTCGATAATAAACACTCTGATATCATAAGTTTTGTATTAGTATGAGACTGGATTTGAACGAAACTTGGTATAGAGGTAGTATATAAAAAAAAAAAAAACAATAGCTAATGTGTACATCCAGGGGGATTAACACAGGCTACTTTTCATGCGAAACATCTATTGGCACGCCTTGGCAGTGAAATGGACACGTATTACGTGACGGCAAACATTATTAAGCTAAGGCTAAGGCTAAGTCGGCTAAGGGATCAACCAGAAGACGGGCAGCAGCGTCTTCTGAGTATAAAAACACCGACTGCGCTCGCCAACCCGCCTGCCAAGCGTGGCGAGTATTGGCAATCCCCCCCTTCAATGATGACGCAACGTCTTCTCGTCCAAAATACCTCAGTGCCTTAAGACGAAAGTCTTCGACCAGTGTGTGTTACCAGTGATGACATACGGCACTGAAACGTGGTCTCTCACTATGGGCCTCATAAGCAAGCTCAAAGTCGCACAACGAGCTATGGAGAGGGCTATGCTCGGGGTTTCTCTACGAGATCGAATCCGAAATGAGGAGATCTTTAGACGAACGAAAGTCACCGACATAGCCCACCGGATTAGTAAGTTGAAATGGCAGTGGGCAGGGCACATATCACGCAGAACAGATGGCCGATGGGGCCGAAAGGTTCCGGAATGGAGACCACGGACTGGTAAGCGCAGCATAGGACGTCCACCCACTGGATGGACAGACGACCTAAAAGAGACCGCAGGGAAACGCTGGATGCAGGCCGCTTCCAACCGGCCCTTTTGGAGATCGATGGGGGAGGCCTATGTCCAGCAGTGGACGTCCTACGGCTGAAATGATGATGATGATGATGAAACATTATTACGCTCTCTTATGCAGTCATGATTCATATCTGCCAGGCGACCCGTCGTAGCCAACTTTTTAAGTTTAATAGTCAAGATTTCTTTAAGACAGCGGATAAAAACGTGAAGCGCTGCCAGTTGGTAAATAAAAACACCTCTAAATAGTTTTCAATGCAACCGCATCTATAATGTACGGAGTCAAAGTCTATAGAATTCAAGACCTGGTTTTTTGAGTCCTTGCGTCATGTACCAGATACCAATGTACATAATATACCTTAATTGTGTAGCATTCAATATATATTTATAAGATGCTTATTGATTTATTACATCATATTTTGCTGCTACATTTATAGGTAGAGCTAGTTGGAGACATTAATCAGAGGAGCATACAACCATACAGGACGGCGAGTAATCCTATAGAGGTTCCTATCAGAGCGCCTGACCGGGCCATTCGCTCGTATTTCATTATGGACAAGTGTGTTCCGCGAGTGAATTTCCATGTGGACATGTTAGATATATATATAGCTTTTCTTGAATAACGAGCCGTGTGTCCGATGGGATTTTCCAGCAGTTATATGGGGAATGACGAAGCTCATAAAACTTTTATCCCGTATTTAACTCCTTTAGGGGATGATTTTCCAAAAAAGGTCATACAGTTGACATTTATTTTATTTGTAAAAAGAATCCTAAGTTTGAACTTCCACGTTTCTGACTAAAAAAATATTACTGAATCACTGGAATGATGGTATCTGTTTGACGCCATCATTCCACAGATATAATAGCATCCGTTCATTTTACTATCACAAATGTTGGATGTAGTAAGAGGCAGAGAATATCGTGATGTGACCTCGTCCGCAAGCTCGTAATGGGGCTGTCGATAAAATATTATGCTAATGAAACAACGACAAAGTAACTCTACATGATAGCGTTTGTGGCATAGCCCTCGACTCGACTATAGGAACTATAAGATCACCGCAACGGTTGCTCCGGTCTATCTTCGAATGTGTGTCGTGATTGACATTTACAACTGAGCACTGCCGTGCATGGGGCGGCGTGTTAAATTGTAGGTCCCACTTGTTTTTCTTAGATCAACAACCGCTTAGCCAAAGGGGCGACAACATTTGAACAAACTTACTATAATTAAAATTGTATGCAAACGGTTCCTCTTGGCGTTAGACTTTTAGGTATAATAACTACTGTACTAGTAAAATTCTAACACTTTAACAAGTCATCTTTATTAAAAATATGTATTACTTTATAAAGGTGCTTATGTCGGTCAGATTTCACAAACAGTACACCTGAACAAAAATGAACCTTAACTTAAATAAACCTTACTTTTATTTTGATAGATCTATTCAATGATACGTCACGTGAATGCAATTAAATTTGAATTTCAGTCCTACTTTACATTTTGCCATTTTGTATGCATGATGAGGTCACCAAAATTGCCATCTTTAGAGGAATCTGTCGACACCTCACTCATCAAAATAGTTCGCAGTAGGCTGTATAGGTGGAGATATAGATCACAAATCCACAACTTTAAACACAAATCCCTTCTCTTAGTTTTGCGGTTGGATTAAATTTTTCATGCTTAATTGATCGTAAATGACCAGTAAGATTCCGATCCGATGTTCACAGAGTCCAAAAATTAAAGAACTAATATAAAATACATGGGCCGTACCGTCACTGTTTTAGGCGATTCCGATTAGGTGATGGCGGAAAATTACGTGAACGTGAACCTTGACGCGCTGTGACACGGTTAACGGTCGCACAACTTTTCGCAATCACCTAAACAGAGTCACTTTACAGGTTATGGTACGCCCCCTGGTCGGCAACTTATCTGTGATCAGTGGTGCAGGCGATCGTGAGCACTTACCATCAGGCCATACCATCATTGTTTGTTACCTATGGCAAAAACTTACTTATGGAAATACGTTCTACAACAGCCCAACAATATTTGTGGTGACGGTTACCGACGGCAGTAATTTAACCGCGGGGAGGGGAAAGGTCAGCCGGTTGCCTCACCGGTATGCCAGATGCTAAGCGATCATCGTGAACCATAGCGACGACCTCTGCATCAATTACAATTGTTTCGTACATTGCAAATATTGCGATACTACGATGATGAGTCAGGCTGTGATTAGATTGGATAAATTTTAAAAGGCCTTGCCAATATAAAAAAAATAGACTTAAAAACTAGGAAGCGTTCGAACAAAATTGTTAATATTGCCAAACCAGCAGGTGATTATTCGTATTTTTAAAGATGGCGACAAAGTCAGTTAATTTTTGTGGGACAATCTCGAGAGCTTCTTCTACAAAATAAAAAGAATCACTTAAATTGGTTCACAAAATAATGCCGAAGTATTTGATATACACAACAAACGGACAGAATTGAGAACTTTATCCTGAAGTATGTTAAAAATAAACTTATTGTGACTCATTGAAACTAAACACATGCGTGCAAACTAAAGGGAACTGGAAGAATTGGATTACCCACTCATGCCTCAATCATCAGATCTGTTCTGCGTCACATAATCTTAAACGAACTGTTGTTGTATCGGGAGTCTTCAAATAAAAACCTGTCGTTGGTTCAATGGCAGTTCATTGATTAACAGACTAACTAAGCAAACATAGGTTCTCTCTAAGTACTAACTGCTTAACTTACTACACTACTAACTTACAAATTTTTTACCTCTTAGAATTCGATGAAATTTAAAGGGAGCAGCAGCATCACTATTGATTGGCAAGAAGAATACCACAGTATTTATTATTTCAATGCCACGTGCATGATCATATTACTTTATAAAGGTTTGAAGTCTACATTTTAATACGTATGAATGAGACGTTTCATGGCTTCGACAAATTAATTATCTTGCGTGGAACTTCCGAATATTTCTCGCAAATCTTCTCAAAATATCTAGTACAAAAAAGTATAAAACGTCTAAAGCATCACATTAATTTATTTACAAACGCCCTAACAGGATAGCTTGAACATTTTCATAATTATGCCTCCAGGTTATACGGAAAAACGGCGGTCAAAGCAGCAAAATAAAAGACAGACGATTTACAAAAAGAACCGACCAAAAACGATTCAGTGTCGCTCTGGGAGTTTCATACTACCGCTTAATATATTTTTATATGTATTTACAAAAATAATAGCCATTATTTTGATGTTGTTCTGGTAGACAATCACTTTTGGGAGATTTTTATTATCTGTTGCTTTACTTTAGTCTTTGCAGTAGAAGTAATCACACTAAGTTGTATATATTGTCATTTTTACTATAGAGCAAAAATTAACAAAACCGTTGAAAAACACGTTACTTGTGTGTACCCTTATTTTATTTAATAATGTCATAATAACCTAATATGTTTCAAAATTTTATAATAAGAAGCTTAAAATTGGAGATCTCAAGAAATATATCAAAAATAACAGTGATAAATACAATAACAGCAAGAGCTAAGAACATAAGCTCCAGGGTGGAAGTGTTAAAGGCATAAAGCCGCGACTAGCGCGAGCCTTTACGGGGGCACATTTATTGGATGACAGGTATCATCACCCGCAACAATATTTTGGCATGAGGCATAATTGGCGGGTGCTGTACCATAGGCCACCTCAACACCATCAACAACTTACGATAATATCTCGGATTTTTTCAATCCTGTACTGTGCAATATTTTCGTAAACCCTTTTATACACATTCAATATAATAAATAGTATTTTCAATTCAACGGGGCCTCTTGGTATTGGCTTTAGCTCCACCAATACCTTAAATTGAAAAAAACCTACAACCCACATTTACCATTTTTACTTTTTAGTCAATGCATGGACCATAGAGCAAAAGTTCATGTACTGAAAGTCAAACCACACAAAAGTACAACACAACATACAATCAACAATGGAAAACAACGACAACGGTATTATGTTACAATATTTATTCCTAACAAACTATTGCTGATAATGACAAGTAAACTTGCGAATGTCAACACTTGCAAAATACGTATCTGATGCAACAAACACAGTCAAAGGTTAGCCACATTATGTTGAATCTCACATTTTCACTTTCTACATTGACATAACAAACGTTACGATTCTAACAAACGATTGCAAAACTTACGCCTTAACTCATAAAGGTGAATTCCAACAAAAGTTAATTTCTATCAAACTGCTCTTAATAATCCACCAAAGCCCAATAAAATGGTACATTAAATCTGCGAATGCAATTCACGGAACGCTACTGTTGAATTTCTTCTCATATTGTAAGAAATCTTCGGTGAAATTTATGTAGTGTCCAAAAAATGGGGAAACTTTTACTGTCTTTGAAGACACTCTACTGAGTGGAAGAACGGCGCAATGAATTTGTTAAATAAATTATCATCTCATTAATTTTCGTTTTTGTGCTAGAGTGCTAAGGAATGACACTTTCGAGACGATTCGAGATGTTGAACATGTATTTGGGTGACATGAATATTTTTATGAAATTAATTCTTGTCTTTCAAAGTTACACAAGTTTTGATTTTGTATTTTTTTTTAATTTACACGAATATTTATATTTTACGCTTTTATTAAAGTTTTTTATTTCTGGTCACAAATAACACATTTTTTTCCATTGATCCGATTCCTGCATCGATTACATCCACGTCTTGCCTTATGTTCTGACAATATTATCCTTCCTTCAGGTGGTCGTCTGCCTACTGGTTGCGTTAATTTCAATATTCGTATTTTATAGTGAGTACACTTATTTTTTTCATTACGAAAAAATAATTTGCATTATTTTAATGGAAACGTATTTATGTCATCATCATCATCATCATTTCAGCCGTAAGACGTCCACTGCTGGACATAGGCCTCCCCCATCGATCTCCAAAAGGGCCGGTTGGAAGCGGCCTGCATCCAGCGTTTCCCTGCGGTCTCTTTTAGGTCGTCTGTCCATCTTGTGGGTGGACGTCCTACGCTGCGCTTACCAGTCCGTGGTCTCCATTCCAGAACCTTTCGGCCCCATCGGCCATCTGTTCTGCGTGATATGTGCCCTGCCCACTGCCATTTCAACTTACTAATCCGGTGGGCTATGTCGGTGACTTTCGTTCGTCTACGGATCTCCTCATTTCGGATTCGATCTCGTAGAGAAACCCCGAGCATAGCCCTCTCCATAGCTCGTTGTGCGACTTTGAGCTTGCTTATGAGGCCCATAGTGAGAGACCACGTTTCAGTGCCGTATGTCATCACTGGTAACACACACTGGTCGAAGACTTTCGTCTTAAGGCACTGAGGTATTTTAGACGAGAAGACGTTGCGTAGTTTACCGAACGCTGCCCAGCCGAGTTGGATTCGCCGATTGACCTCTTTCTTGAAGTTGGACCTACCTAGTTCGACGGTTTGTCCTAGGTAGACGTACGCGTCAACAGCTTCAAGAACTGAGTTCCCAACTGATACTGGGGCGGGCACAACATGGATATTTGACATGACCTTTGTCTTGTCCATGTTCATTTTAAGGCCCACCTGTTGGGAGACTCGATTGAGGCCTTCGAGCATCATGCTGAGATCTTCCATCGATTCTGCCATGACCACAATATCGTCGGCAAACCGAAGATGAGTGATGTACTCGCCGTTGATGTTGATGCCGAGTCCTTGCCATTCCAGGAGCTTGAAGGCATCTTCCATTGTGGCAGTGAACAGTTTCGGAGAGATAACGTCTCCCTGTCTCACGCCTCTTCGCAATGGAATTGCCTTCGAACTCTGCTCCTGTACTCGGACCGACATGGTGGCGTTATTGTACAAACACTTCAACACTTCGACATACCGATAGTCAATCATTAGGATAGGTATTTATGTATCTACTACAAAATCTGCGCTACATTTTATTACAGTGTATAAAAAAAACTGCAGTAAAAGTTTGCAGTTCCAGATGTCGCATTGAAACTTCCATTCTGGGATGCGCTTTAGGAATTGCAATTGAAATAAAATAAAATAAATGTGAACAATTTTCTTACTTTTGGAATCGACAATCTTAGTATTAGCGAGTACGAAATGGTTGTTTTATAAAATTTTAAAAGAAATGATAATTGGATTGTTGATTGATAAGGATTACTGCAAATTTAATTCAAAATACAACGTACAATTAATAAACGTGGTCAAACAAATCACGAGACTCGATGAGCCACTTAGTTGGAAGGGAAGGCGAACGGCGGAGCAAAACAGTTACAGAATGGTAGCCGCAGAACGTAAAGCAACCACCGGGCACACAACCAGCTCGCTAGTCAGACGACATCGCTAAGGCAATTGCTATAGAAATCAGTGAACGAGACTAGCACGTGACCGGAAAATATGGCGTGCTCAAGAGAAGTGGATGGAATGGGGTTGATGATAATAATGATGATACGTAAAAGATGTAGGTAGACTGTAATAAATAATTCAGACCAGTTAAGCCTAAATTCGTCTAAATATAATTACTCTCTAAAATAAATCGAATGCACGATGTTTATATTGAGTACAATAGAAACGATACCGATTTTTTGTCATTATTGTGTCTTTGACGAATTTAATATAAAAATTCAAAAACAGAAAAAATATCATTCAATTCCAACAGCGAGCATTTTTTCTAAGCTCCAACACAAAGGCTTTTGAGTGATTTCACATCTCCGGGGATTTTCAATTTAGAATTGATCGTAAGTAGAATAGGGTGGAGAGGGAAGATTGATAATTCGGATTTTTCCCTCGTCCCGTCGGTAACGGAGGCCGCACAAGTGAGCGATCGGGTACGATGGCTAATGATATACGTAGAACAGAGTAGCCAGTGGGCAGTCTCGCCTTCGACCTAAAGATGACAGTTCAAAAATCTAAGTAAAGAGTGGGCAAACAGGATAGTTTCGTTTAGTATTTTCTATTTTAAGTAACTTCGCCAAAACGCGAGTGAAATTAGCTCGTCATAGATTTACGGATTTCCGCGCCAAATTTTCAGCAAAGGAAAAAAAATGCAACGTGAACAAACTACAAATTATATTTAATTCTGAACTAAATTTAAACATACTGATGAACATACATATAGATCGCAAAGTCACATCATGGAGTTGTTTTTTATCATTTTAGTATAAAACTGATTTATAAACATTGATTTCTACGAAACTCATTTAATCGGTGATTTAATTAAATGCACGATACCATTTCAATTCACAGATTAGGGTAATCTAAGTAGGTATTACAAAAATTTATGATTTCCGATGACTTTTGTTGTTAACTTGCATCTTCAAAATGTTTTTATTTAAATACTAGCTGACCTGACAGACGTTGTCCTGTCTTAGAACTGTCAAAAACGCAAAGTCAAAATTGTAAATCTTATTTTTTTACACCTTGGGTTACATTATTGGAGTTTTAGTAAGTATCCCTATTTTTTTTGAAAATATAATATAGCCTATGTTAACCGGGGATAGTGTAGCTTCCCAACAGTCAAGGAATTTTTCAAATCGGTTCAGTAGTTTCGGAGCCTATTCAATGCAAACAAACAAACAAACAAACAATCAAATCTTTCCTCTTTATAATATTAGTATAGATAAAATACACAATGATGAGGTACTATGTGTTGTTGTTGATATTAAATTTACCACAAATTTAAGTGTGGCATTGGGTAACAAAATAATGAATAACACTAACAAAATAAAGATTTCCCACCGATTCAACTGTGTCAGCAGCTTATGGGCTCGACTGTCGCGTGTCATTTTTACGGATTCCCCCGGATTTATGTAAATTTGTTTTGTCAGCGGTTTACCTTGTTACACGAAAATCAAATCTGCCACCAATATTGAATTTTTATAACGCTTAATCGACATTATCGCTTGTTCCATTCGCATCATTGGGCTAGCCGTTATCTAATGCAATTTCATAATCGCCATCATCCGAAATGAAATGTTTATAGTCGCATAAAATTATACCACTATACGAACCAGAACTGCTATGCACTATTAATATTCATAGGAGTTGGCACATTACTTGTGCAAGTTACTCGGTACCTGTCAATGTAATTAAGGTGCTTCACACGGCACAATGTAGACTAGCATCCAATCTGGCCTGTGTACAGCCGACATGTTATCATTATGAAGATTTGTGCTGTACGTTCGAATTGCAAAGTGCATCTCGGTTTCTCAATGGGACAATTGAAATTAGGCATTGACTTTTCCTTACGATTGGGTGCTATTATTTCAATCTGTTCTTTGTTATTTAGAATAGCCTAGATAGTAGATACACTTTCTGTTTTCGTCATAAATTTGATGTGTTCCGGTTGTGTAAGGGTTGTGAAAGAATTTTTTGAGTGTGATGTGACCTTTTGCTCTTTCCGGAACCTGCCTTTGGACTAAAATAATGCAGCGAGAAAATTACGCGTATTTGTTTTAAAATTAGTTTGATTTCTAATCAGCTCATTTAGCTTACCAATGGGGAAAAAGATTTCAATCTAGGTATTGATATAGGTCGAAGATATATTTTGATCCTAGCTATTTCCTTTATTCGCACTAAGCTTACTTGACCTTTTATAACCGTGTAAGTACATTCCGTGTCACGATATTAATATCGTCTTTTATTAATTCTTGGTCTCTGTTCACATTGCTTTCTTGTTTTTTTTCCAATGATAAATATTTTCTTATTGTTTTACTATTTTATGTTTGGACATTATAATGTTTTTTATTTTTATTTACTTTTGATTCTAGGTCTAAAATCACTGTTTTGTAATTTTTGTAAAGTTAGTATACTTAATACTTTATAAAGTTAGTATATTAATACTTAGTATTTTTTAAATTTCATTTTAGAATTAGTTATTTATGATGTTGATGATGTTAGTCGCTGGTATCCAGTGGATGCAAAAGGCAGGCTGTCGTTCAGTGTGGGGGTTAAAGGGGGATGCCTATGTTCAGCAGTGGACGTCTTCTGGCTGATGATGATGTTAGTAATCTACAGTAGTTTTCAAAATAATCAGATTTGATTCTATTCTTACCAAAACTACTAGCTTGTAGTAAGTAATGTTGTCAAGTAATGGTGTTATGAAACCTCAATTTCCATCACCAAATTAGAAATTGAAATTATTTTATGACCTAAATTAGCTTTTACAACCAGGTAACTGAATGTGACCTGTGTTTTCGAGCATGAAATTATATGCCCAGCAAGCACGCACTCTTCAATTTGGATCGTTTTTCAATTTATTGTTGAGCATGCCTGATTTACGCCCATATTTAGATGTCTAAAGTTGATTAGTTGTTATAAATACGACCCGTTCGCTCATGCGTTGAGTAAGTTATTCACTTAAACTAGACATTCATGCACTACTTATTGATTAATAATATTAAGAATTAATATTCAGGTTTTTTTTTTTACACAATTTTATGATGTAGTTTTGCATAAGAGGGAAGTTGATTTATTTATCTAGCGGTAGGCCAATGCTGACGATAATTATAATAATGGTATTTATGTAAAAAATAAATTAAATTTGTATTTTGTTATTGCTCACACAACATTAAGTGAATGATAATTTTCTAGTAAAATAAACAATACAGACTCTGATATCAATAACAACATCCTGACACAGAAAGACTGATATTGAGTAGAGGCAGGCAGAGGCAATATTATTTAGGTCATAAAACGCTATCTTTTACATTTTCAGATATGTTTTAACTTTATGATTTGTAGAGTCCAGAAAGTGCTACCTAACCTAAATGTCCCACAGAATTGAGATTGATTAAAGATTGATGAGGTCTTTAAGGCCCTTTGTGTGCGTCACTAGCTTAAACTCTAGGTCTTGTTTTATGACAAGCTTTCATTTAATATGCGCTGTTTGTATAATATTAATAATAATGTAAGTTCGTAAATACACAATTAGCAAGACTATGCTGATGAACCCTGAAAATTACCATTGAAACTTTCTAATTACAAACAACAAACCTGACATAAACTCTATTTATGTTAAAATTACTTTGTTATCAGTTACTAATATTTAAACTTTATTGTAGGATAAAATGATTCATGCTAGCGCATCCATACTATTTAAATTCTATTCTGCCTAAATACAAATAAAGTTTCTAGGAATTTTAAATACGATTATATCAAAACAGTTAAGTATCTAAGATTTAGGTTAGAATCACTCCAGCTGATTTAAATGTGATGCATATCTGAATTATTGATCTAAACACAATGCGACATATAGTAGAGTAGATAGTGCTATAAGGACCTTAGCATTGATTCACGCCTTGATTGATGTCTCCTCGACTGAGACGCAATAGTAATCCAATCCAATTTACTGTGGGGAATGGTGTTTGAGCTCGGAACAAACGAGCTAATAAGAATCACACATATTTATATCAATCTCAGGATTACGATGACCAAGTTTGATCGAGGTAGGATATATTTTGGTTGAAAATAATATATGTTCAGTATTTTTTTTATTGGAACTACCACACACATACCAAGTGTCGTCAAGAATTTTGAAATTATGCTAATCATGCTAAATTGACAGAAGAATAAATTTTAAATTAATTTCATTTGACATACAAATACGGCCAAATAATGCGTTAAGGCGCTTGCTGACGGTCGTAGTACAAGTAGCAAGTAGCTACTACGCATCGTCTGCAACGTTTTGCTGAGTGCAAGTGGCAGTGGAAGTACTACTAAACACTACTACTGCCACTCGCACTGAACAAAACATTGCAGAATGATGATGCGTAGTAGCAACTTGCAACTTGTACTTGTTACTTGTACTACGCATCGCCTGCAAGTGCCTTTAATTATGCATTGAACGTACCGCGCAAGTCACTGGGAAGTTTATTGGTAGACGGTAAATGACGCATAGCGCATGCATACACAAGTCAGTTCAATCAGCATTGATTTAAAGCAACTCATTGAATGATAATTATAAAAGGTATAGATCAGTTTAAATGTATCCAAAAAAAAAATAAGTATATCGAATGTGGTGCATTCAATTAGTGTTTAATTCCAACAAATTCTCAAATAAATTATTTGAATGTTACTCCGTCATCTCATAAAATAACAAACACAATGCTTTGTTTTTCGACAGTTCGAACTCGTTAACAATACAATTTCGACAATACTGTTGATTCAGAATTTAGATTGGCAAATTCGTAGCTTCAGAAAATTACAGGCAAAGTTACAAATTAATAATTGCCTCGGCAGACAGGCAGATGAACGCTGACCTTTGTCAATATTGATTCGGATTGGGAGTCGGTACCAACGATTTTTAAACCGGCTATGGATTCAACATCGACGCGCCAGAAACGGCAACAAAATTCAGTGCTTAAAGAAGTGGAAAGCACGTTATTGCTCACAGTCACGAATTTAAAAATGAATCATAAAAAATGAATCATAATATTAAAACTATACAGTTGGTTTTGTAAAAGATCGTTTATTTGAAATACGTTTCACAAATTTAGTACGATTTTATTAGTAATCTATAGTTTTAAAGATCGTTGATTGGAACGAAATGGAACTAGGTCGTCTCTGATTTTCGGTAAGTTGCTAAGACTGGAGTATATTGATATTTACTGCAAACAAAGATTATCAGAATAATATAATATTGTCAAAAATACAGATCGCGCACACGTAATAAAGTTTTATTCGTATCAGCCACTACGTTGAGATTCATTGAATTGAAACAATATCTATTTTTATATTTCTACAAACCGGCACTAAGTTGCGACCGATTGTAATTCAACCGACCACATTATCGTGGTTAGTGGGCGTGAATGGACAGATAAACGGGTCCCGGGTACGGTTTGTTGAACAAATACTGCGTTTGTTTTTTTTTCCTACTATTATATTTCGCTCTCTACACTATGTTTGAAATCAATGGGTGCTGATAAAAGTTACGGTTGAACAAGCTACGTGTAGATGAAAAAAATTATAGTGACATTTCTTATAGCTTCTTAAAGATCAACTAATTGCAAATAGTTTATCGCATCATCGTCATTAGAATTTTTCAATCAAATAAATCTGTTTATATTATCCGAATTTAAAACTATCAGGTATTTGGATGTTTTTCAGTTTTATTATATATCGCCATACAAGTCATAGTCAAAAGTCAAGTAAAAAAGTTTTGGTCAAGTCCAAGTCATGCCTAGTAAAGTTATAGAAAACTTAATACTTATTCAAAAAATACTGTAATAGGACAAAGCCTAGAGTAATTATTATGTTTTTTTTTTATATAGAATAAGTAGCAAACAAGTTACGAGCCACCTGATGGTAAGTGGTCACCGCTGCCTATAGACCCACTACAATACTCGGGGCATTTTCAGTGCGTTGCCTACCTATGTCACCACTTTGTCAAATTTTAGAGTTATTTTTGCCGTGCTCAATTGCAATAGAGTCAAGCAAATGTATAATAAAGATTATGATAGAGAATCTCAACATCTATATAAGTTTTTTTGAGTCATAGCATAATCAAGGATGTGTTATTGTTTTAGTCAAGACATCTCGATCGACTGACGCCCCAAATAAAATTCACTACTTCCTAGACTGTTCAAATCTTCTACGTCGGTTTCTAAGACCAGATAGTTACTAACTGTACACGCTGCAAATTGTACCATTTGTTTTTATTAAAAATTTTATCCTATGTACTATTGCTGTTCGATCACCATTGTATAGAAAGTGAATGTGATTGTCGGAATCAATCGAGATGATGTCGATTGATGAGTCGTGATCTAGTATTTCACGCTGTTGATGCTTTTTATAAGCTGCGCTATTACGCAATGGGTTAAAAGCTTTTTTGTGTACTACTTTGGTTTAGACTGTTTTGAGTTATTGTGTCAGTCACAAGCTGCTAATTGATTCAATCTTGGATGTTAGCACCTGATAGTCACCATCAGATTTGGTTGTCTTTTCATTAGCATGCCACCTACACTCTGCTTAACTCATTGTACTAATTTTCTTTTCCACAAATCTTTATACTGTTTATGAAATAAAGGTAATTTTTCTTTTTATTAAGTACTTGTATCTACGAGTTGTCAGTGGAGTAATATTCAGTTATCTCAATTTTCTGCCAGTTTCTTAATTTTTTTGTACAATATGGCATTCGCCTTTTTATTTCTGTTCTTTTAAGTCGACCTTGTTTATCAAAACAAAAATAAATGTAGAAGTGCATTTCTTTATAATAATAATTTTATTATTTGTCATGACAAAATGGCCTTAAATTTAACTTCTCATATCTATCTATATTCGATAGAAGACTTTAAAATAACTATTATGGACTACTGTTTCTTCGACCAATTTCTAATTTATATTTCCAACTAAACTACGGCAGGCCTTAATCTCAGTGGACTAAGATAAGCTAATGATGATGATAATGAGAGTATTTCCACATAAAAGACGTGTAAAGCACAATAACAAGATACTTTAAAGATTCGTGTATAAAATTAGTATATTACCTATTATATTACTATTTATTTATTAAGTGAATGGAGAATTGTGATTTTCAAAACAGAATCCCATTTAATGTAGGTAGTTATTTTGTACAATATAACGCGCTTAACCCATCTTAAGCCAATTAGTTCAAGAAACGACCTTGCTCGTCAATATAGCTAACGATCACCTTCAGTAATGGATCACGATCGAATAAAGTAATTTTGAGTTAAGTACAAAATAAACTGAATATATCTTCTCAACTCGTAATAAATTGTATGATGTAATTTAAAAGGTATTGATGTGAGGTCAGCTACCACCTGACGATGGATTATTAGTAAAAAGTGTATAAAACAATTGATTTGATTCAAATTAGAACTAAATACTCTAAAAATTCTTGTGTAGCAAAAACATTCAGAAATAATGGCATTGTTTTGACAAATATATTATCGAGCTGCAGTAGATTATCACAAGGGTTTTGTGCTTTAACAAATATTCAATATTCACTTAGCTATATAAAAACGACTTTCAGTGTTATAAGCTTTCATTGATACATTTTTGTTTTGTTTTCAGGTACGTAAACAAAGTAGAAGGTGACGAAATAGAGCAACAAATTTGATACCCTAAATATTTCACAAACGTCGACACAGATTTGGAAGCCTTCTATATTACACAAAACTTGGAGTATTTCCAAAGCGCAGTGTACAAGTAAGTAAACCTTGTGTATAGAGCGATTTCATTTCCGAAGAAAAATGTTTAATGGTTTGTGGCAATGCCGCTAGCAATCTGAGGAACTTCCCCTCACTAATCGTCTTTTAATTTAAGTTTTTAGTTTTTATTTAGTCATTTTAAGTTTTAGTTTTTATTTTGAGTTTTTGTTTATTTTCTGTTTTTTTTTGTATATATTTATATAATAAACATAATATGCTGTTTTTGCAATAGATATCTAGATATTCAGTTGAAGTATTAAGTGCCTGATTATTTTGTTACTAAGATTTAAACTCTTGTGAAAAGACCATTGCTTCTGAACTTGAGTAAATTTGACTTTAAAGGTATATAATGTACATATACTATAGTCGCCGCGTTACCAACTGAGTCGTCGAGCAATAAACGTCATACCATAAGACCTGTAAGTGCGAGCGAGATAGACAGAAATGACATGTGGGTGCGAGCGAGATAGACAGACAATGATTTATGACCTGACGACACGGATGATAATGCGTTTACTATAGCTAAAAAATATTTGAAACCCAACGGACTATTTACAATGTTATACTATATTTAAATGTATTTCCTTCTTAGAATTCGAATGTTCGCCTGAAAATTCGCACAGCAATCTATTCATTTACAAAATGATATCTCATCCCACAATTGGAGCGTTCACAATCAAATACTGTAGTAGGTAACACCAAAACGCTCTCTGAGTTACCATTTAATTGGAACAGCTCAGAATTAGAGGCAGGAATAATTGACAGTATTGTTTTGATTCTCTCTACCAATTTAGCGTATACCAAATCTGTCCAATTTGCTTGCGAACTAAGCGACCTAGATCTGCACAGTCGTATTACATATGGCTATTTATAACTTTGCCGTAGAAAACGGAATAAAAAGACAAATATTTTACAGTAAACTAGTTGTATCTCGCGACTTCCTACGCGTAGACCTTCTGACAAACGTTCAATC
The DNA here is from genome assembly GCA_914767915.1 of Agriopis aurantiaria. Classification (NCBI taxonomy): domain Eukaryota; kingdom Metazoa; phylum Arthropoda; class Insecta; order Lepidoptera; family Geometridae; genus Agriopis; species Agriopis aurantiaria. Next base: position 12,228,018 of record OU611995.1, on the reverse strand, counting down.
CCCTTAGCCCCCGTTAATTTGGCCCTATCATAAAATCCTTTCTTAGAAAAACTTTACACCCCATAAGGAACCTATCTGCTAAATTTCAGCTCCTTATAATATGATCTATCTGCTAGTCAAAGTCCAGTCAAAATATGAGCGTGATGTCTTTTTTTACTAGTTTTTTGTGCTTTAGTAGTTAACAATTTAAGAATCTTATGGACTTAACGAAATTGTGTTTATTTATTTGCATTTAGCATCGACAACACCACGAATATTGCAGGTTTCCATCGGTGGCAATTACTGCTTACCATCAAGCAGACCATTTGATTTGGTGCTTAAAAAACAACAATGACAGTGTATAAGCGAGTTGCAACATATAAATGATGTTATCTCAATTTGTTTACAACCAAGTAAGTATGTGATTAATAATCACGCTAAATATAATATAATTGTTTTTTTCAAACCTGAAGGATGAGACAGCACTGACCTCTCACGATATTTTTAAAATGTAACAGCTATCATTGTGTTAATCTATGACAGTTGTAACGATTTTAAACGTCGGGATGATGAAATTAAATTGACTCATCGACAGGCTCACGATAATTGACGTCACCTTTGGAAACTTCAAATTCTTATTCATTGGTAATCTCTGAAAGCTTTTTGACGACTCACTGATAGATATCACTGGGATCCCTAAATCTGTAAACGAAGTTAAACGATTGGAGATTTACGATTCGTCGAGTTTTCGGTCGTTAATTTCGCGGAAAGATAATCTTGTGACAAATTTTCGGCGCCCATAAAGTTATAGGCCGTAAAACGGTTAGGTTACGAGTTTCTAGTTTATTAAAGGGAAATAGTGGAGTAACAACTTCTTGCGACCTTCTCGTGACTAGGATGAAAATGGCATGCGTTTAATGGAACCACATTTTGCCTAGACTTATGTTGATAATACAGATTACAATAACATGTTTTAGATCATAATTATACTTATTAAGAACTAGCAGTCCGCCCCGGATTCGCACGGGTATAGCTAATTATATAGCCTATGTCACCCGGGGATAGTGTAGCTTTCCAACAGTGAAAGAATTTTTCAAATCGGTTCAGTAGTTTCGGAGCCTATTCAATGCAAACAAACAAACAAACAATCAAATCTTTCCTCTTTATAATATTAGTATAGACTAGCAACAAACCAAACGTATACCTAATACACACACACACATAATCAGCCTGTAAACGTCCACTGCTGAACAAAGGCCTCCCTCTTAGAGAGGGGTGTTGCCATAATACCATCGCTTGGTGGTTTTGGGATCGCAGTACGTTCACCGTGTACTAAGAGGACGTTGCTGCCCATCCTCCGGGGGTACTGGTCACAGTTTAAGGACATAACCCAGTCTCAAAGTTTTATTATTGAAACTGACGTGGTTTTCACACATTTTAAAATTAGTCCCTAAGTCTTGATAATTAAATAAAAAAACTAACAGTGTTTTACAGTTTTACCTACTATAATAGCAGGTCTTGTATATAAAGGACCTGTTAATTTATCAGAATAGAAAAATAGCCTATGCACGTGTCAACCCAGTCCAGGGTACAAACAAACATACAAACTTTTGCAGGTTTTTTTTTAAATCTAATTAGGCTTGCGTTGGTCGCCAACTCACCTGATGTAAAGCGACGATGCGGTCTACGATGGAGCGCGCTTCCCTAGGCGGTAATATTGTACTTATATAAGTAAACCCCTTTTCTCGTATTCATAACTTATTTTATTGACTCTGTCAATGTAAATTGCAAAGGCGAATACAAGAAAAAAAAGTTCTAATAAATCCTTTTAAATGTATGTATCAATTATTTCACTATTTAAATTAGTAACCTACGCTTAGAGTTGATAAATGAAATAATACGTTTCAGTAGCTCCGTGTCTGTATAATTAATTAAAACTTCGTGTAAGAAGCAAGCTTCATTGCTTATTGGAAGCAGCTACGTGTTATTTAATTTAATCTTGACTCCTAATTGAATTGTATCACTTACTATAGCTGTGCCATGCAGATTCACCTGCGGGAACAATCCCTAACTTTTCGAGGAAAACTTAAACTGCCCATGCAAAGTCACGTCAATCCTTTGCTCTTATTCTGTGTGAACACACTTTTGCATTTGTATACTTTTAATGTTTTGAAAGAATACTTTGATTCAGTTCGGAAGCTCCTAAGATTTTAAGTTGAAGTGGCAATGAGCAGGCCACTTCGCTCAAAGAACCGATAACCGTTAGGGAAGAAAAGTACTTGAGTGGAGACCATAAACCAAAAGACGCAGTGTAGGTAGGCCTCTCACTAGATGGAGCGACGACATCGTGAAAGTCGCGGGTGTGGATGCAGATGGCAGGCTGTCGTTCAGTGTGGTGCTCTAAGGCCTATGTTCAGCAGTGGACGTCTTCTGGCTGATATTGATGAAGAATTAGGACATAAAATACTTAAAGTTTTTTATCTTTGATACCTACAAATTTCATACACAGGAGCGAAACAGAGCTCACATCATTAATTTTAGGAATAACCATTAACCATGAGTGTAAAAAAAATATTCCTTTTCTTATGGTAATTTCAATTAATAAGGAGTTGGGATAGGAATTAGTTAAGAAATGTTTTAGACACTAGTTTTTACTTCAACTTTGCCGTATTTTCGTGAAAACGAGAACACTGGTCATGCCATTTCTCGCTAGATTCAAGTGTGTTCCCAGCTCTAACAACCGTACCTTTCCCCGACCGTTGTCGACCTCCGCCCTTACCGGTCAAACAATTACCGTTGCGTCCTACATGTTGGACCCTGCTTGTATGATATTAACCCTTTTGCTACATTGTATTATCTCATTGTACAATATTATCTGTTGTACTCTCTATGCTAGCGGAGAGAGTTGATTTACGAATTATGTCCTCATACAATATTTTTTTGTTTTTGTTTTTTTTTAATATTAGGCTTGCGTTTGACCACTATCTCGCCTGATGTTAAGCGATGATGCAGTCTACAATAAGGCATATTGCGAACAGGTCATTATAAAACAGTGTTTTAAAAAAAAAAAATTTTAAAATCCCGTAAATAATCATATAACTTTAGGTCATTATAAGACTAGGTCATTTTGCGAATAATGCCAATGTTAACTAAACCACGGAATGTTTGTACAAGAAAAAAGAAGGTAGTACTAGTTATTCTAAACAACTTTTACTATAAGACCAATACTAAAATCAAAAAACATGCTGTTCCATGTAATATTATTTTTTGTGAGTTATTGAAATTTTTCTATGGATTATTGAATGGTTTAATGTTTTATTTTTCCCGTTATTTCGCAAATTCAAAATTTTGCAGATAGAGAAGTACAGTGACTTTTTTAAAGTAAAGAAGTTTTAAATGGCCCGGTCTGATCACGGCGGACTAAGTGAAATGTTTTTTTTTTTTTAAATTTTCATGACCGATTTTTTCGTTTCCTTTAGTCGTAAAATTAAACCGTTTGCATAGTTTTAATAGCGTCAAATAAGTCATAGTCACAGTCAGAGTCAAGTTAAGTAAGTCACGGTCAAGTCAAACTGATGCCCCTGTAAAGTGGTGGAGACTTTACAAGATGCTCCTATGGAGTATTGGAAACAACACGAAAAGACACGTTTCACCTCGTTATATCACTTCCCCACACTCGAGCACGTTTACGAGCATTTAATGAATAATAATTCACCATTTAGTACACATTAACACTCGAAAATACACAAGTTTAGGGAAATAATCCAACGAGTTGACATGTTTTTTTCCACGTTGGCGCCAAAATTCTAAGTGAAATGAAGTTTATCAGTGTTGCAAGATTTTTATCGTAATTTTGATTTAGTCAATAAAATGATTAATAATACTCAATATTTCATCGCATTAACAGGTATATTCGCAGGCATCACGAATAAACCATTATTAAGACTTGCGTTTGACAATATTATACTTAATTTTTAAGCAAAGATCTGACTTTTTTCTTACGCACTCTTAGAGATGCACTCAAGTGCATGTCTTGCAATAATAGTGCTGACACACATCTTCAACTTAAAGCAACCAGAAGCGTACTATCCTGCATCAATCAACAAAATAATCAAGCCTAAAAATTCACTGTCAACCATTGAACAGTACAGTCGATCTAGATGTACTATTAGTTTATCGCCGATTAGTCGTCATCTTGAATCTCCATTACCGTAATATGCTGTTACATTAGCACGCCAATAAATATCTCCAGAAACAGCCCCGAATCGATCCCCGAGGCGTTTGGCTATCGACCAATACATAATGGCACAGTATCGAACTACATCAGTAGTCAAGCTTGTCACATTCGTACGAAAAAGCTATGTATCAAGAAAGGTAACGCGAACACTGTGTTTGGTACTTGAAAAATGTGCACCGTCTGTCAAAATATTAACTAACTACGTCGTATTATCACGACACGTGTTTATATGATTATTTCTGTCTATTTATGTTTGTTTGACAAATAGACAGTGGTCACAACCCTTAGACATAATAAGGAATACTGAAATAGGGGAGGATGTTTGTTTTCAAGAATGACGCGACACGTAATAACCGCGCACTAAAGAAGCTGGTTAGCTACTGACTTCATACTAGTGCGCAGCTTGCGCAGTAAAGTTGGGTGTACATACCGTTGAGTTAGTACCATCAGAATCGTTCATTCGCCACGTCTTTACTATAAAAGTCAATGAACGAATTATAGGTTCTGCCAAATGAGTAAATAGAAGAAATCTCTAAAAAAAGCATATATTTTGGAGACGTTAGTAGAACATAAATGCTACGTTACGGTCTTCATTTAGTCATTAGCGTGAAATTATGAATCTGAAAAAAGCTGAGAAAAAGATGTGCCTGATTAGTTTGTGGCGATAGTTTCGCGCCAAATATGGCGCGTTCTGTGATTCGTGAATGTTGTAAATGTATTGTAGTAAAAAGTTTTTTTTGCCATTTTAGAATTGTTTATAACATTTAAATAAAATATTATCTATACTAATATTATAAAGAGGAAAGATTTGATTGTTTGGTTGTTTGTTTGTTTGCATTGAATAGGCTCCGAAACTACTGGACCGATTTGAAAAATTCTTTCACTGTTGGGAAGCTACACTATCCCCGGGTGACATAGGCTATAATCTATACCCGTGTGAAGCCGGGGCGGACCGCTAGTGTTCATATAAATGCGAGAGCTATATTCAGTAATAGACGTGTTTGTTTGCATCTTTGTCACTGCCATCTATTGTCGCGACACCGTACTGCACAAGGCATAATAATGCCATTTGGTAAGGAAAACGCAATTTGGCATTACCAATATGTGGCAATTGACTGCCGAAGTTATGTGCTCACGGCATTGAGTGCTGTAATGTGCGCAATTCGAATAATTGTGCCGTTACGCGCGGGTTGAATGGAGTCTTTGGGGTGGTAGGTTTTCAGGCTTTATGTATTGTGTAAATTAAAACGCGCTTTATTTACCACACTACACATTTTTACTTTGTTGCCGTTATTCTATAGTTAGGTAAAAACTTTTTAGTATGCACACCAGTACCATTAAATAAAAATTACATACAGCTAGAGAAACTTACAAGTTATTGCCACAAGTTCTATAATTATGGTCTATCAAATTTAGGATGATAATTTTGGCAGGTCACGCCCATGAAGTTTCGTATTTTCTCCGGTAAAATATACTAAAAAATATTATGTTTTACTTCATTGATGGGAAAAAGTTCTTGACAAACGGACAGACAGACAGATAGATAGACGAACACCACGTTGATCTTACAAAGGTTCTATTTTTTTATGTACGGTACCCTAAAATACTCTACGTACCTAGTACGTTATAAGCAATTGAATAATTGTTCTTGACCTTTCTAAAGTTGCCTAAAATCTAACGTATAATCTAACTACATCTTATATTTTAATACCGATCAAGGCCAGGTTAATCAACTCTAGGTTTTATGTATAAAAATAAACGAAATAAAAACTCAAACGCGTATACCATTGCGAACTAATTAGCATTGTCTTATCTTTCCTAATTGCACGCCGCTACGAGTAATTCACACACATACGCTTGTGTTTAGTTATAGGGCTCTTTTAATCTACCTATTTTCCACTATAAGGTGAGACTTCACTGCACGGTTCATCACGATGCGCAAAAATAATAACTGTATGGATTTTATGAGGCAGAGTAGAAATTATAAATCTCTTTATGCCCAGAAATTTCACTGAAAACATTGTCCTTTAACCCGAAACACCGTAATGCTTCCAAAAAATAGGTAGTTGAATAACTGACTAAGGTATAGATGGCACTTTTTAGACGGTACCACTACAAAAACACCACGAGTTCAAGTCGTTAGTGAATCGATTTTTCTTAGGGAAGAGTGCACCGCCGTTGACCGCATCATCACTTAGCATCAGGCAAAATAGCGGTCAAGCACAAGTTAATCTTTCAACAACAAAAAAACCTACTCATGGTGTATAAAAAATGAACAGTTATACATTACGCTACTGAAAGAGCGTGGGTCGTCGTATAGTACAGAAGTAGACGTGATTACACATCACGATAACTCACCATATTTCTCTGTTAATAAATAAGTCGTTTTGCTGCACTCATGCGATGGATCGCCTACAACAGATTAGATTGGATCAGCCCCTTCGTGGTCTAATGCTTTCCACCTTGCCCCGTAAGAGAAAATGCTTCACTATAAATATGAACTGGCGAGACCTTTGCTGCGAAACCGTAGTAGCGTAATCACAACTAGTTTCCAATGTTATTTTAAAATTCATAGAAATTGGGGTGTGTGCAGTGCAGTTTTTAGATAATGATCTAGGTTAACTTCTTAAGAGAGATGGTAATCAAATCATCACTAACTTGTAAAGACAATGTTCCATCCATGGGCTGCTCTATACCTGTATATATTTAGAGTAGAATTTCCAATACGCGTAAACGCGTTGAGTGGCGGCGGTCATCTGAAATTTAACATTAGAATTTCTACTGTAAGTTACACGATATAAGGTTTACATTTAAACAAGTTCCAGTTTCACTGCTACGGTTCTGCGACAAAGTGTCACTCAAGTGAATTATTCTTAAAGAAGTCCATTTTTTTTGTTGGGATTGCGACTCTAGTGTAGTCGTAGTTTTATGCATTCATTTTACACCTTAAGAGTCTGGTTAAAACTGCCAAGAAAATTACACGCCAACCCTAAACTGTCACTTTTAGTACATTAACATACGAGTCTGCTAATTATGTATGTTTTAAAGTCTTTATGCAACTAAAAGTACGTAGTAAGCATTCAAATGCACGAACAAGTTACGTTCCGTTCCGTTGATTTTACGGTTTTAGGGCATAGATAAGTAGAACATCATAATTGGTTACGATCTAGACAGTCTTTAATTGTTACTAGCTGCGCTTAATGGCACTATTATATAGCCACATCTACGGGGTATATCTCTAGACGACGGAAATATTTGAGGACATCGGTATTGTTGAATAGGTCTTTTAAAATGAAGGCAAGATTTCATAGATCACTTTTTTATGATGTTATCCTTTGCAATATGTGGCCCGTCAAAGTGGAAAATGAATTGGTCGCTACTGCATTTTTAAACTATTAAAAATAGACATTTTTAATTTGCCATGCTGATCGAGCATATTACATTTTTTTTTTTTTTTTTTTAATTATTATTTTAGACATTTTGTGACACAAAATATGGTTTATTGCAGTCTATGTTTTATGTGTACGATTTATTCAATTGGGTATAAAATTCTTGATGAAATGATGAAAATCTATTAATTGATGTTTATTTACCTCATCATCATCAACCATTCACCACCCACTGCGGGTATAGGTCTCCTCTTTAGCGTTTATTTACCTACACAAGAAAATTATTTACAAATGAATAATAATAAAAATTAATCTAATGTATACAATCTTGCATTTATATTGCAAGAACGTTACGGCTTACATGATAAGCAGGCCAATCAATTTTAATAACGAAAGTGATACGTGTTCTTAATTATGTGCATCTGAATTTCTTTCCTGTTTAAGGGCATAGAAAAGTAAACTATAATGGGAAAACTTATATGTTGTATCATTATAATTAGGGTTAGTTGATTATACGAATGAAAGTGAGGCGCTTTCAATTAGGTAAAAAGCGTGACTAAGGTGATAATGGCATTATTAATCTACTAAATTCACTTTCTACAGTGTACAACACTTACTACCTCATACACTACTAGAAATTTGATGGAAATAATAGAATATGAAATTAGAGTAAGGAAATAATTAAATATAGGAACAGAACCTATCTTGATTAAATTTAAGTAGTAGTAAATATCGTGCCTCTTATGAAAGGATAATTATATGAAAACATACAAAAAACATATGTGTAAATGACTGGAATGGAATATTGCTGCTATCTTGCCATGGTTGTGCACTACAGTTATATGATCATCTATCTGAACAAATTAGTGGGAGCCCCATCCACAACCTTATCCCTGTAAATATCCCGTTAGTAATCATTTACACTAATTAATTGTTGCTGCTAAAAATTGTAGAGAGCCAACATATTTAGCTTAGACGATAATCTAGTACTTCGTTTTTATAGGACATTGTCGCAAACATCCTATTTAGCGTCATCCACGCTTCTATCGGAACTCGTAAAAATTTATCGATTTCTTCCCCGCTGAAATATTTTTGAAGTTGATTTCCATGACACACATTTTGCTTTTTAAATTATACCCACCTGTAGAAAACTCGCTTGTCGTATGACACATCTTGTCTTCTTTTTAGTCGGATACCCTCAGCAGTGTGGTCGTGGTTGGTTACCCGGTGGTTCGCGTTGATTCTTCAGCTGTCTTACCGGTGGCGATCAGTGATCTTGCAATGCTTCTCCATATTAATCGGTTCTATACTCACACTCTGTTATAGAAGGCCATTTGTTATGATCACTCTCCTATGAATTAATCATCAGTGAGATCAATTTGAATACGTTTCAATAAATTTAGTCATAATTGGAAAGTATTACAGCACAGCAGATGACACAGAGAGACAAGGCTTGCTCGTAATTAACAATGATTCACGCGGGCTTAATCCCACGCCTCGATATTGTAATAGTTAAGTAACTGCATTCTTCGTGTGTGCCGTTCGTGGGTTGATAGCTAGTTTTTACTGCTGGTTGGGTACCGTTATCATTATCTCATTTTTAGGGTCACCATAGACCGGATGGCTTATTTTTCTTGCTATAACTCATGCAGAAAAAGGTTTTCACCTCACCAGCTTGGAAAAACTTTCTTCATCGTTTAAAAGCTGCGCATAAAAGTCATCTCAGCTATTGCGAAAAGTAAATACGAAATTTAAACGTGACGAATTTTTGTCTAACCTTCCCATTTTTCTGTGTTAAAACATTCCAACCTCTTTTTGTAGCACTTCAAATCGTTTTAATCAAGGAGGTTTCTATCGAAACTTTAAAAAAAAATACAAAATGTTTTGTGTTTAACAAACAAGTTAGATACAAAAACATAATACAAAAGGTGCATTTTTGCATCTCGTGTTACTAGAATCCGAGGTAGTAGATAGTAGAGGTACGCTCAAATTTGTACTTTCGAACGATTCCCTTCGCTTGTGGTTAAATTTTAGAGTATTTCACTTGCTCTGGATTCAATAGACGGCACTCGCGTCAGATACCAACTTTGCCGCCACAACACAACTATTTAAAATAAATAAATATTTCGGAAATTTTTGCACACACGGTCATCTGACCCCAAACTAAGCAAAGCTTGTGATATGGCTGCCAGAGACTGATATACATACATATTTAGTTTTTAAATACATACTTAAATAGATATTAACAACCAGATATAGAACAAACAAATGATTCCCTGTCGCCCTCTCATTATCGCAGTTTTTAATCACTTGTTGACTAAAAGTCTATAAACTTTGGGACTCTTATAGGAATGAAGGTATGAAAATGTTATTATATTATCTAAAACCACATGCTGTACCTATGGTGAAATATGGTGGTTTGATAGACAGGGTGTATGTTAATCGATTTATCTTTGTTTTCCTCTGGTAATCAATCATTAAACGTGTTTGGGGGTCTTCGGGTGGATTAAATCAGTTGGCACTTAGAATTTAACTAGATTTTACTTATTGTACATTTAACCTAGTAGGTATTTAATCTAATATTAATTATAATTTATGTAATAATATAATAGTATAATTTTGTATTTATAAATAATTTAAGTTAGATTTATATTTATTGTAATTTGTTGTTTTGTATATTATCTTGTAAAACTTTGGTATTTCTATTTATTTCTGTTTGTCTTTTATAAGGTGTTTTTGATGCACGCCTACCTACCATTTGTTCCAACCTGGTGGGTGACTGGTAGAAAATGCTTAGCATTAAATCCTCCAATTGTACATATCTACTTAATTTGTAAGTGTGCAATAAAGTATTAAATAAATAAATAAATAAATAAATAAATATTTGTTCTTTTTAAATTGATAAATATTTTTACATCAAATAAGGGTTTTACAGACAATATCTGAACGTGATAAATATAGTCTTCTAGGTATCAATATATATCTTGTCTTTCATCTCAACATAAGTTATTCAACTGTTACGGCTGTGATGTAAAATTATATTAATAATGCCTTTTTTGGAATAATAACTACTTTTTACCATCCTGTCCATTCCTGCTCATAAAATGGCAATAAAATATGCTAATAAAATTTCACGATTGCATCTCGTCGATTCCATCGCTTATAACTTTACTTGTATGGAATAACCACATTGCTAACGTTGCATAATCTTGATGCGTACATTATTTTTAAACTTTTTAGCGAGCAAGTGCCTTTATTAACTAAACAATATACAAGCAAACACTAACGCTACAAAAACAGTTAGACTGCTCATAGACTGTTGAACACAGACCTATATCTACTGTTGAAAGGCAACTAAAGACAGTCTAAAATAATGGTCAAGCCCACTACCACTTAGCAGCATACCCAACATGCTGGTGGTATTACCACGCTGAACAGCTATGCTTATTTATATGCGGTGAGCTAGAAGCACGCCAGCATTTTGGTCACGCGTCGCATTAACCAAGCGCTCTGAAAGATTTGTTAAACAGTATATTATGTTTAAATGTATATTTATTATTTAGTTTATTTGCGGATTTACACATCTAATTTAGACTTTATCTGAAATGCAGCAATTTTTCTGTTCCGGAATATGCTTGTTAGACTAGATAGTGATACTCGTGCCAGTTTGACATTTGATTAAGTTCTTTTTAGTGCTGGTCGCTATGGTAAAAATTAATACAATTTTTTATTGTTGAGCTGCCAAATTCTAAATTAAAATCATATTATTGACCAGCGCATTATAATGAAATTCGGTACAAAATTATTGCCCGGCTAGACCGTAGGGCAATAATTTCTTACTTTAGGTTTGGTTTGCATGACATAATAAATAATTGGACATTTTCGGTGGTGTGAAAAACTAGTTATTGTTATAGTTTTTTTTTTTTAACCTATACTGTCTCACTGCTGGGTAAAGGTCTCCCCCATCTCCTTCCATAAATCTCGGTCCTCCGCCACTTCTTGCCAACCTCTCCGGAATGAGTCAAGATCGTCACGCCAGCGTTTCTTGGGCCTGCCTTGACTGCGCCGTCCATCGGGCATCCACTGCGTGACGATCCTGGCCCATCGGTCGGGATGCATACGCGCCACATGTCCCACCCAATCCCATTTTCGAAACGTCGAATCCCAAACGTCGACCAGACCTGTTATGGAGCGCAGTGCGTTGTTGCGGACTCTGTCCATTATTTTGATACCAAGCACGCTGCGCTCCATTGCTCTTTGGCAAACCCCAAGTTTGAACTTTTGAAAAATATAGTTATAGTAACTTATAACTATAACTATAGTAACTTATAACTATCGAAAATGAAATTGGGTGGGTATATTATGTGTGTTGAAAATAGAGGGAAAACTGAAACATAAAAAATTATTATAATATTCGCAGTTTAGTATGTACACGTCTTTTAGTTAACAGAAGTAACAGAATTTAAAAAAAAAATGAAATAGGCGTAACGATTTTTCTTCTTCTAATGGTCTTCCTAGCATGAAGTATGAAATGATTATGAGCTTCATGTTGTATCTATACAATCAACAATTTTAAGTATAATGACGTTTTTGATACTGTATTTTATCTAATTACAATGTTATTTATAAATGATTCTTCATATAAAATTGACGACTATCAAAGTATCCAAAAATAAACCGTTGTAGTAGCTACAATTTAAAATGGACACTGAAACGCTATTAGACCATAAAACAAGGTTTTACAACTACGTTCACTTACCTATTTAAATTATTTTATTGCTAAAAACTAACGAGCTGCTAGTTTATTATCTAATGAAGCCGTTTAACTTCGACGCACATCATTTCAAAGATAGTATAATTGTGAAAAAAAACCTTCAATTTAACCATCGACTTGAAGTAAATTACGAGCTCGCAGACAATCTAGCTAATGTCACCTCTCGAGGTCACACATTATGTGGAGGGTTCCGTCACAGAGTAAAAAATACAGAGTAACTTGAAGACGCTCTTCTGTTGGAATCGATGTTTGGTGATATTTTTACCTTTATAAAACACTGTTTAAAAATATCACGGTTGTTCACTAAAGTTTTATGATTATTTACCGGATATTTACCGTTGTAAGGTTGTGGAATGAGCTCCCGATATTTCGGCGCAGTTACATGAGGTAAAATTTGATGCACTTGTTATTACGAGCTAATTATATACACATTTATGTGACAGCTAAACAGTATACGTAAGATCGTATGAGTAGCCAGCTCTATTGTGATAGTTATTCAGGTCAGCCTCTAACCTGGCATATCTGTTGAACAGCTAATAGAGAGTACTTGAAATTGCCAAGAGTCCTTCTATTTGATTCGTCCACTTTCCGATTATAGAGTATGATGACAAATCTGCTTGCATCTCTGACGGTTCTCAGCCAGCCTGGTATATCGCGTTAAAATTTTTCGTGCCCAGCTTTATTGAGACTTAGTCAGTTCTGTTCTTGTGCTACAACCCCCGAGTCTTTAATTTTTCCGGTTAGTATTAATTTATCCACGAAATCCGAGGGCTTATAAGCTATGTGGCCGAAGTACTGCAATAGAGCAATACAACAGAGTATGCCTATAAATGTTTAAGTATTGTTTTTTTTTTTGAAGTTATAGCTCTGTTCAGTTTACTACTCTGTGGCTCGGTATTGTAGTCCTAATGGAAACGCCATGTGCGTACCGTATTGTCCAAGTGCTTAGTAGGTCAAGTGTGGCCCGACCTGAAATGTGTCTTCACCTGACGCCCATTCAGGGATTTTTGGGTCGTATTATACGTAATCTGAAGAGCTGGGTTGGCATGGAAGTAAGTAGGTAATTTTTTTCGTCCCTTACGCAAAAGTTATGAAGATTTGCCTATTCAATGACGTAAGCATACTAAGATTAAAATTTAGGTTTCTTTATGCAACAGCTCCTTTAAGTTCGAGTGAATGTTGATTTGGTAATATCAATTATTTTGCTAGAGCGCTTACTAATATTGAAGTCTATTTCTTCATCATCAGCCAGAAGACGTCCACTGCTGAACATAGGCCTCCCCCTTTAATCTCCACACTGTACAAAAGCCTGCCATCTGCATCCACTGGAAGCCCGCGACTCTCACAATGTCGTCGGTCCATCTAGTGGGAGGCCTACCTACGCTGCGTCTTCCGGTTCGTGGTCTCCACTCAAGAACCTTTCTCCCCATCGGTTATCGGTTCTTCGAGTGATGTGGCCTGCCTATTGTTACATCAACTTTTCTATCTGTCTCTTATTTGATAATTGTTATCGATGATAATTATATTATTATTATTGAATAGTTTTTATGCTAAGGGTATTGCCATTTAAATTTGAAGAAAATATTTTACTTGAAAGGGTAGATAATTAGAAGATGAATCTCAGGTCATTCAAACAAGGGAGATATGGTAAGGAAGCGTGGTGGGTGCGAACGCATGCAGTCTAAATGAGTCTGGATGCCTTTAGTAAACTCACCCTGCAGACGACCTCGGCACTTTTTTGCTTGTAGACTATGAAATAGTTCATAAGTGTCGTTGCAAGATTCTTAGTGTATATGTAAAAAGCAAGTAAGCGAGCCGTACTACCGTTTTTGCGTTAGGCGGTTTATCTGTATAAGATGTTTTTGACATTTGAACACGAAGTATAATAATTGTACTGAGCTACATCTCCTTTGTTTGTCTGATCAGAGAAATGAATCTCCCTGATTGAATTTCACCCACTTCCGGTGCTGACGAAATATAATTTTTTTAAAGAAAAAAAGTTTTTTTTTTGTCACTCTCTTCTACATGCTTGCCCTACCCTACCCACTATTTATAGTAAACTTACTTCGTAGACGCTCCGTAGACCTCAGCTCCTTAAGCATGCAGTAATCGCTTGATACACTTCCGCCGGGTTTGTTTATGTATGCCATGAGTACGCGCTACCTCGCAGATAGATGATCCAACTAATGCCATCTCTCGAGAAGTGGATGGACAGAGCAGAGAAGAGCAGATACATTTGTTGGAAGATTTATTTGATTTTATGGTTGATGTTATAAAAATTGTGTTTTAAGCGTGTTGTTTTGAATCAACGTTTCTAATCCGTACAGTCAAGGAATGGTTTTATTTGCTATCTAGGTATTTTCAAGGTCATAGTGAATAGGTATCTTCTGAGTCGGTTCTTCGTGTTTCACCTTTGACCATAACATCGCTTACCAACATTACAGACAGTTGATGGTAAAACGCGTGAATTGAACTCGATTCTGCCGTACTAATTCCTAAAAAATCACTATATTTGACAACTCTAAAACTGTTACCAACTTTTCCTCATAATATTCAAATAAAAAGAGCACAGATTGGTTTAGTTCACTGAGTGGTACAACTATTGTTACATTTACAAAATTGGATATTCTTCTTCTTCTAACACAAAGAATTGTCTTTCGTTTACAAACTTTTCGAACTCTTTGTGCGAGAATAAATTTGGAATTATCATTTATAGAAAGAAAGAAGACAGAAAAATCAAATATGAAATACAAATATACAGACCGCATCATCGCTTAACATCAGGCGTGATGGTGGTCAAACGCAAACCTATTTTGTTTTGTTTTTGTTTTTGTTAAAAGATGTGTTTAAAAAAAATCCCTAGACGGTCAGGTGAAAAAGTCACAAATCGGCCCCAACTCAGCATAATGCTGGCTGTTAACCAGCGCTGTTGATGATGTCACTTTATTCTACATAATATTATTCTTGTTTTCCTTTTAGTTTGAAACATACGTGTAAATAAATGATTATAGTAAACATGTTATGGTAAACATAATTTATGGCCAATCGTGGCCTTAACGGTTTGTATTACAGAGTTATCCTTTCTTGTTTTCTAGTCTGTAATGGAGGGCTCTTTCATATTATGGCACTAATGGAAACGCCATGTGCAGTGTTTGGCGTATTGTTCCAGTTACTGGGTCAAGTATGGCTCGATTGTAAAGATAGCACTCGGACTTGGATGAAAAAATTTCAATATAAAATGAACTTGGGTTGGATAAATCTGAATTGAATTTACGCTTGATAAGGTTCCGTAACAACGAGAGTTTCTGAGGAATATTAGGAGCATTGAAATTATAGGGGAGATAATCATATTGAAATAAAAACTTGCTCCCGACCGTGAAGAATGGAGGGATCCGAGAGGCTTTTTCCCTGAAGTAGAACAGTAACGGCTAAAATATTAGTAAGTACTAAATTAAGAACTAAACATTTCATTTTTTTTTAAAATTATTAATCTTCTTTAATTACTGGGTACTATCTGTTGGCTGCGGCTTCGTTCATGTAGACTTTTATACAAACATTAAGCCTCCTCCTCAATCGGGTGGCTGAATAAGCTGCAGCTGGGTGACGCAAAATGGGCCAATGAATGGCCTAGTTGCGGAAAATGCCCGCTACACAAGTAAGCCTCCTCGTCCATACACTTTTTTCTATGAATCAACTGTTTTTTAACGCGGCTTCAGGGTCGATCCTATAGTAAAAGTTGTTTACAATGACCAGTACAATGATATATATATATATACTACTTGAATATATTCGTCGTCTATAGATAGATACACCCGGTATACTCGTATAATTATACATATTAATGGTTTTATTCATCCGCTACGCCATTAAATGCAACAACTCGTCCAAATTGGGACGAGTTAAACGTATAGAGATGTCGCGAACAATCGGCTACTATTCGATCTTCGGCTTATTCGGCAGCTTTTTTATATGCAACAATACCAAATCTTCACTACAAATCTCATAACAATCTCAAATAGGCGATTCATTTATTTATTAAATGTTGCCATTTTGTGAATTTTTTTGCGAATAAACAGTGATATTTGTTCGTAATAAAGATTATTAGTAACACAATTTAATTCAAATTCAAATTCAAAATATTTATTTTGCGGACAATACAACTTAATATAATTAGCTTAGTATAATTAATACAACAATGAACCAATAATGCGTGTCTGGCACGATCTAGACGCAAATGAAACAAATACGCCTGCAGCGTCGCTACCACACGCACCGCAATGACACAGTTCGTAACCTGTTACCTATGAAATGAACACATATTTTGCCGAACATTTGACCGAATATTCAACGCTTTGGCCGAGAGCGTCGTCGAATATTCGGTATTCGGCAAAATCAATATTTATGGCATCACTAGAGATAATGTCAAGAAGCTTTTTTCCTTAGACTTTCCCTAAATTTCGTTTGTGAATAAGCTCTCTGGCATTGTGTGTGACGTTTGAAATTGCCTGAGTGTGTTTAATGTTTGTGTCTTGTACATAATAAAGTTCGCTGGAAAAAGTCACCTCGTATGTTGTTGACAAAGGCGTTTGACAAATTACAGCGTTATGTTTCAATGTCTCAATTTAGGGATAATTTTTCACACTCCTTGAACCCAAATCTAAAAGTTTTTACTCGTACCGTAAAACAAGGTGTTTAAGTGTTTAGAGGTGAATAGGGATAACATCTAGATTAAACTTAACATGAAAAATAATCTAACTAACCATAGAATAATCCATGTTTTTTAGGGGAAAATCGTAGTAGGATATGGTTTTTTTGAGCTGCTATTATTGCCTATTTGATAATCAGCATGAAGTCAGCAATAAATTAAAACAAAAAACATTGAAGTTTGCTGCCTTGAAACCGGAGTATTAAAATGCTTCAAAAGTTTTCTCTAAACTATTTTTCCAGACCATTTCGATTGGTGCAGTTTTTTATTAGATAAACTAGTGAGACGTTCTCCAAACTGTAAGTAGAATTTTAAGCGTCGGGGGGTTCAAGTGGAAAGAACGTCAGACGGATACTTGATAGTATTTTTTTTAAACACGTAATTCGGTTAACATAGTCAGAGTAAACAGTGTACATACATTAGGTTAAATAAATGAATCAAATTTAGAACCTCTCTTTTTTTATTAGGATAAAAATCATTTGGTCTTGGTTTCTTTGCAATTAATTTAAATAAATATTTTATTTTAATTTACAACGTCCAATTATCTAACAACCGAAAGACTCAGGTAGCCCTTCCCATTAGATGGATTGACGACATCGTGAAAGTCACGGGCATCCGGTGGATGCAAATGGCATGCTGTTTTTTTCAGTGTGGAGTTCTACGGCGGAAGCTTATTTTTAGTAGTGGACGTCTTCTTGCTAATGATAATGAATTTTCTAACAAAACAAACACTAAGAAAACGGTTCAAATTGAAAATATCCACCTTTTTTAAAGCCGTAAAAAGATCAATAAACTCGCTGGTGTAAAGTTCATAAGTGGTTTTAGTACCTACATGAACGTGTTGGAAGACATAGTTTTGCAACTAATAAGTGTCAAAGGGATCCTCAAATGAGGTTTGCTTTGATGGCAAAATGTATGCTTAGGGTGACTTAACTTACCAACGTTATTGTCAAACTTTAAACGTAGCTTGTAAATGTTACACTTGCCGAATACTTTGTAATTTGTATTTTTGCGAATCACTTTTATAAAGGAACTAGGTGTGTGTCGTGGTTTGTCCCGCTATCCTAGAGATGCTTATCGTGTGTGCATCGTATACGGCATCATCACATAACATCAGGCGAAGTGACGGTCAAGCGCCAGTCTATTTTGAATGAAAACATATTAACGGCTATATATTTCGAACCTTAATAGACAGCCAGTTATAATTTTCACAGAATACGATATGTGACGTTACGGCGGATTAACTAACAAATAATAAAAAAAGTCAAAAAGTAATAACAAAAGGAAACCCCACACAACAAGCGTATTAGTTTTAATGTAAAAATCATGATACGTACAAGCGTCAAACTTGGCATGATTATAGTACACACTTTAAAGTATAACAATAAATAATTAATTACAGCCAAGTGCGAGTCAGTGACAAGTTTCTGTTCATTACCAAGTTGTAACTGGTAATTTCGTTATTGAATTTTGTGGTTGTACCTCATTGCGCGACCCTGACTCGCACTTGGCCGGTTTATTTAAATTCTATACTGTACAAAAGTTTCTCATTGCTTATTTACACACATTGAATATTGTATTTTATATTCAAAAAGGCCTCTTGGTGTTTGTCGCTAATGCTTATCAAAAGTCTGGTCTAGACCCGTGAACCAAACAAAACACTACACAATGCTAATATAATATAGCTAGCCATTGAGATTGGCCTTTTTATGAGGTAATAAAAATCAGATAAGTAGGACACAGGCCTTAGTGAGGTGATTTATGAAATGAATATCAGTTTATCGCAAAGTCTTGTACCGATATTCGAATGTGAGCGGAATAGCAAAAAAACTTCGATTATCGATAGTAGTGACGTGAACGGAAATGCAAATGCCCCCAGAAACGTACGTGACTGTAAATAAGGGTGTACCGAAGGGGGTGAGAATTACGAGAGCTCGCGTAATAGAACCCCAGTGGCTGTGTTATTTGCTTAACGCTGGAATGGTGAAATTGGTTTTTGTGAGGCGGAAAAGGAGGCGCGTCTTTTTGACAGCTTCGGTATTAAGTTGGTTGACAGTTGCATCCTCATTCAGACAAACAAAGGAGATATGGCAAGATAAATAAAATAAATAAATATTCGGGACATTTTTGCCCACACAGTCATCTGACCCCAAACTAAGCAAAGCTTGTGATATGGCTGCCAGAGACTGATATACATATACATATATAGTTTTAAATACTACTCAAATAGATTATAACAACCAGATATAGGACATACACAAATGTTCATCACATAAATGTTTGTCCTAGGTGGGAATCGAACCCACGCCCCCAAGCTCAGGAGGCAGGTTCACTACCAACTGGACCAACGGGCTATCGATATAACAGTATATCAAATTGTTTATCGGGTGCGATTGCATTCGGGACAAAATATAATATTCGGGACATTTTTTTCACACACGGTCATCTGACCCCAAACTAAGCAAAGCTTGTGATATGGCTGCCAGAGACTGATATACATACATATATAGTTTTAAATACATACTTAAATAGATATTAACAACCAGATATAGAACAAACACAAATGTTCATCGCACAAATGTTTGTCCTAGATGGGAATCGAACCCACGCCCCCAAGCTCAGAAAGCAGCTCATTATGCCTAAATCAGGCTTGATGCCTTAAGTCGAGCCTCAGATCTAAAACTAGCACTAAGGTGCAACGCTGATTGATCAAGAGTCGTATAGGTGAAAAATAACTTTTTTTTTACATTTTTTTAAAAGTTTTTAATTAAATATTTATTTCTGAAACGCTTTTACATTATCACATCGTAGTTATATATAGTTATGAATTGTGTCTACAACATTGAAATATAATACTTATCTATATTTAGGTAAGTAGTTGCATAATTTCATGGTGTTAAAACGTGTTTGCTGTACAGATCTTTTATAAGTCCGACCCATTATTAATGCAGCACCTGATCTCTCATCTTACGATTTCTGAGCTTTTAAGGGCAGCTAAAAGTGCGCGGCTGTCTTACTCGCGCATTTCAACTTTTTCGTGTACATATTTATTTATTTATATAATTCATACAGAAACACCAACAGTACACATATTAATTAATACAACTAACACTTATTTATAATTAATACAGTTCTGATATGTGCACCCTTAACAGGTGTTATTTAATTTTATAGGATGATGGAATAAATATAAACAAAAAACAATTTAACTGTTTTTTTTCTATCTCTGTCATCCTATAAAATAACAACACCAAATACGCTTTATACTATTTGCAATGTTATTCTAAAGATAAAGCCCAATTGGTTTTAAAAAAATACACACACATTGTTTTTTTTTTCTTTTGCAATGTTGATAACGTGCGAAAGATATAGATCTGGCCGTTGAGCGCAGCTTTAGGCCAGAGGTACGAAAAAGATGTGCGGTGTGCAAGGAAAAAACAACCAATAGGAGGCGAGGTGAGACGGAATGAAGCGATCCTATTAGGCGATTTTTTCCTCGCGCATCGCTTATTTTCCTCAACATTTTTGGTGGATACGGAGCCTTAACGCATTTAACGCAATAATGCGTTTTGCAATTCCCGGCTGAATTTCCCGGTGCAAGGA
Organism: Agriopis aurantiaria; assembly: GCA_914767915.1. NCBI lineage: Eukaryota > Metazoa > Arthropoda > Insecta > Lepidoptera > Geometridae > Agriopis > Agriopis aurantiaria. The sequence continues at coordinate 12,207,331 of OU611995.1, read as the reverse complement.
ATTCAGTTACGGAAGCGCACCGGTAGTCCCGGCCGATATACTGACCTCCGGCAGTGCGACACAGTTACGTAGTCTATAGCCGTACCACAGATCTCCCAACAGCTTGTACCAAACCCCTTCCACATTCTCTTGTTAACATAATTATGATTGTGTTGCCTTGACAACAGTATCTTCTTAAATACTAAACCACCTGGCCACTTTTTAATTGCATATTAAGACATAATGGCGTATTAAAACTGTTAAGGTAAAATACTTCTTGCTTGATGATTCCATTATGTCGCAATTGTCGTGGCAACGAGCTGACTGAAGACTGGATGGTATCACTCACTTGATTTTGAAAAAAACGTCGTTCTCACAACGGCATAGACTGTATCGGTAAATGTCTTAGTACACCTCTTATAGACCTACAAAACATGCGTTTTAATGGAAAAAGTTCTAAATTTGCATGGACGTTCTTGTCAAAGAGTGTGTGGTTATATCGATGGTATACGGGGCTCCTCGCCGTGCTGTAGTTTTTTTTTCTGACACCTAGTTATTAAATAATACACTATAAATGCGGTCACTGAACAAATGCGTTTGACATCTGCAATAACATTGTAAGGAGTTACGATCAAAAACCTAGTAAACGTAATCAGATTTACTGTTTTTGTTCAGATTTTTGTCACTGTCAGACACATTCTTATAGCGGCTGTACTTACGTGGCTTCCACGAAATGGTCGATCCAGCGGGTACGTGACTGACCATCGCCTCTTACCTTCAATTTGGCCCTGAACTATAACCCTTCTTAATATAATAAAAATGTTATCATCATTTTAACAACCTTTTATCGGATGCTCTAAAAAAGAAATGAACCAACCAGTTTTAACACTATCTTAATAGTATAACACTATAACACTATTTTTAATATAATTAATAATAATATAACACTATTTTTTTTAGGGCAAATGCCTTTATTAACTAAACAAAATACAAGCTAAAACTAACACTACAAATACAGTTAGACTGCCCATAGACTGATACTTGTCTTAGTCCTAGCTGAGAATATTCTGGATAATCCTCACATCCACAGTAATAAAAAACCAGTAAACCACTACCAGTAACCAGTTGTTTCAAAATTCATGGCTGCCAGATAGTGTGATACGTAGTCCGCGACATAAAGTCGTCAGGTTTATCGTAGACGTATTGTGACACTAAAGTGACAGGCATCAAATAGAGCCTTGCCACAGTGAAAACAGTGATGAATCTTGAATCAAGTGGGTACAAAGATAAACAACATTTAAGATTACTCACAAAAAATCGCAGGAAAAATTATCTCAAATTTTAGCTTTAATTTTGATGTTGTTCATAAACATCATGTTTCTTGAATGTTTGAATCTAGAACTATGCAAATCGGAACAAGGTTCAAGAATTTCTAAGAAGAAGGACTTCTGTGTTGCTATGCTATTATCAGGCGTAAAAACTGTGACACGTAGCTGTCAATTCAAGAATCCAGTCTGATTGTGATACGCCATAAAACGAGTGTCATCTCATCGCGGATCCAACACTAGACATTTCTAGCACACCATCTTATTTCAAAGCAATAAGACTCAGATTTTAATGTAAATGTGCTATTGCTAGAAACGTCCGCACTTGGGTGTTTTCTCCGTTACTCTGATTAGCATAATAGTGTTGTTTGTTTATTGATATAAGACAAATTGGTGTGATATATTAGGTTGCTTAACGCTGTCTTTTGCATTAAAATTGTTACGCCCACGTAAAAGATAAATGGTATTTTTGTAAGTATATTCATTATGAGGGAAAATAGACTAAACCTACGTTTTTTATTTTTATTTATGGTAATTTTGTTTCTGGCAATGACTCAGTAAGTGACAGTTAGAATTCTGGTAACATTCAGGCCCAAATACGTTACCTACTTTTATATGCTGATCAGGTGCGACCATTTTTTTCAACTTGCACCTTCATGTTTAGATATTGCCGATTTTGTGAAACATATTTCGATAGGGAAATGACCGTTTCAATGGTTTCTCGTAAATTTTTATACCCGAAGAAGGAAAAATATATTTTTGGGACAGATTCTTGTAATATCGTGAATATTATATTATTATCGTTTTTGGATAAATAGATCCTATAGTCGGAATAAAGATAGCATCATCATCATCATCTATATCTGCCTTTCATATTCCCACTGCTTAGACACATGTCTTCTCTTAAAGAGAGGGAGAGGATAGGTCCTATTCCACAATGCTGGCCCATTGCATGTTGGTGAATGTCATTATATCTTTGAACTTTTTGTGGTTCTTGGACATACCTAACGGTTTGCTCATAAATTTTTTTCTTCACCATTTTGGAGCCGAAGATGAAAATAGCGAAAAATTTTAAATATTTGTGTTGCTAGGTAAACATTTAAAAAAATGGGACTATTTCCTTTTTTTTTTTCATCAGCATTTTGAACAACATTATAAAACCAAATATTGGAACCGTTGGCTCCCCACAAAATCTAGTAACCCCAGAAAGCACTGCATTTTATGTGTATTCAGTTCGTTGCATGCCACTGTGAACATAAAATACACGGAGTATGCTTCGAATATGTAACTCCAAAGGGAAAGGTGAGCCAATATGGGCTCTCGCGATGTCACGTATTGTTTGCTTTGCCGTTTTATTTGCACTTTCCTCGGGCAGTCCGCTTTGACCACGCGACCGCTTTGTTCCTGTTAGGCGGTTTTCGAAGTTTGAACCACAGTTATTTAGTATAGTAGTTGTTGGATTTGTGATTTAACCATTTCAGTTTGACTAATATATAACAAATGTAAAAATAAATAAATAAATCTTTATTTATCTCTTGTTATGTTAAAATAGAATCAGTCTGCATCTTAGGTGATGATTTATTTTAAATGTTTATTGGGGCTTTTCGTGCATTGTTTTATTTTGGTAAAAAATATGTAGGTACCTTTCGCTTAAAGTTTCGACCATGTTGCAATGGCCGTGGTCACGAGCTGACTGAAAACTGCGGATGAATCTGGCGAGAAGAGCTGGTGTTTTATTCTTCTTCCGTCACATTATCTTGAAAATTTGCAGGGTTGTCTCTTGTCTACGACACACAACACTGATTGTATCGGTAACTGTCCTAATACCTACACCGCGGTTTGAACACTTGCTTACTATGGGATTCCACGACGCCGCTAACTTAAATCCATCTTCGACCTATTTATAGCGATTATAACTCAGTGGTTGGCTGGCGCGTTCGAATTTAAATCCGAAAGGTGTGTAGGTTAGGGTCAAATCACAGAAATGGTTTTGTGGCAGAAAACATCGTAAGGAAGCCATAGCATGGTGGTATGCCACTTTCTAATGCCCGCCTGGCTAGCTACAAAGTTATAAATCTATAGCCGAGCACCTAACAGTATGTTCCAGTAGCATACTTGAGAGACAGTTTCCATTACAGGCTAAGTTTATTTACAAACCATCTTCAACCACACCGTCAGTTAACATCAGGTGAGTTGTGGCGAAAAGGCTAGCTAAATTATAATAAACTAGCAACGCACCCCGGCTTCGCACGGATGTAAGTCTTATTTTTTTACACCAAGGGTTACATTAATGGAGATTTAGTAAAGATCCCTATATTTTTAAAATATAATTATAGCCCATGTCACCCGGGGATGATGTTAGCTTCCCAACAGTGAAAGAATTTTTGAAATCGGTTCATTAGTTTCAGAGCCTATTCAATGCAAACAAACAAACAATCAAATCTTTCCTCTTTATAATATTAGTATAGAAAAACAACACAAAACGTAGGTTTCAGGTTCAAAATATTTCAGGAGAAGCGTGTTCTATTTCCTATAGGAAAAAAAAAACAGATTGTTTAAACAAATTAGTTAAATTCCTTCAAATAAATAAACCTTAATAGTATAATACTAAACGTTAAAACAGTAGGTCCTAAATCAGGCCATGATTAACGCAAAGCTGTAACCATCTGTAACTAAACAAGATTTTGGGAACGTTTCCGCGGAGCGCGCGGAAGCAAATATGCCAACTGGGAAGATTCAGAGCCGTAGCGCTACGATGATTTAGAATTTCAGAGAAAACGACTAACATTAATTTTGTAATACTGTGCTTAGCTCAGAGCTGGGTATATTCGGGCTTGCGGCTAAAAGGTAAAACATGTATGCTTGTACTTATGAGCGTATGTAACATGTAGATACGTACGTATGTCTATGTAATTATGTTTACTACCAGGGGCGACTTAAAGTTTATTAGAGTCCAGATAACTAAGTAGTTTGCCCTGAATTGTTACCTCGCGTTATATCTTATCAACCTCTGGACCGCTTCTACTCATTTTAGAGCTTAATAGTTGTATTGTAAATAACAACATCCTTGCAATATTTCATTTATAAAAATTACAAACTCACAAACATATCGTAGGTTTACATAAACGACGAGTTTTGCTTGGTCGAAAACCGTGACAAAATAAGTTCACATTTTCTGTATAGTCTCCTAAAAGTCAAACACATCAACATTATCTACTTTTGTGAAAAGCGTCTATCACTATTTGAAATTTACTATCAACACAAAAGGCACGTCTAGTAAGTTATTCAAGTAGTTCTACTGGGACAGTTGTCCTCACAGTTTCAGACTTATTTTCGAAGTAACTACCACTGAGGGGTTCAAGTTTTTTATTTATTTTATAGGTAGAATTTATATGTTTTATACTGATTTAATTTTGAACTTAATACAGGTTCAAGGAATACTAAATACTGGGAGTAATGGAAACGCTAGCAAACAAAGACTGGTGATAGTATTGGTGTTTGCTGATACAATACAATGTTTTTTTAAATCATTATAAAAAAATACGCAATGCAATGTAAATAAAATATCAGCAAACGCTAGAGGGCAATGAACAATCTGCGCCGCGCGCACGCTTGTCTGCTTTACATTGCTAGTTTGCATAATATTTTTTATTATTAACCTATGCTGTCCCACTCCTGGGCAAAGGTCTCCCCCATTTCTTTCCAGACAGTGCGATCACCCGCCAGACTTAACCACTGTATCTGGAACGTGTCGAGGCCATCGCGCCAGCGTTTTCTAGGCCTGCCTTGGTTTAGCCCTGGCGCCGGGGCAATAGAATACGGCACCGGTAACCCCTGCCTGTAGTAAGAGGCTACTAAAAGGGGACCTCCGGGCTCGGGATGGTCAAAGTTGGGGCTTTGACCATCCACATAAGCGTGCCCAGGGAGAGAACGACAACGTTGTGTGACCAACGTTGTCGTGGGTGGAGGGGCTGAGACAACACGGTTGTCTCGGGAGGAGCCGTAGCGCAGTGCCGAGGGCTCCGGTGCGTTCCTCTGGAGATCTCGGAGCCCTCTTGTCAAGCACTAAGGCTGGTCACCGGGGGGGTTTTAGTGGGTATAATCCCACATAACCTGGCTGCACCCCAATGCAGCAGGGTATCTTTAGAAGATTTCCCCCTCGAAAAAAAAAAAAAAAAAAAAAAAAAAAAAAAAAGGCCTGCCTTGGCTTCTTCGTCCGTTTTCAGGCACCCACTGTGTGATCTTCTGGGCCCATAATGAGCATAATTTTAAACCACAAAAACCACACTAAACTAACATGTATAAGGCAAATGATTATTAGTATTCGATTGTACTTAGATAGTATAATAATAACGTTTCGGTTTCGGGAGCATTTTTTTACGCATGGTATATAAAGGCTTAAGCAGAAATGCAAAACCGATAACCGTTGAGATCTTTACCCTCGCCCTACTATCATATAGACCATAAATTGACAAACGTAGCACAGGACACCCTGAGTAATGATGGAGTACGATGAAAATAAGGCAGCTGGCAGAAGCAAAAATCCAAAGGTCGGGCTAAATAGTTTAGCTTCAGACATGTCTATGTTCAGCAGTGGATTAAAATGAGCTGGCCATGATGATGATAAAAAGTTTAAGCTAGTAAAACAAAATTTATTTTAATACTTACTAACTTTCATCTCCCTGTATTGTGAATAACTAAGTAAATTCGTTTAAGTTAAAAAAATTGTAGTCAAGTATAATAAAAGTCATGGACATTGGCGTTCGTGGAGTTGAAAAAAAAAAATTGGTAGGTAAAAGCTTTTCTATTCTACTTTTGGAATGAATAGGCAAGTTTAGTATTTATCAACGTAAATCCATTCTGAGAGAAGATAATTCAAGTCATAGTTCTCATTGTATTCGCATTCTATCAGATGGTATTATGTGCCTTAGATAATCCATTATTGAAGAAAGCAAAAAGCTCGTAAGTAATATCTTTGTACCCAATATCGATTTCTAAATAAAAATCCTCTTTGATCCTGCTAGGTTTGAAGAGGACCAGGGATAGTATAAAGTATCGGATACAACGGGAAACTAAAAATAGTTTCGAACTCTAAAGGTTTTCAATGTAATAAAAGCGATGTTCAAAGAAAGGGGAGTTTTCCGCTAACAATATTTCGCTTGTGCGTGGGAAAGGGCAAATACCATTATTAGTTTATTGAGTAACTATATAATATAATTTGATAGAGATTTGCCTCATTAGCAAAAGCGTTACCTCTCTTAGGCTATTGATACAATGTTTCAATTTTGAAAAATACTCAAACTTTGGCAAATAATCGTGAGGAAATATTAAATAACATGGTAGTAGGCCCTAGTTTTCTAGTGCTTGGCTATAAAAAAAAACTCTGCTAGCAATAGAAAACTGAAATGTTATTGTTGCTTATAACTACATCAATGAAATATGAGAAAGCTTGCCTGCGCTGATTTATATGTAACTAGCTGAGCCACGCGGTTTCACCCGCATTGTGATGAAAAACGGTGATGATGATGATGAAAAGTAGCCTATGTGTTAATCCAGGGTATAAGCTAAATCCATACCAAATTTCATCTAAATCGGTTTAGTAGTTTCGGCGTTAAATCCAGCCTAACATACTTACACACAAACTTTCACATTTATAATATTAGTGATCATCATCATTTCAGCCGTAGGACGTCCACTGCTGGACATAGGCCTTCCATCGATCTCCAAAAGGCTCTATGCTCGGGGTTTCTCTACGAGATTGAATCCGAAATGAGGAGATCCGTAGACGAACGAAAGTCACCGACATAGCCCACCCGATTAGTAGGTTGAAATGGCAGTGGGCAGGGCACATATCACGCAGAACAGATGGCCGATGGGGCCGAAAGGTTCTGGAATGGTGACCACGGACTGGTAAGCGCAGTGTAGGACGTCCACACACAAGATGGACAGACGACCTAAGAGACCGCTGGGAAACGCTGGATGCAGGCCGCTTCCAACCGGCCCTTTTGGAGATAATATTAGTAATATGTAATTTAATAAAAACGAAACGGGGTAAGAAGTACCGTATGCTCAAAATCACACTGCACAGCTCTTAGTAAGTATAGTTCATAGTTGGTAGTAATAAAAGAACATATATAGGCTCAGAGTAAGTTGAGTTTGTTATATTGTAAACAATCTAATTCGGCGTTAGCTATTTTAATTTTCCAATAACGATTGCATGTTTCAAGCTTACTCAAAGTTACTTTTAGATACTTTTTAATAATAAAACTTTACAGACGGTTAATAAATGTTTATTAGACGTTATAAATAAAACTTTAATTACGGAGTAGACAAAAGTCTGATATGTAATTAGAAGCATACAATTCGGTGAAATTCTAAGTTATTAAATAGTGATGCCTGAGATAATGTTTCGTTAGAATTAGTTTCATTTCGAATAATTAAAAATAATAATATCAGTTATTAAAGATTTCATTGTAATGACAGCAAAAATGTAATATTCTGCGTTTGTTTATTTCTTACTAGCGGTCCGCCCTAGCTTCGCACGGGTATAGATTATAGCCTATGTCACCCGGGGATAGTGTAGCTTCCCAACAGTGAAATAATTTTTCAAATCGGTTCAGTAGTTTCGGAGCCTATTCAATGCAAACAAACAAACAAACAATCAAATCTTTCCTCTTTATAATATTAGTATAGATTACTATTTCAAGTTTATATCAACTAGTAATAGTGTAAAACGGAGGTTGTGGACACTATTTCAATTGTATTTTAGCATAATTCGTTTCTATTTGTCAAAGTTTCATAAAATTTCGAGTGATTAAAGCAACAAACAGCAAGTCTTGGCACTCGGCACGTGGTGCGGTCAACAACTTGACCGTTTTGCACTCAGTTGTGGTCTCAGGAAACGCAAGCATTTCAGCTATGTAAAAGCAGCGGTTACGTCCATGCAATGCTATACGGTTACAGGTAGATTATGTTTAAAGTCCGTAGTATTCTGATTTCTAATGAAATTTAATAGTGATGTGAAACGATGTGTGTCAACTAGCAATTCCTTTAACAATATGTACTGTTTTTTTTGTCTACTATATTTTATCTTATTAATAGAGAAAATAGCTAAGATGAGTTTAAGGGCAATTTTACACAGTATGGTATGATGCGGTTTTTTTAAATGTTTTAAGCTTAAGTTAGGAACATTGTGATGAAAAAGAGCATTTCTTTTCTGAATTTGGATGGCATATTTTAGTTTCATGATTGTTTACAAAGAGAGTGTAAGGCAGTTAGTATTTATATCTGTCTTTCGCAATTTCTTTCTTGCTTTATGCCTTGCGCGTATCCCAGCTCGAGCTATCGCAACTTTGGTCACAACTATTTATACTGGTAACATTTTTTTTTTTTTTTAAGAAAAGTATACAAATAGGATATAACAGCATTTAAAAGCCACTAAGGTGTAGTGGTGGTATTTGACTCTTAATTTTTGTATAACTACCATTTCCTGTGACATTTTCACATATTATTATAATCACCAATTTCATGGTGTGAACAATAAAGAGTTAATCGAATCAATCAATCAATCAATTGTATTGTTATTATAATTTTTGATATATTAGTTAATCTGGTAGGAATTTAAATTTAATAAAGTAATTTTATTGTCTACCATTAGTGTAATTGGTGTTTAAACCGTGCTAATTGAATAAATACAAATACACATACCACGATAACATTGTATTTAAATCGATGAAAATAAGTCATTTTACAATTTGATACATTTTCGTGGGGAGCAGAGACTGCGTGGAACAGTACGTGATCACATTCCAACTTTTTAGTCAATATTTTATTGTGCATTTTTTATATCTCACATAAACCTCCCTCGTTAGAAGCCAGCAGCAAATTAAGATCCCATCTCGTTTTTACTATCGCCTCGAAAAGTATATAACATTTTTTATAACAGCAACATTTTTATATCAACAAGCTGTTTATACTTTCAGTGAGAGCTAGGAATTTACTGTCGACTTGAACCCTACTCCGTTTTACTGCTGTACGTGATGAAGTCTATGCAAATTTGGCTCTTACCCCCTTCAGAATAAAAAGTTTCTAGTAGTCGATCGACGTGAAACGTGTGTTGGTTTTAGTGCACTCGTAATCGTAAAACTGGTCAAGTTGTTATTGTAGTGAAGTGTACTGGCCGAGCAGTGTAAGGCAGTGTTGGAGGTTTCTAACATAAAACGGTATGCTGAAACGAATTGCGTTTGCAACATTTTGTTTAAATAGTCTTGTACCTAACCTCATCTCTACTACGAATAATTATATTTCATGCTTTCGCCCTACTTTTTGTTGTTCTTAGTAACAATTATGAACTTGGCAAAACATATCCACTACAAAATTGTTAATTGTTTACAGTTACATACCTATTTTGTAAAATTGCTTCATCATTATCATAATCAACTAGTCCACTGCCAATCTTAGGCCTTTCTCAAAATACGCTACTCATCCCGATCGTTGGTTTTTTGCATCTAAAGTCTTTACCAGCTGCCAGAGTCAAAAAAAGCTTTATAAATTACTATTTTCTATATTTTTAAAATCTGTACCTGCCTATAGCTTCTCTGTACCAAGGATACCATGAATTACACAAACAATTAAAAATTAACACTAAGATTAAGATCAGATGTCAATTTTTTTTTTAAACATCTACCAGGCCTGAAATCAATACCGGGACCTCTTGCTCATAACTCATAAGGCAATCAAGGCTTACTCAGTCGTCAAATATCATCTTCTGGAAATATTAATAAAAAAGGGCTCCACAGGTTTTCCCTCTATTTTCCTATATTGACGTGGAAAATTGTGCTTTGCTTCTAGAACGTACTAAACCTCTTGCAGTTTTGACGATATATGGGCACTTTTTTCTTGTGGTACCACAGGTTCTATTTCTGAGTGTCGATCGCAAACGGTTAGTTTTTGAACACTGTTGCTATTTATACCGATCGGTGGCACCCTGAATGGGTGATCTTGCTGTCAAGGTGCCAAGGTCTGCTGCCTTATTACGTAGCCCAGACTGGGCTACGTGAAACCCAGCTCAAGCTGTCATGAAGTCTGGGTTTCTTGGAGGCGAAGGCGAATTCCAGAAAAGTGACTTAATAATGCACTGGTCAGATCGTCATTTAAGACTAAGACGTACCCTTACTTTATAAATGTAATGGACATTAATAATTTTAGCTATGATGAACATTATCTGTACTATATACCTAATGTAATTGGCACGCCTTAAATGTTGGATTTAGAGCAACATTATTTGAACTTAAGACCTATCCTGTACCTAATTTCTAGCAAATAAATTATTTTATTTTGACCATGATTTTCTCCCTCCACATTTCCTCTCTGAGCTTTTTGAGATGGTTCACCAGTATTATTTTACTACGCCTTAAGGAGGTCGGAGTCCCGTTAAGGTTATGTACTGTTTAAATCAATTTAGCAAATCCATTGTACTGCACTGGTAGCGTTGCGGTTCTGGAAGAATAACAACTATATTCTTGTAAAAAGTGCTTTAAAACCTTTACGATTATTAATGGGAGAGTGCAGCAATTTACCTTATATGTGTTTGATTATAGAAATTAAAAAATAAATTGACAAAAAAATAATAAGTAAAGCAACTTTAATATTGCTTTATAACATGATGAATGGTTCCTATTACTATCTATGCAATGCATCCTACTTGCCATCTATGCAAAGCCAATGATTAAGCTTCTCAAGCTTTAGTTTTTCGTGTAGTGTGTTCATCACTTAGATCAGGTAAGTTCATCAATGAATTATACACCAGTACTATAAAAATAATACTCATAATCTAGAAATTAGTTACGCAATATTATTTATCCAAAAATGCAAGGTACGCATCATTATCCTTTCTTGTTCCTACTACTGGGATGTAGGCGTTCTCTCAGAGAGAGTGAGAGAAGGATGTGCTTCACCATGCTGGCCCAGTGCATGTTGGTGAATGTCATATAATTATTATGTGTTTGATCTTTTGAGTTTCATTTGGGTTTTAGACTTTACCTATTAAATTAACGTATACTCATTTATTATTGAAGAAATTTAACCTTAATTTGTAGTAAAATATATCTAACTTTTAGAATGCACTTATATCTAGCAAGCACATACATTTGATAGAAATCTTATAATGCTCCTTTAAACGCTTTAAAGTTATACAATTATGTAAAGCAATTCAGGCTCTATTGTATCTGCAATTCTGTATTTAGCATAGTTGCAAAGGATAATACTTACGCGCTTGACTAAAACGAAGTTTTGCGAGGATTACCTCCAGCGGGCTTTAGTAATTCTGACGAAATGGATGAAATGAAGCGAGTCATGGCAACACCGCTTCGTTCGCTCGGCGCGGGGATTTTCTCGGCGTCAGTGCTTTTGGCATCTTATGTAGCCTAAAGTTTAACTTGACGGTTCTGCATCGTTACTTTGAGATCTTTGTTGAAGTTATTTGATTTTATGAGAGATACTAAATTTAGGTCGTACATTACCAAAAAATTTAAGCAAAGTAACAATAGTAAAATAATTGCCTTAACAGGCCGTCTAGGGATGGAAACAATGCCAATGCCTCTTTAATGGCCACTTAAATGGCCTTAAATTATTCACTCGTAATTTGAAGACACCCGATTGTAACTACCTGGGAAAGCCCATTCAGGCAGCACATTCCATATAATTCGTAATAAAAGTGGAATCAAAGTTAAATAAATAAATAAATAATAAATATTTCGGGACATTTTTCACACACGGTCATCTGACCCCAAACTAAGCAAAGCTTGTGATATGGCTGCCAGAGACTGATATACATACATATAAAGTTTTAAAAACATATTGTTACTTAAATTGATAGTAACAACCAGATATAGAACAAACACAAATGTCCATCACATAAATGTTTGTCCTAGGTGGGAATCGAACCCACGCCGCCAAGCTCAGAAGATAGGTTCACTACCAACTGGACCAACGGGCAATCTGAGTTGTCAGTTTGAACTTTTTTTTAAAGATTACAATTACTTTTAAAAAGTTCAAACTCTACTAACTAATAACAAAACTTATCTTGGTACGCGCAGTATATTTCTCTACGGAATACGAGCTCGCTGCTACCCCACAAAGTTGACGCACTAACCGAACCATAATCACCTTTGTCACGTCATTGTAAACCAGATTACAGCGCTGGGACCCGACCAAACCGAACACAATACACCGTACCGAGTAACAAGTCGCCCATGTAAGGTATGAACAAACTAATTTTAAACAAACTTTTGGCGTTTTCGCCACAAACTCTCGCTTATTGTGCCGGTTCCGCGACTCTTGCACGGTTGAGTTGCGAGCAGTAACGGAAGTATTGAAAAGCTTTTCTTTATACACATGCATAAGCCACACATACAAACAAGCGTTGGGCCATAGTTGTGCGTTGGGTTGCGCTTCAAAAAAATTCAACCTTAACCACCTATTAATACGGCATAAATAAAGAGACGCGTTGCTCGACGGCTGATGCTGTGAGACACACTTCCGACTTTTTAGTTTCGTGTCGTGTTAAAAGAACACCAAAGTTGAAATAGCGTTGAAAGAGAGTAAGTACAGTTACTTTACTTCACGTTCGCACCTACTATTAAGCGTGTCTTGCCATCTATGCAAAGCCAATGATTAAGCTTCTCAAGCTTTAGCTTTTCCTGTAGTGTGTTCATCAATGAATGATACATCTGTATTATTCTATAAAAATAATACTTAGAACCTAGAAATTAGTGACGCGATATTATTTATCGGGACCCGGGTACGTCCTCAAACTGCGACCAAAACCATCAGAGGATGGGCAGCAGCATCCTCCTACTTTTTTTTTTTTTTTTTTGTTGTTCCACCTGTTCTTCCCCCAACACAAGTCGGGGAACACACGCAAGCTGAACATGTTGCTTACGCAGTTTTCTGTTTTTTAAACATTTATTTGGCCAATTTAGATAGCCATAATTATGCAATATTGTCAGAAGAATAATAAAACATGAATAGATAGATAAATAAATGTAATGTAATATCTCTATTTATTTTAGAGTGTAAGTATAAAATAAAGGTTAAGTTTTTTTTTTTCTAAATACATGTTGTAAAAATATATCTAAATAACTACAGTACAATACATTTCTTCGTAAGTGTTAAGCATTTTTTTTCCTTATTTATTTCTATTATTTATTCATATTAAGGTTATTTATTCTACTATACATCCTCCTACTTTAATGGTGAAACCTTCTGCGATCCCCAAGCCGCCTGCCAAGCGTGGAGATTAGGGCAAAATAATTTTTCAAAAATAAAAAATTATTGGTGTTATGCCGCTTGACGAACCGGTGCCGTCAGATTGTAAAGCACACGTGCTACCTCTTGCTCGGCCACCATCATCATCATCATCATCATCATTTCAGCCGTAGGACGTCGACTGCTGGACTTAGATTAAAATATATTAAAAATAATATTATAATTTATATTAATATATTAATAATAATATATTAAAATATATTAATAATATTAAGTATATTATTATATATTTTCGCACTATATCATGACATTTTGAGACAATATTTGCAGGAAAACTTAGCGCGTATCTCACATTTCACGTCCAATGTTCCATACTGTGTTTTTCAGTATTAAGGCGACTCTTGGTAGATATTCACCATGCTTCCAAAACTTTGATACATGGCCTGGCTATAAAACGCAGTTACGCTCACTCTCGCCGTATGTATTGTACAGTTGGGGACATTGAGAGTGAACACGCGAATGTGGAATAAAAACGTGTACGGATTACTCCTACGTTTTGTAAATGGAGGCTCGTAATATTCACGTTTACGTGACCCTGTAATGTAGAGCAGAAGTAATTATATGAATATTTTTAGGGTTCCGTACCAAAAGGGTAAAACGGGACCCTAATACTAAGCCTACATTGTCTGTCTGTCTGCACTCAAAAAAAAAACGACCGACAAAGGTGCTAAATTCCTTTGTAGACTTTTTTTTGTCCTCCTGACATAGCTTTTTGTCGCTACGTCTTAGGAAACTTAAACGCCACCTCATAGTATTTTTTGTCGAATGGTTTTTTGTCACTGCGACTAGGCTCCCGCGAACGTGGAGTCAATGCTTATTTTTATTTTGTTGCTACGACATAGGAAGTAGTCACTACGACAAAGGAGGTTGTCACTACGACAAAGCAGCCTTGAAAATCGGTAACGGCCCAATGTGTGCTTGTACGCTGTTGCAAAGGCAACTTTAACAAAATGACAGAGTATTGTTTTACAACACTATTGTAATTTTTTACCATATACGCGGCGACAAAATTCATTTATAACTTTGTCTCTACGACGTAATTCGTTAACAGGAAAATGGATGCTTTAACGCTGGTGCAAAAGCAACTTTAACAAAATGACAAAATATTTTTTTCTCTACATTATTGAATTTTTTTACTTTGACGTGGCGTCTAATTTCATTTATAATTTTGTTACTACGACATAATTCGTTAACAGGAAAATGTAAGCTTTAACGCTGGTGCTAAAGCAACTTTAACAGAATGACATAATATATTTTACAACATTATTGTCATTGTTTACATGTACGCGGCGTCAAGTTTTATTTTGATTTTGTCACTACGACATAATTCGTTATTAGGAAAAAAACATACAGTCGAATTGATAACCTCCTCCTGAAGTCGGTTAAAAATGTATGCTTGAACGCTGGAGCTTATAAATAAGATACTTTAATACATAATGACACAAAATGGTCAAAGCCGATCATCATCATTATTATCTCAGCCGTATTAAGACTTTCACTGCTGAACATAGGCTTTCCCCATTGAGTTCCATAAAGACCGGTTTAAGCGGCTAGCCTCCATAGCGCGGTCTTGCGGTTATTATTAATTCGTCCGTCCACATTGTGGGTGGACGTCCTACGCTGAGTTTGCTGGTCCGTGGTCTCCATTCGAGAACTTCACAGCCCCATCGACAATCAGTACTGCGTGCCCTGCCCACTGCCACTTCAAGTTGCTAATCCTCTGGGCTATGTCAGCGACTTTCATTCCTCTACGGGTCTCCTCATCGGTCAGAAACTTATCTATATAGATACGTACAAAACACCTAAATTATTTGAATAGCAATATTTGCTCATTCTAGTAGCATGGAAAACACCGTCAAAATCTTATGTATTGACTCATTGGCGGATCCAGGGGGGGGGCAAGGGGGCCATGGCCCCCAAAACCCCCAAAACACCTAGCAATTCCATACATTCGACTCAATTTTCAATTTCGTTCCTTCGAACCTTGTCAGAATGCCCCCTCCCCCCTCCCCCAAAATGAAATCCAGAATGCCCCCCCTCCCAAAATGAAATCCTGGATCCACCCTTGTAATTGACTCAAATATATTGAGAACGAAACTTATGTATACGTGCAAAACGCCTACATTATTTGAATAGCAAAACACCCGCATCAAAATTATCTCAAAACAAATGTGAGGCATTTTTGTCGCACAGTAATTTATTTGTATTATTTTATGGGTTTCCCATAGAAGATTCATGTTTTTTTACATTTAGGTACGCAAGTACTTGAGCAGAATTACGTCAAGTAGGTAAGCAAGTACTTACTTGAGTACTAGACCGTTGGTAGGTATCATATTTTATGGGTAGGTACATAATATGAAGCTTAGTTTTTGCTGGGGCGGTGAGTGGCCGTTCTGTCGTATATAGTACTAACTATTCGGTATTCTGTGGTAAACCAGCCTTTCAAAATAAGTTGGCCGTTCCATAGTTATAAAAATACCTACCTATAGTAAATTGAAAAAATTCTAGAAGTGTATTTATGTAATAGCATAGATAAATATATTATAATAGTACACCTACACTGTACACCTATAGATAAATAGATAATGGAAAAGATTTTCACAAAGTACTTTGTCTTTGCTGCGTAAAGCAAATCAGTCAAACGACAAAGCCCTCTAACAGGTTCACACTTGTTTTGTTTTTTTTGTTGACATTTCCATGAGCGGGTTTTGTAGTGTTGCCATAATGGGCTTGTTACTCTTTCTGAGCAGAATTTATTGGTCTTTAGGAACCGTCTCACTATGCCAACGCGTTAACATTGTGCACTATCATTTTATAGTACCTAGTAAGAGTAAAATTTAATAATTCAATGAAGATATAGGTCGAAGCATCTGCACTATGTTTATTTTTAGGGTTTCGTACCCAAATGATAAAAACGGGACCCTATTACTAAGCCTACGATGAAAATGTGTATATGAATTTCTAGTGTAATTCCGCTTCTACGTCGTTTTGAGTACAATAAAGATTTGGGACAAACTATTTTACTCCATAGATATTTGTGATGCTAATTTAAACCTAACCTGACATAAATATTAATTACATAAAAAAGTAAAATTAACCTAACCTGAAACAAATTGTAATTAAATCTGTAACAAAAAATTCGTTTTAACAATTTGTACTAATGATAATAATTTAAAAAAAATTGCCTACGATGTCTGTCTGTCTGTCCGTCCGTCTGTTTGTCCTACCTATTAACGGCAATATCTTTCGAACCGTAATAGCTAGACAGTTGAAATTTTCACAGAGTATGTAACGTGACGGCGGATTAACTAACAAATAATAAAAAACGTCAAAAAGTAAAAACGAAAGGGGGGCCCATACAACAAACGTATTTTTAAACGTATTTTTGTATTACCTCTAAAAACTAAACGTAAAAACTATAATACGTACAAGCGTCAAACTTGATACGATTGTAGTACACACTCTAAAGTATAACACCAAATAATAAATAAATGGCCAAGTGCGAGTCGAATGAAATGAAATGAAATTTCTGTTCATTACCAAGTTATTATACTCGAGCGCCTGTAGCAAACTGCGTAGCAAATTACTCCGACGATTGGAAGGCGTTATAATAACTGGTAATTCGGTTACTTGAACAACCTTATTGTATTTTGTGGTAGTACGGAATCTTCAGTGCGTGACTCACACTTGGCCGATTTTATTCCTGTAAACTCTGGCTAAATTTAGATTTTTACGCCCATAAACTTTGGAGAAAACATTTTTTGCAGTTGTTATTGTTAGTTTTTTTTAGTTTTACCACATAGAGAACAGTACCTTTAAATTAAAAAATATTGTATTATCAACCATTTATATAATCTGTTCAAATCGACAGTTTTCGACAGACCTGAATAACGCAGGAACTACCTATAATCTATATGAAAATATATATAGGTATAACTATATCCTGCGATAATTAAGTGTAAAATGTATTAAGGTGTGATAATATAATAATTACAAAGGCGGACAAAAGGACACCGGTATCTCACCTGAGATGGGATCATTGACATTATTACCTTGTTATAATACGGAACCCTAAATGAGACTATGGTTTAAGTAGGTCAACGTTACAAAAACTTCCCACCTTACAAGTAGGTGATTTTATGCTAATTTACTGACAAAGTAATTTATGCGAATTTAAGTCGCAAATTATTTGGCGGTTTAGGCTTGGCAATACTGAACACTGAATAGACGTTGATCGCCATATTGCATATTGTATTGCGGCCTCCGCTAGGAGTAATAGTGTTCGCCAAAGAGTACTTTTTATATACTGATTAGGTGTTCGCGGCCGTACTTACCGTACTGGTAAGTACGGCCGCAAGCGTATCGTAACTATAAAATTTTAGGCTGTGCTTATAGTTGATTTATACAGTTATTATAGCCGCTGTGGTTAATTTTAACAAAACAGTTCAACGCCAACTTTTTTCGAGTCTTGTACGTACCTACTCGCTTCGTTGAGAAGTTTGATAGGTATCTTGATTTTCAATGAATGATTTACGATTATTTCTAATATCAGCCGGCTTGGAACATCTTTTTGACCATCTAAGTGGTAAGTACTTTACACTAATTATTATCACTCTATTAACTTTAGTACTGTTGTTCCGATCGTTGTAATATTTTGTGGGCAATCGTTTGTACCGATACAGTTTTAATTTTTAATCTAATGTACCTAACTCGCAGACGTTAGACCATGCACTGATACCTATAGATATGTTGTTCTCTCTACATGTTTTAGAACCACATTATGACATCATATTTTCATGTTTTTGTTGTTTCGTGAATGCTCTCAAAACAAATGGGGTCATGTAATGTTTTAAATACCTAATTTGCAATGAAAAATATTTCTATTCAATAAACATAATTTGTACATCTATTCCAGTGGTTCCCAATCAGTTTTTTTGCGTACCACTGCTAGAAAGACCTCAAACTCGCGTACCCCTCGAGCTCGGCTCAAGCACACCAAATCCATTCGGTATGGTGCAGATTCAGCTTGTGAGGATCAGTAAAGTATGAAATTCTCTGAAAGATAGAAAGACCACCCGCTGTATGCAGTCCGTTGGATGCAGATGGACTATACAAACGGACTGCATAATGTGTGACGTCTTTTATAGAATTGTGTACTTAACTGATCCTCACAAACTGCGTCTGCACCGGACCGGACTGCAACTGGATTTGGTCCACTCTAGCCTTTATTGCAGGAATTATAAATAAAAATTGAAACACCGGGATACTGATAAAATTATCTTAGTCAAGATATTGCCCCGCGTCGCCTACCCCTTGATGCAACTTCGCGTACACCTGGGGGTACGCGTACCACTAATTGGGAACTACTGATCTATTCGAATGAAAGTGGGATAATCAACTACACATAACAGCGTTATCTTTAACATTATGTGTGGCGTGTCTTCGACCAAAATAAAATGAATGCAAGGACCCAGAAGAAGTGAATTTTAACCGCTATCTATTTTTTGTAATAAATGTACTGTATATGGTTATACCTAATTAGGTGTTGAAGTATAATATGTTCAACGATTTTGACAAATTTTTACTGAGCAAGTTCAATGGATATGGTCCGTCCATTCATTTTATCTTGGTCGAAGAGGTGTGTGGCTTTGCTTGTGCCTTTAGAGTAAATTCTTGCATTTCACTAATTTCCAGATCAGGGGATGGAAGTAAAATATTTATTACTAGCTAATGACAACGATTTAAAAGACCTGGCTTTTCGCATGGTAGATAAAATAAAACTGCGGAATGCTATTAAAACATATCAAAAGGTTTGTACCCACTTTGTCTGGCTTGTTTGTGTACATGTATTTTTTTGTTTGTATGTTTTGTTTTGGTCTGGCTTGTGTCCCATAAATAGGTGTCCCAGAAGTTGACGTCAATCCGAAAAAGGTTCATAGTCGTAGTACACATCATTATTAACATATTTTACTATGCGACCAACCAAAAAAAAACAGTTGTTTCGTTTGTTTTTTTTTTCACTATTTAATTTTTGTTCCCATACTAAAAGTGTTATTAAATATATTATGTATACTATATACTAGCTTTTCTCCACGGCTTCAACCGCGTTTTGAACAAAACCATAGCCTATATAGGTATATCACTAAGGGATAGTGTAGTTTACGTTACACACAAACTCAACTTTATCTCTTAACACCTCTTAACCGTAAGTCTACACTACTGTGATATTAGTGTAGACTTACTGTAGACACCAATTTTATTAAGTTCATTCCCAACTAGCAAAAAGTGATCTTATACTTATAATTCGTTTTTTTTTCGAGACCTAATGCATTTAGAAGTAGACTTATACCGTCTTACAACAAAAGATTTAAGAACGCTTTAGACATGTGTTTAGCATATTTTTCGCAGTGAAACAATTGCTAAACACATGTCTAAAGCGTTCTTAAATCTTTTGTAGTAAGACGGTTTGTGTTGCATAATAGAGTAGTAAAATAAATAAAATACTTAATGTAAACTTTTTTTCAGTGCCATGTGACAGTTTAATATCTAAAGAAGCTAAATCTTGTGCTAAATCTACACCGTCGCTCCACTCGTATTGCTCTGTGGCTAAGCATGGTGGTGTTAGAATTCCTAGATGTCGATATATTTTTGACAAAAGAAGACTTATATTTACTTGAAGGATATAAGACGTGGCCGTGGAAAAATACCCACTTTTTACTAGCTGAAAAATGCTATGAATGCCTATTTTCACACAATTCTAAGAAGCCGCAACATTTTACTCTTTTGGGCCATGAAATTAAACTTTTGCTGAGCATTGATTTTTTCTGGTGCCAGAATTGTTCTATTCAAGCTGTTTACGATCATTTTCCACCAGATGAATGCGAATTCTGTCACCCGTCTAAGCTAGGTAATCTATCTGTTTTTAAAATAATACCTGTTAGGCACATATAGGTATGTCTGGCTCATTCTCTAGTTTAGTTAAGAACCTTCGGTTCATGCCAGTGGTGTTTGTGAATTATGACAGACCAAAATACTTTTAATTTAATGCGCATTGTTTGTAAGATAGGGTTTTGATACTTGGGCTTATACCACATTTCCATTACCATTTTCCACATTAACATTTTCTCTTCATTAAAATTTCTTAGGCTAACCAATTAATTTAAAATTACTTATTGTTACTAAATTTGTTTACAAATATGTTTTTAACATAATAATTTTATTATAATTGTATTTTAGGCTGACCTGGACCCCATTCCTCTCTCGCCTGCTTCTAATGTTAGCGATGAAGTTATTATAAGTTCTCTGCCGGTGAGTAAAATATTTTGTTTGGATTTCCCTCCTAACAGAAATCTCGTTAAAGCTCATTATTTTGTTTAATTTTCTGCCCTTTAAAGACATATTTTTAACCTAACTTACACAACTTAGCATGGGCAAATCTTGTTTTTTTTTTTTGGTACTTTCTTAGTTTCATGTAATCAAGGACAAGGACCGCAGGGAAACGCTGGATGCAGGCCGCTTCCAACCGGCCCTTATGGAGATTAATGGGGGAGGCCTATGTCCAGCAGTGGACGTCCTATGGCTGAAATGATGATTTTGATGATGATGAAGGACATGCCGTCAGTCGAAAATAGAAAGATTTTTGCGACTTTTATTTTCAAAATGCATACCATGTCCATGCAATGTTGTGTGAAAAGTAGCCGCTGCTGTTAGACCTTAAATGGTGTTTTGTAATACGGAGTTTACCTTGTACTAGTTAACTGGCATATTTTTACTATATGTTTTACTGTTCGTGTTTTTTTCATAATTATTCATTTATAATGTCTTTCAGGATACGTTTTGTTACCAGCCAGAAGCCACAACTCCTCTTTCTGTGTGTGATCTGGATGATGGAAGTAAAAGGATTAACGTGGCATCGTCAGAGCCGCGTCAGAGTAGCCCTATAAGCACTACACCATTGAATGTCAGAGATGACAGCACACAAAATACTTTGACAGTAAGCACATTCTTTATGAAAGTATGAGTAGTTTTTTATGAAATTAAGAAATGAAATAGTTTGCTCATTTGATATCATCTTACAGAACTCATAAATGGCTGTATATCTTATTCACTATTATGATGGATAACTGTTTCAGGATTGGGTTGAAGAAGAGTGGCAATTTATTCAAGAAATTGGTCCTCTCGAAGACAAAAAACCACTCAAACAATTGCTAGAAGTCACCACATTCGGAAGGTCCTTGCTGGAAAAACAGGCGGAGCATCTTACTACCAAAGAGCGAAAAATTCTGGTACAGTTAATTGTGGAGCACCAACTCCGAATATTACCAAGTGTCAGTGACACTATACGACAAGAAGTGTGGTCCAGCTGGGCTAAAGAAATATGCTCACTATTTAAAGGAGAACACCCTGATATTTATTATATACCATATCGTGCCACTGAGCGGCAAGCCTTGCCTGCCTCCGGCTTACTACACAACCGGCTTATCACCCACCGTCGTTTCCTAAAGCCAAAGTGCCATAAAAGGAGTAGCAGCGGCAACACCAGCCCCAGTAGTGAGAAATCAACTGAAAAACGTGTGCGACCTCTTCCCCGTCATTCGATTAATGATCCTGATGATGAAGACTCCATCAACAATGATATTGAATGGCTTGAAGGATCTTCATCGCCTTTCGATTTAGTTTTGAAGAAATGGCAAGCTACACATAAGGCCAGGGAAAAAAACCTAAAGGAAAAGTCGATCGATGAATATTTGCAGCAGTTTCCTGCCTTGCGTTTGCCAGCTGGTCACGAATTGGTAAGTGAAAACTTAATATCTAGTAATAATCTAATTTGTTGTTGGTTTTTAAAATTTTGATTATAATTATTGTTTTCTATGTTTTAGTTGGTGAGCGATTTTGAAAAAAATTATCCTCGGGCATCAGCTAGCTTTGACGAGAATTTTCCACTCATCAAAAGGAGACTTTTGGAGATGCTCATAAATAAAAGTACACAAATAAGACCTGAATCAGCTGTCTGCGACCTGCTAGACTTGGCAACTGGTAAATTTATTTTATTCATTCTTATGATGCTTTCATGTATTGATGCACATATGTGGGGGGTATGTAAACTAATTTGTAAGCATTAAGTTTTGAATAAGCACAAAAACATTATATGTAGCTACAAATTCGTTTACATAACTACACATACATTACATATAATATCACTAAAAAGCCCGTTTTAAAAAAGTGATTATAATTATTTTTCTTTTTTCAGCTGGAGAGGAGCAAGGAAGTGTTGCTGCGCTGAGGTGCATTCCATATTTGGTTAAACAAGTGCCCCCCGTACAAACAAAGGCCAGAGGAAAAAAGTGGAAGCCTTCTCGCATTGAACTGTCACAGGCGTTCATCAGCTATGTTACTTCACCAGGAGACATTGAAAGGTGTATTGATGATCGCATAACCCGAGCGCAAGATAAAGGTATTTCCTTGGGTCCATACATAATTGCGGTGGGAGCCTCCTGGTCAAATATTGTACAATATGAAGTTGTGGTAACGAAGAGCGTGAGGTACCAGTTCTCCGACATTAAAACTGCACTCACTACTGCCTTCAAAATTTATTTTGCTTTAGATTTTGAGTACGCTGGAGATGCTGCCCTGTGTTGGATGTTTGTGCAGCGGGCAATCTATAAAATTGTTACTAAGTTTGATGCCGTTTACCACAAAAGTGTCACCTTAAGAGAATTGATTCAAGATTGCGAACGGACATCTTCACTATAAACTTTTGCTACCTAGGTGTAGTTACCGATTTGTCGGATTGAGTTGCTTATAAGAGCACCGACCAAATAAGTTGACATCAAAATCTTCAAACAATAGGCGGAATATGACGTTAACCACCGCAAGGAGACATCAACTCAAGTTGAATGATGTATTTCTTAGAGAAAACTTAAGTTGCGAATTGTCTCATGGCGTTCCAACTAATGTTAGTGAGATTGAAGGACATGTACTTGCTCAGGAATTTGGCTGGAGTAACTTAAGCAAAATAAAAATAGTTTCATGGGCTACAGTATCTTCAGCACAGTTTAAAGAAAATTCTATAATTGTCAATAAAATAGAATCAGATAATGTTCACTTTGCATGGATACGCACCGTGTATGTATACGATTGTAAACAATTAGCCTTTAAAGCTCAACAATTAGAAACTATTACATTTGATGACCATTACTATGCATACCAAGTGAATGTTCCTGATTATGAGTTAGCAACAATATATATTAAATATGAGGGACTTCAGCATCGGTCTCCATGTAATTTTGTGGTTATTGGCTATGGTACTCCTCCTGAAAGCTATGTTATTTTGAGGAAGCCGCTTTAAAAGAGTATTAGCATATTACTATAATAATTATGTAATTTTTGTTGTTAACTCGACTCGACGTTTATTCGTCGAGTTGTCTAATTACTATTATTTAGTTACTTGTAATTTTGTCATTATTAGCTGATACTCCTCGTGAAAGCTATGTAATTTTGAGAAAGTCGCTTTAAAACAGTATTAGCATATTACTATAATAATTATGTAATTTCTTTGTAATAATTACTGTTGTTGTTAACTCGACTCGACGTTTATTCGTCGAGTTGTCTAATTACTATTATTTAGTTACTTGTAATTTTGTCATTATTAGCTGATACTCCTCGTGAAAGCTATGTAATTTTGAGAAAGTCGCTTTAAAACAGTATTAGCACATTACTATAATAATTATGTAATTTCTTTGTAATAATTACTGTTGTTGTTAACTCGACTCGACGTTTATTCGTCGAGTTGTCTAATTACTATTATTTAGTTACTTGTAATTTTGTCATTATTAGCTATGATACTCCTCGTGAAAGCTATGTCATTTTGAGAAAGTCG
Organism: Agriopis aurantiaria; assembly: GCA_914767915.1. NCBI lineage: Eukaryota > Metazoa > Arthropoda > Insecta > Lepidoptera > Geometridae > Agriopis > Agriopis aurantiaria. Next base: position 12,182,821 of record OU611995.1, on the reverse strand, counting down.
CTTTAAAGCAGTATTAGGATATTACTATAATAATTATGTAATTTCTTTTTCGTCGAGTCGAGTTATTATTATTATTTAGTTACTTGCAATTTTATCATTATTAGCTATGATACTCCTCGTGAAAGTTTTGTCATTTTGAGAAAGTCGCTTTAAAACAGTATTTTTAGCATATTACTATAATAATTATGTAATTTATTTGTAATAATTACTGTTCTTGTTAACTCGACTCGACGTTTATTCGTCGAGTTGTCTAATTACTATTATTTAGTTACTTGTAATTTTGTCATTATTAGCTGATACTCCTCGTGAAAGCTATGTAATTTTGAGAAAGTCGCTTTAAAACAGTATTAGCACATTACTATAATAATTATGTAATTTCTTTGTAATAATTACTGTTGTTGTTAACTCGACTCTACGTTTATTCGTCGAGTGGAGTTATTACTATTAATTAGTTACTTGTAATTTTGTCGTTATTGGCTATGCTACTCCTGATGAAAACTATGTAATTTTGAGGAAGCCGCTTTAAAACAATATTAGCAGATTATTATTACTATTATTTGCAATAGTTGTTTAGTAGGCCCCTTATTTTGTATGAACAATCATTATTATTATTTAGTTTCTTTATTAATATAAGTGTTTTTCAATGTAAGGCAAATTATCTTTACTTAATAAAAGTGTCTAAATCGTCTTTCTGATTTTAATTTTTGTTTTAGTTTAATTGGTCTGCGTTCCGTCAAGTAATTGTCACAATGGCGTCCTGGGATGCTTAGATGCGAAGGGTGTGAGGTGTCTCAGATGGCTAACACAGGAGGTCTAAGGTGACTGCGTGTTGCTGTCTCTACGTGAAAAGTAATACGTCCCTTCTGCCACAAAGGTATTTTGTGTTTGCGTTTCCTCAAACTATGACATAGCTACAACATAAGTGCCCCCCCCCTGGCTCCCACAATCCTCTCAGGTCGGGTGCGCAGTTCCGATATGAAGTACTATTATTGGTATGTGTGAAACTGTCCAAATAAATTGCGTTGAAGTTTTAGTTTCAAAGCTTTACAGCTTCACACAAGCCCATAATAATGCTTCACATCGGAACTGCTCACCCCAACTTAGAGGGTTGCGGGGAAAAGGAGGAGGAGCACTACGTTGTAGCAATGTCATAGTTCGGGAAACGCAAACACAAATGCCTTTGTGACAGAGACGTATTACCTTTGACGTAGGGACAGCACAACACTGTCACAGTGACAATGCACCTTAGACGTAAGGACAGCATAACACTGTCACAGTGACAATGTACCGTAGATGCAGGGACAAAATAACATTGTCACAGTGACATCGTACCGTAGACGTAAGAAAAGTATAACACTGTCACAGTGACCATGTACCGTAAACACAGAGACAGCATAACATTGTCTCAGTGACAATGCACCTTAGACGTAAGGACAGCGTACACTGTCGTAGTGACAAAGCCAAATAGACGCAGGGACAGCATAACACTGTCACAGTGACAATGTACCGTAGACGCAGGGACAGCATAACATTGTCAGTGACAATTTACCGTAGACCTAAGGACAGTGTAACACTGTCACAGTGACAATGCACCGTAGACGCAGGGACAGCATAACACTGTCACAGTGACAATGTACTGTAGACTTAAGGACAGCATAACACTGTCAGTGACAATGTCCCGTAGACGTAAGGACAGCATAACACTGTCAAGGTGACAATGCGCCGTAGACGCAGGGACAGCATAACACTGTCACAGTGACAATGTACCGTAGACTTAAGGATAGCATAACACTGTCTATGACAATGTCCCGTAGACGTAAGGACAGCATAACACTGTCACAGTGACAATGGACCATAGACGTAAGGACAGCATAACACTGTCACAGTGACAGTGTACCGTAGGCGGAAGGAAAATTTGCAAGGTCAAAAGAGCTTTGACGGGGTGACAAAAGGCCGTGTAGCTGCATGCGTTTAAATTTGCTCTGCCGCTCCGTTCAATGTCTTCAAACGGCTCCCATTTGTATAGGGATTGTTGTCACCACGACAAAAAATTTTTTTGAGTGTGTCTGTCCGTCCTAACTTTAGAAGGCTGTATCCTTCGAACCGTAATATAATTATAGCCACTTGACATTTTCACAGAACATGTAATGTTATGGTGGATTAATCGAAAAATTATTAAAAAGTTAAAACAAAAGGGTCCCAATACTAATATATTATAATAAATACAACAAACGTATTTTTACCGTATTTTTGTATTAGCTCTGATGTAAACACGGTAACACATATACCGTGGCATATCAAACTTGGCACGATTATAGTACACACTCTATAGTATAACAAAAAAATAATAAATAATGGCCAAGTGCGAGTCGGTGATAAATTTCTGTTCATTACCAAGTTATACCTGTTAATTTCGTTATTGAATTTTGTGGTGGTACGGAGCCCTCGGTGCGTGAGACCGATTCGTACTTGGCTGGTTTATTTTAAGTATAAAGATAATGAAAACAATTCTGGATTAAAGATTATTATATCGGCCTGACGTGTCCGTCAAATGCATGTATAAAAATCAATTGCAAAACAGCTAAACTCAAAAGAGCCATGATTGTTTTTTATTGTTTCAATATGGGGGTGGTTTAAAAGAATAATAAAATTGGAAAATTTGCAAGATTTATAGCGCTTTTTTCTATTAAAACTTGGACAGGACAACGTTTGTTGAGTCAGCTAGTGTACTATAATAATGACGACCTACTAAGGCGAGGTGGTGGTACAACGCAAGATTATTTAGTAACTAACTAGTGGTCCGCCCCAGCTTCGCACGGGTATAGATATATAGCCTATGTCACTCGGGGATAGTGTAGCTTCTCAACGGTGAAAGAATTTTTCAAATTGGTTCAGTAATTTTGGAGCCTATTCAATGCAAACAAACAAACAATCAAATCTTTTCTCTTTATTAAATTAGTATAGATAAAAAAAACTGAGCAAAAGTATTTTTTTTAACGTTTATCTATTTAAGTCCACCTACACTGTGTACCATCAATACAATTTATCAAAACGTTAAACAGGAATAAAAATATAACTAAATGTCACAATAATTCCAGATGAAGACAGCATGCAATTATATTAAGCGATAAAATAAAATAATTATAATTATTTAATAAAACGTTCTCAAAGTGCTTTTGGGTCACAATATCTTAATTGTTATTAGTTCAGTTTGTGAAACCAAAAGTGTAGGTACCTAAGTAGGTACCCAATATTGCGCTTCGATGTCACATGGCTCGGATCGAATTTTATTTCAACCCAGAATGGAAGCTTGCTGTATTTTCTATGCGTACAATGTCGACTACCCTATTTTACCGGTTTATAGAGTTCTGTATTTCAAAAGGAAAAAACGGAACCCTTATAGGATCACTTTGTTGTCCGTCTGTCCGTCTGTCAAGACCCTTTTTCCCAAGAACGCGTAGAGGTATCAAATTGAAATTAATGTCAAATACTCAAATCTACGGTTTCTTTTAGCTGTGAAAAAATCAGACTTGTAAGTCAACGCGTTCAAAAGATATGACCGTTTATAACGGATATTTCCGCATATTTTGCGATTTCACAAGGAAATCAAAACCCATAGGTTACTTTCCGTTCACCTAGAACCATGAAACTTAGCAAGAAGCGAGTTCTTATATCACAATATAATATTATAAAAGAAAAAATCTGAAAGTTGTTAATTTGAAATTACATCACATAAAAAAGGGTTTTGTTATTAGAAACTTACATGTAGTTGGTATGTATGGGAGCACCTGTTTGCCAACTACAAAGTTAAGTTTGTCATTCGATATTTCAATCTTTTTTAACCCTTTTTTCGTCAAGATACTATTATTATTATACATAATATTATTATTTTTGGACGGAACCCTCAGGGTGCGAGTCCTACTCACACGTGTCCGGTGTCACACTTTTTTTTTTCCAAGTAATCGTCTCCGTGCTGGCTACACGGTCCAATTGTTTGCCAATGAAGTTCGGCCGGGGTGGTTGATTTTTGAACGTTTTCTGGGCACCTCTATGGTGCATCATGGTGGGACACAGAGAATCAACTACTTAGTGTTGAAATGCCGTTATTTGGGAGTTTTGATTGATTGATTGATTAACTCTTTATTGTTCACACCATTGAATTTGATACAGAGCACAACAAGTGCTTTAAAATCTATGCTAAAAACAAAACCAAAATTTATGATTTGCCATCATGACGTCTGAATGATGCAACACGCGAGCAAAATGCTGGCTTCTACTTTGCTGAAAGGCTGAGCATATTATATTGCCATACAAAGTGGTAATGGAGCGAGAATTTCTGGAAGAATTTCTATTGGTAGCAGTCTATTAGATTAGTTTTAATTTGATTTAAGTTGTAAATTTAGGTAGTTCTAGTTTTTTTTAAACCATTTACGTATAATTATTTTCTGAAATTAGATAAATTATACAAGCCCATATAAGATAAATATAAGAGCTCTGAATAAAAGTGATCAAAGTGAGAATCGAATCAAAGAATGTCTTTCAAAAGAACATCAAAAACATTGAAAATTTCTTAATATTGATTTTAGAACGTCTAACATAAAAGAAAGAATCCAAATTATTTCCTTTTCAAAAAAAATCATATGCTTATGTATGTTGTGCTTACGTAATATTGTAGAGCTTTTCATCTCTGTTCTTTTGATTAAAGCTCCCACGTTAGAGGAAATTATGTCAATCAATTGACTTATCAGAATTTTGAGGTGGGTCAACCCAACCGTTTCTCTGAGGATGAAATGCCATTTAAATTCAGGATCTTGAGCAATCAATTTGATGAGATCTCCAAGGCTTTTGGTCAAAGCGTTCCGATGGGCTTGCGGCCGATTTCAGTTTGATAGTAAGCCCTTAATGCTCCTTGAAATTCTCATCAAATGTTTCGCTGTTTTCAATACTAAGTAGGAATTGTAATTTAAATAGATATTGCATAAGTCCTTTTTAATGACTAAGGATCTGTCCTGTTTATTTTAAGAATTTTTGAGGAAGCATATGTAAAATGTGGTAAAAAATATATATATAAGACATTTTTTTCAAATTCCTGATAGGCTTGCGTTTCTCCAAATCATGCCATAGTCAAGCAAAGTTGCAAACTAGGGGGAGAACGCACCTATAAGGAACCTGTTTACTTTCGATTTGAAAAAACCTGTTGTACTATTGTACTTTTTGGTAAACACAGATTCCACCAAAGAGTTCCACACCCTCGCTGTATATTATGTAGAAATGTGGAAAGAGACGAAAAGATAAAATACGTAAGAATGTATGAAAAGACTACTTTTCATTGCGCTTAAAGTATTTGCCCTCAGTAAAGTTAGTGTCTAGTATAATTTTTGCTCTTGTCAACATCTTCGTCGACATTGTGAAAATTCTTAGTAGTTTGCATCTCGTTTCACAACAGACGCTAATTGCCTGTAGGCACTTAAATTGCAACAAAACATCTTGAGCTTGTGCAAAGTGTGTATTGAAATACTCTTCTGTGACAACATGGCCGTTTAAAATGCCGCCATTAAAATTAACTACCAACATTTATTGAGCTTTACTTTTACAGTAGATTTTGTTACAACTTCATTAAAGCTCTGAGAAATAATATCAAACCACACCACAGTTGAATAACGAAATTGTGAAAAATATATACGCCTTTTTTGTTAGTAGATTTATAAAATATAAGGAGAAAAAGGCACACGTAGATGAGATATCATTATCTTAATACTCAGTCTCAAAAAACTCGGGATGGTAGGTTCACAGAGTTCAGAGAGTGCCAAAAACAATGACCAGTAAAATGTTTGCACAACAGTCGGTTAACAGTTTTTCGTAGGTGATAAATACCAAGCATTTCTAACGCACATAAATTATGTAAATAGTTAAAGTGAGACATATTTGAGTTGACCGAAGTTGTGAGAATGCTCAGAAAAATCGTTTCCCAACTAGAATTGCGTTAGATGGCGTTGTTTTAAACTTTTCTGTGATATTTATAATAATTCTCGCATATTTTCCATGGCTTCAAAACGTAGAATACACCGTCACTAATTTCACTACAGATATACTCGTTTAATTAACAAAATAATAGCATGTGTAACAGTTACAAATATTTTTTTAAATCTATGTTGCGGTGAGCTCTTTAGCGGTTCCCACATGTCGGTTTTCGTGCATTGTTCTCTGAAAGAGCTATCATTACACTTTTGATATTAATCATCATTCAAAAGCTACAAATGATAACCAAAGCCATTAATGACTTCTCTGTAGTGATAATTTTAGTTTGGCCTATTTAGCTATAGTTACAACTTCTTTAGAAAGCATTAGATACTTATTGCAATGAACTGCATTGTTATGAGTATGGTTTTTAGCGAGTTAACTATACTTAACATTAAGTTAATTAGGCTTAATGTACATTTACCGGTAATCTATACAACAAAGCAGTCGTCTTTGGTGTAGCCTTTTCTTGATATAAATTCTCTGCTCGAGCACTTACCACATTGCTGAAGTATTATTTTCTCATACTGCTAGTTTCCAACTTTGTTGTAAATTAATTTAATTTGTCAATTGTTTTGCCATAGCCAGCGGTCAGTGCTTCTTTTTCTTTGACAACGGTAACTTTGTATTTCTTATTGGAACTCCAGGAACTTCTGCGTCGTCTTGTTTTCTTTTGAAATAGAAGCCGTGAAGTGCATTGGTGGATATTTTCTCATAGCCAGTGTTTTATGTATTTTCAAGAGGTTTAAAACTATTGTCACTTATCTTAATATTGACAAGCCGGCTGTGGCGCATTTGCAGGTTCGAGACCGTTTGATCAAACATATTTAATTCCTATTAATACTTGCCTTATAATTTATGTATAATACTTAATTTTAAAAATACAAGTATTTTGTTAAAGTATAAATTATCTTAAAGATTTACGATACAGTAAAAAAGCCAATCCGCATGAAACCAATGAAGATGAAACTCAAAATAAAGACGTAACACAGGACGTTGGCGTTGGAACGTGAGTATCCTTCGTAATCGCAATTCACACCGTACTTCTCGCGCCATTTACCCCAAAAGGGGCGATCGCACGGAAGAGATTAACATCCACCGCACACTTTATATGGTGTCCTTACAAACTCTACAGTCTACAGCCAGCGATGGACTTTTTTTGCTTTTCTTTTTTGCACTTTTTTGTTTTTCATGGAAAATGCAGCACATTTTAATCCGGATTATGTTTCATCCCACTAATGCACTCAATGGTATTAATGATATTTTTTTAATGCAACACACTTTATATTTAATCTATTTTGAAGTCACTAATTACTGTTTTTTTATTAACATGATAGCTCAAATTTAAAATTCATCTTTGACTATCTTACTTCTGTTTACATAATACCTTCTTAGAAATTGCATTAAGATCAAACTTAAACATTTTTGTACTTAAAATTTCAAATACAACTTGATCACTCGAAAAATTCTTTGTAAAGTATTCCTGAAGATTTAAGTATTTTACAATTTTTATAGAATACGTGAACCACAAAGTTTGCTATTTCAATAGCTCGCCATTTTATCTTTAAATCCTTTGAAATATTGGATTGAAGCTTTCATTGTTCTGAGTTCAGGGGACATAAAAAGTACTATTTTTATTCTGTGTGGTTTCTTAGAATATTGACAATGAGTTTCATAAATAGGTTCAATAACGACTGTAAATTCAAAGGTTTTACTGAATTGTAATTTATGCTCGCAAGCTGAGCTTTTGAAATAGCAGTGGTGATACATCACGGCAGGCATTCAAAAAAATTAACTGGCATCAGTTTCAAAGGCGTTGCACGAACTATCCTGAAGCTAGATATTACGACTACTTTTGTAGCTCAAAGGTGACAAAAAACATTGCTTAGCTTCTTGCGACCCATTTTCAAGAATAGTGAATGTGTTTCTTTCATAAAGAACTTTTCTTTTTTTTTGCCATGTCTTTTAGGCTAAAACACATGAAAAGGTTTTTTTAGCTCATGTATTGTTTAAGGAACATTATCGTACTGTATTATTAAAAGAGTTTCAAAAAATTCAACAAAATAAGGATTTAAGAAATTATTTTATATTTATATTGCAATACAACGCGGCAATGCGACTAGCATTTTGGTTACGATGCCTATGGGCAGCGGTTTGTTAGATAAGTGTAGTTTAATATATTTTTATTTAGTGTATTTAGTTTAGTTTGTTTTGATTCCCAATAATGTATAATTATTTATTGCCTGAAATAATAGTAGTTTTATGTTTTAGTTATTTATTTAAGTATTCATTTTTCTGGGTTTTTTTAACGTTGTCTGTACTAATATTATAAAGAGGAAAGATTTGATTGTTTGTTTGTTTGCATTGAATAGGCTCCGAAACTACGGAAAAATTCCTTCACTGTTGGGAAGCTACACTATCCCCGGTTAACATAGGCAAAATTATATTTAAAAAAAAAAATAGGGATCCTTACTAAAACTCCAATAATGTAACCCAAGGTGTAAAAAAATAAGATTTACAATTTTGACTTTGCGTGTTTGACAGTTCTAAGACAGGACAACGTCTGTCAGATCTGCTAGTGTCTAATAAAATGTCTATATAATTATGTCTTGAAGAAGTTATATGCTTGTTTGTCAATAAAAAATATTTTATCAAAACTCAAGTTATCATTTTCAATTACAAAACTATTCTGACTCAAAAATATACGAAAGTTAATTCTCCAATATTGAGTTGATTTTTTCTTACTGATTTACTACTAAACTTTGTCTTTTGTTTTTTATCTTTTACATTGCCCAGTTTAGAAGTAGCAATTTTTATCCATCACAAAATATACAAAAGCAGCAACACGTGTTTCTATTTTTACCGTGGTTATTAACATAATGGTGTTACGGTGTTATCAATTCTACGCTCATGAGGGACCGTAGCACATGTGATGGCAATTGCATGCACCATGATGGCGATTTCAATTGATTTGCATATTGAATGAAGAGTTCCATTTTAGCTGACGACGCAAAGCCTGAATCTAAGTTAACGTGTATGAACGTATTTTTGGAACCTACAACCTACACAACCGATTTTGATAAATGGGGTTAAGGTCAAGGTTGTCGATAGATTTCTCTAAGTTCTAGTAATAGTTATTGGGTAGTTGACGCCATCATAAATAAGAGATTGCGCCTAGCTCCCATACAGGGTTCATCCCTTTTTTTTGACTGTATTCCCTTTAGAAATTTCTATGGAATCAATCTAAAAGTAATTATATTCTTTGAAATAAAAATAATAATTGGCCAAACCGGTAATAACCGGTTTATAATTTATGCAGTTATAAGGTGACAAACATAAAAAAAACGAATTGAGTACCTCCTTCTTTTTTGAAATAAGTAATAGCAATATTTTTTTACTAAACTTCGTAGTCATTTACGGAAATGTGAGTTGATGGTCTGATGTAAAATGGTTTACATAAAACACAATAACATTAAAATGGATTTGTACTCCAGTATGTCAGCTTCCAAATAATAAAGGTATTTTCTCACAACAGTAATAAGAGATGGTTCTTATAACCGTGTTTTTGTTCACTTTCATTAGTGGATGTTATTGGTTCCCCGCCATTGTCCTTATGAAATGGCCAAGAAAACTCGACGTCTTCTTCACTGATCCGATCCGATTCCAAGAAAAATCGTACCGAAAAGGTTGGTTTTAGACTAAGTTTACTGTCTGCAATGCCATCGAGAAAATAGCGTTCCGATTTCGGATCGGACACAGTGTAAGAAAGCTCTGAAGGGATGTTATGTTAACATATTATTTAGTTGGTTGTTAATGCTTGTGACTGATGTCTCATTTTTTCTTTTCTTGTTTCAGGTTGGGAGTTTTCGAGTTTGCTGCTTTGAGAGATAGCATCTGAAGGTAATTAATTTTCTTGATTTTAAACCCTTTTTAGCTTTATCATGGAAACTGGCGTGGCTTCCACACATTTTATTTATATATCACGGGAATTACTCACGTATGATTAAGCCGTTTACTCCAACTCTAGTTTCATCCGCATTTGGCGATAGCTTCACTATTACCTACCTAATGCTTATTATGGTAGGTTTTAATGCTACAAGTAAAGTTAAAACGAACCTGCAGGGTGTAAGAGAACGCTCTCAAAGTCGAAAGATTATTATAATACTACCCAAACACAATCAAATAACGAAAACAATTTGCCTTATACTTTTGATTTTTGTGATTTTGGTATTTTACAAACCAGCAATATAAAGTGTAGAAAACTTTTCATAAAGTACCGCACCGCAGCATTGACTTTGTGTGCGTGCGGCAGTTATTTGTTGACATCTAGCATTAGCTGATATTTATTTGCATAACATTGCAATCTTTGAACTTTAAGAGAATTAACTTATTTTATCACAGTTGTAATTATACTCGTATTCCCATGGCTGGTGTGGCATAAAATACCTTTTTTACTAGATGTAAAAAAAAGGTTTTTCTTTTCAGGAGCGTTTTCCTTAAACCCTGTGCAAAATAAACCTATACTGCACACTTTTGTCATTTTAATATTTGTGTACTTTTAACTTAATATCTTTAAATCTAGACTATGACTATGACAGACTATGCATCTAGTCGTATCTAGAGCTATCTAGATCTAGAACATTAGAAAGATTGTGTCACGTCAATGATGGCCAAATAATATCAGATGGAGATGATTAATGTCAGGTATTAGGTGTTTCTGCTTATCAAACTTATGATGTTGATCTCCTTTGATGGATTAATGTTTGTCATATGTAAGGCATTAACTTGATCCAATTAGTTTTCTCTATAAGTCTTCGTATCTAAAGTTTCCAGCCCATTAATTTCTCCTTGCCTCTGCGTGAATTCTCAAAGCCATTTATTTTTACTGCAAAATCTTATACAGTCGCAAGTTCTTGCAGTATTTTCCTCTAATGAAATTCACTTTACTGAATCCGAACGTAAAAATGTTCCTTCTGGTGCGCTGGTATTTGTATGCTCCACAGTTTCTGCCAGTTTTGCGACAAGTCGATTTTATTTCCTAAATAACTTTCTAGTCATTTCTAGTACACATTCTGTCACAAGTCAAAGCGGGTCCAATTTAAGTTTGATAATTTGATTGCGACGTTCACAACTCGCATTCTCATGTTTGATTCGGGCGTTGAATGAAAGCCGTTTCGTGTTTTTCCCGGCTTTTTGTGTGTGTTTCGTAATCGCTAAGCCAACAATGAAATATGTCCGAAACTGTCTTTGTCGTAGAGTGGTGTATGTAGGCGAATGATTTATAGCCCGGCAGGCTTATTTCCCTTTATACTGTCGTCTTGTTCAGCGTGTTGTAGGGGCTTGCGCAAGAATTTATTGCAGCTTTGATGACTTCTTCGCTGTCTCGTCTCTGAAGTTTTAGTACAGACATTGTTGCTTAAAATGACTTTAGTGTTTTATCTGCAATACACTTTAGTTTTATAGAAATTGACAATGTATTATATCTTTTATTATGAATATTGTATACTTACTGGCATTTAAGAGTTACTTAAAATGTAATGATGACTGTGTTTGGAATCTTTGTATTATCTTCTTATATATTTACTTATATATATTTTCTTATATATTTATATATTTATTTTTTCTTCTTACTTGATTGCCTAAATCACATTTTATGTCAAATTTAAGCAGATTATTTTATGGTTGGCAGGGTGTATTTATCACAGCTGATAGTGGTTTGACCAAAGCTTACCTGATTAGAAGTGACGATATGTTGAAGATGGTAAACACGCAAAGCCTAGAATGAGAGATCCTGTGGATCCAACCTCATTTCAAAACCATGAATTTAACCGGATCTGTGTCTTGTTACAACAACTTTTAAGCCGTATAAAAAACTTAAAAACTCAGGGACAGAGTCAGAGAGAGTAGAATAAAGGGCCGGCTATACAGTCTGTAAGAATTTAACGCATAAAAAATTTGGAAATACTGTTCGCTAAAAATTAACGCTACAGTAAGCCGTGTAGCAGTAAGTGAAGTGGTTCTCAAGTTTACGATGTTCACATTACTCGCAACAGCTCGGTTCTAGATACCATTTACGTCAGATGTAATGTCTAGGCCATGTAATGAGTCTACCGCACTCGGAGTCACTTTTCAAAGATAGCAATCTACGATGTTACCCCCTTGCCGGTATGGGACGGTGCTTCAACTTTATACGAGAAGCTTTATGAAATTTGATAACACTACAATCAAATAAATTTCATCATTACGAGCATCCGTTTCTCTTTGTTTAATTTGTTGCTGAACAAAGATACTGCTTTATTGCTTCCCTAAATATCTTTTTAATGATATTTCGGTACAAAGTTTTAATAGCCATACAATTATTATGATTTGATAAAACATTTTTTAAACTGGTATCCGCTTCCTGAGCTCTGGGGCCAAGGTATCTTCCATTACATTCCAATCAGTGAAATAAGCTCTTTTATCCGATTAGTCTGAAAAATACTTTTAAAATATGTTTAATTTATTTAGCTTATTGCAGGAGTCATTTATTTAGATAGAAACACTTTATTGAGTAAACCAGAAATAAAAATAACAAACAGATATAAACACTTACGAGCTAGTGTCACAAGTGGCGGCTTTATTGCTAAAAGCAATCTCTTCCAAGCAACCATTTCATTCCATTTTTTCTTTTATTTATGTACAAAAAAACCAAAGCGTACCTATTTGTTTGGCAACCCGATTTTGTTTAACTTTATGAGATTGAAAAGTTAATAATATGGATTGTCTTAAGACCTTCAACGGTCTATGGGCAGTCTAACTGTATTTGTAGTGTTAGTTTTAGCTTGTATTTTGTTTAGTTAATAAAGGCACTTGCCGAGGAAAAAAATAAAATAATATGCACAAAATAATCCCAAAAACAACGCCGCGACGTTTAATTTGATTCCAAAAGCATTTTGCAGAGTTGACCTTTTCTTATCATTAGGAATCATGCAAGCTTCACAACTGCTGCGGTCAATACAGAGCCATTGCAATCGATGATCGTAATATTCGCATCACGTTCCTTCATATAAAAATAGATAGAGAGAGCTACATCTTGTGAACCGGCTCGGACGATGGCTCTCACGAGTGCATCGCTAGGTCGTGAGGAGGCTTTGTTGTTCTATTTACAAATGTGTACAGAAATGAAAGGAAATGAGATTACTTTTTGCACAAATAAAATTAGCTTTTATACGGAAAGGTTGCGCAAGAATAATCGAAATCGTCTACATACTACGCTATAAATATGCATCGTAGCTTTATCTTCTATCCTCTATATTATATAAAAATGAATCCCTACTTACCTTGGTCACGCCATAACTTGAGAATGACTTTACCGATTTCATTATCTCCCGATTTTTTTAAAAGTTTTTGATTTTGATGTTGTAGCTTATGCAAAGAAAAGTTAAGGAAATTGCGCGAAAATTTGGAAAATTTAACGACGATTTTAACTTCGCCTTTCGCTTATCTAAGACAGGACAACGTCTGTCGGGTCAGCTAGTTTGCTTATAATTTTCCCCGTATAGATCCCCGACTAGCCATCCCCTGGTTTACAGGGTTACACGAAACGGTAGTACGAAAATGAAAGGAGGTCATTATTTACATCACGACCAACTTTAACTATGGAATCAACCTTAAAATCGCGAAAAAGTTATCGGCTATTCCAGGCATTCCATTGATTATGAATGTTTTTTTTTTCTATGGAACAGTATTTTTTGCAGCTCAGTTCTTCATATTGATGAGTATAAAGACCTCCTTTCGGCTTTGTACCACCGTTTTGGATAACCCTGTACAGTTTTTTAATAACAATCTAACGGGCCGCCTATTTGTGAGCGATCACCGTTGTCTGTGGATACCTGTTACACCAGGGATATCGAAGATACGTTGCTGACCCCTAAATACTCTATTAACAACCTTTTTGAAGAACTCCATGTTATAGTTACACGGAAATGCCGCAGGATGGGAGAGCTCATTCCACAAACTGCAGGTCGCAAGGCAAAAAAGATCGCGTAAAACGCACAGTGTACCTACGATTACATTGTTTGTTACATTCAACCAAAGACCATACATAATTATAATCAGTGCATACAACCTAGTTTTAAAAAAAAGCTGTTCTTTTTATGTTGGTAATTAGCTAGGTTAGTTTTTATGTCTACAGGGGAATAGCCTGTCAATTATGAAAAATTGCAAAATTTGGGTTTGAGATGCTTATATACCATTCAATAGCTAATTGTTCTCCCCGAACTGTGAGATCTCGTGACCCCGTATCTTCGCATCTTCTTTTGACCATTTTTGCTCATATTCGTACTAGAAAATATTAAAAAAATATATTGATTATACTGAATTATTAATTATTTAAATGAACTAGTCGTCATTAAATTTTATGAAGATTAGGGTCATAACGGCTAGCTGTTTAAAGCCATCCAAGCAGTTCAAGGTGATAAAAAAATTCGCATCAAGGCGCATGGTTTACGTTCGCGTGATTTTACGTACTGCGCGGTTTTAACGTTAGTTTGAGAGCGCGTAAGGAGTTGACCGTAAGGCTTCTGATCAACGATGAGCAAGTTATCGCAGAACAAATATACAAACATAGAAACACCGACTTGTCCCATTAGAATCTGAGATATCTCTACGCGACATAAAATATGTTCTTTTAAAATATGTTATATGTTTTTTTTTATCTGAATTTACTATTTGCAATGATATCGCGTAGCATATGTACACACAACAGCAAAATGAACTCGAATTGAAGCCTCTTTTTTGAAGTCGGTTGAAAACGTATCGTATTGTGTCATCCAATGCACTTTAATCATTACTCCACACATAGCCAAATACGCTACAGTAATTGGAGCTAATATCCCTATATGTGACGCCGATGGCTTTTTAATTGATACTCGGTACATTAAACGGCTGAAAGGGGAATGACAATTTACTGTACAGCCGTCAAGGGTCGGCCGTTTGAAATTACGGCATTAGTCCATTTTGGGTCGAGGATGGGAGCTGGTGTCGTAAAAGCTTAGTTATTTTAGTTTGGGTCAAGTTGTTTGGCTACTTCTTTGTTTGTTGAGTTACTTAGTTGTGGCTCCAAAACAGCTGTCATTACCGGAACTATACTTCTACTCGGGTGATCATGCTTACACTGTTACTTTTAGCCACAGAGATGACCTTAAAACATTTAAGGTTTTTTTGGTAGTTAGAATAATTTTCCGACTTCTCTGTACTGAACAAGTCATCATCATCATCAGCCAGAAGACGTCCACTGCTGAACATAGGCCTCCCCCTTTAACCTCCATACTGAACAAGTACAGCGCTGGTATTATTGTTTAAAATTTACCGAGGGAAAACCATGATGCAATTCAAAAGTTTCTTATCATTAAAATGTATTTTATCACACTTTTTACATCAACGTCAATGTGGTCAAAGTTGAAGTACACCGGCCTGCAGGATAACTTACTTTGCCTCTGTCCACCAAATTTGGCAAACTTTGAAAGTCTAAATTCGCTGTTGTGTCTTAGAATGACTATCAGTATCCCGCAGCTTCATACCTAACTTTCAGGAGAAGTGGTTGACAATTCGATATGTATTTTTTAAATATATTAATATATGTGCTCCAATTACTCTGGAATTTAGGAAGCTATTTAAGTTTTTGATTTTTGTATTATGTTGAAAAAGTGGCAGTGGGACGGTCAAATCTGTCGCAGAACTGATATTTTTTTTTTTTTTTTTATATAATAGTCGACAAACAAACGACGGGCCACCTGATGGTAAGTGGTCACCGTCACCTATGGACACCTACAATACCCGGGGCATTGGCGGTGCGTTGCCTACCTTTGAGGACTCTATTCACTCTTCGCTTGAAGCAATTGAGGTTATATTTTGGAGGAAAAACCGAAGGTGGTAAGCCATTCCACAACTTACAGGTGCGTGGCAGAAACAATCGATCAAATCGAACAGTGCGAGACTTCCACGCATCTATAATATGAGGATGGCTTTTCTGGCGATGGCGGCCGGTTCGATAGTAAAACCGCGATGGAGGGATGAGGCCAAAGAGTTCGTCAGAGCATTCCCCATTATAATAACGTGTTTTAGAGTGGAGACCACGAATCGGTAAACGTTGCGAAGGACGCCCTAGGACTCGTTGGAGTGACGATATACGTAAGGTGGCCGGCAGTGGCTGGAAAAGAAAAGACGAAGATCAGGTTGAGTGGCGTGCCTTGGGAGAGGCCTATGACCAGCAGTGGACTAGTATAGGCTGATGATGATAATTTTATATATATATATATTACACTTTGTGATGAGTGTCTGTTGATAGTACTGGTAGGTGAACTCTTCGATAGCCACCAGTAAACCTAGACACATAAGGAAGCTTCTTTTCTAGGTTTTAAAAGTACACTAACTTATTTTAGTTAGATACTTGTTTCGCTTTTTGTACTAAAATTTTCTTCACCCTGGCTCTTTGACTAACAGAATGGGGTGACTTTGCTGAATCACTTCAAATGTCTCAGTCTACGGCCGTGGTAAGACACAAAACTGCAGTTACCATACTCGTATACTTTTATTTGAGGGTTCACGTATGTAATAGTATATTTAATATGGTATGGTGTATATAGTTTATGTAGGTATATGGTGTAATAGTATGTGGGTATGCTGTAATAGTTTTGAGGGTTTTTCTTTGTCAAATAGGTGTAGGGCGTGGCTCTATTTTGATGAGAAAGCAGTTTTAGCAACTATGAGCCAAAAGGTAATTATAATATTTAAAAAAAAACTCTTTGATTTTAAAAGAGGCTTTTAAATATAATTTAAATGAATTTTTGTCCCGAAAATATGCAAAGTTCCTTTAGGATAGCGAGTTAAACACCTAGCTACTGAATATTAGAGAGAAAATGTGACCGGAAAAATTTATAAATGTAGCAAATTGAAGTGGATTATTCGTGTTGGTTAATTATTGCAAATTAATTGCATTTGTCAAAAAGCTCTTATTATTCAGAAAGACTCAATTCCAAGTAAGCCTCGTTTACGTAAAATGTTGTTTACGCAGTTTACAACTCGTTAAAAAAGAATGCATACATAATTTTTTACCCCCGACGCAAGCAGAGGGGTGTTATAAGTTTAACGTGTGTATCTGTGTACCTGTCTGTGGCATGGCAGCGTAGCCTCCAAACGTATGACCCGATATTGAATTAGTTTTTGTTCTGTTTCAAAGGTAACTTGATTGAGGATTCTTAGCTATGGTTCAAGAAAATCTTGTTCAACCGTATGAAAATCATCAGCTCTTTTACCGAATTTTTATGTACATACATATTTTGTATAGATAAGTACATAATATGAATAAAAGGGTTCGTTTTTACGATTAGTTACAAAGTAGAAAACAAACAGGTCGCTGATCAAATATTAATATAATTAGCCCTCCTTAGTCCACTGTTGGATATGGGCACGCACGCACTCCAATCTTTGGCTTTTAACTTTCAGGGCTGCCTTCCGCATATCGTCACTTCATTGGGTCTCAGAGTGTAATACGCATATATATTTTTTCAAAATGAAATCGATCGTCTATAAGTTACTAACCGGTAGTTATGTGACATTTTTACGGCCGAAACTCTGACCTTTGTGATGATGACGACTTTCGTACCCACACTGCAAAGTTCAAGGGTGTTTGCAATAGAAACGTACCGGTTCGACCACATGTCGAGATGTCGCCGACATAGTGGCTTCAGTAAATGAACTACCTAATGGGCACCTACTAGCTATATGACATGTATACTTGATTAGAAAAATATACATACATTAGTTATGATTTCATAATCAAACTAATGTACTTGCGAAAATCGTACAAAGCGCACGATTCTTCCTGATTTACACCTGTAAAATTTGAAATGAAATCCCTTCCGCAGTATTTTCAAAAAGCTATACTATGGAGTTCTTCAAAAAGCGAGTTAATAGAGTAGACGTGTTTTTGATGCTTCTGATGTTATTAGTATCCATAAGCGACAGTGACTGCTTATCATCAGGTAGCCTGACAGATTCTTTGCTACATAATGACATAAGCAAAATGTATCTTAAAATGACACGCATACAAAGTTTAAAAAATAAAGTGCAACAGTGACAAACGTCTTCTAACTTAGCTTACTGTTCAAAAGTACTAACTGTGTCAGAAGCTCAGCCGGGTGAAACTGGGCCATGGGTGGCAGGCAAAGCACTCTTTCTTGCAGCTTTGGATAGAAAACAAGTTTTATAACTGGCTATGCGGGATTATTGGTTTCAGACGTTGGAACTCCCGTGTCGTATGGCTTAGGTATAAAGAACATTAGATATAGTCGGAAAGGTCATGAGCCTTATGTTTGCTCTAAAGTCACGGACTTGTTACTTTCCATTAAGTCACTTCACACATTAAATTATTAATATACTAACAGCATCACTACTAGTACCTAAATAATTTACATGTACTAATTCCATTAAAAAAATGTTAGCAATTTCATAGATTTTATACAATACAATAGTACAATGAGCACCTTTCGGCTCAGTAGTCTATATGCGTAACCCTGTAGGCGGTTTTTTTTATTTGCAGTGTCGACCGCAATAATGGAGTTGAGCGACGAATCGATATCGGCTTTTTGTGACCATTTGTATGAAACAACGGGTTACGGAAAAATTCAGTAAGATAATTCAAATATGATGTATCACAAAAAAGACAATATCAGCACAAAACCTTTGTCCTAAGTAACTAACGATTATATAATAATTTGGAATAAAAACAATCTTTTAATATATCAGAAAAAAATATACGAATATAAAATATACTAAAGGATATCAATTTCAAAGATTTGTCTTTAAAAAGAAAAGCGGCTAACCATTGGAACGAACGTTGCAGCTGGCCACAGTTATTCTCTGAATTTACATTTTAAGAGGCGCAATGGCACTACCTAAAGGCATTATTCGTTTTCCGAAGCAATTTCGCAAAATGTCACGCGTGTTAGAAAAATGCCCGGTGCATATTGAATACATTTCCTGTTTCAATTCGGAATTACCGCGACGCGGAGGCACTGCACCGGTAGCTGTAGTCACAGTGGTGTAAACGAAACTCGGTGAGCGGAATCGAAATCGATTTTTTAATAGAACACTATCAGTTTGTCCAATAAATCTCTGCGGAATCCTTGCGGGGCGATATCGTCTGTTGCCGTACGGAAGCGACAGCTGGCGTGAAGCTAAAACGTTTCTGCATAGATGCAGAGAATCACATTCGTACCTGCGAAATATTCCAACATTTATTCAAATTTAATAAACTCACCACAGTGATTAAATTGTTACACAAATACTTGGTAAAGTGAAACTTAGAATTCTATAAACTCGCTAAACGAAACTTGCTAAAGCGACGCAAAATGTATCCGAAATGCCATCGCGAATTCGCGACTAACTCTGAGACATCGAAATACCTACCTATAGAGTCGCATATGTGAAAAATTGTGTCTGAACCAAAAATCGGCGCACGCTACGCATTGCAAGGACTTTTTGGTTAGATATAAGGCAACCGCGACCCGACTACGATGCCGCGCGATGTTAGTGCTACGATAACATATACCGGACAAGACGTTAAACACTATGCAAGCAACATTATACGTCTAAATTGGAGTAAATGTGTCATTGCGAACAAAATGGGCCTCATATGCAAGCTCAAAGTCGCACAACGAGCTATGGAGAGGGCTATGCTCGGAGTTTATCTACGAGATCGAATCCGAAATGAGGAGATCCGTAGACGAATGAAAGTCACCGACATAGCCCACCGGATTAGCAAGTTGAAATGGCAGTGGGTAGGGCACATATCACGCAGATCAGATGGTGGATGGGGCCGAAAGGTTTTGGAATGGAGACCACGGACCGGTAAGCGCAGCGTAGGACGTCCACCCACAAGATGGATAGACGACCTAAAAGAGACGGCAGGGAAACGCTGGATGCAGGCCACTTCCAACCGGCCCTTTTGGAGATCGATGGGGGAGGCCTATATCCAGCAGTGGACGTCCTACGGCTGAAATGATGATAATGATGAGGTATGTACAACGACGCTCTTCGGCTCGGTTTTCACTTAGATATTGTGTCTCTATAGGTATTGTGTCTCACTGCTTTGAGACTTTAATGAAATACAGAGTACATTTTAGAGTATTGAGATCAGTCTCCAGAATCGTGACCTAGGTACTGCGTTTAAATTTACTGCAACTCCACTAGTACCAGACATCGAGCAATCGCCAGAAGATACGACAAACCGTATAAATTATGTAAAAAACGTGGCCTTACAAAACGAGCGTACCTACCAGTTGGGTACGAGTATCGGATATTCGACTCGATGCAATTCCAATCTTACGAATAAACATGTAGCATCAAAGGGTTCCTCGAATGAGAATTTCATTCCGCCTCTAAAAAGGATCCTTTGCTCTGAAATCTGAAGCGAATGTAATGAGCTTTGTAGCATCTATCTCTCTGTAACCCGTATCTATCTCTGTGTAACTTTGGCATCAGTGCTAAATCGAAAGAAAAACAGGCTCCATCATAGAACGCTTTCCAATTTGGAGTATCTAGCATGCCTATGACTAAGCTTTGTGCATGGAAGTACACATAAAGCTGCATACAGCGGAGTTTTGGCGCCAACGTGGAAAAAAACATGTCGGCTCGTTAGATTATTTTCCTAAACATGTGTATTTTCCAGTGTTAATGTGTACTAAATGGTGAATTATTCATTAAGTGCTCGTAAACGTACTCGAGTGTGGGCAAGTGATATAACGAGGAGAAACGTGTCTTTTCGTGTTGTTTCCAAAACTCCATAGGAGCCTCTTGTAAAGTCTTCGCCACATTACAGGGGCATGAGTTTGACTTGACCGCGACTTACTTAGCTTGACCCTGACTGTGACTATGACTACTTGTTTGACGCTATTAATACAACGTAAACTGTTTAATATTACGACTAAAGGACATTGAATCCACGGTCATGAAAATTTTAAGCAAAAAAAAACTACTTATATCAGCTTCCTATTTATACCAGATATGTTATTTTATGAGCTTAAGGATAGCCAGATGTCTTAAAAACAACACATGGCTTCACTTAACCTTAAAATTAACAACTGTTCTAGATCTAAAAGGAATTGTTCTCTACCTACAGTAATGTAATTCACGTATGATGAAAATTATGATTGTTCAGAATATAACCGGTCGCGTGTTGGGGCGTAAATTAAAAATAAGGAATTACCACAATTTTGGGAAACAGGAAACGAACATGGCAACACGTACATAATTTACCAGCAAACAAAAACAGTCGGATTTTTGTTTTTACCAATGTTTTCTACATTGGGTAATTCAGGAATAATATGTTACAGAAAGCTAATAGTGTTTATTCAAATTATAAATTCTTCGTAAATTTAACAAGCACAGAGCATATTATAACATAATATTTATTGCAGTTTAACTTATTTTTATTCAATTGGACTCTGAAATAGTATTTTACGCAATATGAGGGCATGAAATTACTCACCTTTTTGTATCTGTGCGTCTGTCTGTTTTGTACCAATCTATTTTTTTTGGTTGAAAGGTAACTAAACTTGATCGAGTGTGTTATTAGCTATCATTCATATACACCGGTTCAATACTCAATACTCAATAATTTATTGCATAATTATGAATTCCACATACAGATGTGAAATTTAGCGTGTGCGTTCCGTTCCATGTGTGGTTTGGCCGTTTGAAGATTATCAACTCTTTTATCAGAAGTTTGTTTAAAAAATCTATTTGTACTTTTTTACTAAAGCAAATACACTGTTATTTATAAGCGGCACCATAACTTTTTCACTACTTTAATTTGACACTGAATTAGTTCGAATCAAATGTTTATTTTTTTCGTAAAACATTTTCCCTCTTTACCTAATTGAATTGCTGCACCAAAATGTTGGTCTTCTAGATAAGGAAATATAAAAATTCCTGATTCCTGCTTAAAGCACAAGTCCGACCAAAAACCAGAAGCGCAAAGTAAAAGGCAGACAGTATTCCGTCTTGGATTTCGCATGAATATATAAAAATATTTCCCTTAGTTGGCCATGTCAAAGGCCTTCAGGAAACTTAAAATCTTACTATCTATTCTACTAGTAGCTGCACAATAACTTTCATTTCAAAAATCAATATCAGCTTATATTTTTTTTACTGCTTGGACACAGGCCTTCTCTCAGAGAAAAAGATAATGAATGAATGGGGCAATAATCCCCCATCCTGACCCATTGCATGACATTAGGGAATGTCATATGTCTTTGAACTTTAGAGGTTCTTGGATATGCTAGTTTCCTCACGATGTTTTCCTTCGCCGTTTTTGAGCGATAGAATTGAAACTGCACATAATTTATTTAATTAAAACAAGTAATTAGTGCAGGGCCGAGGATCGAACCGGGTTTCGTCAGATTGTAAAGCGCACATGCTACCTCTCGGCCGCCATAACCAAAGCCAATATATCACGTTTGTAGCAACCAAAGCAAAACCTTTGATTGTCCTATAAATACGTCTGTTTCCGGGATGGTATATAGGATGCTAGAAATTAATAAACGATAGTTACAAATCTGCAGTGTTAAACAATAAAAAATAAACTTTAAAGCCTAAAATAGATCAAAAATTATTTATGACTGAAACATCAAGTACCGACTTAGTACTGTTTACCTACATTGTTTTCAAATAATCTGTTTAAATTAGATTAAAAAAAGTTGTAGTTATCAGGACAAACCAAATTGTGTTTTCATCCTAGATTTAATATACTTATTTTTTATGAATGAATTAAAATATAATTTAGACTGCTGAGTTTGTTTGCGAATACCAAGAAGTATTCGCAATGTTCATGAAGCTGTTATACTGCTGTCGCGCTGTGACGCAAGTGCTTACTCGGTCGCCACTTGATTTATTTCCCCCGCTGCCATTCAATATGAACTTTGAGACGGCCGCTGAAATCTCTTACTATCCTTTATGAAATTCTAAGGAAAAAACCTCTGAACTGAATCTTACAGTTCGTTGAAGAGAGACAGAGAAGAAAGATGGCCTTTAGATACGCTCGAGATTTAGCTGCTTTATTCAGTTTCACTTGTTATATTTTCGAGCTTTCGGTCTGGCTTACTTATTATAAGTATTAAGTATGTAAGTAATAACATAAATTTGAGCTTCCATCAACGGTACTTATAAGAAGTTACAATATGAGGTCCTCCAATCGATGGTATTACCTGCAAGCGGATCACTTGTTTGTTTGTTATTATACTTACATTTTAATGCACACTAGGGAGTCCAGGTGACGCGATGTCGCTGTGTGCTAGGAGCTATTGAAAATTCGACTCTCTCCGATTTACTGTGTGATCAAAATTGTCCAGACCCGCATTGCGCCTACGTTTCGGCCCCGATCATTCTAAACTCTATTAAATGAGGTACAATTTTTAATCTAGTGTAAATTGAAATAAGTTAATTTTATCATAATAATAATACGCCGCAACAATTTGATCGTCTCGACCCTCCAATCAAAATTATGTCTTATACATAATAAAATATGTGATTATTGAATTTTCTATTATTTTTTTTTTTTTATTAGGTACAGTAAAAATAATTTATTAAAACTTCGCAAAAAAATACCTGTAAAAGTTCGTAAACATTTTAATAAAGGTGTCAGAAACGTGTCTCATCACCATTTAGGTACCCGTGAAATGACAGCGGGTATGATTCATACATTATGCTAACACGTACCGCCAGAGAGAAAGATTTTATAACATAAATCATTTTTTTTATTAAAAACTGGCAGAGACAAAACGTTTGTTTCATTTCTTTTTTATCGTAATGAAATTCGTGAAAAATGCTGAAGCTTTTTTCTGTTTCATTATAAATATGGGTCACGGTTCTTATTTCTTGTACAGCCGCTACGTGTTTAGCTTACATTTCAATTATCACAATTATGAATGGTACTTTAATATTAAACAGATACCTTCGGCATTAAATATTAAATTCAAGGTCCCGAAGGCATTTCTGATATCTGAAATACTTGTCTGTGTTTTGTGCTTTTGCAATGGTATTTAATTTTATCTTTTAATCAAACTGAAATCGAAACAAATTTACGTTGGAAACATGTGAGTGTATATTTATAAACTAGAATAGGAATGTGTCCTTATGTTTAATTTAGTACAATTTACCGGTTTAGCGATGAATATAACTAACATTAAACATACTGAAAAAATTACTTAAATTGGCTGACATCTCTGAGATATGAGCGTTTAAAGTTTTAGGTGGACATAGACAGGGGATACTCTGTCCCGTTCTCGCAAAGCGTGTGTTAGTATATAGCATTTGTATGGTGCGCCTAAGGTGTGACGTCATAACTCATTATAGTGAGCTCTCTGTCTAGCATGAAATTAAAATACTTATAGCAAATTTTTTTTTTTGAACAAATTTTAATTTTGTTTTCGTTTATGAGCTCTATTTATGATCAGCTTTTTATGAGGTAATATAAAATATTAGTTATCATGCCTTATTCGTACAAAATTATATGGTTTTCTATATAGAATGAATTAAAATTATCAAAAGTCTATTTAAGTTGTGGTGTGGTGTTTAAATTTCCACATCTCCAATCAGTTTGATTATTAAAATCAAACTGAACTAATTATTAATTATTGATCAAGTTGAACCATTAATTATTTGGATGTAAAATAATAACAAGCTTACACTCATATTTATTATACCTACTATTAATTAATATAGTGAGTGCAAGCCGGTGTTATAATAATAATTTATTAATTGATAGACTGATATGGTTAATATCAAAGGACTAAATTACACGTAAGAATATTTTAAATAAAAATATGAACAAATAAGAAATTATAAAAAATATAAAAACATACTGTCGAATTGATGACCTCCTTTTTTTGAAGTCGGTTAAAAAGAGAAGTGAAGGAGCAGAAAAGGAGTGGAAGAAAAGAAGAAAAATTTGCTTCCCAAAATTAAAAAAAAGTAGTACATACGTTTGAAAAAAGGAGTACCTACATTATTATGGTTGAAGTTTATTAAAGGACATACTGTCCAGTATCAAATAGTTTTTACAACAGCCAAACTGTTTTGTTTAGTGACATTTCATTCATATTTAATACATAGTTTAATTTACTGATAAATGGTATCAACAAGTGGCTAAAGAGTGGTTAGTTTTTAGAATCTTTTAATTCTTGATAAGCTTAGAATAAGGAAACCCAAAACAACCAATTGTATTTTTTTTTGTGTCCACGTGATGTCTTACACAGGCAATAATTTATAACTCATTATTTATAATTTTGGGTATACAACGTAGTGGAATATTGTTTAAATTACGTCATTTGATTGGTATTTTCCCTAATCCTGATTTGGAAGGCTTGAGTATAAAATTGTGTGTGGGTTTTATGCTGTTACATATAAATTAGGTATGCTAAGCGAGCTGGGTTTTTTTTTTATTTTATTATATTCTTTATTCATTGCAGGCATATCATTTCAGTATATTTCTTTTCTGATTTCCGTAAACATTTTCTATACATCTTATACTTTTATCAAAACTTTTCTTAGCTATTAAACGTGTGTTTTCGTAACTTTTGCATATATTTTATTCTCTACTGAGTTATTTTCTCCGCGTTTATTATGAAGAAAGTTTTAATTGACGAATTCAAAAGAAAATTAGAGGTGTCGGAGAAATTTGCAAACTTTATAATGCGAGGTATTGCTAACTCGTTAAACATTTGGTTTATAAAACCTTGTTACAGTAGAATTTAAATAAACAAATTGAAGCACACTTGTAATACTTATAAAATCATCGATGAAAATGGCATTAACAATTTTATTTGTACGCAAATTTTTGGCGTTATTTTCTATGCATACTTTACTTTTGAGGTAGCCCTTTTCTTTGTTTTAATTATTTCAGTCTCTTTTTCTTGTCTTTGTTTGAAGCATGGTGGTTTAGTTAACCTTTTTTTTTTTCTCTTCATTCTTAGACATCTGTCTCTCTTACATGTCATTAACCACTACTTTGTTCCATCTAGTCTTGGCTCAGATCTTCAACCAGAGATAAAAAGTTGGTACTAAATTATTAACTGTATCAGTAACATTACACATTAACATCACATTACATGTAAAAATTAAGCTGATTTCTAAAACGTGATAAAAATATAATATTATAGATATAAAACCTCGGCCAGTTGAAACGGCGCACGGACGGAACAAGTTGCATGGAACAATTTAACGACTACTTGAACTGGAGACTCCAGGTGCATCTCTAAAGCCTTTTATTACAGTTCCGCGGGCGCTTCTTCGTACGAAACTTTGCCTGCGGTATTCAATAACTAGAGATCAATTAAAAACTAAGTGCTGGAGACTCGACTGTGGGTAACTTTGATCGTTTATCATAGGATTTAATGTTTGAGGATAAGTTTGTGTATTTATGTAGGATTTCTTAGGAGATTAAATGTATAATGAGATATTAGTGACCATAAATAACGAGATACAGATCAAGTAAGGAATTGGTCAGTGATCCATTCAGTAACAAATTTGGCATCAAAACACCAAAACATGCATATGAAATAAAAGGTCAAAGTTTGATAAGTATGTAGTTTTGAGAAGATAGCAAGATTTGCTAGGTACTTTATTCCCTACAACTAAACAACTAAAAGACAAGGAAAACAAAGTATAGGTAGGTATGAATAAATGCTAGGTAAAGCATAATTCAAACTTATTATACATAAAAGATCATGTGTGTGTGTATATATATTCCCTATGGACTCCAAAACGGTTATAATACTAATTTTTACTGGACTTTATGTATAATATAATGAGAAATCTACGTGGGTGAAACTGTGTGGCGCAGCTAGTACAAATTAAAATGTACGCTAACAACGATATACTTTAAATTCGGCTATTGTTACAAAATACATTTAATTCAACTTCAGATTTCATTTCGCCAAAAGTAAACCCAACCAGATATTCATTGGTAAGCATATTTTAGGCCTAAACCGTTATTAATCCGATGTTAAGTCAATTAGGCGCCGAGTCCCTTATTAAAGGGCGGATATAGGTGGATATAAGTGCTCCAGGACGCGTTGGGTCGGAAACTAAAATCGCGGCGGTTCCCGGAGTCCCGGCCCTGGACTAATGGGCGGCCGCCATAACGAGGTACCACGAGCACTCTCGAGACACGATCTCGGAACGAACGCTACCTACATCTCTAAAACGAGCTGTGTATGTACGACTCTTATCGTTCTTTGAGTGCTCCACACGATTTTCGGTCAGGCCCTTCCTAATTTTAATTGACTTTCTGCATGTTGACTGCGAAAGTAAACGACAATGACACAATTTTTTTTTTGCAATCAGACAAATTGAGGTTGTAATTCACAATAATGTTCTGAATTACTCCTTTGATGCACAGGTCAATAAACGCATTGTTTTTTTTGTTCGCAGATTTTGGCCGATTCAATAAAGGTGAGTTTAAAATAGAATCAAAAGAAACAGAACAAAAGAACATTATCTCCCCCAGTGCCGGTGGGAGCCGAGTGGAAAGCGACTAGAGGAAAATATCATAAAACATTTTCAATAATAGGCCCCGTTTGACATCATTTCTTTTTGCCATTAATTCTGCTATTGTGAGTGATGTCCTATCGCCCACCGATTCAATCAATTGACCTGAATAGGATCGAACTCGGCTCGAAACTGGAGGGTCAGATTCTAAGCCCTCCCAATCATTACTAGAAACATTATTACAGATAGCGCCCTAATAGTGACCCTTCGATCGAGTCAGACGATAAATTTAATGGAACCACCCAATAATCTACTGTAGATTATCGATTACTAAGCTATTTTGTTGTAGGCGATAAAAACAAATTGTTAGATTAAACATTTGTTCGTGAAATGGAAATTGGGAGTCAAAGGTGAACCTTACAATACACTTCCAACATTAATAACGTAGCATTAATATCATCGACACAAAACCTTACACACGGTTAATGGTGTTTTACGTATAAGGGGTTCCATTTGCTATATTTACAAAATGGAATCCCTTTTTTTAATGAAACTGATTATAAAACAGTTGTATTGTTTTCTTGATGGACACAAGTGGAAAATGATGTTCTGAGTGAGACACAAGTGCATTAATTCAATAGTATTTTTTTTTACTAAATCAAGTTGTTCAAATTGGAGGTCAACGCCCAATTGCCAGGATGTCTCTACTTATCTCGTTTGCTTTATCAAATATACCTACTGCCACACTCGAATGTGACGAGCCCTTTTGTTAAATTAAAGATGAATTGAAAAATATTGTAAAATTGATGCAATGATCGGTGACATAATTTTATATCTTAGTCTGCAGGCTCTACTTTTTAAGAGTCTTTTACCGCAAAGCCATTACGTTTGCGGTCTTGCAATGTTCGAAACAGCTTCAAGGCCGTCCATCGGTTCTGATGTCATTGAAAATTTCACATCACCAGCGGTATTAGACCTGCCTTTGCTTCGTAATCATATGTTGGCGTAGACCAAGATAAGATTGTTTTAGAAAACATTTTGCCCAGCTTATGAAATCCGTGAGTTTATGACAGAACTCTAAAGATGAAGATCATTTTATGATGGTTTAATATAAAGTCGCACGATGTTTAAAGCACCGCTACTGCGCGTTAGACTAATCGCATCGCATCGCAAGCTTACAACAACCAGTAGTTATGGCAACGGTGTCCCATCCGGGACCGTTTGTGGCAAAATGTTCCACTGAACTGATTGCAGAAACTTGCTGTGAAAGTTCGCAACAAAGAATGCATTCTGATGTGTTGCTCGCGGTTGACTCATAAAGTTTTACATTAAAAAAGTTTTACTGGGATACTTTACAGTTACGTTCCATATTTTATTGCGAACAAGAAAACTTAGAAGGACTTGGCAACTAAAGAAAATTCTTTTTAAAATCAAAAGAAAACAAAGACTTTGCAAGTGGCTTTTTAAATTCAATTCAGATTAAAATAAAACAAAATGATCACACAGATCCGTTGATGCCGAAACCAATCAACAAAATGAAATTAATATCACGCA
Organism: Agriopis aurantiaria; assembly: GCA_914767915.1. Lineage (NCBI taxonomy): Eukaryota > Metazoa > Arthropoda > Insecta > Lepidoptera > Geometridae > Agriopis > Agriopis aurantiaria. The sequence continues at coordinate 12,153,721 of OU611995.1, read as the reverse complement.
AACACAATTTATTTCATCCTAATTTATTACACCAGAACCAATATGGAAACGGTATCTGATGATAATTTTAAATGTGATCTGTATACTGATCTCCAATTTGAATTTATGAATTCGGTATACGATGCGTGTTTGCGTAAACGTGAACGCAATGAATATCGTGAGATACGCGCGTGGATACGTCCGATGGATTCGTAAGCGTTGGATTTATTGCTTGTTTTTATTCACAAAGCTTCGGATAAATGATGTTGCCGGAGTCAAATATTATCCCCACGTGTGTTGTTCGCACTTGCGTCCGGGTAACTACGGGCATTTATCCTGATGCGAACGTCACACCTATTTGATATATCGTGCCCACAAATAGTTGTATTCAGGTATTTCTCTAGGGGAATAAGCTAGGTTATTACTGTCGAGACACTACTATGAATCTCGTTGTTTATGTTTGCTATCATAGTAAAATTCATTTTTGTAATTGGATAGCTTCAATCTGTGATAGTATTTTCCAGTTTAGCTCTAATACACAATGGAATAAGTTTTATCTACATCTAAAGCGTTACAGCCATTGTTTTGCACAGTGGTTTTGGATCTTGTTCCAATTTATCCTTTTGTTGCTGGAGACTAATCGTTAGCTATTAGGGTACTGTTGAGAAAGTCCTTTGTTTGTCTTTTACTATGCTGATTATGTTTGTTTCATTAAAATGGGTCGATTGCCAGGCGGTGTCACTCCAATGAGTTGTAGTTAACGTAATTATATTTAAAAAAAATTACAAACCGACTTTTTTTACACGGAAATCCAAATTCCAAATTTTGCTTAGAATTTTTGTATATTTTATCTTCTAATGTCGTTTTTAGGCCACGGTCATGACTATAATTTGTGAAACTACTCAAATACCCGAATATATTTTTGTCTGAATCAGTATCATTAAAATGCCTCTGAGTAACCCAAGAGGAACCAAACCTGCAGCAATGCACAGAAATATTTTATATGTCAGTACCAGAAGTTCCACACTTCCAATATTTATGTTATTCATGGACTGTTGAGGCCTGACGCGTTTAACTAATTACGTACATTGTCTGAATCAATCTAAAATTACCTAAAGTAAGAAAGACCGTCTACCCTTAATCATCCGAAAGAAGATAATTAGGTCAATCGAGTAGAGTATGTTAGTAACAAAAAACTGAAAATTTTAATGTATAGTTCTTTGAAATGTAGTTATGTATATATAATATGTATATAATATGCCAAAAAGCTGATACTAATGAAAAAAAAAGTATAAACTATACAGATGGATAAACGAACAAACAAATACCGAAGCCATTCCATAAGAGTTAAAAAAACTTTAAAAAAAAAACGTCAACATCTCAAAAATCAAATGCTAGTATTACTTTCAACACAACTTTCGTATACTTTCAGTGTGCATGAGCTAACATCAACAAGTTACAATACTGTATACGGTGTCTAGCGTAGATGAAGTAACCGGTATTTTTTTGTTTTTTTCTTCCCCTGGTAATGGATAGGTGAAGTAACATCCGTAGTCGCGGCCTCGGCCGTAGACGTGAAGTAACCTTGGATGATGAGCTGCCTCGTACGGATGGATGTGTCACGAACAGCTCGGGTCACGATTCGATGGTTCACGGGCAGCAGAGGCAAATGAATTTGTAAAAAACGCTCACTTTTAACTGTTATCATTTAAATTATAATAAAATGTATGGATAATGTATGATTGTGTTCATAGATACGTTTTGTTTTTAGTACTGGAATAGACTATATTTTTTTAACATCGGGTGCCATAATCACAAATGTTGTCTAAATGGTTTTTGACAAATTAACCATAGCAAATCTGTCAAAATTCCAAATTGGCAACCATTGTTACGAACATTTTTAATTTCAGTATTGCAAAGCTGTCAATATTTGTTTTAAAAATATCGCTACAATAAAGCTGTTTTTTAACGTCCGGCAATTTGGTGAATCAACCGCCAACCCTTTACTACATATAATTTAAAAAAAAAACTGTTTTTTTTTCTTTTCCCTTGTGAATGTTTTCAGTCTCAAAAATTGAGTCCATACCGAAAGATTTAATTTTATTATTCGATTAAAATAAACATCTTTGAGGATGAAGTTGATTGGTTGGTTATGACGCATTTTCACAAGCATCATTCTTCAGCGAGAAAAAGGAACGAAATTTTCTCTAGACAAGACTTTATAGCTGTTTTTCTTGTCTGCTTTTATGCCAAAATATGGAACATAAAACACAGATTTCATAGAAGCTGGTAAGAAAGCTTTTGCGCGATCCGTCAGCGTGGTTCCACTATTTGCCCAAAACTGGATGCCTAAAAGCTTTGTTATGTTGGTTTTTTGGTTTAGCTTGGAAGCATACCTATTTGACATTGTTCTTTTACGAGTATTATTGTCTGATGATGTTACTTTAAAGTTTAACGATCCGACAAGAATTCATGGCTATGATCGTGGCACGACATGTGTAGGTAGGGTTCCGTAGTAAAAACCAAATAATTCTGGTCACATTCTTATTTGAGAGTTTGTTATTGATTGTTTGATTGATTAACTCTTTATTGTTCACACCATAAAATTTGATACAGAGGACAAAAACTCTTAAAAACTTGTGTAACAGCTGGCGGCCTTATCGCTAAAAGCGATCTCTATTATTGTTATTTTTTTTTTTTACCAAAAAACTCGGTGGACTTAGCCAAATTTCAGAGACGTATCATCCCAATGTAACATAATAGTTTTTATGGTTAAGCCAAAACAAAACTACTTGGGAAACATTCAAGTTTAGATAATTTTATGAAACGTCAATTACATTAGAGCTAGAATATCTTAATATTTTTTAAAGTTTTGTCGTTATAACTCAAATAGTTGCACAATTTTCGAAATAATTTTTGAAGGTTTTAGAAAACTTACCTATTAGCATGGCATGTTACAAGTTTATTATATGTATAATAGTTTAAGTGTCCCATCATTCGCAAAGAATACACTTGATAAAAAAATATGTATGAAATTTTACTTTCATTTCAAATACATGATTGAATAACAACTCGTACGAGGGTCTCAAACAGCTAAAAAATCATCCCCATTTCAAATGTACCATAGCCACACTTAATATGCAAAATATTTTTTTTTATACTTTTAAAATTGATATCTAAATTAATAACTTAATAACTATAGAAATTAAAAGATTCTGAAGGATAAGGACTGATGCACAGAACGAATGTATATATGTATAAGGGTTCATTGTAGTACTACAGAACCCTGAAAACAGTTGATTAACGTCAAACGGTTCTGGAACGAATTGCTAGCTGCCTTATAAGCCCCAAAAAACGATATAACCCAACCTGGTCCTTAATGCAACCATGGTTCACTACCAGAGCTAAAGTACCAAGTGATTCATCAACGCCACATTGCCATTCAGCCATAGTCCGGCTAGCAGCTTTTTCATGTCACTTGTCCGGCACGGTGGCGTTGCACTAATCCTCTAGTTAGTTTTGTTCGTTTTAGTTTGCAGGAGGCAGGAACAATGCTGCTTGTCGCGTGTTCGTGACTTGCACTTTTGTTTGCATTTTTTTATAATTAATAGACTTGCGTTTAACCACCATCACGCCTGATGTTAAGCGATGATGCAGTCTACGTTGGAGCACGCTTGCTTAGAAGAAACCGATTCACTAGTGATTTGTAACCATCAGGAAACACCCATTCAGGCAGCGCATTCAGCTAAAAATGAAAATGAATCAAAATAACGAACAAATCTGATTGGTTTCTGGATGATTTTGGTGACTATATTTTTTGTGATCCAATAATCAATTATTTAGGTGTAATTACTACTATTAAAATATAAAGTTTATCAGTCAGTGAATAAGAGCCTTTGTTGCCAAAATCCAAACCAATCGTTTCCATCACTGACAAATTGTCGCGATTGCAACGCAAACCATTGCAAAATAAATTCTGCTGTGGCGTACATCGTAAATTTTGTTCACGCAGCAGGCTCCTGGCTTAGTCGCTCCACCTCTTTCTATTTTATCCTTGAACTGCGGAGTAAAGGGTGGAGAATTTAGGGTTATCGGTTATTCCAGACTGGGAGTATTACTTGGGGAGACTCTAATGAAAGTACTTTTAAGATTCTGCCTCCGTTCAGCTTGGCGGCGGTCGCTGAAGTTTACATCGGTATTTTGCAATATTTTCAATAACGGAGATTTGAGCCAGTTTATTTTTTTAAATTTAGTCTTTTTAAGTTTTGGCAGTTTATGGATTAGATTTGTAATGTTCGTTATTTTTGGTGATAATATGAATTATGTGAAGGGCTGTTTCTTTTTCTTCTGCGTGTTTCAATAATTAATTTGTATTCAATGATAAGGTTTCTTGTTGACACAGTATAACTAAAGCAGTATTAGGTATTGGTGTTCTCAGCTCTCAGCGTTGTATTGCTCCTGTGCTGCTAAACTGTGGTACATCTCAATTAAGCCACTGCCAGGCCCTGTACCATCGGCGGCAATTCGTTGCGGTTTGGTCGCGGTCTCATTAAACGGTCGAATCGCTACATGTCATTGGACGTGGGGTGCTTGCGGCGGCGCGTCGAATTTATTTTTAGCGTTAATACGGGAACAGGTGTGTGCTGTAATGGGAGTGCTTTGTTTAAGTGCATTGGGACGGGAAATGTTGCAATTGGAAATTAAAAAGATTTTATGTATATTACACGGAAATTACTCACGTAAGATTAAGCCGGTCAAATATAAATAAAATGTGTGAAAACCATGTCAGTTTTTTTATATTATATAATAATATTAAAAAGATGTTGAGGGATATGTGAATTAAAATTATGGCTGTTACAAAGAGTAACAAATGAAAGAAAGAGTGTTTCCCAATACTTACAATCTGGGTGCCACCAATTTGCGAGTGAATTGGTTTGTTATATAGGCAAGCATGCTCCATCTTAGACCGGTCAAACTCAAGCCAATGAATAAAATAGTACCAGTATTAGTCATAATCGACAAACATTGCATAAAAATTACAATATCCTTTATATTTTAACTAGCGATCCGCCCCAGCTTTGCACGGGTATAGATTATAGCCTATGTCACCCGGGGATAGTGTAGCTTCCCAACAGTGAAATAATTTTTCAAATCGGTTCAGTAGTTTCGGAGCCTATTCAATGCAAACAAACAAACAAACAAACAATCAAATCTTTCCTCTTTATAATATTAGTATTGATAACTGCCAAAGTTATTGGTGCGTATTCATTTATCAGATTATGCGAGAAATATTGAACATGACAGAAATATAGTGTGGCTTACAAAATCCACGTATAGCCTTACGTAAAAGCATTACACTTGCGGTGAAATCATTAAGCTAATTTTAAAGCATCGTTTGGGCACCCAAGTACCTTTTAAATCCCAGAATATCTGACTGCGTAGGGTATCATTACCACAGTGCAATTATAGCAGTGTTAAATCTACGTAGAAACATTTTTTTATCTTTTTTGTGCCTTTATTCAATCTCTTTTATTCTTTGCCTTCGTGATTATCTAATTCTATTCTATTCCTCTGATTTTATGTCTTTATCATTAGCTTAATTAACGTTTGTCCACATTATAAGCCTCTCCTAAAGAACGCCACGTGGCTTAATGTTTTACGCATCTACTTGCCACCAGCCGTCTTTCGAAGGTCGTCGCTCCACCTAGCCGCACCTGTCGCTCTACATTTGCCGATACGTGATCTTCACTCTAGAACGCATCCACCTGGTTCTTCTACGGATATAGCCACTTCAGATATGATTTAGTGTACCTAGACCACACTCAACTAAATTGTTTTATCACTGTGCATCTTTTTGTTTTGGAAACCAGAGAGTTTGTTGATTGTTTCGTCTAGACGTGGTGACGATATCAATATGTTTACTTATTTATGTTATGGCTACATGGTTTCAATGAAATTGTAAAGTTTGAGCCGGTATCTTTCATAGATAGTCTTGTGAAATTAACAAAGTTATATATATAAATACCTACTTACTTCATGACTACACGTAAGCTTTCTGATTTTTATAAACTTCTAGAGTTTTCAAATTCAAATAGCTGTACTTTACAAAACCGTATTCAAATTCACAGCGTTATTAGATAACAAACTGAAATTAAGGCATGCATATGCATAATCTTCATAATCAAATACAAGATTAATTATAATCATAATCAATTCAAATCCAGGTGTCATAAAAATCCTTAAGTTTTATTGTTTTTTTTTATGTTGTTTTTTTACTTTTTAATGGCTAAGAATAGTATCATCCAATAGCAAGGGAAAATACTGTTGAAATTATTTGCATATTTCCTCATCATCATCAACTTTTCTTACTCCAGTGCTAGGTATAAGCCTCTCTCGTGCTATTTCATCTGCCTTAGCCCTGTGTTAATCGCGTCCGGGTTCGATCCGCGATGGTGACAATATATCGTCGACCCATCTTGCAGCTGGAAGACCAACGCTCCGCATACCTTGCCTCGGTCACCATTCACTCAGAAGCTTACTCCGCTGCACCATTGTGCCTAGCAACGTGTCCTGCCCAGCTCCATTTTAGTTTCATTACCGCGATTCCAACGTCACAAACGTTTGTTCTTAGCTGGATTTCGATATTACGAACTCATGCATCTCATGGATCTCATGCGCAGCATGGAACTCTCCATGGGTCTCTGTACCGCCCAAATTTTGTGCATAGCCTCATGTGAGCGTCTATGTTTCTGCACCATAAATCATGGTGAGCAGGACACATTGGTTGAAAAGGTGAGTTGCATATTCCTTACTGCCTTATATTTTTTACTGTCTTACTATATTTTTACTGCCCCTCGTACTAACACATGCTCAGTGCATATGCTTTTTGCTTTACACATACAATAATAATGCCAAGGGCGTTCGTTCACTTGCGTGCTCATCCGGCCATTTATGGCAATCTGCAGTTGATGTAAAAAAGCGAGGAGTGTAAGTATTGACAATGGTAAAGAGTAAGTAGGAGTTTATAGTTTTTTTGTGAATGTCTGTAGAACATAATTTATCACGGATAAAGAAGCTAGCTAAGTTAAGAGTTTAATTCAAGTCCTAACTGTTACTTTGGTATCAATAATAAGGCATTCTTTTAAAATTATGTTGGGGAAAAATTATGTTAAAATATGGCTGTAACTGAATTACCACATAAATCAATAAAGATACGCATGTTTTTTTGTTTATGTTTCGAATATTGCCGAGTTTTACATTAAAAGCACATTGTAGCAATTTAAACAGTTCAGTTACAGCAACATAGTCGTATTTTAATAACCGCACTGTGCCGTAGAAATATTGGCTCGTAACAGGAAATTAAATTAAAATGGCATTATCCTGCTGCCAGCAGGCCGGCGACTGTACTAGACTGCGCTGAGGACTCCACTGACTGTACAAACTTGGTAAAACGTTGAGCTTAACTGAAAAGACATAAAAAATAAATCTCATGTATCGAGAGATGACATGTTATATAATTTTATTTCAACTAATTAACATAAGTCCAGTTAGTAGGTAAGTGTAAATCAGAATTAACAAAATAGAATGTAGTTTTTACGACGGCTATAAGGTAAAGAAAATAATCTTATTGTAAATCGATGTAAGTAGGTGCCTAATTTATATTTTTCTAAATAATTAGCTTACATACAGGCTTCATACTCGTAATACAAACTTGGCACTAATTAGAGCTGATAATTATTGTTATAGAAATTTAATGCAACTTCCGGTTAAACCCCACACAGTATCAAAGTTAAGGAAGTATTTACTTCTACTAACTCTGTCAACTAAAATTAGAGGTAAAACTAGCAACGTACCTAATTTATATTTTTCGAAATAATTAGCTTACATACAGGCTTCATACTCGTAATTCAAACTCAGCACTAATTAGAGCTGATAATTATTGTTATAGAAATTTAATGCAACTTCCGGTTAAACCCCACACAGTATTAAAGTTAAGGAAGTGTTTACTTCTACTAACTCTGTCAACTAAAATTAGAGGTAAAACTAGCAACTTTCCGTTGAAACTCACAATCAACAAAACGCTTTATTCCCTGGAAATAATCACCAGAAGAACACAAAACCTTCTGCCGTCTCGTTCAAACTTTTTGTACGTTCATTCTCTCCGGCAAAATAAAAAAGTGCGGGAGAAAAGTAATTTAAGTCGGTGTCGCCGCCAGTAACAGGCACCTTCATACTGAATGCATTAAACACGCGCTCTTAATACGTGACTCTTGGGTGACGCGTTCTAAGCGGTCGAGTTTGCTGGAGATGCGAGGTACAGAATGAGGCCACATGTGGGATTTAAATATTTTGTACGCCCCGCATTTTAACCCGCGTAGACATTCCATCAGAAACTAAAAAATTCCGGGATGAACAAATCTATCCAATTTTTGCTGGGTACGCTGCCAACTTGTAGTGGGCTTGAGCATTTGCAATGTTTTTAGATCTTCAACGGTCTATGGGCAGCAGTAGTTCATAGTCTAAGTATTTAGTGTTACCTTTTTTTGTTTTGTTAATAAAAGCACTTGCCAGTAAAATTATATCATAAATTCGAAAGTTACTTTGTGTGTGAGTTTGTTTGTTACTTCTTCACGCTGTGACGGCCGAACGGACTTGAATAAAATTTGGAACGGAGACAGCTTTTATCATCATCATCATCATCATCATCCGGAAGACGTCCACTGCTGACCATGGGCCTCCCCTTTAACCTCCACACTGAACGATAGCCTGCCTTTTGCAGGATGGTCGGAAACCACGGAACGCAGCTATAGTAGAAAATAAAATGCCTTTTCAACGATATCTTAACCTGATGATTACTGATTACTTGAACGTCGAAAACAAAGGCTATTTTAGGAGTTTTTTGAAAATTTTCTAATTAATCCCTTGCTACATCTAAAAAGTCTTAATTTTCTTTATCTTGGTAGTTTTATACACGCCGACGACCGTGTATGCGCTAACGGTACGTGAAAGAGGAAATCAAGCCTTAGGGAATTTTATAGTGCTCAAAACGCCATCTCTAACTTATGGTACCTATACACAGTCGCTATTTTATGCAAACTCCCTATTTTTGCGGGTAGTTTTACACGCGTGTGAGTAGTTTATGCTACCCTTGAGAAAGACCCTGTAATATGGCACGAGTCAAGCATCCCTAGGATATCGCTTACTTTGGGCGATGCGTAAACTCGCTTTATGTGGGACAACGGACGGTGAATTAAGTGCGAATTTATGTAGAGATGTTAAATAGGCACGCTTGGTTCTTGGGAAACTAGTTACCAAAATAAGTTAAGTTGTAAAGTTGACAACATGCTTAAGAATAATAATATGAAAATAAACTGCTGGAAACGCAAATAAATTTTAAAGACATTCTCTAATAAGAGCTTTTCAGCGCTACAGTTCAAAATAAATAGCTCTTGGTGACTAGATAGATGAGGTGAGCTGTGGTCAAACGCTTAGCCTGTCAGCCATTAAAAAATATGGCAATACAACCACAACTACAACCTCAAAGAGAAAATTAGACCTGCGTTTTCTGTTTGTGGTTTACCCAGTTGACTTAGTACTTATTTATTTAATTACAATGACTTGAGTGATATAAACGCCATCTAGTGAAATTCATCAAAAAGAAGGTTCTAAAAAGTTCTAATTGTGTTCGCCACATGAAGACAAAACTCTTCATGTTGTGTAAGTGACTATTTGGAGATTTAGAGCGAAAGTAAAAAAAAAAAAAAAAGTCATGTCGCCTCATTGTATAAATTTCCCAAACTTGTGAATTATAATGGTAGATTATTATTTATCAGTGTTCGTGGACGTGATCGAGTGTGGGTAAGTGATATAAACTTCTAGGAAAGCCTTCACCACTTTACTAGAGCATGAATTTGACTGTGCTTTGACTTGACCGTGACTTACTTTGCTAGAATCTGACTTGTTTGATGAATATAAGTTGTACATTGCCACATTTCTACATAATCAATTACGAGCAGCAAAACATTTCTTGCATTGTCGATATTTCTGCGGCACACGTATACGAGATAATCCAATTAGAACCACTGTGTGTTTGCTTTTTTGCTGCGGGTGTTAGTGTGTGCCAATATTATCATGTATCAGCTGATAATTTAGCAGCTGGTTTACTTTAGAATATAATATTATTCATGTATGTTAAGTATAAAATGACCCAACCTCTGAAAGTGCCTGACTGAAGTGTTTACATTTTCCATCTCATAATTTTTTTAATCTCTGTAAAAAAAAAAAACTTCTTAGTAATACATATTTACCAAGTTCTATCAATATTGAGTATGGTTTCCAAAAAAATAATATAATCAAAAAATTATGTAATATATGTAATGTTTTTATAAAAAAAACAATAACTGACTTCAACACAATACCATAATATTCACTGGGAAAAGGCTGAAAAAGACAACACGCCGAAAATAAGGCCGCAGTATGGGAAAGGTATGGAAAATGGGCTACAATAATGGTGGTGATGCATTTATCAAGTTTTTTTTTTTTTTTCAGTGTTCACCAAAATTGTAAAATCATAGGCTAAAAAAAATAAAAAAAATACGTGAAAACGTATTACATACTACATGATAAGTCCCGATAAACGTTTAAAACATCATAGGCTAAATATATTAATTTCCTCGTTGAGCGTCGGTAAACTTTGCCCTAAGTAGGTAATGGATAGCCAAAAGTTAACCGCCGAATAACTTTGAAGAATTTCCGTGGTTCTGTGCTTTGGAGAGAAAATTAACAATACACTGAAGACTATAAATTAAAAGAGTAACCAATTCAGTACTTTGACTAATGTATGCTCGTTTCAGAACAAAAAGGAGTTCAGAGTCAATTCGACTTGGATTCGCTTTCGCGCGATTTATTTGCTTTCAAATTATGCACGTGGCGCTCGACGACAATACAACAATGACCCTGACCTCATACTGCAGTCAAAACAGCCCACATACCGAAGGAGCTTTCAATGAGTAACGGTGAACTTGTCATGCGTGTTTTGGACTCGTTTCGCTTGTCCCATGTCTCCTTGCAAAAGCATTTTATGAGGAATACACGCTTTCGTTTTAAAATTACTTATTTTTTGTATATCTGTTTCTACTCGTGGCGACTATGTGACGATAGTAATAAATTATAATATTGACTGATATGATGATGAGAATAGTCAAGGTAAATAGAGACGCCACGCGGCGCAACTCTTTTCGCGTTATCTTTGTGTATTGCGCGGCAGCGGGCGTGCAGGGGCCTTATGTCCAACTGCTTACGCGGTATCAAACTAATGTTAAAACCGCGCAGTTCGGAAAATCACGCTAACGTGAGCCTTACCGCGCCCAGATACGGTTTGCGGTCGCGCAACATTTTTTCATCACCTAAACTGCATTGCTTTAAGCAGCTAGCCGTAAGGCCCCAGGTCCGACAAGTCGGCTACTTGTAGCTTCATACCTAAAGTGCGGAGTGCGCCAGGGCCTGGTTAAACTGATAAAGGTTGACTTTTCCACTACTACTTGTACGCCGTGACGTCACTTCGACTCCTGAGTGGGCTTTGTGCATAAAAGTCAACTTGCTCGCACCATACGTATCGAATGGATTGGATCGCACTGAATTCATACTAATTACTAGCTAATATGTTGCAATTTATCACAGTATACTAAGTAGAAGGAATTCAGCGGAATCCCATGCGTACCGTGCGGACAAGTGAATGTCCACCTTAAACATATCAGTAACAAATATTCAGTGTTAAATCTCATCAATGTTTAATTTTCTTAACAAATTGCTTATCTGTGGCAGTTTATCACAGTTTGACAAGCAGTCGAAATTTAGCGAAACCCTATGCGTACGGTGAAGACAAGTGAATGCCTACCTTGCACCTACCAATAACATAATTATGTTCTTTGTTGAATCGTATTCATATTTAATTTTCTACTAATTAGCTAATTGCTAATCTGTGTCAATTTCTCATAGTTTAATAACTATTACGATTTCAACGGAACCCCATACGTATAGTACGGACAAGTGAATGTCAATGCCTTAAACTTACCATTAACAAATGTTCAGTGTTAAATCGTATTCATATTTAATTGAAGTAACTTCTTGCTAATCTGTGTCAATTTATCACAGATTAATAACTATAGTAGGATTTCAAGGGAATCCCATACGTATAGTACGGACAAGTGAATGCCATATCTTGAACTTACTATTAACAATTTTTTTGTGTTTAATCTTATCAATGTTTAATTTTCTGGTAACCGAACAGTTTGTTTCGCTTTTCGCATATTTACTCGCCACGTTGTTGGTAACACTTTGCGGCGCAATAATTTTCCGGCACACGCTCACGGCACTTATGAAACGATTTTTCTCACGTATTGTTTGTTTCTGAATTATATTAGCTTCATTGTGTTGCTGTTGCTGCCGGTTTTATGTTCTATTTTGATTTATTTGATAGGTTTATTGTAATATCGCGGGCTTAGGAATTAATGTTTTCCACACCTTTTTTTTTAATAGTCATACCTCTTTTAATACAGCAGCACAGAATTATTATTACACAACTTAGGAGAAACAAAACTTATAAGTACGAGTGTGACTATTTTAACCCGTTAACGTACAAGAAGTGTGGAACCCGTTAACTGTGGAAGTGATATCATCATGAATAATATGGCCACAAATTTAAAGCGGGGGAGAAAAATTAAGTTAACTTAAACCAACTAAATAATTAACTGGTATTGGTATTAGCATATTAGTTTTAAAAAATCTAAGTTATTTCTATAACTAAATTTTTTTTATTTTATTTCGCTATGCGGTGTAATAAACATATTTTTCTGGATAAAAATTAGAAAATTTGTCTTGTTTACCCAAAGTATGAGCAATTTCCACACAATATTGAATATAAATCTGGGCGCTACGTTGTTACAAAAACACTTATAGGTAAAGTTGCAGACACACAATTTTTCATATAACAAAAAAAAAAACAGGTGTTCTATATAGAAAAAAAGTTATTTACACTGAACGAAATGTATCAAACCGCTAACGATGTTTTTCTATCTCTCGATTTTAGTCTCATGGTTTTTTTTAAAGTACAATGACTTTCTGCTAAGTACCACAGTTCCGTGTAAACCCTTTCCTACCTAATAGCCAGTATAAAAAAAATACTTCTAAATTATTTACATTTTAATCAAGCAAAAAGTGCCTTCTTTCATCTTTCAAATTCGAATAAATTCACTAGCACAAGTAGGTCATATTAAAATATTCATAGAAGGAATAAAAACACGAGGTGTAAAATGTAAAGATATTAATTGAATAGCTTAGATAACACAATCTTTGTTTTCCAAGCTCAAAGCTGGAAAGTAAAACACGCTACAATCTTCGGATTCCATTTTAACCTAATTGGTAGATACTTGATTAGACACGGCATGCGATCCTCTCATTGGGTAAATTTGTTTACAGTGTTTTTAAACAAACCTTTCCTCCCTTGTGGTATAATCTATTTCTGCCTGGGTGTTCAGTTTAAAGAGTAAAGTAGACAATGTAGGTACGGAGATGGTTATAGGTTGGTTCATGAATGTGATAAAAAGCTTGTTCAGTAAAAGGGCGGCTGCGGAAAGGTGGCAGTAGGTATACCGACATACTTATTTGTATCCTATGTCGTTATGACAATGTCTAATTTAGCTAAAAAAAAACTAAATGCACAAATAGGCTATCGGACAGATGTTTGATGTGTTAAAAATAACAGACTTAGAAGTAAAAAATATAATATGTATTGTAATTTACACTTACTGAAGAAACTAACACGCTATTATGCTGCCTGAATGGGTGTTCCCCGATGGTTACAATCCGGGTGGCTTCAAATCACGAGTGAATCGGTTTCTTCTAGGCACGCGTGCTCTAACGTAGACCGCATCATCGCTTAACATCAAGCGAGATGGTGGTCAAAGGCAAGACTATTTTTTTTTATAAACTAGCATATAAGCGTTTTAAGTTTTGTTCAAATTAGAAAGGTTTACTCTATCGTTAGACTCTATCCTTTTTCCGCAAGTTGAGTGTCAGTATGGAATTTGTAAGGCGTACTTACATATGATGTAATTTTTAATTATAGTGCGCTCTGTGTCTAGCAAGACAAATTAAATGCTCATTCCTTCTTTAATTTTGAACTCATTTCAATTTCGCTTTCAGGGTTCAGCTCTATCCTATGGTCAGCTTTTTTGAAAGGATATTTAAAAAAAATACTTGTAGTACTAATAGTCTGCTTGAAAGGTCACCCAAATCCATTGTTTTAAATATCTTTGATCGTCGCTGACTCACTCCAGCCACTGTACCGGTGCTGGGGCCTTACGGACAACTGCTATTGCGGCACCAAACTAACGTTAAATCCGCTCAGTTGGAAAATCATGCGAACGTGAACCTTAACGCGCCCAGATACGGTTTGCGGTCACGTGATTTTTACTGGTGCCACAATAGCAGTTGTCCGTAAGGCTCTCGCTTTGCTGTCCGCTATACAATCGGCATCTCTAACACCTTTGTAACTCAAGACGCTTTGCTTCTTGCACAATTGCTGAGCCATAAACTAAAGTCCAAAAAAGTATTAAGAGATTAACGAAAACCCTAATTATTTCGCGCGTGCTTTACCGTCATCAATTACTTAACCGCCACTTAAGTAACATGCTTAATTATTAACAGTAGTAAGTGACTCATTAAGCTAATCAAGAAGTTATGGCAACAACCAACAATTTAAAAGTGTCGGAACGAAAGCATTTTTCAGTGCCAGTTTGCCGCTAGGACGTGAAGCTAAACAAGCTTTTTAAAAACAAAGTGTTATTTTTGCTCGCTTCAAGGCAATATCCAGTGAAATGGGCTACGTGCTAATAGAGCAAAAAATGCACTGATATCAGTTGGGAGAGTAGATTTTGGAGTTTTTTTGACTTATTTTAATTTATCACGAAGTTACCATTACAACTGTTATATATTTATGATTTAGTGAAATATTAAACGACATTACATATTCTGGCTACAGGAATAAAACCATTTTCGAATTGTCTTCGCTGCAATTAGAAATCAATATCTTCTAAAATAATCATCATCATCATCAATTTGCTAGTTTGTTGGTATGTTTGTTCCTCTTTCACGCAGCAACAGAGCAACGGATTGACCAAATTTTTTGCATGGATATAGTTCGAGCGCCGGAGAGTGACATAGGTTACTTTTCATCATTATCACAATTTTTCATCACTACGCGGGTGAAATCGCGGGTCGCAGCTAGTTAAATTATAATCTATAAATTGCACTTGTATTATTATAGATACTGACGTGGTTTTCACACAATCGGTTTGGTGACCGGTTTAATCTAACGTGAGTAATTCCCGTGTAATATAAATAAAATGCACTTGTATCAGGTGATCAAAATCTGTTTTTATACAAACACAAATAGAATGTTCCAAGAACGTCATTAGCAGGACAAGTCTGCGATGCGAGAGGTCAACGGGGTGTCACTGACCTTACCAGCAAGGACTGGACGTGGACATTCTGCCGGGAGCAATCTTCGGTTTATGCGATTCGACTTAGAATCACGTGCTGGAATAGCTCGTTATATGCTATGCTAGGTAGTAGGTACTACGAGTAATACAGTATTCTATGATATCGCCCAAAATAAGCATTACAATCTATAAGGTTTACTTTTGTTCAAATTCTAAGTATTTATTTCAAGACAACTAATTGAATTACTACCTATAGTATAAACGATATTTTTTTTCTTACTTTCTCTTTTTGTTTATTGTTGAGCGTTTTGATCACAACTCACCTCATATTGTATCACGATGTGGTCGAAAATGGCAAACACGTCTAGTCTTCAATGGAATCTGTCTCTCAAGTCTTAAGTGACAAATTGCTACAAATTGCTAGGTTTTTTGCGATAGATTTTCAACTTGCGGGTTGTAGCTAGCCGGCCAATACTCTACCACCATGCTACGGTTTTCTTGTGATGTTTTCCTTTACAGAAAGCTTAAGCTCATTGTTGAGATTTAAACCCACACCTTGCGGCTTAGAATCGAGCGCGATAAAAACTGAACTTTCATCGCTACAAACTTAGTGCTTTAAATATTTAAGGAGCTAAGTGAACCTATTTAAGTACAAACAAGTAAAAACAAACTACTTTCTAACTTTTTAAAATGTTTATAATATAATGATATAGACGATGTGCGTGTATGTATGTATGTTCATTATGGACTCCGAAACAGCTGGTTAAAAATAAAAGTTATGATTCGATTTCATTGCCAGATTTTTGAGTGTCTTATTTTCTAGATAGACGAAAAAACTAAGTAAATATCTGAAATTTAAGCATTTCCGAGATTTTTCGATCCTCGCGAGAATCGGCGGAATTACCCAGAAATCTTTATTTACATCCGAAAAGCCAAGTCAAAAACTCGAGGGAACTCGTTGACTTTAATCTAGGGTTGGCCAACGTTACTTCATCATCAAATTAGTTTGAGTCATAATATAATTCTCAGGAGAGAAAATAACTAAATTGCCTTATTGAAGAACGTAGGCTAAATAATAAAATAATTGGGTACTTACGTTATTGTCTGAGCTTGAAACAGAAAGTCAAACGAACGCATAGTAAAAAAAAAACAAAGCGATGACAAAAATTAAATGTTGTGCCATGATGACACTGGCATCGATTGATTTTTTAGGCTTATGCCAACTTGCCAGCCCTGTATAAGGCCTATTAACAATTCATTACCCCACAGCCTCCAAGGGGACTAAAGCTAGGTAAGCAGAAAATATATTTGAAATTGGACTCCATTTTTAGCTACTTACATCTATGCAAAGTGCCAATGATGCTAATGTTTTGTTAGCTATCTCTAACTCTATTGAGTTTGATTACTTAGCAAAAATTACTATTTCTAATTTGAATGATAGCATTGATATTTTTACCCGGCTGCCTAAAAAGAAGGTCGAATTATAATATTTTGGGTGTATGTAAGTATGGATGAATGTATGTTTGGCTGTCTCTATTTATCTACAGTAGTCCAAACGACTTCATGGATTTTAAAATGCGAGATTGTGATTAAATTTGTTTCTCTTTTAATAATAAACTTGTTAGTAAAGTTTTTAACCTTTTACGTATTTTTGTGTTAACTGGTAATTCAATACGTAATATTGTCCCCGTAAGCACACGATAAAGTATCATTCTAGCTTTTGTCATTAAAAAAAACTGTGGTACAAGAAACAAGCAACGAGGCTTCTGGAAATACGAAATGGAAGAAGAAAAGTTTTAATTACTTTGAACTCATAACATACTTTGAACTCGTGAAAAGAAAACTCAAAATTATTGTTTGATGAAATCATAAAACAAATCCAATCATCTATAAAAACGAGTGCAAAAACCTAATAAAGAATCGCAAGAGTTTGATCTGTTAGATTTAGAAAATTAAACTCAATCGCGGTCCGTCAGAGAGCTTTATCGATTCAATGAAAAAGGAACGAGAGGCCTCCCCCAGAGAGATTGGCAAATTGGTCCATTTTATCTTTGTGGGGAGAGAATGCCACTCTGCTGTTTGGTAGATTTTGCTAATGTGAAAAAACATTTAAATCTTACTGTATTACGCAAAGGCTAATAATTATTATGTTCTATTAAATAACCCGTCAATTTTTTGCTTTTAAGAAGTGTCACGCGTCAAAATTTTATGCGTAAGAGCATTCATATTATTCATAAGCAAAATTTTTCATTAATATTGTCAGCCCATATCAGTGAACTGTGTCCATACTGTGAAGTAAAATAATAGAGAGGTCTCACCCAAAGCAACCTTCTTAATATAATGTTTTTCCAACACAATCGTTTTTTTTCTAAGTCGCACCAATTGCTTTCTATGTGTGCTCATCGACTCACAAGGCAACTTTGGTTACTGGCAATTCGTAATGTCACTTAAGATTGGAATTTACCATACCGGCTTATGCATCTGACGTCCGTTTAAATATTTTAGAGGATAAAGTAATTGGTTTATTATCACGAATGATCTCTTTTAGGGAAAGTGTCCGTTAATGGCGTTTTGGGCGATTGCGCCTGATGGTGATGGCAGCGATGATTGCCTTTTGGAATTGATTATGGCTTATAGCGGAAGCAGTTTTATCTTCAATAAGTCCAATGAGACGACGAGTGAAGAGGGATGAGTGGTCTTTTTTTCTATTTTTTTCTTCTTCTCTTTTCTTCTTATTTTTTCTTTTTTCCTTTTGTTCTTTTTTACTTTTTTTTTTTAAACGCGAAAGTTTGAATATTATTACTTACTGAATTTATGACTATTTTATTTTATTATTGTGACCCTGTGACATTGAATGTATTTTTAATTGTTTTAATTTTTTTTAAATTGTGTTATGATGTATTTTAATTTTTATGTATTATTAATTTCTTTACTGATATGGGTTAATCCTGAAATAAATAAATTTTGAATTTTGAATTTTGAATTTTTGAATTACTAATATACTTTAAGCCTGTTAGCTTGGCTTAAAATTTTGATACTTACTTTTGTGTCGTTCGAAGAAAGTAGGTATTTGGCAGATAACAAGTCTTTATAGGGTATATACCGTATGCAAAGATATTGCTGTTGATGATCGAAGTTAAAATGGTAACAATCCAAAATTATATGTTATAATTTTAATTTATTCTGAAATCTTTGAAAATTAATACATGTAATTAAAAAGATAATACGCTTTCTTTACGATACATAATAAACGTTATGAGTTACATAATACATTTTCAACAATACATCAATTTGAGCATATAATTATGTAACTTATCTTATACGTTGTACCATTGTACTTATAACATGGTACTGAAACGTAGTCCTTAACTGCAGGCCTTTTGGAAAAAAAACTCGGAGTTACACAGTAGGTAATGGAAAGAGCTATGCTCGGGGTTTCTTTGCACGATAGAATCCGGAACATGGATTTCCGAAGGACAAGAGTCACCGAGATAGCTATTAAAATTTACAAGTTGAAGTAACTATAGGTAGGCCAAATCGCTCGAAGAATCGATAACCAATGCGAAATAAAGGTTCTTGAGAGGAGATCAAGAACCGGAAGACGTAGCGTAGATAGGCCTCTCTAGATGTACCGACGACTTCGTGAGAGTCACGGGCATCCAGTGGATGTAGATGGCAGGCCTATGTTCTGCAGTGTAAGTCTTCTGTGTAATGATGATTATGTACACACCATTATCAACAACGTTTACTTTGGGACCGAAGTTTGGGACCAACAATTATAACACGAAATTTTTCTATGGATTTATTGGCATTTTTCTTTGGAACGACTGTTTTTAGGGTTCCGTACCTCAAAAGGAAAAAACGGAACCCTTATAGGATCACTTCGTTGTCCGTCTGTCTGTCTGTCTGTCTGTCCGTCTGTCAAGACCCTTTTTCTCAAGAACGCGTAAAGGTAGCAAGTTGAAATTTATACTAAATACTTGGGTCTACGGTTTCTTTCGGCTGTAAAAAAATAAAAGTTGTAAGTCAACGCAATCAAAAGATATGAACGTTTATGTCGCATATTTTGCGATTTCACAGGGGAACCAAAACCTATAGGGTACTTCCCGTTGACCTAGAATCATGAAATTTGGCAAAAAGCAAGGTCTCATAGCACATATATAGGAATAAATCCGAAAGTTATAAATATGAAGGTATATCATTTAAAAATGATTATTTTGCTATTACAAACTTACATTTTGTAGTTGGAATGTATGGAAGAACCTTATTGTCAACTACAAACTTAAGTTTGTCTTTCAATATTTTAACTTCAGTTAGTTTTTTTTTTGGTCTCGCGCTTTTAGGGTTCCTTTATGTCGTATATTTTGCGATTTCACAGGGGAATCAAAACCTATAGGGTACTTCCCGTTGACCTAGAATCATGAAATTTGGCAAGAGGCAAGGTCTCATAGTACATATATAGGAATAAATCCGAAAGTTATAAATTTGAAGGTATTTAAAAATAATTATTTTGCTATTACAAACTTACATTTTGTAGTTGGGATGTATGGAAGAACCTTATTGTCAACTACAAACTTCAAAGTTGTCTTCCCAGAGACTGTGGGATCGGCCGATCTGCGAACTAGCATGGAAATCGCTACTAGATACGTGTCCTAGTATTGCAGATCGCGCTCGTATTCTTGCTGTCTCTGTTTGGGAATCGGGACTTTGGTTGCAAGCCATGCCCTCTTTTAACACAGGTAGCCTTTTAGATCCAACCACATTTCGTCTAGCTGTCAGCTTACGCTTGGGTGCAAGGTGCTGTGAGGCCCATCGCTGTCAGTGTGGTACTGCTGTTGACCAGCTCGGTCACCATGGTCTCTCTTGCTCGAGAAGCGCTGGTCTTATTGGCCGACACGCTAGCCTGAACGACATCATACGCAGGGCACTTTCCACCGCCAATGTCGCAGCTGTGCTCAAACCGAGTGGTCTTGCGCGTGACGATGGAAAGAGGCCTGACGGTATGACACTTGTGCCCTGGAGGTTGGGGCGGCCCCTTGTATGGGACGCAACTTGTGTCGATACTTTGGCGCCGTCACATCTTCCTGAGGCACAGGGTAGGGCTGGCGCGGCTGCTAATTCGGCAGAGCAGCACAAGCGTCGCAAATATGCTAACCTCGGCAGTGGTTACATATTTGAGGCGTTTGGGGTCGAGACATTGGTCCCTTGGGGACCGGGAGCTCACCTCATTTTCAAAAATCTTTCAGAGCGCCTGGTTAATGCGACGCGTGACCAAAATGCTGGCGTGTTTCTGGCTCAACGCATTAGCATTGCCATTCAACGTGGTAATGCCGCCAGCATGTTGGGTACGCTGCCAACTGGTAGTGGGCTTGAGCATTTGGATTGTCTTTAGACCTTCAACGGTCTATGGGCAGTCTAACTGTATTTGTAGTGTTAGTTTTAGCTTGTATTTTGTTTAGTTATTAAAGGCACTTGCCCAGTAAAAAAAAACTACAAACTTAAGTTTGTCTTTCAATATTTTAACTTCAGTTAGTTTTTTTTTGGTCTCGCGCTCTGAATTCCGTCTAACGGAACCCTCAGAGCACGAGTCCTACTCGTACTTGTCCGGTTTTTTTTTACACTCATGGTTGGTTATAAAGTAAAAGTTGATACCCTTGAATATTTCCGTCGTCTAGAAATACACCCTTTATATTCTATGTTGTGTTATTAAGACTGGTATGCCCACAATACAATCTGTAGCTTCACCACACTTACACTATATTCTGTACACTTATTCACTACACTATATTCTGGTTTATAGTAAAAATATGTCAGCTAGCAAGTTAATAGATATGTGCAGCTCGTTATTTATTTCTAACAGAGTGAACTTTGTTAGCTTTTTGAAAAGTTAAATTCCCTATTACCATTAATCAGCCAAAGTTACATTAAACGCAGTTTGAGCTTTTTTTTAATCAAAGATTGTGAAAATATTCACGGCCATCGAAATACAATACATAGAGTCACAATCGTGTCAAAAAAATGTCCGAACCAAAACTCGGCGCACGTTATGAATTGCGCAGATTTTTTGGTTAGTTACAAGGTAACCGCGATCCGACTACAACGCCGCTTGATGCCACAGCTACGATGACATAGCGGACAACTAACGTTGAACACTATGCAAGCGACATAGCGTCTAAATTGGAGTAAATGTGGCATTGTGAAGTATATTTGATACAGTGACGCTTGGTAGTTTTTTGACTGTTTTCACTGAGATATTGTGACTCTATAGAAATTGTATCTCGATGTTCACGGCCATAAAAACTTCATTGTCAATCCGCAATGGCTTCGCAATGTGGCTTGCAAGGATCGTGAGTGGTGGTTGGTGGGCGGCGGCAGATCCGGCCCGGGTCACGGCTGCTGCGCGCACGCATCTCTGCGGCTGCGGTTATTACGTCACGCCTTAGTACTCCGCTAATTGTCTGATGGAGACACCAATTCTTTTCAACTCCCGACGCAAAAAGATGGGTGTTAAAAGTTTAAAGTGTGTATTTATGTGTGTGTTGATGCGACAGTGTGTCTTTCTGTGGCATCATAGCTCCCAAACAGCTGAAAGGTTTTTTTTCTTTATTAGTAACGTTTATTTTGAAAGTTGACTTGGTAGACTGTTTTTAGCTTATGATTCATGGAAATCTATTCAGCCCTTTGATGATTATCAGCTGATTTATCGGGGCTTTAAAAATGACAATTTATAGTTGTGTATTTTGACTATTTATAATAACACACTCTGCCTCTTTGTCAAATTTCATCATGATCGGTTCAGCCGGTCTTGAAAATGTGATAAACAGAGAGCCTGTGCTCGTGTGCACTTGTACACTATTTCCAGTAGTTTATTTGCTCTGACAGCTGTAACAACATTGTAAAAAGCTAAATAAAGACATTTTCTTGTAACATTTCACTGAATTATATCGGGTACCTGCTACAGTCGTATATTCAAAAACCTAGCCAAATAGATCTGGTTTCGTATTCGGTTTTTTACAATATTATTGCAGCTGTCAGAGCAAATAAACGAATAGGAATGGTATAGTATATTTAGTTAGCAGGAAATGTCAAACTACAAAAACATGCACAAATTATCCTTATGGAATTATTTCTGTCACAAATAGCTTGCCTTGTAAACATCTGCAAATCTCTTTATGGAATGGGTATTTTATTTAGCCGAATGATTTGATGCTCTAGTAAGTACGGTGTACAAAGGCAATACCCGAACCGCCATTGCAGCGCTTCCATTCACATATCGCACAGTTGAAAAGCTTTCAATCGGCATCCCAGAAACTAAGGACCTGCACTTTAGACTTAAATACGTCCAATTTGTAGCGGAACAAGTTAACAAGTCAGCACTTGCGATAGAAATGCGGCGTGCTGCTGAATTCTCAGTTTCGGGGCTGCAACGGGCGGGCACCCCGCAAATTGTGAGCCATTAAACTATACCAGATTTGGACTAGACAAGTTTGAAGACAATAATCGAAGTGATTGATAGGGTTTTATTAGTTTCTGGTGTCATGACAAATGAATGAAACAAGTCATCATCAACATCATCAGCCAGAAGACGTCCACTGTTGAACATAGGGCCCCTTAGACCTCCACACTGAACGTTACGATCCGCATCCAATGGATGCCCGTGACTCTCACGATGTCGTCGGTCCATCTAGTGGGAGGCCTACCTAAGCTGCGTCTTTCGGTTTGTGGTTTCCACTCAAGAACCTTCTTCCCCATCAGTTATCGGTCTTTTGAGCGATGTAGCCTGCCCATTGCCACTACAATTTGACTCTGGTTATTTGGTGAATATCCACGTTGCGGATTCTATCGCGCAAAGAAAACGGCGAGCATATATCTCTCCATTGCCCGCTGTGTAACTCTGAGTTTTTCCAAAAATTCAACAGTCAAGGGCCACTTCACACAATATTAATAAGTAATAATACTTAAATCAAAATAAATTAAAAAATAAATTAATAATCATTGTCACAAAAGTTATGTCAAATATCACAGAGCCAATATTAATACAAAATACACCACCAGCTTTGTACCACGACAACGTTGTTTGCAATTTCATGTATATGTGAATTAAAAATGTTATACTCTGAGAAAATAAAATCTTAAACTACAACCTAAATGCTGTATCCAGCATCAAGGCTTGGAATGCAAAGAACAGTTTTAATTAAATATCAATTAATAAGCCTTGTTTTTTTTGTAAACTATCATATTTGTAACATTACCCTAAAAGCTTAATTTAGCACACTAAATAGACGTAGCCATTTTTATGTATTTACATTTTATTTTACTGTAATTATCGTAAAAGGATAAATGGTGACCGTAACTTAGTTATTCGACAATATTGTGAGAATGGCTTATCGTCAAGGAAATTTATTTTCATTTCAGTAGTCACTTTCTGTGTATAACTTTGGGTTTTTACGTGCCATATGTAGTTATGTAGAATACTGATTGACGTTATTGGTATTATTATGGCGTAGTTATAACAGTTGTTGCGTTAGCTAAATAAAAGAGACAGTTTTTTAATTAAAAAAAAATTATATTCTAACCTATCGAAATAAAATATTGGACGGATTATAAAGTATCGTCCCAACCACACTATGTTTTGAAGCTAGGAAGCGAAAAGAAAAGATTGAAATGTGGATCCTATAATTGCGTTCCTTACAGATTTTTACAAGGCTGCAGAGCCTATACCCTGTATTATTTGAAGTTTTGCTGCACATAACGTGCTTTTCGATGACTCGAACCTATCTGGAAAGTTAGAGCCACTGAACTTGCGCCGGGGCGTTGGTTCGCTAAGCTTGTTCTACAGATATTATAACGGGGAATGCTCTGATGAACTTTTTGACCATAATCCCTTCCATCCCGAATCGACTGCTATCGCCAGAAGTGTCATCCACACATTATATATGCGTTGAAGTCACGCATTGTTCGATTTGATCGATTGGTCCTGCCACGTACCTGTAAGTTGTGGAATGGCTTACCACCTTCGGTTTTCCTCCGAAGTATAATTTGGACTGCTTCAAACTTACGTGAATAAAGTCCTCAAAGGTAGATAGCGCACTGACAATGTCTCGTGTTTGTAAGCCTATAGGCAGTGGTGACCACTTACCATCAGGTGTCGCGTTGCTTTTTGAATTGCCTCCGTCGCAACGCGTCGTGCGCGTCCCTGCTCTGATACGAGTTAGTTTGGAGTTGCAAAGCCGGCGGTAAATTAACAACACGTACAGAAAGACAAATATGAGGCAACAACTCCTCATATCTCCGGGCGTTAAGCACAGAAAGCTGCAGTCGGTTAATTTGCTTTATAACAGACGCGTAGTAAAAATTTATCTCAATTAGTAAACCGTTGGTTAAAGCCTTAACGGTCTTGGCGTGGTTTCGCTTCTAATTATGACGTATGCAACGTAATTTCAAGTAATACGGTTTTAGTTGATCCGGTGAGACTAATTTTAAATTAAAGCCTTGTGATTTCAAGCTACTTTTTATGGGATACCAGCGGCAACATGAAGCCTGAATATTACGTTCTGTGTCCGAATATTTTAGCGCTTGCAGTTTTTACAGATTTTATGAATAGACAAATAATTGGTCAGAGGAAAAAAACTTAAACTCTGCAGAAGACGTATTGAGTTGTTGAATAGAATAGAAACAACTTGACTCGTAAACTAGTCAAATAACTTTTTCAACCTCAACACAAGCTTTTTTAGGCTAACAAAAACTCACGTTGAGGTTGCAAGGTATCACGATGTGGTATGAACGTTCACGCGCTGCTCATGCCCTGTACTGTTGCTGATACGTGTTTGGTCTACAGAAGCCTAAAACGTGTCTTAACCATGCAACTTTGTAACTTTTGACTGTTATTATTACATATATAATTATAATTTTCTCTTTCTAACGGCTAGTTACACCATTTCATATTGCTTTAATATTGCTAACAGCCTCTTGAAACTTCTTATGTTCCGGGACGTCTATAAAATGTTCCCAGCGTCTCGGCTGCTCAGCCCCATTGAAAACATTAATTCTATCTCCGTACGGTTTAATCTTAGCAGTGCACTCATTCATCGTTGTAAAGCTCATAATAGTAACTCAGCTTTCACGCCCATTACATTATACGTGGCTATTAAGTACTACGGTATTGACTTGTATCAATTTTAAAGGAACATTATGGTATTGTGCATTCATTGAAGCATTTGTATCTTAGATAGACTTAACGTTCTGGATTTCTGTCTTTATTCATTGTTATGATATGTGCTAGTTGGTTTTGACTATTAATATAGAGAATTTTACGATGGTAACCAAAAAAAAAGATGAATGTTGATAGTAATTATTCTTAAGTAAAAAGTGGTTTATTTTGCAGTAATTTTACCTTTACTTGGCTTCAAGTATTTCAAGACATTATGAAGCTTAAAATACGCTTGCATCAGAGGAAAGTTACACTTAATAAGATGAGATGAGAGACAGTCGTTATATGGTAATACAAGCTTCACTAAGAAAATGTAAATTGAGAGACCCCGAAAGCGTTCATTCAAATTAATTAAGAAAATACATCAGGCGACTCAGACACCTCGATTTATTTGCAGTTTATTATTGTTCACGCAAATTTCATCACAGGAAAGATTTTTATCAAATTTATTGCTGTAATCTTACCGCAATTTTTTATTGGCGTCTTGAATCGGTCAAGCTGATGGAATTCGATTTATTTTATGCAAAATGAGCAACTTATGTCCGAATAATCTTTTATACATTTATTATTATCCTTATCCGTAAACTGTCTGTAGGTAGACAAAGTATTCACCGGATAATTATCGTGTTTAATAATTTAAGTCTTTTTCAACTAGAAACATAATTATATAATTCTATTTAGAATGTATTATTTAGTTATATTTTTTTTTTGTTTCAGATATCTAAAAGAAGACATCGCTTTACTTACATCAGGGCACGAGTCTGTTGCAAAAGGTAAAGATTTTTTGCCAGCTAAATACCATCAAGAACTCACCGCAATAGCCTAAGAAAAATTTAATTCTATATTCCACTTTTTTGACCCTACCAATGCCTCTCAAAAGTCCAAGTTAGATCCTAGAGTGAAAAGAAATGAAGTGAAATAATAATATTTATTCTATAACTAAGAGAGGTCTACCACCCAGCAGTGCTGAAACATTAAATATGCTAATCGAATACATTTATTATTAATATGCATACTCATAAGTCTAGCGAGGAATAGTCTATGTTCTTGGACATTTTATATGTATTCCTTGCGGCATTATCATACTTTAGTTCTTCCTCTTTTTTATCCCTGAGGATGACGTATTTAAAATGTATCAAAATTATAGTGGAATAAAATAGTTCAAGTGTAAAAGATTTTTTAAACCTTGGTCTTAAATTTTAGAAATCAATGGAAAAAAAAACTGTGGATTAAAGTATTCTTCGCTTTTGTTACATTTTGGGGTTTATTTTCGCTTCAGTTTATTATCTCCAAAGACATTTATTTAAAGCCTAAACCTTCAAACAATATAGATGAGCCCTATTTATCGAATCGTGTCGTTGGTTTCCCATAATTTGTTCAAAGTAAAGGTACAAATACACTAGGACACACTGCGTCTGGTAGAGAATTTTTTTTTTCAAGAGATCATTATGAATCTCAATAGACATTCTGTGCACGTTGATAACATTATAATATTGACATATTATTCTTGTAGAATACTGACTGTCCATATCCTTCTTAATATTCGTCGTGCTAATGTTTATAAGCAGGATATTGTACATGTCATTGTGGCAATTTTAAGATGTTTTTCATCATTGATAAAATTAGTAGGATAAAACAAGCTCGTATTAGTTCGAATTTTGTTTGATTCGAAGCGTGACCAAAATGCTTTCACTATTCTGGCTCAACGTGTGAGCATTCTTATTCAGCATAGTAATGCTGCCAGCATGCTGGGATAGGCTGCACTTGCCAACCTCTGCCACTTTATAGTATACTATCTATGACCAGATCGGTATTAAACTTCAGATTAGCTGTTTTCAAATGCCCTGACAGTCGACAGTAAAAATAAACCTAGTGAATTCGTATCTTAAGTTCCTAATTCCGCCCCGAAACGTCGGTCGGTGTATCAGCCTGCGAGCGGCAATGTGCTGGCTTGAAAAATAGCACGGCACCCAGCCCCGATAATGTACCGAGTAGAACAATTCATCAGGCGTGCGGGGCGGAAGCCAACCCTCTGGCGCTAAGGGAAAAACAGTATGGATGTAGCCTACAAAATTCATGATATTTAGGTTCTCGTGAAGAAAACTGAATATTGCGCGACTAACTGACGGAATATTACCATAAAGTAAATCATTGCATAATTTATTAAGCATTCTTTCTTATCTGTGAAGAAATGTGGACCAAAATAATATTTTACCAAAATCAAATTAATCTAGCTCAACGCATAAGCATTGCCATTCAGCGTGGTAATACCACCATGCTGGGTACGCTGCCAACTGGTAGTGGGCTTGAACATTTGGTTTGTCTTTAGACCTTCAACGGTCTATGGGCAGTATAACTGTATTTGTATTGTTATTATTAGCTTGTATTTAGTTAAGTTAAAAAGGCACTCGCCCCAAAAAAATAAATTTATTTCAATAATTATTATTTAAAAATGTATGCTAGTTTCTTGCATGTAAACCGTTTTAACACTACTTGTTTATAAACATTATAATCTAAAAGTCACTTTACTGTTTTCGTACCTGACTGCAGCCTATATGGGGGGGGCTACGAAAAGGGCTTTGTTTTATTATTATTTAGTTCTACTGCACCTGCGTGCGATTGTTTGCCGTAATCTACGGGTAGGCATGTTTTATTTTTAAAAGAGCACGTGTTCTGTTTATCTACCAGGAAAATTCTACTTGGTTTCAACGGAAAAATGTTATCAGTCATTCCTATTTTATGCGACCAAGTGAAATATTGTTTCAAAATTAGAGGATAGTTATAAATAAATTTGGATCTTTTATTGTATGCTTTATAGATTTTTAAATCAAAAGCTTATTTAGAGTAATCCAAATGTGATCGTTTTCACAAGAAGTCTAAAATAGAGAACAAAACACTGATAGCAGTTTAAATTATTCTACACCGCAACATTTTAAAATAGCAAAAGTCAACATAATTACACTAACCCAAATGAGAATGCCAGGGAAAACCCAAAGAGGTTGTGTTTACGTTCCAAGGACGAAGAGATGAGCGATTGTTCCGAAAAACAATAGAATTATTTAAATAGTATGTCAAATGGTATAACCTAATTTATATTACAAGTAATTCAAGGTACCCACTTACTTGAGAAATGATTTTCGAAGTGAAAACATCTTTAGTCGCGTTGAGCGATTTTAGTAAAACTTATGGGTTCGCGACACCGACATAATATCACATGCTAATGTGCTTAGTTTTAATTTCTACTATTCACCATGATATATTTTTTTTGCTAAGTTTAAAGCGTTGCTCTTTCAAATGGAATATTATTTTATATATCAACTAGCGGTCCGCCCCAGCTTCGCACGGGTATAGATTATACCACCAATTTGCGAGTGAATTGGTTTGTTATATAGGCAAGCATGCTCCATCTTAGGCCGGTCAAACTCAAGCCAATGAATAAAATAGTACCAGTATTAGTCATAATCGACAAACATTGCATAAAAAATTTATTTTTTAACTAGCGGTCCGCCCCAGCTTTGCACGGGTATAGATTATAGCCTATGTCACCCAGGGATAGTGTAGCTTCCCAACAGTGAAAGAATTTTTCAAATCGGTTCAGTAGTTTCGGAGCCTATTCAATGCAAACAAACAAACAAACAATCAAATCTTTCCTCTTTATAATATTAGTAAAGAAGTATAGATAACTAAAGTGAAATAAACATTACAAATAAAATTAAAAAATTCAGCACTCTTTCAGATCATACATACATTTATCATCCCTATCATCTTTCCACTGTTGTAACACGGGCCTCTTCTCAGAGTGAGAAGGTGGACCCTAACCCATCATGCTGGCCCAGTGCATGTTGGTGAATATTATTTAAGTGTTTGAACTTTATGGACTTTCTTTGTCTTTGAGGTTTATGGACATACTGGTTTCCTCACGATGTTTTCCTCAATCCCTCTCGCTGTTTTCACTCTTTCAGATAATTATTCATAATCGAAAGACAGAAATACTGGTTATTCGAGTGTAAAAATGTTACTTTACTCATCGCTAGCAAGGATGTAATAAAATTACCTTTCTAACGCCACGGGTAGAAGCAATGGTATTCTACGAAAAATTGTTTAATTAAACTAAATCTGGAACAACCGTAATTTTTTTGATGTCATGTAATTTAATCAAGTTACAGTTATTAGATTAGAATACGCGATGTAGATAAAAATAGATAATAAATTGTTTAATAATCTTTTTAATTTTTAATTTACAGAATATCATCGAAGTAAACCATGGACAGTGATCATCATTTGCGATGTTGTTGGAAATGAAACAGAAAACCAGGAAAAAACTTTCTACTGTCTGGACTATCCAAACAACGTTATAGCCAAAACCATCGCCAAAGTCATGTAAAAATATAGTGCAACCAACACTAACTTTTCATATCGAAAAGGCATATCCCTAAAACTTCGTGGAGAAACACGAAAACAAATCTGAACTCCATGCTAGTCACCTTTTTGTGATTTTAGGTAGTGTTAACGTTATTGCTCAAATTCTACAAACTATTAATGATGATTGTGTCATTATAAATTATTAGAAAGTATTGAGTGAAAGAAAATTCACTAGATATTTTAGAATAAGCAAGAAAGATGAAGGTCACGATGTTTTTCCTGCGAAGAAGGACGCTGATTTTAAAAGCTGTCCTAATACTGACTGCTGTATGGTTTATGGTGGCATTGTTGACCACAAATGGCACTTCAAGAAATGTTATCGGAGCACCGCCAATGGAATACGAGGATCCTGAAGCAAAACCATTGAAAATTGCAAAACCAACATCAACCAAACGGAAAAGCGAGTACGGAAACAATTTGTTGTCTGAAGGTAAGTGTTCAAAACAATACTAGTAATGCATGCATGTCTCCATGGTATTGGGGTTTAAAACGCATGAATTCTACTCTCGTTTGTCGCACAAAAATATTATTCATCGTTCCTTATCATAATATTATCCAATGTTAAAATGCCAAACTCATAATGTTGTATTAGCATTAAATTTTAAAGGCTAGTTGGTATATCGCGTGGCAAAGGAGAATAGTACTTTCTTTTAGTATCAGGTGTCATTGAAGCCGACTGAGGTACTTGATTATATTGTTGATCTCAATCTACAACATGATCATGATCAGAGAAAACAATCTCTGAATAAAACCGTATCTACTACTAACGTGGCACGTGTCAGGTCTTGTAACCGACACGGCACCACATGTAGTAGGTAACTAGACACTCTTGTAGGTCTTGTCGGTTAGATCTAGACAGTGACCTGAGAATGCCTGCGTTATCTAAATAGCTTCCTAGGCAATGTAGCGTCCGTGGCAGAAAATTTGACCATATCTGTGGTTCCCAAATCAGTTTATTTAGCCATGAGCGTGGATGTATTTCGGATGCTTCGTGTAGCTCTTGTAAATGGATGTTACTCAATGATGATTATGAGTAGGAAAAATAAGGAGGTTTAACTTGATAAAAATAGTAACCTTAAAATTTTAAAATTGGAAAATACAGATTTACCTAACAGTTACCTGTACAAAATTATCCAATAACGAAACGGTTGGCATCCATAAAGTAAGAAATATATCACCAGAGTTGGCAAACACCTGTTTTGATTTTGAAGCCAAAACTTGTTACTTTCCAACAACATTACACCGTCTTTGTTTTGAAATGTTTCCTTCCTTATTATTGTTGCGCTCAGTTGAGACAGCTCCGGATGCGATTGTCTTTCAGTTAATACCAGATGCTGTAGAAATGCTAATGAAGATGTATCTTTGTGTAGCAATTCAGACGAACGTTATGGTTTTGGTTTCATGACGGGCAGACATTGTTTTTGTAGCAGTGAACACTTCGAAGAAAATGTTGCTAATACAAAGTTAATGTATTGTTTAGTAACAAAATGTGCAGATTTAAATTAAAAACAATAAAGTGTTTACATTTTAATATAAAGTGAAAGGAAGGATCGATTACATATAGAACTAGTGCGTCTATAAAATTTTGAATCTAACTATGAGTTCAACAAATTGATGTCTGCTTTCACCCCGTTTGTTAATTTATGTCCTTATCTCAATTTATGTTGCTTGCATGCATTTACTATTGTGTAATTAATTGAACTGAGATCTTCCACTTTAAAGCTTTACTAGAAGTAAATAGTCGTATTGATGGTCTTCCTGGGATATATATATATATAAACATATAAAAATATATTTTGCATAATATATTAAAGACAAATAATTAATTAATTTCATATTATCGAAGCTGGTTAAAAACCTAATGAGCCAAAGTAAGTGAAATTTTATTGGAACTACTTCGAGAACTCCTATCTAATAAAAAAGAAACACGTAAATCGGTTGAATTGAAATTAAATAAATTTGTATCGTATTGAGAACCTCCTTCCTTAAATTGATAAAAATTTAGCGTTTTTTGGCAAGGGTTACAAAAAATAAATTTATTAGTTAAATTTGTTTGAAATAAATTATAAATGTTATCAGTTAGGTAAAGGTGGTTCGGCCGTAAAATTTGCATGTGGTTGTCTTCGATAAGTATCAGGAATATTTCCCTCATATTCCCAGGAAGAGCCAAAATATACGTCAATTCGACTCTAGAGTGACGTAATGCATGATGTACGTTTATTCGTCGCAGCTCGGTCGAGAATGGACTGGCTGGGTCGACTCTCTGGGGCAGAAGGTAAATTTCATGCTTATTTATGAGTATTTATGGTTGAACCTTAATATTTATTTACGCTTTTTATTGTCATGTAGGTATGTTTATCGTTTTCTCATTACGCTTCTACATGATTACTGTAATCACGTTAAATGTTTCATGATAATTTAACTGTAGCTGGTACTTGACGGTTTATCCTAATTACTTATCTACTTTCAACATGATAATTGCAATTATTTACCCTCTTCATTTCTTTGACTGTTTAGCTTCGTTATTGCATTTATGTTTGCAATCTTTATTTAATTTTTACCCTATACCTATTCACAAACATCTGATATGATAATCTGTTTGATCACAAGTGTCACGCACAAAAACTAGACAAATTAAGACTAGACGTTTCTGATTAACACTGCTATAACAAATGATCGCTTTTATGCGTGACGCATGCGAAAACTGCTCCAGACTCCGTGTGCACGTATAGACTTTGCTGGGTATTCTCGCCATCAATCTACTCAACGATCCGATTGATTAGAATCTCAGATATTTTGTTTGCTAAATTTAAGTTTATGATTGATCCATGTTCATATTTTTAGGTGCCCAATACCTAATGTAAAATATTTGTCATTGTCGTCACATCATTTTAATCTGTTTTGTACAACAGATAAGAATAAATATAATTTTGGGTAGCTATTTGCGTTGGCTTCTTTGTATGCAGAGCAAGCAAGCATTTTAACTAAAATAAAAATTAATTATTGTGTTCAAATAATTTAATGTTTTTTACTTTAAATAATAATAAATATCTCGTCGTCATCGCCAAGTAATCATAACTATGCAAAAAGTATTACTTACGCTTATTTCCGTGTTAACGCAAATTGACCGCTTCAAGACACATAACTTCCCACATTGAAGCATACTAAGAGTGTTTATCCGTTCAATTACCTCTTCCAACTTGAAATACTAGTTTCAATAACTCCCTTGTTTGCATTCTGACTGCGATTATGATAGCTGGCGTGGCGGAGACGAAATGGGCACGTTGGACTAGGCATTCTTCTGCCATATACTTTAATATGACGAGTAAGTTATAGAATGAAACGAAATGTAAAGAAACGGATTAGATCTTTTCATAGAACATGTACTACCTAAAACATTTACTAGTAAAAAAAAACAACTGCATGAATTTTTCGGTATTCAGAGAATAAAACGAATTCCGTATTTTTTTTCCAATTCTTAGAATGTGTTTGTTTAGTTTATGATTTTTACATACCACAACATTTACTCGGGTGCCTTTTACTGTGTAGTGTCATTTTGTAGTATAAGATTTTGGGTTTTCTTTTTGACTATATTGATTTCATGTGCATAAAGACTATACTATCTCATACATAATATCCTGTTATATAAAACGCCACATCCTCTAACAGTCATTCATGCGCTGCACAGGTCTGGGCGTGCTAGCCGCTCCTGGTTCGGACAACGCACCCGGCGAACTTGGCAAACCGGTCGTGCTTCCCAAGAACATTAGCGACGATACCAAACAAGCAGTCACTGAAGGCTGGAAGAAAAACGCCTTTAACCAATACGTCAGTGACCTCATATCGATCAGGAGGAAACTCCCAGACCCCAGAGACGAGTGGTAAGGAAATAGTGAAATACTAATGGCACGCTACTTTGTGGATTATAAAGCGGATAGGTGAAATCCCACGGGTACATCGTCGTCACGGTCGTACAGGGTCCCCTTTGTAGTTGTATTCTTTTGCCGTTGCAAAGTAACTTGAAAGGTGTAGAAACCTTTTGAGTTAGTGTAATACTTATAAAGTAATACTTTTGAGTTAGAGTAACTGTTTATAAGGGAGAAGTTGATGCCGGGATGGGTCACGACCCCAGCATTGGGGAATCAACGAAAGGAGGAGGAATACTTATAAAACATTTTTACTATTATTTCGAAATTGCTAATTTGACTTGGCCTTACAAAATTCTGTGTGAGGTAATTAGACCGCAAGACATATTTTTTTAGGTGTTATGTTTTAAAGTTTTTTTTTTTGCAGGTGTAAAGTACCAGGAAGATATTTGGAAGATCTTCCTCAGACGGCAGTAGTGATATGTTTCCATAACGAAGCTTGGTCTGTTTTGCTGCGAACTGTCCACTCAGTTCTAGATCGGTCACCAGAACATTTGATCAAAGAAATCGTATTAGTTGACGATTTTTCCGACATGCGTAAGTGCTCGAAATTATCACAAAAATAAAGTGAAAACGTAAAATAAAAATAAAAACATTAACAATTTTGTTTTTTTTCTAGCACACTTGATGCAACAACTAGATGACTATATGTCTTCACTGCCAAAAGTAAGAATTGTGAGAGCGGCTCGACGTGAAGGTCTGATTAGAGCTAGACTTCTCGGGGCAAGATACGTAACCGCTCCTGTACTGACATATCTTGACAGCCATTGCGAGTGCACTGAAGGTAATTATAAATCCATGATATAACTTTGACTACTTAATAAGAAGCACATGTAATGGGTAAATAATATACAAATACTTTATTCCAGGATGGTTGGAGCCTTTACTAGACAGAATAGCTCGTAATAAAACAACTGTAGTATGTCCAGTTATCGACGTCATTGATGATAATACCCTCGAGTATCACTACAGAGACTCCACAGCAGTCAATGTTGGAGGTTTTGACTGGAATCTCCAGTTCAACTGGCATCCAGTTCCCGCAAGGGAACGATTGCGACATAAACACACAGCGGAACCTGTCTGGTCTCCAACTATGGCCGGTGGTCTATTCGCAATTGATAAAGAGTTTTTTGAAAGGCTTGGCACTTACGACAGTGGCTTTGATATTTGGGGAGGAGAGAACCTTGAGCTATCTTTCAAATCCTGGATGTGTGGTGGGACGCTGGAGATAGTTCCATGCTCACACGTCGGCCACATATTCCGAAAGCGATCTCCATACAAGTGGCGAACGGGGGTGAACGTTCTGAAGAAAAACTCTGTTCGATTAGCTGAGGTGAGCTGGTACTCTAAAATAATATTACGAAATAAAAATCTCGACAACTCTATCTAAAAATTGTTCTGTTTATTTTAGGTGTGGCTGGACGATTATGCAAAATACTATTACCAACGAGTGGGTAACGATAAAGGCGATTTTGGCGATATAAGCAGCCGAGTGGCGCTCAGGGAGAAACTGGAATGCAAATCTTTTGAATGGTATCTGAAGAATATTTATCCAGAACTATTCATTCCTGGTGAATCCGTGGCGCACGGAGAGGTGAGTTTAACCAAAACACTCATACTATTTATTATTTTAGGATTTTACCCCTCTTTGTAATGGAAACTCGTGAACATTTTATTGTTTCTTTAAACATTTTCTTTGTTTTGATGAGTGCAAACTAATTTCACGGATATGTTGTTCAAAATAATTACCTGTGCAGATCCGCAATGTCGCCTTCCAAAAGATATGTTTGGACTCACCGACGCGCAAGTCAGACCATCACAAACCAGTAGGACTGTACCCGTGTCACCGGCAGGGAGGAAATCAGGTCTTCTGTCAATTGCAATTTAAAAATTGCGGCAGTACCATCTTGCACGAGTTGTTCAAAATTTTCAATATTGCACTCTATTATGCACGTTTTGGTATCACAGTTTGTTTTTGAGCACATCTTGAGCACGTTTGTATGTTTAAAACTTTAATGTTGAACACTATTAGGTTCGGAATAGAGGATATGGCCGTCGTTACTGTCTAGATGGACTCTCGGATGACCATGATGGTGACCATGATCTTTTACCAGTTATGATTCATAAATGCCACGGAGGTGGTGGAAATCAGGTACTCCTTTACGCAGGAGTGGTGGGATTGAAATTCTACGGGTCACTATTGATATACATTTAAGGGGACTTTCGTTTTCACAATTGTGCTGTTTTTTTTTTCTCTTTTTGTTTCATTTTTCATCATAAAGCTTTAGTATCATCACTTAGATTGTATTTTTTGTTCAGTAAATTAGAAAATGAGCAAAATGTATTATTTTATTATAAAACCAAGTGATGGCACTAGGCGAGCACGCTTGCTTTTGGCACGCCTTTAAATTTATCAATGGCATCAGATCGCGAACCGACATGTGGGAATATGCATCGACTCGGCAGCCGGTCCGGAAGATCTTAAGCATCCAGTCAACGTATGGCCTTGCCACGGCGAATACGGAAACCAGGTCTGTTGAGGCAGCCAATTTATAAGTCTTTGCTTTGCTTCATTCGTCTAGATGTAAATGGTTGGTGTTGGTGCTCATCATCTTTGCAAGGTTGGATTCGTATGTTATATGTAGCAATTTATCAGTGACAAGATGATAAAAAGGTAGTGAAGTCTATTATTTACCTAAATAAAGGTCAAAATAACTAAAAGTATCTATACAATTTATGATCTTGTCTCTGATTTGGTGACTTGTACTTGTTAACGCATCATTTCATTAATTTAAAAAAACTTAGCTTATTAATAGGTAAAAGCTAGTAGCATCAGTAAGTGGTAAGTAAATCTAGTGTGCATAAACTGTTGATCCCAAAAATAAATTTTCTTTACCTTTTTTGTGATATATCTAAATTACTTCATATAATGCGGTTATTTTAATTTGGTACTGCCGTAAACCCTCTTAGAATTAAGTACTTAACATAAGTTTATAATCAGGTGCTTATTTACAAATTTTTATAAGATTTTTTGCATTTTTTAATATCATGTGTGCAATTCATGTTTTTCAATATTGAATTACTTTTGCTGTAATGGTTTTGGGTGTGGGTGTTATTTTTTATTTTTGGCAATAATTGTCTCAGTAAATTTTTCTTCGCCTGTTTTTATTAAAAACATATTTATCCGAGTTTTGTTCAAAACTATTCTTGAAATTTTGATGGAACTTGGTGTGTATAATATACTAATTACTGTAGTATTTATTAAAACGCAATACATTTTAATTGCATTAAAAAAATAAATGGTGCAGATATCTTTGGCCTAGCCATTAGCCAACTAATTACGCAACGAATTTTTTCACAAATATAACAAGTAGTTTTTAATAAACAATACTAGAACGTTTGTTTAAAAGCGTGGCTGAAAACAGGAGAAATGCAATTTTTTTTGAACCATTTAAATAATTGATTTTATTCAAATTATTGCCTTAAAATAAATTGCTATTGCTTATTGATAAATTATTTTCATTACTAAAACATAATGCAATATTCTACAAATTTACAGTATTGGATGTATTCAAAAAATGGCGAGATTCGTCGTGATGAGACTTGTTTGGACTACTCGGGGCATGACGTGGTACTTTACATGTGCCACGGTGCCAAGGGCAACCAGCTGTGGCTGTATGACGCCAATGTAAGTTGACAAACCTCAGAATTATGACAATGAATTATCAACGTACTCTGGCGATTGGCAGAGTACGTTGGTTTCTTCTTCTTATTGCAGTCTTTTATTATTTGTTTCCCAATTTTCTCCATACATTGGTCATAGAGGTTAAAATATAACCGTACGTAAACCATAGCATGCACAGAGCTGTCAAAATACGCAACACACGATAGTGACAGCGGTCATATGATTATATTAAGAGATCTCAAGGACGGTTGACATAGAGGAAAATAGAATATAATAAAATATAAACTCAGTGAATAAAACCCATCAACTAGTGTTTGTAATGTGAACAACAAGCGTCTTAAAGAAGCCTATTTTTACAATGAAACGAGCAGAACATATGTTGATGCTAGCATTTTAAATGACAAATTTTAATAATTTTTTTTCATTTTCACAGACGAAGCTCCTCAAGCACGGCTCAAGTGAGAAGTGCATGGCGATATCGCGGAACAAAGACAAGATTGCCATGGAATCGTGCAACGAAAACGAGACAAGACAAATGTGGAGTATGGAGAACTTCCGCGCCGACAGACTGTCGCCGGACCTGGTCGAGTAGCCAGAGGCCTACAACGAGGTCTTATTCATATAAGACGAGACTCGACAACAGACTTTGTGACTTAGTGTTTTTCTAATTCACTTGTTGTAAAACGCAATGTATGCTTCGTAGAGAACGAAGTTCTGCTATATGATCAACGTGAACTTATAAATACGTTCATTGTTATCACAAAAATCAATGCACATATCAAGACGACATCATCATTTTTGTAATATAAAATTGACATTAATATAAAAAGTCGTAATATGGTGTTAAATAGTGAATGACTCCTCAATATTGTGATCATGATGATAATATAGCAGAACTATAAAGCGATTAATAAGGCTGTTGATAGCAAAAAGCCAATGAATGGCTTAATATTTTGTAGCTCTTAGAGAAATCACTTGTTGAACCCCGTCACTATTTGGCCTAAGATAATGACGACTGACCTGAATTTGAACATTCATAGAAATTCATTTATTGGTAAATCCAATATTTCGTTTTTAATTTCATAATTGACGTGGTTATAATATTATAAAGTTAGATGATAATGAGTATTGTAGTCATCAAAGATTTTACTATGAATTTGTATTAATTAATTTCAATTTATTTTGGAATATGTTAGCAAGTAAAAATAGAAGAATGTGTACAGTTTTGAATTATAATATGTTTAATCTTCTTGACTGATTTTGTTACAATAATCGTAGTAAAATTTTCCCAGAAATTTACTTAATATATTTATATTGAAAAAAATGCATATCTAGAGCCACAGCAAAAAGTATTTTGGTGTAAAAATAAGGTTTAATATCTCTATTCTGCGTCAAGTATTATTGTACTGGTTAGAATCGTGTAGTTTTTATCTGATATTATCATGTACATATCTTTTATTATCATACTCTAGCTGAAACTGCCCGAAAACTTATTCATAATTTTGGTTTAGTCGCGAGATTTAATCGTACCTAGACATATTTAGATATTTCATGTGTATTTTTTCAGAATTATACAGTGTTACGTGAAATTCGTGTCTGACACACAGGGGGCTTAAAGATGAGAGTGACAAATGAAATGCCAGTAAACATTAAAACAAAATTATAAAAAGAGTTTAACTGCATAAAACATTTACATATCATTTAAAATAGTTTATTAAGAAGTAACACACAACAAACGTCGGGTGAGCTAACTATTGTTTCATCTGTAGCGTCACGCTTACTAATGTAATATGTTTTTTTCAGTTGAGTGAATTCTGTTAGAGATAACATTTGAGCTTACCTGGACTAGCTAACCTTAACTTACTTATATTATAATTTTTATTTCTTTAAACTTCTAAAGATATAAATAAAATCACTTATCTAAACTGAATGACACACTCTCATGTCGGACACAAGTTTCAGTACAACCTAAATGAATTTTGTTTGAGTAATACTAATTATCATGTGATTTATTTTATAATTATTGTTACTGATTATAGTCATTTT
Organism: Agriopis aurantiaria; assembly: GCA_914767915.1. NCBI lineage: Eukaryota > Metazoa > Arthropoda > Insecta > Lepidoptera > Geometridae > Agriopis > Agriopis aurantiaria. The sequence goes on along the minus strand of OU611995.1, from coordinate 12,113,953 downwards.
GACTTCAATCTATACTAGGCGTACTTAGTAAACTCTATACCTAATAATTTGTATCTTAACCTTAGGCACAAGTAATAAATTCCTCGTTTTTATTTATTTAGAAATTTTAAGATGTGGCTTTCTAAGTCAGGTGACGAATTTATTTTGTTATGATTTCTAAATTATAAATGATGTTTTTTGAAAATATAAAATTATTATGCAAATGCATAAATGACATTCCAATTTGTATAAAAATTCGAATCTCTGCATTCCTTTTTGTGATCTTTCTAAACTATTTGTTTCTGACGATTTCTTATATCGGCTGTTTGATATGTTTACTGCTTATTTCCAAAATATTAATTCCACAACAGCATTCAGATTCTTTAATTTTGCATGTTAACTTTTTCACACTAATTGATTTCTGATTGTTATTCTAATCTTTTATATCTAGTAATTTTTCAACTTTCGCGATATCTTTTATATCTACTCGATTAATTACATTTTAAAAACATATTCCACATTGACTATTTGTAATTTAATTTAGACATTTGGAATTTCCTTGTTACGTGTATTTTATATCCAAACGTTTTTTTTTTCCTGTAATTTTTAGGTAAGTTTATTTTGTCAATTTTTTTATAATACGATTAATTTTATTTTTACCAATGTTTGTGTTTTTTTATCAATGTGTCAAAAACTGCATGACATTATATACATAATCTTTATGATATATTATCTAAAAATGAATCCCTATTTACCTTGGTCACACACTTGGCCATAACTTGAGAACGACTTTACCGATTTCATTCATCTTATTATTTAAGTTTTTTCATACTTTGTAGAAGGTTATTATGGCAAGAAAAATTAAGAAAATTGCGCAGATAATTGGAAAATTTCAGGAAACTTAACAAAGCCTGGAAGAGATCGCTTTTAGCGATAAGGCCGCCAGTTGTTACACTAGTTTTTAAGAGTTTTTTGTCTTCTGTATCAAATTTCATGGTGTGAACAATAAATAGTTAATCAATCAATCAATCAAAGATTTTAACTCCGCGCGTTTGACAGTTCTAAGACAGGACAACGTCTGTCGGGTCAGCTAGTATATCCTACTAATAATATTATAAGCGCGAAAGTTTGTATGTATAGATGTATGGATGTTTGTTCCTATTTCACGCTGCAACGAAACAATGGATCGACCAGATTTTTTTGCGTGGGTATAGTTCAAGAGCCAAAGAATGACATAAGCTACTTTTCATCATCATCATCACAATTTTTCATCACTACGCGGGTGAAACCGCGGGGCGCAGCTAGTTGCAAAATATAATAATAACTACTAATACTACATACATACATAGTCGGTTGAACATCATGTATTAATTAATTCCAGGGTATTTGAACATGCATAAAACTTTGTTGAAATTTTGATAATTAACGAAAATACTGGAAATGCGTGCTTAGCTGGCGGAGTAATATAAACATATCTAGCAGATATCAGATTTCTAGAATCATTTGCGAAAATATAACGAAATAATGGCATTTTTATTTTATTTACTCTTAAAAATATACCACATATCTAATGTTCTGTAGAAATTTTTCTTTTACAATAAACGTGTTCTTAGCTTTGTAAAATTTATTGTCTGAATTTAACAATAGTAATTTTTACTTTACTGTAAATACTATTTTAGTCTATAATAGTTATATCGTTAGACTTAAATTTGTCCGTAAGTAGGCGTTTTAAATAAATTTTAATCTAAAGTTTGTATAGGTAGAGTTTTTAATTTAGATGTAATGTCTAGTTTTGATATAGGAAGTTAAACGTGCCTTATTCTAATTTTAATATAAATGTTGAAATTTCTGTATATAATGCGATGTCTCTGAATGTATTATAATACATAGGTATGGATAGATAGAGGTGAGATAGTGTTTGTAAAATAAAGCATTATGTTGGATTTGTAATTAGTGTTGTTTTATTTGAGTAAAGTATTTGCTTAGGTAGACAATCCCTTTGAAACATGGCGCAAAATACTAGATGTTTTAACATAAAATAGCAGGACTAACGAAATAAGGAAAGTTGAGAGCCTTTGTCTATCAGCAAGACTTCCTAGGCTAAACAATAGAAACTTAGGTAATATAACATAATAATTCCTAAAACTTCTTGGGTACATAATGTAGCTATTTATCTAAATAGATATCAAAATACTTGCGTAATTTGCGCTGGTAAAGACTCAGGCGAAAAAAATCGATATTTTAATAATGAAAGTATTATGTTAAACGCCTTCAGGAAAAAATGCAGCAAAGATAGTTTCAACGCCTTTAAAATAATTTACGGCAATAATGCATTCACTGTTTTAAACTTTCACGGTAGCTTACTGCAGCTACCTAATCATTGTTATTATCCCGTAAAGAATCATATAACCATAATTAATTACAACCATAGGAATGCAAAATGATAGACGTTTTGTGTTTATTTCAGATAGCCCGTTGGTCCAGTTGGTAGTGAACCTACCTTCTGAGCCTGAGGGCGTGGGTTCAATTCCCATGTAGGACAAACATTTATGTGATGAACATTTATGTTTGTTCTATAAAATATCTGGTTGTTAATATCTATTTACTACTATGTCCAGCAGTGGATTAGTATAGGCTGATTTTGATGATGATTACCTACCACACACAACAGCACCTGCGAGTGTAGCTGCTGTTGCTACCACAGAAAACAGATTTTATTTATAATATTCTAGAATCGTAGTAATTTCAAACAAAGCTCTTACAACCCTATAGGTAATTAGAGATAATAACACGCTCTTAGAATGAAAATTAATTCGTGGTATAACTTTTAATAATTATGCTTTTACGGAAATGAAACCCGTTCTCCCTTGTCTATTAATTAATTGTCATTTTCAGCTTTTGATTAAAAAGTCTTGTTGAAAGTACGATGTATTATAATATTTCGTGCTGGTTATTGTACAAGTAGTGGGCAACCGCAATAGGTATGCTAAAAAAAAAAAAAAAGAACATACAGTCGAATTGATAACCTCCTTCTTTTTGAAGTCGGTTAAAATGTAGGTAATCGTGATTAGCATTAAGTATACCTACCTACCTTAAAATAGTTATCTATACTAATAATATTATAAAGAGGAAAGATTTGATTGTTTGTTTGCATTGGATAGGCTCCGAAACTACTGAACCGATTTGAAAAATTCTTTCACTGTTGGGAAGCTACTCTATCCCCGGTTAACATAGGCTATATTATATTTTAAAAAAAAATAGAGATCCTTACTAAAACTCCAATAATGTAACCCAAGGTGTAGTAAAATAAGATTTGTAATTTTGAATTTGCGTGTTTGACAGTTTTAAGACAGGACAACGTCTGTCAGGTCTGCTAGTTTGTTATACAAGATTCCAAATTGCTTTTTAACCGCGTGCTCAATTTTGATGACCGAGCAAGCGAAGAATTCTAAAATTGAATCATGAACGTAGCGAGTGATTCAAAAATTAGAATACTGAGCGTTAGCGAGGGAATCAAAAGAGCACGAGGTGAAAAATCTTTGCACTCGAGTGCAACACGTAAATTTTCATCCCACCTCAGCGAGAAAATGACTAAATGCAAAGAAAAAAATGGCGCATGCAAAGGAAATTAAAAAAAAAATACACCAAGAAGGTTCTGTGTCTGAGGTTTTAACAAATTAAAAAAGGTTGTATGATACATTTGGCAACATGTAAGTAGAAGTAAATAGGTTTAATGATGTTTTGAAATCACAAGCTGCACACGATATTTAATAGGTGGCAAACAAGGAGACGAGCCACCTGATGGTAAGCAGTTACCGTCGCCTATAGATACTTGTAACACCAGAGGCATTACAAATACGTTGCCGACCCTTAAGGACTCTATTAACTGGCCTTTTAAGGAACCCCATGTTATAGCTTCACAGCTATAGCTATATTTCGTGTTATATAGTCGATCACTAAATAAATAGGTACAGTAAATTTAAATATCAACAACAGGACGTTACAAGATTAGGCCATCAAGTCACAGACGTCCACTGAATAAAGTGGGATCGAACGCGTCCGATTGAAAACTTTTTCTTTGGCCGTCCAGATTGTTGGCAGGGAGAGAGTGAAATCGGAAATTGCAAGGAACGACGTCGGATCTTCCATTTATGGACTTACTGGCCGTTGAACCGCGTCTAGCGCCGTAGCTGCAGGGAAATAGTGGACAATGTTTTTACTAAAACGAGTGAAATACTTGTGATCAGTTTCTTATCCATTCGTTAAAATAGAGTTCTCGTTTATGAAATGAACGGTAGATGGTCAGGATAATTCACAGTAAGCATCTCCGGTACCGCCTTTATTCTTGTAATAGCGCTTTTATTCTTGTTAAACGATTATTATAGAAACATTATAAACTGGTTACCGTGGACCATTTTAAGCTGCTCAGAAAAATAAACTATGTACCTAGGGATCAAATGTGTACCTAGGTGGGTGGGTAGGTATTGTTTTCAACCTTAACAAAAAATATGGACTAAGATTTTATGCAACTCAGTTTCGATCTGCCACTTGCCTGATGATAAGCGCGCTGTCCATAAATATAAACAAATTAAGGTGGCAACTCAGCGCCCAATTTTCACTTTGACCCGCAAAGCTAGAAAAATAAACTTTTTTAAAATTAATTTAAAAGAACAGTTCTCATTTCGATCCGTATTTTTGTTTAAATTGAATAACCTACTAGTTTTACATCACAATCAAGGATGTCTTAAACTGACAATGGAAATAAAATTTGTGGAATAAACCTGAGATATCATAACAATAACGCTACAATATAAGGAAGGTACAATGATACAGAACAAACTAAATAAAGTAGAGCACAGGCAAGCATCGTTCGAAGAACTGATAACCGATGCGGAAGAAAGGTTCTGGAGTGGAGACCACGAACCGGAAGACGCAGCGTGGGTAGGCCTCCCACTAGATGGACCGACGACATTGTGAGAGTCGCGGGCATCCAGTGGATGCAAAAGGCAGGCTGTCGTTCAGTGTGGAGATCTAAGATCTAAGGGGGAGGCCTATTTTCAGCAGTGGACATCAAGGATAAAATGTTTTTTTTTAATGCACTCGTAAAATCAGGTTCATTCCTTTTAGCGAATTACTGAGAATAGCAAACAAACATTTTCGTTTGTTCGTCTAAACGTCAAGCATGCAATCAAGAAGGAATGGTCAGAGATAAACGATTCACAAGACAGTGCCGTGCTCCGAAAGAATTTTAAAATTAAATGTTACTCTCTAGATATGTCTCATTGTGCAAGTGCTACAGGGAAGTTTTTAATATTCTTTACCAGTAGATAAATACTTAGTTTATTTTGCTTCCAATTTATATTAAAAAAACATTTTGATAATGTTGGAAGGAATTGTTGGCTTGAACGCAGTTATACCTATACACGTAACAATGTTTAGATTCAAAGAAGTATCATTTTTACCGGAAGATTCAGAAGGAGGTGTACTGTTTAAACTGGGGTATCTTTAGACGATGGACATAGGTATTTAAAGATATCATTGTATTCGTCATGATAAACAACTAATACTTTAGGGCCAAAAAAAAAAATCATCTGTTCTATAGAAATAGTTCACACTTGACAAATATATAGAACAGTTGTTTTTTTGTGATTTCAGGGCTAGTCTCTTAATAAAAGTTTTTCATAATAAGGAACCTTTTGGCTCAGCATAACCCTTTCCTAATATACCTAGCTGTGTAATCATTTTAGCTGTATTATATACTATTACTCTAATTATTAATATTACACCGGGAAATACGTGAATGAGGCGAAAACTAGAGTTTTCCGTTAATTATATTATTATCTTTATGCAAAATCCCTATGTACGTAGGTACATAGGGATTTCGTGTTATGAAAGTACTGTCAACGTCAAAAATGTAAAATAAAAGGGCAAGTGTCTTTATTAACTAAACAAAATATAAGCTACAAAAACAGTTAGACTGCCCATAGACCGTTGAAGGTCTAAAGGCAATCCAAATGATCAAGCCCACTATCAGTTGGCAGCGTATAGGTACAGCATGCTGGCGGCATTACCACGCTGTTTGGCAATGCTTATGCATTGAGCCAAAAACACGCCAGCATTTTGGTCACGCGTCACATTAACCAAGCGCTGTGAAAGATTTATGAAAATGAGATGAGCTCCCGGTCTTTAAGGGGGTAATGCATCGACGCCAAACGGCTCAAATATGTAACCACTGCCAAGATTAGCTGCTGGTGCTGCTCTGCCGAATACTTACCATCTGCCGGAAGCCTTACCAGTTCTACCTTGTGTCTCAGGAAGGTGTGACGGCGCCAAAGTATCGACACAAGTTGAGTACCATACAAGTACGGTTGACGTTAAGAATAAAAAATTATAATAATTAGACTAAACTGTTTCCTAGTTCGATTGATATATCAGTTAAACTTTGAAGCAATATTTCAAAATAATAAATCCCATTCTCACAACAATATTGAAATGACAGACGGGGAAGGAATAATAACGGGCCAAGTTCCACCAACTCTAATTCGGGTTCGATTCGAAAACTTTAGGGGCACCTCCCGGTATTTTGGTGTTCCAATAGTCATTGAATACAAAAACTTTTTCATTTACGCTTTTAGACGCTGACTGAATAATATATGAACAGTGCTCGGGCTTGTGGCGTCTGAATCCTTTCAGCTTTAGGGATTTTTTAAGCATTCTTAGTGAATTAATGTGGTGGATTTTGGAGTTTGTTAGTTTGGTATAAAATAGTAAAAGTGGCTGGTTGAAGAAAATAGACTTGAAATATTAGCAAGGTGCTGTGGTTTTACTTGTGAATTCCGATTTATTTGTGCTATGATGGTATAAAATATTTTTTTATTACGCTACCTTAGATTAGGTACACTTATAATTATTATGAATACGAAGGTTTTTTTTTAAAATAATATAATAGGCTTGCGTTTGAACACCACCTCGCCTGATGTTAGGTATATTGTAATTCACGGGATAAGCTAACACGAATTTCAAAAACCAATTTTATTAGAATCTATTATTCCGTTTCGGAGTTAAGTGGAGACAAACACACGTATTTACAGACTTACACACATACTTAAACCTTTCACATTTATTATAATATAAATCAGTGTGATGTGATGTGATTATTCTGAAGTGTAATGTAATAAAGCTTTGGGAAGGTAGCTTAAGACGCGGTCTGATCACGATTTCAAATTCGTTTTTTACCCGCTCACGCCATTACCTATTTGCTATCTAAAACGGCTAAGTATGTTTAAAGTCGAAAATCGTATATCATCAGATTTGATGATGATGATGATGACTTTGTGCTTATATTATTTTGAGGGTTTTTATTTAACATATGGAAAAATAAAGAATAATTTTAACAATTAACTGGTTAAAGTTTTAAAACACTAGTCTAGCTACACAATTCATACAAAAAATATGTTGTTGTCGCTGAAAATTCAGAGTACTTCAATTCAGAAGCTATTTTTGTTGCACAATATGTTATATGTTTTTTTTTATGAATCCAGATAAATTATAAAAAAGTTATTCGGTTAAGATTATTAACGGGTGTTTTTTCTACGTGCAGTATTTTTTTTTAATTTGGTCAGTTAATTTCGTCACATCACACTAAGCGTTTAAAAACACTTCTTTTCGTTAATTTAGCGATTGTACCGCGCCCTAACAATAACAGCTAAAAATAATACAACGTAGTTTTATTCATTTCCAAATAGTTTAAACTAATTTTAGTTTGAGAAGGAAGTCAGTATTAAGTAAATTCATGCAATTTAAAGCAATTTTAAACTTCGAGTCACTTTGCTTCAGTAATCGGAAGTCAAACCGAAGATAAAAGTTTTTAATTATTTTAAAAGGTGTTCATTTGATGAAACAGTGGAAGTAAAAGTTTTTTTTTTTGTAATTGTTTGACTTTTTATCGTTTAATTTGTAAAGCTAATATACTATTCTTCTACCTTCCACGTTTTTCTAACTTCCACCTTTTTCTACCTTCTTAGCCTTTTCTTGATCTGTAAGGGCTTAACTCAGCGCCTAAAATGTGACACTAACTTGACCCGCCATAATTTAAAAGAATACCTCTCTGTTTGATTGTTAACACTTTTTACCAATTTGAATAGTTATGATATTATGCCATCCTGAGTAATATTAAAATTGAAACTATCTCTCGGCTCTTGAACATACTGGTTTCATGTCGACGTTTTCTTTCACTGTTTTTGAGCAAAATGGCATTGAAAACTTATTTTATTTATCTATATCTATACTAATATTATAAAGAGGAAAGATTTGATTGTTTGTTTGTTTGTTTGTTTGCTTGCATTGAATATGCTCCGAAACTACTGAACCAATTTGAAAAATTCTTTCACTGTTGGGAAGCTACACTAACCCCGGGTGACATGGGCTAAATTATATTTTAAAAAAAAATAGGGATCCTTACAATAACTCTAATAATGTAACCCAAGGTGTAAAAAAAATTAGATTTACACCCGTGCGAAGCCGGGGTGCGTTGCTAGTGTATTAAATAAGGGTCGAATATCAAACCAGGTGCCGTCAGATTGTTAAGTGCACATGCTTCTGCTCAGTCACTATCGCTAGCTATACATATTGTTTGTAAATTATTTGGTAGACATATACTACTGTACTGGTGGTGTATGTGAACCCAGGATCTCACACTAGGAGGAGTCCTTGTGTTATAGGTAAAATGTATTTTTAAAACTGTGTGAAATTTAGAGTCAGATTTACAACCTTGAATTGGTAATAATGTACAGTATTTTTTTCATAGGTGGCAATCAAGCTTACGGGCCGCCTGATGGTAAGCAATCACCGTCACCTATGGATACCTGCAATACCAGGGGCATCACAAAAACGTTGTTACGTTGCCTCTATTTCTATCTTATTTCCAGCTATATGATGTGGCAGTTTTCTAGAGCTCCATCCAAAAATAGAGAAGGCTCAATAATAAGTACTTCCTATTGGCGCTGGATGCTTCGGTTCAGTCCATTTTGGAAATGAATAAAGCATGAGGTCGGGTCTTTATCGGCCGAATTGAAATAGTAAAGACTCGAAATAAAGGGCATTATTGGTAATATATACGCTTACATTTTAAGGCTATTTATAAATGTAGGATTTATTAAGCTTACGAAAATCGAGGATATCTAAATTTAATTGACAATTAGAACTAACAAAACTAACGTGAATATTCGCCAATGAACCAGAGTCACCGACATAGCTGTTAAAATTTGCAAGTTGAAGTGGCAATGGGCAGGCCACATCGCTCGAAGAACCGATAACCGATAGGGAAGAAAGGTTCTGGAGTGGAGACCACGAACCGGAAGACGCAGCGTAGGTAGGCCTCCCACTAGATGGACCGACGACATTGTGAGAGTCGCGGGCATCCAGTGGACGCAAAAGGCAGGCTGTCGTTCAGTGTGGAGTTTAAAGGGGGAGGCCTATGTTCAGCAGTGGACGTCTTCTGGCTGATGATGGTGATGATTATGACTAACAAAACTATATTATTTTTGTTATTATACTATACGGAAATTACTTAGGCTTGGTTGCACCAAGTAGTTGTCAAAGTTAAGGTTTATGACAAATTTGACAATAACAATAACGCTGACTTTAGCAGTTACTGCAAAATGCGTTGCACCAGCGTATTCCTTATCATAGTTAAAGTTACCAGGGTTGCAAGTCAAATGAGACCTTATTTACTCCAGATGCATAGGTGGAATTATATTTTATGCATCTGACAGATATTTAAAATAAACAATAGCGAATCGTGGGCAGTTACGGTTAACAGCTAAAGTTATGATGTCATTTAACAATTGTCAGATGGTGCAACTAAATTTTTGCCTAACCGGTACTTTAACTGAAATGTCGATGTTTGTTAAAGCTAAAGTAACATGATGCAACCCACCCTTACTTATTAATTTTAGACCGGTTATTTTGACTATAGTTTTAACAGCATTTAGGCGGTATTTTTTAAAGTTTCTATTCGTCCAAACATGATGTTTTTATCTTCTCTTCTCTTTTCTATCTCTTCTCTATCTCTACATAGTATAAATTAAAGTCGCTTTCTGCGTCTGTCTGCCTGTATAACCGCTAACTCTTAAACCACGCAACGGATTTAAATGCAGTTTTCACCATCAGTTAGGTAATTTTTCACGAAAGGTTTATATTATACTAGCTGACCTGACAGACGTTGTCCTGTCTTAGAAATGTCAAACACGCAAAGTCAAAATTGAAAATCTTATTTTTTTACACCTTGGGTTACGACGTAACATTATTGGAGTTTTAGTAAAGATCCCTATTTTTTATAAAAATATAATATAGCCTATGTTACCCGGGAATAGTATAGCTTCCCAACAGTGAAAGAATTTTTAAATCGGTTCAGTAGTTTCGGAGCCTATTCAATGCAAACAAACAAACAATCAAATCTTTCCTCTTTATAATATTATTATTAGTATAGACTAGCGACCCGCCCGCCCGGCTTCGCACGGGTGTAATTTACGTGCGAAGCCGGGGCAGGTTGCTAGTTATTTGTATAAACCTTCCGTGAAAATGTATCTAACTGATGGTGAAAACCGCATCAAAATCCGTTGTGCGGTAAACAAAGGAGGAGGAGTTAGCGGCCATACAGACAGACAGACGTGGAAAGCGACTTTAAGTAGAGTAGTTGTAGAGATAGAGATAAATAACTAGCAACACGCTTTGCACTTAAATTACACCTGTGCGAAGCAGGGGCAGGTCGCTTGTACGTAATAATTATCAATTTAAAAAACCGACTTCAAAATTAGTAAATAACCATTCACGTTTACTTCGATGACATTTTTTTCTAGTTATTTTGTTTGTTTAAACAAATTAATGAACTACTGATTTTGATGCAGTTCTTCAATTCTATAGAACCAATATAAAAAATAAAATAAAAAAAATAAAATAAGGGTTTTAAATAAAAAAGGGTTCAAATCGGCATAGAAATGACGCAGTTCTGAGGTAATAAACATTTAAAAAAAAAAAGAAATTAAATGTGATAACTTGTTTGGATCAACCAGAAATTATTCTCGAGGTCTTGCTTCTTAGATATTTCGTAAGTATATTCAATCATTTCATATTTTTTTGAATTGTTGAAATGCTCGTGAGAGTTAGTGAACTAAGTTGCATAGGCCCTCAACTATGTGATTGTGATACTAATAGTTTTAGCAGGCTAAAACTAGACAATTATGTAAGCGCTTAACCTAGGTACCTTATAAATCCACGTCATATTATATTTATTTTAAATTGGTCAAGTTTTTTATTTTATTTTTAGTTTTATGATATTGAAAAATAAGCATTCTAATTGTTTTTACTAATCTGCCAATCAATAACTATAATTTCAATAATACATTTATATTACTTTCCTGATGATAAACGTCGACGATGACTTTAGGGAATTCCTTGCTACATATATAAAGTTCCACGATAAACGTATAAATACCTATATTCCTTGCTCATGTCAATAAAAACGAATTGGTGCACCTTCGACAGTTATTAGAACTATTAAGACGTGCCGATGACCAAAAGTCCCTAGTAAGCGCTGTGTTTTCTACGAACTATGACGCTACACTATCAGAAGCTCGCTCGTCTGGTCATGCTTACAGCATAAAAACCCAAATTTATTTATTCTCTGACAGGCGAAAGAAACCCCAATATTCAAACCTTAATATCAGACCAGGTGCTGGGTATTCTCTAGGGAGAAACTTTTTATTTAGAATGAAAGTATAGGCTTATGTTTGACCGCAAATGCTCTGAAATGTCTTTTTTATAAGAAGCTAGCTGTGTGCTGTGGTTTTACTCACTATCCTACTGGAATACATGATTTTAGGGACAAAATATTGCTATCGCAGGGCAAGTGCTTTTATTAACTAAACAAAACACAAGCTAACATTAAAATTTCAAAAGCAGACTGACCTCAGAAAAGGTGTTTTCTTTTCCACATCATAAAGGCGATTTTAAAGGTATATGGCTGGTCCGTAATCTGTGAGCTGTAACCACAGACTAGGTAAAGCTACGCTGTAACAAATAGTGCACGTGACAGACTGACATTACTAGACCACGATTATTTTTATTTTCTGTGAGACTGCCATAGATCTTTGAAGCTCTAAAGACAATCCAAATGCCCATTATCAGTTGGCAGCATACTCAGCATGCTAGGTGTATTACCACGCTGAATGGCAATGCTTATGCGTTGAGCTAGAATCACGCCAACATTTAGGTCATGCGTGGCTAAGCGCTCTGAAAGATTTTTGAAAATGAGGTGTGCTAGGCACGGTAATACGCACAAGCGTAAAACTTGGCATGATTATATTACACACTCTAAAGTATAATAAATAATGGCCAAGTGCGAGTTGGTAACAAAATTTTTTCACCGCCAAGATAAGCAACGACTTGCGCGATGCATATTTGGATGTGTGACCGCCTGGGCGTGATGTTGTCTTTTTGCACTAGTCTTTTTTTTTTGGTGGTACGGAACCCTCAGTGCGTGAGCCTGACTTGCACTTGGCCGGCTTATTATTTCAATGTTCTCCGTCATATATAATAATACTGAACGGCGTGCATTGGGAGAGGCCTATGGCCAGCAGTGGACTCAAATATAGGCTGACTATGATGCTGATGATGCTGTTATAAACACAAATTTTAACAGAGCACAGTCTTGATAAATAGATCTTTGATGTCAAAAAAAAGTAGCTTTCACTAAAGATGGAACTTGCAGACCTAGATTAGACCAGAGTGAGAAAATCTTCAGTCTTATATTGTTACTTTTGACTACGTATACCTTTTCTGGAGTTTCTAGATTCCTTTGTAACATGACTGCTGGAACATTTCTAAACCGCAATTTTGCATCTCAAGATAGAAGTTCCGAAGCTGACTCGTAAACTCAGGGGTGTAAGTGTGTGCATTGTGAATATTTGTTGAAAGTTCCTTTTTGGTCCACGTCATGTTTTGTTGTGAAAACGTGTCTAGAAATATGAAGAGACGTTGGAGAAATTATTTAATGAATATTGTATGAGTTAGGAATGCTAAAAAAATCTCTTCTATGATGCATTTAATCAGAATGAAAGACAGAATACTGTACATTTAAACACCGTTTCACTGATTTATAGCTTTTATTTACTTGCAATGTTTAATGTAAATTCGTTTGTTTAGGTTGTAATCTTGCAAGCTGAATTACACTCGGATAAGACCATGCTAATTATTGAAAACAACATTCTCAGATGGTAGACTTTAGAATTTTGTCTAAAACATACGCTTGATTAAACTATCAAAACATACCCTTGATAGTTTAATCAAGGGTATGTTTTAGACAAATTTCTCCATTAATCAGATATTTGTTTTCGTCTTTTTACTTTTTTCATTTTCTCTCAATTTTTCTTGAAACAATGCGACAACCTACAGAAATTTATGGTGTCTGGAAAAGACGACAAAAAATTATCACAAGGTTGCAGCCGGATATGTTGGTCCAATCAGATTCGCACTACTCTCGACACCTTTACGCCGCAGTTCTTGTTTTTGTCTAGAGATTAACTCTATAAAAGGAAAGAGGGAAAACATAAATGCATGTACAATTTACACATGCATACAGTACTAATAGATGAGCATTCATAGCGAGCCTCATTAAAACGTTTATTTGATTCTTCTTTCATTGCAAACAAAAGCTCTTCTCCCGGAGCTTCTTTTCATTTATGTGCGTTGAAATCTCAGCTTCCCTTTCCCAAACCAAAACCAGCACACAATTAAACTGAAATACGAGCATTACAAAATTGCACGCGCCTCTTGAGAGGCGTTTGTTGGTAATTTATGAAGGTCCAAACGGGTAAACAGATTTTCGGCACTCAATTTTGTAGCTTAAGTTAGTATTGTAGAGACAAGTGACGGAACAAAACCTCATAGCTCTGAATAATGTGGATGAGTGCTTAGAACGTTTAATGATACCACATAAAAGAAAAAACATTCATAAAAGTAAGTACAGATTAAATTAGAAACGCCATGACCAATTTGGAGAATTTGTAAAGTTTTGATATAAAAACAAATGTAATTCACAATGCTGATCTAGGTCATATTATTAAAAACCATTTTTTTTATTAGAATTTTTTGAGATAGAATCTTGTAATTCACAATGCTGATCTAAGTCATATTATTAAAAACTTTTTTTTATTAGAATTTTTTGAGATAGAATCATGTAATTCACAATGCTGATCTAGGTCATATTATTAAAAACTTTTTTTTATTAGAATTTTTTGAGTTTTAGCGATAAGTTTAAGAAATTATACATAAAAGATCATTGACCATTTCGTAAAAAAATATCATAACAATGTTTAAATAAAATTAAAAATAATAGATTAGATAGCCCGTTAGCCCAGTTGGTAGTGAACCTGCCTTCTGCGCTTGGGGGCGTGGGTTCGATTCCCACCTAGGGCAAACATTCATGTAATGAACATTTGTGTTTGTTCTATATCTGGGTGTTAGTATCTATTTAAAACTATATATGTATGTATGTCAGTCTCTGGCAGCCATATCACAAGCTTTGCTTAGTTTGGGGTCAGATGACCGTGTGTGCAAAAATGTCCCGAATATTTATTATTATTTATTTATTATTACCTACCTATTATTTTAAAAACAATAAAAATTTATATTCTTATCTTATAGTATTATGTTTTGTCGGAATGCTATAATATATATCTATGAAATTTGACCGGAGCGGAGCTTCGTTCGTTCGAATTCTTTCTATAAATACCAATTTTTTACTATGAATGGAAACGGAACCCTACTATATGCGTGGCACGACACGTTCTTGGCCAGTTATTACATACTCATTTAAATACATCCTAACTTCAAGTTTAAAATCTGTAGGTTGCCCAATGCCCAATTGTTGTCAAGGCTTGTATACATCGAGATACAAAACATTGGAGTCACTGTCGTGCCAAAAAATGGCCGAACCAAAACTCGGCGCACGCTGCGAATTGCGCCGACAATTGGTTAGTTACAATACAAGGTAACCGCGATACGACTACAACGCCGTCGCGTGATGCCAGAGCTACGATGACATAGCGGACAACTAACGTTGAATACTATGCAAGCGACATAACGTCTAAATTGGAGTAAATGTGGCATTGTGAACTATATAATTGATACAATGTATGTACAATGACGCTCGAACATTTTTTGACTGTTTTCACTAGAGATTGTGACTCTAAAGAAATTGTATCTTGATGCTTGTATAGTACTTTCCTCAAACATTGCATGGATATAAATATTTAAGTAAGTCTCACATTGCCTATCAAAGAACTATCGAAGAAAAAAAACCAATGATGCAATGGATGGATTATACTATGAGCCAATCACAAAACACCATAATTTATTCTTTAAATAATGAACATATTAGGACCATATTTGATAAAAATATATAATACGACGTAATTTTTGAAAGACAACACAGAAATACACAATTTGAGAACTTCTCTCTTGAGACGACATCCGCCTATAATTTATGACGGTCTACTCCGGATAAGCAGATTTCGCTAATCAATTTTGTTGGTTGTCAGGTTTACGGCCTTGGAGATATGGGGCCATCCCGGGCAACAGTTGGGATTGGGGCAACTTGTGAACCCTCTCGTGTCTAGGGGAATGTAACCATAATACGAAGAAAATTCAAGTAGCTATACAAGGTTAAACGGACCTGGTATGCCAAGGCAAAAGGAGGACATTATTCTCATTTAACGACCATATTTTACCAAATGTGGCGAAGCTTGCAATGAAATCTGTTGTTTCATTGGTTTATTAACGGCGAAACGTTCTATAGGTATAAAATGTATCGGCTAATAATGTTTTCGTCCTACCATTCAACGGTGAACCGTGCTTTTTCTGTACAGTTGTATCAGTCAACGGTTTTTCGGCGAATCGTACGTGACTCTTTCATTGTACATTTTGATAGTTTCTATAACCCAAATTGTTGCAAAAAAAAACCGAATTTTTGTAATTTTTTTTTGGCATAGTAAAAGTTGCCATATGATATAATATATTATGTATACAGGGTTACACGAAAGTCGTAAGGAAATCATCGTACACATAATTATATATGAAAAACTTTAAATACGAGACCAACATTGGAACAACGAAAAGAAATTCAGGTGTTTCATAGAAAAAATACGTTCACATCAACTAAATGGATAGAAAAGTTGATATTTTTTTCGCGATTTTATCGTCGATCCGTTTAACTCTGTAGATGGTAGACTGTGACTGTGATTAGCTATCAATTATGAATTTCGCTCTATCAAATTTATTTGCTGAATGGAAAGTCAAAGTTAGTAAAAAATTAAAAGCCAAATTCAAATTCAAAATATTTATTAATAAATATTATGAATTAATAATATGAATTTGAAATTAAAAGCCAGACTACTCAACACACAACTGAAAAAACGGTTATATTCTTTATGCCTCATTTTTATATAAAAACACAATGCTTTCAATTTTTGCAACGACCGCTTGGTAATCTTTCAAAGTAGGATTCGACAAAGTAACTTACGGACTTTGACCGGTAAAACCTTAATGCTCAGCAAGTACGAGCCCCGACTAGAGGCTTTGGAATTTTACCCTTAGTCTTTATCAAGCTTTTTGTACTTCGTATCTGACTGGGAATTTTTACTTTTCCAAGATTCGAAAATTTCACAAAGGTCTGTTGAGGTTCGAAGTCAGTAGTAACCGCATCATATAATTTAATTTTCAGAAATTGTTAAGAGTGAGATAATTATAATATGTTCATAATATTTTTTGTACTTATATTATTATAAAGTATTTTATATGGATGTGTTTTAATTTTGGATAGTTTTTATTTGAGTTAATATTATGTTATTGTAAAAATAATTTTATTTATATTTCGAATTATTGCGTAAATAAACGTAGAAATTTAAGTATTTTGCCAGAAATAAGAGTTTGTTTTCGATTATTACCTGATTTGTAAAAGTAATTGGTAATTCTACTAGTATTGGCAGTATTGTACTTTGCTCGTCGGCCTCGACAGTGTTTTTTCATTGGTGACTTGAGCTGGGTGGCAAAGAGAGAGGGAGAGGGTTACCAAATTGTGATACATGTGGAGTGGTGGAAAATGTATACCACCTTCTGGTGGAATGTGTTTGCCTCCAGCATGAGAGGAGACTAGAGGTGACTGAACAGAGTAGATGTGGGTCAGTTTATCAGACTACTGGCTGAACCCGATTCGGACGCAGCCTGGGAGCTGTTCGGGTATGTGAGTCACCTCAAGTGACCATCGACCCTGTGTTTGTTTTCTGTGATTTGTGTATAATTATGAATCATTTTAGAACATACAATGGGAATGCCATGTTGAATGCTACATAAGTCCAAAAAAGTCCTTCGAGAGGAGCAACAGCGTTTTACTAGTGTGGATTAATTATATTGTGAAATAGTGAATTTATTATGAGTTGCAAGGTTGTAAAATAACTCGTTTTAATACTACCCGAGGTGTCTGATTCCATCACAACGGGTTATTTAAGAAAGAATGATAGCAATGCATAGGTATTTTGAAATATGATTGCCGTCGTCGTTGCTTGTATGATTAACCTTACCCTTCAACCCCAGGGAAACGTGCAAACTCCAGCCAACTTCACTCGTTGCACTACTATTTAAAAAAAATACTTATAAGGAATGGGTATGTTTTTTAAATAAAACTTTATTGTATTATACAATAAATATAAATGCACGCAAAAAACACAGATATTTACAACCTATTTATTATATTTGTTTACATTCAGAACAATCTATTTTCTTAACAAAAAAAAATTAGTAAAACACAAGAAGTTTGCTAAGTAACAGCATTCTTAGAAATTTTTCTTGCAGAAACTGCATCACAACTATTTCATTTCCTTAGCTTGAGCTCCCTGGAGTCTAGGAGCTCGTTACTTAGTAAAGTTATTTCTGAGCGTGGAAGAATTAGTTCACAGAATGTAGAAAAAATTAAGGATTTCATAAACTATTCTTAGCCTTACGTATTTAAATTTATGTTATTATGTGTGTATTTTATCGTTGTCTAATGTTAAACATATTAAAAAGCATTAAGAGTAGATACGTCGTCAGCTGAAATCCAAGTTTTGCCTCTATGCGAAACAGAGAAATCTATGTGATCTATGCATGCAGGTACTGGACCCCTTTAGCCCTTTCTGCGACATAAATAAACCGGCCAAGTGCAAGTCGAGCTCCTGCACTGATGGTTCCGTATCACCACAGAATACAATAATTATCAATTTAAAAAAACTATTTGGTCCGACTTAACGCCTACCAAAATAGCCAAGCAATTGTTACGCCGTCACATAGTTAATATTTTGCAAGTGACGCTCGGCATAACTTTTAATGAACAGAAATTTGTCAGCGACTAGCACTAGGCCATTATTTATTATTTGTTGTTATACTTTAGAGCGTGTACAATAATCGATTAATCGGTCCAAGTTTGACGCTTGTACGTATTACTGTTTTCACATTAGAGCTAATACAAATATACGTAAAAAAAATATATGGCCTTATGTTTTTACTTTTCGACTTATTTATTATTTGTTAGTTAATCCGCCGTAAATTATATATTCTGTGAAAATTTCAACTGGGTGTCTATTACGGTTCGAAATATATTACGGTACAGCCGTTAATAAGTGGGATGGACAGACGGAACGACAGACATAATAATAGGCTTATTAATAGGGTCCCGTTTTTATCCTTTAGGTACGGAACACTAAAAACAAATTGAAGGTAATTTAAAATGTTAACTAAAACTGCAAATGCACCAGATCTGTGAGTCTGCATAGTCAGTATTTGTGGAGATTACCTATTTGTTGACCATAAATAAAATCAATAGGCAATAATAATGCCCTTCTATAGAACCAATGCCACTATAAAAACTATATTAGAAAAAAACTAATCTAGATCTAGACTGTAATTCTAAAAACAGTAATTTTCTAACAAGAAAAAAGTCGGGTATAAGTAGTTTCATTATATTGCACTTCAGAAAATTCTACCACCTTTTCAATTTTATAAAATGTCAGGAAAGAACAGTGACGCGCCCTTTGCGTGTCACATGGCTGTGTTTCACAAACAAAAGATGCCAATGGGCTGTTTTTCTTGAAAAAAACATTTGTTATATCCTCTGTCCATAGGCTAAGTATACCTCTACGTTTCTGTCTTAGTAAATTAGATGAACAAGACAAATTGTCAATCATTGTCACTGATTAGGCATCGTGTTTAGCATATTTATGGAATTGTTGGTTTACTGCATAAAATATTGTATTGTTCAGTGTTTTTCGTGTAAATTTTTCAATTCAAAGGTTATAAATTTTAAATGTGTATCTTAAGCGATCAACTACAGACACTGTTATCCTAGATCTTTAACATAATATTGCATGGACATGTTAACGTCAATTTCTTTAATTGCATATTCTGAATAACTATTTGAACTGCGGCCTTTGAACTCTTAATAAAAAGAATAACAATTTCCTGTAACCAACGAATTTCACGAAACACCCTTTATTGTTCAGAGCGAAAACATTTTTTGCCACTTGAAAAAAGTGTAATCTAGGAGAAAAATGAAAACATAAAAACGCCCTTATTTGTACCTGAAAAAGGTAAAAATCGTAAACTTTATACGAGCAGACAGACACTTTTCTTTTATTCGGATCTCTCGAACGTTTCGAATGCGGACGTGGGACGGATGGAATGAATTTTGGAAGTTTCATATTGCTTATAGTTTTGTTTATTGTGTGGCGATATACGTACTCGGGAAGTACCAAAAATATCAAAGTACAGAAATTGATCATTACCTAGTAGATTAGGTACCTACCTAACTAACGTACGGTTGATCTAATTACATCATTATTTAGGTAGGTAGGCTTTATACGGTTTCAATGAGATTTTTTCTATTGGAGAACAACGAGTTTATGAAATAAATAAATAATTGTATTATAACTTCAAACTGAACAAAAGTAGACAAAAACCTATGGTTACTTCATACTTAATACGTACACGCTCTAAGCCCCTAACCCAAACACAAACTTTATGATCGCTCTACACGGAACGGAATTATTGTATCGACGCAAACTTTTCCCTCTACCCACAATTGCTCCGTCAATTTACTAATCCCCAGTTGTTCTGACGTTATAAAAAATTTACGCAACCACTTTCGTAGTTTGCCCGAAACGAGTTTCTGCTACGTCCCTTTCAGTTGCTATAAAAGTGGAACAAAGGCTACCGCACTGAAACATGTATATATCCATCTTATCATTGAGTAGAGAAGGTTTGTACTTTGTTCAGAATCATACTGTATGACAGTAACTTAGATTCGATGCACTGAATTAATCATAACTTTTTAAAGGCAAAGTTTTAAGGGTATATACTTCGTGCCACTTCTATCTCGCTCGCTAAATTCAACATTTTTGAAGATATAAAACTATTGAATATTCTTATGTGAAATCTAAGCAGAACATAGAAACAGAGTATAGAAAATATCAGTATAAATGTTCAGTAAAATTTAAATTTTTATTCAAACATGTTTACATATTCAAAAGTATCTAAAACAATATTTTTTATTCGTTTGTTTTTAAAAACCTGTTTAAATAAAAATTCAAAATTTGCTGAACATTTGTTATGTTATTTTCTTTATTCTTTTTGCTTAGATTTCACAGTACACTACCATTTTATATCTTCGAAAATGTTGAATTAATGCGCGAGCGATATAGAATATGCACGAAGCACGATGAGCACGCAAAGCGAGGCTCCGTGCACAGGTGCCTCACCCGCAACAGGCACAAACTGTTGGCAGTGCCACGCTCTCTCGAGAAGTCCTCCAAGTTAACACACGTCATGGGCCGACGGTTTACAACCATTTACCGGATGACATAATGGCAGCAGTCTGCAGTCTTACAAAAATAAATTAAAAATGGCTCATCGAGCAGTCCTTTTACAAATTTGACGAATTTTATAAACTTGATTTATGAATGTAGGTACCATATAATTTTAGAATCGTTTGACAATTTTTTATTATGATTATTGGTATTATGTTTTTTTATTTTCTTATTTTTGGTTTGAAATTCAATCAATTAATTATTATATTATTATATGTTATTTTCTAGCTTTTTAAGTTAAAACTGTATTGACTTGTAAATTGCCATTTTATTAATGAATTTACTAATGACTTATGACTTCATAGAGACCCTTAAAACTACGCCTTTAAAAATGATTGTTATATTAATAAATAAGTTTAGAAAAAGAGTTTTTGCAAGCTTTTATTCAACTTGTCATGTTAGTATGTGTGGGATAAATCTTGCAACTGAATTTAAACCAGCTATCCCAACCGATTGACCTGAAATTTGGCATACTTATGTAAGTTCGGTGACAATGCAACCTTATGGTACCATCGAGTTGGTCTGATGATGGAGACAGAAGGTGGCCATAGGAACTCCTAAACGAAAAGACGTAATCTCGAAGAGTTCATTGGATTTGTCTTCCAAAGCACTTTGGTCCTAGATGATAAATTTAATATGGCGGACGCCCTAAGATACCGGATAAAATGTTCTTATCTACGATAATGATATGGATATCAAACGAAAGGATTTGCTGCGAAGAATACAAAAAAAAAAACGCCTGTGTGTGTGTGTGTGTGAATAAACTCCGCTAATTGTTAATTGGTTTTAATAATTTGTATGGAATAGAATCTTTTATCTTAAATATTTTACTGACTGCACTTTCCGTGAAGCAAAGTTTCATGTTTTAAAAAAAAATACTTAGGCTGCAGAAGCGCTTCTGTCTTTTGATAACAAACATGATAAATAATCATAATTATCAATTTGGTTTCTTGATATTAGATATAAACTCTTATACCACACCAAAAACAACTAATACATAGTGAGAAAAAAAGAAAAAAAAAAAGAAAAAAACACATACTGTCGAAATGATAACCTCCTCCTTTTTGAAGTCGGTTAATAACTTAAGAACATATGACGGCCTTATCACTTATACATATCACAAGGGAATTTTTAAGATTTTTTACACGGCAAGTCACCTAAAAATATTTTCTTGTAAAAGATCTGTATTTCAGGTACTCATGTTAAATGTACAGGACTTTATGCTCCAAACATGGTCGCGTAAACTGGAACGCACGATATGTCTGTGACGCAGAGCTGCGAAGCATCCAGTTGGCTTTAGATAGCGCGTAGCCTTTGAACTCCACGGAGCTGAATTTTACTTTATCTATCGGTTTAGATTTCGTTACATTTCTCTCGAACTAATTTCTTTAGAGTAAAATAGGTATTATGTTGCTAAAATTCTCATAAATTTAAGAGAGAGACTTAGTAGAATGAGCTAAGCAGTAGCCTGTGCAATTTACAATCTGACCGCTTCCAATTTGAACCTCGGTCCTGCACCAATTACTTATTTAGTACCGAAATAAATGATCTATAGTGTCGATGCCAAAACAACGTAACGAAACTGGTATGTCCAAGAATCTCTAAAGTTCAAAGACATAAGACATTCAACAACACGCACTGGGCCGGCATGGTGGATTAGGACCCATCCTCTCTCACTCGCTCTCTCTCTCTCTCTCTCTCTCTCTCTCTCTCTCTCTCTGAGAGAAGGTCTGAGTCCTAAGGCAATTGTATTTGGGCTGGAGCTATACTTATGTACCTATTACCTTCAGCCTAATTAAAGCAATTAAATTAAGCAATAATTAAGCAATTAATTAATGCACAGCAAGCATTTAAACTTAAATAAAATAAAATAAAGCAAAAAATGTATACAAATCATCTTTCAGGCACCGATGTCATTAGCCATCAAAGAAGCCTAGCAATCACGAGTGGCCAGTGACAAACTAAGAAATCTCTCAAAACAAAAGAACGTGAAGATCTTTTTCCCGGTCCATCAGCCCTAATGATTCCTAACTTCGTAGCTCCCAGTGACAAGTATTGTTTCCTGAAGTGGTTTCACCAACTCGAGATAAGGCCCGTGAGTCCCTGAGGGCACGATAAGGTGCCGTCAATGCTCGAAATCGTCGTCCCACAAAAACAGGGGTAAGGTTAATATTTTTTCCAAGAAAAAGCGATAAATTCTCATTATTTCTCTCAAGTTGCCACTCACTCTTTCGCTTAGATTATCTGAATAAACATTGTGCGGAGTAGCGGCACAGGAAGCGGGCTTCCGAAGCTTATTTTGTATTGTTCGTTGAGGCTTTATTCGTACACTTATAAGTGTCAGCCCTTTTAGTTTCATAAACCACGTCATTTGCCTTGAGAGTGTGTATTAAAATCATATTTACAAACGAGGTAACAACTCATGCAATGCATTAGCCTGTGTGGTTATTTTTCCTATCAAATATTTTTGTATTAAGTTAACATTAAAAGCTAATTGACACTAAATACCTAATACAGCCTATTATACAAAAAGCAGTTGAATTTCCCATAGACCGTTGATGGTCTGAAGATAATCCAAATGCTCAAGCCCACTACCACTTGGCAGCGTATCCATCATGCTGGCGGCAATACCACGCCGATTTATTGGTCTTTGAGATAAAGCTTTAAAGATCGCCTGTCTTCTTAAAAATTCTAGAAAGCTGATGACGACTAATTCAAAAAAAAAATACCACCACACCATTACCCACGGCTTACCAGCTTTAAAGCCGGATTAATAAAACTTACACAATAATACTGTGTAAACCAAGCTTAAGTGGAGCAAAGAGCATCGGAAGCAGGTCAAGCGGTATGCCTGTCAGACTTGAGAATAAATCACTGACTTATATAGTAAGGACAGGGCGCATGATCTTTTCCAATGCAACGAACTCATTGGTGCTAACGATTGCACTGCGCACATGTGTAGTCAGACGCTCATTGATTTCATTGAAGCGTGGTCGTTAGGTTTCGTCGGATCATTGAGAGTAGGTAAACATAAATATTATGTATTAGGTATATAAACTCATACCTATATGCTCCCTTGACGTTGTTAGTTGATATTTCGACAGGCGCACACTCTTTAATACGGATGGATTCGGACCGGTAAGCGTAGCGTAGGACGTCCACCCACCATAGACAGACGACCTAAAAGAGACCGCAGAGAAACGCTGGATACAGGCCGCTTCCAACCGACCCTTTTGGAGATCGATGGGGAGGCCTATGTCCAGCAGTGGACGTCCTATGGCTGAAATGACGATGATGATGACATTCTTCAAGTACCAGACATATTGGGACGCAGTGTCTATATCACCGTCTCTTGATATTTACCTACCACTATGGAATAAACTCTAAAATCAGAATCAGAAACTAACAACTCTGGGTGTAGCGTTGAATTCCCAATCCAATGTAGGAAGTTAGTACGAATAGACAATCGGATTAGAAGTTTGCAACTTCTAGACAGTTAATTTTAGTAGTAACAAGCCAACCTCAGAAGAAGCTAACATAATTATCCAGGCTTCGCGCGTTTTCTCTCTTTTGGGCGCTCTCTTGTCAATGTCATCGCTGGCAAGACAGACACATCTTTAACGTTATCCATTAGTCTTCTATCACGTAGCATTCTTGATATACCAGTTCTCCTTGCCGATAATTTGAGGATTATCAAAACAAAATACATAATATTATATAGTGATTGTGGGTTATCAAGGTCATATTTACAAAATGCAGACTTGGTCAAGCGTCTATTTTATAATAGGCATGTGTCCTCATGTTTAATTTATTACAAATAACTGGCTTAGCGAGGAATATAACTAAATAAATAACACATACTGAAAAAATAATTTAAATTGGCTGATAAATCTTTGAGATATCAGCGTTTAAAATTTTAGGTGGGGATAGGGAGGGGATGCTCTATCCCTTTCTCACAAATCGTGTGTTAGTATAGCATTTGTATGGCGCTCCAGTATAGTGCGCTCTCTGTCTAGCATGAAATTTAAATGCTTATATCTGCTTATATCTTAATTATTTTTGAACTAATTTTAATTTTGTTTTCGTTGATGGGATCTATTTATGATCAGCTTTTTTATGAGGTAATAAAAAAATATTAGTCATCATGCCTGTCAAATCAAAACAGACTTCAAAATGAATAAATACGCAATTTCGTTTACTTTGATGACATGTCATATTAATTTCCAGTTATTTTGATTTAAAATAATTCAACTAAAACTAACCGTCTAGAAGTTAGAAACTTCTAATCTGATTGTCTATTTGTTTATCTAACTTTCTACATGGGATTGGAAATTCGACGTTACATCTAAAAAAACATTCTTAACCGATTTTGATGAAATTTATATTAGACCAATCTGAAAGTATAATATCCGTAGTATATTAAGTATATATAATATAGGTAACAAAAAAAACAAACGAATTGAGAACCCCTTCCTTTTTGAAGTAAATTAAAAGTAAGTATATATAATATAGGTAACAAAAAAAAACAAACGAATTGAGAACCCCTTCCTTTTTAAAGTAAATTAAAAGTTTGTTAATAGTGTAAAATTTCAATGTGTTATAATCGCAAAAATATATGAGATCATTATGTACTGAAAGGTAAAATCAAAAATAAAACTATGGTAAAAAAAAAGTCAGGCACCAAACCGTTTCAACAAATAAGCTACCTCACGAAATGAAAATGAAACATCACTCCAGACCGTGGAGTCAGCCGCGCATTTCCCTCAGGCATCCAACTTTTTCTGTGCTCACCCATTAGTAGGCTTTTTCGTTTTGTTGTCAATCCAAAGTTGTTCCGAATACGCTACATTGAGCCTGTGGGTGTCGGAAATCAGTCTGTGACTTTGAATTTATATTTCCCAAAGAGATGATTTTGTGAAGTTGAAGGTATTTATTTAATTTTGTTTTTGTCTGATTAGGCCGGGGTTTGAGTAACGTCTTATTTTTCCACTTAAAATAAACACAATTATATAAGCATGTACATGTTTGAGCTTTTTGGGATTGAAACTTTAGGACAGTGGTGGTTAAATTTGAAATATATTTTTAAATATATATTTAAACGTCTGTTCGAAGTAACCAATGTGCTAGCCTGTATCTTAAGCAATGAGTCGGTATTGCAATCCAGCGCAGCAATGCGGTCAGCATTTTGAATTCCAACTGAATTAACGGGCTATCAAAAAATTTGAAATGATGATTCTACTACATCAAACCTATACTTACACCACTTTACTTTTCAAACCTTTCCGTTCTTCAACAAAACATGTCAGAATAACTCTAAAATCCATTAACAAGAGTTCACCCATCCTCCGACACTCACGGGCCACTGACCCTCTGATCTCCCTATTTACTACCTATATAACTCAACTTGACAGACCAATAATAAAAAAATCTGTGAACCATAAAAGCCCTCCATTTACAAGGGCTCGAAATGTAGTCCATTGTCGATGTTTTCACAATAAGAAAAGTTTTTCCGGGCTTCCATTTTGTGTAGTCATGCATTGGTTTGTAGTTGTTACATTAGCATGATTTTATTTGTATGTTTACAATATTTTGAAAGTTTCGTGAGCCTTTTTAGTGCACTTCCTTTTGGCATAGATTATGTTGCCAAATGGAAGTGGTCTTAACTGACTTGCAAATCCCAAGCGGTAAAACCATTTGTGACCGATTTGCCGCTTTGTCACATGGTGGAAGCCTTATCATTGTAACAGTCTGTCCGTCTGTCCGTCTGTCCGTCTGTCCGTCTGTCCGTCTGTCCGTCTGTCCGTCTGTCCGTCTGTCCGTCTGTCCGTCTGTCCGTCTGTCCGTCTGTCCGTCTGTCCGTCTGTCCGTCTGTCCGTCTGTCCGTCTGTCCGTCTGTCCGTCTGTCCGTCTGTCCGTCTGTCCGTCTGTCCGTCTGTCCGTCTGTCCGTCTGTCCGTCTGTCCGTCTGTCCGTCTGTCCGTCTGTCCGTCTGTCCGTCTGTCCGTCTGTCCGTCTGTCCGTCTGTCCGTCTGTCCGTCTGTCCGTCTGTCCGTCTGTCCGTCTGACCGTCTGTCCGTCTGTCCGTCTGTCCGTCTGTCCGTATGTCCGCCTAAAAGTTAAATAATTAAGATAAATTGTAAAACATGACATTTAAATAAGTATAGGTATATATATAACATACGATTAATGATATGGTGCACTAATATGAATCTTTTGTACTAAACTAATTTTCTTTCTTTCTAAGGAGTTCAAATTAGCCATGAAGGAGATGTGACAATTGCTAACTTTTTCTTACCACACTTGACTTTAATGACCAGTAATTAATGAATAAGCAAAGTATTTCAAGCATATCTAGTACAGTACCTAGATATAATCTTGGCATAAAAATTCATTTCCTTCTTTCCAAGAACACCATTGCACTGAATGCACTGCACTGACGTATTCATTTCCCGTGAGCACTTGCCACGTCTGTCGCTTAGAATCGTGCCTTACAATCCCCTTGCGTTTTCTTGTGCGCATGAAACTATGCTCATGTTCTGTTTTTATTTCACTGTGCACTTTGAATCTAGAATATTTAAAGAGAAATGCCAACGCAGAAAATTTTTCTAACTCTGCTTGTTCAACCACAAAAGGTGTAAAGCCAAAGGTAAAAGTATATCTCTAAAGGATATTCGGCAAAGGTACACTAAGTCAAATAACGTTCTTTAAAGTCATCACTAAAAACAACGAAATTACGAAAAATAGAAGCTTTTTCTTTTAGCTTAGCTTAAGCTTTCAGGGTATTCCAGTACCTAGGTATTTCATTATTAAAATAATTAGATCTCAATTTAACCCTATTTTAGAATTTGAGGCTATCACAAAATAACTTTAAATTTAAGAAAATTAAATAGCCTACCGGAAAATGTTTGATATTTTATATCAAACAATAACAAATTCAGTAAAAATACAATTATATGTACCTAATATGGATAGTGAATAAATTATTTATATATTATCAGCTTATAATGTACTGATATATAAGCGTTAAAGTTTTTGGTCGGATTAGGAAGGGATGCTCTACCCTTTTCCCACAAAACGAGTGTCAGTATGGAGTTTGTATGGTGTACTTAGATGTAACGTCATTTGAAATTATAGTATGCTCTCTGTCTAGCCAGATATTATGAAGCTTAATATCTGTGCCGTAACTTAAAATTAGTTTTGTTTTCGGTGATCGGCTCTATTTATGACCACTTTTTAATAAGTCTTAAAAAATGACAATCCAATAGCATATTATTATATTTTCTAGATGTGAAATAAGCAATTTTCAATTTTAATTTTCTTTTTAAGCGTTTAACAGGAAACTATAGCTTAGAAAGCATTTAAAAGTTTTTTATAATTACTGTAGAAAATTTTTTTCTACGTGAACATAATACAGGCCGTTATAAAGCAAGGGTTCTATTTGCCCTCAAGGGACGACCTCATCAAAATCTCAAGGTAACACGTGATAACGAAAGGGCCGGAAGCATAAGGGAACTACATGACTTCCTGATACAGAGTTTGATGTTTTGACCCTTGTTTGGGGGTAGACAAAAATTGTTGGCAAGTTTGATATTATCAGAAATTGGGACGAGAGTGAACCCGTGGTTACCGTTAAGGTGGTTCGTTTCACAAATGGCGGGAAATTCAAATTTCAAACAGTTTTCTTGTCCTTGTAGCTAGGCCGGATAGATATTGTAAACGATCATGATGTTTGCGCAAATTGATTATTGTTCTTTACAAAATCATGTAAAGCTATGTATCTCTGATGCACATTATTACTTACATTTGTGAATAAATATTTTTTTGCTGTTTAAACGGTTTATTGACAAATGTAAGTAATATGGTGCGTTACTGTTAAATAGTTGTGCATTATAATGTAAAGAACAACCAACAATTTGCGCAAACACTGTGCTATTTGATAATAATTACCTGGCCTGACTACTAGGACCAAAAAAATGTTTAAAGTTTGAATTTCCCGCCATTGGTGAATAGTACCACCTTAAGGACTGACGTGTTCCGTTTTCCGTAGACAGGAAGAGAGAGATGAGAAAGAAAGATACATGGTTTATTTAAAACTATCAACACCTCGTGTTTTCACCCTAATATCCTAGGGGAACTATATATTTTTTCGAGATAAAATGCCTAATTTACAACATAGTTGATGTAACATCCAAAATGTTTGCTCAGTAATTTCACGAAATATTTCACTTCAAACCAAAACACTTGCTTACTTATAGCCAATGCAGACTATTACAAATTATTATACTCTTGAGATGAATATTATCCAAAAAGCATTGTCCACGTGTATATAAGATTTATCACTATGAGATATGTTTACTACAGTCAATGTTCTGTAGGAAGTGACGACATACAAAACAAACGAGTTCGTCCCCTGTATCAGATTACGGATGACTGCACGTTCGTTTTTCACTGAATGGATGCTCTCTCGTGGAAGTAAGTCGATGTATGACCAACTTCTGTGACGCAGACGACGTTGTTTCTGCCACAGTATAGTTTTGTTCAGTTACTGAAATTAAGTTTTCTTGGTAAATTAATCTTGTAATTATGCGCTGCTTGGTTCACATTTCATGAAAATTTGCAAACTTAGTCAATATACAAGAGGATACAGGGTCACTTTTAATTAACATATCAGCTGTACTATATATTTTGTTGCAGTTTAATGAACTTTTTCTATAGAACTGCTGTTTTAAACGCATAACGTAAATTCGTAGAATCAAAACTAGTGGTTATATCAGCATAAACCGCTCCCAAGCACGCCTCTCTACCTGAGCTTTGACTTTTCGCTTCCAGTCGCTGCCTTACTTATCGTCACCATCGAGTCTCAGAACGTCTTATGCTACGTTTTCTGTTTTGTGGTCTCCACTCTAGAGCACGGTTATCATTTCTGCGACAGATATGACCGGCTTACTGCCACTTCAATTTGATAAGACGCTGAGCTATGTCGGTAACCACATTGGATGATTTTGGTATTCTGGCGAATCGCTTCGTTTCAGATACGGTACCTTGAAGAAGCACTGAGCATAGCTCTCTCCATGGCTCATTGAGTGACCTTGAACTTGTGGACCAATCCAAATGTAAATATTCATGTTTCAGCACCATAACATAACTCACAACAGGTAGAACGCACTTGTTAAAGACTCGTCTTGTTTAAGTCTGTGTTCATACTAATGAGAAGTTATATAATTATACCGGTGCTCACCGCTTTGTCTCTCAGTTCGAAAAAGTTCCATGTGGCCAGTGTATATATGCATGGTTTGTTCAAACACTGAAAATAACAAAAATATTTGTTTAATAATTTTTTTAAACTACCCTCCTGCATCCCACTGTGTAGGTAGTGTATATGGTTTCCATTCGTTCGTTCCCGATATCGCGTATGTTCATTCATATTTTTATTATCATGTTTTTGTTGTGCTCGGGTTTGTCGCTTTGTCGCATTGATTCAATGTAGGTGGAATGAACATTGAACATCTGTACATTTGGCGTTTACAGATTGGTATTTTAATTTTGGTTTGTTTTTTGGGCTAATTTTAATACTTAATCATCTAAACGAGGAATTAAGTTGGGGTGTTTTTTTTATTCATTCAAATTCATTTTATGAATACTTACTTTTTTAATAGATTCACATCTACACTTTACTTAAATTATGAAGAAGTAAGGGGTGAGTTGATTAGTTGATGACTTTGTAGGAATTAATCTCTTATGCTACTGATCTGATAACAAAAATACTAATAGAACGCTATAAAATCTCCGAATAACATAAGCAACGTTTTGCTTACAGAGGGTGGAACAAGGTCATGAAGCTCTTGCGCACACTCGCCGAAATGTAAGCTCGCAGAAAATAGACAGAAAAGCTACTTAACGATTGGCAATACCGAAGTCCAAGCTTTACGTTTACAAAACCGTGGTACTAGTAACGATATACAAAATATCACCTTTAGAAATAAACGACTTCAAAAAACCACAAAACACAAACTTTCTAACTTACTATAGCACTACTAACAATATTTTTACACGGTCAAAGTCCGGGAAATAATTATATTTTTCAAAATTGATATTGTAGTTGTTTCCGTACATACGTACATTTACATTTTTTCTCAAGCATTGTTTATCGATTAAGTAGAAACAAGAATCTCCGTTAGAAACTTGAACTCCGACGTTTAAAATTTTCGAAGAACTCGATACAGCTAGAACATTCTTGAAGTTTGCGGAGAACAATCTGCAACTGACTTCGTACAACTATGGACTTGGTAACTTCTGAAAGTACAAGGATTCCAGCTTACTATCTAGAACTAAACGAGAGGAAATAAATTTCAAAGTTCATGTTTGAATTTCGAACGTTTTCTTTTCTGGTTTCTGCATCTTGCGTATGACTTTCTTATATTTGAATTTCGAACGTTTTCTTTTCTGGTTTCTGCATCTTGCGTATGACTTTTTTTTTTTTTCTTAGACGCATCAGACACTAACAACAGCGTACTTGAATTGATAAAAGATTTTAGGTTAGGTTTATAGACATTTATTCTCATAAAAGATGTTACATCACTTCCATGAGAACACTGCTAACAATAAATTTATAGTTCGTCGTCGCAAAAATAACTAAATAAATTAACATTACAAACATGTAGAACAAAATAATATAATATAGCATACAGTACATAATATCCATCTAATTATTCGTCCAACACATTTGCTTTAATTTTATGTTGTGATAACATGCTCAGCAAGTCGCTTTTTAAATGTGTTGAACGACTTAGTGTTTTAATTTCCGAGGGTAGTCTATACTAATATTATAAAGAGGAAAGATTTGATTGTTTGTTTGTTTGTTTGTTTGCATTGAATAGGCTCCGAAACTACTGAACCGATTTGAAAAATTATTTCACTGTTGGGAAGCTAATCTATCCCCGGGTGACATAGGCTATAATCTATACCTGTGCGAAGCTGGGGCGGACCGCTAGTTTGTTATAAAGGCACGCTCTTTCAAAAGTAATCATTGTCTTGCCGTAGTTAGTTTGTATCTTCGGCAGGCAAATGAAGCTAACGCGGCGAGTGCAGGGGTACGAAACATTTTGTTTCCGTTTAGCAAACACCAAGTTTGTGTGGCCGTTTTTATTAATCAAGATAAGATCTATTAAGATTGTTATGTTTTTTTAAGGCTGTTGTTATTCCTTTGAAATAAATAAATAATAGTTTTTCGTATACAAATGTAACTGTTATAGGCGTATAGTTGTTTTATATTCATTAATTTTGTTTCTTTATATTTTTTTTAGTTTGTGTAAGGTAGGGGTAATTAAATATAATTTTAGGTTGCAGGTATCCATAGGCAACGGTAATCGCTTACCATCAGGCAGCTCGTTAATTTGTTTGCCAACAACGGCATATAAAAAAGTCCAGCCGCCAGCACATGCGCAGTACATTTGGCTAAGAAAATGCCAGGTAATTACGGGTGTGTTTTCTATTGATTTCTAGCCCCCGACGCAAACAGAGGGGTAGTATAAGTAATTTGTGTGTCTGTGTATCTGTCTATAGCATCGTAGCTCCCAAATGGATGAACCGATTTTGATTTAGTTTTTTTGTTTGTTTGTTTAGTGACTTGATGTTAAGTGTTCTTAGCTGTGATTGAAGAAAATTTGTTTACCCGTTTGAAGATCATTAGCTCTTTTGTCAGTTTTTCCGTACGCAAAGGGTAAATACAAGACCCTATTACTAAGCCTACATTGTCTGTCTGTCCGTCTGTCTGCCCGTTCTACCTTTAAGCGGCTCTATCTTTCGAACCGTAATAGGTAGCCAGTTGAAATTTTCACAGAATATGTAAAATTACGGTTTATTAACTAAGAAATAAAATAAAAAAGTAAAAACTAAAGGGAGTCCCCTCCCCATACAACAAACGTATTCCTAACGTATTTTTGTATTAGCTTTAATGTAAAAACTGTAATACGTACTAGCACCAAACTCATGAGTATAGTACACACCCTAAAGTATAACAACAAATAATAAATAATGGCCAAGTGCGAGTTGGTGGCAAATTACTGTTCATTACCTAGTTATAACTGGTAATTGGGTTATTTGGATGACCCTTCATTTTTCTTTCACCGAAGCGAAATGCCATAATTTACTAATTTTTTAAGTCAGTTTATTAAATTGATGGTTATTGTATTTTGTGGTGGTATGGAACCCTCAGTGCTGCCACGAGCCCGAGTCGCATTTAGCCGGTTTATTTAACTTTTAATATATACTTACTTTAGTATAGATCGCGGTCAACACACACTTTAAGCGAAAGTAACAATGACCATCATATTGTCTGTTTGTTAGTTGTTCACGACTAAACAGCAGCTCTAATCATGATGAAATTTGGCATAGAGATGAATGAACTTTACATGAACAGAAATAGGATTTTTTTTGCAAAAAAAAAAACCTGACAAGATAAGGTTCAAACGCAGAATGTCTATAAAAAAAAACATACAGCCGAATAGGCATGATGACTAATATTTTTTTATTGCCGCATAAAAAAGCTGAGAAATCAACAAAAAAAATTAAAATTAGTTCAAAAATAAATAAGATATAAGCATTTTAATTTAATTTAATTTCATGCTAGACAGAGAGCGCACTATACTGAGCCGTGATGTCACGGCTCAGGAGTGCCATACAAATGCCATACTAACACACGCTTTGCGAGAAAGGGACAGAACATGCCCTCTCTATCCCCACCTAAAACTTTAAATACTCATATCTCAGAGATTTGTAAGCCAATTCAAATAATTTTTTCAGAATGTGTAATGTATTTAGTTATATTCATCGCTAAGCCGGTTATTTGTAATAAATTAAACATTAGGAATCATGCCTATTGAAAACCTCCTCCTGAAGTCGGTTAAAAAATATTTGTCAATGATCAAAACGGCAGGTATGAAATGGCAATTTCCGTATTTCCCATATTGAAAAGGAAATTTGGGTGCATTGGTTTTCAAACAAGATCGTAGCGCTTCCGTTTTGCAGGAAATTAAAAATGGAGTCTGGCATCTGCCACCAAATTGATAAGATTCGTTTTAGTTTGACGAAATTGTGTTTAAATCGTCTAGACTCGAAAACCAAGATCTCAATCCAGGCAAGGTTTTTTTAAGACTGGTTTCACAGCTGTTCGGGATATGTGCTGGTCCTGGAGCGGAGACATACGTGAGGCGCTAGAATATCGTTTCACAGTGACGCGGATTGTTCCGTACGGGACTTGCTTCCGCGTATATCCCGTCCAAAAAACTACATCTCGTCTTTTGCTTGTACCACGTGTGTGCGTGTGTCTAAGCCTTTGGTTATCAACCTGACAGTTGTTAGACCTGTCAGTCAAACAAAAAAAACTAAGCGGGCTAGCGCAAAAAGCGACATTTCGACTGGTCGCAAACACTATACCTTATACTTCTTTAATTAGATTCGTACTTATTTCTATAGCGTTAGCTTCCATTTTCAGTCGAGAAGAGTCACGACTACACCGAGACTCACAAAAACTATGAATAACTTACTCTCTTAACCAACTGTATGGAATATGGATATATTTTTTGAAAATATATCATTTTATTAGGTTTAC
Organism: Agriopis aurantiaria; assembly: GCA_914767915.1. Lineage (NCBI taxonomy): Eukaryota > Metazoa > Arthropoda > Insecta > Lepidoptera > Geometridae > Agriopis > Agriopis aurantiaria. Next base: position 12,079,415 of record OU611995.1, on the reverse strand, counting down.
TGCAGTATGTGATGTTTTTGATTTCCTCACAGTTGTAATAAACAAGTATTCATTGAATATTTTTTTTACCCACCTTTTGATAAAAGTGCCGATAATCTATAAACGGATCATAGCTAAGAACACTTTCGATTAACTTACCTTTCAAACGAGAGAATATCAAAACGATGCCACAGACAGACACGCATTATATACACAGTCACACAGATACACAGGCATACATATACACATACAGCGATACATAGATAACCACACTTAACTTATAAAACTCGTCTTTTTGTGTCGATGGTTAAAAATAAAGAATCTTGACAAAAATTCTCGGAAAAATAATTTCCTGCCATTAGGGAAACTTACCTCGCTCTCGATTCGATATCAAAATGGTTCACGGGGACATTACATCCACCCATTACCGTACAAAAGAATTGCCCATGCAAAGAATAAGGCTTACTTTGTGTCTTATAAGATTAGCCATCCTTTGAGGCCTCTTCAAAATTCATCCCGTTACGTTTTTACCTTCTTTTTATTCTTCGGTCGGATAAGCAACCTTTCAATTATGAAGTTCAAAAGTTGTTCAAACAAGGCTTCAAGCTTTATAGTTACAACTTTCAAGTTTTGGGAATTAATAACTTTGAGTCAGTAAATCTGGCCTGATTTTTATGGATGTTTGTGTTAATATTTCTTATATTATACGATAATTTTCAGAAACCAAATAAAATAACTTCAAAATAACATAATGACACAAATAAATTTTGCATCTTTATTCTCAATTAAAATAGTAACCTCTGCATTTTTGACGTTATAACGTCTTATAAATCAATGAATGCTGGCTGCACGCACAAAAAATTGTCACGTTCCGCCTGAGCCGCGCGCGCAAGCGAGAGTGCGAAACAAGCCATAGAGAGGCACGATTGGCCTAAACCAGGGGTGTCCAACATACGGCCCGCGGGCCACAATGCGGCCCGCCAAGGTTCCTAGTCCGGCCCGCGAATGAGTCAAAAGTTGGGTAACTTTTAACTTTTTTTAGACGTAATTTTGTAAAGAACGGAGTTTCATAATAATATCTATATCATCTATATCAGTGTGCCTGTGTATACAGTTACAAGTGAAACCTGCTGTGAATTCCGCTAAAAGGTTATAATTATGGCCTTTCTACCATTTTACTTATATTAGTCTTGATTTGCTCAGTACAAAACATGTCTTGGGCCGCCATAGTTACAAAGTTAATAAATTTGGCCCGCCACAAAATTTTGATGGACACCCCTGGCCTAAGAGTTATCACGTAAAATTATTATCTGTAAACCGACAACTCTTTTTTTATCAATTTTGAAACCGTTTTAAAACGAGAAAATCTTAACATACAATTAGTTATCAGGATTCTGTTTTCTGTTTTAGATTTTATTCCAATTTAAAAACATAATACAACTCAAATATAATAGGTAACAAAATTATTGTTTGTTGTTGTGTGCCATGTTTTTATGCTAGCAAAATTTAAATAGCTTATGTAGCTTAAATAGAACATCATAAATGTGCATTCAGTTTTTTCCAAGTCATAGTGCTAAAGGTTTTGCAAGTTTAAATACACGAAAACCCCACAAATAAATATAAATCCTTTTGAAATTCTGCTGTTAAACCTTTCAAAACACAATTTTGAGGTTAAGATTACTAGGACTGCGAGGGTTTTAGAAGTTAACATTTTAAGCACTTTGACTCCACCAAAGCTTCAGTTTCAACTCTCTACGTATGCCCCATTTGCTTTGAAAAAGCTCAAAAGTGGAGTAGTTCTTAAATGCAGAGCACAATGGCAAGCATTGAAACAATAACGAGAGCAGTCGCGGTGCAGATTGCGCTATTCGATTTCCCAGCTTTATAAGGCACGATGCTATTTTTGAGAAAATAAAACCAAATGGGAACGCTGTGACTCTAATTTACGAAAACATTTGAGAGTATGGAACTGCTCGATGTAATTTTAATGCTGTGATATCAGCTATTCTATTTATAAGTGACTCAAAAATATGTAAAAACATCTGTCTTTTTCTCTTATCTTTTTTAGCAACGCAGAAACGTAACAAAACTAGCGGTCCGCCCCAGCTTCGCACGGGTATAGATTATAGCCTATGTCACCCGGGGATAGTGTAGCTTCCCAACAGTGAAAGAATTTTTAAAATCGATCCAGTACTTTTTGATTCAATTCTTTACAAACATACTTAGATACAAATGTTTCCTCTTTATAATATTATATTATTAAGTATAAGTATAGAGTATAGATAAATAAGGGGATTATTTGTTCTATAATCTCCTATAATAATGTCTCCCTTTTAGACCTCCGCACACTGAACGACAGCCTGCCAACTGCATCCACTGGGTGCCCGTTACTCACACGATATCCTCAGTCCATCTAGCGGGAGGCCTACCTACGCTGCGTATTTCGGTTCGTGGTCTCCACTCAAGAACCTTTCTTCCCCATCGGTTATTGGTTGTTCGAGCGATATGGCCTGCCCATTCCCACTCCAACTCACAAATTTTAATAGTTATGTCAGTGACTCTAGTTCTTTGGCGAATATTCACGTTCCAGATATTGCGCAAAGAAACTCCGAGCATAGCTCTCTCAATTGCCCGCAGTGTGACTCTAAATTTTTCGAAAAGGCCAATAGTCAAGGACCACATTTCAGTACTATAATATCGTCTCTCATGACCAATCCTAGTAGTTAGAATTACTAATCACAGAAGCAGAACGTGCTAAGATGACACTTTCACGGACTAGAACATCAATGAACAAACATTTGTTCTAAAACTTGTACTCCTACGACCCGACTAGTCGCCAGTACAATGTAAACAGAGCTAAGCCCATCAAATGTTCATGGCACTTCACCCGCAGCGTGGCATGGACGAGTCTGAGAACACAATCTACGTACAAGCAGTTTGAAAAGTGTGTTTTTTTTGTCATCCAACGTAAATCTACTTGTGGTTTGATTTATTTTTCTTTATATATCGTTCAGTCTAGTACCAAGAGTGATACATAATTTATTTCTCATGCAAAAACAGGAAGATTTACGAACCTCTAGTGTAATTTCGTTTCTAATGGACTTCCGCAAAGTAACGCCTGATTCAATCAACTATCTAGATTCTATAGTATTTATACTCATTCTCTGCTTCTCACAATTTTTTAAGTGAAAACTTCTTTAGGCACGTTGGGCACTTATTGGGATGGGGGAAAGCACTAACCTCGCGTGACCGTAACGCTTAGATAATAGTTCGGGTAAAGTCGGCTTGAGTTGACTAGGGAGTGAGAGAGATATAATCAACCTTGATAAAAAAAAAAATCTTCTGCCGTGTGGTACTTAAGCACACACTTTTTTCTCATTTTTTCTCTTAGATCCCTAATTTTTATTTTTTCCCCCTTTTTTTTAAGCTGTAGAATGTATAATGTTGTGTCTATCACAGAAAATTCAGCTAGCTGAAACCATAATAACTCGCTTGTTGTCAGAAAAAAGAAAATGCAAACTTGCGATTATAAGAAATGGTAATAATTCCAAAGTACACCTTAATTTTAATCTGTTCCCGACAACATGTCCTTTTTAGGGTTCCGTACCTCAAAAGGAAAAAATGGAACCCTTATAGGATCACTTCGTTGTCCGTCTGTCTGTCCGTCTGTCAAGACCCTTTTACCCAAGAACGCGTAAAGGTTTAAAAAGGTTTAAATTTATATTAAATACATGGGTCTACGGTTTCTTTCGGCTGTAAAAAAATAAAAGCTGTAAGTCAACGCAATCAAAAGATATGAACGTTTATGTCGCATATTTTGCGATTTCACAGGGAAATCAAAACCTATAGGGTACTTCCCGTTGACCTAGAATCATGAAATTTGGCAAAAAGCAAGGTCTCATAGCACATAAATAGGAATAAATCTGAAAGTTACAAATTTGAAGCTGTATCTTTTAAAAATAATTATTTTGCTATTACAAACTTACACTTTGTAGTTGGAATGTAGAGAAGAACCTTATAGTCAACTACAAAGTTAAGTTTGTCTTTCAATATTTCAACTTTAGTTTTTTTTTGGACTCGCGCTCTGAGTGTTCTGTCCAATCTTTAAGGCTTCAATCTGCCGAACCTTTAAGGCTCTATTAACTTGCCTTTTGAAGAACCCCGTCTTGAATGATAACCTAAAAATAAATGTTTTTGTTGCTTTAAATATGTTTTTTTTAAAGGGCGTATAATTATTTTGTATTTTTAATTAATCTCACTTTTAACTTTTCCAGCGGACTGTACGGTGAACTTCACTTACGATCATGTGACCATAAGCACTTTAGCAAGGTGTCCTTTCACATAGCCATCGATAAGTGGTGACCGCACTATGATGGTGTTTTGTACACACAGCATAACCTCACATTGGGGTGATATTGGAGAAATAATTCAATGTGCGGGAACGGACCTGGAAACAGTATTGTTCTGAGTTGTCGTGAAAAGTTCTGAATCATACTAATATTATAAATGCGAAAAGTTTGTTGGTTTGTTTGTTCCTCTTTCACGCAGCAACAGAGCAACGGATGGACCTGATTGTTTGCATGGGATAGTTCAATGGCCGGTGAGTAACATATACGTTTCATCATCATCATCATCATCACCATTTTTCATCACTGTGCGGGTGAAACCGGACGCAGCTAGTTGTTAATATTATTGAAAAAAGTGATTGGTTAATGGTTAGTTGGGTTTAACTTGAAGGCAAGCAATGCATTGAAAGAAGGGAAAAGTTTTATTTGTATTTATGAATCATCCGCAAGTAGACTGGATTTGCTAGCTTAGAATAGCTATTTCGGTCGCCGTAAGACAAGAAAATATTTGGCCAAGCATAGCGTAGTTTCATTTCTTTAGGACTAGAAAGAGAGAGAGAGCTATAAGCATGCCCGTTTTACAATCAGACGGCACCCGGTTCGATCCTCGGCCAACTATTTATTTAGTAGGTACTTAAATACATTGTGTGCAGTTTCGATGTCATCGCTCAACAACGGTGAAGAAAAAAGAGGGTAGATCGTTTTTTCTGCGTCTAACTTTGAACTGTTCGACAAACCACCCGCATTACAGTCTTCCAGTGAACATGGCGCATGTAACTGCGCCGAAATATCGGGAACTCCTTTCTCCAACCTTACCACGGTAAATATTCCGTACATACACACTTTTTCTTTTATAATATCAGATTGATAAAACTATAATGTATTCTATTCTATAACATGGAGACAAGTATGAAGTAACAGAGAATTAATATATTATGTAGTTGAAAAGCTATTTTGTCTGCAATCTGAAGCTGCGGTAAAATATTGCCTGTTTCGCCTTTTTCTGTGACTACGCATTGTATAAAGGAGTGCTTAGAGCATGTTCTCTCCAATGTGTCTATTACCACTACCAAACAAAGTATAATCACAGCTTAGCACCCGTGAGAATCGGCTTAACACCGGATGCACGTTAAAACCGCCATTATTGATAGGCCTCCAAAGTGATGTATCTTTCGCAGGATTTCCGGCTGTTAGGGAAAAGTGCACGGCTCAAGTTTCACTGGATATTGTACCGTTTCCGTGGTATTAAGCCCCATTTGCATGAGAAAGAGTGGCTACAGCCTGTTTCAACAAGTATCGGCTGTGCAAACGTTTGCCTTTGGTGACCGCTCAAAATGTTTGAACAGTGACCGATCGCGCAGATTATTCGAGTAGGAATCGGCAAATAAATGTCCTTTTATTGTCATTTTGTCATTAGCTAAATACTGGAACTGTACTGTAAGGTTTATTTTATTAAATTAATGTGCTATTAAAGTACCTAGTTGCTAACCATCACATAAATTAGGTATGTGTAAGATAAAACTTTCATCTCACATCGCGTTTCACAATCCTTTTTTATCATCCGGTTATTTGACAGTTTATATTTGCAACTTTATCTGACATAAGTGTACAAATTAATAAAAACTTTATCTGATGGTTAGTCCTTTTTGATGATTGTGAGACGCAAGTTCAGTGTTTATGTTTATAAACGTTTATGTTTGGATAAGTTAACCGGTTATTATTTAACCGGAATGCGGTTAAGCTAAAGACCGGACATTTTGAAACAAAGCCCAAAAGTAGCGTTGTCAAAAATATAGATATTTTAATTTGACGTGCGGTGTTCGACAAGCATCTTGGTAAATGCGCAATAGTCTACTGTGACTTTGCGTATTTTAAGTAATTTCAACACCCGAGTCCGCGCGATTCGTTTTAGTCTATGCATGTACTTTATTTACTCCACTGCGCTACTTTTTACTCAAGATGTTTTCCGGTCAAAAAAATGCCTATTGAATTGTACACAAAATTTGGCATAATATTTTTATCTAGAAAAATCTGGTGGTTTTAGCTTGGCAAGTTGCCTATGCCTATTTGAGTTAAAGAAGAATGAATATGAATTGAAGATACGTTATCTTAAGGAGAGGTTCTTAAAAGGTATTGCAGGATATTGCAGCCTATATTCATAGGCTTGGTTGCACCATAGTAGTAGTTAAAGTAAAGGTTTATGACAAATTTGACAATAACAGTAACGCTAAATTAGCAGTTACTGTGAAATGCGTTGCACCTGCGTATTCACATAATATTTAAATTAACTGGGGTTGCAAGCCAAATGAGACCTTATTTATCCCAGATGCACAGGTGAACCTATATTTTATGCATCTGACAGATATTTACCATAAACAATAGCAAATTAAGCGTGGACAGTTACGATTAACAGTAGAAGTTATGACGTCATTTAACAATTTTTAGATAAATCAAATTTATTTTTGCCTAACCGGTACTTTAACTGAAATGTCGATGTTTGTTTAAACTAAAGTAAGGTGGTGCAACCCACACTAACACTTGGAATCACTGCCTAAGGGCCCTGAACCAAAAGAGGAGAGATCCTGCACATGCACATATTCAGTAACAAAGCACTACCGAAACAAAGGAACTATATAATTTGTATGAGCAGTATGGAAATGTGACCCTATAGCGTTTTTTAATTTATTTAAATTTGGGGTCTAGAGGTCTTGCCTATTTAGTCAGTGCCTAGTGTAATAGAACTTTCAAGTCTTAGTTGATATTCTCAAACAAGTCCTAGTCACAGTCAAAGTCAATCAAAGCTAGTCACGACCAAGTCGAAGTCATGTCCCAGCCAATTAGTGACAACTTTAGTGTGACCTGTTTGTGGAAGAATATAATTATATTGATGAGTAATGATTTTAGATAAGTACATTTAAATAATAATTGTATAGTCAGAGTTTTCTTCTTAATTTTAAGGATTTATTAATATTTAAATTAATTATTATTGTAAATGAAATTACTAATATTCTGGAATACTAAATATAATTGGTATAACCGTAGTCATTATGATATCCAATCACAACCTTACTTCGGTAAATATTCCTTTAGTGACCATATAAATAATTATAGTTTTTATTTTTTTTTTCCAAATAGTTAACTGTAATTAATTTTTTTTGCCTTTAATAACTAAACAAAATACAAGCTAAAACTAACACTACAAATACAGTTAGACTGCCCAGAGACCGTTGAAGGTCTAAAGACAATCCAAATGCTCAAGCCCACTACCAGTTGGCAGCGTACCCAACATGCTGGCGGCATTACCACGTTGAATGGCAATGCTAATGCGTTGAGCCAGAAACACGCCAACATTTTGGTTAATAATTATAGTGAACAACCGTGATCGTTTAAAACAGTATTTTGGTATAACCGTGTTTAGTACCATTAGTTACTGTGTTATGCGAATAGCGAGAGACCGGGGAGAGTGGCATAAACAAAGGGAGGCCTATACCCAGCAGTGGGTCACTCAGGGCTGATGATGATGATGATGAGTTACTGTGTTACCGTGTTGGTACTAGTTATGTTCTTAGGTAGTTAGTTTTTTTTTTTACCAAAATAAGTAAGTAAAGTTATATAATAACTAATAAACTAAAACTAAAATAACTAAATAACTAAGTTAGTATTACACGGGAATTACTCACGTAAGATTAAGCCGGTCACTCCGACTATAGTTTCAACCGCATTAGGCAGTCTAGTCTTAGTTAGTAATTCCCGTGTAATATAAATAAAATGTGTGAAAACCACGTCAGTTTCTATAATAAAACTAAGTTAGTATTTGGGTTCTTTCCTTGAGAGCTACATGGTATACGTCATACAGCCCTCTGGCATCCTGTGGTTCGGGCTCTGTCTTTTCACTTCATTATATCACTTGGCAACAATGTAGCACGTTCGCAAACAATTAAAAAATAAGAAATTGACCGTTCCTACATAATATTAACACTTGAAATAATTTTATTTTAGAAAATTATTATTATGATAATATTAGAATACAAAGGTAATAGAAAGATCATGATAAAGAGTGATTATGAAGCAAAATCCTACGTTGACGCCAAAACACGTTTTCGTTTCCAGGCAGTTTTTTTGACATTTCTTATACAATTTTTTTCAACATATAACGAATGTTGTGTGCGTTTAAAATTAGTGCAAAATTAAATATTATATGTGTCCATACTGCATCCATATTGAACTATTCCATCCCTTTGTGAACATCTAGCTGTAGAGCCATATCTCTGTGGCGATAGAGTTTAAATTTCAGTGGCAACTTCACAGGGGTGAAATTGTACCATGACACTGCAATTTATCATCGGACTAACGACAGATGTTGTCCTTTTGTGTAGCCGTCGAGTCGCAGGCTTGTGTTGACGCCTTACACAGATTTCAGATTTGAGCAAGTGATAGGTAAGTTACACACATGTTATTTTTACATGTGTATTACATGTGTTATAATTACACATGCTATTGCTACACGTAATTATTATACCAGATATTTATATTTATTAAGTCTAGGTGTTTTAAATTCTATATAACTTCATCAAAATTCGCGTGAGGCTTAATTATAAATTATTATAACACCAGCTTGCACTTACGATGATGACACGGTCGAGACGACATCATCGTGAGTACGACATCATCGGTGTTACAATAATTTAATCTATATAATATTAAAATTAATCCCTATTTACCTTCGTCACGCCGTAACTTGAGAACGACTTTACTGATTTCATTAAAAAAATATGTGTTTCTTAATACACTGTAGATGGTTCTTACAGAAAAAAAAATTGCAAAATTGCACAGAACATCTGGAAATTTCTGAAAATTTACGACAATTTTAACTTCGCTCGTTTGATGGATGTGGATTTACCAGACAGCAGTTTTATTTTTATTTTTGGATATTTATAGCTAAGACAGGACAACGTCTGTCGGGTCAGTCGTCTGTCTATTCCCATAAAATAATTATTAATAAAAAAAACCGCTGCCGGCAAGTCTAGGTGTTTTACAATATTTGTACAAAAATAACTATAATTAAAAACATACACGTAGTGTGCCGCTGGCAGCGAGACAGAGCCCAAGTTGCCGATAGTCAAGGCTACAGATTAAGGAATCTCCTGAAAATGCGTGCCGTTTCCAGAATAACCACATTCTGTAGATGACCCTTGACCCAGCCATCTAGCGAAAGCCTCAAGGTATTGGTCAAGGGTCTTCACGATAAGTCCCAAGTTCTTTATTATTGTTATTTTTAGCCTGTTTTGTCCAACTTCAGGGCAAATGCCTATGCCCCCTATTCTTCTTCTTACTACTTCTGTCTAATTTTATTACTTGTCTTTATTTAGTAAATTTCCGCCTACACTTTCTTTTTTGATCCGTCGGGATGTCGTTTTCGATTTGGGACTCACTGATTGGTTATTTTTACTCAAATATCATCCAACATGCGTCAAAGATATCCAGCCTAGTCATATTTCAGTATGACAGCTTTTTGGGTCACGTCTGTGATTTGTGTCAGGTTATTCAGCCTATAAGTTTTACGCCAGAATACTGCGGTCTACTGAATATCTCATTACTTATTTTATTTTTTGATAACTGTCATGACGCGTATTTCATTTACAACTCCTTTACAATGGATCTTCACTTATGACTGCTTGAAAGATAAGGAGAAACTTACTGTTTTGCCTTAGCTTCTAAAGTCAGTTTTACTGTTATTGTCAAATTTGTCATAAACTTAATTCAACTACTAGTACACACGAGTAGTATGTACCACCAGTAGTATGTACCATAGTAGTAGTTAAAGTAAGTTTATGACAAAATTGACAATAACAGTAAAGCTGACTTTAGAAGTTACTGCGAAACGCGTTGCACCAGCGTATTCACTAGCATAGTTAAAGTTATCATGGTCGCAAGTTAAATAAGAGTTTATTTACCCCAAATGCATAGCTGTAAACATACTTATTTTATGCATCTGACAGATATTTAACATAAACTATAAAACTTAACCAGAAAAGCGTGGGCAATTACGGATAACAGTTATGAACTAAAGTTATGACGTCATTTAACAATTGTTAGATGGTGCAACATTTTTTTTTGCCTAACCGGTACTTTAACTAAAATGTCGATGTTTGTTGTTGCTAAAGTAAGATGATGCAACCCACACTTACAGAGTAAAACTAGTAAAACTAGATTTTTACTGTTCCAATAAAAATCTACTTATACTTACTTACCTTAGAAACATTTCTCTTATAACGATAAGGTTATCACGCGGCAATTTATCATCTATCGAAGGAAATTGAGCGAGTCCACTAACACCCTCTGCTGGTAAACTCATTAATCATACCAGGACTGACCACGGCAAAGAAACTTGGAAATTTTACCTTGGCTTGATAGAGGAAAAGAATTTATGTAATAATTATTATCAAGTTCTTTGTCAAAAACATATTGGGTAAATGGGTAGTTTCGAAAATTTCCAAAATGTAGATTAATTTATTCTAGCGACGTAGATTATAAGTTATCAATATGTTTGGCGGCCAAGCGCAAGCCTATTTATAATAAAAGAAATAAAAAAAGCGTGGTTGCTGGCATGATTTTTGTTTCTGTCCCTGGTTTTTCCTAAAATTAGCTCTTGGTTGTGCATATTTTTCATGTCCTTAAACTAAGCCTACCGGAAGACGAACCGTTGTATGCCCTAATTTAAAACAGCAGTATCTTTTGAAATTTAGATGGCCAGTTGTCATTTTCACAGAATATGTAATGTTACTATAAGTTAACTAAAAATAATAATAAAATAAAAAAAAATATTTAAGGAACGTATTTTTTCACGCATTTTGTCATTGCTGTAGTGTAAAAACGGTAATACGTACAAACGTCAAACTTTGCACGATTATAGAACTATATATACACTCTAAACTTAAACAAAAATTATAGACATTGACCAAATGCAAGTCGGGCGTGCGCTAGAGATCACGAACTGAATGAAGAAACACATTTTTGGTTGCAGAACCCTTACTGCCTGAGTCGTACTCGCACTTGACCGGTGTTTATTGTTTCACTATAAAATACATTGATTGAGCAGCACAATAATACGTACCGAATGAAATTTTTGATCTTAAATACAAATTAAAAAGTTTTCTAAATTATTATACATCTAGGTAAATCGAATTTCTGACTCGACTAGGTATATTTATTACCAATTATTTATATAATTAGTAGTGAAAAATAATTATTTCACTACTAGTTATTATCTGTAATATAGTAGTCAGTTTCTTCCCAGTTATATATGATTGTCCTTATATTTACTTTTTTAAATTAATACTTAGGTTTTCTCACAATCTCATTTCAAAACGATTTGAAAATTTCATTGCCTAATTTAGGTCAAGACATTTTCAGCAAGTTGAGAAAGTTTCTTAAGTTTAATTTATAAAATGCAATTCCAACAATTGAAACACTTGCCATAAATTCACGCAAAGATACTCGTACGAGCGCCAACGTCTCGACCTTTTTAAAAGATAGACTAGAATGGCCTTAGGAAATAGCTAATTTGAAATACACCAGCCACGGCTAAGTAAGTCAGATTGTGTGGCCGTAAGATACTTTTACACTTTTTAGATGCATTAAAAATATTTATAAACTTGTAGGAAATAGCACAAAATACTGACACATTAAATAAAACGCAAACTAGAATTTAACAGCTAGCCTTCTTGAAAGTTACTAATTTAATTGGTGATGTGTATGACAAAATAACAAAAGACCGCCAAGGAGCCATGGAGCGCTAGTATGTTATGATTGAAAAAAAATTACAAGCTAAGAAACACAATACTTTTGCCGACGTAGTTCAGAAAGCCAAACGCATGGGCTAAAACATAACACAGTAAATTCCATAATTATGATGGTTTTCTACTTGCAAGCCTGGACCCAGACTGCAAAAATAAGAAAAAAAAAGGAGGGAAAGGAAGCCTTAGCCCTGCAGTTGCTCTTGTATTTCCAATTTTCCCAATCGAAGCAGAAACCTGGTCCCTGTGACTACTAGACCACCGCAAAATTGACGCCCGGGAGCTAAGTCTGGACCTAAATAAAAATAGATAAAGCTTGTTTTTCACCTAGTTTTTTTGCCTCTTTTTAAGGTAAATTGAAGTCATTTCTATATACTTTCAATATATTCATATTATAGATAATCAAAACACTGACCGAAAAGCCGTAATCCCCTTCACTTTAGTTGTTGGACCGTTGATAAAATATTTACTTTACTTTCCATTCTAACCTTCTATGAATAACATTTTAGTAAGGTTTGCGCTAAAACAAAAGTTAATTCCCACTATTAACTGGGTAGAAACTTTCCTTTTATCGTCCTACTTTAAACATGCATAAAAGGTTTACAATTAATACCCCTTTTATTCCAAAATTTTCGATCAGCAGAGATTTTTTTACCCATGCTACTCGAAAAACGGAAATTGATTCATCAAAAGCAGAGTATAAAACTCTATTTTATTCACTCAGTGACTAAAAAGAGTTCTATTCACTGCTATCGTTGAATCAAAAATGGTCTTTTTCTCGCAGTGAGAGGTAAAAATTAGAGTTTATAACTCGTGAAAAAACCTCAGTCCTTGTATCGGAGCGAGGGGTTTCACTCAGGATTCTCCTCTAGAATTAGGTCCAATGTCGACTAAACCAATCCTTCGCTACTCTCAGGATCCAACTTAGTCCCTCGAATTAAATTTTACTTGTTGTATAATCTACTACCATCACCTTTGCGCTGATGAGAAACGACGCGTGTAAAAATGAGTCAGATCACATTTGATAAAATATATTTTTCGGACGTTTCTGAGATTAAACGCTGTATAGTCTAAGCAAGGCCACACAAGCGGCCATAGAAAAGTCAACTCTTCTTAGTTTATCATAGGTTTAGAATAGTCCGGACATTTCCGAGCCAAGTCGCGCCTTGACTGTTAATTTGGAATTCTATTCTGAAAAAAAAAACAATTAAACTCAGTCCAAGTATTTATTTGCTCTGACAACTTCAATTATACATTATAAAAAACCAAATGAAAACCATTAATTTTGTTTACTTCACTAGGTTTTTGAAAGCAATACCATAGCAGTATCCGATATACTTCAGTATTCATGGAAAATATTCTTATTCAGCTTTTTAGAATGTTATTACAACTGTCAGAGCAAATAAAAAGACGAATGAAGACCACGAATTTTTGTCACTTTCGTTAAGTTTTTGAACGTAAGACTGTAGCAGGTACCCGATATACTTCAGTGAAACGTTAAAAGAAAGGGTTTTTATTTAGCTTTTTGCAATGTTATTACAACTGTCAAAGCAAATAAATGAATGGAATTGGATACTTGTATTATTTACCCACGAATAGTTGTAACTAATATAAAAACGTAACTCTCACACAGTCAATTAAAAGCGCCACTCATAGTTTGGCGTTAGTCCGTCGATTTCTCACTTTGAAAGCCAGGACCTTTATGATGTATGGAGGTTCCTTTATGGGGTCAGAGGGTCGATGGCTCTTAATAAAGTGGTGAAGATAATTTATTGGAAAGCTATTGGGAGTTATTAAACGTGAAGTTGGCAAATGATTTAGAAGTTTGATTAAATTGAATATTGTTCGGATGCTTGCTTATGGTATTAGTTTGAGTTAAAAATTTATTGTACGTAGAATGTCACAATTTATATTAAATTAATGATATACCGAACATTTATTATATTATTATTATGGTACTGCGACGTAGTCCTTACTACTGCTCTTTTGGAAAAACTCAGTCACACAGCGGGCAATGAAAAAAGCTATAGTCGGAGTTTTTTTGCGCGATAGAATCCGGAACGAGGATATTTGCCGAAGAACCATAGTCAAAGACATGGCTATTAAAAAGTTTAAGTGGCAATGGGCAGGCGACATCACTCCAAGAACCGATCACCGAAAGGTTCTTGAGTGGAGACCACGAACCGGAAGACGCAGCGTACGTAGGCCTCCTATTGATTGACCAACGATATCGTGAGAGTTACAGGCATCCAGTGGATGCAGATGACACGCTGCCGTTCAGTGTGGATTTCTAAGGGGGAGACCTATGCTCAGCAGTGGACGTCTTTTGGCTGATAATGATGATTATGAACATTAATTATTTTTAGATTAAGTATTACCATCTCTAAACATCGACAGTAAACTAATTTGGCGAAATCCACCTTTGTTCTAAATAAAATAAAATAAAACAAAAATACAAATACAAATAGCCAAGTTCGGGAGCTCCATTTTCTTTATTTAGAACACACAAACAAGTCCTACATTACATTGGTCATTTCATCAAAACTCGTGTGAGGATTCATTATAAATTATTATAACACCGGCTTGCACTCACGATTATGTTTTTATCGGTCGAGACGATCGACCGGTTTCGGAGCCATTATAGCCCCTTCCTCCGGACGATCGTCTCGACCGATAAAAACATAATCGTGAGTGCAAGCCGGTGTTATAATAATTTACATTGCTCATGTTCAGATTGTACATTTTGAAGACCAATAATTAATGATACTGGAACTAGACCACTGGGGAAATCTTGTAGAGAACAAGAAATCTGCGTTATCGGAGGGTAGCATGTCAGTAAGGTCGTTGAGTCGATGCGTCACTCTAGTAAGTAATTGACACTGGTAACGTAAGATTAGTAAGTAAGTCTTCCTAGTTGTTTGCGTGACTAAAATCAGTTGCTATATATTTACTCGGACAGAATCCATTAAAATTAGTGCTGTTTGCAACATTCAGGAAGCTCGAGGAGCTCTGCAATAACGCTCGAACAAATCCAGGGGCTTTGTTTAGAATAAAATTGGAGCTCATTTGGTATACAGCTCGCAGGATGTTGCAACGGCAGTGCAGTACTCAGAAGGAGCCTATGATGATCAACGTACCTAGGTCATAATTATAGCCGTTGGTGGATAGCCGTTGGCTAGCAGTTGGTAGTGAACCTGCCTTCTGAGCTTGGGAGCGTAAGTTCGATTCCCACCTAAGACAAACATTTGTGTTTGTTATATATCTGGTTGTTAATATATATTTAAGTAAGTGTGTATTTAAAACTATATATGTATGTATGTATGTATGTCAGTCTCTGCCAGCCATATCACAAGCTTTGCTTAGTTTGGAAGCAGATGACCGTGTGTGAAAAAAAATTTCTCGAATATTTATTTATTTATTTATACATACATACACGATCTAGGTATCAACAAACATCTTAAGCATTGTTTGGTAACTAAAACCCACAAACCACCAATTACCCAACCACGAAACAACCAAACTAATAATAATAATATAACTAACCAATAATCCACACTGACTACCAAACATTAAACTACCTTTTTAGTATCACATATTTACAAATTTTGATTTCTCTTTTTGATACGCTTTTATTAATCAAAGGTTATAGACAGTTAAAAAATTTGACGACCAGTTTAATTCGAACTTGCACTATCGGGTATGCATTCCGAGCAATCTATCCACTAAGCCACGATCACCTTCCAGTTGGCTTCCAAATTCTTGAACAGTCTTTGCAACCAGTCTTAGCGTTGGTAACGCCTTCTATCATATTATTTCTACCTGTAATTAACTAAGATAAGATATATTTATAGCCAAAAAACAAAAACAATGGACATATACTATTAGAAACAGCTACTCATTACAGATTATTACTCAGCTGGAGCCTTTACAGACCCCAAAAGTGACTCATAGATGACGCCTTTTTAATAAGACGAAAGTAATTTTCGAATTGTCTCTAGAAAATAGATAGTAAATCCTCAAGTAAGAAACAAGTCAAATATTTTTTTTTAACTATAATACTATAATAACATGTTGGAAGTCAATTTTAACATATTTCTAACAATTTAGTCGTAACAATTTAAATCTTTGCAAGGATAATGTAATCCGAATGACAATACGATAAATTGGTAACATCAAACAGATGGCTATTACTTATGGCTATTACTTATGGCTATTACTTATGCCTACTCCATTTGAAAATGGAGCCAAAATAGTATAACTATTAAATTTTCAGGCACGTTTTTTAGATGTTTAACTTAAATAATTATTTTTCAAAGAGTTAGAGCAAGGTCAATTATGCTTGCTTCTCTGCCTACTCTAATCTCACTCTGTTTTTTTAAAGACCTTGTTTGTCTACAAAATTACGTTGACTAAAAAGATTTTTTTCCCAGTCGTAGTCCTGAATGCATCCCTGCCCAATTTGTTCGCTAGTTACTCTAGAAGCGTTTCTTGCTGAGACAGCAGTTTCCTGTACGACGATATATTGCAATTTTCAGCTCCTTTACTCGATACCTGGGTTTCAGCAATAAAACTTGCATTTTGAACACTTTTATTGCTATGCTAGCTATAAGCAACTTCTACGCTAGCAAATTTCTACTAGAGTTCCGATAGTGGCTATTTGACAGATTTTTTCTAGATAAATATTCGGAACAATTTTTGGCCACGGCCATCTGACCCCAAACTAAGCAAAGCTGCCAGAGATTGATATACATACATATTATATATATTTTAAATACATACTTAAATATATATTAACACCTAGATATAGAACAAACAGAAATAACCACTGGGCCACCGGAGCAGGTGTATTTTATATTTGTTTTTATTTTGTTTATTAAATGTAACCGTAAATGAAATTAAAACAATGAAGTAATGAGTAAGTTAAATTTGACTTGAATTTGATTTCTGGTACGATATAAATAACAAAAAGATAAATGTATCCTAACAAAACGTTGCCAATAAAACTAGGTTATAGCGACTAATGCGTTTTACACACGGTGTATCTAACCGGTTTGGAAGAGCTCGCACAACAGAGACGAGAGTGGCGCAGCTCTGTTCATAAGGCTGTTAATAACTTCGAAGAAAAACGAATACAAGACCTAGATGCAAAACGCCTCATTATTAAGACCCGTCTGAAGCCTTCTTACACCTACACATACAATGCTGATGGTCAGTTGCACTGTGCGCCTTGCAACAGGACCTTTAAAACTAAGTTTGGTTTTGCCAGCCATATACGCGCTCATAACCGGCGCTAGTCAGGTTCGCCGTTGACGGAAACGTCAAGGAGGCCGATATAATATATATATAACTAGCGACCCGCCCGCCCGGCTTCGCACGGGTATAATTTACGTGCAAAGTCGGGGCGGGTCGCTAGTTATGTATATAAACCTTCCGTGAAAATTTATCTAACTGATGGTGAAAACCTCATCAAAATCCGTTGCGTGGTTTAGGAGGAGTTAGCGGCCATACAGACAGACAGACGCGGGAAGCGACTTTAATTTATACTATGTAGAGAAGAGAAGATATATCTAACCGGTGCAACTAGAGAAGGATGCGCCTATCATTACATAATATAGGTACATCTTGATCTCGCACGCGTCTTATTCTATGTTGAGCAGGTTACTTGCATCGTGTGCAAAACGCATTAGATTATTTAGTTTAGTACTAATTCCGCTGCAGTTCAGCAATCCAACTTCGATAATATGTCAATTTTAGTCCTCGTACATTCTAGCTACCATAATTAAATTTAACACCGACAACCTCCAATATCAATTTAAAGCTAATGAGTTAGCTGATACCTCATTCCTAGTACTAGAGTCTAATTACGTCATAAACATTCAAAATCAATTCCAGTTATGGTATTAAGCTGTTCGGAGGTATCTAAAATCTAATTCAAAGTCAAAGAGAATCGATATAAGATTTAAAAAATTAATTATGCTCGTCATGTTAATGATAGAGTATCATATAAATGCCTATTAAAGTTAAATATAAGTTAATAGAAGTGTAATTTAAATAAATAACGAAAGCTTCTGCAAATAAAAAAATATTAAGGATAAAGGTGTCACTCCATATGAAAAGCCATTGCAAGTGATGAGGGATGTAGTGATGAGACAAAATAGGGCTTAGCATAAAACGAGTTGTTTGAATCTGTTATATCGATTATTTATAACGTGAAAGCTATAAGTTAATGTATTATTAAATTTTCTTTTATAATTTTGACTTTAAATTAAAAAAACATTTTTTTTTTATTTCCAACTTAGAACTATCATTGCAACCTAATGCGATAGTGTAGCAAATTTACATATTAAAAAACAACATTGTGACAACACTAAATTATCTAATAACATAAAACCTTTAAAGCTATCTTTGTAAATTTACTCAGAGCACAACTAAATAGGTCAATTTCAACGGCAATGACGCTAAGAGTGCGAAGTGCGCGTGTAAAAGGTGCCTTTCGAAACTTTATACCTATAATAACATCATAACCTAAGTGCAAATTAGTCTTAGGTTGTGTTATTTACCTACGTAATTTTGACAGTCTCGTCAAAATATTTAATAAATTATTCTCGAAAATTGCATTAAAATCAAACCGACTGAGTTAAAAAGACTGAAAAACACATTAAGCTATGGGCCTGTAATTAGTCGGATCAGACCGATCTCCTTTTTTAGGAATCGGATGGACTAGGGCAGTCCTCCATGATGACGGCACACATCCAGTTGAATACGAAAGCAGGAAAAGACGCGTTAGGACCGGAGTCAACTCAGGAGCACAGGTTTTAAGGACGATAGCCGGAATGAGCTACCTTCTACGGTGTTTCCGAGAAGTTACAACATGGGGTTCTTCAAAAGGCGAGTTAATAGAGTTCTAAAGGGTCGGCAACGTATTTGTGATGCCTCTGGTGTTACAAGTATCCATAGGCGACGGTGACTGCTTACCATCAGGCAGCCCGTCTGCTTGTTTGCCACCTATGGCATTAAAAAAAAAAAAAGAAGCTTTTGAGGAGTCCCCGTCTCTATCATAGGACTCTCGTCACTATTTATGTATTGTATTGTCTATGTATGTATTGTAGTTGTTGTACTGCTCAATCTAATGACAGCGTTGCGGTTTTATCATCGCACTAGCTGCCACCGCCTGATGGCTTATCCACATATCATAGATCTGTGGATATCACATACTGTGCGTTTTACTCGATCTGTTTTGCTTCACACCTGCAATATGTGGAATTCGTGGCCTCCTGCAGCATTTCCGAGTAAAATGAGGTTCTTCAAAAGGACTGTTGATAGAGATGCCCCAGGTGATACCGGTATCCATAGGCAATGGTGATGGCTTACCATCAGGCAGTTCATTAGGTTATTTGCCACCTATGGCATAAAAACCTCTTAAAACCACGTAAAACCAACCATATTATGATCCCAAAGTTGAGGAGTTTACTAGTAGCTATGAAAGAGTTCCACTATCCACCTCCTGGCCACCACCACCATCCACTGCCGTCATCATATCAGTTTGATGGTATTGATTATGGATGGATGGATCAAATTGTTGTTTTGTTATCCGGATTACATATACTTGCAAAGTTTCAAATCGATATGACAAATTAAGAAGTAGGTTAAAATTGACTTTCGAGATTTATTTATATAGTAATAAATGAAGCTAAGATAAAGCTGATTCATAAACAGCGAGAATGGACATCCTATCCCTACACTACCGGCTTAAAAAATGCAAAAGCTCTTTACTAGGGCAAACACTTCTTTTGTGCGGAGAGATGGCCCCCTATGCGGCTTGAGCGGTCAAAGTGCGGCGCGTACTTATACTGGAAAAACATAACATTACGTGGAATTGCATTTTCTGGTAGAAAGAGATTATGGGGATACAGGTACTTCTTTAACATTCAGTGTTGAAAATTTACTGTATTGAAGAAAGTATGCAGTGCAGTCAATTAAAACGTTACCTAATTTTTGTGGTAAGAAAGTTCAATTTATTTTTACGAACGAACCAACGAATAATTTATACGCATTTGAGGAAAAGGCCTACTACGTCACCCCATACCACGACCGTAACCGTATTGGCACATGTCATGCAAAAAATAATAATTTATATAAATTGATAATGGAACAAAGCCCACTAGAACGTTGTCACCAATCAACACCGTGACTCGTCATGACAGTGAATTTTCGACCTTATTGCGTTGTTGATATAGTTCCAGTAGGCTTGTCAAGTTTCATTTGCGTCTGGTACGCTGACATCACATTCATAGTTTGGTGAAATATATTACTATACCTGAGATTAAATCTTTGAATATTTTGTTGCAGTAGTTTTAGCAATTTTTGGTCAAGTTTATTTATTAGCAAGTTTATTAGCAACCCGGATTAGCAAGTTGAAGTGGCAGTAGGCAGGGCAAATAGCACGCAGAACAGATGGCCGATGAGGCTGAAAGGTTCTCGAATGGAGACCACAAACCGGTAAACGCAGCGCAGGACATCCACCCACAAAATGAACGGACGATCTAAAAGAGACCACAGGGAACCGCTGGATGCAGGCCGCTTCCAACCGGCCCTTTTGTAGATCGATGGGGGAGGCTTATGTCTAGCAGTGGACGTCCTACGGCTGAAATGATGATGATGATGTATTTTTGTCAAAAACTGTCACAAAACTATGACAACAAGCTCTTTTCCAGTTTGGTGTTTTTTTCTAAACTTGATTTTTCACATTTGATAGCGCAATCCCATTGGATTGCGATTGAGTCTATCTTGCTTGATTGTAAACAAAGATTGAGACAAAAGTTGGAGAGAGGTAAAATATTTTAAAACACCTATGTCACGTTTGTTTGAAAAAACTGATGACAGATAAGTATTTAATTCTTTTATCGTACGGTCGACTTTCAATTAAAATTCCTACGCAATAAAAATGCAGATATTTTCGTATGAAATAAAAGGTAACAAGAATCTTTAGATTAAGGTTAGTACTTACAATTTTGCTTTTTAAGACACAAAAGATAAACTCCCTCTAAAATTTAATAATAACATCGAGGTTTTCCAAAGCGGGACGGAAATGTGGAATCCAATTTGCCGACAGCGGACCACCGG
Source organism: Agriopis aurantiaria (assembly GCA_914767915.1). Taxonomy (NCBI): domain Eukaryota; kingdom Metazoa; phylum Arthropoda; class Insecta; order Lepidoptera; family Geometridae; genus Agriopis; species Agriopis aurantiaria. The sequence continues at coordinate 12,058,171 of OU611995.1, read as the reverse complement.
CTTTGTCTTCCGTACATCAGGTCTGGAAGATGTACTGTGAAAGAGAGGTGAATTGAGATGGTTTCCACTTAGCAATAAAACTTTCCTTTTTATCTTTCCCAAACATCAACCAATTGGACGTAACTTACCCTCTTAAAAATAAATATAGCTCTCAAACGGTTATGTATTACTAGGAAGTGGTAATAACCATTAAATAGTTCTTGTTGCATGTATAACGAGTAGTAGTGTGCATTCAGATATCCTAATACGTTACACTATTTCACTACTGTTGCCAGTTTTTGGGGTTCCGTACTCAAAGGGTGTTAATGAGGCCCTATTCCTAAGCCTACGCTGTCTGTCTGTTCGTCCATCCTACATTTTAACGGCTTTATCTTTGGAACTGTAATAGATAGCCAGTTGAAACGAACATGTAATAGAATGCCACAGAATAGATGTAAATATTACACAAAATGTTTAAAAGAAATAAAGAAAAATAGACAAAAAAACAAGTAACGTTTTTTTTAAACATATTTTTGTCTTACTTTAATGTAAAAACGACAATACAGACAAGCTTCAAACTTAGCATGATTATAGTACACACTCTAAAGTAAAAAGTTAACGTAAAAGTGACCAATTTAAGCAACGTCGGGTGCGGTTGCCACTTGGGTGGCCGCCTGGGCGTGATGTTGTCTTTCGGCTTTACTTTTGTATTTTGTGATGGTAAAGAAAACTCAGTGCGCGAGCCTGACTTGAACTTGACCGGTTTATTAGTAAACATAAACAAACTTATACTGAAACACATTTCTGCAATTTGAATTTCTCGATTAACAAATAAGTTAAACCCTTCAGAAAAAAAGAAACATCTGAATTGCGAAACTAAATGTAGCGATACTTGATAAATTTGCAGTTTCACAGTAAAACCCCAGACCTGGAAGCAAGTAGAAATTCCACTTCATAAATTTCATCTAGAACGACGTAATTACCAAGGGATGGTTTAAGACGTATATCGTATTAAATTCTTCCGGCCCGGTCTTAGAAAAGATTGGGACATTCTGTATTTAATAATAATAAAAAGAGATACTCATAGTACATCTTTCCTAAGCATAGTAGTTCAAGCATGGCTAACCATAAAGCTAACTATTCAACTTAGGTTTTAGTCTAATTTGTAAACTGCTGTTTTTGTTTGCTTGAAAAATGTAATAAATGTAATTGTATGTATGTATAATATATAGGTGTATATGTATGTAATAGGTGTAATTTGTAAAATTGAACTGAGACCGCCAAATTTGCGGATTTGTTTTCGAAATGTTTCAAAATGGCTCTAAGTTCATATAGCTTGTAATGAAATTGAAGTTGCATATATATTATATTTAAAAAAAAAACCGGACAAGTACGAGTAGGACTCGTGCTCTGAGGATTCCGTTGGACGGAACCAACAAAGCGCGAGTCCAAAAAAAAAAACTAACTGAAGTTGAAATATTGAAAGACAAACTTAACTTTGTAGTTGACTATAAGGTTTTTCCATACATTATAACTACAAAATGTAAGTTTGTAATAGCAAAATAATTATTTTTCAATGATATAACTTCAAATTTGTAAGTTTCGGATTTATTCCTTTATATGTGCTATAAGACCTTGCCTTTTGCCAAATTTCATGATTCTAGGTCAACGGGAAGTACCCTATAGGTTTTGATTCCCCTGTGAAATCGCAAAATATGCGACATAAACGTTCATATCTTTTGATTGCATAAACTTACAACTTTTATTTTTTTACAGCCGAAAGAAACTGTAGATTCTAGTATATAGTATGATTTTTAACTTGATACCTTTACGCGTTCTTGAGAAAAGGGTCTTGACAGACGGACAGACGGACAGACAGTCAGACGTACAACGAAGTGATCCTATAAGGGTTCCGTTTTTTCCTTTTGAGGTAAGGAACCCTAAAAATGAGGATAATGACTTAGATAATCCTTAAAATGGTTAATATAGTATGGCCAAATGGGTTGTCAAGCAAAAGTCATATTTTGATGATAGGTACTAGAACTAGAACAATTTTGTCCGCTCTCCGATCGTCAAACCGAAATTCGATTTCACGAGAACATTCCAGCCACAGACTCCAGCTACGTAAAGCTACTATGATTCCTTATGAGCTTAGGTTTCTTGTACACTACACATAGAATTACAAACCAACTTGTCAACAGAGGCAACACTGTAAAGGGTGACCATTGTTTCCAACAATATAATTGGTTTTCGGACCACGAGCAGTGAGAAATTCAAATCTGTTGGAACTGTTATAACAGATGTCGGACTTGTTTGTTAGCTGTAAAGTCTTTGGTATAAATATCTTCATTTGCTGCAGTTAATAACTTTGTGTTGATGTTCTGGAAATAATTTAATGGTGAGTAAACGAAAAGATTCAATGTTACAGCGAAAAGTGTTTTAACAAACATAATAGGTGTATCTATAGCTGTGCCAATGAAATTTGCTGTAGATACACAAGCGACACTAAGAAATCCTGTTATTTTAACAAATACATTTACATTTATTTTCCCTAATTTCTTAATTTTCATTATAACATAGTTGCCAAACTTCCAAAACTTTAAATTGTATTTACCAACACCATGATTATTGAGTTAATTTGGTTTATTATTAATGGTACGAAATGCTTCATGATAAGTTAGTAAGTTTTTTTATATTTATTTTTTATTGAAAATGCAACTCCACGAACTCCTAGGTCCGTGACTTTTATTATACTTTACTACAATTTTGTTAACTTAAACGAATTTACTTAGTTATTCACAATACAGGGAGAGGAAAGTTCAAAAAAAAAAGTTTGTAAGTTTGTATAGAATTAATGGTCAAAATGGCCAAACTTAAATTTATACGACTATATTCTGTGCGTTGGCACTAATATTGACTAGTAGGTTGCAGACATGGCTTAACACTTTTATTGTTCTAGAATTTAGAACAAACACAAGGGATCTACAGTAAAATGTATGTTACTATCCCAAACTCGGAAGCAATCAGATATAAATATCACTCCTGATCCTTCAGTAGAACGATAAGATCATCAAGATCACCGAGCAAAAAATATCATTATGAAAATAAAAGTTAAATTTAGCTATTATATAACTATACAATTTTACTATCAATTTAAAAATATGGAACTTACGCCCAATAAACGACATTGATTAAAATCCTGCTGCAATAAAACAAAAGTAAAGATACAAGTAAGGATGTTCCGTGAAAACATTTCGGTAACGAATGACAACCAAAAATCCATTTTGTTACTGACAAGGGATAATGCGCTGAGACATGAGAGAATTGACGGTATACAATGTAAACAGAGAAAAAATACCGAGGTACATTATGTTTTCTCTTCTGATCCACTTTTACTTGGAGTGAATGTTCAGGATGAAAATGGACTTGAACTGGCTACGCATTATTTTAAGGTCTGGTAGGATTGTTAAATTTTTGATTATAAACCAAACAATGTTACCTAATAAAAAATCTAGGCATTTTCAAGACTATTTATCATACCATCAATAAAGATGGTGGCAAAATATAGCTCTACTCTAAGATCTATAGCAGTTTAGTTTTTCGATTCCTATAATAAATTTTCTGATTTGAAATCTTGTTTTGCTACCGATCACATTCGAGCTGCAACTTTACCTATTATTAATCAATCAATCGAATAATATATTTGCTAGAATCCATACTTATTTATTTTTGTTACACTGGACGTGACGTGCAAATGTTCCAAAATGAAATGTATATGTTTAGGGTTCCGTACCCAAAGGGTAAAAACGGGACCCTATTACTAAGCCTACGATGTCTGTCTGTCTGTCTGTCTGTCCTACCTATTAACGGCTGTATGTTTCGTATCGTAATAGATAGCCAGTTGAAATTTTCACAGAATATTTAATGTCATTGTTACGGCAGATATTATAAAAGTTGAAAAGTTAAAACAAAAGGAACAGACGACAGACGTATTTTTTCAACGTATTTTTGTATTAGCTCTAATGTAAAAACGGTAATACGTATAAACGTCAAACTTGGTATAAATATAGCACACACTTTATAACAACAAATAATAAATAATGGCCAAGGCGAGTCGGTGATAAGTTTCTGTTCATTACCAAGTCATAACTACTAATTTCGTTATTGAATTTTGTGGTGGTACGAAACCCTCAGTGCGCAAGCCCGACTCGCACTTGGCTGATTTATTATTTAGTTGTTTTAATAAATTTATTTTGTTTGTAGAAGCTTCTAACATACATTTACATTAGTTTATTGCAGAAGCGATATGCCACTGAACTACTCAATTATCTTCGCTAAAGCGGTAACAGAGCTTCCTCGATATGGATATTAAGCTATGCATAAATTATAGTGGAAGTGTCTTAGCAGCTCTGTATGCATAATTATGATGAGTACTTTGAGCTATAAACTAAAGTGGTTATAATTACACTAGTCATATTTCATATTAATATTATAAATGCGAAAGTTGTTTGTTGGTTTGTTCATTTGTTTCTCTTTCTTTAACGCAGCAACAGCGTAACGGATTGACGTGTTTTTTGTTGTATGTGTATGTTTCAAGGTACGGAAGTGACTTGGCCTATGATTTTTTATCCAGGGAAAATTTACGGGTCCCGTAAGGTTGCCAACGCGAGTGAAACCACGGGCGCCTAATAAATTTTAATTGGTAATTCTTCTAAGAAATCCAAAATAGCACACGGCAGGAATCGTTTATTTTTTGAGGATAAAAACTAGATGCTCATTGACAGGGTGACAGTTACAGAGAAACACTGAAAATTTAAATAATATAAGATAAATAAGACAAATAAAAATAAAAATAAACAATGAGATATTACTAGATATTTTCATTCTAATATTATAAATGCGAAAAGTTAGTTGGTTTCTTGGTTTATTTGTTCCTCTTTCACGCAGCAACAGAGCAACGGATCGATCTGTTTTTTTGCATGGGACCTACTTTTCATCATCATCATCATCATAATTTTTCATCAATACAAATACATATACATCACCGGGTGAAACCGCGGGACGCAGCTTGTCATAAAATAAAAATATTAAATATCATGTTAAAGGAAATAAGCCAAAAGAAGCTAATGACGTCACGATTATAAAAACAAGCACCGTTTCGAATGGTTCGTGAAGCGGTTGAAATTAGAAAACATCTCAATTTCAACCAAACATCGTAATTTCAACCGGAAAAATAGATTTAAGTTAGCGGCGTCGTGGAATCCCATAGTAAGCAAGTGTACAAACTGCGGTGTAGGTACTAGGACATTTACCGATACAGTCGGTGTTGAGTGTCGTAGTGACAACCCTACGATTTTTCAAGATCAAGTGAGGGTAGGAGAACAAAACACCCGCTCTTCTCGCCAGACTCACCCGCAGTTTTCGGTCAGCTCGTGACCACGGCCATTGTAACATGGTCGAAAAGTCGAGCAAAAGGTACATATTTTTTACCTAAATTAAATAATACGTGATAAGTCCCGATAAACATTTAAAACAAGCACCGTTTGTTTGAAAAGTTCGTAAAATTTCAGTAGGTACTGATGATTTGAAGCGTGTAAGACAGTGACGTCACAAGCAGATTCCATCACCGCCTATGAGTGTTTTGGAGTGAATTCAAACTGAGTTAAAAAGTATCCATAATATTTTTCTATTAAACAAATTTTCTGGAGAAATTAGTATTTTTTTGACCGACAAAAAGAGGATGCTATCAATTAGACTGTGTGTTTTTTAAAAAGTTTGTTACGCGATTAATCCGCCAATATATGAATTGTTTTTGATGTTTCTTTTTTTTTTGTTTGGTATCATACTTCAGAGGTCATCATCATCAGCCAAAAGACGTCCACTGCTGAACATAGGCCTCCCCCTTTAACCTCCACACTAAACTTCACTTCAGAGGTGGTTCCATATAAATTTTATCATATTTTTTCTTGAAAATTAATAATTTTGAAACTCATAAAAGAATTTTTGAAAATTAGTCATCATGCTTATTTCCTGGGAACCACACGCACGATCATCAGTTTTCGCTTAATCAGGGTGCGAACATGTACTACTGTACTGCCACTGTATTTTACAACATTCCAAATAGGCATGTATTCACTACATGTCTTGGCATATATTACGGGTAATCCCCGGATGAGCTCAAATGTAACGCGGAATATTAAAGGGCGGTCACCCTGGATTACGTGTTCGAACTTTGAATTAGGCACGATTAAGCTCTAGCAACTGATGTCAAACTTTAAATATTATGCCCTTGTCGAGGTCACGTGGTAATTATTCATCTTAGATATATTCCTCTTTTAGGTCGTCTGTCCATCTTGTCTGTTTTTCTGGGTGGACGTCCTACGCTGCGCTTGTCCGTGATCTCCATTCGAGAACCTTTCGGCCTTATCGCCCATCTGTTCTGCGTGCTATGTGCTCTGCCCACTGCCACTTCAACTTGCTAATCCGGTTGGCTATGTCGGTAACTTAAAAGAGACCGCAGGAAAACACTGGATGCAGGCCGATTTCAACCGGCTCTTTTGGAGATCGATGGGGGAGGCTTATGTCCAGCTGTGGACGTCCATGGCTGAAAAGATGATGATGATATTTTTTTTTAAATTTAAATATAGAACAGTCAATATATTCACCCATATATTCTTGATACGTTCTTCTTTGTCGTTGAATTGTGTCCCCAATCTTGAGGGTTGTTCATCAGGCTAGTATTGCTTCTACCGTACGATGTCCAACTATTTGACTACTCCTACTACTTTCAAAGACTTCTACCACTTGAACGTAATCGGCGTAATATAATTGTCTTTCTCAGCATCTCAATCAAAATTGTGTAGTAATCTGTAAAAAATAAATTAAAGTAAGTGATTTATGAATAGCACTACAGTTACATGATTATTAATGGGACACCAACCACCCACCCTCATTCTTCAGTTTTCCCGTGAACATGGTACATGTAATTGTGCAGAAATATCGGGAGCTCATTTCACAACCTTGCCATGGTAAATAAATAAATAAATATTCGGGACATTTTTGCACACACGGTCATCTGACCCCAAACTAAGCAAAGCTTGTGGTATAGCTGCCAGAGACTGATATGCATACATATATAGTTTTAATACATACTTAAATAGATATTAACAACAAGATATAGAACAAACACTAATGTTCATCACATTTTAAATGTTTGTCCTAGGTGAGAATCGAATCCACACCCCCAAGCTCAGAAGGTGGGTTCACTACCAACTAGACTAGACCAACGGGCTATCTCCCGGTAATATATATAGTAATAATCATAATAACTGTAGTGAGCAACCGTGACAGTATAAAATATTATTTTACGAATAGCACAGCCCGAATACTCATATAAGTTTGAGTAGGTATATAGCAGTAATCAAAGCTTTATAAATAACAATACGTGTTTTTTTTTCTTCTTAAATACACTTATCTTGACCAAGCATCTCTAGAAAACAGTTTTTATAAAGCTGGGAAAGACGCCGGAAACACATTATCGTGTAATCCTCGGATGAACTAGAGTGTGAAGCAGAATACATATTATATGGCGTAAATGCGGTCAACTCGGATTAGGTATACTGGAACTCCGGATCAGGCACGTTGGAACCCCGCCAAGTGACGGTTAACTTTCACATACCTTATCTTAGCTTAGGAATTTAAATTAATTTTGGGCAAATAATCAATCTTGTATTAATTTCAGGGTTGGTCCCTCTTCCCTATGTTCTTTAGGAGACCTAGCATCTATGGTATGTGTAGGTATTGTAGTAAAACAACTGATTGAGAGTTAACCGTAGAATGGCTTTATTCAATTTAAATAGCTATACATATTTATAATATGGAAAGGTGCTTTCTCGCTCGCACTGCCGTGGTCTCACCCGCTCTTCGCACCACATAAATATACGGGCGGCGCTCGAGCTGCTCTACTAGTCCGGTCAAGCTGTAGAGGCCAAAAGGCCAACAGTAAAAGTCAATATCAAAAAATAAAATAAACGAGCTCTTGCATTCCAGCCGCGGCCGGCGCAGTGTGTGCATGTCGTACAAACGAAGGTGAACAGCCCTGGTGCTACATAGTTCTTCCCCTAGCGAAAGCGTACCGGAGCAGTATACCCTACCCTTATCCCTATCACTATCCCTATAGTGGAGATAAGTTTAGCGTTTCTCTAAAATAACGTATCCAGAATGTAGTCATTTACTGGAGAACCAAAATCACAAAGTCATGACTCAGCGTAGCAAGCTGAAGTGACCGTGGGCGGTAACTTCTGTAGGACCGATAACGTTTGGGGTAGATATGCTATAAAGCGGAGACTATGAATTGGAAAAAATTGTGTATGATAACTCTGAGACTCGACTAAGTAATGATATATGTAAGGCAGCTGGCAGTGGCTGGAAGCAAAAAATCCAAAGATTAAGCTGACTGGCGTATCTTGGGAGGGGTCTATATTGTCTAGTAGTAGACTAAGGTACCAACCGGCACTTCTGGAGATCGATGGAGAAGGCCTGTGTCCAGCAGTGGACGTCCTATGGCTGAAATGATGATGATGATGCTGATGATGAGACTAAGGTAGTCAGTAGAATAAGATGATAAGGGTTAATCTCGTAGTAAAAGTTGTTCATAATGATGAGTCCAATGACCTCCTTTCGGCTTAATATCACCCCGTATCAAGCTTACATCGAAACAATCCAATAAAGCAATATTCATCTCCGAAACTGTGAGGCATTACAATCATAAACTTATACCTGTAATACATTTCGACATTTTCCTCTTCCAATCTTAATACGGAGCGCAAATCCGTTCGTCAATACTCCATCTCTTCATAAGAACCGTCGCAATTACTATTAGGGTACGACCGCACTAGACTTCACTGTACGGCGCGCCATGCGCCAAGCATGTCTGCACGGGGCACCATTTTTAGGGTTCCGTACCCAAAGGGTAAAAAAACCGAACCCTATTACTAAGCCTACAACATACTAATATGCCTACGATGTCTGTCTGTCAGTCGAAATTAAAAATAACAATAAAAAAGTCAAAAAGTAAAATCGAAATGGTCCCCATAAAACAAACGTATTTTTTACGTATTTTTGCATTAGCTCTAATGTAAAAACTGTAATACGTACAAGCGTCAAACTCGGCATGGTTATAGTAAAGTATAAAGTATAACAATAAATAATGGCCAAGTACGTTTTGGTGTCAAATTTCTATTCACCACTGGTTCTCGTACGATCACCGAAGTGAAGCAGCGTGTTAACAATTTATGTGGTGGTACGGAACCGTCAGTGCGCGAGCCTGACTCGCACTTGGCTGGTTTTGTTTATTTGCTAAATGTATATTAATATTGGAGTCCTTCATGGTCGCCGATTCAACGGTAGGACTAAATATCGATGACAGACTCTACAGCATCTTTTCCTAAATAGAAAACCTTCGCGAGCTCCAAGTCACCGTCTAGTGAGAGACAGCATGATGGCGTTCTCTTGCGTTTGAGGCCAAGTCCTATTTCAGGGCTGCTCCAGCAGAATTAGTAAGTGTAAAAAGTGTTTGTTTTTTTTAAATAATAATCATATTTTTGGTTAGATTAGTAGCTTAGACAGATAAAATTGAGCCAATGTCCAAGTTTTTTAAAATTTATACATAAATAGTATTATATACTATTGTGAAAATACCAACAAAACATTGGTTGAAAATATTTTTTGCACGTACTTTTAAAATCTAGTGTTTTTTTATGGGCAAGTATCTTTATTAATCACCCTTTCGGGGGTAGGCTAAAAGTCCAGCAGTGGACTGTTAAAAGGCTGATTATGATGATGATGATGATGATCTTTATTAAATAAACTGAATACCAAGCTAACAAATACCACAGAAGATATAATAGCACACAAATACTAAGAAAACAGTTATACTGCCCATAGACCGTTAAAGGTCTCAAAACAAAATAATCCAATTGCCCAAGCCCACAACCAGTTGGCAGCGTACCCAGCCAGCAAGTGGAGTTACCACGCTAAATACCACAGCATTATATTCACGCGTTGCATTAACCGGGCACTCGAGTTTTAGTGTTTTCTATTTAGACGTAAAAGAATAGAAGACATACAACGGAATATTTACCGTGATAAGGTTGTATTCTTATCACGGTAAATATCTCGTTAATAATCATACTAACTGTTGTGAACAACCGTGATAGTTTAAAACAGTACTTTAAATAAAAATTATGACGCCCACCATATTCATCCTAGTGCTGTCTTACCCTAAATCTTTGCACATACCTAACAGCACTTGGTTTCATGTAATTTCCTGAAGGGAAAAGGCCTTTCCTGAATCTTATTTTTGTGCTATTGTCACGAACAATAGTGCGGTTGATTCACGCCGAGCATTTTGTTTGGTATATAAATCTTAAGTACAAGTTAATACAAAAATAATTTTCGGTGTACGATTGTGTTTTTTACTAAAGTTTACTTCAAAATACTAATGTTGACATTTACATCACCGCTTTTGGTTAAGGCGAAATGGTAGAGAACCGTACACTTGTATGACGGTAATGCGGCGTGCGCGCTTTCAAATATTATCAATATTTATTTTTTCTTTATTTTCTACAAATAATCTTACGCTTTTACAAAAAGCTGCGACCACTAAAGTATTTGAATGATTGTTAGGATAAGACACAATTTTATTTGATAAAAATATCTTCTATAGAATTCGAATGGAGTTGATTCAATTCATTGAAGGGAACGTAAAAACAGGTGTTTTCTAGGAAAGTATACGATTTTTTTCTATCGAGCCAAATTTCTTAAATTGTGTATCGGTGAACACATCCGAATAAAATATTTCAAGAACATTTATTAAACATAAAGAAATAATGTCAATTAATCGATTTTAAAGGTCTACTTTTGAATATTCGTGATAACGAATCGTCAAATTTGAAGCATACTTCGTCTTAAGCGCGAGTCAAGAAGATTCTTTTCTAAAAATGAGAAACGTCCTTAATCGTATTTCGGTCTGTACGGTTTCCTAGATAAAACATACAGTTTTGATATGACACCATTTATATAATTCTAAGCTATTAAGGGAGTAAACAAACCAAAACTAGGATGACCAAAATTGCTAAAAGTAGGAAAAGAAAGCCTTAATAAAGAGGCTAATGTCTGACATTTTAAGCCGCTTGAGAAGCAACATACAGTTAATATTAATAATATTATTATAATTAATACTCAAACCGAAATTCAATTCAATTCAATCAATTTATTTCAGAAAATACAATTCTATATTACAACATGTCAAAAAATTGAATTAATATTACATACACAACACAATGAGTATATAAAAAAAAAAACTTAAAAATTGAAATTAAATGTTATATTATTATGTCAATAACTATCTTATTCTTCTTCTTTTCTCTATCTTCTCTTATTCTTCTTCTTCTATCTTTTCGTCTTAGACCCGGTATGCTCAACATGAACTCTGGTCCAGTGCTGCATTATTGGGCAGTCCAGGGGCCTTACGGACGACTGCTATAGCGGCACCAAACTAACGTTAAATCTGCTCAGTTGGAAAATCATGCGACCGCAAGCCGTATCTGGGCGTGTTAAGGTTCACGTTCACATGATTTTCCAATTGAGCGGATTTAACGTTAGTTTGGTGCCGCAATAGCAGTTGTCCGTAAGGCCCCAGGTCCATCCGCCAGGCAAACAGCTGTAGGTAGCTGTTGGAACTGCGGGGCACGCGGCTCATCAGGGACGCCACAATGTACCTACTTTCAGGAAGTTACTAAACACACAGGAATATCAATCTATTTGTATCCAACTGTCAAACTTAGGTTCATCAATGAATGTTAGTTAAACCTGAGTTTGACGGATTTCAATTAACAAGGAGTGCTTAATGACGACTCGTGAAGAGCATCATCCGCAGTTTCAATGGAGATGCTTCCGCTGTACTTTCGAAATGCGTACAGATGAGGGGAGAACAAAATAATTATTACTAAGCATTCTCGGTTCTAGCCCGGACATTTGGTAGGCATTAGTGGAGCCGATTAATATAAAATACAACTTTATGGAATGTGTATAAAATTGAATATGAAAACTATTGTACAGAATAGGATTAAAAAAATCTGGGCTATTGAGGTGAACAACTTGTGGATGGGATAACAGATCTATGGGATGAGAAACGGCACCTGCCTTATCCTGTTTCATCTCAAAATATATATATAGATAGGTGATGGCTTGCCACCCGTTAAATGGCCTCCCCATAAAGGCTGCCCCATATTGGCACCGGAAGGGCAACATTGGCGTGGGTGGCTTAGGATGTCGAGAGGTGTGTTTTCTATACCTCATTTATCAAAATCCCTCCCTCTCACCCTCTTTTTGCTTTGCGTTATCAGGTAAAAGTGATTTCAAAAAAAGCATTATATAATGGGTAAAGGTCTTAAACTAAAAAAAAAATAGATCAATATTCTCATTTGACTGTTTATAGATATTTAATTTTAATTTTTGAAACTGCATTTTCATAACACTGGTGTCCTCCGCTGTACGCGGCTGTAAGCAAGTCAAGCGCGAGACAGCCACTGTTTCGTATGAATAATGACTGAGCCGTTATCTCGCTAGCTGCAAATAGCGAGTGGCTTTATTTAGATGCGTTCGTAATTAAATTTAATGTGAGTCATGAGAGGCTAAATGTCTACTAAAGCTAATCTTATACTTAGTTTTGTACGAGGGAAATAAGATCTATAATATATCCATCATCTTGTTTTATCTAGGTTATAGGATGTCATTGATAGAACTTTTTTTATCGATTGGAACAATAAATGCAATAAAATTTGTTGGTGTTTTTCGGCGCTAATGTAAAAAAACTGGACAAGTATGAGTGGGACTCGTGCTCTGAGGGTTCCGTTAGAAGAACCCTCAGAGCACGAGTCCAAAAAAATAATTTTTTACTGAAGTTGAAATATTGACAAACTTAACTTTGTAGTTGACTATAAGGTTCTTCGATACATTCCAACTACAAAATGTAAGTTAGTAATTGCAAAATAATTATTTTTAAATGATATACCTTCAAATTTATAACTTTCGGATTTATTCCTATATATGTGCTATGAGACCTTGCCTCTTGCCAAATTTCACGATTCTAGGTCAACGGGAAGTACCCTATAGGTTTTGGTTCCCCTGTGAAATCGCAAAATATGCGACATAAACGTTCATATCTTTTGATTGCGTTGACTTACAACTTTTATTTTTTTACAGCGGACAGACAGACGGACAGACAGACGGACAACGAAGTGATCCTATAAGGGTTCCGTTTTTTCCTTTTGAGGTACGGAACCCTAAAAAAGTATAGATATAGCTTAGAATAACTACTCAGAGAAGGTAGGTTTCCAAACAACGCCTTCTCAAAACGTAAGCTACAAATTCGCTTTGTAGCTTACGTTTCGATTGGTATTTTAAACGATTTAAGCAAGAAAATTACTGGATTACCTGTGGAATGTCACACCATAACTCTTATGCTGCTTTTCTGATTTGTTGTGGTACGATTTCACCGCGCAAATTGTCATAGTAAAATTTTTATAATTTTTTTGGAGTCATTTATATACGACTCCATTTACGACGAGATGTATATGACTCTATTTGAATGGCTTAAATTTTGCGAATGTACTTGGTTTCTATGTGTAGTTATTATTCTAAGAGATATAGCCTTTTATTATAACTTGTGTTTGTTTGAGTATCAATGCGTAATAATGGTGGATGTGTTTTAAGCTTTAAGAAATTGCTTTGTTGCAATTGGTGATGTATTAATTTATATCAATAGATATATTTTAATCGCCAACGATATAGTAAGCAGCTTGGTTATTAAATACTGAATCTTTTACTTGCTTTTTTTCTTTTCCAATAGAGTAATTTATTAGTTAAAATAGTTTAAAAACACCTAGCTTTCCTAAAGACGGTGCCAAGTGAGAAAATTCCCTCAGTTTCAGTTAATTTAACTGCACTGGAACTGGCTCCTACTCTCCATTAAAGAATGTTAAAAAACTTACGGAACCCACAATGGGAGATCATTAGTACGGTTTCCGTGAAAAAAAGTTTTGTATAAAAAGTGAAACGCTACCAAATTCACTGGTGATTCTATTAAGTGAAACTTTGGTGGTAAATCTTGAAAAAGTTTTTGTAATTCTGTCCGGTCCATTAATTTGTGATAACTTTTATAATTTGAATATTTAATGGGCGTTTGCAATGTTATGAGTTTTGTAGACTTTGTTTCAATATTAATTTATTATAAGGTGCGATGGTGGCCGAGCGGTAGAATGTGCGCCTTACAATGTGACAGCACCCGGTTCAATCCTCGGCTCTGCACCAATGATCTATTTGGTACATAAATAAATTTCATTATGTGCAGTTTCGTGGACATCGCTCAAAATGGTGAAGGAAAAACATCGGGAAGAAACCGGTATGTCCAAGAACCTCAAAAAGGCCAAAGACATTGTCTTTCACCAACATGTACTGGACCAGCATGGTGGCTTAGGGCCCATCCTCTCTTTCTCTCTCTCTCTCTCTGAGAGAAGGCTTGAGTCCCAGCTGTGGGAACTTGATAGGCTGAAATGATGATGATGAATTTATTAAACATTCAATTTTAAAGCTCACCAAAAAGATCTTTGGGCAAAAGACATTACACACCTTGCAGGTCCATAAGTCAAAATACCTAATACATATCTATTCAGATGATGGTGTAAATATGTGGAAAAATTAGTAAAACAATTTGTCTATGGAACTTTACAGAAGTTACCATCAACAATCTTCATCTCATACAATCAATTTGTCCAATTTTCTTCATAATTATTCTATTTTGTATCTCGTTACGTTTAGTATTTACCCACCTTTACCTCAATTTACTCTAACGATGCCCTTTTAAAGAAAATCTAACAAAAAACATTCCATTTCCTCGACTCTTCGATCATCGCAAAGTTAAAGTCAACATTTTTAAACTCGAAAATTTAGAGGCGTTTTTCTTATGACTAATATCTCTTAGGCCTATTTTGGCCAAGCATTTTCAGTTTTCAACTGCATTATTTTATCACAGTAATTGGTCTAATGAAGGTTTGAAAAGGGTGTCCGTCCCGTGGGGTCAAACAATTAAGTCGGGACAAGTTTCTTTTTCAGAGTTTTCTTTAAAAATACTACCTCAAACTCATTACAATAATAGGCACTAAGTTTGGTTAATGAGCTCTAATAAATGAAGTTGTTTTTTAATGAGTTTCCTTTGCTGCCTCCACTTATTTATATTGGCCTTTTAAAGTAAAATCGACTAGGTCAGAATAAACTACACTTCAAGTTATTTTAGTACGAGCGTAGCGTAGTTATGTACATAGCTACGTACATGATAAACTATCTATCTATTCGATACAAATAAAAATTAATCTATAATAACCTTGGTCACGCCATAACTTGAGAACGACTTTATTGATTTCATTCATATTTTATTAAGTTTTCTAATACTTTGTAGAAGGTACTAACGGAAAAAAAACTGAAGAAAATTGCGCAGAAAATTGGAAAATGTCAGGAAACTTAACGACGATTTTACCTTCGCGCGTTTGTCAGCCATAAATATTTACAAGTCAAAATGTGATGGAACATTTCTAACTATAAATATATATTTTTTGGGACATTTTTGCACACACGGTCATCTGACCCCAAACTAAGCAAAGCTTGTGATATGGCTGCCAGAGACTGATATACATACATATATAGTTTTTTAAATACATACTTAAATAGATATTAACAACCAGATGTAGAACAAACACAAATGTTCATCACACAAATGTTTGTCCTACGTGGGAATCGAACCCACGCCCTCAGGCTCAGAAGGTAGGTTCACTACCAACTGGACCAACGGGCTATCAAAATAAAACCTTACCTGTATTCTGGAAAATAAAACTAATATCATCACGAAATTTCAGCGATATCGGATCGGATCGTTTAAGGTAAGCAAGCGTTACTTCTCCGCAAGTAATTTCCATAAAGCACAACTTCTCAAATCTTCATTTGATGACTATTCATTGTGTTCGGTAGGAGTAAATATTTGCCCCTCTGTTCGTTTGTTTTCACCGTGGGATGGGAACTGTAATCGAATTTATTGACAAACTCCTTTGCATATGTACTTAACGTGTTAGAAATGTTTACGTGAAAACTTTTTCTACATTATTTTACTTACTTTATCTTGAAAAAGTATTTTGAGGTCTGGGAATGTTTGAAAAGTTATTTCAAATTGTATTCAGATATCAAACTTTAGCGTTCCTTGGTTTTTGTTGAAAATAATTGAGGTCAGAAATATAAATGTAGAATTCCTCTGAAAGATTGTAATCACAATGCGTTAAGTAAATAAGAAAATGTCAGCAATTATCTTTCTTTTCATTTCATATTACTTTTGGCAATTCTACTGGATTTTAGATAAAAATACAATTCGTTTGTTTTACATAATAGGACTGGTATTATATCATTTTTAGTTATTTAGTATAAATTTATTGATAGAAACTCTTTATTGTGCACGCTGGAAACAAAAATAACATACTATATAGAAAAAGTTACAAGCTAGTGCCACAAGCCTATCGCTAAAAGCTATCTTTCCCCGGCAATCACTGCATGGAAAAAAATTAACTACCAGCTTAGACGAGGGATATTATGAACACTTATTTTAATTAGATAAATACAAATGAATGGCGTATATTATGATGATAAATGTACTAGATCCAGGATGTTTACTTATTGTAAAATTAAAATAACAAAACATAAGCAAACCAAATCCTTGAACAAAATACGTTTGATTATAACTCACCTGATGGTAAGTGATGATGCGGTCTAAGATGGGGCACGCTTGCCCATGAGTTGCCTATTCAGTCTTGTCTTTGGAGAGACTCAGGTTGTACTCTATACACAAAAAATGTTGGATTGCCCAAAGGCTGTTAAAGGTCTGGAAACAATCCAAATGCTCAAGCCCAGCGTGCAAACATGGCAGCGTACTCAGCATTTTTTTATGTCTAGTAGCAAAAAAAGTAATATTAATACTTATTTGAAAAACTTTCATTACATTAATTGGTAACAATATCGTAGATAATAACGAACTATAACAAAACCACAGAATATATCTCGTAAATAATAATATAGCTTCAGTGAAAAACCGTGATAGCTTAAACAGTGTTTTAACTATAACAATAATAAATAAATAAATATTCGGGACATTTTTGCACACACGGTCATCTGACCCCAAACTAACCAAAGCTTGTGATATGGCTGCTAGAGACTGATATACATACATATATATTTTTAAATACATACTTAAATAGATATTAACAACCAGATATATATATATATATATTATATTAATATACAGAATAAACACTAACTAATAGCTAAGTTTCATTATATAATTATATAAAACTGACATGCTATACAGCATGGTAGCGGGAAATAACAATTGTTTACATTAATTGCAGTAACATCCCATTGGTAAATATTTCATTAAAACAAACGCTTTAACTGTTACGGAATGGTTTACGTCGTGAGAAAAAACATACCAATAATACTATCAAAGAAGCTATACTAGCAATCTTTCATTTTCAAAGAACCTCGTGATAAAACATACTATTCAAGCGAATTGAAAACAACGATTATGCGTATCATCAATTAGTCTCCCGTATTCACCTCAATCTACTGGTCGTGGCTCTATTACAAGTTATGTTATTGAAAATTCACAAGTTAATGATTATACTTGTTCTATTATGGCTGTTATCTATTTTATTAATTGTGAGAAAATTGAAAATCAAACACAGAATGGAGATCGGTGATAAAAAATCAATTTATCATGAATTGCAATATGTGTTTGACAAACAAGTAAAGTTAAAAAAATCTGGCTTTAAAGGTAAGACGATCAATAAAAATTAAATATGTTTTAATCATGTTTTTGGTACTCTGTTGAGAAAATGTGAGGTCAAAATAAAACAATACATGTATTTTTTTTTCTTTCTTAATAGGTTTGCGGTTGACTGCTACCTAGCCTGATGTTAAGCTTTGATGTGGTCTACGATGAAGCACGCTTGCCTAGAAGAACCGTGATTTGAAGACACCCAGATTGTAACTCATTCAGGTAGCCCATGCCGCTAGAGGTTCCCTTAGTAAAAGTGCAATCAAAGCGCTTGGTATGGGTTTTAGGAATACCAACCATGAAACAGTATCGGCTTGTTGTGACTGCTGGCCCCGATAAAAAAATGGCCAAGAAAGAATTAGATCAAGAAGATCCGATGCACACTCTCCGAATTAGATTTAAAAAAATATCTTACCGAGAACCAGTTGTCTGGATAAATCTAACATAGATTTTAAGACAACTTACTAACTTGAAATGTAACGTACTATGTGTTTTAAATAAATAAAAAAATAAAAATATATATCCAGTAAAAAGTGATAGAGTAGTAACTTTGCGCCGATGTTTTAAGCAAAAAAGCTTCGTCTGAACTAATTAGGGATTCATTGCTATTTGCAATTTTGTGCTTTGTTGTTCTACTTGAATGTTTTACACATTTTTTTAGCTTGGCAAATGCTTCCTTCTGTGAATAAAGATGTGTCCGTAAATGAAAAATACTCCATTTTAAAACACCCTGACGAACCACCAGGTAAAAGTACATATTGATTCAATAGAACTGTTTCTACTTGCTGTTTTTTATCTGAATAAAATTCATGGTACAGGCCATGATCCAATAAAACAAGGTCTGATATTCCGGGAGTGACACAAACCTACTTCACTGCTCAGTTTCTACTTCATTGCAACAAACACAGAAATTGGGAAATAAATCTGGTAATAATCTATGAAATGAAATACTAAAAGCACTTCAACGGTCATTTAGTTTGTCCGCTCAAGGGAAATAGTTTCAGTTAAACACGAATTTATTAAATTAAACATTGATGATGTAGACTTGTGTCACCCACGTGACCTTTGCGTCCTTAAATGTCATACATTATTACTAACGGTCCGGCTTCGCACGAGTATAGATTATAACCTATGTCACCCGGGGATAGTGTGGCTTCCCAACAGTGAAAGAATTTTTCAAATCGGTTCAGTAGTTTCGGAGCCTATTCAATGCTAACAAACAAACAAGCAAATCTTTCCTCTTTATAATATTATATATTATTATAACATGGTTTTTACTTTCTGTTATTTATTAGAAAAACTCATGGCACAGTCTAATGTTATTCTGATTCTATACTACGTAAACAAACAAAGAAAGCTATTTAATTTTCTCGTTTACCTACCAGGTGTTGACGGGAAGCCGGTGATTTTAAAAAACGATCTAAAAATGCACATTCGAGTAAAAGTTAAGAAAGGATTGGACGATCATGCCTTCAATAACTTTGTCAGTGACTTTATTCCTGTGAACAGAACGTTGCCTGATATTAGAGATCTTTGGTAAGATAATGATAATTTTATTCGTAATTATTCATTTTTAATTTTCTTCCTTATAACTAAGTTTTTTTACAATATTTATCCATACATAATAAAATATTTAAAAAATACCTAAACCTAGAGTGCCGCCGGTGGCAGGGCAGGGCCCAAGCTACCGGTGGTTAGGGCTGCAGAACGAGGAACCTCCTGACAATGCGCGTCGTGTCCAGGATGACCGCCTTCTGCATCTGACCCTTGACCCAACCGTCTAGCGAGAGCCTATTAAGGTGTCGGTCGAGGCTGTTCGCTATAACCGTTCACCGAAACGACTATCGGGACAATGATAGTCAAGTCAACATCCCACATGGTGGTAGCCTCGTGAGCCAAGTCAAGGTACTTGCTGAGTTTGTCCTTGTAGGCCTTCACAAGGTTATTGTCACGTGGGATGTGTGATGTCGACATAATTATTATTATTATATGTAAAAAAATAAACATTACAAAATAATCATACAAAAAGGTCGTTACAATTATAATTAGGCAATAATTTTAATTTAATGTAGGCATTTACTCTACTTTTTGAATGAATTCCTCTTCGTAATACGGCACCATATCGATCATCGTATGGTAATGGTTTTTTTTTTTTTTGCGAAATAAATATATATTTTATTCAAGAATAATTGGGTATATCAAACAAAGAAAATAAAAAAGCCTTAATTATTATCACTTATACTAATTATTATATACTAATTATCACTAATATAATCAAAAATCAAAAACAAGATGTTGTCCGTGTGGAAAAGTGCCAAGAACGCTGGCTGCATTCCCGCGTTAAATTGCTAAAGAAATTCTCTGCGCGAGGAATGAGCCAGCTCTCTTATCACCAGCGGCGTTGATTAAATGTGGCGAAATTTTTTTTTTAAACTTTTTGGTACATGGACCCCATGGACCAAAAGTTTCGACGCCCAGCGGCACAAATATATATTCACAAATATATGGTCTTTTTTAATTTTACTGTTTTGTTCAGGTGCAAAAGAAGACTATATTCAAATGAATTACCGAAAGCAACAGTTGTGATTTGTTTTCATAATGAAGGTTGGTCTACCCTTCTAAGAACAATACATTCTGTGATAAATCGATCGCCAAGAAATCTTCTGGAAGAAATCATATTAGTTGACGACGCCTCGACAATGAGTAAGTTGAAATAAATAAAGCGTGGCAGTTATTGCTGTCCAAAGCACCGATGGCTTGAAGAAAAGGCAAATAGTTCTACTGTGTACAAATATTTCTAACTAATAACAAACTCGACTTTTTATAATTCTACTTTAAATTAACACATTGTAACGAAAATACCAGCATCACGGGAAGTTTAATAAACGGGACTCGTCCCCAAATTTTCCAAGCTTAGATTGAGCACAATAACATTTTATTTGAACCTAAATTGGACCGCAGAATTGAAATAATAATAGCCTATTCAATAAAACAAAAACTCTTTTATATCGTTCCAAAATCGGCGAACATATCGCGTAAATTACTGTTTAAGCAAATGGTTATATACTCATTAAAAAATATTCAGTACATCGATTTTGATAATTTCTTGTAATCGTCCTCTCGTCCTCATCCTAACCGTTAAATGTAATAATAATAAATAAAGAGAGACGCTCTCTAGACGGTTGGATCACGGGTCAGATGCAGAAGGCGGAATCCTGGACACTGCGCGCATTGTCAGAAGGTTCCTCACTCTGATGCCGCCCTGTCCACCGCTAGCTTGGGCCTTGCCCCGCTGCCGGCGGCACTCTATGGTTTAGGTTTTTTTGATAATATTTTATGTTATTATAGCTAAATATTGGAAACAAAACTTAGATTTAAGAATGAAAATAAATGTGTCTAAAAAACTTTACAATGCTGGTTTGCAACATTATAAGCCACAAAAAAAAACACTAAACCAACAAATGTACGGCAAAAGGCTATTTGTATTCGATTGTTTTTAGATAGTATATAATAGGCATGTGTCCTCATGTTTAATTTATTACAAATAACCGGCTTAGCGAAGAATATAACTAAACTTACACTTACACATACTGATAAAATAATTTAAATTGGCTGATAAATCTCTGAGATATGAGCGTTTAAAGTTTTAGGTGGGGATAGGGAGGGGATGCTCTATCCCTTTCTCACAAAGCGTGTGTTAGTATAGCATTTGTATAGCGCTCCTGAGCCGTGACGTCACGGCTCAGTATAGTGCACTCTCTGTCTAACATGAAATTAAATGCTTATATCTTATTTATTTTTGAACCAATTTTAATTTTGTTTTCATTGATGGGCTCTATTTATGATCATCTTTTTTTATGAGGTAATTAACAAATATTAGTCATAGCGTATTAGCCTATTAGCGTTTTGGCTTCGGGAGCGTTTAGCGTTTAGCTCTTACACCTGGTATACCTACTTATTAATATGTTTTAAGCATGGTCAACTGAACCCTCGGAACTTGTGACAAAAGTGGTCCAAAACCTATTAAAACACAATTAAAATAACATCTACTGGAATATTATAGGTCATCTCAAGAAACCACTGGAAATATACATCAAATCTCTACCAAAAGTGAAATTAATTCGAATCACTCACCGTGAAGGACTTATTCGAGCAAGAATGTTGGGAACGAGACACGCGAAAGCCCCAGTATTAGTGTTTCTTGATAGCCATTGTGAATGCGTAAAAGGTGAGTAAGAAGAAATTTTACTGATAGGTTCATGTAAAAATAACTAAGAATAACACCTCGTCTATTCTCAGTAGTTCAATCAACAATTCAATTGATTGAACTACTGAGCCTTGTTCATCTCGTTGAATAAGGCTCAAGGCTCTCGTTGAAAAAAATCATTGAACTACTGATACTCAGAAGTCTCGGTAATTATAAATAAAATTATACAACATTGTATCTACAGTATAAAGTACCAGGAGAGCAGAAATACTGAGAATTGTTATAATTATATCCTGTAGAAACCAGAGAAGCTAAACATTGCAATCAATTAACCCTAGATTACTAAATATTAGTTTCACAAGCGACATGACCTCTGCGCATTCGCTGTGTAGGTATGTTCTAGGCTTTGTCCTGACTCGCCACTCTCAGTATCTTCCTAATTCTTCCTTTAAGTTCAAGCTGGTCAGCTTTGAATAAAAAAAAAATTCATTATCTTGTAAAAAAAAACTTGTAGCTTGCTTCTCAAGCACAGGCAAATAAACGAGAAATTTGTGCAATTTGCCCATACCAGACGCATAGTATGACCAAACTGTCGTGCCACTTTTGTAGGAAGGCCATTAAATCCTGGCGAGCATAATATTTCTGTCTATTCTGACTACCAGGAATAACCTAGGTAATGTGTGTTATGGTTTAAAGAAACTTTAATAAATGTCCTCTTATATTATAGACTTTTTTTATTTAAAAAAGGTTATTTCAGAAAAAATATTGTCAAATCATAAATATTACTTTTTTCAGGATGGCTGGATCCTTTACTAGAACGAATCTCCGAAGACCCAACAAAAGTGGTCAGTCCAGTTGTAGACGAAATCCACGCCTCCACTTTCGAATTTATCTATGAGGATGCCTACAGCCTTCAGATTGGAGGATTCACGTGGGACTTAAAATTTTGCTGGATATCAATACCCCACGCTGGCAAAGCTAAGAGAAGTCATGAGGCGGCCCCTATAAAAACTCCTACAATATCTGGCGGGCTGTTTGCTATTGACAAGAAATTCTTTGAAAAGTTGGGCTTTTATGATGAAGATTTTGAAATTTGGGGAGCAGAAAATCTGGAGCTTTCTTTTAAAACGTGGATGTGTGGAGGTTCTGTGGAAATCATTCCATGTTCTCATGTTGGACATGTGTTTAGGAATAGGTTTCCATACAAAGGTGTCAAGAAATCTATTAAAAGAAATAATGTGAGGTTAGCCGAGGTAAGTGTTCCTATTTTTTTACCATTTTCAAAAAAGGAGATCGTTCACAATTTTTTTGTTTGTTTTTTGTTTTGTTATGTTTTTTTGAGTTAAAACTCCGTCATTTGTAGACCAACTAGCTGCGCCCCGCGTTTACACGTGCGTAGTGATGAAAAATGGTGATGATGATAATGGTAATAAAAAGTAGCCTATATCACCTTTGAACAATGTCAATGAAAAAAGTCATCCATTGCACTGTTGCTGCGTGAAAAAAAAAGAAACAAACACACTTTCGCATTTATAATACCTATTATACTAGCTGCGCCCCGCGTAGTAATGTAAAATGGTGATGATGATGATGATGATGACAAGTAGCATATTATTATGTCACTTTCCGGACCTTGAACTATACCCATGCAAAAAATCAGGTCGATCCGTTTCTTCGTTGCTGCGTGAAAAAGGAACAAACAAACCAACAGACAAACACACTTTTGCATTTATAATATCAGTATGATTGCTCCCATAGAAATTTCATTAAAATCGGTTCAATAGATTGGTTTTGAAAAACAAAATTGCGTATTTTAAAAATTTTGTGAAGTTCGTTTTTTTATTAATATTTTATTGAATATGATAAACAGGGTTACACATAACGGTGGTACTGAAACCAAAATAAGGTCATTGTACTCATCATTGTTATTAAACAATGATGTGCAATGGAACAAATTACTCGTATTTATTTTATAGAACCAACCCTGTCCGCTTCCTTGTTTCCTGAGAGATATAATCTGGGCCTTTTCAAGGCCAGAATGAACATGTATCTTCTAAAGTCTGCATACTCTGCATGCTTCATCTTCGACCACATCGTCACTTACCAACAGGCGAATTGGTGGTAAAAAAAAAAAAACGAAAACTTATACGTTAAAAAAAATATTACATAATATTTTAATCATGAAATAATTATCGATATAAAGAATGCCGACTTCAAAGTTAACTAATAAAACACGTAATTTCGTTTACTTGGATGACATATTTTTTCCATTTATTTTGATTTAAAAACCAAACGACACAACCGATTTTGATTTAGTTTTTTTTGTTTGTTCGAAAGGTGACTTGTTCGAAAGTGTTTCTAACTAAAGTAAAAAAAAAAACTGTTCATCCATCATGTATGTTCATGAAGGCATCAGGTGTTTAAAAACATTTTATTGTTAATTATCACTTATTTGTTTACCCTTTATTTTATTGTGCTTAAAATTATAGGTGTGGCTTGATGATTATGCAAAATACTATTACGAAAGAATAGGGTACAACAAGGGAGATTTTGGTGACGTCACAAAAAGGAAAGCATTGCGTGAGAGATTGAATTGCAAGTCCTTCAAGTGGTATTTGGAAAATGTGTACCCACAATTAATCATCCCTAATAACTACGTTGCAAGTGGACAGGTGAGCTATATTTTATTATTTATCATTAAAAGATTTTGTTTCAGGTTAGGTTAAATTGGCATGATTGGCAAACGTATCTAGACTAAAACAAAAATAATTAATACCTAACACCTTATTGTACTTAATACGATTTTAAAGCGGAAAAACACTAAAGATTCAAAAATAAAACAGTTTTGAAGATGAAAATCTGCAAAGTACTCCTTTCAATTTCAATCAACTAGTGTATAGTCCGCTAGATGGAACGACGACATTGTGAGAGACGCGGGCATCCAGTGGATGCAGATCGCAGGCTGTCGTTCAGTGTGGAGGTTAAAGGGGGAGGCCTATGTTTAGCATTGGACGTCTTTTGGCTGATGAAGAGTGCATAGTCCATTAAGTATAAATAAGGATTAACCGACGAAACTTTTTCAATGGTACTGGCACAACAGTGGTCCCAACCTTCGACCAAAATATAATAAATGGACGGGCCATTACGATTGAACTTGCTCAGTTAAAATGAGGCAAAACCGTTGGACATATACTTCAACACCTAATTATAACCATGTACAAAAAATAGATAGCGGGATATTTACACTTCGGGAAAGCACACGAAGGCATAATTTTGTCAGATGTTTCGTTATCATGTAACAACAACGCGTGTTGCACTTCCTACGGCTAGAGACCGACTAAAACGAAGTGAGCGCCGGCGCTCATTTTGTAATCTTCAAAAATGCGCTTCTCCTGGGCCCGTCCATTCATTTTATTTTGGTCGAAGGTCCCAACCATACAACGCACCAGCGTAAACGCAGTTACATGCCAATTACGTTGGTGAGCGGTTTTCGTACATAAGAGCGATGCAACTTACTTTATATAAAACTATGCGACGAATTTAGTTGAACTTATAACGGTGGCACAAATTTTTCAAGTAGGTACTAGACATCTGGGACCTTAATATTTAGATGGGCATACAGAAGCCGTGGTAGCCCATTTGGGAGACCGCTAGACTTGAAAGCGCGAGGTCGCGGTTTCAAACCCCGGGCCCCGTACCAATGATCTCTTGGGAGCTTATGTACGGATTTTCATACCACTGGCTTTTCGGTGAAGGAAAACATCGTGAGGAAACCTGCATACGTACGGAGAAGGAATTCAATGGCGTATGTGAATCCACCAACCCGCACTGGGCCAGCGTGGTGGATATGGCCCAATCACCCATTCGAGGGTAGGCTAAAAGTCCAGCAGTGGACTGTTAAAAGGCTGATTATGATATGATATGATGATCTTAATATACGTGTATGGGCAGGTGTGATACAATGTTTTAGGTAGCCAGTCTGAACTATGACAATTGGTGCCTCGACTCATCGACGAAATTGCAGACTTTGAGCGAGGCAGTATCCTTGCGTCCATGCCATCGACAAGGCGGAAATCAGGTACATGAATCTTGAAAATCATCAATTGATCACTTTTGTCGCGTCTTTTAGTTCTACTTGCGATTGTCACGTTTTTCCAATTTCTATGGTATATCAAAAGTACGACATCTTCTCGTCCATGATACCACAGTGCCTAAAAACAAGGGTCTTTGACCAGTGTGTGTTGCCAATGATGACATATGGTACTGAGACGTAGACCTTAACTGTTGGCCTTTTGGAAAAACTCAGAGTCACACAGCGGGCAATAGAGAAAGCTATGCTCGGAGTTTCTTTCGATAGAATCCAAAACGTGGATATTCGCCAAAGAACCAAAGTCACCGACATAGCTGTTAAAATTTGCAAGTTGAAGTGGCAATGGGCAGGCCACATCACTCGGAGAACCGATGACCGATGGGGAAGAAAGGTTCTTGAGAGGAGACCACGAACCGGAAGACGCAGCGTAGGTAGGCCTCCCACTAGTGGCTCCCATCCAGTGGATGCAAAAGGCAGGCTGTCGTTCAGTGTGGAGGTTAAAGGGGGAGGCCTATGTTCAGCAGTGGACGTCTTCTGGCTGATGATGATGATTAAAAGTATGGTCCTTCATACATTTTTATTGGGTACAGTACCCATAGTATTAAGGTGAAATAAAAATGTATATTGGGCACTTTTATACCCAGTGAATGTTAAACGGATGAAAACTTACGAGTGCCGTCTGCAGTTGTGATGAATATGTAACATAGTACAATATTTAGGTATTCTAGTATGTTAAAGGGCAATTAATTTAGTAATCAACCTGTTTTTTTTCAGTACTGGATTTACACAAAGTTCGGTGAAATTCAACGAGACAACTTGTGTTTAGACTACATGTTTAATATCGTCTTGTTATATCTTTGTCGTGGAAAAACGGCTTCACAGATTTGGCTCTACAGCGAAAAGGTAACAATTTCGGTCACAAACATTAACTAAACTTTGGTATACTTTAAATATTATTGCATTTACACAATCACATAAGTTACTTCTTGTTAATGCAACTCATGACCAAAATGCTGGCCTCTATTTTGCTCAAAGGGTGAACATTGCCACACAAACACATTGTAATACACGCATTATAAAAAAAAATTGTTACACCTCGTTTTAAGGTTTTTTTTGTCTTTTATCATTTTTGGTGTGAAGTGTTTTCTATTATAGGGTCCAGCATTTTGGGAACAGTTCTCATCGTTTGCAGTTTACTAGTTTTGTTTAGTTTGTATGTAATTTGTTATTTTTCTTCGATTTTTTAAAAGTTATTATAAATATTATTTCATAGTTACTTTGAAATAATATATGTAGTATTTTAATTTTATTATTAGTAGCTGTTCGCTCCGGACTATGTTCTTGCAACCTCAGTTAATATTCAAGTCACAATTCCAAGACGGTCTCTTCTATGCTTATGTTATGCATGCAATAAATTACTTTTATTTTATTTATTTGCCTGGGCCATTTTTGCTACAACGCAAACTCCGAACATCCGGTCAACTCATTAAGATTGTCCACTTCGAGAAACTTTATGATTTAAGCTTTTTGTTAAACATTAGATTAAGAAACTAACGTTCCTCTCCCTGTATTGTGAATAACTAAGTAAATTTGTTTAAGTTAACAAAATTGTAGTCAAGTATAATAAAAGTCACGAACCCCGGTGTCCATGGAGTTGCATTTTGAATTAAAAAAAATTATTAAAAACTTTAGTATGATTTTGTATCAGCGATTCGTAAGTTATAGCCTCCTGCAACGCAAGACACACATACGTACATATACACATACATACACATGCTGAATTGTTCTTGTAAACTCTGAGACCTTCTAGCCTAGAAGGACAAAGTAAACTCGAGAAAGATTTTATGGGAAGTTGAGTTATAGGAGGCTATAACTGTTGAGTTGATAGACTCTTCTATAACTATCAAAACTTCACTTTACTCATATCTTACGCAAGAGATGGAAATGGATCGAGAAATTGTTATTTTCAATGAGGCATTGGCACTGATAGCCCGTTGGCTCAGTTGGTAGTGAACCTACCTTCTGAGCTTGGGGGCGTGGGTTCGATTCCCACCTAGGACAAACATTTATGTGAGGAACATTTGTGTTTGTTCTATATCTGGTTGTTAATATCTATTTAAGTATGTATTTAAAACTATATATGTATGTATATCAGTCTCTGGCAGCCATATCACAAGCTTTGCTTAGTTTGGGGTCAGATGACCGTGTGTGAAAAAATGTCCCGACTATTTATTTATTATTTATTTATTTGAAATTTTAAAACCTAAACTAGGTTTTTTTTTTCTGTATCTATACTTATATTATAATGAGGAAAGATTTGTATGTAAGTATGTTTGTAACGAATTGGCTCAAAAAGTAATGGACTGATTTAAAAAAATCTTTCACTGATGGGTTTCTACTCCATCCCCGGGTGACATAGGCTATAATCTATACCCGTGCGAAGCTGGGGCGGACCGCTAGTATATTAGTAATAGTTTTATCGATAAGTCCAAGATTCTAATAAATTTAAAGCTAAACTTTTACAGAACGATTTTTTTTATAGATCTGTCTCATTTTTTAACACCCTTAAAACTAGGTTAACGAAATTTTAGTTTTAGAACTTCATAATTTCTAAATCATTTTTATTTTTACAGACACACAGAATAAAACACATGCAGACTCGGAAGTGTCTCGCTACATCAAAGTCTAGAAAGGCATACAAAGTGATTTTACAAAACTGTGTTGATTTCGCACCAAGCCAAAGATGGGCTATGGACAACTTCAAACCGGAACGGTTTTCTCCTCCAAAATCGGTTGTCCAATAACACGTTTCATGCATTACTTAGAGTTTAATATACCTCATACATTATTTACAAGTCTAACCAATGTGGTGCAGTTACTTATTACCCCCAATAGACACTGTATTACGTGATCTTTGTTCAGTCCCAAAGTCACTAAAGTTTGATGAAAGTGTGCATTGCAGGGTCTGAAGCAAGGTGATCCATTGGCTATTTCATTGTTAAACCTAGCCACGCTTAGCAATGAATCAATCAGAGAGGATTTTTATAGGTTTACTAGCTTCGCCTGCGTTGATTTAAGGAAAAATAATAAACTTGCACATACAAATTCGGGTGGGATCACATAACACCTTACTAGAACTCGTCATGTTTAAACATATAAAGCGTATTTGACCCCACTCACAAAATTTGAATGTTTCTTAAAAACCTTCCGCAGCGGGTGTACAAAAGAATCATCTATTTCTGTGCAATGCTCCTTTTTATTTTATAAGTGAATAAAGATTTCTTTTAGTAGGAAACACTATAGAATCGCTAATGACCACAGTTTTTTTCCCGTTTCATATAAAAAAACTAAGAACACCGATTGAACTGTATTGAACACTGATTTAAACTATCATGTCTATACAGTTACACTGCAGTTAAATGATTATTTACATAAGCCATGATCACAGGCAGACATGGACTATGGTCATGTTCGTAACTGCAATGGAATATCGGGAGCTCTAACCACAACCTAATCACGATAAATATCCCTAATCATATAACTATAGAATAAAATTTGCTTGTTGCAGATGAAATAGTTATTTTCTACTGCACAGATCAAAGCAAAGATTTCCAATAGATGCTTTTAGAGACAAAGCTTTGACGATCCTTTATATCTGTGGCATTGCAATAACTAGAGAACAAAAGACGAGGAATTGCTTTTTCAATGGCGTCGCTGAATCATTTTACTCTTCCTTGTACATCTGTGCTCTTTTTGATTGCAACTTCTTGATTATTCTTCACCTCGTCTGTTGAATTTAGGAACTAGTTAGAAAATATTGCCTTTCAAGTATGTAGTTACCTAGTTGGAGGAGTTTTTTTTGTTGTTTAGTTATCATCCTAACTAATATTATAAAAGCGAATGTAACTCCACTCTCTATCTGAATGTTTGACGCGTTATCACGGCTAAACAACTGAATGGATCTTAGCGAATTTCTTAGCGAAGGAATTCAAAGGCGTATGTGAATCCACCAATTCGCACTGGGCCAGCGTGGTGGATATGGCCCAATCACCCTTTCGGGGGTAGGCTAAAAGTCCAGCAGTGGACTGTTAAAAGGCTGACTATGATGATGATGATGATGATATATGAATGACCGAAAATACACTTATGACACTTTTTATCCCGGATAAAAATAATATTCCTGAGGGGACGTCCATGCGGGTGAAACCTCAAGGTGTAGCTAGTATGTAATAAACTCACCAGATAACTTACTTAGTGATTTTATGCATATCACACTAATAAAATAAACGTGAAAGTTTGTATATTTGTGTGTGTATTCGTCCGCACTCAACTCTATTACTGCTGAACGGATTTGAATGAAGTTTAGTATGTGTCTGTAAAGATGAAAACATCCTACTTATCACAAAAAAAAACATTATTTTGTAAGATTGCATATATTATGAAATTTCCAATGAAATTCTCATAACAAGGAATGATTCAGATTTTTTGAAATAAAAGAAAAGAATGAACAACCGTGATAGTTTAAAACAGTGTTTTACAAGAAAAAAATGTTCGATATTTTTTTATGGCGACTATATTTAGGTATGATTGTATTTTCCTTACGATGATTTTTACTTGTTTAATTATTTTTAAATGAACATGTGTTTCATAGTTCTTTTAGTGCTTGGTGAGTACTCAGAGGGAAACTATGGGAATTTAAGTTGGTATTAGATAAAATAATTATAATTATATAATCTATTTATTTCCAAATAACATATACTCATACTAATCAAATCAAAAAATATCAATAGAAAATAATAATATTAGTAGCTAGTCACATTACATTAATAATAATTATCACCAATTGAAATTTAAAATAATCAAACTAAAAATGTCAACATTATACCTTTTTTTTTATGCTAAGATTTTTTTTATTATTTAATTATGCTAAGTTTAATCCACTGGCCTAATTTTATTTTCCATTCCGAAATGAGTAACTAATCTTTTTACCACTACCAAAGTAAGAGATCCCTTTTCAACGGTGGCTCGTGACCACAGAAAGGGTTCAGCCACATTCAGTCAGCCATTATTGTGGTTGCCAGAAAGCATATTTCATATAAAAGAGTGTTTACTGTTCTTTAAACGTTTGCCGCACATTTTGCGTACGTTTTGCTTTTTAATTTAATTTTCAAAATACTAAATCCCATTATTCCGGCTTTATTATATACCCTCGCCGAGACATGGCAAAAGCAGCGTTGTACTAAAAATCGGTGTCTGCCGACTGAAGTAAAAAAAAAACATAGGTACACGTACAATACCCTATTTCGTTTCATTGGGTAAAAATAACTTCAAACAAATTCGTTTCGTATCTCAGCCTCATCTGCATCCTTAAAGCAATTTAATCAAAAACCGCAAATGGAATAAACGAAATTTTCCCGCCAAGTATCCACCACGGTCGTAGTTCACGTAAACGGGTGCGTTTCGTTCATCCACTTTGACACAGTAGAGTGTAGTAGCAAAATTTTGGGCCGCTGCCAAAGAAGTTTAGAATCGTTAGACGTTTCAGGCAAAAGGCAGGCTGTCGTTCAGTGTGGAGGTTAAAAGGGGAGGCCTATGTTCAGCAGTGAACGTCTTCTAGCTGATGATGATGATGAGGCGTTTCAGGCCAGGGGACGTGGTTTATAAAGTCTCGAAATGATTTCTTCTGTTAAATTTCTCATATTACTGCATTCAAGTTATATGATTATTTACGGGAAATTTACCGTGGTAAGGTTGTAGAATGAGCTCCCGATATTTCGGCGCAGTTAGATGCACCATGTTCACGGGAAGACTAAAAAATGGCTGTGGTTGGTCGAACAGTTAAAAAGTTAGGTGCAGACATAACGATCTACCCTCTTTCATAATCACATAACTTTAGTAAATAAATAAAATAATAATGGAAATAATTATAATCATATAACTTTACTGAACAACCGTAATAGTTTAATACAGTGTTTTATTGCATTCATGTTTTTTAATTTTGCTCCAAAATTGTTCATGTAATATTTTTTTTATTCCCTCTGTTATTTTGTTTCCCTATTCTGTAGCGTTGCGGGCGAATTTATGCGACCAGCTATATTTTCAGTACATTGTGTTCCTCTCGCTTTGTCTGTAGTGTTATTTAAACTATTATCTATTATGTGGCAGTATGGTAAATACTGACTGGAGCGAACAAAAAGTCTTTCATGTTATGGTTGTAAGTTACACTACTGTTTACAATCTATCCTCTGTGACTTTGTGGTTATCGGTGCCTGAAGGTAGCTATCTGTTTCATTAAATAGAAAACATTGGAATAAAAGACGACACTCACGGGAGAGACCTGGTTAAAAACTTGACGGTGGATCTTTTTTGTCGTCGTCGTCAAGATATCGCTTTTAAGGCATTAAAGACGTGAAAAATGCCAAATGGAAAATTCTATTGCTCTTTACTGTTTTTTTTTTGTATAAATTTTTTAGTACACTTTTCAAAGCAAATGTTTCTTGAAAATTATTCTATTCCAGAGATCACTTCTTTAATTCTGCTCATTGAAACCACTATTTTCTTCTTCGTGCTGTTACCAAGTAAAGCAAGCTGGTCCTATTGAGACGAGTTCCTGTTTTTTAGAGTTCCGTACCTCAAAAGGAAAAAACGGAACCCTTATAGGATCACTTCGTTGTCCGTCTGTCTGTCTGTCTGTCCGTCTGTCAAGACCCTTTTTCTCAAGAACGCGTAAAGGTAGCAAGTTGAAATTTATACTAAATACTTGGGTCTACGGTTTCTTTCGACTGTAAAAAAATAAAAGTTGTAAGTCAAAGCAATCAAAAGATATGAACGTTTATGTCGTATATTTTGCGATTTCACAGGGGAATCAAAACCTATAGGGTACTTCCCGTTGACCTAGAATCATGAAATTTGGCAAGAGGCAAGGTCTCATAGTACATATATAGGAATAAATCCGAAAGTCATAAATTTGAAATTAACTCATAAAAATAATTATTTTGCTATTACAAACTTACATTTTGTAGTTGGAATGTATGGAAGAACCTTATTGTCAACTACAAACTTAAGTTTGTCTCTCAATATTTTAACTTCAGTTAGTTTTTTTTTTGGTCTCGCGCTCTGAGGGTTCCGTCTAACGGAACCCTCAGAGCACGAGTCCTACTCGTACTTGTCCGGTTTTTTTTTATCTTTCCTCTTTATAGGATTTCAACGTCGCACTTATTGTGCATTTGCTTGTTTCAAGTGAACAGGAAGCGCATATAGACTATACAAAGCTGAAAGGAGGTCATTGTACTCATCATTATTACCAACAATTAAAATGGGACGTATTTTTTTTTTTTTGAAAAAAATATATTTGCTATCTATACTAATATAATAAAGAGGAAAGATTTAATTGTTTGTTTGTTTGTTTGCATTGAATAGGCTACGAAACTACTGAACCGATTTGAAAAATTCTTTCACTGTTGGGAAGCAACACTATCCCCGGGTAACATAGGCTCTATTACATTAAAAAAAATAGGGATCTTTACTAAAACTCCAATAATGTAACCCAAGGTGTAAAAAATAAGATTTACAATTTTAGCTATGCGTGTTTGACAGTTCTAAGACAGGACAACATCTGTCAGGTCAGCTAGTTCTATATTAAACGGTCATTAACACTCGACGAAATGTTTGTAACATTAGAACATTGGTTAGGTCACCAAACTGAGAGTACTAGTTGTCTAGATAAAAATAAATATGAGTGTAAGTTGTATGTATATATTTTATGAATTAAAACAAGAAAAATTTACTTATTTGGAATATTAACTAACTAAAATAAATTAAAATAAATATATTAAACGTAAATGTATTTTATTATTCACAACTTAAAAAACAGAAAATTAA
This sequence comes from Agriopis aurantiaria, assembly GCA_914767915.1. Classification (NCBI taxonomy): domain Eukaryota; kingdom Metazoa; phylum Arthropoda; class Insecta; order Lepidoptera; family Geometridae; genus Agriopis; species Agriopis aurantiaria. Next base: position 12,024,082 of record OU611995.1, on the reverse strand, counting down.
CGAGAACTTAACTTAATAACTAAAAACTATAACTTAAATCTACCAAAACTAACTACCTACTAATTAAAATTAAAACTAGAACCAAAAAAAAAAATTTTTTTAATCAAATAACTAATAATTTGATGTATACTACGTCAAAAAAAAAAGTTCCTGTAGAATATCTGTTATAAATTACGAGTAAAAATATTATGTATTGATATTATGGTGTAATGTCTTATGAAACTTAGGGTTACTTTAGTTTCACTTCAACTTTGTGTTAACAGTTCAAACATAAAACTTCCCGGTCACATTCAATCTGAAGACGTCCACTCGTCTATTTGTCTGGTCTCGCAAACTGATTTACATAATGGCCCGCATACAAGATAGATGGCGCCACCATCCCGCAACATATTGGACGAAGGGATGAAGAAAAATTGCTCCCGCATCGTGCCCTGCAAACTGGAACCTTTAATTTACATCCCCAAATCTATCACCTTATCACAATGCACTAAGAGTCATATTGGTCTGATTTGTTTAGCGGAGAGTGGAAAATGAAGGTTAACAAATATGTTGGGGGCAACAGGAATTTATGATCGAACAAGAATTTTTCAAGCTTCTTCTGGTTTTGTTTTATGGCCACCTGGTGATTTGGCATTTTTCTTGCAATATTTTTCCAATTTATCGGATTTACATTTATTAGGATTGCCTCTTGTGATGAACACATTTCTTTTAATTTATTCAACCGTTTAATCACACTGACATTACTCTATCCTATGTGTGCATGTAACTTTGTCGTGACAAACTAATTTAAAAAAAAAAGCGCGATTAGTCCCTCTAGGCATTTAAAACATGTAAAACACCGTTTTAAATGAAACTCATTGACTGCAGTTCTATAAACTAAGCAAAAATGTTCTCTTTATAAATATTAATCCATCTTTTTTATCTATCTCCTCTATATAAATATTAAAATGAATCCCAATTTACCTTGGTCACGCCATAACTAGAGAATGAATTTACCGATTTCATTCATTTTTTTTTAGTTCACCACCACGTTCATGTTCATCCACTTTCCACTTTGTAGAAGGTTCTTATGGAAAGGAAAATTAACAAAATTGCACAGAAAATTGGAAAATTTCTGAAAACTTAACGACGATTTTAACTTCGCGAGTTTGACAGTTCTTAGACATCACAGGACAACGTCTGTCGGGTCAGCTACTTCAGCTAGTATAGGATAAATCTACTTTTGGTCTATTTACTAGGTCTACTATTCTACTCATTGATGTAGGTAAATTGATTCTACGATTCTGATCTACTATCTACTATTTTATCTAAAATTACTACCAACTCACCTGATTGTAAGCGACGGTGCGACCGAGGAAGAATTTAAACACACGTTTTTAATTGCCTCTCAGGACTTTTTTTTTTTTTTTTTTTTTTTTTTTTTTTTATGGCAAAAGTTAAGATAACATTATTGCCAGCAACAAGTATGACTGAAGAGAGAAAATAGAAGACGGAATTTAGAATTTGTTAGCTGAAACAAAGAAAATATCCTATATAATACAGAGGTGAATTAATGTTATAACAAAACAACATGAATATTTATTACAATTATTATATTACATACATAGGGCTGCAAAAGTAAAATAACTACAATTTAATATTATTTACAGAAATAAAATTTGATAATGAAGCGATTGAAGGGGGGGGGTCTAAATTATACAAAAGATTGTCGATATGAATGGGAAATGGAAATTTATAATGAATTAAAAAGTTGAAAAATGAATTGTGATCTAAATTGGAACAAGAAAAGAAAATGTGGTTAAGATTGGACTCGTCCATACCACATTCGCAAATAGAAGAATCTTTAATTCGTAATTTATGTAGATGCACCCCAGTACAGCAGTGGCCAAATCGCATTCTGGAAATCATGGAACAGAATTTTCTATCACATTTAGTCTTAAAGAACCAGGGTTTGGGTGGAATAAAAGGTTGATATTTAGCAAAATTCGAACCTGTCCGTCGACTGCTAAACGACCATCTCTTCGACCATCTAGCCCGTAAGTAACGGATAGGGAGAAGCAGAAGGTCTTGGGGGTAATTTTTAAACGGGATTTTATCACCACAGATGACAGCATCTTTAGCAACTTTATCCGCCTTTTCATTGCCAGTAATATGACTATGACTTGGGATCCAAGCTAAGTGGACAGAATAGCCTAAAGAAGAACATTTCAACAACAGTTCTTTGCATCTGAATATAATCCAATTCTTGGAGCCTATTTTAAAAGGATTACTCTGAAAGGCCTGAAGAGCACTCAAAGAATCAGAAAATATAACAGTTTTATTCAATTTGAGCAACAATATATAGTTAATAGCTTCCATTATACCTCTACATTCACCAACAAAAACAGATGTTTCAGGTGGGCATTTAATCTTTTGCACTATATTATAATTTTGATGAAATAAACCAACACCAACACACCCGTTTTGATCTAACTTAGAGGCATCTGTAAAAATACTGTGCCAACCATGCCAAAGATTATCTTTAATCCTAAGAAAATGATTATTAGCAAAGGCATCCCCTTTCATCAAATCTAAATTAAGATGTAATGAAGGTTCAAATAAGATTGCTTGATAATCGAATTCAAATAATGGAAGCTTAGGAGTTCTATGAGTAGCGAATTTAAGATCTCTAATTTTTGAGTAACTTATAACTAAACAAGGAGTTGTTTTATGTTTCCAGTAAGGCAGAGAAATATAATTAAGCAGAAGCTGTAATTTCGGAAACAGCGGATGAGATGAAAACTGGAACAAACGAAACAAAAACATATCCGCCAGATATTGCCGTCTCAAATCCAAAGGAGGGTCGACACATTCCACTTGCATAGCATTTTTGGGAGTAGACTTCATTGCCCCTGTGATTATACGAAGAGCTCTAGCTTGAATCAAGTCCAACGAATTGATCATTCTCTTACAAGCAGGCACATATAGAAATGAAGCGTAATCTATAACACTACGAATAATGGCATTGTAAAGAAGCTTTAGATAATAGGGATGAGAACCCCACCAAACACCCGCCAAACATCTTAAAATATTGAGATTTTTTTCGCATTTGATTGAAATGTAGTTGATGTGTGAAGAAAAATCTAATTTACTGTCCAAGATAAGACCTAAAAACTTTTTTTCGTTTTCAACAGGAATCTTGGTATTATTAAACAAAATGTCAAGTCTTGGTTTCAACCGTTTTCTGGTAAATATTACAACAGAACTTTTCAGAGGAGCTATATCTAAACCATTATGACCTAGCCAAACATTTAGTGACTCGAGAGCTTGAGATAATTTATGCGCAGCACTTAATATATCACAATCTGCCATATATAAAACGAGATCATCAGCATATTGTAGAAGTCTACAATAAGGCAAAATATACTTAAATAAGTCATAAGTGTAAATATTAAAGAGAATAGGACTTAAAACAGAGCCTTGAGGAAGACCCTTATGTACAGATCTGGAACATATTATTTCACCATTGACTCTAAGCTGAGCAGAACGGTCTAAAAAAAGATTAAGTATAAAGTTAATAATTTTCCGTGGGAGACCCAGTTTTTCCATCTTCGATTTTAGAATTGCGAGGATAACATTATCGTACGCAGAACATATGTCAAGAAAAGCAGCAACAACGGACTCGTTCCTAGAAAACGAGAGTCTAATATCAGTAACAAAAATAGATAAACTATCTAAAGTCCCTCTACCTTTTCGAAAACCATATTGAGATTGAGGTAAAATATTACTAGATTCAATCAACCATTCAAGTCGATTTTTTATAAGGTGTTCCACTATCTTTGTCAAAACAGAAGACATAGCTATTGGACGATAGCTGTCAGGTTTTTCAGGATCTTTACCAGGTTTTAAAACTGGGATAATTATTTGGGTTTTCATTGCAACTGGAACAAATCCTGTGTCTAACATTAAATTTATCATTTCAAGATAATAACTCAAAAGTTTTTCACCGGCGTTAACCAAAAAAGAATACGGGATCCCATCCGGACCAGGAGAAGAATCTTTGAGAGAAGAAAGAACGAGGCGCAATTCTTGCATAGAAAAAGGAGAAAAGCTATCATCATGAGCAGAAGAACTAGAAGTTGAAATGTTAACAAAGTTAGAGACAAAAGGAGGAGCCAATCTGTCCATGAATTGGTCAAACCAGCTCTCACAACTGGGATATGGAGGCGAGGGTTCTCTATATGAACCCCGGAATTTCCGTATTGAATTCCAAACATGAGAGGGCCGGATGGAAGGGGAAATAGAAGAGCAAAAGTTTTTCCACCCCTCTGACTTTTTGGAATGAAGAATTTGTTTAGTGTTAGATTGTACTGTAATTAAATTTCTATAATTTCCATTAGTCATGTGATTGCAATACAGATTCTCCGCTTTTAATCTTTCAGAAACAGCAGTCTTACACTCTTCATCCCACCATGGAGGTGATCTGTGTTTGGAATTTAGAATTTTTGAGGGAAATGAGTGTTTAGCAGCCAAATTAATACAATTTACAAACGCTTTATGACAAGTGTCCAAGGAAACGGGAAGAATGAGGGGAAGATCAGAAGCATATTGATCTAGGAGCAATGAGTATTTAGACCATTCATCAGACTGACCTGAGCTAGGCAGTCTATATTCTAGTAATGGCTTGAATGGAGCCGGTTCTATTTTAGAGAAAGGAAGATCAAATAAAATTGGAAAATGATCACTACCAAAAGAAGAAGATAAGGTTTTCCAGTACATAGAGGGAGCTAGACTTGCTGACACTAAAGTCAAGTCAACCGCACTAACCCGCTCATACGGTTTAGTACGGCGCGTAGGAGAGCCAGTATTGAGTAAACACAACCCTAAACTATCCATAATATTGAAAACATAATGTGCAAGTGAATCTGAGGCTTGACAACCCCAGGCAGGGTGATGGACATTAAAATCACCCATAATGATGAAAGGGCCTTGAACGTGTGATAATATATGGAGAATTTTATTTAGGATAACAATAGATGGTCTGGGAATGTATAATGAGATCAATGTTAAATTATTTAACCTAACCGCAACTATTGAAAAGTTGTCAGAAATAGAATGAGATGGAATATTTACAAGATGAGAATTTACAGAATTTCTGACGAGTATGACTGAGCCGCCATACCCATCAGCTTTGTCATCTCTGAAACAAAGGAAGCGAGGAACCTTAAAAAAGGAACCAGGCTTAAGCCAAGTCTCAGAGATGGCAATTAAAGTTGGATTATATTTATTTATAATATATAATAGATCAATTTTTTTATTGTTAATACTTTGGCAATTCCATTGCAGCCCTAGAGAGGGCACCATCATGGAGAGATTGTAACATAGGAGAGGGATAAACTTGGGCAGCGTTGGACGGTAATAAACTAGGAGAGTTAAGTAGCTTGGTGAGAGCCTGTATAAGCTCCAAAATGCTACTAGAGGATGCAGAGGGATCAGTATGAGGATGCTTGTAGGCAACACCATTATTATTAGGGATTGATGGATTATTAATTAACGCCTGATGAGCAGAGCGATCATAGCCCTGTCTTTGAGCTGGAGGAGGCCTGGGTTTGAGGAAGACAGTTTTTCTATAGGACTGGGAGGCTGAGCTGGGAGATTTATTTGAAAAAGATAGAGGAGCAGGGGAAACACTAGCATAAGATGTCTTGGTTGCATCACTATAGCTTTTACCTCTAATAGGCAAATGTAATTTGGAGGCTTCATTATATGAAATGCTTTTCTCTGACATAGTGATTTTAATTTGTTTTTGTCTATGGAACTCAGGACAGGATTTACTTATTGAGTAGTGGGAGCCAGAGCAGGATAGGCATGGAGAAGAGCCTTCTTCGACATTACACGTGTCACCTGTGTGGCCTTCCCCACACTTATAACAACGTGGTTTGGACCGGCAGCTGTTTTTGGTATGTCCAAAGCGAGAGCACTGGTAGCACTGCACAGTAGGGTAATAATAACGCTCAACAACGAGGGAGTTGAAACACATGAACACCCGAGGGGGAAGAACTTGACCGTCAAAAGTTAGAACACAAGACTGAGATGGTTTGAAGATAGGGGAACCATCGACAACCACCTTATAATTTAACCGCCTAACTTTTAATAATGGGCAACCATCAATAGGAACACGAACGTACTCCATGATCTCATCCTCGGACCAATCAATAGGAATGCCTTTAACAAGACCCAACCGAGTTGTACCAAATGAGGGGATGAACGCCTTGAAGCCATTGTTCTTAACTACATCACTCGTCACAAAATTGTTTGCAGAGTAGAAATCAGTAAATGTCAGTGAAATTCTATTTCTACCGATTCTTTGAACACTGCCATCGAGGACACTGTGAAATTGGTTTTTACCCAAGAATCTACCGAAATCAACTGGATGAAGGTAGGTTCCAGATGTTAGAGATGTCTCAATTTTCTGGACATGCACAACAAATGGACCCCTATCCGTTGACTTATAAGCTTGACGACCTGAAGGGACGTACGGAGGAATCGATGGGGTCTGAGACAACGTAGCCGACGGAGAGGCACATGATTCTGTCAATTGGGTTGAATTGGGAATTTGAGAAGAAGTTGTTTGTCCTAACGGGATAGAAGAATCCTGTGATTTTTGCGAGTTCTCTCTACATTTTTTTTGGTGTTTTTTTGAATGCTTCTTACGTTTACCACTGCCGTGCTGGGAATGCTCAACATCAGTGTCCGTAGAAGTAATCGAAACAAAGGAAATAGGAGATGGGATAGAACGTCCATCTACGAAGGTGGAATCATTTCCAATAGGCTGGCTATTATCAGGGGGCCAACCAGCCCCCTCGTCCGTTTCCATGCAAAAAAGTAGAAACCGTCACTAAAACAAATGACAACTATGAGTCGAATTAGAAAATACTAATATTTACAAAAACTTACCAATAAACGATGAAAACTTTATCTACATATGATTATAACTAATATTTTACACACAAAACTACACAAATATACATCTAAGACTATAAATAAGATATTTTCCAAATTAAAATTAACGCCAAAGCAACCGCTCTCTTTGACAGCCGACGTCAATCCCCCTCTCAGGACTTATCGCGTATTAATATTGTTTTTAAACACACTCAAAAACAAGCCCATGGAGCATTCTAAGTCATGCCATAATAAATTTGCAACATAACCAAAGAGATTTTAGGCACACTTACTTAAAACCTCTTTGATACTATTTGCTTCGCGGTTTCGAAACGTCTATAGAAAAGCGGTAGTTTAATCGAGGTTTTAACGGTGATGTGAACTTTCCAAACATGCGAAATGAAAATGCGCTGTATAAATTCACTGAACGTAGTACGCAATACTTCCGACTTTTCCCTACAAATCGTACAGACCTACTTTTTGCTTCAGTCGTAAGTTTTACGTGAAATATGTTGAAGCTAGTTCTTTATGAGTTGGCTGTGTTATAAACATAAAACAGGAATGGGATGGGTATAAATGGACATAAAACTTTACCTATAAGGTCTACTATAACCACAGAAAAAAATTTTTGTTCGTTTAAATTGGAACGGCTGTCAAGACATTTTTGTAAGAAATTTGCTGTAGCCAGTTGCACACATATAAAGTAAATGTCAGTCATTCGAAATCAGTTAGCAACTGTGATGCGGAGTTCGAAGCGTTGATCTAAATAAGAATGTCCATTCAAGGTTCGGTCATAATTATGCCTGCGGATACCAATTTTCCTTCTCATTTCCGTTCTATTTACTTCTCTTTTCTGTGACTATAACATTAGAGTGTCACGATTAGCTACAGCCAGCGTATCTGTCATCTCGTGACTTACTCTTATGTATAGTTATTATTTCGTTCTATGTGTAATGTAAATGCTTTATGTGTAATTATTATTCGTAAGTTTTATATAGTTTTCGTTAGTTTTATATAATTTTATACAAAAAAAATTGCACGCCCGAAATGGGTAAACTGTTGATACCCTAGTTATTATGAACATCTTTTGTACACAGTTCTTGCAATATAGTTATTTAAAAGTTACAAGTGCGGAAAGTTGGTTATTAGAAACGAGTAGACAAATGTAAGCCCGAGACGAAGTCGAGGGCTTACCATAGTCACGAGTTTGTAATAACCAATCCGCACGTGTGCCATACAACGTTTTACAACACATTTGCGAGAAAAAAAGGCTACAAATGAAACAATTTTTGTTTATAACTTAATATCAGTCACAACAATAGTTTCTATAATATAATAAGAAAATGGCGCGAACATGCAAATAGCGCCACTATCACGTGGTGAAAATTAGAACTACATCTTTCGTCTCATTTTCTCTTTAGTATTAAACTGAGACAAACGTATTGAGCAAAAGCGCTTCCAAGGAGGTTTGATCATTCAGCTTATTTATTCTCGTAATATGAAACTCTTTTGTGGAATTCTTCTGTAATTATGATGGAAATTAAAAAAAATACCGTAAATCACACGCACGGTGCTATACATCTGAGCGTGCGGACAAATTCATTTCCGCACGCTCCGTTGTATGATCCGTAATGTTTAACTTTCGAACGATGTATACAGGCTTCGTAAGTGCACTTTTTGAGCAAATGTGTTGTAAAATATATTCTGATTCTGATTCTGATCTATATTTATATAAAAGGCAATGTGTATATGTAGGTATGTAAGTATGGACTCCAAAACGGCTAGACCAATTTTAATAAAAAATTCAAACAATCTTTAGATTAGCTCAGCGAGTGATTCTGTGAAGTTTGGTAGCTATGGGTTTTTATTTATTTTTATTTTTAAGTTAATTATTTTTTGGTGTTTTCATTATTTGCCCTACAAAAACAAGAACAAGAATTTAAGTCTATAACATTGACAGATTTAAGTATTATATCTTAGAAAAAAAGAAATTGTTATGAGTCGGGTGGTTGCTTTCGGTCGCTACAATGGATGTTGCTTCAAGGAAGTACCTCTATACATAAACATACATATTCCTGCTACCAGGTATATATGTATGTATGTATGTACATAAATTAAATCTTAAAATGTAGTAAATAATAACAATAACGAAGTGTACAAAACAATCAATTTGATTTGTAAACCGAAGTACTAATTCCCAAGATACAGGTGTTTACAACACGTAGTTTGGGCATTAGTGCATACGAGTGAAATGTAACGAATACTGTTTTTTTTTTTTTACTATAATAGTAGTAGTAATAAATAAATGTAGTGTGTGGTGTCTATTAGCAGTGTTTCTTATTGTTTCTTAGTTGTGAATTTCAACTGGACTATTACGGTTTGAAAGATACAGTCGTTAAAGGTAGGACAGACAGAAGGAGACAGCGTAGGCTCAGTAACAGGGTCCCGTTTTTACTCTTTGGGTACGGAACCCTAAAAACCATCACAAAATATGTACGTAATATATTAAAGAATAATATTCTAGCGCGAGCGTGGTCCATTAAATTACGATGCTGTAATGTGATTGCGATGACATTTCCCCTTTAGGGGAAAAGCGTGTTTTTTACGAGCGGCTTTTTAGGTCGACGACACAGAGATCAGTAAGACTAAAACGCACTGGCAAGAAGCTTTCCAAAAGAGTTGACAACTTGCTAGCACTAAGACTTGCTCGCTTAGCGTCTAGTGTTTAACAAGCCTAGAAGATTCAAACTTTTTTACGTGTTTAATTCGATTCTATAACAGTTTTACAGCAAGAACGTTGGGAAATGTTTTAGTTTGTTAAACTGGTTTAGTACCGGTTAAAATCGGTCTAGCCGGAACAGGATCGGAGAAACAAGCACGACTTGCGTGCGAAGCGCTAGTCCTTCCCAGTTTCTGCACCGTACTCCAGACCACGTGGCAGTATAGATTTGGTCTCGTAGAATTAACCCACAGAAAAGAGAAGTAAATAAAACGGAAATGAGAAGGAAAATCTGTTACTAGGCATTATGATTGAACTTTGATAGGTTTAGGTTTAAAGAACTTTATTACCACAAAGACAATTATTTGTCACTTAAGTGATAACATATTTATCTAAAATAATAGTGTTCGTCGTCGCATGCACTAAAAAATTTTAAAAAAATCCATAAATACTTAAACGCTAAATAAATAAATGGTAATAACTAATACACACTTAACAGTTTGCGAAGTACCCACTTCACGCATTTGTTATAATGATTTATCTGAGATAATGTGTGTGTTGATTGAACATTATTATTTAGATCAACGCGTCGAACTCCGCATCACAGTTGAGCAGATTGATAACTTACTTACAAATTTTTAAAATTTTATAATTTTAATTTCTTAGAATAACTACACAAAGAAACCAAGTATATTCGCAAAATTTAAGCCATTCAAATGGTGTCATATATGGCTCCAAAAAAATTTAAAAAATTTACTATGACAATTTGCGCGGTGAAATCGTACCACAACAAATCAGAAAAGCAGCATAAGAGTTATGGTGTGACATTCCACAGGTAATCCATTAATTTTCTTGCTTAAATCGTTTAAAATACCAATCGAAACGTAAGCTACAAAGCGAATTTGTAGCTTACGTTTTGAGAAGGCGTTGTTTGGAAACCCACCTTCTCTGAGTAGTTATTCTAAGTTTAATTTATATTTTAAATTTTCTGTTACTTTGAATTAACCAGTTAATTTAGATATTTTAATAGTTCTTTATTTTGTTCGCGTACTAAATCTGAAAATAGGCCGTTCGGTGCGCTGGTTCTGTGACTTGTTACAGAGTGGATTCGACGGTTTGCGTTTGCGTCGCTAGTCGCCTGCATCTATTTCTTTGTATACCTACTGCTATATCTTTGTGAATTTAGTTTAAGGTATTATGATGGCACTGACATGCCATTGTTGGTAAAATTCCCCAAAATAAATGAGGAATAAAAAAAAGTGTGCTGACTACACGACAGAAGTCAAGCACTATATTTGTCTCGCTCTCTTAGTCGACTTTAGCCGACTTTAAGAGTTTATTTGTCGTGAACTTGGGTAGCGTTGCATCAATTTACACGGTTATGGCAAACAGCAACAAATTCATATTTTGGTTATAAACAGTTAAGTATACAATGAAGTTAAATGTAATTTTGGAAACATGATTCGTGAAACTTTTCTCGATAAAAATAATTCGGCAAAAACAGGCTTTCTAAAACCGGTTTTAAGTTTTTTTTTCTCCGCGTCTGGAAGTTTGTAACAATTTATTTATTCATATTCTAATGGTCATTTGTACAATGGAATTTAATGTAAATAGATTTTATTTAAAATTTAAATAGTTCTTGAGTAATTTGAAGTTTTTAGCATATGTCGCTTCCGTAATTTAGTTCTGAGGTGGGTGCCGATTCGTGCGTATACCTTCCTGCAGGCGTAGATAGCATATTTTTGTCTCTGTTTCGCGCAGACGCAAAACTTGAATTTGACCTGACGACATATTGACTCTTAACCGAACGAGTATCTGACCGTGAGAGTCACACGAGTTCAATATTTTTTCCCTATCCCAAAAAGCCCCAACGTGCATTAAAAAGATTCCATTAAAAAAAAAACTGCCAGATTTCCGAGTTCAACTCTATTGTTGTCGTGAGTGTCGATAGTTCAGTAACACTACCAGCAGAGCCATCAAAACGAACACTGGCAGAGTTAATGTCAATTTTAAACCACCTCAAAATCTCCATAATATTTACAACCCCATGAATCAAACTAAACGACTATCTTTATCAGGTCTCACCAATTAATTTGAAAGTACTCTTAAGTAAGTATATGTCAGCTCCGAAGCTTAAGCTCAGAATAATCGGTGATGGAGGCTCAAAACTTAGAACATTTATAATTTAATATAGCCTCTTGGAGTGTATTTGGTTAATCTGTCTTATCTCATTTTACGGTGTAATTAGTGTAATTTATATCTTGGTGTAATTTGCGTCGGCTTATTTTTGAATCGTCAGGTAAGGATTAAAGAGGTATGTACATTCTTCAGCGCGGCAGTTTTTTTGTAGAAACTGCCAAAATGACAATTTTATATTGTGTTAGAGTCCTCTTACCTTAGAATAACTACACATAGAAAATAAGTACATTCGCAAAATTTAAGCCATTCAAATGGTGTCATACATGGCTCCAAAAAAAAAAAAAAATTTTTTACTATGACAATTTGCCCGGTGAAATCGTACCACAACAAATCAGAAAAGCAGCCTAAGAGTTATGGTGTGACATTCCACAGGTAATCCATTAATTTTCTTGCTTAAATCGTTTAAAATACCAATCGAAACGTAAGCTACAAAGCGAATTTGTATAGCTTACGTTTTGTGAAGGCGTTGTTTGGAAACCTACCTTCTCTGAGTAGTTATTCTAAGCCTCTTACATTTTTTGATTAATAAAGCAACGAAACATGTCTCTATGATTCTATAAAATAGAAAAATCTAAAGAAAATTTTATTTCTGTAGTAAATGAATCTGTATTTTTTATTGAAAGTTATTTTCCCGGCTTTTAATTTTTTCCAGAATTCTTTACGCGTTCTTGAGAAAAAGGGTCTTGACAGACGGACAACGAAGTGATCCAGATAAGGGTTCCGTTTTTTTCCTTTTGAGGTACGGAACCCTAAAAAGTAAGGATGATAAAGTATGTTTTCTATAAGCTATCAGGTAGCGCCAGGTATCTCTCTAACTTTAACGAGAACAAAGTAAGGAATAAGTTAGCCAATCCAAGTTGAACCAAGCAACAATGTTAGGCGATAGGTTTCAAACTCTGTGGAAGCAGTAAAATAGTCAATTTTATTTATGCGTTGAAAGCTTGAATAAAATAGAAACTTAGTATGCACCCTTGGGCCGTTCGGACATAAAGGTGACCTTTATTAAAACGCCATCAAACGTCAGTTTCATTCAAAGTTGCATACAAGCGAACGACGACAGTTGGGAGTACATATTATATTGTGTCAGTGTGTGTAGTGAAGCTTAGTATTATCGAGACAAACAGCTTAGTATTTTATAAACTAATTTAGGTCAATTATGTATTATAAAATTAAATTAATAAATTTAAAAAAAACACGATGGATTGAGTCACCGTATGTACGAACAGCCTTAAAATTAAACGTGAAAACAATACGTGGCGATTTCACGAATGTTCGTACTCAAACGAGACATTGACTCGCAGTTCTCACATTATATACTCACTTTTACGCTACGCGTTAGCCGCTCTGAGTTTTTGTTTCCACTTTATATCACCAGTAAACATTTTTCTAGCTAACAAAATATTTCCAAATTATGTACACTGTCAAAAAACAAAGAACGCGTGACAAAACAAAATATACCTAAGATTTTTAAAACTTTTAAAATACCCAATGGTTTTTAGTCAATGCCGCCTTTAGACACCTACAGTACCCAGGGCATGGCCAGTGCGTTTCCTATAAGCTAAACCTAAAATAACTTCACTTAAAAGTTGATACTTGATACCACGTCGTCAGCTAAACAGATTACCGGTCGATTTTTCTTATTAAAAAGCAGACTATAAATAAAGGTGAACACAAAAAAAAAAAAAAAAACTATAAGGAAGATATAAAGCGTTTTAATGTCTTGCTAGACAGAGAGCGCACTATATGACGTCACATGTAAGTACGCCATACAAACTCCATACTGGTACCCAACTTGCGGAAAAGGAACAAAGAATCCCAAAAAAACAAACAAAAAGTTTAATTATATTTTTACTCAGCCTGTTATTTTTAACAAATCGAACGCATGGCCGATAGGCTATTTCATATTTTGACTTCGCGCGAAATAGTGACAAATCTATGAGATTCACTTACACCACAGAAGATATAATAGCGCCGCGCCTGTAGGAAGATATACGTACAATTCAGCGCTCGCCTTAGATCTAAAAATAACGTAAGCGACAAAATGATAAAACTCCAGATAACTCAAGAACCATTTTAATTTAAAATAAAACAAATTGACATTAAATTACATTACATAAAATTACCTTTTGAATAATAAATAATATCAAGAATTTTAAGGTTCGGAGAAAAAAACTAAAAACTGGCCTTCTAAGGCCTGTTTTCGCTGAAATATTCTATCAAGAAAAGTTTGATAAATCATTGTTTCCGAAATGACTAACTTATTTATATCCTCAACTATTTATAACCAAAATATGAATTTGGTGTTTGTCGTCACATCACCGCGCAAAATGATGCAACGCAACAACGCAACTCAAGTTGACGACAGTTATCAACTCTCTAAGCATGCAAATTGACTCTATGCTAATTATTGGGTGTACGAGTTGCGTTGAAAAGGTATGTGAATCTACCCAAATACGTATGTTCTATACGATCATTTTCTTATTAAAAGTTAGTAAAAATATTTTATCGTAACCGGGTGACGTAAATCCAAGACTTACGAACTTTCTAAACATTGAACATTGCGCCATGAAACTTTGAGGTTATACATTTTTTTATTTTTTTTGAAGTGTTTTTCTGTCATTTCATTTTTATCTGAACATGTGAGGTAAGCTCGGTATTTTATCGACCGACAAATTTGACATTTAGAGTCGAAAAGTAGTTGATGAAAAATTCCAAATATATCGGCGAAAAATGGCGATTTTTCGATAAAATCAAATATCGTATTTGTCCTGGCTATATTTTTTAAGTTTACTATACCTTTGTATCTACTCGGTTTGTTTGTTTCTGAATGTTCATTATTTTAGGACTAACGTGGTTTTTTTATGCAAAGAAATGGTATTTATTTATTTCTAACTTTGTAAAGATGGAAGATGGGGCGGCCTGTAATATGGGACGCTACATGCGTCGATACATTGGCGCCGTCTCATCTTCCTGGGACATCTTTTCAGGCTGGAGCTGCCGCGACTAAGGCTGAAAACGTCAAACGGCACAAATATAGATTTTTAAACAGGGTGTATATGTTTGTGCCGTTTGGGGTCGAGACCTTAGGACCGTGGGGGCCGGCCGCCCATGATTTATATAGGGACTTGGCCAAACGCTTGATGGAGGCGACATGTGACCGGAATGCTGGCGCCTACTTTGGTCAAAAAATTAGCATTGCCATCCAACGTGGCAATGCTGCCAGCATTCTGGCCACTTTTCCCTCCACCGAAGGGCTTTTAGATTAGTATTTTTAATGATTTTGATAATTTATTGTTCATTTTAATTTGTATATAATAATTAGGTAGTGATAGTTTTAGTTCTTATTATGTAAAATTATATTATTATAATAAAATTTTCACTTTGTAAATTGCTTTATAAACCACCTGTGTTTTATCTTTATTTGTGTTAACTAGAATAGGATAATGCCTTTTATTCGCTGAAATATATGATAAGTTAGTAAAATATTATGTAAAATTTATGCCGTAAGTACATTTTAATAAATAAAATAAAAAGTACTTACAATGTAGCAGTGTAACTGCGGTATTTTATTGATCAACAAACATAAAACCTTTAATAAGATTAGGCGGATAATTTTTATCCCGGAATAACAAAGGGACTGGGAGATTAGGTATAGATAAAACGGCGGGAGGAAGCTAGTATTAAAATACGAGTAAATTCAAATTGAATTGCCGTATCCATTTACGGCGCGCATTTTATTTTTGTAAATCTACTCAACAACTTTTGCTCAGGTAAGAAAAAACTTTGATTGAATATTTTGGGAGTTAAACAAACTTTTATCGTTATCTGTACGCCAACGCCAACCGTACGCCAACCAAAATAGATTTAATTTCGTATGAGAAGAGTTATGTTTATTATAAATTTATATTCGTATTTTTTTTAAATAAAAATTGCGTCATACTGTCTTGCTTTCCGCCTGGTGGTAAGTGCAAACCGCCGCCTTTATACACCTGCAACACTAGTCTAGCGGTGCTGCCAGCGTTGAGAGTATATACAGACACATCCTTTTGAAACGCTTCCCCCCTTATTAATAAACGTGGAGTAGGCTTGGAATAGGTACTCCGTCTTTTTGTCTTTTTCGATCGAATTCAAAATGTGAAAGAGAGAAGAAGACAAAACACGGTGTAACTATTCCAAGACTACTCCACGTTTATTAATAAGGGGGTTCATGTTTGGATCTCGGCGTAAAGAACATGTCACACCTTGCAAGTCCACGGAATAAAGGAGCGGAAAAATCGGACGGTGTGGGATTTCCAGCTTTGAAAGATGTGGGGGTGAACTATTTGGCGGTATCGGGATGTGCGGTAGTGAAAGTCCGACGTAGGAATAAGATCAAAAAGCTATTCAGAGCATTCCCCGAATAAGCCGGCCAAGTGCGAGTCTGGTTCGCGCACTGAAGGTTTCGTACTACCACAAAATACAATAAGATCGTCCAAGTAACCGAATTACCAGTTAACGCCTTCCAAATTCGTCGATGCAATTGCCACGCAGTCACATAGTTATTGTTGCTATAGTGACGCTCGAGTATAACACAATAAAATTATAACAGAAATTTGTCACCGACTTGCACTTAGCCGTTATAATTTGTTGTTATAGTTTAGAGTGTACGTTACGTGTTACGAGTTACGATACGTTAAAAAAATAGGTTTGTTGTATGGGGACACCCCCCTTTCGTTTTTAATATTTGACTTTTTTATTGTTTCTTAGCTGATCCGCATGTCATATTCTGTGAAAATTTCAACTGGCTATCTATTACGGTTCGAAATATACAGCCGTTAATAGGTAAGACAGACGGACAGACGGACAGACATCGTAGGCTTAGTAGTAGGGTCCCGTTTTTACCCTTAGGGTGCGAAACCATAAAAACAAGCGATAGAAAATACAAAGGAAACCCACATCTCTCAGGAGGCTAAGAAGGTACAGAACGTTTATAGAAAGTTCAGAACTGTTGACATGTAGTTTTAATATTAAAACGCAAATACGCAAATGCTATCGCTATTTGGTAATGTTGCGCGAATTGAGTTCAAATAAGATCAAATTTTGCACAATATATTTTTTGCAATTTTTTATTTTTTTGTTTTTATTATAGTTGCGATAAAATAAGCTTATTACGCACGGCGACGATTTTAGTAATCATTTCCGTGTCCAAAATACTATATAACAAATATTGGAAGTTGCCTCTATTTTGTTTTGATTTCCTCACCTTTTCAAAAGTAAAGCCGACGTTGATGATATTTGGATCACTTAACTTACGAGTATACTTACTAGTGGGTAAGTAAGGTTTTTGAAGGTCGATATTTTTATCTTGGAAAACGCAACAAAACTGGAAATGTTCAAAAAAAATGCGGGTATAGCTAATTAATTATCCTTATCCCTGATATATTTTATCTATATTTATATGTCAGCGCGTCATTATTTTTTAGTGGCAAAAAAAAAACTGAACTGACAGGTGACGTTTCAGTACTCGGGCGCAACTCTCAGCGGATAGATTTTAGGGCTTAGATTATTTAGTTGGGCTCCACTCAGCTTAGTTTTGGTGGACTAGTGATGGATGTAGCGCCATCAATGGTGTAACGCTGCAGTAACTTACCCCGCTGAAGTACGGATGTGTCATTGGCGACCAATCAGCGTTTAGCAAGTTGGCATACCGTCCGGCAGAGGTGCTAGTGAAGGCGCGTGGACAAGCGAGGCTCGGTGGAGCTCACTTTAATTTGGACTTTGGATTTGGACTGTTGGTTGGAGAGTAGCAGCGTTCGTTACTAGGCGGAACACTTTGACCCCAAGTCAAGTAATTTGCTATTGCAATGATTAATCACAGTGTTACGGAATAAAAGCTGTATAATATAGGTAATTGTACAAGCGATGTCTCATTCTCCTCGGCCGCTATACTCACGCCATAGAACCATGATATCTGATGCAGATCGGCCCCTCGCACGCGCCGACAGATATATACTAGCTGCACCTCGCGGTTTCACCCGCGTTATATACTTCCCTGAAGGAGCCTCCTTGGTAACGCCAGCAACCTCCTTTGACTTAGATGAAAATTTCTTTTTTTTTCTATGATGTATGTAAATTCCTTATAGGGTATAGAGGTTCGCTACGAAACAAGTGAACGATTCTTGTAGTGGTTGGAGCCAGGAAAATGATTTATTAAATAGCTTGACCGTTATTTGAAAACCTAATTACTAAAATATGAGATAAGCGACTTCCGTTTCTGTTCTGTTCAAGCGAGTGCTTTCCTCCGTCCGATACCTGCGCGCATGCGCGCTCCCACCGCGTGGTCTGACGTCATATCCTACCGCCACTAAGGCAGTCGAATTGGTTCGATTTGTCTTCATTAGCGTCCTGTTTCTCGACTGGTGAAGTCGCTCGTTCTTCTGAATAGTTTCACCAGCACTGCTAACAAGCGATAAAGACGACCATCTTTATAATATACATAGGTATACGTTATACTTCAAGTGAGGTGGTACGTATAATAATTTAAACGGTGTTACCGTTCGGTTTTATTTTTAAAACATTTTTGTAGCTTTCAGATTCCATTTTTTCTAGACGAAATTGTGTAAAATGGATGACAACCCGTCCGCATCGAGGACTGAAGAAGGATGCGCTGCACAGATTTCGGAGGGAAGGAAAAGAAAAGCAGTCTCTCGATCGAGGTCTAGCTCATCCGACTCGAGCAGTTCGTCTTCAACATCTAGCTCTTCTTCGGAAGAGAAAGGGAAAAAGCGTTCCAGGACTAATAAGCGCAAGCGCCACCGCCGCCGCCGCGAGAACAGTAAGTTTGATAAACTATTTACAGAAATAAGCAATCTAAGGAAGCAAATTGACCAAGAAAGCACAGGCAATCGTAATTATCTAGAGAACGGTGATTGCATCAGCCTTGATGCGAGTGATAATTGGTCAAGTTACCCACATGATCATGCTGGCACATCACTCTTACAAGAACCAACAGCCGAACCTGAGTTCACCTTCTCTTTAAGTACTAAAACTAAAGAGCCTGCCGTTGCTCCCGCATGCCCTAAATTGCTTGAAAATTTGAAAGATTTACAGAGATTTGACAGTGCCGAATGGAATGATGTTCGTTATTCCGATGTTCAAAAACTATACTTGCAAAGTCCTGGTTTCACCAATCTCGAAACCAATGAAGAGGTTAAAAGATACGACAACTCGAAGACAAATGTCAATATGGAGAAAGCCTTCGCAAGTCTAACATGTACTCTGCTAAAACAGCGCAACGCGCTTCAGAGTGACCTCAATACTTTCCTCTCCAAGGTTCGACAAGGAAATGTACTGAACTACGAAGACGTGAATCGAGAACTAAACGATTCAATTGGTAATGGCGAGTACATTAAGATATTTAATGATGCCTTACAAATTGTATGCGGTCATAGAGCTGAATTAGTGCAACATCGCAGAGAAACAATACTATCAGCCGTAAAAGATCCTTTGTACAAAAACAGTCTACGAAAAATTGCTCCAAGCTGCTCCCACTTGTTTGAGCACGAAAAATTTACAGCTGTATTAGACAAAGCAGGAGGTGTCCGGAATGTATTCTGGAACAAAGACAAGGACCGCTCACGACCCATTCAACGAAACCAGTCCTCTGATTACCCTCAACATAATAAAACCACGAATGGGCCTACATACACACACCAAAAGCAACGTGCAAACAAAAAACATAATTCCTTTCGTGGGTACCTTAAA
This sequence comes from Agriopis aurantiaria, assembly GCA_914767915.1. NCBI lineage: Eukaryota > Metazoa > Arthropoda > Insecta > Lepidoptera > Geometridae > Agriopis > Agriopis aurantiaria. The sequence goes on along the minus strand of OU611995.1, from coordinate 12,004,500 downwards.
AAGAATCTCCACAAACGTGAAACAAAAAACCAAGGCCGCGACAAGTCGCCTCCCTCTTCCCACCGGGAAAGGAGATACACAAACAATCGTAAATTCTGACTATCCAAACAAAATCAAGTTCAATGCGGGTCAACTCCACAAGTATCGGCACAACTGGAGGAAGTTAAAAGCCCCACCTTACATACAGAAACTCATAAAAGGATACCACATTCCTTTTATCGAAAAACCTCCTCTACGCGTACCGGATGCGAAACACAGGGTAACACCTCATTCCGAGAATATGACAAAAGCCATCTTAAAAATGATTGCACAAGGTGTACTCAAGGAAGTCCAAGCCTCGCCGAGTTTTGTATCGCCAATGTTCCTTCGACCCAAGACCGACGGCTCAATGAGGCCGATTTTCAACCTCAAAAACCTAAACTTTTATGTGGGTACCGACAAATTCAGACTCATAAACATTCACAGAGTACCCGATTTTATCCAAAAGAACGACTGGGCTGCAAAAATCAATATTCACCAAGCCTACTTTCACGTGCCTATGGCAAAATGCCACAGACGCTTTCTGCGAATTCAATACAGGCTAGAAAACAAAGCATATCCACGACTATACGAGATGACATGCTTACCCTTCGGACTGAACTCTGCTCCAAAGACGTTCGCTTCGATAACGAATTGGATCGCTCGTTACTTCCGGGAACACGGCGTTCGCCTACTAGTGTACCTAGACGATTTCTACCTAGTACATCAAAATCGGGAGAAGCTCGAAGAGCATGTCACATTTGCTACGACGACGCTGAAGGAACTGGGATGGCAATTAAACATGGAGAAGTCGGTGTTCAAGCCACAGAAGTCCCTCGAGTTCCTCGGAGTTGTATGGGACCCATGGAGAAACGTAAAATATCTTCCCCTAAGGTTGGTAGTAAAAATACAATTCCTTGCATCAAGCATGATTGCGGAAAAAGAAACATCGCTGAAAAAACTTCAGACTATCATCGGCACTCTCAATTTTGCGAGTTTTGCCGTACCAAGGGGCCGATTACATTATCGTTACCTGCAGAGACTTGCCAACTTTGCACTATCAGCCAAGCCTCCATTCTTTCTGAATGCACACGTCATTCACGAGCTATTGTGGTGGATAGAACATTGCAAGGACAGGTCTCCAATACACATGCCACTTCCAACGCACTACCTTACAACAGACGCCTGCGATCTCGGTTGGGGAGCCAAACTAGACGACAAGACCCTATCAGGGTCTTGGCTAGAACACCAGAAAGACTTACACTGCAATCAGAAAGAAATGCTGGCGATATTGTTTGTCTTACAAGAACACTATCAGCTCCTGAACTCAAAAGCATTGTTGATCCAGTGCGACAACAAAACAGTTGTCTCTTACTTACGGAACGAAGGGGGGACAAAGTCCATGGCCCTCATGAACCTGACAATAGAAATATTTCAGATTCTCGACAGCCACAACATTCATATGTCAATATATCACATACCAGGGACGTACAACTGCGAAGCGGACCACTTGTCACGGAACAGACGTCTTCCAGAATGGCACCTCTTGCCCACAATCACCAACATTGTGTTCGAGAAGTGGGGCACTCCGACAATAGATCTTTTCGCTTCAAACCAAGCCCATGTGGTACCAACGTACTGCACGCTCGACAGGAACGACCGACAAGCATGTATGTACGATGCACTAGCGAACCATTGGAATTTCGACCTAGCGTGGGTCTTTCCACCGCCATATATGATACCCCGAGTACTGCATCACCTGAACACGGCTCGAGGCGTATATCTAATAATAGTCCCACGGTGGGAAAAGGTCTATTGGAGGCCAGATCTGAAGAACCGAGCTCTGTCACCTCCATTCACGATAAAGAAACCGCACCAGGTCCTAGTGGACTTGACAACAGGATTACCACTCTCTCAGGCGTCTCAAATGACTCTCGAGATATGGAGATGTGCGGGTGGAATGAGTACTTGACCGACTGGTCGCAAGAACAAAAATCTCTTATAATCAATAGTTGGCGACCTTCTACAGTGAAAACGTACAAACCAGCCTGGAAGCGCTGGGTCTCTTGGGCTAAACTAGCAATCATTGATCCGCACAGACCATCAGGTTCAGACTTGGCAAGATTTTTAAGCGATCTACATCAAAAAGAAGGCCTATCATTGGCTACGATTCTAGTTCATAAATCAGTAGTCTCGACTTTCTGTGATCCAAGCCATAGTAACAACTTAAGTAGCAACTTTCTTGTTAAACAAGTTATTAAAGCTATTTCCATATCTAAACCAAAGGTGAAGACAATAGCCCCCATTTGGGATGTAGACTTACTCTTCGATCACTTCCTTACCGTGGATCCTAACACAGATAGTTTTTTCGAAACTTCTCAGATGACCGCTGTTTTATTGCTCTTACTATCAGGGAGACGTGTGCACGATTTGACACTCCTGAGCATAAATTCATCTTCATGTATAATTTCTGAAGATCATGTAATTTTTTGGCCAAAATACGGTTCCAAGACCGACACACCACAACGTCAACAATCTGGCTGGAGGCTGAATCAAAATAAAGAAATCCTAACTTTAGACCCGGTACACTGGGTGAAACATCTTATAAATCTGTCAAAAGCAAGACGCGATTGCGCTAAAAGTGATAGTTTATTCTTATCTATTTGTAATAAGCCAAAAGCAGCTACACGCACAATTATAGCGGGCTGTTACAAGATGTTGGAATACAAGCTACTCCAGGAAGTTTCCGCTCGGCAGTGGCATCGAAAAGTTGGATGGAGAACTGTCCAGTCGATGATATCCTGGCTAAAGGAAATTGGCGCTCCGCCAAAACATTCAAACGGTATTACTGTAAGGAGGTGAACACAAAACTTCCTAACAACAGCCTTCTTAAACGAGACCTATTCGTTCCAATCACTGATTGAGTGCATCTTTGTACTCGCATTTAAGGTCAATTGAACTTAATACTAATTGTTTAATTTTGAATAGGCATATCTATGATGTGATTTTTGAATGAGCTCTTCATCGGCTTCTTGTACTTAAATTAGATTGATTTCTATGTAACCACCTACTTACTTTACACAAATGGTTAACTTGTGTATTATCTGATTTAGTACCAATTATAATATAATAAGATTAAGGTGTTTGTCTGATTTTGGGAAATTAAACAAACCTGTCCTGTCTGGCATTGGTCATTTAATTTAATTTTTACCTTCAAGCTAAGATAGCTTGTCTTACAGTTCTTGGATAATTATTGTTATAGAGTAAAATTATTATATACTTACCTCCTGGAAAGTACAAAACAAAAAGATAACAGAGGGATTATAAATAAAACTAGGCATACTTACTATCAGTATAACTATAGTTAGAAAACACATACATTCACATTAGCGTCCAAACCCTACTACTGTATGATGTAATATCTCCTTAGTAGTCTGCGTTGTATGATAACAATCTACCGCCACCAGGCGATAACAAACACGTCTCATATTTTAGTAATTAGGTTTTCAAATAACGGTCAAGCTATTTAATAGTGACGTTTTACCTAAAAATAAAACGTATATTAAATACTTACCTTATTTGAAAACCTAATACTTTTAATTTCTGCCTGGTGGCAAAACATGAGCCTAATGAAGACAAATCGAACCAATTCGACTGCCTTAGTGGCGGTAGGATATGACGTCAGACCACGCGGTGGGAGCGCGCATGCGCGCAGGTATCGGACGGAGGAAAGCACTCGCTTGAACAGAACAGAAACGGAAGTCGCTTATCTCATATTTTAGTAATTAGGTTTTCAAATAAGGTAAGTATTTAATATACGTTTTATTTTTATGTAAAACGTCACTATTATTAATAAAATGCGGAGTAACTTGTCTATTGTGTATTTCAATGAAGAAGAAGGGGGGGGGAACGGGCCACATGAGTGAATGCCTCTGACATATTCCCCGACAAATTAGAATACAGTGTTATATTTAATTTGGTTACCTAATATAATTTTAGGGTACCGTTCGTTTACACAGCATTGGTTGCGAAAGTGGACTGTAAGATTATTTTTAATGCTACATGTAATATAAACTCAAAACAAATGGAATTCTAATTTTAATACATAAAGTACACAAGGCTAGGTTTGGTTAGAAAATGTCTCAAAGTAAATTGCTGAGTGCAGAGCTCAGAATGAAATGCTATCTTCTAAAACTAGTGAATGAAATTTATAAGCAATCGTTATACTATGAGTATAGCAACTGCATGAAGTAACAGCTTTTACAACTAATACATACGAGTATTTCCTTACGATTTATCTACTATATGAGCTACATATTTTACTTTAGTGTATACAAATATTCAAGATTTTATTTACTATAAGCTAGGCATCTTATTCTAGTGTACACAAAATATCCTAGGAACTACAATAGGATTATTATTATGCTTATTCTATGGGCAGTATACAAATTTTTGTAATAGAGGTTCTATGGACTCTTCCATTTGCCTTTTTTACTTCTAGTGCCCGTACTAGGCCATCTGCCCCTTTGAAAACTTTAGTCACCCTAGCCATTGGCCAGGCCATTGGAGGAGTCATAGCCAGTTCTCTTAGAATTACTAAGGCACCTATTTTTACATTAGGCTGACTTTCCCTCCATTTTGCTCGATTTTGCAAAACATTTAAATAATGTCTCGACCAATATCTCCAAAAGTGTTGCTGAATTGCGGTGCATTTACGCCAGAACTTGAGTCTATTTTCAGGTATGTCAGTGAGATCTTGCTCTGGAATACAATTAAGCGGTGCACCAGTTAAAAAATGACCCGGAGTCAAATAGGATAAATCTTCGGTGTCGGATGACATTGGAGTTATTGGTCTAGAGTTTAATATGCCCTCAATTTGGACTAATACAGTGTACAATTCTTCATAGGTCAAAACATGAGAGCCTAAAACTCTTTTTAACAATGATTTCGTGCTTTTTACTGCTGCTTCTGCGAGTCCAGCGAAAACTGGTGAATAAGAAGGTACGAACTTGAAATTTATGCCTAATTTAGAAGCTTCAGCTTGCACCTGTGCCTGATGGGCTCTTGAGCCATTTAGCTTGTACAATTCGGCCAGCTGAGTATTAGCTGCCTTGAAAGTGCCTGCATTATCACAATAAATCTCTGATGGGACATTACGTCTGGCTATGAACCGTTTTAAGGCGGCTATAAACGTCTTAGTTTCAAGGTTCGATACTAACTCAACATGTGTCCCGTGGGACAAGAAATCTACAAATAGGCAAATGTATCCACGAGACATTATGACACCTCTCATTCTTGATTGTTTGAGTGTCACTGGTCCCGCAAAATCTATGCCGACTTTCTGGAAACATCTAGTTATATTTACACGGTCAGCCGGTAATGATCCCATCAGTTGCTTAGCAGTGACACCTTTGTGCCTGAAACAGGTCATACATTTGTGAATAAATTTCTTAACTAATCTTAAACCATTTACAATCCAATAACGTTGTTGCAAGCTACTTAAAACTAACTTTTGACCGGAGTGTAACAATTTAAGGTGCTCATTTTGAATCAGCAGATGAGTCACTGTGGACTCCTTTGGCAATATGATCTGATGTTTATGACTGTAAGGCAGCGCTGAATGTTGAAGCCTACCACCTACTCTTAGGATGCCTTCAGCATCTATAAACGGATACAGTGATTTTAAATGAGATGAAGCCGGCTTGCCTGCCCTCAACATAGCCATATCTTGCGGAAAGTATCTTTCCTGCTCGTTTCTAATTAATAATCGCAATGCCTTGCTTGCCTCTTCAAACATAATAAAGTTTTCCTTTATTTTGGTTGTGCCCGGCCTGAGATTGTTACCGAATCTGAGTAAGTATGCTAAAATGTTAACAAGGTTGTTAATGTTAGAATATTTTTCTATCAATAAATCTAAGAAGGACTTAGGTTTTTCGTGTGATGCTGCACATACCAACTTGCTACTTGTAGCATTCTTTACTTCTGGTAAGTTATTTGTTGATTCATAACTGAACTTTTTGAAATTATAATTTGTTTCCTTTAAGAAAGACGGACCTGACCACCACAGCTGGTTACCTTGCAGCTCTGTAGGCGGATATGGTTTTGTCAAAAAATCAGCTGGGTTTGACTCGCTTGCTACATATCCCCAGTCAAAAGACATTGTGAGCTCATTAATCATTTTGATTCTATTTGCGACATAGGTATTCAGCATTGCCGGATCGGTTCCTTGCCAAGCAAGAACGACTTGTGAATCGCTATATAAATATACTCCATCTATTTGTATCTTTTTACTTAAAGTATCATGCACTCTGGCACTCAATTTTGCTAAAAGGAGCGCAGCATTCAACTCTAGGCGCGGTATAGACAACTTATTTGATTTAGGAGCGATTTTTGACTTTGAACATAGTAGGGACACAGTAGTGTTTCCTTGGCTGTCAACAACTCGCAAATAGACTGCACAGCCCATGGCTTCTATCGCAGCGTCGGAAAATCCTATGATTTGTATTGTTTGACTATTTTCTGGACATACATTCCTAGGTGCTGTGATTTGCGCCATCTGCTGCAAGCTATTGTAAAGTTGTAACCATTCTTTATGTAATTTTGGTGATAGTACTGCATCCCATGATGTGTTGTTAGAATTGTCACCCCACAATCGTCTCATTGTCATTTTACATTGAGATATAGCTGGCCCTGCAATCCCAATTGGATCGAAGAACTGACTAATGTAGCTCAGTATTTGTCTCTTTGTCTTAGGTATATCACAAGCGGGGGGGCAAATTATTCTAAAGCAATCTTGTTGCATATCAAATTTTAAACCTAATGTTTTCATGTCACGGTTGAACTCTATATCTTCAGAGTTCTGTTGCTGCTCTGGTATTTCAGCCAGGATTTTCATGTTATTTGCTGACCATTTGTGTAACTGGAAACTTCCTTTACTCAATAGTTCAGTCAATTGTGATTTTGTCGCAATTATCCTTGCTAAACTACTGTCTGTGTGAAGCACATCGTCAACATAGGTTGAGTTAAGCAGTACAGGAGCTGCTAGCGGATATTGTTCTCCAAATCTTGTGACCAGTTCCAGTAGACAGCGGGTAGCCAGCCAAGATGAGCACTTCAATCCATATGGGACGGTTGATAATTGAATGCATTTTAATTGCTCGTCTGGGCTGTCTCTCCAGAGGATGTTTAGCAAAGATCTCTGTGCATTTTCTATGATTATGTTGCGGAACATACGTCTAATGTCACAAACAAAGAAATATTTGTGAAGTCTGAACAACAATAAGACGTCAAACAATTCTTGCTGGGGTATAGCCCCGTTCAACATCAAGTCATTCAAAGATATTTTATTGTTAGTCTTCATCGACCCGTCAAATACTGTTCTTAGCTTTGTTGTGATCGCATCTTGCTTTATGACTGCATGATGTGCAAAGAAGTATATGGGATCTTTGGAGAGATCGTAAAGTGTAATATCTACAAATGAGGCATGGCCTAATTCGAGATATTCGTGAATAAAGCTTTTATATTCTTTATGCAATTGTGTATCTTTTTGGAATTTATTCTCGAGATTCAAAAATCTTTTTAATGCTAGACCTAGTGATTCGCCTAGAGCATCGTTCATATCACTGAGAGGCAGCTTTAGCGGTATGGAAACTTCAAATTGGTTGTTTTCTAACTTGACTGTATCGGTGAAATGCTTCTCAACATATTGCTGTTCAGATGTATGTTCCACAAATTTCTCAGGTACCTTTTCAGCTTGCCAGAATTTGGACATTGTTGCGCTTAAATCACTTTCACATTCCTGACAGAATAAAGCAACAGCAGAACTCTGTCTATATGAGTCCGGGACACTACCTGCTACGATGTAACCAAACTGTGTGTGCAGAAGTCTTGGTTGTGCAGCATCACCTTTCTCATCGTCTTGTGTTAGTATTGCGAAGTCATCCTGCGGCAGCAGCGCCTGGAAAAATACATCAGCACCGAGTAAGATACCTATTTCACTCGTGATATTGAAGGAGTCATCGGCTAGCTTTATATTGCTAGGCAGTTTAATTTTTTTAAAGTCAATCGGGTTTTGTGGTAACTTTGAAGTTATCTGGTCGACTAGCAGGAGATTAGCTCTCACTTTATAAGGGTAAGCACATGAGAAGACGTCTAACTGCAATGCATGTCTAACTGTCTTCGCAGTGTTTGCTATACCTACCACTTCAAGGTGGTTAGGTATTGGTTGTTTACCTATCGCTCTTGCAACGCTAGAGATTATAAAGGAGGATTGGCTGGCCGAATCTAATAAAGCCTTGACTATTATTTCTTCACCATTTTGTGAGATCAATTTGACCTTCGCGGTTGGCAAGAGAACTTGGGTCCTCTTGTCCACCTCGTTCGCACTTGTATTTACTACATTGGTGTTTATTACAGGTTCGTTGCGGAGCTGTTCACCATGGTGAATTAAGCTATTGTGAGCTCCCTTGCAAGTTGCGCACCTAAAATGGAATTTGCACTTGTTCGCATGTGTATTTAAACATATTTTGCAAAGTTTTTTATTGTTGACGAATGTCAATCTATCCTTTATTGAGGCTAGCATGAAACTGGGACATGTGTACAACTTATGCGGCTTACCACAGAAAATGCAGCTGGCTTCCTTTACGTTGATCACATTTGTCGCTACCTTGCCCGATGAACTGGTTGCAGCCGTTGAGCGTGTTATTTCATCTGATTCAAGAACCATAGCTCTAGCTTCTAAAAATTGTATAAGAGCTGGGTTAGTGGTTTGAATCGGCTGAGGCTGCGCTAGTGCCAAATGATAGGCGTTGCGAGTTGACGGGTCAAGTTTTCTTGTTAGCATACATACGAGTATGCTATCCCACTTATTTACAGGCTCACCTAGGTTTTTTAGTGCTGCGAGATGCCGCTTTACAGAGGAAATTAACGTTCGTAGCGAGGCAGCGCTGGCTTTGTTGCAGACAGGCAAGTCGAACAAACTAGATATGTGTTCGTTGATAATTTTATGCTTTTTGTCATACCTATCAGACAATATATTCAGCGCTTCCCTGTAGCTGGACCCTACCACCGGTAAGTTCTTAACTAAATCGTATGCTTCACTCTTTAAAAAACCTCTTAAATAGAAAATCTTTTGAATATCACTCAAGTTCTTGTCCATATCGATGAATGCAGTAAACATTTCCACAAATGGTTTGTACTCGGAATATTTTCCGTCAAATGGTGGCATGTCAACTTGCGGCAGTTTAAGCTTAGTGATTGTGCCTGCCGTTGATGTCGATGTGGTCACGGCCTTTTTTGATATCGTGACTATTCGCTCCCGGATGCCCGCCAAACACTCTAAATACATGTTTTCTGTCACTTCAGGATCTTCTGCTAAATCACCTAGCTCGATGTTGGTGGATTCGTACTCACTGTATGTCGCCAACGTCTTTTCTTCTAGGAGAAGGAGCAATTGGAGTGAGGCATCGTCGATCGACCCAGAGCTCACTCTATTTTGGACCCTCGTAATATTTCCTTTGAAAGCAGCTCACCTGGCGAGAAGGCGCCTGGTGTCTTCTTTTTCTTCCATTTTGCAAGAATAGAATTGCAGACAACGAGACTTAGATCGCAGACAATTATACAATGAGAAATATTTAATGCTATTATCTGAATATTGCAAGATTTGCAAGAATTTTTTATTTTTAATCCTCGTTTTTGTGAATTTTTGAGCGTGAGTCTAGAAAAAAAATATTGTTCGGTCAACGACGCCTTGTGCTGGGAGCTTATTGGTTGCTTGCCAAACTTGCTTCTGTTAGCCCGCTGATTGGTTGTCGCAGCGTAGTGTTGGTATTGTAATGTTGGCATCTCCCAGCGCGCCAATTTCAATTTACTCACCGAGTGACGGACGCTTGACAGTTGACACTCACGTATTGCTTCTTTTACACTGAATGAAGTGAAGCTCGGAACGAATTAATTTTGATCGCAGCGACGCCGGACGAAACAAAATGGCCTTTCGTATGAAAATTGCCGACTATATTAAAGCGCTGATTTTTCTTCTTTTGCGAACTCTTCACAGCTTCTGACTCCACTTGCTGGTGTATCGTGATGACGAGAAGGACCATGAACGATTCTTGTAGTGGTTGGAGCCAGGAAAATGATTTATTATTAATAAAATGCGGAGTAACTTGTCTATTGTGTATTTCAATGAAGAAGAAGGGGGGGGACATGAGTGAATGCCTCTGACAACAAGTACATGAATGAGATGAATTAAGGGGGTATCAGTAAAGGGGGGATGAAAGTTTATATGAAAATCTACGCATATAAATTCGCAGGCAACAGCTAGTACTTTATCCCCATAACATTAACGCTTCCTATGGAATTACTCACGCGAGTGAAACCGCGTGACGGATCGAGTACATTATAAATACCTCTCTAGAGAATCACTCGTTTTTGAATAGCAAATTATCTCATGTCTACATTAGACATCTTTAATTTTTAGCCAGAGAATTCGTACTTAAGAAAAATTGGCTTAATTAACTTAATTGAGGAAGTACTTTGATAATGAAACAATTCCTTAAGTGGATATTTCGAAATCATTGCATTAATTTTTCAAAAAATTTCCTTGATCTCTACGCTGGGATCTCGTTTCAATAAAAATCATTAAAGCAAACTTAATTTTGAACAGATGTATTGTGTCTAATCTGTATCTAGTCTGCATCTGGATTTGAAAGAACCTCTACTATTTGCTCAGCTACCACAATTACAAAACATATGTACGAGTATAGCTTAATAAAATGTATTATTGTGTCTAAATTAAATTGAAATTCAGTGTTATGTTTTGCTCTTGTTTCTTTTACATTATTAGTTTTTCTAATTTGAGGGAATAATTTTCAATCAATTACTAAAAAAAATTATTAATAAATAAAAATTGTTTTCAAACCTAGTTTTTAGGCGTCCGCTCATCAAGTGCGACCAAAGTGCTCGGGAAGACACATCAAGTGACCTTGTTTCCCATCCTCATAAAATTATCATGGAGTATAATGAAACATTTTGATTTGATAAAATTTCGATGTTTCGATGCAGCTGTTCGGGAATTGATGATGAACAATCACTGGAGTATTTTGAGATTAATTCCAGCTTCCTTTGGAGTAAGATGTATCATAATTGTATTTTTAATAATAATTCTTAGGAGTACTTTGATAATTAATGTATAGGATACTTATATATTTAAAACAAAAGCATAGAGTACATAAGGAACAACCCTGAATAATAGAGATCCTTGGGTAAAACACCCTTAAAGATAAAATAAGGGGGAAAAGGTAGATATAAGTTGTGTGTTATTTTTAAAATTCTGAATCTATTGCCGATCATAAGTCAGCTTTATCTCGTTTTTCACTCGTTTCGTTACTACGTCCTGTGTACAGAATAGGCAATAGTAAGAGGGACATCTTTAAAATTGTGATAAAAACTTTACACATTTTTGTGTGGTAGGTAATTTATTTAGGTACCTACCAGGATAGCACTGGAAGGGTAGGAGGTATTATGACCAATTAAAAACCCAATGAAAATTCAATATTAAAATTAACTAATAATGTTAAGTATATTTGTTTACTAACCAAACTAAAACGCAATCCCTAGAATAACTACGTTACGAAAATGGTGTCAATTCTGTACCACTTATCTAAACTAATAATTTCAATATGTACGAAAAGGACGATAACAGGACCATTTGAAAGCTTAATCATTTTTTTAAAGCTGGAGAATTGACTTTATTTAAGTAAATGGACACAACCGACCGAAGTGAGGTGTGGGTCTACTGGTGTGAGTCTACTGTGGGATAAATCAACGTTTAAAAAAATATGTTTAAATGTATTTTTGACGACAACTTGAATAAGTACTGTTGATTCGAACTTCATGAAATTTTGAAGGCAAGTAACTTAGTTCAATTAATTAGAACTTTTAAGTTTGTACAAGAGTTAATCCGATGGAGGGGTTGTAAAGATATTAAAATAACAAAGTTATATAATACCGTTGGTAGGTCCGTTGGTACCGTTGGAGGTTGGTGGTCCGTTAGTTAGTTGGTTGGAAGGTGTTCCTAGTGAATCCGAAATGAACATATTTTGTACAAATAATATCATGGTAGGCTAATGTATGACTGAAGTAAAGGTTGTCAGTTGGTTATCGTAGCCGTTAACGTTAACTATATTTATGTGTCTATATTTACTTTATTAAGTATCATATTTTCCAATTAAGATCATGGTAGGTAGGAAAACAATTGAGCGGGTGGGTATGTACCTTAGTGCATGGTATAATAAAATACTCCGCACAGGTATCGCGCTCCGAGAAATAATGTCACGTGGGCGTCCCGCAATGATGTCATCAATGTCATGGATACACGTACACGTGCATAAGCAAGAGCAGAATAAGTAATTTACCTACAATAAGTTCGAGAGAGATGACGATACACGAAACAATGGCGGACTCTATGATTTTCTGTGTTAACAGTAGCGTGAAATTATAACTCCCCAATATCCATATATTATTACCTGTGGGAATCCAATAAATCAATGTGGTTTTGATAAAATTGTGTTTAAAATATTCAATTCGTGCTTAACTTGCTTGAGCGGACAAACTAAATGACAATTGAAATGCTTTTTGTATTTTATTTAATAGATTATTTAAAAATTGTTTCCCACTAGTGTTTTTTTACAATAACGTGGCAACTGAACAGTGACGTCATTGCGGGACAACTCCCAGAGCCCTAGACCTTATTTTCTTGGATCATGCCTTAGTGTAGGTGAAGTAAAAGCTTGTAAAAACGGAACATCGCGAGGTCTCAGTTTGGGGCTAACTTCTAGTTTTTTTTAAACGTACTGGGCTATTTACTTTTAACTGTTACTATATTTTAGTGAATAACTTGGCTACGTTTTCAAAAAGTATTAAATTATGCAATGTTTGATGGAATTAGTTAGTTTTTTTTTTGCTGAAAATTTTCGGCTCCAGAGAGAATGTCTACGGAAGTGAAACTGTAGAGCTATATTTTTTTTATTTAAAAACTATTTAACTTGCCCTTCTGTTAGTTTGAAATTTATACAACCTATCGCAGCTATGACAAGATTAATTTATCATGTAAAAACTGGCACATGGCTTTAGTAAAAAACAAACTGGGAATGTGAAGGTTCTGATAAATGAACAAAATGGGGGAACTAATATAGACATTGCATTGAAACGACACGATGTTATTTTGATTATCAGAGACGGTTTGTAACATAGACATAATATAATTTTTTAACTTTAACAAAAACTAATAAAAAATTAAAAATATTTATTAAAAAAACTAACCGTTGTACGCCTTACGTGGTAAGGACATGAGATACATTTCCATTCTTACGACCATGTATGCTACTTTATATGTATGTGTTTGTGTACTGACCATGTGCTGACAAACAAATAATTTGATATCGTTTGATTTGTTTTAGAATAAATTTTTTGTTTGCTAATGCGACGTCCACAAATTGGTACTGTTGGGATCGCTTTTGTTAATTCTTTTGCCAACATATGTATCGATTCTCGTGAGATCTTGCTCGGTACACACGTACGAAGGAACAAATTGGTAATTTATTTTTTTTTATTAATAGGGATGTCACTATAGTAAATTATCTCTTTAGTAGAAAATCTGGTTTTTATTTGCCAAACAGCAAAAAAACCGGAAAAGAACCGGACAAGTACGAGTAGGACTCGTGCTCTGAGGGTTCTGTTGGACAGAACACTCAGAACGCGAGTCCAAAAAAAAAACTAGTTGACCAAATAAAAAAATAAAAAAAACCAAAGTTGTAATATTGAAAGACAAACTTAACTTTGTAGTGGACTATAAGGTTCTTCTATACATTCCAACTACAAAATGTAAGTTTGTAATATCAAAATAATTATTTTTAAATGATATAATGAAAGAGACAAACTTAACTTTGTAGTGGACTATAAGGTTCTTCTATACATTCCAACTGCGAAATGTAAGTTTGTAATATCAAAATAATTATTTTTAAATGATATAACTTCAAATTTGTGACTTTCAGATTTATTCATATATATATGCTATGAGACCTTGCCTTTTGCCAAATTTCATGATTCTAGGTCAACGGGAAGTACCTCCCAGGTTTCTTCCTTCCTTCTTCCTTCCTTCTTCAGGTTTTGATTTCCCTGTGAAATCGCAAAATATGCGACATAAACGTTCATATCTTTTTAATGCGTTGACTTACAACTTTAATTTTTTTACAGCCCAAAGAAACCGTAGACCCAAGTATTTAATATACATTTCAACTTGATACCTTTATGCGTTCTTGAGAAAAAGGGACTTGACAGACGGACAGACAGACGGACAGACAGAAGGACAGACAGACGGACAGACAGATGGACAACGCAGTGATCCTATAAGGGTTCCGTTTTTTTCCTTTTGAGGTACGGAACGCTAAAAAATAACAAAAATGGATCTTAGGGCCAACTAGACCAATGTGTGGGCGCGGGTTTAAATTTTACCACTGTTTCAAAGAATATTTTGCATAATAAACTAAATTTTCTATCGAAATTTTACTAAGATTGGTTCAGCCGACAGTTAACAGTAGCTTTGACCTTTGTGCCTTGATAAAATTAAAAACATAAAATTATTACTACAAATATGTGTACATTTATAAATAAACATAATGAATTGTACATGGATAGCCAAAGCGACTAGCATATCCATATGCGATTATCAATTTTTTCTCATAAATCCTTATTTTTTTAATACTTCATTTTAAGGACTAAGGCCCACTGGATAGTTGAGGAGTCGCGTAGTCACGACGTACAAGCAACCCTAAGAAAACTATTACCGGTTTAATGTAGGTTCAAAATTGTCCGGCAGCACTTGGCATGTAGGTATAGGTACTGAAAAAAGTACACAGAATGGAGTTGACTTTTTTGACGACCAATTGTACTCCACGATGACTTGCGTTTGAGGATTTTTTCCACTCCATAGTCAGCGATAGGCCGTATAAAATTTCTTCAAACAAAATTATTCATAGCACTTTATTTCAACAAACATTTTTTATCCAGATTTAGGTTCTACGAATAAAATTGTAATTTAGAACAAAAGCAGCAAAATACCTGTATTTCACAGAACAGATAGCTTCGTTACACTGATTTACAATATCTATTTTATAAGAAGGGAATATTTTTCACAAACAACACCTATTTTGCGCTCCGCTCCCGAAGCACCTCTGATACAGCGTAAAAGTGTTTGCATATTTTATTCCGTAGATGATTTTATGTTTCTGATTTTGAAAATAGTAATTTCTTTGAAAGTATCTGTCTGAAGTCAGATTACATTTCTTAAAACGATTTCTTTGAAGTTAATAATTTTTTTATTCTTCTAATTTCATAAAGCTTACTTTAATATTAAGTTAACGTAAATTATGAAACTTTAAGGGGACTGTTCCCGTCTGCAGCTCTCTCACTCGCACATTTTCACATTATTGAAGATATAAAATCAATGAGTGTGAATTTCCAAAAAGTAACAAAATCATGTCTTGGTTTCTATCGTAGCATTACAAACAAAGAAATTGTCAATTTGATATATTTTAATTTGACACAGTAAAATGGTAACAAGACATTTTTATTTCTCGTGTCATGTTATTCCGTCAAATTACAAGATATCGAAACAAACATTTCTATGTTTGTAATGTTACGATAGACACCAAGGCATGATTTTGTTACTTATTGGAAATTCACACTCATTGATTTGATATCTTCAATAATGTGAAAATGTGCGAGCGAGAGAGCTGCAGACGGGAACAGTCCCCTTAATGGCCGTGTCAGAGACATGATACTGCATTCTAATACCCAGATCACTTACGTGGTTCTCAAAGCCCAGTGTGGCTGAAGTCATACTGGATCGGTCATGATAGTCGCATCTAGGAAAAGCTTTGGGTCAAATTCACTATCAAGTGGAGTACCAGCTTGGTAGTTCCTTTAAGATATGGCGCGATGAACTCTACACTTTAAATCAAGGCTGGATTTTACCCAGACCTAGAAAACTGGAAAAAGTGAGGTTGAAAACAACAACGTAAGTAAATCACTTATGATCATATTTTTAGATCTGAAACTTTATTCCAATAACTGAAACAAAGCATAACAAGATTTGGGCCTTTTTTACAAAAACTCAGTAGCACAAACTCAAGTGTACCACTTTAATTTTACAAAAACAAAACAGTGCAAATTGTTCTCAGAACTAAAATAAATTTTTAATAGACTGGAACCGTCTTACTACGAAAGATTTAAGAACGCTTTAGACATGTGTTTAACATATTTTTCACAGTGAAACAACTGCTAAACACATGTCTATAGCGTTCTTAAATCTTTTGTAGTAAGACGGGGAGTTTTTGAATTGCCGTGTGTATATAGGTACTGTATATTTATTAGTAATCATTATGGGTAAAACAATATCCGCAATGGCATTTTTCGTAGACCTGATTACGAGAATCACGTCCATTTTGAAACAACGGAAAAACAACGGACTAATCGCGGATTGGACGAACCGCAAATGCAACTAACTGCGAATTAGTACATTAATTGCACGGTATGCTAATTATACTAACCGTATTAACTGTATTACTTTAATATACGTACAATAATTAAATTTTACAAAGCACACTTCATCGTTTTATAATGCGCAAGGGTCTTAAAAAAGTTTGTAAAAATTTTACCTAGCGGTACACTTAAGGAAAGTAAACTAGAAGTTTCAAACGGTTTAAAAGGTTACCTTGTTGCAACAACTTTACCCGTGAGATCTAAACTTGTCCAGTAATAAGTTCTCTTTGACTATTCTTAAATTAATTCTATATCCCCAAAGCCAATAGGTAACGTTACGAAAAGGATTTTCAATTTTGTTTTGGTTTTCGCATCTCTATTTATATAGAGATGAGAATAATTTTATTCCGGTAATAGTGTGATTTAGAACTAACGGTGAATGCACGGAAGAGTACATGTAATACTGTTACCAAAGTTAATTAAACCATAGATAGTTGGGTTCAGTGTTCAAAAATTATAGAAAAAAACTAACCTAATGTAGACCAAAAGCAATGTCAATGTCAATCCAACAATTTATGAAATATTTTTTTGAATATTTAGAGCACTTGAGTGATTCACACTGTGGTGCGAACACATTGCGGTGAGAATCACTAAATTGCCCATTTTGTACTAGACTCAACATTAAACAACGTTTTATGTAAAGTGATAAGACACTTTTCATAAAGTACCTAACTATTTTGGGACTGTTAAGTTTGGTGTGCTATAATAATTTCAACAAAATAGTTCCGTTTTGTTTATATTATACACTCAACTTGAATTAAGCCGGTTATACTCTGACTACGACATAGTAAGAGTCGCTGGCATCCAGTGGATGCAAAAGACAGGCTGTCGTTCAGTGTGGAGGTTAAAGGGGGAAGCCTATGTTCAGCAGTGGATGTCTTCTGGCTGATGATGATGATGACTCTGACTACGCGGTTTCGTCTCGCTATGCAAAGCGAGATAAAGCCGCGTGCACGCACTCATCTTGAAAAATAACACCAAATGCCATTGAAACTATAGTCGCGAGTATCCTATTTGAATAAATCCCGTATAATTAAATCTAAGTCTGTAAAACCAGGTAGGTCACTTTCATATTTATTTATTTTTAGTTAAACTTAGTTTTCCGGATACTGCATTTTTGCCGGATTAAATGTTCATGTCTATTAACAAGGTACTCTTTCAATGTGAGAAATTACTACGAAATTTTCCTTTTTGCGCGGCTCTACGAAAAAATTCTTTGTGAATATTTGATAAGGTTATACGGAAGTAGGACGACCGGTCTTATACGTCTATAGTCACGTTTTATCAAAAAGTTATTAATTGGATGAGCTTAATAATGCTATTATATTTGTATTAAGTGTTTTAACGTTTTTATTTGATGCCTTTTAACGTTATGGACGCATTATGCCTGAAAATCTGAAAATTAAGGTTATTTTACGATTATAACTTCTAAATACGGTCCTACGTAAAACTTTATATTTTCAGATAGTCTGTTTTTATTTCGTCTTTAGTATATGCACGATACATGTATGTGTATTTGGGTGACTGTATCTATATTTTACTAGCGGTGCTCCGCGGTTTCACTTGCATGGATTAGTTCTTATATTTCTGCCAGTGAAAATCCCGTCAAAATCAGTCCAGCCATAGAGAACACCTACACACCCCCCCCCCCCCCCCCCCCCCCCCCCACACACACACTGCCTTTAATATACATATAAGAAGAAGATAAAACTCTTTCTATACCGTGTCTACTCCACAAATTCTCTAGGTATAATAATACGCAGGGGCGGCTTTATGGCGAGCCGTTGGTGAGTGGCGACACCGCGTACCCCGATTCCATGGGTCTAAAACCCCAGAGACCCTGACCCCTGGCTTGCCTTAACCGGCCGTCTGGGGGTGGAAACCGCAAGAGCTAAAAACCTAAGCTCCAGGGTGGAAGTGTTAAAGGGCATAACGCCGCTAGTAGCTCTTAGTGAAAGTGCAGCACACCTCTCGACACCCTAAGCCACCCACGTCAATGTTGCCCTTCCGGTGCCAATATGCGGCAGCCATTACGGGGGGCCCATTTAGTGAGTGGCAAGTCATCACCTGCCTAGGATTTTGAAATGAGGCATAATTGGCAGGTGCCATACCTCATACCATAGATCTGTTATCCCATCCACAAGTTGTTCACCTCAATAGCCTAGACGTTTTATAACATATACTGTACAATAGTTTTATAATCCATTTTATACACATTCAATAATATTGTATTTTATATTCAACGGGGCCTCTTGGTGTTGGCTTCGGCCCCACCAATGCCTACCAAATGTCCGGGCTAGACCCGTGTTTATATTGAAATATATAATAATAAATCTAGGTATACCTACTCATCCGTAACCTGTCTAGAAGAGATCACTCTAGCAATAAGCATAACCTTTTGTTTAGCATAAAGGTAAGTAAGTTATTTATTTAGTGTATTTTATAGTAATTTTTATATTGAAGTGTTTGTTGTGCGGGTTCGAGGGTCGACATTTTTGAATAGTCGATTTCGTTTGAATGTTTAATGTATATTTTTTTTATTTTTGTAAGGTCATTTCTGTTGTGTTTAAATAGTTAATGTAATGTAAGCTTAAAATGGCTCTGTAAATTTTTCGCGGATGGAAATTGTCAGGCGCAAAAACGATACACTTTTAATCTTTTTTTTGACTATACGTCTATACATTCGACTATACATTCATTCAATAAAGTAAAATTACAAGTAAAATAAAAACTATCTTACATATAAATTTAACTAAAACTATTCTAACAAGCCGCTACCAGTGGGCAGCGTCCACAAAATGCTGGCAGCATTGCCACGTATAAATACGATATAAATCATAAATTAATTTAAAGGTTTCTAAGTATCGTAAGTAGGCCAATTTAATGTAACCCTCATCGTTAACAGAGGCGTGGTTATAAGTTTAACGTACGTGTGTGTATCTGTGTGTCTGTCTGTGGCATCGTAGTCCCAAACAGCTGAACCGATTTTAATTTAATTATTTTATTTGAAAAGTGACTTTATCGAGTGTTCTTAGCTATAATTAAAAAAAAAACTAATCAGCCGTTTAAAGATAATTCGCTTTTCAAATCAAGGTTTAAAAAAAAAAATTACGCACATACATATTCTATTTAAATTATTTTAACTACGTATATCAGTTTTTACGCATAAAATAAAACAGTAACATACTGGAAAAAAGCAAATAAAACAAGAATTTTACATCCCACTACTCATAACTAACGAAATTATAATGCGATCGTTTTTATGTAAGTGCGTATGTTTGTCCAAACTCAACTCCGTAATGTTTAAACGAATTTGAATTAAATGTTATATGGAGATAGCCCTGAACCTGAATAAATAATATATAATTATCATCGAGATGCAATAACACGCGCACGCGCGTTCGGCGCACGCTACGAATTGCGCCGACTTTTTGGTTAGTTACAAGGTAACCGCGATCCGACTATAACGCCGTGCGACGCCAGAGCTAAGATGACATAGCGGACAACTAACGTTGAACACTATGCAAGCGACATAACGTCTAAATTGGAGTAAATGTTGTATTGTGAGGTATATAATGTATGTACAATGACGCTCGGACGTTTTTTGACTGTTTTGACTGAGAGATTGTGACTTTATTGGAATTTTATCTCAATTATAATTGTAAACCTAATAAAATACGGTGTTCTGTTAAACGTGTTTCTTTTAAGCAAAAAAATACGTGAACAATAAGAATATTTTTAACAGAACAAAGGCAACACTAACCCAGACATTTACACGCAAATTTCCTTACAAATTTCCGAATTCCTTACACGCAAATATTACCGAAGTGGTAAAATTGTTCCATTTCAAAGGCGTTCTAAGCGCGTGGGCGCCGATTGATCTTATTACGAGAAAAAAAGAAATGTGTCTGTATTAGAATAATTTGTTAAATGTCGTCGAGGTTATTCCAAGTTGTTTTTCACTGTCGCGGAGCTATTCTGGGGCTCTACTGGTCAGTTTCGGACTGGTACGTGAGCGAAATTACATATTTCGGACGAGATTACGTTGCTAGTACCGGCGCCATTACTGAAACTGGAGACTAAAGAAAAAAATGTAAAGACTCTCATACCACGCCAATAACACCGAATGAATCGGTTTCATTTAGGCAAGCGTGCTCCATAGTAAACTGCATCATTGCTTAACACCAGGCGAGTTGGCGGCCAAACGCAAGCATATAACTTTTTTTTAAACACGCTTTAAACGTGTTAAGGCATGGTAACCATTGTTACTAAATTCAAACGCGTCTTCCGATTGGATACTTCATTCTCTTGAGCACTTGTGTAAACTGACTTGCCTCATATGACGAACATGTTATATTGGTTAATAAAGAATCTGAATCTGAATCCGAATCTGAATCAAATGCGTACAAAACGCGCTAACTTGCTCCAAGTTATTTTGACCGTTCAAAACGAGTGCATACACACTTCATCGCATTTAGCAAGCTTGACATTGCCAATACTACGAATATAACGTAACGCGACCGCGTTACGAGCTATATTCTCATAGAGACTTAGGACATAGAGTCCATTATTCAATTACATTTTCATGCGTTAATGCCAAGTAATACGCAAGAGGTATCTCTGACCGGGGAGAATTTGATATTGATCCGACCGTAACAAGTTTTTGACGTGATAACGTCTTATAAATCGATGAACCGGCTTAACGCACGAAAAAATATCACGTTCCGCCTGAGCCGCGCGTGTAAGCGAGAGTGTGGAACAAGCGATAGAGAGGCACGTTCGGCCTTAGCGTTATCACGTAAAATTATCGTCCGTAAACCGACTTTACAGACAACCCCTTATTTTTATAATAGTTTTGCAGGCATGCAACTTTCGTTCAAGTCCAAAGTTTTTGTGATATAACCGAAATCCTATTTATTTCATCTCAGCAGGGCGTCTCCAAATGAGCTTTATTGGCTGAAACTATTTATATTTTTATTACCTCTGACTCCCATTTTAAGTCTACTAACAATAAATATTGCAGACACAATACGATACATGTCAATGTTGACACTAATTTATTCTTTTCCGTAATTAATGTATTGAATTATTGAATTGTCATCTGAAATACATTTATACTCTCAGAGTTTCGAATCGTTACGAAAATTAGAAATATAAGTAATAAGAAATATAATATAGTTCTTTAGTAAGTTAAGCTAATAAAAGCAGTTTTAAAATTATTCAAAATTTGAATTTAACCAATCTATGAATTCTTATGCTTTCTTGCAATTAAATAATTTACTTCAAACACTATGCAAATTGAACCTTTCCTGAATAATAAGCACGAAATAATAACAGCTCCAAAACCACTAATTTGTTCACCTAAACTTCATCCAAGATGACAAACGACTAGATTTGGCTGATCCTAGAGTGGAACAGGAAACAACAGTATCATTTGTTAGAATAAACTGTAACACTGTTGTGGATATAGCAGCCATTGTTATTAATGTTATCTCGAGGGAGTTCGGACCGGAGACTGCAGACTGCAGTATCTATCAAAATCATATTGTCATTATAGTCTGGACGCTAAGAAAATTACGCGTTTCAACTTTCGTTTATTGCATAATATGGATATTAGCAGCCATTGTTATTAATGTTATCTTGAAAGAACTATTGCAGGGCGGTCTCAGACTGGAGACTGCAGTATCTATCAAAATTATACTGTTATTATCTCAGCAGATAATTACTCGTTTCAATTTTCGTTTATTGCATAATATGGATATTAGCAGCCATTGTTATTAATGTTATCTTGAAAGAACTATTGCAGGGCGGTCTCAGACTGGAGGCTGCAGTATCTATCAAAATTATACTGTTATTATAGTCTGTACGCTGAGATAATTACTCGTTTCAATTTTCGTTTATTGCATAATATGGATATTAGCAGCCATTGTTATTAACGTTATCTTGAAGGAGCTATTGCAGGGCGGTCTCGGCCCGGAGACTGCAGTATCCAATGATCTTATATTAGCAGTATCTATCAAAATAAGACTGTTATTATAGTCTGGACGCTGAGAAAATTACGCGTGTCTATTTTCATTAATTTCATATGTATAATAATTATACTATGAACAATAAATAAACCGGCTAAGTGTGAATCAGGAAACTGACTTCAAAATTAGTAAAATATGGCATTTCAATTCTGTATAGTAACTTCTGTATAGTGTAAAGCTTTTTTTTCAAAGCAATTTAAGTGAATCAATTTGTCCCATGGCTTCTAAAATATGATTCCGGTGTCGTTTGCGGTTTACGGTCTGCAGTTTGAAGCCACCATCGGAATAATCCCTTTAGGTTGCCGGATAACGTCAAGTATTAGTTATGTTTAGACGTCTCGAGTTTGTGAAACAATACAGGGTATGCTGTGAAATTATGGCTCTCGAGATATGGTCGAGATTAACTTCTTTAGTGAGTTGTGTTGCGACGCTAAGTGAGAGAAAATATAAAGAACAAGAACTAAGATGAAACGTTATTTATATTATTTTATTGAAGATTAAACATAGTCTATTTTGAAGACCGTTAGACTTCAAACCCCGGGCCTGTACCAATGAGCTCTTTGAAGTTTATGTATACGGATTTTCACACCACTGGCTATTCGGTGAAGGAAAACATACTCGTAGTGAAGAAACCTGCATACGTACGGAGAAAAAATTAATGTCGTAATTAATGTAGTGTAGTGGATATGGCCCAATCACCCTTTCGGAGTATGCCAAAGTCCAGCAGTTGACTATTAAAAGACTGATTATGCTTTTATGATAAACATTGTTTGTTTTGCTTATAAGAATACCTACATAGATGGTCAAAACAGACAACTTGGTGAAGGGGCATTTTCTAGTAGGTACTCGGCTGGCTTGATTGGCAAGTTGTAAAATCTGTGCTATCTTAGCTGTGTTGTCTTTTGAAAATAATCTGATTTTTATAGGGGGTTAAAAAATAAGATTTATACTTGAAACAATCTATTTAAAACAGTTAAAATAAAAAGGGTATGGTTTTTTTAAAGTAACACAATCATTATTTTAATGTAATAAATATTTTTGGAGGTCTACCTGCTGCTTGAGTTATGCAACAGGCTAAATTTGTCATCCCTTCGTCGCGCCCGAGATTACGAAAAATATTTCGCCGATCCCTCTGAATAATTTAGTTAATCTAAGTTTGTCACACTTTGTTAACTTTCACAATTTTCCTCTTGAATTTTAGGTAGATATAATCTAGATGTCACGACGTAAGTTAAATGGAAAAGTTGGCCACGCTGTATTTTATGCATGCCCACAGGGCTTGTATTTGACCTTAATAAGCTACGCCTATAGGAGTTGGTAGGATCGTAAAAAGTTGCTTACATGAGCTCGTAGGACTTAATGCAGGGAGACGGAAGTTTGGCGGCTTAACTGCCGGTTAAGGGATGTGTGAATGAAGTTGTCGGAATTAACGGTCTGTAAAATATATACGTGCATATAGGGAAATCGTAAAAGTTTGTTTTTGTTGACACGTTGACAGTAGAGAGCAGTAAAAACCGTGCGTTCATTTCACAGATATAAAATTGACTATTATTTGCGTAATAACGGATGTAAGAGAAATGCTCCTATTATAATCCATACATTGTAACTTTTTTGTTTTAGTATTGTTTTTGTGGTTTAATGTTGCACACTAGAAATTTAAATAATACAAGCGTGCAAGCAATGCCATGACATGACATTGACAATGACATTTAGCATGAGATAAATTATCTCAAGCTAATGTCATTTTCATACAATTTCATCTTTCCGCAGGCGTCAACGCTAACAGTGTGTGGCTCTTGTCTAGACCCCCTGTGCGGCCAAGTCGTTCGTCGACCTCTAACGTCAGCTGATATTATATTTGCACATTGCAAACATTTAAAAAGTAAACCGGCCAAGTGGGAGTTTGACTCGCGCACTGAGGGTTCCGTACAACCATAAAATTCAATTACGAAATTACCAGTTATAACTTGGTAATGAACAGAAACTTATCACCGACTTGCACTTGGCCATTATTTATTATTTCTTATTATACTTTAGAGTATGTACTATAATCATGTCAAGTTTGACGTTTGTACGTATTACCGTTTTTACATTAGAAATAATACAAATATACACAAAAAAACACGTTTCTTGTATGTATATTCCCCCTTTCGTTTTTGCTTTATGAGTTTTTTTGTATTTTTTAGTTAATCCGCCATAACATTACATTTTATTCTGTGAAAATATCAACTGACTGTCTATTACAGTTCGAAAGATACAGCCGTTAATATGTAGGACAGACGGACAGACGGACAGATGGACAGACGGACAGACGGACAGACGGACAGACGGACAGACGGACAGACGGACAGACGGACAGACGGACAGACGGACAGACGGACAGACGGACAGACGGACAGACGGACAGACGGACAGACGGACAGACGGACAGACGGACAGACGGACAGACGGACAGACGGACAGACGGACAGACGGACAGACGGACAGACGGACAGACGGACAGACGGACAGACGGACAGACGGACAGACGGACAGACGGACAGACGGACAGACGGACAGACGGACAGACGGACAGACGGACAGATGGACAGACGGACACACGGACAGACGGACACACGGACAGACGGACACACGGACAGACGGACAGACGGACAGACGGACAGACGGACAGACGGACAGACGGACAGATGGACAGACGGACAGACGGACAGACGGACAGACGGACAGACGGACAGACGGACAGACGGACAGACGGACAGACGGACAGACGGGTAGACGGACAGACGGACAGATGGACAGACGGACAGACGGATAGACGGATAGACGGACAGACGAACAGACATCGTCGGCTTAGTAATAGGGTCCCGTTATTACCCTTTGGGTACGGATCCCTAAAAAACAGCATGTTTAATGATAATATCGTATCAGCAATGACCAGAACTATAGTAATAATGACCAGCCTTCGTTTTCGGGAGCGTTTCCCTTACACCCTATAAAAGGGGTCTTGATTAGCTTTTTTTCTGAAATAACAAACCACCTATAGCATAAATTTTGCTAACCTTTAAATATTCGAAGAAGAAAAAAAGATTCATAAAACAAACATTGTTTTGTCTGCCAGAGTTTAAAATACAACAAAACATACCCCTTATTAATCAGCCTTATTAATAACCCTTATTAAAGTTTTTTCTTCGCGTTGTTCCGATGTTTCACAAAAGACGGGTCGAGGGAAAAACCTCTTAAATCTCCGCTGGGCCTTATTGAATGACCTCCAAAATATAGATTATGGCCACTGGAGGCCGAGGTAAGCCTCCGATCAATCACGACTGGTGGCGGACTGGCCGAAAGATACCTAATTTAGTTTACCCCGACCCTCCTTTGATATTGTTGGATTCTTATAATATAATCCGGTTTTGGATATTTTTTGTCAGATTGGATAAATTGGTGAGCTTTTGCTTATGTATTAGGTAAGCGTATTTATTACCAAGGTTTATTTTTATATTGGATATATTTGGTATTTAGATGGATGCTGTACTAACACAATAGGTGGACACAAGTATGATTATCTTACTACTAGATGGACCGACGACATCGTGAGAGTCGCGGGCATCCAGTAGATGCAGATGGCAGGCTCAGTCGTTCAGTGTGGAGGTCAAAGGGCAGGTGGCTGACGATGATGATGAATATAGATATGTGTTGTTCCTAACAAATAAAACAAGTAAATTATTAGGCCGTCAGATATATATTTTTGAGAAAAGTCTCTATCAGCATAAAATATGCACACATGACAGTCAGTGTGGTGGCTCTTACACACGTAAATAATATCAAAATTACCTTACCTTTCATTCGTTTTATCTATACAATAAATCCGTGTCATCAAATTGTGCCCAAAAACAAACAAGACATTGTAATTTCCTTTTAATATTTGAATACGTATTTAATTGTCTACGTGCTTATCGTGAATTAAAACTGTTTAAATAAAATACCTCTTCCCTCTATAACCACGTTCTTACCATGTTGCAATAGCCATGGTCACGAGCTGACTGAAGACTGAAGCAAAGGTTCGGCGAGAAGTGCTGGCGTTGATTTATCCTAGCTTCTTTTCTCTACGACACACGAAACACAACACTTACTAGAAAATCTACCCATAAAGTCGTATTAGGAGACTACGACTGTATGAGTAGATGTCCTAGAGTACCTACCTACAACGCCGTAAAGTACATTTGGTTATTGGACGATGGATCGTGAGATCCTGTAGATCTCACGATCCATCGTCCCGACTAATATTGCAATGTTTTCTGATGACATTTTTAAGCGCTGATAATTCTAAAGGATAAATCCCGATAGCAGTTAAAGACTACAAAGCAGCAATTTGTGAATCCTGTGGCACTATTTAATTCTTGTGAACTAGTTCAAAGTCATGAAAAAGAGACGATAATTGTGAGCATTGTTAAACATTAAGTAACATTTGTAAGTAAAGCTGTAATTATTTTAAACAGCTATTTGTGTTTGTCGTACGAGCCTCTTGGCACTCTTTATTTTTCGTGAACTAGTTTATCGCTAGTATTCGTCTCATTAATATTCACAACCCAAAACATTTATTTATTCAGTTCGCATAAAACATTCATTCACGGCCCACAAGGGACGATTTGATGCGTTCATTTCGTTGAAGCCCATCCAAATAGGCGCGGTGCGGTTGAACGCGCACTTTCACTGTAATCAGCTTGGTTACATCGTTGATTACTCCACTAGTTTGGGATGTTTTATTTTATTGCAAAACGTTTTGGTGGCACTCAATTATTGCTCTGAATGAGTGCTCGTTTGCGGAGACCAATCCTGTTAAAATGAGACTGTTTATAATTTTATTTAGTCATTTTGTGAAAAGGGACCGAAAAAGTTTTGACCGAAAGAGTGTCAATGAACTTTTGTATGGAACAGCTGTTTTTTGCACTTCAGGGTAGGTGCCGTAGTAAAGGTAATGATAAGTACAATAATATCCCTGATTATTTACACTGTATCACCAGTCACCCAGTATAATGATGTTATTTGAAAATATCCGGATTTATCCAAAACTATCCTGTTTTATCTGAAAATACCCAGATTTATTCGAAAATATTATGAAAATACAATCTACATACTTAAAAGTTATATTTCTCAATTACCTATAGAATAACTTGATGATTGGACCAAATGGATCTATCAAGAAGAAAAACTCTCAGTAGATATATTATATCATATATATCATATTAATTTAATACTTTGTAAGAGATTTGGATCTAATGAGAAAAGAAAATCCATGAATAGATCTATATCTGGGTGTTTAATATCTATTTACAAATATATGTATTCGTATGCATATCAGTCTCTCGCAGCCACATTACAAGCTTTGCTTAGTTTGGGGTCAGATGACCGTGTGTGCAAAACGGTCCCATTTTTTTGGTTTTTTATTATTATGGATCTATGCAGCGGATCTGTCGAGAATGATCGGCATATTGATAACAAAAACGTTATTGTTTACTTTTTTTCTTCTTTTTTTGTAACTATAACATGGGATTTTTCAAAAAGGCTGTTAAAAGAGTCTTTAAGGGTCGGCAACGTATCTGTGATGGCCCTGGTGTTGCAGGTTTCCATAAGCAACGGTGATCGCTTACCATCAGGTGGCCCGTCAACTTGTTTGCCACTTATGGCATTAAAAAAATATACTTGCTTTTTCTTTAGCTTAATGCACAAACATCGTATTTATCAACCTCATTTTTATTACGTAAACTGTTCACAATATAGTGTTTACTCAGATGCATTTGGATCGAAGTGGTTCGAAAAAACTACCACAAAACTAATATTTACGTCCGTTCATTCAAAACATCTTCATTCATCATTCATTCATAGTTCATACTGAATCGTGACAAACACCGTCTCCAGTTAACAAGTGTGTTCACATTGCAAACGCCACCTACCGGGAAAAACGATTTTGTATCCGTCTGTACTGACAGATAGAGGTGGCCGGTTCTTGCACCGATTTGTAACGCGACCAATAGTTTTTCATTGTGACAGATACTAGGGAGTCCCCCATACCCCATAAGACAAACTTAACCACCAACCTCGCTAAAAACAAAGCATTTTATATGAGTCTGATTAAATATTTGTGGGCTGTAAAAAAAACAAGTGGCGAACTACACGTCGTTAATATAAAGCTTTTGGTTTCGTTTTTTGTGGTTTGATCATAATCATCATCATTTCAGCCACAGGACGTAGGACATAGGATGTAAAATAAACACTACCCACATTATTATGCAACTTTTTTAACAACTGCGTTTAAAATAAATAAAAA
Organism: Agriopis aurantiaria; assembly: GCA_914767915.1. Classification (NCBI taxonomy): domain Eukaryota; kingdom Metazoa; phylum Arthropoda; class Insecta; order Lepidoptera; family Geometridae; genus Agriopis; species Agriopis aurantiaria. Next base: position 11,975,529 of record OU611995.1, on the reverse strand, counting down.
GGTAATATAATGCAGTCCCGTGTGGCAACTCTAGATCATAAAACATTTGTCACGTAGTAATCCGCCTCATGTCAGTCACGCGTATGATAGGGTAATGGGGGCGCCACTTTGAATGCCAAGTGGCCTGTTTATCATACTTAATATGAAATGTAAAGTGAAAATTATTTTTAAAATATGCACGGGTTTGCGACTTGGTTAATTATTTATGAACATTCCATCGTGGGTTTTATGTTGTAGAAGAAATAAATACACGAATCGTTTTCTTATAAAAATCTTTTTAGTTATCAAAATCGTAAGCTGGCAAAGTGCAGGTTCCTTACATTTCTGGGATAAAAAGGTAAGTAAAAAGCTTATAATTATGTTAAAACAGGGTATAAACTACTTACATTCTAAATTTGATTGAAATCTGTTCAGCTGTTGCAGAGTTTAGTATGTACAAACATATACCTAGTCTGGCACATAAACTTTTGCATTTATAATATTAGTGTGATTTACGTTAAAAAGTAGGCTGCCTATCAGAGTATTTATACTCGGTCTAAGTTTTTTTAGCTTAACATTTACAATAGTTTGTAAAAATTTAATGAAAACCGTAAATTTTAATAGGTTTTTTGCTAGGGTTTGGAACATAAGGTTGCAGCTCCTAGACGATAAACTACAGTGAGATATTCTTCGATCAAATAATTTTGCGCCAACCACCCAACCGGGGTCTACCTAAAACTCCGCCAAAACGCGGCTGTGCAGCAGTTTGCATTCAGTTACTCTTTACCTAACGATGCGTAAACATGACGTTCCATAAACAAATATACTATAACTAGTAAGTATTGAAAATTATACCACTATTTTTACAATGTATGTACGGCCTCTGCTTAATTTATCGAAGAAAACATTTTTAAAAAAACACCTTTTATCAATGATATTGCATAATTATTTCAGGGCTAAAAAGCTTGAACCAAGTATATACAAGTTAAATAATAAGGATCTACAGCTTAACATATCACGAAAACACGGTAGCAAATAACAATACAGCAAAATAATGGTAGCACTGCAGTTAGACCACAATTATAATCACAGTATTTGATATAAATATGTTGTAACTTCTTAATATTGTATGCTTCGAACTATGAAAATAGTAATCGAAACGAAAAAAAACACCTTGCTAGAAAAAAAAAACAATTATTTCGTTTTTTATTTATTTAATAATAGGCTTGCGTTTCGGCGCCAACTCACCTTATGTTAAACGATGGTGCGATCTACGATGGATCACGCTTGCATAGAAGAAACCGATTCACTCGTGATTTGAAGACACCCAGATTGCAACTGTCGGGGAACACCCATTCAGGCAGTGCACAGGCTAGCAGTTCGCAGAATTAAAGTGGAATAAAAGCGTTTCGTATTACAAGCAAACTGAAAATATATTACAAGGTTTTATTGCTAAACTTAATAATATACGCGCAGTACACACACACTCACAAATCTACGGCTGGTGGTTGGAAGCGAAAAGCAAAACATCGTGGTTTGGGAGTGGACAAAGGATGATGATAATAATGATGATGATTGCATGTTTTGTACAAATAAGTAGGTATGAAAACCACGAACATGAGCCACATAAAAAAGCGTGCATTTTATTTGGTTCCATAAATATACCTACGAGTGTAATAAAACCAAATGCTAGTTTGCGGCCAGAGAAAAAATCTCCAACTCTGCCTTAAAATATGACTATCCTCAACAGAAGGAGCATTAAAAGAACCATAAAAAGCACAAGTCGCTACAAAATGGACTTGCAAGCCACTTGTCCGGAGAATGAGAACACTAACACGTTTTTAGCAAAATTAAAACCACCATTTTACTTAAAATGGATACTCTTTTACCGCGAAACATTAATTACAATTTCTCGGAACTACGAAACTCTTATTGAGCGAAAACCAAGGGCGGTTCACAGTTTAAAATTGCATCGGAAACTCAAAAAACCGGTTGGCATAGGATGGAATACTACCGTCTACTATAGTCACCGCGTTACCAACTGAGTCGTAGGGCCATAAACGTCATACCATAAGACCTGTAAGTGCGAGCGAGATAGACAGACAATGACATGTGGGTGCGAGCGAGATAGACAATGATTTATGACCTGACGACTCAGATGATAATGCGTTTACTATAGTTGTAATTTTTAAAATTGTCTATTACATTTAAATAAACAGGCAAAGTGCGAGTTGGACTTTCGCATTGACGGTTCTTTACCACCACACAATACAAAAAGTAATGCAAAAAGACAACATCACGCCTATGCCAATATAATCATGCCAAGTTTGGCGCTTGTATGTTTTATCGTTTTTAACCTAGAGCAAATAAAAAAACGTTTGTTGTATGGGGACCTCACTTTAGTTTGACTTAATAATTATTTATTAGTTAATTCGCTGTACATATTCTGAAAAAAATTCAACTGGCTATCTATTATGGTTCGTCGTCTCTTTTAATTTGAGTTTACGAGAAGAGACATTCACTGTCTTACTACAAAAGATGAACGCTTTAGACATGTGTATAGCAGTTGTTTCACTGCGAAAAATATGTTAAACACGTGTCTAAAGCGTTCTTAAATCTTTTGTAGTAAGACGGCAATAGTTTCATTGCTGTCAAAGTAGTTTGTAATAATGAAAATCGTGTTATAAGCAACACAATTGCATTTAATATATTTGCATCAAAATTTCGATTGAAGTAGCGTGATAGTTTTGATACCACATCCAAATTTTCTTCACTCAAGTACGGTTTAGTGGTGTTGAGAAATTATTTTTAATTAAAGTTCGAATTTACAACCGGACTGCACTTCGCAGTGGTCAGTGTTTTCTTCAATATACTGCTCAAGCTAAAATAAAATTTAGTGTAAGTTTTACGTTTATTTAGTTATATTTGTCTTATTTTAAATGTTTATCGGGACTTATCACGTATTATTACGTATGTACCTTTTGTTGTCCTTGTTTATGTTTTATTTAAAACATGTGTGTTCAAATCGCGAAAGTTTAAAAATTACTATTTGTCTTATTGTACTGAATTTATTATGTTCGTAAATTTACTTCCCACTTTTGTATAATTTAGTGATATATTATTTTGTGTTGTATATAATTTTATATACAACTTATAATAATCAGTATTAACGAGTAAATTTAAAACACTTTCACAAATTTTTATCACGGTTGTTCACTAAAGTTATATGATTGTTTACGGGATATTTACCGTGGTAAGGTGGAATGAGCTTCCGATATTTCGGTGCAGTTACATGCACCATGTTCACGGAAAGACTGAAGAGACGCACATATTGCTCATTCTATAACCTTACCACGGTAAATATCCCGTAAATAATCATATAACTTGAGTAAATTTAAGTTTGAGACTTTGACTTCCTATTTATTGCATTTAACTAAAACCCTTAATTTCTGCAAAAATCAGTTGTTTTTTTTTTCGCTACTTTATTTTGTCTACTCATCTTTATTTATCTAAAATAAGGGAAAATTATTAAATTTATGAATTGAGAAACTTGATGGGATGGATTGTGGCGTGGGACATAAATCGTAGGAGGTTTGTTATTCGTAGACGCTTCGTAGCACGTATCGTAGACTCGTAGCACATCATGTCGCAAATTCGTAGCACATCATGTCTTAAACAAGTAGCACATAGAAAAATTTGTAACTATACTAGTTTTAAATATCGTGGACTACCTACTTAAATTGGACCAATAACATCAAAATAATTGTTGAAAACGTAGAAGCGACTGACAAGAGATCGGGGAGAGTAACATAAACAAACGGAGGCCTATATCCAGCAGTGTACCACTCAGGGCTAATGATGATGATGACCTACTTAAATATAAAACCCTGTTGATTTACATAGTAATTAATAACTTTAATATGATAAGCAAGCAATATTTAGTACATAATTACCTAGGATATTATACTCGTAGTCGCACTTTAACTTGCCTTCTTTTCCAATAATTATTTTAATAGGAAACCAGCTGTGGTTTTAAATAAACCAGTATAAGAGTTCCTTCAGTTTAATGGTTCTTGGCAGGTGCATTGTAGTCAGTTCTCGGATCTCGGCTTGAGGGTATTTGAAGTGGAGGTAGATTGGAGTGGATATTTTAACTATAGTGTTGAATTGGGTTCTTATTTAGATTAAACATTTGCTGCTATTTTGTTTATTGCTAAATATTTAGTATGACTTACAATGCTACTTTACTTTTTCTAAGTGGAAACAATTATTAGAAGTGGGTTAAAATCCACTTTTAACATTTGACTACATTGTTAGTTAGTTAGTCAGATAGCAACTTACAAGTGAAGCTAATAAATGAAAAACTAAAAAAAAATATGAATAACCTTCCCTTGTAACTTACTATCTGCCTGACTAGTAACAATGTAGTCGAACTTATTAGCTTCACTTGTAACTTACTTTCTTGACTAACAATGTTAATTACTAATACTTATTTGTCAAAAATAAACGTACTATATTACATATTAGAGTTACTAAATACAATAAAAATAAACCTAATATATATATGAAATTAGAACTAAATTGAACTGTCTACCCAAACTATAAATAAAAAAAACTGCATCGAGGTCGCTGTCTTCGGGTAAGGTGGTAAAGATTTAGTATTTACTAACAATGTAGTCAAATGTTAAATTTTCTAAGTGCGTTACAAGTGAAGCTTAATCTTTAACAAGTAATATTTTTTAGGGTTCCGTACCTCAAAAGGAAAAAACGGAACCCTTATAGGATCACTTCGTTGTCCGTCTGTCTTTCCGTCTGTCAAGACCCTTTTTCTCAAAAACACGTAAAGATATCTATTTGAAATTTATACTAAATACTTAGGTTTACGGTTTCTTTCGGCTGTAAAAAAATAAAAGTTGTAAGTCAACGCAATCAAAAGATATGAACGTATATCGTATAAAAATATTATTTTACAATTACAAACTTACATTTTGTAGTTGTTATGTATGGAAAAACCTTATTGTCAACTACAAAAATTTGTCTTCAACTTCAGTTATTTTTTTATTATTTTTTGGACTCGCGCTTTGAGTGTTTTGTCTAACGGAACCCTCAGAGTACGAGTCCTACTCGTACTTGTCCGGTTTTTTTAAGTGCAGTTTAAGCTTCCCTTGTAACAAATAGTAAGTTGTAAGTTAGTCTGATCTGAGTTGGCGACCGTTAGGAAATTGAGGATGGTAGCTAGTCAGTCGAGTTATAGAAAGTAACCTACCACTATGCTATATTTATTAAAGACAATTAAAAAAAAAATTGAAGTTTTTTTTTTTTTTGAGAATTAATAGAAATAAATACACACATAACAAATTGTTTTACTCCACAAACCGGTTCCAACTCAGAATATTGCTGGTTGCGAACTACTAGCGCTGGTCTTCCGTTGGAGCCGCCGGTGACATCACCCATGGCCAACACCGAACAGTACACGAGGAATTAAATAATAATATTATAGCAACAACAACACATAATACATAACAAACTAACATTTAAATAAACTTAGCAGTAATATATAATATAAAGAATATAATAGAATAAAAAAAACCGGACAAGTACGAGTAGGACTCGTGCTCTGAGGGTTCCGTTAGACGGAACCCTCAGAGCGCTAGACCAAAAAAATAACTAACTGAAGTTAAAATATTGAAAGACAAACTTAAGTTTGTAGTTTTTTTTTACTGGGCAAGTGCCTTTAATAACTAAACAAAATACAAGCTAAAACTAACACTACAAATACAGTTAGACTGCCCATAGACCGTTGAAGGTCTAAAGACAATCCAAATGCTCAAGCCCACTACCAGTTGGCAGCGTACCCAACATGCTAGCGGCATCACCACGTTGAATGGCAATGCGTTGGCGTCTGGCGTTGAGCCAGAAACACGCCAGCATTTTGGTCACGCGTCGCATTAACCAGGCGCTCTGAAAGATTTTTGAAAATGAGGTGAGCTCCCGGTCCCCAAGGGCCCAATGTCTCGACCCCAAACGCCTCAAATATGTAACCACTGCCGAGGTTAGCATATTTGCGACGCTTGTGCTGCTCTGCCGAATTAGCAGCCGCGCCAGCCCTACCCTGTGTCTCAGGAAGATGTGACGGCGCCAAAGTATCGACACAAGTTGCGTCCCATACAAGGGGCCGCCCCAACCTCCAGGGCACAAGTGTCATACCGTCAGGCCTCTTTCCATCGTCACGCGCAAGACCACTCGGTTTGAGCACAGCTGCGACATTGGCGGTGGAAAGTGCCCTGCGTATGATGTCGTTCAGGCTAGCGTGTCGGCCAATACAACCAGCGCTTCTCGAGCAAGAGAGACCATGGTGACCGAGCTGGTCAACAGCAGTACCACACTGACAGCGATGGGCCTCACAGCACCTTGCACCCAAGCGTAAGCTGACAGCTAGACGAAATGCGGTTGGATCTAAAAGGCTACCGGTGTTAAAAGAGGGCATGGCTTGCAACCAAAGTCCCGATTCCCAAACAGAGACAGCAAGAATACGAGCGCGATCTGCAATACTAGGACACGTATCTAGTAGCGATTTCCATGCTAGTTCGCAGATCGGCCGATCCCACAGTCTCTGGGAAGACAACTTTGAAGTTTGTAGTTGACAATAAGGTTCTTCCATACATCCCAACTACAAAATGTAAGTTTGTAATAGCAAAATAATTATTTTTAAATACCTTCAAATTTATAACTTTCGGATTTATTCCTATATATGTACTATGAGACCTTGCCTCTTGCCAAATTTCATGATTCTAGGTCAACGGGAAGTACCCTATAGGTTTTGATTCCCCTGTGAAATCGCAAAATATACGACATAAAGGAACCCTAAGAGCGCGAGACCAAAAAAAAAACTAACTGAAGTTAAAATATTGAAAGACAAACTTAAGTTTGTAGTTGACAATAAGGTTCTTCCATACATTCCAACTACAAAATGTAAGTTTGTAATAGCAAAATAATCATTTTTAAATGATATACCTTCATATTTATAACTTTCGGATTTATTCCTATATATGTGCTATGAGACCTTGCTTTTTGCCAAATTTCATGATTCTAGGTCAACGGGAAGTACCCTATAGGTTTTGGTTCCCCTGTGAAATCGCAAAATATGCGACATAAACGTTCATATCTTTTGATTGCGTTGACTTACAAGTTTTATTTTTTTACAGCCGAAAGAAACCGTAGACCCAAGTATTTAGTATAAATTTCAACTTGCTACCTTTACGCGTTCTTGAGAAAAAGGGTCTTGACAGACGGACAGACAGACAGACAGACAGACGGACAACGAAGTGATCCTATAAGGGTTCCGTTTTTTCCTTTTGAGGTACGGAACCCTAAAAACTATGCATAATTCTATGTTAACAATTGTAATTGTGAACAGTCACTATCCTTACGAACATACAATTAATAAATGCGTATTCACTAGCTTGGTAATAAATAACCAATACATAGTCATTGCTTATAGAACGTGTACTAATAAGATACTGCTGCCCATCTTCCGGTGTTTCTACTCGCAGTTTTAGGATACACCGGGTCCACCAGTCCGGGTACTTTGAAATTATTGACATTAATTTGGTAAAGACACCCACTTCTTTGCTGTACATTTTTCTACTTTGTTGGTTTGTTTGTGAGTTACGGTTCCATCCTCCAGTGGTTCTAGTCGAAGTTTTAAGACATACCGGGGTCCAAAAAGTAGTCCTAAAGCCCGGGTCTAGAAGTATAAGATGTGATAAAAAGATTCACATAGCACCTATAATATATCCTGATCACGGGTCCCGTCACCTGATAAATATCCGGGTCACATTAGACGAATCACCCTCCCCGTCACACTATCGACTGGGATTAAGGCCAACTGAGATTAATTACAGAGCTCCCACGTACAGACAGACGCGTCTATTGATGCCTGTTTCTATTACATGAATAGGTAGGCGTCTTTTGTTTCATATAAAAAGACTGACATAAGATTTGTTACAGACATTTTTGTCAAATAGTTTTACCGTGTAATTAATAAACACGTACCTGCAGCTTTAGAGAAATTGCTCCGTCTTTTGTCTTTATTTTTTTTTCTAAGATTTATTACTGATATTTTAGTCAAAAAAAAAAGACAATATAAGTAAAATAAATAGTATATGGAGTAACTTTTCTAAGGCCTGGTTTTGACTTGGGGGGCGTAATAATGCCTGAGTTTTGATGAACGTACTAGTATATTTATTTTCTCTTAAAACTTTTCACCCAAAAAAAGATGATATCATCATCTTGATATTATCATGATATTATCATATATCAGATGATAAAATTCGAAGGCCATGGATAGCGTGATATCGCGAACTGTGATTGTAACTGTTTGTAATGACTCACTTAAAAAATGGCTCAAAAAATGCTCTCCTATTTTCCGTGTAAGTATCAAGTTCACGACTTCCTTAGGTAGATTCTATTATGTATTTAACTAAGATATAACCAGTTTTGATGCTTTAGCTCCCACGTTATAATACCCTGAGTTTGTAGTAGCTTGTTCTTTTCTGGGATACTTGACCTAAGATTAATAAAAGTTCTTATTGTGTATGCTAGAGTTGTGTGTAAAATATGGTCTTGACTTCTAGAGTAACAAAATATAACCGTAATAATTAAAAGTAAGTACATTCTTTCATCATTATATATCCAAGTGTAAAATTATTTCTCCCAAACTAAAACTAAATGTCTGAACTAAAACGGCACTAATTCTACAAACATATTCAGATAGGCCACAGACATAACAGTACATGTAGTACCTCCCTCATTACTTACTCGTCGCAGTACCTAACTATACTCGTATCAACCAGTGGTTCTCAAAGTGAGACGCCCCCACATGCAAAATTGAGCAAAAATATTTTGCTTGGAGCATTAATAATATAGCATTAGGAGCATAAGCACATTTTTTTTTTTAATTTTACAGATAATGAACTTTTTAATCATTTACTAGCTGATGCCCGCCAATTCACACTCGCATTGGTAGGGTTCCGCCTTCTGTCTTGGAGTCAAAACTCAGTGACCAAAACTCGGCCTTTTCAAATGATTATACAAAGTTTAAATTTAATTGATTTAACGATACATGAACGCATTTAAAACAAACAAACAAGACAAATTTATTTTTATTTATAAAATTACATATTAACATCATTTTAAATAATAATTCATACAGTTAAGCGGTAGATTTTTACTGAAAAAGGTAATTTGTATCGTAACTTTAACCTTATTTTTTAGTAATTACTCATATACGCGTTTATTTTTGTCCTTTTTTAATTCCTGTTTATTACCTTTTTTATCCACTTGTGTACTAAAGGGGCATTAAAAACAAAATGTAGAAACTGTGACTCATAATGTCGCCCAGCAAACTACGCGAGAGGTGCCAGAATTCAGAAATAATTTCAGAGATTATACCGCGTTCCGTACACCTTTGTTCTCTAACTGTCACAGATAGTACTGAAATAGTGGATACAATTTAAATAAATGGTACTACAAATAAAAATAGGTAACACTTAATCAAAGCAACAAAATAGGATTATAGATAGAAACTCTTTATTGTGTACACCAGAAATAAAATTAGAAACAGAAAGAAAACACTTACAAGCTAGTGCCACAAGTGGCGGCCTTATCGCTAAAAGCGATCTCTTCCAGGCAACCATTGAATGGAAATAATTTAAGTACATAACAGGATCGACGGGGGATGCTAAGCAAAGTTGCTGTGCGCGTTGGCTTCGCTGTAAGCACAGCAGGCATTTAAACTTAAATAAAATAAAACACTTTTAATGATATCATTAAATAAATACTACCAAATTATATATAGTATAATGATAGGGGGGGGGCTATGAAGGATGTTTTTTAAAGTTTTATTTCACTATTGGTACTAATAAATGGTAGTGTTAATTATACCTATATTTTCCCTTTTAGCTCTTACACCCCCACCTTGGTCTACCGTTTGAACATCCTTGGTTATCATTGTGTGCCGCTCAATTTTTAAGTGTGCTTTTGTACTACGATTTGTTAGATAAAACCAACTAGACATGTTTTTGGACATTTTTGTAAGATATCTTGATACCTTCTTATATATTGTCAAATGTAAAACAATATTTTTACGCGAAAATACTGCCACAGCTCAAGCTACGTTTAAATCTCGATTTTTCTTGTACTCAATACACTAATGTAATTGTCCAATATTTCGCAACTCGTAGGCTGTAGCTGCTGTACGATAAATACGGGTCTCGTTTACAAGGCAAACAACTCATCAGCCAATCCAAACAAAGAACGCTTTCTGCTGGTATTTTTTTATGCGGCATCGCGAGACTGAATTTTGAGATAGAACGTTATGACACTAGGGATGTGAGTGTATTGTCAAAGATTTGAATTGAGCGTAAGAAAATATCGAATGAATATCGATATATAAATGCTGTACTTATAGTGGCGATTTATGTACCGCAGAAACGTTAGGATTGAACAAACAAAACTTCTCTGACAAGTTTTGCCACTGACGAGAAAAAAAAATTGATTATTTGGTGTAAGGATCTAGTAGTTTTGTTAAAGGTATGATTTGAGCGTGAAAAATTATGATTTTATCATTATATAAAATTTCAAATACTTAGGTATTACTACCAGTATCAATAAATAGTAAATTCAGTTTTTGGAATAAAAAAACAACAAATTAATGGTTGAAATACATAATTCTTATCATGTACACACACACAAATACAAATAGTAATCGTACGTTTAAGACTAAGGCGATGACAGAAGTTTGAGAGGATTTTTTACCTTAAAATAGTGAAGGTATTTTTTTTTTAATGAAAGCGATTAACGAAATCAAGGATTTAATATGTTATTTTTGCATAGCGTGTGAAGCGTTAAATTATTAATAAGTGCTGTTTCAAAAAATAATACATATTGACGAATGAAAACTGAAGAAAACTCAAACTTTTTGCATAGACAACGAAGATATAACATGGAAAACCTCTACGCAACACCGAAAATTGAGACAACTGAAGTACCATTATTAATTTCAAAAGTGTGCATGCCTACTTAAAATGTTTGTACTGATTATTAATAAAAACATCGATATGTCGATAATTTCACTGTACGCTACAGTAGCTACATCCTTATTTTACTCCAAACTCTCAAAGCCAGAGTTACGAGTGAGCTGCTGATTTGAAAGCCTCTGAGTCATTTTTCCAGTTTTACGAGTTTTTTAGAGTTTCTATATACCCTTTCAGTGAGAGATTTCTGTTTGTCTTGTTTAACGCAAATACAAATTGCATAATTTGTGTTAACGTACTCTAAACATGTTACACTTTATATTGATTGATATTTTATCTTTAATGTGATTATTTTATGTTAATTACTACCTATATTTATTTACCGGAATGGAATACGTTGTCTTGTTGCCTGAAAAATTAAATATAGGCAGATATTTTCAAGGTCAGAGGAATTAAGATCACATCGGTAAGGTACCTACGTAACTAAGTGGAGCGTGCTTCGCCCTCAGGCAGCTGATCAGAGTGACCAGGTTTTTGCCTAGAGGTACGGTCATACTATTTTGCCACAGTACACTCCTTGCTAGAGTACGAAATTTGATAAATACGAGCAGAAATTTGGGCTAGGGATTTCTTATGCCAGAAGAGAGCCGTTCGCGCGATAGCTCGAATCTTACAGGACCAGTCGGCTAAGCCGTTTTTCATTTTACTTAAAATTCTTACTCTGCTATCGATAGTGATTATGCAAGCATTTCTCTATATATGCGTTTAAATCTGAAGTTGTATACAGCGTTCGGTGAAACGCTACGTGAATTCCAGCAGCGCACTACTCGCCACAAGCACAGGCTCCTACCCGTGAAACGGTCACTTGCCAAGTCCACGAAGTTGATTCCTGTCATGGGCACAATGATCTACAACAGGCTTTCCGAGGATGTAGTTGAGGCGTCCAACTAGTTTATATTCAAAGCAAAGCACGCTGGCTTGTCAATCAAGCGTTCTACGACATTGATAAAGAATTTATGTTTCTAAACGTAACATCTTAAATGTATTTAATTATGATTATTTTCTATTTAATCTTAAATCACCACAAGATGAACAAACGATCTAAAAGAGACCGCAGGGAAACGCTGGATGCAGGCAGCTTCCAACCGGCCCTTTTTCCGGAGAGCTAAGGCTTTTTTGCGTGAAGGCTTTGTTTTGGTTTCTTCTAGGCAAACGTGCTCCAACGTAGACCGCATCATCGCTTAAACGTGATGGTGGTCAAACGCAAACCAATTATTTATTTAAAAAAAAGGTATGTGTCCATCAGTGGACGTCCTATGGCTGAAATGATGATGATGACATCTGACATAATTTACTGTTTGTATGAATAAATGAGTAGAGTATTACATAATTGGTACAAAACATTACAAAACTTACCATTATATCAAGAGATTTAGAATAAAAGTTATTTATTTTGATGTACTAAGGCCGCTCTTTTGAGGATGCTAACTGATTACATGTATACATAGCTGGAAAAAATATGAAGATATACATTTCTACGTTACATGAGCTACAACGTCGTATACTTTGATCACCCCTATTAAGTACACAAAGTAAGTTCACTATCGATAAAGCCCATCCTTACAAACTTCAATAACTTACGAGGGCTGATGTGACCCCATTTCACGGTTAATTGCCCCGATGACTGACATTTTTGTGAGGAAAATGCTTATCTGATGATGTAGGACCGTAGGTTTTCAGAAGCTTATTCAAAGTAACAATTGTAATAAAAGTTTAAAACGAAAGTATAAGATGTTAGTTTTTATATATTATCTCAATTCTTCATAATTTTGTTGCCATTGTGTAGTAATTGAACTAGCTGGTTTCAAAAGTAAGCAGTCATCAGTAAGCAAAATACGATATACTTTGGATAGGTAACCGCGTTGGGATTCACAACTGAATAGCCGTGGGCTACATGTATAGACTTATATTGAGAAGATAGGGCGAACTCAATGAACTTTTCTAATCTTACCAGCTAAGAGGTGCTAACAAGTACAATGCGCATCAGTCTGAGGTCAGTCGCTTACCGACTTTGTTGGTGCACGGTTGTTACGCATCGCGCCATTCATTAACTGTGTAACTGATTGACTGACTCGTCACAAGATCTCATAAGCTACTTGACTTACGAAGTTGAAATTTGGCAACAACATTCCTTATGGGGTGTAGAAGCCCACTAAGAAAATTTTATGAGATGGTCATGGTTACCTTGATTCCTTATGGGGTGTAGAAGCCCACTAAGAAAATTTTGTGAGATGGTCATGGTTATCTTGATTCCTTATGGGGTGTAGAAGCCCACTAAGAAAATTTTGTGAGATGGTCATGGTTATCTTGATTCCTTATGGGGTGTAGAATCCCACTAAGAAAATTTTGTGAGATGGTCATGGTTATCGTTTATATGAAAGTCTACGCGTACGAAATTGCAAGCAATAAGCTAGCTAGCGTTATAATAAATATAAAAACCCGTATTTAATTACGCTATGATATTATGACGTAGTTAGTTAATATTTCGACAAACGGCAAAAAATAACAAGCTTTAAACATACTAGGACGCAATGTTCGGACCATCACTTGATATTTAGCTCTATGGTGACACGTAAAGTTGTAGGTAAGTCTCTGGTATTATTTTCGGAACACTTTCGTTTTATTTTACTGTTTAAAACAAAAACGAGTTGGAAAAGAGAAGTCATCTTTTACGTATCGTTTTGTCATAACTAATGCACTTGTCTAAAAAAAAAAAAACAAGTCTTACCAAGTCGGAATTTATTTAATTAAAGCACAAATGTTTTTGTTTTTTTTGGGTTTTTTTACACGGTCATCTGACCCCAACCTGATGAAAGCTTGTGATATGGCTGCCAGAGACTGATATACATACATACATAGTTTTTTTTTTAATACATACTTAAATAGATAATTAACAACCAGATATAGAACAAACATAAATGTTCATCACACAAATGTTTGTCCTACGTGGAAATCGAACCCACGCCCTCAGGCTCAGAAGGTAGGTTCACTACCAACTGGACCAACGGGGGGCTATCTACTATTAAACGAAGCAAACAAAAAAATGCCTAATTAATACACTTAAACCAAAAATCAAATTGAAGAAGCTGCCGTGTGGTAAAGTACCAAGAACGCTAGCTGCATTCCCGTGTTACTTTAAATATTACTTTATACATGAAATATTTTACTTACCTAAAAACTAGCTCGCTTTCGCATATCTTTTAACAAACAGTTTACTGGCACCGAGTTCTAATTAACGTTCACTACCTGAATTAAATTCTCGCTGCCATCCGAGAAAATCTTGAAGACTCTGTCGCACTAAAATACACTATACCAAAACGCGCGATACGACTAATTTAACTTTGTACGAAGTTTACAATAACTAATAAATTTTCAATTTAAAAATCGACTGTTTAATTTGTTTTTGGTGTTTCCGAGAAGCTACACCATGGGGTTCTTCAAAAGGCGAGTTAATCGAGTCCTAAAGGGTCGGCAACATATTTGTGAAGCCTCTGGTGTTACAAGTATCCATAGGCGACATGACTGCTTACCATCAGGCAGTCCGTCTTCTTGTTTGTCACCTATAGACATTAAAAAATCGACTTCAAAATTATTGAGCACATCACTCATCACATCATCAGCCAGTCAACGAAGGCTTCCCTTTAGAGAGGGGCGTTGCCATAATTCCCACGCTTGGCAGATGGTTTGGGGATCACAGTACGTTCACCGTGTACCCGTGACGCTGCTGCCCATCATCCGGTGGTTCTTTTTTATTTTATTAGTAAGCCTTTGAACAAAATCCACGATGAATCACATAAAACTTATTCAATTGCGTCCTCAAATTATATGTTTTTTGCCGATAACTCTATAATACGGCCAAGAACGCCGCGGGCGGAAGCTAGTATATTATAATATATATAAAACTATTTGTGAGTCGTAAGTTTAGTTGAACCTACCTAACCCATAACCTGCCAGTTTCCTTGTTTCCTGAGAGGTATAATCTGGGCCTCTTCAAAGCCAGAGTGAATAGGTATCTTCTAAGTCTGCGTGCTTCATCTTCGACCACATCGTCGCTTACCAATAGGCAAGTTGGTGGCCAAAGGAATAAATACACAGGATACAAAAAAAAAATTGGCAGGCTGTAGGCTTCGAGCAAAACAAAATTTAGTCGAAGGCTGTAGGTTACTTTTATTAATTCAAAAGTTTCACTACTTTACCAACTAAACTTACTACATACCTTCGAAATTTTTAAAATTAATTATTGCAATGAAGATTGCAATCGACTATAGACCAACAAGTCGCGTCGCGGCGTCTTTTCACGCGTCCTAGTACAGTTTTACCTCTAAGGGACGTATGTACGGCTATTAATTAGAAGCATCAGGGTGGAATCTCATACGATTAGTAGTGTAATGGAGCAAAAGACGGCTGACGTTGATGTATGTATACGTCTTATGCCAGACAAAGAATGTTGTGAGATATCGTCCGTTGTGTCTAAGAAAACGCGGTTTGTTTTGAAATAAGGGTTTTGTGTGTTTGTTTACTGAAATGTTATGAATTAATAATAAAGAAAACCGAGTAACACACAAAAATTCAAACTGAATCAATTCAATTCAGTCTAATTGAGGACCTCTTTTTTGAAGGTAAGGTTGTGGAATGAGCTCCCGATATTTTGGCGCAGTTACTTGCACCATGTTCACGGGAAGACACGGGGGTTGTCTTCCCGTGAATATGGTGCCTTACCACAACCTTACCACGGTAAATATCCCGTAAATAATCATATAACTTTAGTGAACGACCGTGATAGTTTAAAACAGTCTCTTTTTTGAAGTCGTTAAAATGAGTTCAGTCGCAAATAAGTATTCTTAAGAATAAGCCTTTTTAAGTATAAGTCCCTTTAAGAATAAGCCGTTTTAAGAATAAGATTTGTTAAAAACAAGTCCTTGTACGAATAGGGCATTTCCCGAATAAGGCATATTGCGAACAGGTCCTTATAAGACTTTAGGCCATTTTGTGAATAGGTCCAATGTCGACTAAATCATGTGAATTAACAAGAGAAGTAAATAGAACGGAAATGAGAAGGAATATCTGTTACCATTATAACCTTGATTGAACATTATTATTTAGTTCAACGCGTCGAACTCCGCACAGTTGCTAACTGATTTCGAATGACTGACGTTTCGTTTATATGGGTGCAACTGGCTACAACACTTACAAAAATGACATGACAGCCGTTCTAATTTTTTTTTTCTTTGCTGTGGTATTAACTCTAATATAATATGGTAAACATCTTATTAATAATTAAGAGGCAACCCCTAACAACTTTTATCCCTAGACCTTTTACAAAACATAACACATTCACAAGTCTTTATGACTTTTTATACGTTTTTTTTTTTTGTGGTATACAGGCTAAAGATAATTGTTTTGTATTTTGTAAGGGCAAGAGTCTTTGAAAATGAGGTAGAAAAGCTGCATGAAAGAGATTATTGGCTAATTAATAATAACCCTGTACAATACGGGTACCTACTCTCATAGTTTTCCTAAAAGTAAATATCTGTCCCGTTTTCTAACACTAAACTCGGTTCAAGAACTTGTTTGCCCTGGGGCCTTACGGACAACAGCTATTACAGGCACCTAATCCACTCAGTTGACAAATCACGCGACCGCAAACCGTATCTGGGCGCGATAAGGTTTGCGGTCGCGTGATTTTCCAACTGACCGGATTAGGTGCCTGTAATAGCTGTTGTCCGTAAGGCCCCTGACAGCTGAAATAATTACCTATCATTGTAAAAACTGAATAAAAACCTCTTTTGTTAATATTTCACTGAACTATAATTAAAAACCACTAAGAGTGAGTGAAAAAGCCAACAGGTTTTTAGTATAGTAATAGATCGTTGGTTGCAATGTAAACTACATTATTTTAATTTAGTGTTATGTAGAATGTTGGAAAACGCCATCTTTCCATTCTCTTTTGAACCGTTCTGCGGTGATTAATGTGGAAAGTTGAAAAATGCCATCTATCCATTCTATTTAGAACCTGCCCTCGCTCGCTGATACCACACTAACACGGTTAAAATAAAAGCTTTATACAAGGTTACCCTTAGCAGCTTTTACTATCGTTTTGGTTCCAGTACCTATCTTTAATCTTAGTTTGATAAAATTGCAAAAGATGACACTCTTTTCTCTTTTGCGGCTATGTCGGTATCTTTCGTTCGTCTACAGATTTCCTCATTTCTGATCCGATCTCGCAGAGAAACTCCAAGCATAGCCCTCTTCATAGCTCGTTACGACTTTGAGCTTGCTTATGAGGCCCATAGTGAGAGACCACGTTTCAGTGCCGTAATATAATAACAAAATACAACTTACTTATTCCCTGAATGACATAAAATCTCGAAAACTACTTGACCTACGAAGCTGGGATTTGGCAGATTGATTCCTTGTGGGGTAAAGTCATCTGCTACGAATTTATTTTTGACAGGTATGAATTAAGTGGGACCTAAAATGGTAGAAAGTTTATACGAAAGCCTACTCGTACTAACAACTTTGTATTTTTTTAAATACTTTTAATCCATCAGTCATATAGATCGATTGATTGATTGATTAACTCTTTATTGTTCACACCATTAAATTTGATACAGAGGACAAAAAACTCCTAAAAACTAGTGTAATAACTGGCGGTTTTCTCGCTAAAAGCGATCTCTTCCAGGCAACCTTAGGATGGAAAGGATTTATAGAAAACGTAGATCGTAGATTATTTAAATCTACCTATGCTATTTTAGCTGCAGGTCGTTAGTGCGGACAAGTTAATTAGGTAATTTTATTAAAAAATTACACAGAATCTTTCTCGATTCATTCATAAATGCTCACCTTCATCCTTTCTACGTCGGCCTTCTGCGGAGACGATGTCATATTGATACACATCTAAGCACATGCGCAGTAGCTACTAGCTTACATTCACGCATGCGCCTTGTTTAATGCTCACTGTTGTGTACATTATCATTTTACATGAAACAGAATCTATCAACCTTTAATAATAACTCATAATTAATCGCCAATGCGCTCATAAAAGCATTTAAAATTCTTTAGTAGTTGTTTTAGTTTGAGTAGTGACTTTGTTTAGTAGAATTAGCCCGGTTTAGTTGCATTTGTTGTATTCGAGACTCATTCAACTGCTAAGTGGACAATTCAACAATCCTGTATGAATTAGTGTGGTGATTCGTAGGACAATTCATTGAAGTGTAAAGGAGGTTCATCAACAGGTAGGTTTGCTTATAGTTATTGGTCGTATAAATGTCATTGTATAAAGCGTACAACAAAATGTGTAGGTGTTACGCCAGACTTAGTGGGCGTAGCATCATCGTAGACAATATCAGTAAATAAATTCTGGTCACGAACGAATTTCAAACAGCACGTGTAGACAGGGCCTAATGGTTTTGTGATCTTCTGTTGGAAGGAAGAGGGTATATTGTTTTAAATTGGACACTTGCCGAAAATAATTTGTTTGAGCTTGTGTGACAATGTTTTACCGTCAGATCATTCATACAAGGGAGATGTGGTAGGGTAACGTGACGGGTGCGAACGCATCCAGTCTAAATGAGTCTGGATGCTTATAGCCAAACTCACTCTTTAGACAACCTTGCTGCATTTTTTGCTACTGGACTATTAGTTAGTTTATTAGTATTGCTGCAATTTTTGTTAGTGTGTGTGAAAAATGAGTAGGTGAGCCATACTTACCAAGTTTGCGGTTTAGCGGTAAGTATAGTAAAAAATATAAGAAAAATTTGAACACAAACGATAATAATTTTAGGTAAGTACTTACTAAAGCATAATATCTAATCATACCATCAAAACAAACAATTTTTTTATCTACGATTTCTCGAGGTTCGCGGAAAAAAAACCATTATTTTTCGCTAATTTCGAAAAGTCCTAGAACAAAAGTTGTTTGTTTTGATGTACTGAGGCCGATTTGCTAGGATGCTATTACCAGTAACCTTGTATAAGATAAACGGTTTAAGGTGCTACGTTTCACATGTGGCGGAAAATACAAATTTTAAATAGTTTTCTTGTCTTTGTAGCTAGGCCGGGGTAATTATTGTAAATGACGCTGTGTTGGAGCAAATTTTTGGTTGTTTTTGGTATTATTATGTAAAGTTATTTATCAGTAACGCACCATATTACTTACATTTGTCAATAAACTGTTTTAAATCGCAAAAATTTGTATATCAACAAATGTAAGTATTAATGTGCATTAGAGATGATTTTGTTAACAATAATAATAAATTTTGCGCAACAATATTTAATTACCCTCTGTTCTTTTTCACACTTTCTGCGAACGTATTTATTTCAGAGCTACAAAATCATTGATTTACTCTGTAACTGGGCCAATTAAACGTTTAGAAAGGTTCCGTACTCAGTGGTGATTGCATGTTTATTGCTCATCAGCGTGAACTCAGTCGCACGCCGATTTAGTTGAGTGGTCTTTGAACTTGAGAGCGATTGCTGTGTTTTTTTTTTTAAGGGCAAGTGCCTTTATTAACTTAACAAAATACAAGCTAAAACTAACACTACGAATACAATTAGACTGCCCATAGACCGTTGAAGGTCAAAAGACAATCCAAATGCTCATGCCAATATTGTTATATTTTCAAAATGACCGCTGCTCAAATAGTGCAGTAAATAGGTCTGTGCCAGTGATGTTTAGGTACAGAACGCAAAAATGACAAAACTAAGACCAAGTTTTTTTTCAAGGGCGCAGTTATAGACGCTCACAGTGCCTCATGCTTGACAGCAGCAATTACATTGCTTTAGTTTTTTATAGTATATATAAATTTTTTTACTTGAAAAAAAAAAGCCAAAGTAGCAATCAAGCAGACGGGCCGCCTGATAGTAAGCAGTCATCGTCGCCTAGGGATACTTGTAACACCAGAGGCATCACAAATATCTTGCCGACCCTACTCTATTAACTCGCCCTTTGAAGAACTCCATGTTCTGTAGCTTCACGGAAACACCGTGGAAGGTAGCTCATTCCACGTTTTGCAGGTGTGAGGCAAAAAAGATCGTGTGACTCGCATAGTGTGTGATTTCCACAGATATTATTGGCAACAAATATATTGGTATTAGATATATTGGTTATTATCTACAATTTTACTTTCAAAAAGTTAAAAGTGATCAGAATTTACTGTTTTCGTTCATATTTTTACATTCTCATGGAAAATGTCAGACGCAGTTTTCCAGCGGCCGTACTTTAGTCAGCCCTAACCGTATATTTGAAAATCAATAACCAATAAGTACGGGTGCGTTCTCACAGGTCAGCGCGTCTGCCCTACATTCGGGCAGGACTTGCAGACTGCATGCAACGTTGTTAATTAAAACTATTGACATGAGGGTGACCATGTTCGATCGGTTCCATGTTTTTTTTAATTTTATACGTAAATAATTATTGATTTTCAAATAAAAAGTATATAAGACTTTTGCACACGACTGTAATTACTACTGGTAGTTGGAGCACAAAGACGCGTTAGTGCCCCGTGCTTCACCCAGGTGGAGAACTTAGGTGGAGCACGGGTCCGACTCCAATTCATCCAGTATTGGATGCGTTTTCATAAGTCAATGTTATCCTTTCTATATTCAAACAGTAGATGCAACCTAGTTTGATTGTAACGTTGTTATTTAAACTTCGTGACATGAAAGGGAGGAATAAAATGGATTCATCGAATATAGCTAGACTATTGAATGTGCATCCGATAATAGCTGAATAGAGTTGATGTAATAACTTTGGATTTCATAGGTTTTTGCGATTATTACATATCGAAATTAAACACTTTTTAATCGACTTCAAAAAAACGTGGGCCCTTAATTTCTTATTCTGTCTTTTTTTTTATACTTGTAACTTCAGAACTCCTTTATTTATAAATCGATTTAAAAAACTATTATTTTATTTGAAAACATATACTTACTTTCAGATTGATCTCATAGAAATTTCATCAAAATTGATTTAGTAGCATGGTTTTTAAAGAAAACAAATTTCATCTAAGTAAACGAAATTGCGTATATTCACAAATTTTTCAATGAAATTTACAAGTAAAATAAAAACTATCAATTTAAAAACATAAATTTATACCTAAAACTAAAACTAATCTATAAGCTATAGTTTTAAAACTAAAACGAATCCAAAACTCTAGTTTTAGTCTCACAGTGTCAAGAGGTCTTGCAGTTCCGTGCCGGGCTTAAGAATTTATCAATTTGACGACTGTAAGAAAAGTAAAATACACTTGATAAAATTCGTTAAAACAGCATTATAGTATACATTATAGACTAGCCCACATAAAAAAGCCATTACATTAAGTACATGTGGCGCAGTCTTATAAGATCAGCAGTGTAAGTACTGTTGCAAGTACTACAGCAGTGCAAGTAAGTAATATTGAGTATTAAGTATTGATCGCCAAATTCGATAAAATACCATAGAATCTATCATAGCGAGTATGGATCAAAAGGAATTTTATCGAATTTGACGATCTCAACTGTCAAATTTGAGGGTCGATAAAGAACGGTACTTGCACTGCTGTGATGTTAAAAGAGTCTGCTCCCTGGTCGGAGCTATCTATTTCTCACATTCATCATTACACATCAAACCTTTCCTCTTCATTCATTCAACTAAAAACGTATTATATATTTTAAAAAACTTGCTAAAACTACCTACTAACTCGCTGCTGCTAGTTCTACCGATGATTCATAATTCAGTACTCTTTTTAGGAATAGCGCTGAATTCTGAACCAAAATAATGAAATATTTCATTATGCGGAGTGAAGTACCAATAACACTTGAAAGTACGCCCAAAAATATTGCAACTAAGTGTTTTCCGCTCTTCAAGCTTCAGGGTGAAGCGTCAGCCCCATTTCCGTATTTTCCGTTCTCCGTCCCGTCAGTCTTCGACGGTACTCAGACTGGATAGGTCGTGCGCCAAGGTTTTTGAAAATTTGGTTTATTGAAGTTTAAAGTTTCCAAGTTACTTCAAGATGGACATCACTATAACGAGGCATTACAGTTTGGATGAAGTAAGTTTGGACATCACTATAACGAGGCATTACAGTTTGGATGAAGTAAGTTTGGACATCACTATAACGAGGCATTACAGTTTGGATGAAGTAAGCTGTAAAAAGATTAATTTAATTTAATTACATTATTAACAAAACGAGATTTTCAATAATGAATTCTTTTCAGACCTAAAACTTATACGTTTACAATTTAATACACAATAGTAATCAATATAATTTTTAGAATTTAGTGTTTTCAAAATAGTTCGATAACTTCTGAGTAATATATTCTAATATTTACAATGAAATTCTGTTCCATGTTTGGATCGGACTTATAAACCAAAATAAAGTTAATTTGAAGAAAAAAAAAACAACTTGAAGACTATTATAAGACTATTTTTGTTTCAAAAAGCACTAAATCAATTTCGATAAAATGTATATGGGACCACTTCTGAAGTATGACCTACTAAACAAAAAAGAATCGTCAAAATCAATGCATAATTGGTGGAGTAATCGTGTAACATACAAAAAAACATACAGTCGAATTGAGTACCTCCTCCTTTCGTCGGTTAATAACGTAAAATATACTAGAAATTTTATGTGAACTTTCTAACTCGCCTTTTTTTCCAACTTCAATAGCATTAGAACATAAAGCGTAAGATCAAAGTAAACGTTGGTTTGGTTTTCACGTCTCACGTACAAATATTTGACTGCTTTCGAAAGGAAAAGCTCAGCGAACCATTTTGAATTCACGATTGACTGTCCTGTAAGATTAATTAATTCAATTAGTTTGAGTTCCAGAGGACAGTAGAAGGTCTAACCGAGAGGTACCGTTAACTTAATCAAGTTAAAACAATGGTGGTCTCTTTGTATTACGTACATAATTATTGTTGTATAAATTAAACTCAAACAATTTAGACTCGTCAGAAATTAAAATAATGTAAAATACACGCGATAAAATACGATAAAAGTTTTTAATTTCATTGCGTAATAATCGTCAAAACATGATACATTTTTTACCTTAAAAGACCTCAACTTACAATCTCATTAGTAGGTAGGTATAAGTAGTTTGTAGTCTCTCGTATTCATTATAATGGAAAAAGCTCAAATTTCTCCGCCACCATTAAGCATGTGATGGAAGTGTAATGGATCGTAAAAAACATTTTTTCTATATCACTTCGGCTTCAGCAATAAACCAGCAGTAATATCCGTAAACCATTTCATTTGAAGGCGAAATAAAGTGACGAAGTGAAATACATTTAAATTCATTTTCAGAAACGTGATCCTGTTGATGTGTACTGTCTTTAACGAAATTTCTCAGTTTTCGTATATTATAATTAAAATTAATCTAATAAAGCTTTTTAATGGAAAATATTTAAAATTAGTTAACAATGATAATGTTAGCGTTCAGGAAATTGCATGATATCTTCTCGTCCAAGATACCACAGTGCCTAAAGACAAGGGTCTTTGACCAGTGTGTGTTTCCAGTGATGACACAATATGGTACTGAGACGTTCTTAACTGTTGGCATTTTGGAAAAACTCAGTCACTGAGAGAGCTATGCTCGGAGTTTCTTTGCGCGATAGAATTTTAATAGCTTTGTCACCGACATAGCTATCAGCTAACCGGAAACTGATGGGGGAAGAAAGGTTCTTGATTGGAGACCACGAATCGGAAGATGCAGCGTACGTAGGCCTCCCACTAGATGGACCGACGACATTGTGAGAGTTGCGGGCATCTAATGGATGCAGAAGGCAGGCTGTCGTTCAGTGTGGAGGTTAAAGGGGGATGCCTATGTTCAGCAGTTGACATCTTCTGGCTGATGATGATGACAACGCTAATGATAATATTGCAGTTTGTAGTGATGATTGCTCAGTGGTTGATGATTTCGATTTCCATACCGGTGGAATAGGTTCAAATACCAACAATGAGCTTGAGCAGCCGGTGAAAGAAACCATCGTGAGGGAACTTGGAAGCACTTATACCTACTTAGTTATATGTAACAATAAATAAATTTTGTATTTGTATTATGTACTCAACTAGCTAGCTACTAGCCTCAGGTGGAAAATCTGTTGGCAAGTACTTAACTGGTGGCAGCTACTACTAAGTGTTTCCTATCTGTTTGTAATTTTTATTTCTGGTGTACACGATAAAGTGTTTCTATCTGTCTATCTATCTATCTTAACGGTGTATTCCGGTAGCCTCACTTGAGAGCAAGTTTCCATCCAAGGTAGCTGTTATAACATCTTTGACCTAACCATCACTTAACATCGCAGTTAACGCCGGGTTTCAACATTAACTGTTTCAAAAAGGGTAAAGCTTGTTTGTAAAACTTTATTATTATTTTTATTATATATTTTTAAACAACATAGAACTGTTATGTACGTATTGAAGCTACATGAGAAAAATTGCCACTTATTTCTGGTCTCATGTACGTAACGGGCGTTCTCTCGTGTTGCTCTCGTAAACGTAACCCGAGCGTGATTTACGATTTTACACACACGTTATGTTCATACATATATTTTGAGAGTATTAGGTATCGTATAAGCATAGTAGCACGTAGACGTTTCAAAATTTTCCATCACGCGAATCGTACTTGACCTATTTTCTCTGAGAACACTATTAAAATCACAATATACATTGCTTATGCCTCTGCTGACAAAGTTGCCGCACACTTAAAGGGGTAAATAAACTTTAGAAAACCTTTTTAAGAATAAGCCAAAAAAAGCTTAATTTGCTTAAAACTTTAGTAGCAAAACGTTAGAAAAAAGGGACGCCAGTAAAACTTTCACATTATTTTCAAAGCAAATGTTGAGGATCTATAAAAATATTAATTTTCGTATCTTATTTAGATTTTTTTTTTTCATTTCACAAAATGCTGGCGTGGTTCTAGCTCAACGCATAAGCATTGCCATTCAGTATGCTAATGCTGCCAGGATGCTGCCAACGGCTTGAGCATTTTGATTGTCTTTAGACCTCCAACGATCTATGGGCAGTTAGGTCAGCCAAACACGGCCTTCTGTTTTTGTAATTATTTAAAGTAATCTTGTATTTTGTTTATTTAAAAAAAATAAACATTTACTGTAAACATAAGAACAGTTCTTGTTGCATAAAAGATTTAGAAATATCCCGAAATGTGGTAAAAAAGACCCTTAAGCTTAACAGTAGGTAACAGAACTAATCTCTCTTCAGGCAGCTTAAAACAATATCCCATTGTGATAAAAACGACATCTACTTTTCCTATTCTAACAAGCACTTTGCCTAACTTCTTACTGATTCGAATACAGTCTTTGATCTCTCCAAAATTGGGGATCTTCTGAGTACTTACTTATTCGTTAATTACCGATATCTGAGAGGTACTTTTCTCATTACTGCTTGATCTTAATCTTGGTGCGCCTTTTGTGCAAAAAATACTTTTAGAGTTACAGAGGCGGGATATTTTTAGAAGTCCCTTTTTGTGAAACGAAAATAAGTTCAATTATGATTTGATAATTGGAATAAAATTGTCGTTTAATACTGCAAACCTTGGCAGTTATTTGGATTGACGGCAATGACAGATACGAAGATGGCAGTCCACGAAGCAAACAGAATTGTGTTGTGACATTATAGTCGCAGAAGCCATTTATCCAAAAATCAAATAAATAATGACGATAACTAATATAGGTAGGAATTAATAAAACGAAAAAACATATTTTCTGTGGTAATTTACATGTTTGTTTTAAAAGTTTAAAATGCTGGCTTTTATTTTAAAATAGTTGTTACGGTACTTAGTAAAGACAAGTAGTCAATTAAATCAGGAAAGTATTTGTAGTGACAGTTTGGTTAGTGATTGTGCCATATTTAGCTGTGGATACTCAATCAACCCAAATCCTTAACATACCATTCAAGATAACATTGCTTAAAATAACTTATATCGGACGGATCGAATGACTGTAGTAGACGACACTTTACGTTCACTTACTCTATGTGAACTACATATTTACTATTTAAAAAACTGTTTTTTTATTGTCTTCTATCTGTGATCGAATGCATCATCATCATCATCATCATAATTTCAGCCTATCGTGTTCCCACTGCTGGAACACAGTCCTCCTCTCAGAGAGAGAGGCCCTAATTCACCATGCTGGCCAAGTGCATGATGGTGAATGTCACTGGCTTTGAACTGTTTGAGATTCTCTATTCTTTTGATTGAATGCTTAATTATATTATCAGAAATACGGACCAAATTACGAAACTCTCTCTTTTTTGAGTCGGTTAAAAAGTCATGAGTTAAACCAATGGCTACATTTGGTATCAGAGAACAATTTTTTTGAATACTTTGACCGCATTCACCGTCCTCTTTATTTTTTTTATTCCTATGATAGATCTTTTGACATATTAAGAATACTTACGACCTTACTCAGAAAACTTCATTTGTTCATTTCTTCATTCAAGCGTGTGTTAACTAAAATTTGCTTTCGTTTTCGAGCGTGATTATGTCAGTCTTTGAGAAATTAACAGAGCAGTTTTAAGCGTATACCTATCTTAACTAACGTGTTTTTAACATATTTATAATCACCATCATCCACATCCTTCCTTATCGAACGCAATTCGACGTCAAATAATAGTAAACTGCAATATTTGGGTATTGATTTATCATTGGCGGCAACCGATTTTCAACCTTGGTAATCAAAATGGTCAAAGCAGAGTATACTATTGAAAGCACTTCTTGATTATCTTTTAATTTATGATCAAAATAAAGTTAATGGTAGCCAGCTTGAGCGCAATCGTTTTTCAAACTTGGTTATCAAAATGGCCAAAGCAGTGTTTACTATTGAAAGCACTTTTTTATTATCTTTTAGTTAGTTCATGATCAAAAAAGTTACTAAAAACGGGCTTGAGCAACTGACACCTACTGACACCTTTAGACATTTGGCTTATCCAACTACGTTTGTATAATACGCTAAGTAAGCATTTTGTGTAAGTAAGCTTGTATTTAGTTTTGTACCATAGAGCCATACTTGCAACTAGAGCTATTTGCCCGTTAAAAAATGCATAAATTGTTTTGCATTCGAACCTACAGTTATCTGTTGTACAAAAATTTTAAAAGGACCAAGTTGCCGGCTATTGCCCCAATTCAGAAGTTGTCAATAGCAAAAACAAGTCCCGCAATTTTTCTCGGAGCTTGATTTGTGGATGGATTTTCAATATTTTCCCAAGCAATGTTATGAATTTCCAATATCTAATTACGATTCGATATTGCTTTCTGTTTACTTAAGAACCTCAGCAACTTTTATTTCAATGAACCTGTTTATAATTCTTAAGAATATAGATTTACAATGTTTGTGAATCAATAAAATTTTGAGGGTTTAATTAATATCAAATAACACGTTAAACTTATAGCACCCTTCTTTTTCCGTTCAAAATAAGTTGTAACGTGACCTCTCTTCCAAACTTGGTTTGTTATTGAAATTGAAGATGTTTTCAAAACAATATTTGTTACAGTCGTCAATGCGAAGCGGGGCGCTAGCGGCGATGGAGGCGGAGCCCGACCTCAGCACCTTCGAGAACAAGTCGGGCTTGGCTGAGGACATGAAGTTCTTGGCCTCCATGCCCGAGTTGTGTGACGTCACGTTCCTCGTTGGGGATACAAGGGAGCCAGTCTGCGCTGTCAAAGCTGTACTGGCTGCTCGTAGCAGGTGAAACTTCTTTTGCTACTCGAATATTATAGAACGATAGTGAGGACAGTATTTGGCTGGTTGGTCGAGCTTATGACGTCACGTTCCTCATAGAGAACATGGGCAATCCAAATGCCTTCAATAGTACTTAATTGCCTTGATATGAAACCATTATTTTCTACAACAGTTAGTTCGGTTTTAGTTATTAATTAGAGTCTCAATAACTTATTCAAAGTAATAAATATCGAGCATCATTTTTAATTGCATACCTAAAATTATTAAAACATTTTTCCTCATCTTCATTTATCATGGAATACTTTGTGAAATGCCAAGAATTTTATCTCCGTCAACAAAAATCTTTTCTGGATAGTAAAACAAATAAACCTATCACGCTGTCTATAAAGCAAATATGCTTTACTTCCCACGATGAAAACAATTTCATAAAAGCTGGCCCTACGAAATACCTGACATAGCTAATATTACGACTGACAATGTTATGAAGACCTTTGTGATAGAAACCCATGTCTCTATGTCAATGGACACTGTTGGTGAACTGGACGTTATGTTTGCTATCTTGGACATAATTGTTTCCGTACAAGACAACACAAGCATGTTTACTAACTAAAGGGTGTTTAGTGATTTCGGAAATCGCTTTTGATTATTTTCGTTGATTTCATATCATGACTTATAAAATAGTCTGCAAACAAACGATTTTAGCAATATGACAATAAAAGGTAACAAATTAACACGTTTTTTCTTTTTCTTTCATTATATTTTGAATCAATTGTAATTATAAAGCAGCGAGTGTT
This sequence comes from Agriopis aurantiaria, assembly GCA_914767915.1. Classification (NCBI taxonomy): domain Eukaryota; kingdom Metazoa; phylum Arthropoda; class Insecta; order Lepidoptera; family Geometridae; genus Agriopis; species Agriopis aurantiaria. The sequence continues at coordinate 11,946,979 of OU611995.1, read as the reverse complement.
TAATTTTAATTTTGTCTCAATAATTTTTCAGAAAAACGTAAAAACTGTTTTTCAGCTCCTTTTTTCTATCAGTCAAACTATTGACTTCATCAAAGCATGCCAGTGCAAGTGTTTATTTATTATAATTATTATTCAAGTCTCATTGCAGGGCAAATGCCCTCCTTTTTTCCTCCTATTCCACTCTGTCGAGGCCTAACTGAGATTGCTAGATGAGTTTGACTCCCACTGCAGCAGCTGGACCACAAAATTTCTCAACCACGAGTGATAAAAGTGTTTATTATAAGTGTTTATTATGCGAGTAATAAAATATATTTTTTGCAGGGTATTCCAAAAAATGCTTTACCAAGCTCCCAGTCCTCAAAGGAAGAAGGAGCCGGCTCCTCGAGAAAACAAACTCAGATTGTTCCTCAAAAGATCTTCCGAGCCACTCCTTAATCTGCAAAACTCAGCACAACAGGTAACGCGACTAAATAATTCTATAATGGTATGAGATTGCAAGGAATGTTAGATGTTAACCATGTTTTTGATACCCTGGCTCCAATGACCCTGAATTTAGAGCAGCTAATTCAAGCAACAGACTGAAACGCCTGTAGCGTTGCGATAGAAATCCAATTACACGTCTTAAGGCACATGTAAATTAATAGGCATTTGAAAGATACAGAAGAACAAGTAAATTAATGTTGCAGTATTCAAATCATTTAATTGAACGTATTGTCACTCACACGTTTTTTCTATAAAAAACCTATTAATCTTTGATGCTGTAACCGATAAATTAGCTAGATTTTATCTTACTTTGAAAGAATCTCATTAAGAGTCTTGAGTCGTCGCAGTACCTAGAATTTCCAATATCCTCGAGAATTTCCGCCCTCTTCACTGGGCCATCCTTCTTTATAAAGAGTTCGTTACTTTGCGAGAAGAACTTCGCGCATTCATTTTCAATTCTTTGAGAAGCAGTTTAAAATTATAAAATATTACTTAACTTAAAACACGGTTTCTATTAGCGTATTTTTTTGATCATCTCACATTGGTATTTGTACATTGTTACAAAATTCAATGGTACCTAAGAATTTATTGCTCAAACAGTCATGCTCAAATACCTTTATATCCAAATTTGTAAAGTTATTTACTATAACTACTTTTTAAAGAATATAATACTTATATTCAGTCTATTTCACTCGTCATTCTTAAAATTCCAGTTAGAGAGTTTATTTTGCAACCCAGTTAGCCACGAATATGTTTGTTTGCAATAATGCACAAACGCTTTGAGTTGTCAAACGAGGGATTTTGTCTACATGAGATAACTTCAAAGAGCGGAATCCAGCGAGTTTTTCGTCTGGTTTGTTAAAGTAAATTGTTTTTAATGCAGAGATCGACTTTCGCGCAGCAATTGGCTCCAATACAAGAGGTAAAGGCAAAATTTTAGGGGAATTAACTTAATTTTTACCACTTCGGTAATTCGGTGTTCACGCTGTACAATTTCATTTTTCGATTTTATTGTCTATGTAGAATAAGAATAGCTGGCTTTAATATTGTACTTACTAAACTCACCTAATACACACTGGTTGAGACTTATCCTACTTAATTTTCTGTTGCATGTATTCCTATAATATCAAAATTATTATACACGTAATTGTTGTAAAGTAACTTTTGTTATATTTAATTGTAAAAATGTTGATTGTAAATAGTATTTTTTCTGCACGTGTTTATAGTTCTATATTGTAAATAACTTTAGCAATTTCGATGGTATTTAGTTTTATCGGTACTGTATTTTTTATGTATCTTATAATAGGATTACTTTTGACCACCTACTCGCCGTAGGTTAAGCGATGATGCGTTCTACAATCGAGCACGCTTGCCTAGCAGAAACCGATTCACTCGTGCTACAGGCAGCGCTTTCCAGAGACTACCGGTTTCCACAATAAAATTAGAATCAAAGCGCTTCGTACGGGGTTTAGGAATATCAATAATAAACAGTGACGATTTTTGGACTCTTGCATATGATTTGAATAAGTTTTTTTTGTTGGGATGGTCGTTATAGTTACGTTTAACATGCTATCTTGCCTCGGATGAAACTTAAAAGCTCTAGATCCGGGTTGTGTGCCCTGTAACAACAAACGTTAAGCCATGTTAGAAGCTTTCGAGCGGTCTCAAAATGCTTACATGGCTGGCCACTTACTCTATACGCACTTATCTTATTTCTTAAATTTGAAATGTGTTCCAATTGAGAATTTTTTGATTATTTAATGTTTGTTGTTGCAAATTATTTTTTTCTTTAGAAAAACACTGAATACCATCAAAACATCTTTTCTTTTTCTTACCTCACTTTTCCACTTTAGATTGCACTTTCTAAGCAGAAATTAATTTATTGCTTTATCGGAGATTACCGATTCATTTCATTCATTCGATTATGTAAAATCGAAATCTCAACGGTCGCCATCGTAAAATTGCTTTTCCGTTTATGCATTGACTTAGAAAACATAATCCACTCAACATAAAATATAGAATTCCAATATAGACACTTATCGACATAATTTTAGGTTTTAGATTCACAATAAGTACCTATTAAGTAGTTAAACCATTGCCACAAATAATTTATTCAAAACCTTATTATTTATGAAAAAAATTGTAGTTTTAGGTTGTATTTTATCTTGTGAGTGAACGTCCTATGCTGCGCTTACCGATCCGTGGTCTCCATTCGAGAACCTTTCGGCCCCATCGGTCATCTGTTCACACTTTCATTAGTTGGAAATATAATGTGTATATTTTATCATTTAGGTACATAAGTTATTTATTTTTGGTCATTTTAATTTACAAGTAGCACATTGTATATAACTTGACTAACTAAAGTATTTAATTTTCTAACAGCCGTCATCACAGCAACATCAAACCCTAATCATTGAAGAGTTTGAGCCGGATGTGTTCCGCCAGCTCATCGAATACATTCACACTGGATGCGTCACGTTGCAGCCGCGGACTTTGCTTGGTAAGTTTATACGCGTTGCAGCCGCGGACTTTGCTTGGTAAGTTTATACGCGTTGCAGCCGCGGACCTTGCTTGGTAAGTTTACACGCGCTGCAGCCGTGGACTTTGCTTGGTAAGTTTACACGCGCTGCAGCCGTGGACTTTGCTTGGTAAGTTTATACGCGCTGCAGCCGTGGACTTTGCTTGGTAAGCTTATACGTTTGCTCCCATACTTTTTACACTTCAGCAATTCATTTTTAATTTCACCAGGCTCCATACGTATTGACTCGTCACTCCTGTGGGTCACGGTACACGGTAATAAACAAAGGGGCGGTTTTGTGCCGAGCTGTTCATGAGTGGCGACACCACGTATCCTAAATGGGCTAAATGAGACACTGATTGCCTTACCTAGTTTACTAAGTACCTTTAGGATCTATTGCATTTCATAATTATTGCGCACAAATAGATAGCCAATTGTAAAATCTGCCTTTATCTCATCACGTTCTATTCTGAGCTAACGAAACATAAAATTGGACGCGCGATAATGCTATGTTCGCAATTTCAAATAGCTATTATTTGTTCCATAATGGAACAGACAAAGGCATTATCTGACCCATAACGAGATTAGCCTTCTAGCTTAACTCACGTTTCTCACGAACAATAAAATCTCTTAATGTACAAGAGACAATAAAGAGTCTCTATCTATCTATATAAATAAATGATTTTGTCCAATACTTCGTCTCAAAGATTGATCGACAGAAAAGTAGTAAAAAATATATTGCGTGACCCATTTTACACGTAAATGCGGTGAATGAAAGAGGAAAAGAATTTATATTTTCTTCTAGGTCCAAAGGAGAACGCAGAATTAACTTTAATATTTTTAACGATTGAGTAGAGTTCAAAGCATTTAATCGGAATACCTTTTTGCCTTTGTGAATGCTGGGGATTATTGTGGAGCAATTGTATTTTTTAGTTCTACAAAGTCTGAAAAATGACGTGGTTCTGCGGACTTAAAAATAAAATAACAAGTAGGTAAGATTAAAATGTTATAGCTTTTAAAATATGTAACTTGATTGAAATTACTTACAACCGATTTTCCGTTTTTGCACTGTGATAAGATAATGCAATTGCTTATATTCTGAAGTGGAACTAACATGTTCTGCACATGACAAAATGTTGTCTTCGCGTGTAGAGATAACTCGTCTTGTCTACGAGTGGTAACACGACGACGCAAATATTTATGTCGTTTTGTTCTGTCAAATGAAGATAAACGCAAACGGTACAGTTGTCTGTGGAGCTTTTATCGAAGACAAATTAAAGCAGAGAATGTTCTAAGAGATACATATCAAATAGCGGTATCATGTTACAATTATTTATTGTAAATTTATGTTGAATTCGAAAGGCAGAAAGTGTAGCGCAAGAGAATTATATTATGTGAAATGATATGAAGTAGATTCTATTTATTTTGTAAAACCCCATTAGTTTTATTAAATTTTTGTTCGAACACTCGTCCCACTTATCATCATATTCAGATTAATATTGTAGAGCACAGTATTTTTGAAAGATATAAAATTATATTATATTCAAAATGTTTTTTTTATTTTGTTTATTTCCTTAGTAGGATCAAGGATACAAGGATACAAGGTAGGATACAAGGATCCCTCATATTTTTGTTCTGTATCCGTGTGTCCGTTTACCTGTCCGTCCGTCCTAATTATTAACCATTCTTCTTACTTCTACAGTTGTTAAGATTAGCACATGAAAGTTTGCACTACAGTTTTGGTATAGATCTCAATTTTAAAAGTATGAAAAAATATTTTTCCGCCTTTTAGGGGTGGCTCTGGTACAAACGTGTTTTGTTGTGTTTTTTTTAAATATAAATAATAGGCTTTCATTTGACAATATAAATATAACATGTCATCTCGTCTGATGTTAAGCGATGATGCGGTCTACGTTGGAGTACGCTTACGTAGAAGAAACCGATTCACTCGTGATTTGCAGATATAAGTCGCGTGCGAGTTATTGATGAATAGGTATTTTAATATGGAAGATAGGGTAAGGTAAGTATGTCACTTCGTGTGTCACATTTTTCAAATATCAATACTAATATTGCTTCAGGTATACTATTTGTGATAATATTCTGAAGATAATGCACAATCGTTATTTTTTTTTTATTATAGCTCAATGATTTTTTTTTTCTTAAAAAATGTTTATAACCTGCGAAAGAGATACATGAGGCCGTTGACCGAAGCCTTGTTCTTTAGGTTATTTAAGTATGTAAAGTTTCCGTTCTTATCTCCAAAACTATAGCTATGCAGTGATAAGTCTGTATTTTTTTTTACTAAACCTTTATCCCTTTTTAGGGTTCCGTACCTCAAAAGGAAAAAACGGAACCCTTATAGGATCACTTCGTTGTCCGTCTGTCTGTCCGTCTGTCAAGACCCTTTTTCTCAAGAACGCGTTAAGGTATCAAGTTGAAATTTATACTAAATACTTGGGTCTACGGTTTCTTTCGGCTGTAAAAAAATTATAGTTGTAAGTCAACGCAATCAAAAGATATAAACGTTTATGTCGTATTTTGCGATTTCACAGGGAACTTCTTCTTAGGGTACTTTCCGTTGACCTAGAATCATAAAATTTGGCAAAAGGCAATGTATTATAGCACATATATAGGAATAAATCCGAAAATCACAAATTTGTAGTTATATCATTTAAAAATAATTATTTAGCTATTACAAACTTACATTTTGTAGTTGTAATGTATGGAAGAAGCTTATTGTCAACTACAAAGTTAAGTTTGTCTTTCAATATTTCAACTTCAATTAGTTTTTTTTTTGGACTCGCGCTCTGATGGTTCCGTCCAACGGAACCCTCAGAGCTAGAGTCCTACTCGTACTTGTCCGGTTTTTTTTTGTTTGTATTATGTTCAATATTACCTCATCCTGAAAATTTTATCTTTGGATTAATAATTCTTAAGTATCCTAGTCTCTTGAGCGTAAACTCAAAGTTGGGTAAACATGTTTGCGATCTAAACATTGTGTAGGCAAGGAACATTAATTACTCCCGAAGTTAATTAAGAATTCGAGTAAGCGGTAGATTAACGTCTTATATTCGCTGAACCGAAATATTACAAATATTTCGGTAGGTATTTAAGTGCCGAATTGTGGGGTGCAGTTATATTGTAGGCAAATATTAAAATATACATCATTAAAATGTTTTTGTTCATCAGTGAATAGGCATAATGATTAATATTTTTTATTACCTCATAAAAAAGATGATCATAAATAGAACCCATCAACTAAAACAAAATTAAAAATGGTTCAAAACTAAATAAGTTATTAATATTTGTATTTCATGCTAGACAGAGAGCGCACTATACTGAGCTATGGCATCACACCTCAGGCGCGCTACACAAATTCTATACTAACACACGCTTTGCGAGAAAGGGATAGAACATCCCCTCTCCATCCCCACCTAAAACTTTAAACGCTCATATCTCAGAGATTTATCAGCCAATTCAATTTATTTTTTCAGTATGTTTAATGTATTAAGTTATATTTCTTGATAAGCCTGTCATTTGTAATAAATTAAACAATAAGGCACATGCCTGCTGGCCCCATTGCCACGTTGTATGGAATTCATTATCTTACCCATGACGCATGATGTGTAAATAACGGTAATAATTATAGGAATACTTTAACCCGATGCTGATAAGTATGGGATATAAAGGGACCTTATGATATGATAATATGACCATCTAGAGAATGTAAGCTCTAGAAATGAAGACATAATACTAATTTAAAGTTACATGATTATCTACGGGATATTTACCGTGGGAAGGTTGTGGAATGAGCTCCATTTTTGTGTAACATTTCTGAAATTATCGGTGTTGTAGCCTGAAATAAATGAATTTTAATGTTACTAATTTAACCTAACTATTTGGGTATTTTTGTTCCTAGCTTTTTGGGTATTTTGTTATTTTTGTTTTTGTTTTATAGGTAATTTTTATACTTTTAGTGTGCTTATAAAGTTTGCTCTGGGCTTGAGATTCTGCTCAGCTTTAATACACATTATATCGGTCATGATAAGGGTCCTCAGGACTTTCTTGCTCTTGATATGTTATTAAAAACATTCATTATAACAGCAAATTAAACCTGGGGCCTTATCGCTACCTGTTTTAAGCGATTTTATATGGGTGATGAGTAAATTTGCGGGACTGCAAACTGTATCTTGGTGCGTTAAGGTTCACGTTCGCGTGATTTTCCGAACTGTTTCAGCGCTAATTCGAGTCTGCGTTGAGACCGCGTTCTTAGGGGCCGTAAGGACCCACCCTGTAAGAATAGGGTCAGGAATAATCTGAACAAGTTTACTAATCGGTCTTTCTTTTCACAAAGTCCGCTCAGCTAAATTTTACGTACTTTACTCGGTCTATGTTTTTTATGTCTGTCAGTTGCAATAACATCATTAAGAATTGAATAAAGATAGGTACATAAATATTTTACTTGTATCGGCTACCCACTGCCGCTCTTACAAAAGTTTTTTTTTTACAGCTTCTTACATTCGTCGAACACGTTCAAGAACATAAAACAATCGTTCACCATTATTACACACTAGCGGTCCGCCCCAGCTTCGCACGGGTATAGATTATAGCCTATGTCACCCGGGGATAGTGTAGCTTACCAACAGTGAAACAATTTTTAAAATCGGTCTAATACTTTTTAAACCAATTCGTTACAAACGTAGGTACTTACATACAAATCTTTCCTCTTTATAATATTATAGTAGGTAGAGATTACATATTATCACTCGAAATAACACAAGTTTAGAAAAATAATACAATGGGGCTAGTTAGGGTAAAAACGGAACCCTATTACTAAGCCTACGTTGTCTGTTTGTCCATCTGTCTGTCTGTCCGTCTGTCTGTCCGTATGTCTGTCCTACCTTTTAACGGCTGTATCTATTGAACCGTAATAGATAGCCAGATTTAATTTTCACAGAATATGTAGTTACGGCGAATTAACTGAGAAATAATAAAAAAGTCAAAAAGTTAAAACGATAAGGTCCCCATACAACAAACGTAATTTTGTATTAGCTCTAATGTAAAAACTGTAATACGTACAAACGTCAAACTTTACACAATTATAGTACACACAATAAAGTATAACAACAAATAATAAATAATGGACAAGTGCGAGTCGGTGACAAAGTTTTGTTCATTACGAAGTTATAGCTGGTAATTACGTTATTGAATTTGGTAGTGGTACGGAATCCTCAGTGCACGAGCCCAACTCGCACTTGGCCGGTTTATTTTATTCGCTGTTCTTAATAAAATAAATAAAAATCTGTTCTTTTACAATTTATTATCTGTGTTCTTCGAATAAAGGCAAGGTAATTTGCTTAAGAGTGCGTGTATCGTCATATCGTATTTTCAAATCTTCCCGCTCAATCGTTTTATCTATTGGACTGTGTCACCGAAAGGCAATGGCCAATTACAATCGCAGTAAAGAGCTGCGCTAACAGGCTTGTAACAATCTAACACAATCAACTAAAACATCCGCGCCGTGCGAAAAACTACCTCATCACTAGCACAGCGCCATTCAAGTTCTAACTGCGAAAACGATAAAATGCTCTGACAATAATATTAACATTTAGCATAAAAAAGAACCACGTAGTGTGCCGTGTACCAAGGACATATCGTTCTTCATCAGTGCCAGGACGTCCTGGATTCATCAGCGAGGAAAATCGAGGTAAGCCTGTTTATATTGTTTTTGGTTTGCCTAGTACGAGATTTTCAGTCTAATTAAAAAACGTTTGGGAAGACCTCCCATCCCCTGAAGCCCCTTCTTTGCTTCATTTTATGGTGCCGAAACCAGGGAATAAGTTTCTTAATCACATCTAATCGTAATTTGAAAAAAACATTTCATTGTGAACTTTGCAATTCTCATGTTAATGGCGGTCGCCATATCGAAACTGCATTCCAAACAAACTTCATCGAATTGCATCTCGTAAACAATTGAATATTTTCCTATCGTATGTGAACAACAAATTAGTTACAAGTACATAGATCTTATTGGAATACATATTTCTTCATCTGGGCTGCGTAGTCGCATAATTCGAGTGTCTAAAGTAAATACCTTTATTGTCAGATTCAAATTCAGAATTGTTGATTCGGGCGATTTAGTACATGTAAATTATCGTTTTCTTTTGTTCAGTACATGTATTAAAGCGTAAAATTTATACGTTACAACAATTAAGCTAGTATTAAGTGATACCTGATAGCTATTCGAAGTCGTTATTCGCAGATATTCGTAAATTCAAATCGTAATCATAGGTAGTATCGATTCATCTATCATATTTTATTCAATCGTAACCGTAAAAAAGTAGGTAGGTTGAACTCGAACGAAATTAGCACGAAGTGCAGTACGTAAACAAAACATTTCTCTTATACCTACGATTAGTGATGTTTATTGGATAAGATATTTTTGTTGATAATTTTCTTCGAATAATTTTTTATTTTATTATCGTTTCGAATACCTTGCACTGTTAACATGGCTTTGTCTCGATCATTATCTAAAGATACGACTAACCTTTCGCCTACGGATTTGCCCGTTTTACGACGTAAACGCACAATTGCTTTTAATAGGTTGCGGAAAGTGTTGGAAGTTGCCATAGCTGCTAAAACGGATTCTTCTCGTTTAGGAGAACTTCTCGTCTACTACTCTTCGATACAAAAACACGTAGATTATTTCGAGCATGCTCATATAGACATTCTGAGCGTTGTGAACGATGAGGAAGCTGAGAGGGAAGACATACTTCGGTCTGAATTTGATAAAGTATATTATCAAGTGCTTACTATTCATCACGCGCTAGTGTCTCCACCTACATCTGCTACGTCCACAATGCAATCGAAATCTGCTGTTAAGCTGCCGAAGTTAGATCTTCCTAAATTCTCTGGCAGTATAAAAGAGTGGTCAATGTTCTTTGATGCGTTCAATTCGCTCATTCATGTGAATGAATCTCTTTCGGACTCGGACCGAATGCAATACCTTCGGGCGAGTTTATTCGGGGACGCATTGGGGCTGATACGTACTTTTCCTATTCAAGGCGCATACTACCAAGAAGCGTACCAAACGCTAATCAATCGTTATCGTGACAAACGCGAACTAGCATTCACATGTTGGCGCGAAATGCTAAATATCACACTGAAAATGAACTCGCCGACCGAATTTAGACGTGTGTTAGATCTTTTTAACGAAAACCTGCTTATTCTAAAAGGTCTTAAGCTACCGACTGACCAATGGGATTTCGTATTGTGCTATCATTTGTTATCGAAGTTAGACTCAAAGACTCGTTGTGCTTTCGAAAAGGATCACCCAGCTTCGGAACTACCTAGCTACACCGCTCTCAAGGAGTTTCTTGAATCGCAATGTGAAGCGCTCGTTCGAGATACCCACTTCTCAGGTATTCGTGATACTCAACCGTCTACTACTACCAGTAGTAGTGTCAAGAATGTTGTCAAGTCAACCAACAACAGTTACAACAAGAAAATTACGTCTTCGTTGTTATCTGATTCAGATAAAACTACAGTTCAACCGGAACAATCGAAATCGACTCCGACTGCTAGTGCGACAACTGCCGCGCCTGGAACAACTTCTAACAAGTGTCCTTTCTGTTCAGAGCTTCATTCAATTGCTCATTGTAAATCATTTGCTACGAAAACAGTTCAAGAACGACATGACTTCGCGAAAACAAATCGTTGGTGTTTCAACTGCCTAAAACCCTCTCACATTCTTCGGGACTGTCGTTCAGTTTTTACCTGTTTGAGGTGTCGCCAGAAACATCACACGCTCCTTCATCAAGATAGTAACGCGAATTCTTCTGAAAGAAAAGATCCGGCATGTGCACCTGTGCGTGCATTGACAAATATAGGTGAAAACTCTGTAGTTCTTCTTTCTACTGCCGTTATACAAATTCGTGATACGTCGGGCTGTTACCAGTCATTCCGTGCCATCATCGACACTGGTAGCCAAGCTCATTTCATTTCAGAGCGTGCAGTTAATCAACTAGGACTTGACAAACATGTGACCTCGCGCCAAGTTCGTGGTGTAGGGCAATCGTCAGCTTCCATTTCTGGAACTGTTCAACTTCAGATAGGTATTAACGGTCAAGTGGCGTTCAACCTGGATGCATTGACAATACCTAACATTTGCGGAAATATGCCGAGCGTAAAACTTAACAAGTCGTCTTGGCTTCATATTCGTGGTCTCAATTTCGCTGATCCGGATTGGGACAAACCGGCACCGATCGATGTTCTTCTTGGTGCAGAGATTTTCCCCTCTCTAATTCTACCTGGAAGTGTGAGTGGAGGACCGAAGCAACCTACTGCGTTGAATTCTGTGTTCGGCTGGCTTCTTATGGGAAGTGTTGGCGATAACCAAGCAGATGACAACATTAACTCGTTCTTCGTATCGGATGATCAACTTTTTCAGGAAGTCAAGAAGTTCTGGGAGTTAGATAACCTTCCAGACGCTACAATGCTGACAGCGGCAGATCAGAGATGCGAGCAAATCTATCGTGATACGACAACTCGGGACAACAACGGGCGATATTGTGTAGCCTTGCCATTCAAAGACGATGTTTTACCTTTATTTCCAGGTTCTAGAGAGTCGGCTCTTCGTCGTTTTCATTCCTTGGAACGCAAGCTTTCCTCAGATTCAGTCATTCAACAACAATATTCTGGTTTCATGGCTGAATACCTTAAGTTGGGTCACATGAGCCTTGTGCCCACTAACGAAGTGTGTCAAGGAAAGTATTACATTCCGCATCACTGTGTCCTTCGTCCTGACAGTGTTAGTACGAAGCTGCGCGTTGTCTTCGACGCATCAAATCGTGACGCTATTGCTGGCGTATCGTTGAACGAAACTTTACTTACCGGTCCAAAGTTACAGGCTAACATTTTGGAAATTCTTTTGAGGTTTCGTGTTCATTCGGTAGTGTTTTCTGCTGACGTGTGCAAAATGTACCGTCAAATGCTTATAAAAATTGAGCATCGTGATTATCAACGAATCTTCTGGAGATTTCATCCATCTCAACCGATCGTAGAATATCGACTGAATACCGTTACTTACGGCGTTTCATCCGCTCCATTTTTGGCTTGTCGTACAATCAACCAAATCGCAGACGACGAAGGTGGTGATTTACTTCTCGGTAAAGCTATCTTAACGCAAGATGTGTTCGTTGACGATGTCGTGACTGGAAGTTCAGACCTTGAGCAAGCCATGCGCATGAAAACCGAGCTTATCGAAATTCTGAAACGCGGTGGCATGGAGCTACGCAAATGGGCAAGCAATGTCCCGTCGCTTCTCGAAGATCTTCCTTCGGAGCACTGTCTCACTGAGAATGTCTCGATGGAAGTTGAGAAGTCTGATATTTTGAAAATTCTAGGGTTGAAATGGGAACCTCGCTCCGATCATTTCCTCTTCGAAGTAATACCTCTGGATCGCGTTTGTACCAAGCGTAACATTCTAAGCGAACTCGCTAGAATTTACGACCCTATCGGTTTTTTGTCCCCTCTAACTTTCTTCGCGAAGTATCTTGTCCAGCGGCTGTGGGTCCTGGGCGTAGCGTGGGATGAGGATCCTCCAGAAGAGATAAAGGTGCAGTGGAGTCGTTATATCGAAGAACTTCCCTTGATTCAAAACCTAAAAATACCGCGACACCTCGCTTCATGTCAAATCAAATCGTGTGAGCTCCATGGGTTTGCAGATAGTAGCATGCGTGGATTTGGAGCTGTGGTGTATCTTCGTGTCCGTGACCTTCACGACAATATCAAGGTTTTCTTTGTTATGTCAAAAGCAAGAGTTGCCCCTATCAAGGTGGTTTCTCTCCCAAGACTTGAGCTATGTGCTGCTGTACTTGCGGCAGACTTACTCAAATTCGTGAAGGAGATTTACCAATCCCTTCTTCCCATTTCAGACGTTTTTGCGTGGTCAGACTCAACTGTCACGCTCGCGTGGATCCGGTCACCTTCCGTTCGATGGAAGACGTTCGTAGCAAATCGAGTTAGCCATATTCAAGATGCGATTCCTGGCGCGCGCTGGTTAAAGGTTCCTACGGCAGAGAATCCTGGAGACGTTCCTTCGAGAGGACAAACACCAGCCGAGCTTGTCAACAATTCGTTATGGTGGGCGGGGCCTAGTTGGCTCTCTGAAGACGTTCAGTCTTGGCCTTGCTCAACTTCAGATCCTTCAAAGGAGGAACTTTATGCTGAAGAAAAGGTCCAAGTTCTCCTTTCAAGTGATGATACCTCGCATCCGATCGATGATTTGCTTATACGGTTTTCTTCTGTTCGTAAAATCCAACGTATCATCGGTTTATGTCTTCGTTTCAGTCACAATTTGCGTTGTAAACTTAATCGCCGTTCTGATCCTTTCCTGAATCGTGCAGAACTTCATGACGCGCTGTTGATCATTGTAAAACACACTCAATTTCTTCACTTTCAGGAAGACATCAATCGTTTGAAAGAACGCAAAGTTCTTTCAAAACCAATGCGAAAGCTCAATCCGTTCATCGACAGCTTGGGGATTCTCAGAGTAGGAGGTAGACTTTCGAGATCCGGTTTGGAATATACTCAAAAGCACCCTGCTTTGCTCCCTAGACAGGCTCCGTTGACACATATGATTATCGACGCCTTTCATCGTGAAAATTGTCACCCTGGAATCAATACGCTACACTACTTAGTTAGCCAACAATTTTGGATTTTGTCGGCTAAACGTGCTATTCGACATCAAGTGTCGAAATGTCTGAGGTGTTTCAAAACTCATCCTATCCCTCTCGAACCGTTTATGAGTGATCTACCGGCGGTTCGTGTCAATCAAGTTAAGCCTTTCAGTATCGTAGGCGTAGATTATGCAGGAGCGTTCCGAGTTAAGGCAGGCAAACATCGTGGTGCTAAGATAAGCAAGGTTTATCTCGTTTTATTCGTATGCCTCAGCACCAAATGTGTTTTTCTGGATGTAGCGACGGATTTGACAAGTGAGGCTTTCATTGCTGCTCTGCGACGCTTCGTGGGTCGTAGAGGCCGAGTTAGTGTCATTTACTCTGACCGCGGAACGAATTTCGTTGGGGCACAACGAGAACTCTCGTCATATATGCAAGATGCTGCTCGTAGCGAAGGAATAGCGTTCAGAATGAACCCTCCCTCTAGCCCCCATTGGGGGGGTGTTTGGGAAATACAAGTAAAAGCCACAAAATCACTTCTTTATCGCGTTGTTGGCAACCAATCGTTAACGTTAGAAGAACTCTTTACGTTATTCGTCCAAATAGAATCTGTTTTAAATTCGAGACCACTTTACCCGTTGAGCTCAGATCCTAATGACTTCGCGGTGCTTACTCCTGGTCATTTCTTAACATTAGAGCCCTTAACGACTGTACCCGATGAAGATCTTACTTCGGTTAATATCACGCGTCTCAAGCGATGGCAACTCATCCAACGCTTTCAACAAGACTTTTGGAAGCGGTGGAAAAATGAATATCTTCAATCGTTAACTCAACGTGCAAAGTGGACGAAACATTCAAAACCACTGGATATTGGTTCCGTGGTTATAATTAAATCGGAAACACCTCCATTGCAGTGGCCTATCGCCCGCGTAGACCGCTTACATGCTGGCCCGGATGGAGTGATACGTGTCGCTACCTTGCGTCTGCCAAATGGGTCTTTCCTAACGCGACCATTGGTAAAGATCTGTCCTTTGCCTAATCAAACCGATTAAATCGCTAAAGACCTATTTCTCTAGTTATAACTTACGTAGAATCAATTAGCTATAGTTTATTATTCATTAAATTTTATCGTTGTTCACATACGTAGGAAACAATCTCACTCTATAGTCGTATATTCACGACTTGGGACATAGTAATTATTGTCATGTCCAAGTGTAAACGCATTCTTCATTATTCGAATATTGTTCGAAAATACAACTAACGTGTATTTTGGTGGGCGGTAATGTATCGTCATATCGTATTTTCAAATCTTCCCGCTCAATCGTTTTATCTATTGGACTGTGTCACCGAAAGGCAATGGCCAATTACAATCGCAGTAAAGAGCTGCGCTAACAGGCTTGTAACAATCTAACACAATCAACTAAAACATCCGCGCCGTGCGAAAAACTACCTCATCACTAGCACAGCGCCATTCAAGTTCTAACTGCGAAAACGATAAAATGCTCTGACAATAATATTAACATTTAGCATAAAAAAGAACCACGTAGTGTGCCGTGTACCAAGGACATATCGTTCTTCATCAGTGCCAGGACGTCCTGGATTCATCAGCGAGGAAAATCGAGGTAAGCCTGTTTATATTGTTTTTGGTTTGCCTAGTACGAGATTTTCAGTCTAATTAAAAAACGTTTGGGAAGACCTCCCATCCCCTGAAGCCCCTTCTTTGCTTCAGTGCGTATAAAGCGAGGAAAATTTCTGATTTCACCCGCGCGTCTCGCATCACCCGCATTAGTGTGAAACACAACCACGGCAGCGCGGCAGTCGCGCGCAGCTCCAGTACACATAACTCGCGTAGTCGAACTCGTCATGCGGCAAGGAGTAATAAACACAGGATAAGCATAATGTTGGCGTTTTGGCGATTAGCTGGGTTCGGTCGCGGCGCGCAAAACCGTAAATTGTTTATTTCAATTTTCAAAATTGTGTTTGTTGTATATTTTTAAACTTAATTTTTAAGTTTTCTACAATATCAATATAAAATTAATAAATTATATAAATTAAATTGAAATTGCCTAAATTAATTTTCAAATAAAAATTTTACGCTTGAGACAGAGAGTCAGAGATCGTTAAACATTAAATCAAACTAAACTAAACGAATGCTATGCTATGCTATGCTACGCTACGCTATGCTATACTATACTAAACGAAACACGCGAAACGAAATACCCGAAAGCCCGTTGGTCCAGTTGGTAGTGAACCTACCTTCTGAGCTTCGGGCGTGGGTTCGATTCCCACCTAGGACAAAATTAATGTGATGAACATTTTGTGTTTGTTCTACGAGTATACCTGGTTGTTAATATCTATTTAAGTATGATTTATTTAATTTAATTTAATGTAATTTAATGCAATGCAATTCAATTCCATTCAATAAAAAATATCATCATCATCCTTCACAGAACCTTCCTCATTATTTGAAGTCGGCCTAATATACCTACTGTTTGACCTACCAGTACCTACCCGAGCCAACCCGGCCGGTCTAACAGTAGGTATTACTACTTACCTTTTTATCCGACTTCAAATAAGGAGGAAGGTTCTCAATGCGACTTGTATAATCTTAGTGTCTCTGTCTACTTGGTCCACAGTGTTGCACCGCAGTGTTGTAAAGCAGTGTTGCACCGCAGTGTTGCAACGCAGTGTTGCAACGCAGTGTTGCAACGCAGTGTTGCAACGCAGTGTGGCAACGCAGTGTTGCATCGCACTGTTGCGCCGCAGTGTTGCAACGCACTGTTGCACCGCAGTATTGCAACGCAGTGATTGATAATTTTATTGCATACCTACCTTGCCAAAAGATTCGCTTTTTTACCAGCTAAGGAAACATTAACTTTTTTCTGAGATTCGCCACTGTCAAGAAACATTTTACTGTTTAAAGGCAAAGTTTATTTTTATTGTTTCATTCAAGAGCAATGTTTATAACCTCAAATAAGCCACAAATGACAGCACCAGCGAAGGTGGCGCCATCTGAGATAAGTTTTGCCGTGGTTTGCCTGTAGCTTCTCATTACCCAAAATGTATGAAAAATACTGCGTTAGTTCCCTAATACTCACCCTGTGAAATCATTTACCACTGAATAAAACTCAAAATATGTAGTGGTGGTCAAAATATTTTCGGATTTGAATTAAATAAAGAAATTTCGTTAGTGAAGCTACTTCTCAAAATCTCTGAAATATTGGTGCCGTCGTTTGGCTTTAGACCTCAGCAGCCATAAATCGATGCCACAGACTTAAAATATTCAAGGATGGCTGAAATATTTTCTGATTTAACGTCTTCACTGAAATATTGAAGATGTCTTCTAGTATTAGAACTGAACAATCTATAATCACCGTTACTGATTTAAAATATGCAAGGATGGCAGAAATATTTTACGATACAAGTCATGATTCTCTGAAATATAAGAAACATTTTACTGTTTAAAGGCAAAGTTTATTTTTATTGTTTCATTCAAGAGCAATGTTTATAACCTCAAATAAGCCACAAATGACAGCACCAGCGAAGGTGGCGCCATCTGAGATAAGTTTTGCCGTGGTTTGCCTGTGGCTTCTCATTACCCAAAATGTATGAAAAATACTGCGTTAGTTCCCTAATACTCACCCTGTGAAATCATTTACCACTGAATAAAACTCAAAATATGTAGTGATGGTCAAAATATTTTCGGATTTGAATTAAATAAAGAAATTTCGTTAGTGAAGCTACTTCTCAAAATCTCTGAAATATTGGTGCCGTCGTTTGGCTTTAGACCTCAGCAGCCATTAATCGATGCCACAGACTTAAAATATTCAAGGATGGCTGAAATATTTTCTGATTTAACGTCTTCACTGAAATATTGAAGATGTCTTCTAGTATTAGAACTGAACAATCTATAATCACCGTTACTGATTTAAAATATGCAAGGATGGCAGAAATATTTTACGATACAAGTCAAGATTCTCTGAAATATAAATGCTCTCATCTAGTGTTGGACGCAAATCACGCAAAACCTCACCTAATCCTCAAAAAAAAACTCACCTATGTTTCCAACCAATTAGTTCAAAATATTCAAAAATAGCTATTTATTTTTTGATATAACTTCACTTTGCTGAAATACTGGTGGTGCCACCTAGCGTTTGATCTGAGAAACTCGTATTTTATGCTACTGATTCAAAATATTTAAAGATGGTACCGCACTGTTGTACCGCACTGTTGTACCACACTGTTGCACCGCACTGTTGCACCGCACTGTTGCATCGCAGTGTTGCAACGCAGTGTTGCACCGCATTGTTGCACCGCAGTGGTGGACTGCAATTCAACCAGTATAAAAAAATACTGGTCGAATTGAAGGTACTCTAAGGTAAATGAGAACCTTCCTCCTTATTTGAAGTCGGATAAAAAGGTAAGTAGTATTTGACTTTGACTAAGGTAAGTAGTCCCGCTAGTGTATTGTGCATTTCCCCTTACCAGCACATACCCGAGCCAACCCAACTGGTCAAACAGTAGGTACTTATGTTTTTAACCGACTTCAAAGAAGGAGGAAGGTCCTCAATTCGACTAGTATTTTTTTATACCGGTTGAATTGAGAACCTTGCCCCTGTTTTGAAGTCGGTTAAAAACATAAGTACCTATTGTTTGACTTTCCACATTTAAATTTTTTTTTATTAGAAGATGTTTTTTTGCTTCCATTATTACCAAGCTATTTTTTGTCTGTTAAAATTGAGAACCTTCCTCCTTTTGCAGAAAGCCGCTTCTCGTAAAAACGTGAGAAAATGTGGATGGAACTCTCAAGTCAAATTAACCATCACATTAATTTAAATGATTTTTAATTTTAATTTTATAAAATTATAATGAATCTAAATTATTTTATAATGTCATTTAATTTTTAGTTTTATCTTTCTGACTCTCTCTCTCTGCTTCTCTCCGTCTCTCTCTCTCTCTCTCTCTCTCTCTGTCTGTTTGTCTGTCACAAAGAAACACTCCGACTCTAATAGTTATATTACTGAGCATACATAATAATGGATTCGTTAGGGCCTAGTCGTATCCATTTTATTTGTATCTATGTTATTTTTTCGTAGTAGCTTTACCTAGTCTGTGCTCTAAGGTCATTGTCACCACTTGGTAGCCGCATCAAGTGGTCGCGTTCGAGCCATCGATTTTTTATATTATCCTTTGTTTGAAAATACAGTAGGTGTTGATATAATCGCACTCGGAAGATAAAACCAAGGCGAAAAGCAAGCGCGTGCGTCCTTCCCCGTTGAGGCACAGTGCGGTACTGAGGTTAAACGGAGCATGTTTCGCTATTTAGATGCAAAGCGCAACAGAATAAGACTGAATATCGGACTTGCCGTTTGACCGAATAGTTGCTTAGAACTAAAGGACGTAAGTCTCAAATCGAATATAATTTATTATGAGAGTACTAATTAATCTAGGTAAATTTTGTCTTAACACTGGAAAACAAACTATATTTTCCTTCGGTGAGTATTTATTTTAGATATGTAACTGAAGTACTTTCCAAGTAAAATCAAAAAAATTAGCAAAAAGGCACCATTTTCAAAACATTAAAGTATCGAGTAAATATCTTGCTATTATGTTTCTGTCTTAATGGCGGAAAGAAAATGAATTGAAAATTCACATATATCAATTATTACGGTGATCGGATATTTGGTTTAGTTAGAATATCATGGCAAATTAGCATAAAATTTCGGTTGCCCCCTCTTAATCTGTACGAACAGACCCTGGCAATACTGACGACTAACATTTCTTGAGGGATTATCTACGAGTGCGTTCCTAAACACACACCGTAACCCGTAACTATGTCAAACCTCTCAAACCACGGAGCTCGGCACTGTCCGCTTGTATTTACTTTGAAACTCAACTAAAACGAAACCCGAGATGTGCAAAGCTGGAGAGTTAACCGTGTCCTCTAAGTACATTTCTGCATGTACATACAAAATATGATACACGATACAGTATGAGACTGGTATAAAATGATGAAATAATAATAATAATGAGGTCACCGCCATGTGGGATGTTGACTCGACGATCATTGTCCCGATAGTCGTGAACGGTCTTATAGCGAAGAGCCTCGACCTACACCTTAAGAGGCTCTCGCTAGATGGTTGGGTCAAGGGTCAGATGCAGAAGGCGGTAATCCTTGACACGGCACGTATTGTTAGGAGGATCCTCACTCTGCAGCCCTAACCACCGGTAGCTTGGGCCCTGCCCCGCTGCCGGCGGCATCCTAGATTTAAGTTTTTTTATAATATTTAGTTTTTGTATAGATATTGTAAAAAAAACTTTAATTTAAGTAGTAAAATAAATGTGTGAATAATAATGATTTCAATAAATGAAATAAAAACGCCTTTTATTTCTAACATAATTTAAAAAATACGCCGTCTCCACTGCCATTTTCAATTAAATTGTCTCAAAAATGATTATGCACTGTTATTATTATTTATTGTGTCACTATTTGCTGTTGCTTGTCTCATTAGCTTTGTCAATTTGAGGTAGTCCCCTCACGCTAGCGGCTATAATTCTCATTGGTTGCCTCTTTGGCGTAGGCCTCCCCCAGTATTGTCCATGTATTTCTTTCTCGCTTCTGTCGCTTTTCTCATCCAGTCTGGTCCACATCTTTGTTAAAATATATCTTCCCATAATTTGTATGTCGTCCTTTGATTATTTAATGTCGATTTTAGTAATATAAAAGTAGTGTAAAACAAGGCAAAAAACATGAATAAGTGACCAATAGAACCATACAAACAAAAAGAACTCAAACTCGAAGAGTTTACTGGTAGCTATTGAAGAGTTCCACTTTCGGTTTCATCATCAAACCTACGTCACCAACTTTAATCTGAAGGACTTGCTAGTTCCGTAGCTCCAATAGGTGTATTGGAGCTATATACGTTTCAGCGGTCAGGGGTCTCATTTAGCCCCAAAGAATCTGTTTACGCGGTGTTGCCATTCATCAACGGCTTGCCACAAAGCCGCCTTTGCAGTTTTATAATTATTATGTTGGTAGGTAAGTACATCCGTTGAAGGAGAAAAGCCGTACGAAATCAACTTTTTTTTTTCAAAATATCGGGTACAAAATGTTGACACACCATCATTTATGTTAACCATAGGTACTGCGTAGGTACTCTAAAAGCCCTGTCTCGGAAACGGAACCCTTTCTCTTACCTATAAATAGCACAACTCAATCAATGTTTGGCGAATTTCGTCAACATAACGAAATTGTATTTACACTGGGCACGGAAAGTGAGATTGGTTTGCCAAACTGGCTTCGAGTGGGTGATACGATCGAACTTAAGACGGATTTGATGGATGATCTTGATGTTTACTTCTCAGTTTATTAATCCGATTTATTACTATTATTATGTCTATTATTATCTATACATAGCCCGTTGGTCCAGTTGGTAGTGAACCTACCTTCTGAGCCACCTGTCTTAGGTGGGACAAACATATGTGATGAAAATTTGTGTTTGTTCTATATCTGGTTGTTAATATCTATTTAAGTATGTATTTAAAACTATATAATATGTATGTATATCAGTCTCTGGCAGCCACATCACAAGGTTTGCTTAGTTTGGGGTCAGATGACCGTGTGTGCAAAAATGTCCCAAATATTTTTTATTTATTTACAGATTTAAAAGCAAAATACCACTATTGAAATAAAGTTAGCAAATATGGATTTTTAAAAACCTGATAAAAGAGTTGGTAGTCTGGAAACGCCTAAAATTTTCATAAATCACAGTCAAGTACACTCTCGTAGAAGTCACATTTCAAACAAAAAAAACTAAATCAAAATCGGTTCAGCCATTTGGGAGCTATGATGATACAGACAGACACACACATACAAAAACACAAATACACAGTTACACGCTAAACTTGTAGCACCCCTCTTTTTACGTCCAGAGTTAAAAACAATAAGAGCTGAATTATGTATATGGGTTTCAGTGAAAGGACTAATTGATATAGGCCGATTTTATTTTGGATGGAGAAATACTGTCGGGAACGAGTGGATGCGAATAGCAAGAGACCGGGGAGAGTGGCATAAACAAAGGGAGGCCTATACCCAGCAGTGGGTCACTCAGGGCTGATGATAATGAGACTATGTAGATTAAAATTGCAACAGTAACATTTATCTAATTTTATGGGCACTTAGATTCTGCTGTAATAGGTACCATTCGGTAAATTAAATTCTCGTCTTTTTTGGTAAATTTTTAGGGTACCGTACATAAAGGGTTAAAATGGGACCCTATTACTAAGTCCTCATTATCTGTCCGTATGTCTGTCTATCTGTTCATCCTACATTTAAGCGGCTGTATCTTTCGAACCGTAATAAAAGTTGAAATTTTCACAGAATATGTAATGTTACTGCGGATTAACTAAGAAATTAAAAAAAGCCAAAAATTAAAACGAACGGGGGGGGGGGGGGGTAAACGTGTTTTTGATGTATTTTTGTATTAGCTCTAATGTAAAAACGATAATACGTACAAGCGTCTAACTTGGCATGATTATAGTACACACTCTAAAATATAACAACAAATAATGGCCAAATGCAAGTCTGTGAAAAATTTCTGTTCAATACCGGTTCTCGTACGATCGCCGAAGTGAAGTAACATCGGGTGCGGTCAGTACGTGACCGCCTGGGCGTTTATGGGATGTTGTCTTTTGTAGGTACAGAACCTTTAGTGCGTGAGCCCGACCCGCACTTGACCGGTTTCATTTTAGGAATCACTATATTTTCCTGTTACACCCCATATACTTATAATTTGTATAATCTCGGCAAGTACAAAAAAAATATCTATATCAGTTGTTGATGATGGAGTATCTATTTTATTAACTCACTGAAGGTCACAATCACGTTAGATACTGATAATAAAAGATAGGATTCCAAAAATAATACGTAATACATTTCTATTTTCTTATCATTAAAGCTATTTGTTTTGTTACAGATTTTTCCATATAAAAACAATTTTCTTTCTAAATTATATCCTTGAGGAAAAATATAATAATACAATGACATCACTATCTGGCTCTACAAAAATTTCTATGCAAAAAAATTACGCTGTTTACCACACATAAGAGAAGATTTTTTTGGCTGCTGTTACGTAAAACATCTGATAATTAATTTAAAAGTACCGTTCTATTCATCCTAGGGTAAAGATGAAAAGAGTCTAAGATAAAATGACACGATTAAAATAAGGTTTTTTGCACTCTTTGTAGGTAATAGCTTCAGTAATCAAATCTTGGTGGTAGATTATAACTTTTTAGGTACCGATTTGTCTCAGTAAACATTGAGACTTCGCTTTGTTTCAATGATTTCAATATACCAGTTCATATACCTGATATCGATTTTCCGCTAGGTGTTTTTTTTTATTATGTTTGAGCTTGACTAGCATAAGAACTCTTCTTTGACTGGTTTGTTTGTGTTTGAACTACCAATTTTTATCCAACTGCCCGAGAAGGAAGGTTAAGTTTTTTTCGGACATTATGTCCATTGTATGTTTGTAGTCTTATGTAGCCAAAACGGCTTGACAGATTTTGGAGTGTGATTTGTTGTTAGATTTGTCTTTATCTCCGAAGTTTCATATAATATTTTGCAATCACTTCATCAAAACTCGCGTGAGGATTCATTATCAATTATTATTATAACACCGGCTTGCACTCACGACGGTGCGGGCGACCTTCTCCAGAAGCGCGCGTATTCCCTGAGGAAGGGGCTCTAATGACTCCGAAACCGGTCGATCGTCTCGACCGATAGAAACATAATCGTGAGTGCAAGCCGGTGTTATAATAATAATTGATAATTTTTTTCTGCTTTGTTTTTTGTTTTTCTTTTGGTAATTATACTTGTCAGACATAATTTTCCGGCTTTATTTACAAGCATTTAAAACACTTAATGGATTCTATCCCATCTATTTTACATCATTTTAATTACCGATGTTTCATACACTTTGCAGTTTCCGTAGTTAAAGCCTTAATACCACCTTAATAGAGAGGTGATCAGTTAAAAGTGTTTAATTTCGATTAGTTCCTAACGGACTACCCAAACCATCCACCGGTGGTCAATCAATCTTGAGTAGGTAATTGCGAAAACATAAGAATTTATTATACTACCTACCACCATTCATCATTCTTATTTTTTCTTTATTCTTCTTTTTTTTTCATTATTTATTATTTACTATCTCTCGCTGGCAAAGCACCTTCAACGCCGCTAGTGTTGCAGGTGTCCACAGGCAGCGGATTCTGCTTACATTCAGGGGGAAAGCTTGTTTGCCGCTCTTTTAATAAAAAAACTAGCGTGTTGAAAAATTATATTGTTCAATTTCCCATTCTCGCATCTTGCAGGTGTGATGAACGCAGCAGATTACTACGGGCTGGACGAGCTTCGACGAGCATGCGCTGGCTTCGTCCAGTGCTGCATCACTGTTGATACAGTTTGCGCACTACTGGCCTCGGCCGAGAGATACATCCAGTACAAATGTACTAAGAGCCTTGTACAGAAGGTAATTGATTGCAATAGGCATGATGACTAATATTTTTTTATTATCTCATAAAAAAGCTGTTCATATATGGAGCACATCAACGAAAACAAAATTAAAATTTGTTCATAAATAAATGAGTTATAAGTATTTTAAATGTATGCTAGACAGAGAGCGCTCTATACCGAGTTATGACGTCACACCTCAGGCGTGCCATACAAATGCTATACTTACATACGCTTTGCGAGTAAGAGACTCAGTATCCACTCTATCCCTACCTAAAACTTAAAACACTCATATCTCAGACATTTATCAGTCAATAAAATTTATTTATTCAGTATGTGTAATTTATTTAGTTATATTCATCGCTATGCCTGTTATTTGTAATAAATTAAACATTAGAACACATGCCCATTGTTTTAACCCTCGACGCAAAGAGGGGTGTTATAAGTTTAACGTGTGTATTTTTGTCTGTCAGCGGCATCGCAGTTGATTTAGTTTGTTTTTGTTTAAAAGGTGACTTGATCGAGAGTGTACTTAGCTATGATTTATGAAAATCGGTTCAACCGTTTGAGGCATATCAGCTCGTTTATCGAGGGTTGAGCTCTGAAACTTTATTATCTTTTTTCTAACATTGACTAACTAATAATGACATTATAATATTGTAGACATCGTACCTATTTAACTTGACATAACTACTATACTATGACATTTCCTTTGTAAACTAACAATACTAATAACTTATAATTAGTGAGTTAAGAATCCCAGTGCTAATATTGCATGTCCATTTAGAGACAAGTTTGTTTTCGGAGCTCTTAAGAACAGATTGTATTCTGTATTACATCTAGGTTTACCAACAAACTGCAATAAATATATTTTGATTTTGATTTTTTGATTTTGATTTCCTAGAGCCTATATTATTTTGTCTCACACTGGGATTAGTTATCTCCTAATGAGGGGCTTACGTCTGATAGTTTCCTATCTAAATCTATGCGTGCTAAAATTATACAGATCGTCATTCCATCTAGCAGTAGTATGCGTTCTATAGGTACTAATACAACGTTAATTACTACCAAGTTTGTCTAAGCGCTATCTCTGCTCTAGAACTGGCCTAGTCATAAATTTACCTAGTGATTCTCAAGTTAAGTCTGATGGCAAGTAAGAAGTGACAAAAGTTGCTCTAATTCATTAACCAAACTGTTTCCAGGTGTTGGAATTCGTCGACGAGCATGGCAACGATGTTCTGAATCTGGGTTCCTTCACACTCCTGCCGCAGCACGTTGTCAGATTAATACTGGCTAGAGACGAGCTCCGCGCCGATGAGTTCACCAAATTCCAGGTATAATTTTGCTGCTTTTGTAAAATTATTTCTTAACGTTCTAATTCATAAGAGCTCAACTTGCCTCAACGGTTCTATAATATCAAAGAGACAACAAAGATGAAAGTTTGTGTATGCAATTATCGTGCATGTCACCACTTAGCTTCACAAAACATTTGTATAAAAATAAACCGGTCAAGTGCGAGTTAGGCTCGCGCACTGCGGATTCCGTACCACCACAAAATACAATACTAATTATCAATTTAAAAAACCGATTTCATGGTGGCATTTAGATTCGGTGAAAGAAATTATTAAGGTCATCCAATTAAAGACATTACCAGTTATAACTTGGTAATGCACAGAAATTTGTCACCGACTCACACTTGGCCATTATTTATTATGTGTTGTTATACTTTTGAGTGTGTGCTAAAATCATGACAAGTATGACACTTGTACGTATTACAGTTTTTACATAAGACCAATAAAATTACAAAAAATACGTTTAAAAAATACGTTTCTTGTATAGGACGAACAAAAGGATCCCCTTTTCGTTTTTATTTTTTAACTTTATTATTATTGCTTAGTTAATCCGCAGTAACATTACATATAGATAGCCCGTTGGTCCAGTTGGTAGTGAACCTGCCTTCTGAGCTAGGGGTGTGGGTTCGATTCCCACCTAGGACAAACATTTGTGTGATGAACAATTGTGACATACAAACATGACATGTTCTAAATTTTTTGTATATCTGGGTGTTAATATCTATTTAAGTATATATTTAAAAATATAGATGTATCTATATCAGTCTCTGGCAGCCATATCACAAGCTTTGCTTAGTTTGGGGTTAGATGACCGTGTGTGCAAAAATGTCCCGAATTTATTATATTTTGGTAAAATTTCAACTGGCTGGCTATCTACCTACGATTCAAAAGATACAACCGTTAAAAGGTAGGACACAGACAGACATACATACGGATAGACAGACAATGTAGGCTTAGTAATAGGATCCTGTTTTTACCCTTAGGGTACGGAACCCTAAAAAAAGGTTGTGGGTCAGATTTGCATACGTTTAACCTGAATTTAAGCTGGGTAGATGGAAGTATAAATAATGACGATGAAAAGCAGTCTAACTGTTGTGGTGACGTTGTCTGAGCTGTGCCAATGTACCAGAGCTTTGCTCCGATATTTCAAGGAGCTGGGTTGGGTAGGGTAGATGCCGGTAGGGCTAAATGTACAATACGCTCCAAGTGGAACATCACTGCAGGATTCATCGCCCCATCACAAATAAGAATAAACCTGAATTCGAAATACAAGCTGTATAGAAATATCTACTTATTACCACCTAAAATATCTGAGCGAGAAAAACTGTTGGAGCTGCTAGGTAGTACTTATTTTTTTAGGGAAAAACTAAACAACTTGTCAGTAGTAAGTAATTTTAACTTGCTATGTAATTTTGGAGTGCCAGACTGACATAGCACACTTTTTATCCCAGAAAATATTGAGGCTCCTTAGGGAATTAACGTCCATAGAGGTGAAATCACGGGGAATAGCTAGTTCAAGTTTTATTTACATTTTCCAGGCCGCTCTAATGTGGGGCAAGAAGTACTGCGACACCAATCAGAACATTAACCTGAAGGATGTGATCGGGAACTTCCTGGAGTACATCCAGTTTCACAAGATCCCAGCCAACGTGCTAATGAGGGAGGTGCATCCCTTAGGCCTAGTGCCGTACTCCATCATCATGAATGCGCTAGCTTACCAGGTGCGTCCGTATTCTTTATGAACATTACACTGTCTATGGACTATGGGGTGTTTAGTGAGTTTATAATTATGAGGAGAAACAAATGAAGTTATATGATTATTTACGGGATATTTACCGTGGTAAGGTTGTGGAATGAGCTCCCGATATTTCGTAACTTTAGTGAACAACCGTGATAGTTAAAACAGTGTGAAACAAACGAATTCTTGGATTCTTGTCATTTTTTTGTGTTAAATAATATCAACTTTTCATGTTTCCACTGCAGGGACTGGACACATGCCTTTTCTCACAGAGAAAAATGATAATTTTTAATCCAACATGCTGCGCCAGTTCATCGTGGTGAATTTCATACATGTTTGAATTTTTAAAGTTCATCTTTCACAGTTTTTGAGCCATGAAATCGAAACTGCACATAATTTATTTAGGTACTAAATAAGTCATTGGTGCATGTTCCGTCCGGGTTCCGTCAGATTGTAAATACACTAAGCCACCATCGGTCAAATAAAATGATAAAGCTCAATTTATCATTATGAAAGCTCAGGAAATCTATGATTTCATTAATATGTATGTACCTACCTACTAGTGACTTTGATCAAACTTTTTGTCAAACGAAAATTATCTAGATGGGGAGGGATTTAGCTTTTTGAATTAAGGTAAAAACAAATAAAACAGAGTAATGTTAATATGAATTGCAAATATAATTGATAACACAAAGTTTAATCAAAAAATTATCAAAGAGAAAAGAAAAAAAAAATTCAAATGAAAACTACTGAAATCGGGAGTGCATAACAAACAGCGCTACTTTTTGTCAAAAACCGAAAAATAAGACAAATTGAGCGCCTCTTAAATATTCGCTAATTTCGTCTTTTTGTTTAGTGTTTTCCAATCAGTGTCTTACCAATAGTTTATCTACGAACTTGATTAGCTTTTTGTAATAATGTTATTGATTTGCATCATTCAATAGGAGTAGATAAGCATACTGAGTGGAGTGCTGAATACGCTGTTGTTGCAGGCAGACCCGGCCAGCATAGACCCTGGCAAGCTGTCCCCCGCGCGAGTGCGGCGCGCCGGCCGCTCCATGTCTGTGCAATCTTCACTCGACCCCTACGGCTCTAACACTACCCTCTCCTCCACTGGCTCGAGCGATGTTCCGTCTTCAGACAGTAAGCACAACTAACGCGAGGGGAACCCCCCTTCCCGTCCTCCACCCGAACCCGTCCCCGGACCTTCCTCAGCGCCCGTCGTCCCCTTCCCGGACAAACTGCCAGAAAAACTTGGACTCTTCTCTTCTATTAAAAGAGCCGCGAGCAAAAAGTTTGGCGATCGACGTTCCCCAACCCCCAAAACGAGAGAACCTCGGTCTAAATCGGACTCTGTTAAACACGCCGCTCTAACTAGACAAGTGTCTGAGACGGTGGCGGCGTCAGGAGACACTACGTTTGAGCGGTGCAGACCTAAAAAACGTGATAGTGATACTGAGTTTCCAGTGCGTAAGTCTACTTCGGAACTATCGGAGAGTTTTCCTTTCGTGAAGCGTGCGTTAGCTGAGATTGAACACGGGTGGAATTACTTTAGGCGGTCGGTGGCATCGGATGCTTACGAACCAAGAACACCGTTGTTGAGAATGGAACCAACAGTCATAGTCGCGGCGGCTGAAGAAGAGGCACCTATGTCACCTCCACCTCAGATGGGACTAAAAGAGAGAAGAGGTTCCAGAGGATCGCCATGCGCGAATCTTCCACCTCTAATGCTACCACCAAGAACGCCGGAACCGTCTCCTGGTCATTTATCACCAAACCGATTTTCACCTGTTGTATCACCGGTGAAAGTTAAAGAACCGTCATCGGCTCCAGCGCTGCGTCCGCAGCCACCTCGCAGGTCTCGTACCCGCTCTGAGATGCCACCAGACCCGCCGCCGAGATCACCGACCACTCCACGTCCAGCATCTGTTTCTCCGAAACACACATTTGCATTTAAAATAGTCCTTAAGAAAGTTGAAAGTACACCGGACACTTCGTTTGAGAAACCGGACCAATGAGAGTACCTCCTCTAAGCGCGGCCGCTGTCATGCGGTGGGGTACTCGAGGTCAATACGCGCTTTCTCCTCTAGAAAAGCTAGTTTAGTTAGCAATGAAATGTCGCCAGTTGCCTTATTTTAATTATTTAAAATAAATTTACGCACGGAATCGGCAAGTTAGTCATTCATTTCACTCCACAGTTTTTTTTTTGTTTCATTTAGAACAGCTGTCAAGGCAATTTTGTAAGAAATTTACTCATATAAACGAAATACCAGTCATTCGAAATTAGTTAGCGACTATGATGCGGAGTTCACCGCGTTGATCTAAATAAGAATGTCCAATCAAGGTTCACTCATATGCCTGGTAACAGATTTTCCTGCTCATTTCCGTTCTATTTACTTCTCTTTTCCGTGCCTTGAACACTATAAACAACTTTTAACTTTTTAGTTAGTCATTCGAGGTCTACAAAAAGCTATTGACAATCCTGAATTTTGTACACAATCAAAAACCTGCAAATTTGACATACGAGTTCTATCTGCCAATCGAAAACCAAGTATTTCACGATCAAATTGTATCGCGTTTTTTTAGTTCTTTCGGAGGCGAAAGCGAACCCGATGGAAGATAACAAAACATTTTGAATTAATTAGAATAAAGCAACAAGAATGACACTTCAGCAATTTCTTATGAGTACTGGAGCTGGCTCTCCTTTGGAATGTGGACGTTTGGTGTAACTTTAGATAAGACATGAAATTAATCCGACTTACTACAAAAGATTTAAGAACGCTTTAGACATAAACCGTCTTACTACGAAAGATTTAAGAACGTTTTAGACATGTGTTTAGCATATTTTTCACAGTGAAACAACTGCTAAACACATGCACAACACAACACTAAAGCGTTCTTAAATCTTTTGTAGTAAGACGGATAGTGTTTAGCAGTTGTTTCACTGTGAAAAATATCGTAAACACATGTCTAAAGCGTTCTTAAATTTTTGTAGTAAGACGGAATGTGTTTAATATCGTTGTTTATATGTTTTTGAGAAATTGTAATAAAATAAATAAAAATAAATAAATGACAAAGAATGTGAACTGTAAACTAGACTATCATTGTACTCACAGAATTCTCATGTAAAATGTAACTGTGGACTTTTTATATGCAAATTATCATTGAATGGCGATGAAGTATAGTTATGTTAATTCAAATATTTGATGTTTTTATGTAATTTTGTAAGCTTTCACTATCTAAAATGTGTTATATTGTTTGTTGCACCAGTCTCAATGGAAATTATAATTACGCACTTTTATAATGGTTATTGTCGTAAGGAATTAACAGTTTGTCTACATGTATTTTCGATGTTTTACAAGTTATTTAATGTGAAAGTATTTTTATAATATTGTATATAAAGAAGATGTTTGTTGTTGTAGAATATTTTCATAAAACAACCCCCTATGTTAATTTGTGTTTGTTTAATAGATAATGTAAGCAATGCAAATTTGTATTTTTGCATAAGAAACAATAATGATGTTATTTCGTAAATTCTTCGTTGTCTTCCAACCTAACAGTAAAATAAGACAACCGAGTGACTATAACATGACGTTCTTCAAAAGGGTTGTTAATAGAATATTTAGTGATCGCCAACGTATCTGTGTCGCCCCTGGCGACAGTAATCGCTTACCATCAGGTGGCCTGTTAGCTAGTTTGCCACCTATAGCATAAAAAAGACGCTAAACTTTGAACGCTATGACCAACTTTTAGTCGTCAATAACTTGGTATATTGATATGTGATTACTTACCACCAGGCGACCCGTTAGCTAGTTTGCCACCTATAGCATAAAAAAGACGCTAAACTTTGAACGCTATGACCAACTTTAAGTCGTCAATAACTTGGTATATTGATATGTGATTACTTACCACCAGGCGGCCCGTTAGCTAGGTTGCCACCTACAGCATAAAAAAGACGCTAAACTTTGAACGCTATGACCAACTTTTAGTCGTCAATAACTTGGTATATTGATATGTGATTACTTACCACCAGACGGCCCGTTAGCTAGTTTGCCACCATTGGCATAACAAAAAAGAAAACAGACGTCGTCAAAAATTAGTATATCGCTTTGTTGCGTTGCATTTGGTTATTTTGAATGGTTTTTTAGTGAAGTGAAATTTTCATTTAAACAAATGAAGAAAAACTAGTGAAATAAAACATCAGACATCTTCAATTACCCAAAACCAAAATAGCTGTTGTGAATTTTGTATAAATGATATTGAATTTGTGTGTCTGCATACTGAAATTGAGATTTTTAATGTGATTGAGATATTATGTAAAATATGACACTGTTCAAGGAAATAGAGAACTAAGCTGGTGACAGTCGGCTGCGCACGGCTACGTGTGATACGTGACTTTAGCTTTGTTAATTACATTATCCAACACATAACGCCCACGCTAAGCACATATAATATCAGATCGAGACATATACAGTCTGCGTATCTGCGAAATTAATTTGACCGATGGATGGCAATCTACGCGTATCACATATCCACACGCGTGGCTTGCAGTTGATCCACCGGCCAAATTAATTTCGCAGATACGCAAGCCACGTTTTCTCCCACTGCTCACCCCCACAGTATTTTTGGTATTGTTTAAATTAGAACGGCTGTCAAGGCATTTTTGTAAGGTTGTAGCCAGTTGCACCCATATAAACGAAACGTCAGTCATTCGAACTCAGTTAGCAACTGTGATGCGGACAAAGAACTTTGAGACCTAACCCAAAAAGGTAAGGTCCAAGTTCTTTGGATGCGGAGTTCGACGCGTTGACATAAATAAGATTGTTCTGGCGACATATTTTCCTACTCATTTCCATTCTATTTACTTCTCTTTTCTTTGGCTCACCCGTGCCCGCCCGCTCTGTCTCTCTCTCTCTCTCTTACGTTAGCGTGGTGTAACGCAGTTCATGTCAGCTGGTAGCGTGAGAACGCATTGCTACACCAGCCACGTAGCTCTCGTTTCAAATGAGGGCGCGCATTGTCGTGCGCAGCCTTTTGGCCGGCTTAAGACAAATAATTGAAGTGACATCTGTACTGCGATATTTGCGATATGTAAAGCATTTTTTTGCTATTACAGTTACTTGTAAAAGATAGTGCATTATGATTTTTATGTGTATTTTCTATTTTTATTTCATCATCTGTAAATAAAGAAATATGTTGTCATGAAAGCAAAACAAAAACAATATCTTGGTCAAATTTGTTTTATTTACTCAGCAATGGTTATCCATTGAACCATTGAGTTAAAACTAAATGTCTAGTAAAGTCACACTATACACTTATACATATTATATACATGTGACAGTTTGTGCGTGTATGTATGTTTCAATTCCATAATAGCCGAACGGGTTTGTATGAAATATAGTATGAAGAGAGCTTTGTTATTTGATCCAAAGACCCCTGAATTAACACACAGGCTATTTTCTAACTGAAAAATTAATATTTGCCTTAAGAGTGTGGAAGTTTATTGCTGTTGGCCTTAAATAAAAAAATAAAAAAACTGTTCAGGTTAAATCATTTAGATACAATACCAATAGTGTGACTATTGGTATCTAAGTGAAAACAGTCCAAAAATCATCGGAGCGTCTTTGTACCTACCTAGATATTAATTTTATAGTTTGCAATGCCACATTTACTCCAATTTAGATGTTTTTTAGGGTTCCGTACCTCAAAAGGAAAAAACGGAACCCTTATAGGATCACTTCGTTGTCCGTCTGTCTGTCTGTCTGTCCATCTGTCTGTCCGTCTGTCTGTCCGTCTGTCAAGACCCTTTTTCTCAAGACGTGTAAAGGTATCTAGTTGAAATTTATACTAAATACTTGGGTTTACGGTTTCTTACGGCTGTAAAAAAATAAAAGTTGTAAGTCAATGCAATCAATGGATATGAACGTTTATGTCGCATATTTTGCGATTTCACAGGGAAATCAAAACCTATAGGGTACTTCCCGTTGACCTAGAATCATGAAATTTGGCAAAAGGTAAAGTCTCATAGTACATATATAAGAATAAATCTGAAAGTTACAATCGCCCGATCCGACTGCTCCTAGCAATAGGAAATATTCAGTTTTTGGTACAGGCGTCGGTTACCAGAGGCACACACACACACAGCGATCCCGCCGGCAGGATCGTAGACCCACAGGATCTGTTAGAAGATCGGTTAGATTCTCTCCAAATAATCATTCAGTTCAACAAACCGTTAGGGCTCCAGGGCACACCCCCTCTGGGGTGCCTGGGCAAGTCTGATTCCCACTCCCGGCGACGGCCCAAGCCGAGGTTCGTACCTTCGAGGTGCCCTTGTGCTAGTCGCCTATAAACTTAACCACCAAGTTATGCCGAACGCACTCTGCGTTCGCTAACTAGTCCGGTCAAGCTGTAGAGGCCAAAAGGCCAACAGTATAAGTCACTCATAAAAAAAAAAGAAAGTTACAAATTTGAAGTTATATCCGCTTGTCCGCTATGTGATCGTAGCACTGGCAACGCGCGGCGATGTAGTAGAATCGCGGTTGCCTTTAAAAAAAAAACACGTTTGTGACTTTATAGGTAATGTATCACGAGTTAAATAAAATAAAAAAACTCACATATTAATAAGTTTGTACGCAGCTGAGTACGTGAGTTAAGCCAAACTAAGTTTTGCCCAAGTTAAGAATTGCGGTAATTGCGGATTTTCCGGCTTAATCATACGTGAGTAATTCCCGTGTCATGTACATAAAATGTACGAAAACCACGTCAGTTTCCATAATAAAATTGTTTACATAAAGTTACAAGTGAAGCTTTAAAAATCGTATCTATTAAATAATCACAAATTAAAATTGTTCCAATTATTCAATTAATGTTGTTCAATTACAATTAGATAGAATTTAGGTACATATCGTAAGTGTTATAAGTAACAAACGCCCTTAATTACCTACTTCTCATACTGAATTTCATCGAAATCTCTTCAACGATCACGACGTTTAGTAAAGGACAACAACACAAGCTAAGGAAAAAAAGGAAAGGGAAAAAAACAACGTAGACAGGAAGCATACGGGTAGGGTCTTATTTATAGGGCCTTTGCCGTCGGTCAAGCCCCGGTTAATGGACTACGAAGTAGGTAAACTTATTGTACCTACGGTGAAAGTTAAGTGACTTATTGTTTTAATAATGTATGTAAGATACAAAATCCTACATGAGTGTAAACAAGTAGATAAGGGTTTTTAAACATTCATGAACTGGGATTCGCATGTTTGGTGAGCTATAATTTTTTTTTGTGACCGGGAAATCTACGAAAGATAGACATAGCTGTATTGGGGTGAAAAGTTTGCACCCACTCAAAAGTTATACCTCGAAAGTTATACCTAAGCATGCGAAATTAAACTTTTACATAGAGATGTTTGTTGGTATATGAGTTATTTAGTAAACAAAAAAACCAGACAAGTACGAGCGCGAGGCCAAAAAAACTGAAGTTGAAATATTGAAAGACAAACTTAACTTTGTAGTTGACCCCAGTGAAATCGCAAACTATACGACATAAACGTTCATATCTTTCGATTGCGTTGACTTACAACTTTTATTTTTTTACAGCCGAAAGAAACCGTAGACCCAAGTATTTAGTATACATTTTAACTTGATACCTTAACGCGTTCTTGAGAAAAAGGGTCTTGACAGACGGACAGACAGACGGACGGACAGATGGACAGACAGACAGACAGACGGACAACGAAGTGATCCTATAAGGGTTCCGTTTTTTTCCTTTTGAGGTACGGAACCCTAAACAAGGTAAATTTGACTAATTTCACTAGTTTTGTTATTTGTTTGGGCGTCCCACGACGGGTCTAAACTTTCCTGTAACAAAATAAACATAGCTTACATTACTCTTTTAAAAGAGCAGTTGCTTTAGAATCAGTCTGCAGTTCTACATAGGTTCTTTACGTTTGTCTCTTCTGAAATATAATTCAGAGCTCCTGGAGTGAATAAAGCTGTGTTCCATTTGTGCAGTGCCTCGTTAACTCTCCCGAGTGCTCTCACCGACCACGAACGGTAACAAAATAAGGATAAGATATCACGCTTCCACTCAAAGAGCACCGAACTCACACTTTTGCGGTTTTGTTTATAATTATGTTCAAATAAAAATCAGTCACCAGTTTGGAAAGGCTTTCTTTATCGTTTAAAATCTGCTTTTGGCCCCTAGGCCCAGGCCCCTAGCGTGGAAATTAAATACAGATTTAAACGTGATGAATTTGCCGAACCTTTAATTTTTTTCTGTATTAAATCATTCCGATCTCGCTGAATAGCACCTCAAATAG
Organism: Agriopis aurantiaria; assembly: GCA_914767915.1. Lineage (NCBI taxonomy): Eukaryota > Metazoa > Arthropoda > Insecta > Lepidoptera > Geometridae > Agriopis > Agriopis aurantiaria. The sequence continues at coordinate 11,911,381 of OU611995.1, read as the reverse complement.
TTCGATTCAAGAAGGCCTCTATCTTAATTTAGAAAACATGCAATATTTGCTTTGCTAAGGTGAGATGAAAAGTGGTGTGTTTCACTCGGCAGCAAAGTTATTCTGCGCCTCGTACCTTTGAAACAGATACGCTACGATTAGAATTATATATTTCTGTTTTGCTCGTGGTTCTATCGTAGTATCAATAGCTTGCTCAGTTTTGAATATAAGTACTCGCACCAAAAACCAACTTTATTTTGATGGTGAAAACCTAATAAGAAAAACTCGTCCAAACATGGTCCAAAAAATTAATTTAATAAATAATAATTGAAAAATCACTTCATCTTTGAATGACCAGGAGCCTTACGGCTACCTGTTTTAAGCGATCCTGTTTAGGTAATTGCGAAAAGCTGCACGAACGCAAACTATATCTCGACGCGTTAAGGTTCACGTTCGCGTGATTTTCCGCACTATGCTGTTTCAGCGCTGGAGCCCGCGTTAAGAGGTAGCCGTAAGGCCTCAGAAAGACCGCTTTAGAACTTCTGAATGAATGTCGACAGAAAAATAAATACATTCTTCTGAGAGAATAACAAACAAAACCGTAAACAAAATGACTGAGTTTTGGTTCAACATTTTACAATTTACTGCAGCTCTTGAAATCTTTCTTAGCGTGGCTCAAGACTACATGTGATTGTGACTGAAAAACGCGCTGTTTAGTGCATAAAATTAAATAATGCAGGTACCAAGAAGTATTTTTTTAACTCCCTACAAAAGATCTGATAACGTCTTTAAATAGCTGATCAGATTTTATTGATCACTAAAGTTATATGATTATTTACGGGATATTTATTTCTCATATTCCGTATTCCCGCATTCCCGCATTCCCGCATTCTTCAGTCTTCCCGTGAACATGGTGCATGTAACTGCGCCGATATATCGGGAGCTCATTCCACAACCTTACCACGGTAAATATCCCGTAAATAATCATATAACTTTAGATTTTATTGAATCCCCATTTGGCCCATCGGCCATCTGTTCTGTGTAATATGTGCCCTGCCCACTGCCACTTCAACTTGCTAATCCGGTGGGCTATGTCGGTGACTTTCGTTCGTCTACGGATCTCCTCATTTTTGATTCGATCACGTAGAGAAACCCCGAGCATAGCCCTCTCCATGACTTTGAGCTATGGCACACAGATACTCATAATAAACTTATAACACCCCTCTTTTTCTGCTGGGTGACAAAAATAGGCTCTTCAAGAGTTCAAAGAAGTTATTAAACATGTTATTTTAAATATACTCATTTCAGAAACACTAATAATTTGCGCGACGCAAAAGGCTTACTAAATATCAGCTACAAGATAAAAATTATTCACAGTATTATACGGCGTAGGCTGTTTGCAGGTAGTGTAGTACTACGAATATTGCGCGTAGCCGTCTACGGCGTAGGCAGCAACCTACGTGGGCTACAAAATATGCGTAACAATTTTTGTATTATATTAATAATTATTCTAACAATAATTCGTTTGAATGAGTTATATTTCCTCAGTTTTCATTACTAACACGCCTACACTAGTCTACGCTGTACAAACCTACGCGTTTGCTACGATTGAGAAAATTATTAATCTGTATTTCTTCGTGATTGTTATCGTAAGTGTATTGGTTTCTTATAAGCAAGGGAGGATCAAATGGATTGAATTGGACTGATATTTCTTTACAAAAAATGAAGGGTGACACATACCACTGTCTGTGTCCGTAAAACAGGAGTTTGAAGGGAGACCATAGCTTAGCGGTTAGAGCGGTCGAGACGTTAACGCTAATGACACAGACAGGTTCGAATACTGTCGGCCGTATTTTTTTTAATGATTTTTGAGAATTTTTTTCGTATTATTTTATATTAATATTCTAGTCGCACTGGCAGCTGGTTTTATTCTTGCAAAACCCATTATCACGGCTTTATTAAAGAACACAATAATTCTTTTTATAAATGTCAAGGAATAAGCCACTATAAAGCAACAAAGCTAAGTGTCATCTCCGCTTGCTGAATAACGTTTCTCTAGATTCGTAGAATAAAGATGACATAGAACGGCTATAGGAGAGTGTTTTTTTATATTAATACTAGGCTTGCGTTTGACCGGCAACTCACCTGATATTAATCGATGATGCAGTCTGCGATGGAGCACGCGTGTCAACGTAAATAAAATATGTTGCCTTATTATAACTTATTACATTATTGTTCTAAATTGGCTGATACATTTCTGAGATATAAGCGTTTAAAGTTGTTGGCGGGGATTTCGAGGGCTCAATCCCTTTTCCGCAAATCGTATGTTAGTATAGTATTTGTATGGCACGCGCAAGGCTTGACGTCATTACTTGCTATCGTGCGCTCTCTGTCTAGCATGTAACTAAAATACTTATGATGTATTTATTTTTGAACCAATTTTAATGTTTGTGTTCATCGATTGACTCTATTTATGATAAGCTTTTTTATTATAATAATAATTTATATCACTTAATTATTTAATATGCATCAAAAAAAATACATAGGTAAGTAACTTAAAATTAATAAAAATAGGCAGTATAATTGGCGGCCTTGTCGCCTTAAGCGATTATAGCTATATATAAAGTAACAAAAATACAAGTAAAATAAAAACTATCTTAGATTTAAATGTATAACTAAAACTAATCTAAACCTAGCAAGCCGCTACCAGTAATCTATACTAATATTATAAAGAGGAAAGATTTGATTATTTGTTTGTTTGTTTGCATTGAATAGGCTCCGAAACTCCTGAACCGATTTGAAAAATTCTTTCACTGTTGGGAAGCTACACTATCCCCGGGTGATATAGGCTATAATCTATACTCGTGCGAAGCTGGGGCGGACCGCTAGTAAAACATAATTAGGACGCATGCCTATTCTACTTACATTCAATTCTATGTCAAAAATAAGCTAGCTCCTTGCGGAGTTCAATTAAACCTCTAGTTTACGAGTAGTAGAGGATGGCAGTAAATCTCAAAAAACAGCGTCTTACTGAAAATGTTTGAAACTACTTATAGCTTATTGCAATCTACAAACTAAGGAGAAACATTAAGCGAGAATAAACAATGAATAGATGAATGATTCTTAGATTTTCGCTAATATTACAAAATTACAAAATTTATGACTACATAGTATCAGCCAATCACAGGCCTTCTTTGGAGAGAGAATGGGCCCTAATCTATTATGATGGCCCAGTACATGTTGGTGAATGTCATAAATCTTTAAACTTTTTCTTGGACATACCAGTTTCCTCACGATGTTTCTTTCACCATTTTTAAGCGATGACATCGAAACTGCGCATAATTTACTGAAATGCTGAATAAGTAAATGGTGCAGGGCCGAGGTTTGAACTGGATGCCGTCAGATTGTAAAGCGCACATGCTACCGCTCAGCCATCTTCGTTCTATCACACAATACATAGTTAAAGTCCAAACTTTAAACTTTAACTTTTTCGTAGACCGCATCCGCATAGCTTAACATCAGGCGAGTTGGCGGTAAAACGCAAGCCTATCATAATTTTTGTTGATATATGTTGATAATTTTGATTATACTAAACTATTGTATTGTCACTCGAATAAAACATACCTACTTGTAAATTTTTAAATTGAATCGACAATAAAATTATGAGTAGTTTAAAATAGATTTCGAAGATGTGTTTAGGTGTTTACATTGTTAGTTAGTTAGCTAGTTAGTTACAGATGACGCTAATAATCATCATCATTATCAGCCAGAAGACGTCCACTGCTGAACATAGGCCTCCCCCTTTAACCTCCACAATGAACGACAGCCTGCCTTTTGCATCCACTGGATGCCCGCGACTCTCACAATGTCGTCGGTCCATCTAGTGGGAGGCCTACCTACGCTGCGTCTTCCGGTTCGTGGTCTCCACTCCAGAACCTTTCTCCCCCAAATGAAGCTAGTAATATAAAACGTGTAAAAATTAACTCCATAATAAACGTATTTGGTAAAAAATTTGGTACGGAGCTAAGACCCTAAATTCAAATAAGTATTGCCAAAATGTACACCGGAAAAAACAATCATGATTCCTGAAGAACAGCTGGTAAAATCACAGGGTGTTTCCAGTTATTTAGGATTATAAGACCACGTGTGATACAAACAGAATTTTTAGTTTTAATAACCTACAGGTTTAAGTCCTGAGGTGTACTTAATCCCACCAAAGCTAAATTAGCTTTCTGAACACAGAGTAAAACAACGTGTGTACTGTGCAGCTTAAACGAAACCTTTAATACGACCTGGATTTTCTTATTTTACAGTGCGGACGCGGAGACTAATATAAACTTTACCACTCAACGGAAAGGTAGAAGATTATAATGAAATGAATATGAAGTTTTGTGTGATAAATAATAATTTTTACTGGGCAAGTGCCTTTTTAACTTAACAAAATACAAGCTATTACTAACACTACAAAAACAGTTAGATTTATCCTGAATTGTTTCTATGATAATACCTTATGCTCCTAATATAATTTTACATCTATTATTCAAATACTAAATATCTATACTTCATCAATAATGCTTCGTAAAATAATATTATGCTAATATTATATAACATGCGAAAGTGCGTTTGTTAGTTGGTTAGTTAACAAAGCTACGGATAAACGTGATTTTTTGTATAGAGTTTGTTGGAAGGCCTTAGAGAGACATAATTACGATAATTTTCACCCCAGAAAAATGAACGGTGCCCGAAGGAATATCTATGCGGGTGAAAACGGGGGGCACAGTTAGTTTAAAGACATAATAAATTTTTGGTTGACATGTTTCTTCTATTCAAGGTTTCTTAACAAAATTCGTAGACCATTTTTTACTAATTCTGTCCCACTGCTGGGCATAATAGACCAATAAAACGAAATAAATATGGTAATCAGAGAAGGTAGGTTTCCAAACAACGCCTTCTCAAAACGTAAGCTACAAATTCGCTTTGTAGCTTACGTTTGAATTGGTATTTTAAACGATTTAAGCAAGAAAATTAATGGATTACCTGTGGAATGTCACACCATAACTCTTATGCTGCTTTTCTGATTTGTTGTGGTACAATTTCACCGCACCAATTGTCATAGTAAATTTTTTATATATTTTTTGGAGCCATATGTGACTCCATTTGAATGGCTTAAATTTTGCGAATGTACTTGGTTTCTATGTGTAGTTATTATTCTAAGATGGTAATTTTTAAAATGAAAACTGCTAATACACTTTAAAGTGAATCTTTTCAGCCTACATTTCTTTTGGATATTTGCCAAAGAGAAAGTTTTGAAGAGCCACATTCATTTTAAGTTCTTACCTTCACATCACTCGATAAAATGACGCACGCGATAAAAAAGACCCAATTAATTTTTATCTTTATGCAACTAAAAATAAACCCCATGATGACATAAAAACTACTAACATAAACTGATAAAACTACTGCCAAAACAATTTTTAAAGCAACCAAAATTACTGCCAAAGCAACCTCATAATTAACTGTCAAAGCTACTTTCTTTAATCCCTATTACAATCCCCATTAGTATAATAGGTATCTCTATCACAAGTTAAGTGTCAGTATGGCTTGTATTCAGGGCTTGAAATCGGTTAAAGAAAAACTGCTAATAAGGGTATATTTTGGTGTTTGATGTCATTTCGTTCGGAACGTTATTGAAGTAAGGATTTTTAAGATTTAAATTAACTAGGTATTTTCATGAGAGTCAGACTCAACTACTTGACTTCCAGCGCGTGTTGTCATTCATTGTAGTCTCCACAGCAATTCCTGTACCAACTAAGCCGACTTATGAAACCAAAACGTTTCCCAGTCGTTCTTATCGTAAAACAACAAAGAAAATAAGCAGAGAAACCGAAAATAAAGGTTTGCAATCTACTTGAAGTTTAACCGGTTTAAAAATGGAACTATTCTTCCAGCCCTACTACTATAATCTTTACTAAGCGCCATCTTACTTAGCTTATTTATTCATGGGTTGTCAAGTTAAAGGCAAAAGGGTCTCAGATTTATTAAGCGGTCAAGATGTAGCAACAGGTTGTTTATGGGAGACATACAGTTCCTGACCAACTAAAGCGTTCTGAAATGTTTATTAGATGTGTAATACAGAGATATTTGGAGACGTTTGTGTTGAAATTTGAATTGATGGTAACTGAGAGCTGCTTCCTGTTTTTACCCACGACGCGGTAGAATGGAGAAGGTTTATGCATTTAGGTTAAAAGGTTGCGTGTAAAGGTTTGTTTGTCTGTTACAATTTTCTCTAAAACAGATGGACAGCTTTGAATGCAATTTTTTGAAAGCTGGTTTTATTCCAGTATGTTTAACTATGCAAAATTATTTAAACTAATAAACGGCTAGCACTCGCGGTCTTTAGTTTAAATAATGAATCACGTTAGTTTCTATAGTACGATGCAAAATTGTCTAGCGGCTTAAAAATTATGAACTTAATCTGAATTTGTCTTTAGTTTTTAACTTTTGTATAATAGTCAAAGAATCGGTTATCCCAAAGAAAATGGACCACTTAAAATTAGAATAAAAAATTACATTGATGACCGTGCGGTACGGTTTAGTGGTAGCATGGCTGCCACAAGATCGCATGGGTTCGATTCCGGGCTGATCTGCTCTTTTTACAATTATATTGCAGCTGTCAGAGGAAATAATATCACGAAGAACAGATGGCTGATGGGGCCGAAAGATTCTGGAATGGAGACCACGGTCCGGTAAGCGCAGCGTAGGACGTCCACCCATTAGATGGACAGACGACCTAAAAGACACCGCAGGGAAACGTTGGATGCAAGCCGCTTCCAACCGGCTCTTTTGGAGATCGATGGGGGAGGTCTACGTCCAGCAGTGGACGTCTTATGGCTGAAATGATGATGATGAGAGGAAATAAATACTTAAACCAAGTTTAATTTTTAGCTTGATCCACCTATCACTCTCAAGCCGACAACATGCAAGGGGTATAGAGTGGAAAATATGCATCTATAGACCTAAAATCATAAATGGGTCTTTTATGCCTTATTTTCTCCCTGCATGTACAATGGCATTTGAAATAAACAGTTATTTAAGATAATTAACGGGATATTTACCGTTATAAGGTTGAGGATAGAGCTCACAGTATTTCGGCGCAGTTACATGCACCATGTTCACGGTAAGACAACCATACAAATGATAACCAACGACCTACCAACCATAACAACCGACAACTAGTTAGTTGTTAGTTAACCAAGAACTGACGGACGGGACAACAACCAACTATGGAACGGACGGACGGGACAGCCGTAATTAAATTATATCATTACAAAAATTACCAAGGATCAATATTTGTCACTCTATCGAGTGACTTAATAATACTCGCCATGATGAAGGAAACTGTCAACAAGCATTTATTTCTGTGTCATGGGGGTAGGGCTGACACTGCCACCTTCTACCTGCTTGTAACTATGTAAAACCCTTTTTATATTTAAAAAAAAAACATTCACGCAAACTCTGCTTTGTAGTCGTCTGTTTAGTTTTTAGTCATCCGTGTTGTTTCAGTTTGAGTTGTGTTTGTTGAGTTAAATAAAATGACGTACATTAAATTAAAAATGGCGGATACCTAAAAGCATGTTAAAAAATCTCACATTTCCCCTGCATGTATGTACATATTGTAGATTTACAATGAATGATATTTGAAATGACAATAATATCATTAGATAAATTACGAAAGTTTTATGTTCGTCACTCTATCGAGTGACTTAATAATACTCGCCATGACGAGGGAAACTGTCAACGAGCATTTGTTTCTGTGTCAAGGGGGTAGGGCCGACACTGCCACCCGCTTGTAACTGTATAAAAAGGGGACGTTAAAAAAACATTCACGGAAACTCTGCTTTTGTAGTCGTCTATTTAGTTTTTAGTCATCCGTGTTGTTTCAGTTTGAGTAGTGTTTGTTGAGTTAATTATGAAAACGAAACTAAACAGCAACAATTAATTAGAAATCGAAATAACACATTAAATAAAACAAATCTAAACCAATCTGAACGAATAAGATAAAGAGCCAGTAAAATTTTAAACTCTTTACTGAGATTGTCTATAACTTCAACGCTATATTTTGACTAATTATTGTACATTACTCACTTCAATTATTTAAAGTATTAATAATAAAACCTAGGTACAATTTTATTGGCTTCAATTTCTATTAAAATTGTAATTATATTTTATAAGGTTTTTGGCAAGAGAGAGGCTTACAGCAGTGGGATAAGGAAGGCTGTGGATGATGATGACAATGATGAAGGTTGTTGGCAATGAATTCAACGTAGTACATAATTATTATATCGATGGTTTTTGGTCTCCATTTGTTACAATTATAATAATTGTTTTTTGAAAAATATCCATATCACACATTAAAAATAATTCCTAAATAATATTACCACATAAAATATTGAATAATAAACCATAACTAAAATTAAATTACAAAACAATTTTATTCACCTTCAAAATTACAATAAATCATAATTATCAGTCATGATTAATTATCAGTTATTAGCATAATTATCTTCTCGTCCAAATATCCAATACCTATTCATTTGTTAATAAATAAATCCACGAAAAACCGGAAAACAATCCACGAAATTTCTCAAATGGTTGCCACACAAAGTTTAGCTATGCCACACAAAATAACACTTTACCCACAGAAGAGAAATTTTTTTCGTTTACTTTACCAGCTTTCCCTTTCCTCTAACGCGGCGCCGACGTGTCAGTTGTTATCACAGTCGTTTGATTTGCCTACCAGCCTGATTCGATTTGTCTTCGTACGGATTGAAACGTCAAGAGAATACGTATTATTAAACGAACCATGATGGGAAAGGTATTTGGGAAACCGATATTTCTCCACGAAGGTGTGAAAGACATGTGACATTGGTGTTAGATACCTTTGCGTTATGGAAAGAAAATCTTAAGTAGGCATAAGACCTTACTGCAATATTGCCTAACCAATAAAATAAAAATAAGACGGCCATTGGCCATGGCTTTTAATATGAGTGAATCACAGAATCCATAGCCTTCTGGAAATGTTAATCAAGTTTTTTTGGAGATATAGGCTTGCGATTAACTGCCAGTTCTAAGCGATGATACGGTCTACGATGGAGCACACTTGTCCAGAAATAAACCGATTCACTCGTGACTTGAAGATATCCAGATTGTTACCATCGGGGAACATCCTTTTAGGCAGTGGCAGCATTCCACATTCTAGCTGTTACCACAATAAAAACAAAATCAAAGCACTTCGGATTTTGATTCGAATTGATTAATTTCAAATAATAAATTTGTTTTTTGAAATTTCATTTAATTTTTGTGTGTGTTTAATTTTCAGTCATAAATTATTAATATCCCCCGTTTACACAGCCACTCTGTTACTATAAAAAAAAGTCTGTGTAATTGTTAGAAAAGTAACAGTCATAGTTCAATTTATGTTGACCACAATCATTCTACTTTATTATTGTCTGTTGCATAAATTTTAAACAAAGAAAAGCTTAGTTTTTTTTTTCAAAAGATGGGGCTTGATCGAAATTAATCATTATTATTAGCCAGAAGACGTCCATAGACAACATAGGCCTCCCCCTTTAACCTCCACACTGAAGGACAGCCTACCATCTCCATCCACTAGCCTGCCATATGCTTACACTCTCATAATCGAAATTAGGTCCCATATTCTCTCGCCGAGAGGCCTTGTCTCAGCAGTAGGATCATGCTGCTTATAACAATCGCTAATACATTTTAATTATATTTTTTTCTCGTAATTCAGATTTGATTAAAGCCACCTGTCAATTACTAAATTAAAATATGTGAAAATCCTACTCAATTATTTCAAAACTTGTGGTCGTGCCACTGGGGAAATAATATTAACTCTAAAGAAAATCACCTCTCATAAAATTGCTACATTTCATTTTGAAGTTTCTCAACTAGTACGAGATACTGAAGCTGAAATACAGCCTTTTACAAAATGAATCTCATTCTTTTACTGCAAACTGATTTCATTTTAAAGGGCATGCAGCATTCATACTGCAAAAGATTACTAAGGAAGTAGATGTAGTTTGTGGGTTTACAGCTAATCTTTTAAGAATATTGATAGTTAATTAATGTAATATCGCTAACAGTTTCAAGTAGATAGGTATCAGGAATTCTATGCAAACACCCGTATGTGTGTATACACAATCGTCCATGTCTATGAACGTTAAAATAATCAACCATAGCTGCGTATAGCAGCGTTAGCTCTGTTTAATGCGTACTGCCATACATATCACCACATAGCGGGCCATTTGTATGCTATGCACGGCTGCGTCCAAGGCAAACACGTGGACTGCCACAGATGCACTAGCAGAATGAATTTTGCGACCACATAGCCATGTTTTCTCCCCCACTCACTGTTTTATGTCCCGTTGGCGTGGCTTAGGTCAGCTAGCAAGATGTGGCCTTATAGTAACTTCCAGTCACGTATTTCTTTCGTCAATCATGCGCAGCTTGATTACTGCAAACAGCTTATTATTTGGTCGAAAAGTCAGTTTTTGTACCGACTGCAGATATATTACAAAATTACAGTTAAAATAAAGTTTGTACATAATTCTCAACTAAGGTATGAATAGTTTTTTTATTGCATTAAAAACCTCACATCCATCGATTCATCGGTCGAGAACTATAGCGCCATTTCACAAAGTCAGAAGCGTTGGTATGACCCATGCAGTTTAATGCCCTCCTAAGTTTATATCTATCTGAACAAGCAAGCACGTCTCTTTCACAAACATACAAAATATCCTACGCACATATTTCACAGGTGGCAGATGGTGAAGCCATCGGTCGGCGAAAGTGTCGAGTGAATGAACCATGAAATGGAATCATAAAATATTTATCGTGGCTCCGACCGAAAAACATTTTTTCTGGCTTTCATGTACAGATTGAAAACTCGAATTTTGTATAGCTATTTGTTTGTCGTACATGTTATGTACCCTTTACGCGTAGGTATTATATTATGAACTAATTTCTCATTATTAGCAATGGTTTGTTCAATATTTATTCTCTGCTATCACATAAACTGCTAACGACTGAGTTGTCTCAGTAGCACTGGGTTCGATTCCTGGTCGAACAGATATTTGAATAATGAATTTAGACATCTGATCTAGGTCTAAATAAGTATATTGTCTTTGTATGTGGTTAATGGCGTCACCGACACAGAATCTTAGTGGGGAGCTATGAGTTAAACGTTATTTATTTTTTCACACCACCTGCTTGACAATGTCCAATTACATATCATGCAACCTCAACGTAAAGTAAAGCGCATTATAGTTGTATGAAACTCCCTAGGGTATCAAGTGATTTGAATTTGAAACGTCAAAATTCGCGTTAAAACTTCTAGATAACTCTAAGCAAAAAAATGCCCATATTATGACATTGTAAAGAGGTTTGTTAAAAAATTGAACTAGCACAATTGAACATACGCAGAATTTAAAAAAAAAGCTGGGGTTACAAAGAATGTGAAACAAGACGGTGTTTGGTGCTGTGATTTCTAGTGAAACCTGGTTTTTATTGACCAATTACCAATCTATCTTTCTAGGTAACCGGTGATTTGTCTACAGTTTTGTTTGATCACCCAAGGTTGCATTAATTGTTACTTTATACGTCTTACGCTTAGAACAGCTACACAAAGAAACCAAGTACATTCGCAAAATTTAAGCCATTCAGATGGTGTCATATATGACACCAAAAATATATAAAAAATTTACTATGACAATTTGCGCGGTGAAATCGTACCACAACAAATAAGAAAAGCAGCATAAGGGTTATGGTGTGACATTCCACAAGTAATCCATTAATTTTCTTGCTTAAATCGTTTAAAATACCCATCGAACGTAAGCTACAAAGCGAATTTGTAGCTTACGTTTTGAGAAGGCGTTGTTTGGAAACATACCTTCTCTGAGTAGTTATTCTAAGGTCTTACGTTAATTTAAATCACTAGCGAAATTAAGTAGGTAGGTACGTAGCAATTTTATTCATACCTAACAAGGTGTAAAGTGCATACAGGTTCTATCTAGGTTAGCATGCTCCACTCCGCAGACCAAGCATGCATATGCTTGGTCTGCGGCTTTGTTTCATATCAGGCGTGATGTTGACGAACGCAAACGTAAATACAAAATGTAACTAAGTGAGGAGACAAGAAATTCGCTGCTCCTCACTTGTCTAAGTATAACAGGACAGTGCCACTCAGAAATTAGAAATTCAACAGTACAAAATGCACCAGAATGCACCAAAATGCATAGACCAGGGTCGATAATTTTTAAAACCAAAAAATAATAATAGTATAATGTTATATATTCTTCCTTTTCCAATGGGTTTCATCCTACTATAATTTTTTACCATTCACCATCACCATATTTTACCATTCAAAGGCTTCTGCCCTGGTCTATGTAGGCATCACCCTGAGATATAAGACATGAAATCTCTTTACCCTGACCTTAACGCTATGTAATTTCACTGAAATCATTGCCCTTCCATCCAGAATAGAGTAATATTTGCACACTACTACTTTGTGGTTAAATAACTAGCGACGGTGTGATTCTTCACGAGATGGACACTTCAGAAAAGGCTTATTACAACTTCGTTTACAGTTAACCAGATGATATCCATCTAAAAGAGGAAATAAAGGTTTGATGGTTTAGTATAAATGGTGAGGTAAAATAAAATACTTCCAAAAAATAAATAATATATAACTAAGCACACACCTTTTTCCAATCAATATAGTACGTAGTAGCGTTGTCAACAATCGATTTCACCAGTCGTTTTACTAATTAGCCGACCTTGAAACTTTACGACCGATAGCTGATTAATTATTTGGTACGCCCGAATTTGGGTAAGTACTGAATTGTGTCTTATACGTTACAACTTGAATAAATTATAGGTAGTTTTATGTACGCCTTTAATTCTCTACGTGCGTTATTATCGCTAGAAACATTACAAAAACACACACATTCAGACGGAGACAGACGGAGACAGACGGAGACAGACGGAGACAGACGGAGACAGACGGAGACAGACGGAGACAGACGGAGACAGACGGAGACAGACGGAGACAGACGGAGACAGACGGAGACAGACGGAGACAGACGGAGACAGACGGAGACAGACGGAGACAGACGGAGTCAGACGGATACGGACGAGACAGACGGAAACGGACGGAGACGGACGGAGACAGACGGAGACAAACGGAGACTGATATCTCCCTCCTGCCCATTTTTCTATCGGACTGCCAGATCTGGCACAAAAAATCTAAGGAATCTCTATCTTTATGGTTGATTTTACTTTTATTGTGCGAACTGCTAGTCTGTGGAATGCGCTGCCTGAATGGGTGTTCCCCGATAGTTTCAACCTGGATGTCTTCGAATCACGAGTGAATCAGTTTCTTCTAGGCAAGCGTGCTCCTCCGTAGACCGCATTATCGCTTAACATCAGGCGAGTTGGCGGTCAAACGCAAGTCTATTATTAAATAAATAAATAAAAAATTACAAATGCTGACAGAGACAGTAGATTTTGATCTTGATCTTGATTTGTTCATATTATGCTTCTTAAGACAACGACATACAAAAGGTCATCTCTAGGTCTTTCTGATCTCTAGTTTTCAGAGAAGGCCGAAAAATTGCATTATTATTATTTCACTTTATTTCAATATAAACACGGGTCGAGCCCGGACCTTTGATAAGCATTGGTGGGGCTGAAGCCAACACCAAGAGGCCTCGTTGAATATAAAATACAATATTATTGAATGTGTATAAAATGGATTATAAAACTATTGTACAGTATAGGATATAAAACGTCTAGGCTATTGAGGTGAACAAATTGTGGATGGGATAACAGATCTATGGTATGAGGTACGGCACCTGCCAATTATGCCTCATTTCAAAATACTTAGGCAGGTGATGACTTGCCACTCACTAAATGGGCCCCCCATAATGGCTGCCTCATATTGGCATCGGAAGGGCAACATTGACGTGGGTGGCTTAGGGTGTCGAGAGGTGTGCTGCACTTTCACTAAGAGCTACTAGCGGCGTTATGCCCTTTAACACTTCCACCCTGGAGCTTAGGTTTTTAGCTCTTGCGATTTCCACCTCCAGACGGCCGGTTAAGGCAAGCCAGGGGTCTGGGTCTCTGGGGTTTTAGACCCATGGAATTGGGGTACGCGGTGTCGCCACACACCGACGGCTCGCCATAAAGCCGCCCCTGCGTATTATTATATCTTATTATTATTATTATTAAGAGCAGGCTACGTAAATTTAAATCAAAAAGGTAAAAGTTAGGTTGTGTACATGATTGCTAAACAGGTCCGTGGAGAACGCTCGAGTCTCGTCTTAATTTTTTTACCATTTTATTTCTAATGTTGATTCAGCTAATAAATGTTATCATTTAATGTGATGATGCCAGACGCTTTGAGTGGCTTAAAATTACATTTTAATTAATTAATAAATATTCGGGACGTTTTTGCACACACGATCATCTGTCATCTAACTAAGCAAAGCTTGTGATATGGCTGCCAGACTGATATATATACATACATATTTTTAAATACATACTTAAATAAATATTAACATCCAGATATAGAACAAACACAAATGTTCATCACATGAACAGAAAGCAGAAGGCAGGGCACTACCAACTGGACCAACGGGGCTATCAAACTTAGGATAGTAACATAAAAAGCAAGTGACATCTTAAAACTCTTATACTAGGTAAAACAAATAAACATCAAAACTTGTCTGTAAAACTTGCATAAATCTGTACCAAGATGTTGATTTTTGGGTTATTTTATTGGCTTAAACCTAACTCACTGTAACATCACCTCAATAGGTTATGTGCCATAAAATATGTGACGTTTCGGGAACATAGTGTCTGTCGAAAGATGAATTATTCACGCTCGCGCCTCGAATTCATGCAGAGCGAACGCGACACGGCGGGAATAATGGATAGCGTTGGAATTGACATAGATATTTGACACTAATGCCTGTCTAAATCATCAAAGTACTTATTGGAATTAATGTTCGCGCTCGTGTAACGGTTTAATCAACTTTTACTGGCGGAGTTGTTTCCATAATAAAGATTTATTTTTTAAATATTATTAATGTATCATAAGCTTTTGTTTGACTACCACATCTCTTGATTTAAAGTAATGATGCGGATTTACTCATGACTTGAAAACAACCAAATTGTAACTGTAAGGAAAACCCATTCCGGCAGCGCGTTTCACAGTCTAGCAATTTACAAGTTAACAGTCTTCAACGTGCTTCGTTTAGGTTTATGGAATATTAACTTTGAAACGACGTCACTTTTTCCGGCCCGGCCAGCGCTCGAAAGTAAAAAAGACACGAAGGGATTAGATTAAGCAGATCCGATGCCCGCTTTTCAAAATGATGCTCATCTTTATACTAAGACGTTTGGAGAGCCAAAATACTCATCATCATTGTGCATTGCAAACTGAGGTTTCACACTTGTAAAGGTTAAATTTCGCAGTTTCCCAAGAATTCAAGTAGAATCGTGGATTCATTGCAATTTCATGTAAAATACATAAATTTCCATATTCAATTTTTTTTTTTTTTTCCAGCAGTAACATAGGTCTTCCTAGAACAGCTGCTTACGAGACACCTACAGAAAGATACTCATAATGAATTGTTAATTTTAGACTTGTTAAAAATGTTAGGTTAATATTGTAAAATTATAAATATTGGGAATAAATGAATTGAATTGAATTTTAACTCTATTACGACTATTACGTAGTAAGAAAAATTATTAAGGGCTGGAACAAATAACAACATTAATGAAGTCTCACATTCACACAGAAGTTTCACATAACTAATACCTACACAGAGTTCGAATACTAACAAGTTATATTAATATGAACATGGATTCCAGTTAGACGGCGTATTATGCTCTGGAAGTCATGACGAGAATCGAATGCAAAATGCAAGCCGAAACATAATAAGAAATGGAAGAGATTCTCAAATTTTTATTTTTTTTGCTGTTCTAGAGTTTTCTTGCGTGTATTTCCAGCACAGATCTACTACCTATAGATTTTCAATGAGCGTGGCTAGCTCAGTGCCTCTCGCTTCAACAAGGTGTGTTGCCACATTAAAATGATTTGCTATAAGTTAGGGTAATTTACCTACTATGATGGGTAGTGAATCTTCAATGAGTAATTTTGGAAATACTACCTTTTAAATGTTTATATTTTATACACTATCTGCTGCAACCCGCGGAGCTACCTGCAATGTTATACACTATCTGCTGCAACCCGCGGAGCTACCTGCAATGTTCTGGGAAGAAACGTACGTTGTCTGTCCTCATGACACACCCTATCGTCCTGACAAAATTTGATTTAGCCCATGATCTAAGAAAACAAGGTCTAGCAATCTGGGAGTGGTCCCGCAATGACGTCACTGTCTAGTTGCCACTTTATTCAATCAGCTGTTACGTGGTGTATCGTCATCTCTCTCGAACCTGTTGTAAATTGACATCATGACATCATTGCGGGACGCCTACGTAAACATTTTTTCTCGAATTGCTATACCTGGCGGAGTATATTATTATACCATGACTTAGCCGTTTCCTCGTAAAAAAACAGACAGAAAGTTACAAACTTACTTGCGTTTTTATTATAATTATTTGTTAGGATTAGAATATAGTACTAGAAAAAAGATTGTAAAGTAACCATAGCATGATTTTTTATGATTAATTAAAAATAATAAAAAAGTCAAAGAGTTAAAACGGAAGGGCAAAGGAAGGGCCCCCATGCAACAAACGTTAAACGTATTTTTGGATTTGTTCTAGTGTAAAATCGGTAATCCGTACAAGCGTCAAATTTAGCGGATTATAGTGAACATAAGTAAAACAACAAATAATAAACACTGGCCAAGTGCGAGTCAGTGACAAATTTCTGTTTACCACTAAGCTAAGCAACGTCAGGCGCGGTCGGTACTTGGATGGGTGACAGCCTGGGCGTGATGTTGTCTTTTTGCACAACTTTTTGTATTTTGTGATTGTAAAGAACTCTCAGCGCGCGAGCCCGACTCGCGCTTGGTCAGTTTAGTTTTTTCATGAATGGAATTATGTATAACATTCCAAATAATATGATAAATAAGACTCTTTAATGTTTACAGTACAAATTTCACGAACAGCGCGTAGCTTTTTGAATCGGTTCGCCGAAATCGCATTTTGCTTTTCCAGCTTCATAACTGTGCCCCATTAATATATATTTAATATTAACATTCACCATATTCATATGGGCATAAAAGGGTCGGTATTTTGCACTTCTTGCAATGTGCCAGCTTTTTTCAGCAATGTGACAGGATCAGTTGGAAACCTGCAGAACGAATAATTTATGTTAGTTGCGGTGGGTAATTTCTTTCATAAACTGGCAACATTCATAATTTATTTTCTAAGTGAATAATTTGAAAAATTCATAGAATTAAACCACTAATCGACCTAAAAACTGACTAATTATGAATAAAATATTTGCGAATTGATATCCTGAATTTATTTAGGTGATCGTACGTATCGATACGTGTGAAATGATATTTCATCGTATTTTCGCTCACTGCGCTTCTTGCAGCCCAAAATGCTACAACCAACCATTGTAAAATATATTTTACAATTATTTCTCAGAGGAAACACGCATTTATCACATTTAATCACCAAAAAAAGGCAATAAATATAATTCAGACCCGTTTTGTTTGTCACTGATTATTACAGATTTTGACACTTGAGGTACCAAAAACAGGTCACGCCGATAAGGACAACAAAATCTATTTATGTCCTTTTCGTACTTGTGCTGAGCCATATCAAGTTGTCTCTTTCACTAAAATATATTGCCGATCTGGTTGTGTATATCTGTGATTTCTAGTATGTTTTCATTGCTTTATGCTTCATCTCTGTAACGTATACGTTTTTATGATACTTACTTTTGGTCTTTGTCGTAGAGTGTTATGTATGTGAATCGTTTAAACGAACGAAATCATCAAAATATTTTCATAGTCAAAGTCAAAGCCAAAGTCATAGTAATTTATTGATAAACATGTTTACAGGTCAGGCAATTGTAATATTATTATTTAAGAAATGTATATAGATAATATACAATACTTAAAACATAATAAAATAGAAAAAAAAATTATAAAGTTAAAAACCATTTAAAAAAAAAGTACATACATTATTCGTGTTATATTTTTTTTTACCGTGTTTCAAATCATTGTATTGTCATCCGTATGCCACATACTTACAAAGTTTTAAAACGATACAACTATTAGAAGTAGGTTAAAAATAACTTCGAATATTTGTTTGTACATATTACATTAGAAGGCTTCGACCAAAATAAAATAAATGAACGGGCCCAGAAGAAACTTTTGAAGATTACAAAAAAGAGCGCCGGCGCTCACTTCTTTTCAGTCGTTCTCTAGTCGTAGGAAGTGCGACACAAGTCTATTTTTACATGATAACGTAACATCTGACAAAATTATGCCTTCGTGTGCTCTCCCGAAGTGTAAATACACAACAAAAAACCGCTATTTTTTGTAACAAATGTACTGTAAATGGTTATAATTAGGTGTTGAAGTACATGCCCGCCAGTTTTGACTCGTTTTTACTAAGCAAGATCAATGGTTATGGCCCATCCATTCATTTTATTTTGGTCGAAGTTAGAAGGTAATAAAATGATATTATGAAGATACAGGCGTCTGTATATCTTTTTCTTATGTACATACATAAGTACCTAATCTATACTAATAATATAAAGAGGAAAGATTTGTATCTAAGTATGTTTGTAACGAATTGGCTCAAAAAGTACTGGACCGATTTTAAAAATTCTTTCACTGTTGGGAAGCTACACTATCCCCGGGTGACATGGGTTATAATCTATACCCGTGCAAAGCTGGGGCGGACCACTAGTATAATATAAATACCCAGTCGTATGTGCATTTACTTGGAAAATTATAATTGGCTCGGTCACTTAAACCATTTCTTAATTAGCAATATTGCTTACTTGTAGGCTATGAGTTACCCTTGTATATTAAATTGTATATTTAAAAAAACCTTAATTACTTAGTGCATTCAAACCAAGATATAACAGAAAAATTACAGCAAAACATCCTATTCTTGAAATCTAGAACATCCGTGTAAAATTGGAAGACTAACGTTGGTATCAAAGCCATAGCAAAGCTTCGTCATAAAATCGAGTTACAAGGCTGTTCCAATTTCTAAAGAGAAATCTAATACTGTAATGAAACCTTGCCGATGTTACTTTAGCAAGAACTTTTATGGTGTAAACTCTGATACGATCATAGGTAAGTTTACCTTCAAACGCAGACTAACCTAGCATATGCAATACTATTTTCATTATGTGAAACAATGTAGGTAAATAAATAATAAATAAATAAATATTCGGGACATTTTTTCACACACGGTCATCTGACCCCAAACTAAGCAAAGCTTGAGATATGGCTGCCAGAGACTGGTATACATACACATATAGTTTTAAATACAAATACTTAAATAGATATTAACAACCAGATATAGAACAAACACAAATGTTCATAACACAAATATCTGTCCTAGATGGGAATCGAACCCACGCCCCCAAGCTCAGAAGGCAGGTTCACTATCAACTGGACCAACGGGATATCAAAATTTTAATTCCAAAATACTAATTTTAGCACAACAAATAGTCGAAAAAATTGCAGGCAAAGTATTTGTTACAACCGATCGTGAATTTAGAACCAGCAGTGTCCTACGGTTCCACCCGAGGAGCTGTAATTTTTCCGGGATCAAAAGTATCTTATAATATTATCGGTTTTCGGCCATGCAGCAATCTCTATGCAAAAAATCAAGTCAAACAACGGGTAGACCCATTGATGTAAGTAAATAGGGGGAAGATACGAGACGAACTTCTTGATGTGGACCGCACAATATAGGCTCCGGGGCACAATCCACTTCAGTCACAATTGAACTGGCGTTTTGATAGCACGTGAATTACTTGTCAAAATTGTGTGAAATAAAGCAGTAAAAATTACTTCCTGCGTTTTCAGAAGGTGCACCAACAGTTCGAAGACAAAAAACAAGTTTCACGGCATTACTTTTCACTCGTAAATACTTAAAAACAATTAACTTTATTTACTTTAAATGTCACTTCTATGGTCTAGTGTAGTGTCTAATGGAGCGGTGAAGTTGACGTTTACAGTGTAGACGTCAACGTCACCGCTGACTCGAGCCGAAACAGAGCCATATTTATTGGGTACAATGTTTGGATGTCATGCGTCTTCCCCCTTTTTAAAACAGTCATTGGGTAGACCACAGTATTTTTTTTTTGGAAGGGGTTGACTCCGCTGCCGTGTGAAAGAGAAACAAAGAAACAAACATTTTTGTATTTATAATATTAATATGATAATCATTTTAATGACATTAACCATACACATGACATAAATACCAGACCACAACTTATTTCGTAATAAGTTTTTTTTTTCTTCCAGGAAATTTCTTTGCACGAGAAAATCCGGAACGAGGAACCACAGCGAAGAATCACAGTCACCGAGGTAGCTGCTTAGATTTGCAAGTTATAGTGGCAATGGGCAGGCCACATCGCTCAAAGAACCAATAACAGACGGGGAAGAAAGGTTCTTGAGTGGAGACCATGAACCGGAAGACGCAGCGTAGTTAGTCGTCCGGTTCAGACTGACGACATCGTGGGAGTCGCGGGCAGATGCCAGGCTGTCGATTAGTGTGAAGGTCTAAGGGGGCAAACCTATGTTCAGCAGTGACGCCTTCTGGCTGCTGATGATTATGATTGATGAATAATCTTGGAGTGTTCAAGTCTAGGGTTAATAGGTTATTACTGGGCAAACATGCTCCATCTTCGACCGCATCATCGCTTTTCATCAGGCGAGATCGCGGTCAAACGTTAACCTAGTCCGAGGTAAAAAAAAAAAATATTAAAAAAAATAAGGAACCATTCTTACCAAAACTGGCGTTTCAGATGATACCTCTTTGTACAAAAACATAGTTGAGATATCCCTACACAAATTCTGCAACCTCATCGCTATTGGCTATAGGTCTAATGACCATTTACGATAAAAAAAATCCTAGTCTCCTTTTTCCAATGGAGGTATATTTTATTATGGCACTATGTAAGTATAACTATATAACTATAACAGCTTTCTGCTCCTCTATCGCTCGAAGCGAAGCTTTGACCCAATTACATTTTCTTTGAATCTCAGCAAATTGAATTATTGATTGACTTTTACCGAGATATTACGTGTACGGCTCGATATAAATTTAAAATTGAGTTATTTCAGTGCCATGGTAAGCACTAGCTAAATAAAATAATTATTAATATAATAAACCAATTTCGAAATTAGTAAGCGTTTGAACAAAGTTATTGCTAATTGCCAAATCAACTGGCACTCGCACAAAATTATTCGTATTATTGGAGCTGGTTAAAAAACCGGCTAAGTGCGATTCGGGCTCGCGTACTGAGGGTTCCGTACCACCACAAAATACAATAATTATCAATTTAAAAAACCGGAAAAATACGAGTAGGACTCGTGCTTGGACTCGTTCCGTTAGAAGGAACCTCAGAGCGCGAGACCAAAAAAAAAAACTAACTGATGTTAAAACATTGAGAGACAAACTTAAGTTTGTAGTTGACAATAAGGTTCTTCGATACATTCCAACTACAAAATGTAAGTTTGTAATAGCAAAATAATTATTTTTAAACTAATTACCTTCAAATTTACAACTTTCGGATTTATTCCTATATATGTACTATCAGACCTTGCCTCTTGCCAAATTTCATGATTCTAGGTCAACGGGAAGTACCCTATAGGTTTTGATTCCCCTGTGAAATCGCAAAATATACGACATAACGGAACCCTCAGAGCGCGAGACAAAAAAAAACTAACTGAAATTAAAATATTGAAAGACAAACTTAAGTTTGTAACTCTTGTTAAGTTTTAAACTCCGAGCATAGCTCTCTCCATTGCCCGCTGTGTGACTCTGTATGTGTCTGTGACAGATGCGGATAGCGACCATAATTTATACTATGTAGAGATATAGATATGGGAGAACGGAATGTAAAATACGAGTGAAGCGTCTAATGGGTGGAAGATGGTTAATTGCCTCCGCGCCGTATACATAAAATGAGATGGCTCGTAAAGCGTTGTTCGCGCTCCAGGTTTGATTTAAAATTGAATGCTTCACAAGTAACATGACTAGTTACTACCCTACAAGGTATGGAAATTATCGATATCTTAAGGCGACAAACATTGTTAGTGTTACAAAACTTAGAAAGAACATGGCAGTAGGTGTTATATTAAAACATACTTGACTTGCTATACAGGGTTACGCAAATAGACTGTACTAAGCCAAAAGGAAGTCTTTGTACTCATGATTATGAACAACTTTTACTATGGGACCAAACCCGAAACTGCAAAAAAAAAGATGGTCCATACAAAAAAAAAACATACAGTCGAATTGATAACCGCCTCTTTTTGGAAGTCGGTTAAAAAGGTCATTGACAATCAACAAAATTTATGGAACAGCTGATTTTTATTTCGCTATTTCAGGGTTGGTCCCATTGTGAAATTTGTTCATAATCATGAGTACAATGCACAGAAGAGAAAAAAAAATCTACTTCTCTTTTCTGTGGTACAATGAATTCTTTTCGGCTTAGTACAGTCTATATGCGTATATAGCGTATGTTTAGAGTTTTACGGAGTATTGGAACTAAATCGAAAAGACATTAGTAGTCATCATTAGAAACCACTTTCAATACGGGACCATCCCTAAAATCATGAAAAATAATCTTTTTTTTTTTTAATTCTTTTTTTTTTAGGAGTTTTGTCGGTATTCGACCATGCCAGTCCCGTAAATCTAATAACATATTTAAACTGTTTTTGTTCCACATAAATTAAATGAATGTAAATTATGTTTTTCTATGGAACAGTTTTTTCGCCATTTCAGGGTTAGTTCTATTGTAAAACTTGTTTATAATAACTACCTTGTACCATTTTTACATGTAACCTTGTAGCTCTGATTATGTACCTTATAGATAATATCAGCCAAATCGAAATAAATTAAGTCGGTACAACTGAGAAACAATAAAGTAGGTAAACCTATCGGCAAACGTCTTGAAAAGGTAGCAGTGCGGAGTGGGGAGAA
The DNA here is from genome assembly GCA_914767915.1 of Agriopis aurantiaria. Classification (NCBI taxonomy): domain Eukaryota; kingdom Metazoa; phylum Arthropoda; class Insecta; order Lepidoptera; family Geometridae; genus Agriopis; species Agriopis aurantiaria. The sequence continues at coordinate 11,888,161 of OU611995.1, read as the reverse complement.
AGTGGACTACAACCAATTGCGAGGTTAAAATTACCCGAAATCCTCTCGTCCCGTTTCAGTCCACCAAAGAAACCTCAGTCTATAAGACACTCGCAGTCATGTGCCTACTGTAAAAATATATACTCTCTAGAATAATAAAATAGCCATTTAAAAGCAATGCCAGTAATTAAGAAAATCGCTCTGAAATTAGTTATTGAAGCTTTTAATTTAATTTCATACATAGTAATAATATCGCACAAACACTAAATTACACTACATTCGGATCCCCAAATTTGCATGTGGAGTGGTGCCAGCTGTATGTAAATATTGAAAAGGAAGGTTTTAATCCAAAGTCACGACATAACAACGACGTGTTCAGAACTGAAGCTTGATATAATTTATGTCTTGATTGATATAAATGATTGTATAGGTCAGAACGTCAAGTATGGTGAGGCAATTGATAAAGAAAAATAATATTTTAATTTTTAGCTAGGTACTCTTTCCTCAGCGATGGTGGCCGAGTGAGCATGTGCGCTTTACAATCTGACGGCACCTGGTTCCATCCTCGGCCCTGCTTAAATTACTAATTAAGTATTTAAATAAATTACATGCTTTTTATTTATATTACACGGGAATTACTCACGTAAGATTAAGCCGGTCACTCCGACTATAGTTTCAACCGCATTAGGCAGTCTTTTTCAAGGTGAATGCGCGCGCGCGGCTGCGTCTCGCTTGGCACTACGGACCGCCGCGCGGCGCGCACGTGATGTCAACGGCAGCTGATCGGGTGCGGGGGTGGGGGTGCGTAGAGAAATATGCTGCGACGGCGTACACCGGAACTCTTCCTCACTCGAATCTTCCTGTGTGTCAGGAATATTCCAGCAGGCGGAGCTCACCACGTCGCCACCAATCCCGCGGTCACTCCCACGAACTCCATGAAGACACGGTCTCCAAGTCGGTGGCAGGTTCCATCCTCCATCCCTATTGAAGGTTGGACGTCGACTGATCTCGATGGCTTCTCTGACTTTCCGGGGCACAAAGAATTTCTCCCGTGCCAGCACTTTCGCTCTGTCGAACCTCATATAAGAACCACACCAGACCACCACCACACCACCACCACCACCACCACCTCATAGTCAGAGAAGCCATCGAGATCAGTCGACGTCCAACCTTCAATAGGGATGGAGGATGGAACCTGCCACCGACTTGGAGACCGTGTCTTCATGGAGTTCGTGGGAGTGACCGCGGGATTGGTGGCGACGTGGTGAGCTCCGCCTGCTGGAATATTCCTGACACACAGGAAGATTCGAGTGAGGAAGAGTTCCGGTGTACGCCGTCGCAGCATATTTCTCTACGCACCCCCACCCCCGCACCCGATCAGCTGCCGTTGACATCACGTGCGCGCCGCGCGGCGGTCCGTAGTGCCAAGCGAGACGCAGCCGCGCGCGCGCATTCACCTTGAAAAAGACTGCCTAATGCGGTTGAAACTATAGTCGGAGTGACCGGCTTAATCTTACGTGAGTAATTCCCGTGTAATATAAATAAAATGTGTGAAAACCACGTCAGTTTCTATAATAAAATTACATGCTGTTTCGTTGCCATCGCTCAACAACGATGAAGGAAAAAACATCGTGCGGAAACCGGTATTTCAAAGAACCTCAAAAGTTCAAAGACATGATGTGACATTGACTAACATGCACTGGGCCCACATGGTGGATTAGGGCCCGTTCTCTCTCTCTCTCTCTCACACACTCTATCTGTGAGAAGGCCTGTGTCCCAGCAGTGGGAACATGATAGACTGATAATGATGATGATAACTCCTTCCTCTATCCATAAAGTAATCAACAACCACGGTATTCTACCGCAGACAGGACGGCGAATTAAATTTGACTTGTTTGTATTTAACCGACTTCAAAAAAGATAGCGTTCTCAATTCGTTTTTTTTGTGAGATCTCCGTCATTTATAAACCGAATTGGTTTTTAAAATTTTTTTTTTGAAAGGACATACTTTCAGATTGCTCCAATAGAAATTTCATCAAAATCGGTTTTGTAGTCTGGTTATTAAAAACACGAGTATGTCGGAATTTTTAACGGCTAAACAGATTTTGATCAAATATAGCTAAGAACCACAGCAATAAAAACCACATCCAAATCGGTACAGCCATTTGGGAAACAAATGGTAACCGACCATATTATACTAATACACAATAAAATAAATAAATAAATAAATTTCGGACATTTTTTCACACACGGTCATCTGACCCCAAACTAAGCAGAGCTTGTGATATGGCTGCCTGAGACTGATATACATACATATATAGTTTTAAATACATACTTAAATAGATACTAACACCCAGATATAGAACAAACAATCTCTTGTGTACCCAAACGCGTACCTATCTACTTTATTAAAGCAAACTTATGTAAATATTTTCTGGCTAAACTTTGATACCAGTCTACACAGTTACTTCAATTTGTCAGCAAAATGTAAATGCTACGGAACTCGCGAAACTTCTGTCGGAAGCAGCAGTGCTAGATTTTATCGTAAACTTTCACTTAAAAGACTATATTTCGGTTAACTTTATATCTACTTATATACATAGTTTCAAGATGTATGAAGTTGATGTTTTAACACGATAAAAATGTTCTTTATCTGTTGTTTTTATTTTTTAACTTACAATCACATTTCGTAAATATATTAAAAGTTATTTTAGGTATTTGAGTATTTTGCGGTGTCTGTTATTAACAGTAATATACAATTATATCATAAAAAGTTTTTAATGTACCCTCATCATCATCATCAGCCAGAAGACGTCCACTGCTGAACATAGGCCTCCCCCTCTGGCTTGCATACTCTATATTAATTAATTAGATTTAACCATTGATTACATCTTTTTTTATAAATAATAGGCTCGCATTTGACCACCATCTCACCGCGACCACCACCACCATCACCACCATCATCACCATCTCATCTGTTAAGCGATGACGCGGTCTACGTTGGAGCACGCTTGCCTAGAAGAAACCGATTCACTCGTGATTTGAAGCCACTCAAATTGTAACAATTGGGGTACACCCAAAGATCTTGTATATATGGGTACACCCATTCAGACAGCGCATTCCACAGACTAGCAGCTCACACAATAAAATGTGGAATCAAAGCGCTTGTTACGGGTTTTCGGAACATTGACCATAAAGCGGTGACGATTTTTCGTGCCCGCTCTGGCAGTCCGATAGAAAAATGGGCAGGAAGGAACTAGATCACACTCTCCGAAATGACTTAATTAAAAGAAAACATTTTTAATATGTTCTCACAGATTTCATTAACATTTAGTCTGGCCGTGGCCACTAAAAAAATAGGTCGAACACCTGTATAAACATTAAAAAAAAACTGAATTAAAACATTTCTTTTAGTATTTTACTGTAGTACCACACTAGCCACAATACCACTAACAGCTACAATCATACGTTCAAAAAGCTAGAAAAAGTGATCAGAATTTAAGTACTGTTTTCGTTCGCTTTTTACAGTGCTATGAAAACTGTCAGACGCATTCTCTAAGCGGCGTTGCGGTTCTACCATCGCACTAGCTGCCACCACATTATCATAGTTCAGTGGAAATCGCACACTGTGTAATTCACGCGATCTTTCTTGCCTTGCACCTGCAAAATGTGGAATGAGCTACCTTGCGCGGTGTTTCCGAGAAGCTACAACATGGGGTTCTTTAAAAGGCTATTTAATAGATTCTTAAAGAGTCAATAACGTAGTCGTGGTGCCTCTGGTGTTACAAGTATCCATAGGACTGCTTACCATCAGGCAGCTGTCTGCTTGTTTGCCACCTATAGCATAAAAAATACAATACAATTTTATTCAAATTATTAAACGTTGGTCTTAGAATAACTACATATTATTCTAAGACGTTGGTATAGCAAAATGGGTATTTCAGTATCAAGTTCGTGTGAGTACGAAAATCTAACAAATCCCGACTTTACGAGGGCATTATGTAAATTGACTAGCTCGCAAGTACGTTGAAAAATGTATAACTTTGGTTTTTATTTTACAAACTTTGGCGTCTTAAGTACCTATGTTATTGCATCTTAGAGGGCTCAAAAAACATATCACGTGATTTTACCACAGTTTTATTGATTCGATTCCTTGTCTTTGATTGCAATAATACATTTTACAGATTAATCTCATTACAAAAGCTAAAACAGTGAACATAGTAAAAGAACTGTGAGATCGAGTCAGCGTGCGAGTGCTTTTGCGATGCGTGTAATTGTGGTCGTCTCTACGATACCCAAGTCCGCGAAAGATCCAGGGATTCGCAGGAACGACAGCCGAGTGTTGCGTATATATGTGTTGTTTGCGCGCTCGCCCATGAGCGTGTATATTAGTGAATACCTAACACATTTTCCTTCTCAAAATATTTTCCTGAAGGAAATACAGTTTTTTATTTTCCCAACAACGTCCATGTCACTAAGCTATTGACTCGAAAAACTATCCAGCGAACTAACATAATTTGACACGGGTCTATTGAGGAGAATACTTTAAAATTCATTCCTTATTCACCAGAGTTAGAGTTCAAAATATTACTGCACAGTTTTCTTAGAGAATTTCCTATAATGATATCGTGAACTCTACGCCGACCTTTGATGTCGAAGTTGGGACGTATCATAACTGAATCGAATGTAGTAAGCTCTATAGTTGACACCTTGACTTTGAAAATATAAGTTTAAACCACTAAATCCAGATATACACGGAACAGTGGTACTGGCCCGAAAGGAGGTCACGAATAGCTTTTAGAATAGATGTCATCGAAACTGCACATAATTTATTTAATTTATTGGTGCAGGGCCGAGGATCGAACCGGGTGCCGCCCGATTGTAAAGCACACATTCTGCCGCCCGGCCATCACGGCTCTCAACAAATAATGTAGGTACCAAGTAAATAAGTAAGCTGCCGTCCTAAAAACTCATACTTGTAGGTACTTAGTCGTCTCCATATTGTTGGTTTATACATACAACCTTACCAAAGTAATACTCGTAGCCATTATCACACCTAAATGAAAATAAAATGTTATTTTCTGTTTCCTGTCCCTCACGCCGGATTCGCAAAAACATTCACACGAAAATTCCCTCAATGAGTTTAAAAGAAACAAGACGGTCTGTCGGAAATTTACGATTCTATTGACTGGCTTGATAACAAAAACATAGCTATTTTTCCTCCAAATTGTTTGATACATTATCAATATTTAGGTAGGTCAAAGTACAAACGCAAGTCAAGTCAAAAAAACATAGTTTTACGTTGTTATATTAATACATGATTCTTAAACAATCCTCATATAAACACTAACAACATAATATTATTAATAAAAAATTACGCTTTAAAAAAAAGTTAATCGTATTCTTTTCATGGTAACCATTATGGCAGATGAGAAAATTTTATCTGCCATCTTGGGGCGTCCACCATATGAAATTTAGTGTGATGTCATTTTAGTTTTCGTATTTTTCTCTTCAAACCCTTTCATTTGATACCCATTATCAAGAGGGTAGTCATCATGGCAGAGTCGCTGGAGGACCTCAATACGATGCTCAGCGACCTCAGTAGCCTTTCCCAACAGGTGGGTCTTAAAATGAACATGGACAAGACAAAAATTATGTCCAATGTCCATGTTGAACCCGTGCCGGTAGTCGTTGGGAACGATACTCTCGAAGTTGTTGACCATTACACCTATCTTGGACAGATTGTTCAGTTAGGTAAGTCCAACTTAGGCAAAGAGGTCGCCCGAAGAATCCAACTCAGATGGGCAGCGTTCGGGAAATTGCGTGACATCTTCTCGTCCAAGATACCACAGTGCCTCAAGACAAGAGTCTTTGACCAGTGTGTGTTGCCAGTGATGACATATGGTACTGAGACGTGGTCCTTAACTGTTGGCCTATTGGAAAAACTCAGAGTCACACAGCGGGCAATGGAGAGAGCTATGCTCGGAGTTTCTTTGTGCGATAGAATCCGAAACGTGGATATTCGCCAAACAACCAGAGTCACCGACATCGCTGTAAAAATTTGCATGTTGAACTGGCAATGGGCAGGACGCATCGCTCGATGAACCGATAAGCGATGGGGAAGAAAGGTTCTGGAGTGGAGACCACAAACCGGAAGACGCAGCGTAGGTAGGCCTCCCACTAGGTGGACCGACGACATTGTGAGAGTCGCGGGCATCCAGTGGATGCAAAAGGCAGGCTGTCGTTCTATGTGGAGGTTAAAGGGAGAAGCCTATGTTCAGCAGTGGACGTCTTCCGGCTGATGATGATCATGGGGGTGCATAAAAATAACTAGTCCGTCAACTTTGGGAGTCCGCCATATTGGATTTAGAATGACATGTCATCCTAACTAAACGTGTATGCAAAATTTCAGCTCAATCGGTTGGGGATAACTGCAAGATTTTACACATACTAACAAAGCAAGCTAAATAAAAGCTTGTAAAAACGAATCTAATAGTAGGTAGTATTCCCCTAATTAATACTACTGGTGAGGTTTAAATTCAAAATTTTAGGTAGAAATTTACTTAGAATAGGCAAAATTTTGACGACTGCCGATAAAAACTATTAAACGCGTTATATAAAACATTCAAGAATTCGGTTACCAACAGGATGTGAACTGCATAATTCCCCGATTTGGCCCTGTTTCTCCGGATTGTTGTTTTGATTTCGTGTAATTGTTGTTTTTGTCATTGAATTGTTATTGTTGAATTGTTGTGTTGTTGTGTTGTTTTTACACGACTGTCCAAAATAAGGAGTTTTCTGCTTTTAGTGTTCATTTATTATGTATATACCTTGTGTATGTGGGTTTCTTAACTCTACCATAATATTATGATAACTCTTAAATGCTTGGAAATATTTTGATATGAGCGGTATCGATAGAATCCTTGAATTATTCTGAGTTTCATACGCAATTCCAATAAAAATAAAAATACACACTATGACTATAGGATTAGAATAAAACCAGACTCGTTTTCTCACCACAAAAGTTTGATAAAATGTGTCATAACGTTTAAAACTATTTAAGCACATTCTAAAAATTCATAACTAATAATACTATAACATATCGTTTACTTAATAACTACAGGCTACTTATTAGTAGTTTACTAATACCCCGCAGAGTGACAACGCAGCACGATAGATTTTTTTTAAGTGGTATTTAAAACATATTTCATGCTATCCTAAAACTCCTGTCTTGGTATTTATTTTTATTATTTTAATTATACAGCTATAAGGTTGTTAGCAATTACATATATTTCGGGATATTCTTTTTCACTTTAAAATAGAGCAACGGATTTACATGATGGTTCTGAAACAGGAGAGTCGTAAAGGGATATTTATGAAACATTTTTGTTTATTTATGACACGGGAATACTCGTGTAACTTCGACCATAATTTCACACGCATTCGGTGATCTTTTTCGTTTCGAATGCGCGCACGCGGCTCCTTCTCGCTTTGCACACTTTTGCAGGTTTGTAGTTGTTGGTGTTGTTTTTTATTTGCAGTTAGTATAAATGTGTGAAAAGCACATCAGATTCCATAATATGACATAGGAAACTTTTCCAATTCAACAGTGTACGATTTCCGTAATCCAGGTAAATCCACAGGCCACAGCTAGTGGCTCAATAAAGATTAAAATATAGGAAGCATTAATTCAGCGCCACGACTCACCTGCTCGCAATGTGGAGCGGTAATTGTGCTAAACAATATTAATTGTAATAACTCCGTTTGTTTACTGCTTACATTTCCGTATTTGTACTTATGTACTTGTGTATATATGTACTTTCTAAAGGCGATAATCACTGGAATGTTATTGCCTTTTGTTACTTTATAACACTGATGTGTTTTTAGCATGCATCAAAAGTGGTATGCAGAAATATAATACAAGTACTTTTTTTAAACGGGTATGTCCTAAAACTGCGACCAGAACCACCGGAGGATGGGCAGCAGCGTCCTATTAGTACACGGTGAACGTACTGCGATCCCCAAGCCGCCTGCCAAGCGTGGGGATTATGGCAACACCCCTCTCTACGAGGGAGGCCTTTGTTCAGCAGTGGACGTTTACAGGCTGATGATGATGATGATGATGACTTATTTTAAAACCATAGGTGGCAAAAAACAAGTGGTTGGTATATAATTAAATTTTTTAATTATCGTTTTGTAATTATTATTAGTTATAACTCAAAATTTACCAGCCGTCATGAAACTTGTACAAAACCGTTTAAAGGAATCCACAGTACCACATGTCCATTTGTCCGCATCGAAATCGGATTACGCCAAAATCCATAGGTACTCCTATTATGATTTGCATAATATACTAGTAAATTGTTAGTATGAATTTGGCACTATCCAATCCTTCTGATAGGTATTATCAAACTTTCATGTTCCCACTGCTGGGAACACAGGCCTTCTCTCAGAGAGTGTTGATAGGTAACCACAATGGTGGCCCAGAGCATGTACACGTACATATACATGAATGCCATTATGTCATATTCCGATGGGTACGATGCAGACCTATGGATGAATACCTTAATCAGTTAAAATTATATCATAATATAGTGTACACTTCAAACTTTACAAGGCTATTAGTCTACGATTTATATATACACACAATAGTCAAACGCGCGCTTAACTGGAACCACCGAGTTGATGGTCCATTCAGTGTTCCATCCAGTATCGCTGGGAGAATCAAGAGGAGAAAGATTTGTGTCACAGGTCTAGGACATCCTGTGGCAGGAAATAGCACATGACGAAGGAAGTGGCGTCTTTTAGTGTTAAAGGCCAGAACACATTTTAAGTATAGGGTGACTGCGTCAATCTAGTAAGTAGGTACTATAGTAAATAAGTATCCTATGAATTAGTACTCCAGGTGACTTGGTGATCATAAAATCATGTACGTAGGGCGCGTAGAGATATTTCATTCTTACTTTGCGTACAAAATACTATAAAAAAACGGTGGAACACGGTGTACATTTAGAATGAAAGATCTCTACCAGTGTACACTGGTATGTTGAACACGCCTACAGGTACGCATACAACACTTGTGTTAGCCTCAAGGCACTGACTGACATGTAAAATTTGCTTATAAATCATTCGAAGCGATCCTGGTACATTACGGAGGTAAAAACGTGATGAACGCTCGCTTTGAGCACTTTGGCTCAAGCGTGCTCCATTTTTGGTCAGAATGCCGAAAGTAAATGTTATGTGCTCTTAATTAATTTTACTGTGTCCGTCTTATTTTAAAATCATTAAAAACAAAACCATATTGGATATCCAATTTATCCCAAAAAAGAAACGAATATGGTAATACAAATTTAATGAATATTTTTAGAACTAAAAGTTTAATGCAGTTCCCCATCGAAACTTTATTAAGAATGTCGTCGACAGATTTAGAACAAATCATTTATTGGGACCATACTAATTAATTGGACCATTAGTAGGGAAGTAAGATACAAAAGTATATTATACAAAAACGTAGAGCAAGCTAGTGCGTTACGTGTGCGTTTGTCAAGAGAATGTAGTCTATCTATCTAGTCTATAATCTATACGGAAGACACGTTTAATTTTGATTAAATTTTGTAACTATGTTTATCGTGTTTTTTGTAGCCATGGTAACCGTCTTTTAACTCGTGTTATTGTCATGGTTTGATTTTTCATACAGAATTAGGGTGTAATTGCGACGCAGTAGGTAGATTTCTGATACAAAATGTAATTACATTTGCCCTTGAAATGTAAGTAGTAAAGGGTGATTAGCTAATTACGACCGAACAACTGAATTATTCCTTGTAAAGTGTACTTATATTATGGCCTAGCCTGACCTAATATTTTTGCATACCAAAAGTACTTTGATCGTTTGATAGAGGTCGCTTAAAGTTTAAAAGTTACAACTCAGTGTCTACAATATACAATACAATACAATATTACGCATAAATGGTCTACTAAACCGAAGGATCATGTTATTCCTACATATGAACATATTGAACATCTTTTAGTAAGGCCCGATCCTGAAATCGTGAAAAAGAAATCTGCTGTTCGAACGGATATAAAATACATAAGCACGATAGATGAAGCACAGGCAACAGCGGGGCACTGGATGGGAATGGGAGGGATGAGTATTTCTTTACCAATTCTCAAAACTGTGACTATTTGACTCGTCGTTTTACAAGCAAACACTAATTTAAACAGATTGGCCTAGGACTTTGTTTTTCCCAATAAACCTGTCTTCTACACAAACGAATTAGGACTAGTTGGCTCTCGTATCACGTTTTGTACCCTCGTTTGATCTGAAACTACTGCTAAGGCCGACACAAAATTGTTACAGAAAGATGTGATTTTTTTATCAGGATCAATGACTCCTATAATTTTGACTAATGAACTAGAGTGGAGACGGAATAACATTAAAATTTATTATTATTTAAAAAAAAAATGCCTCGTCTGATAGATATAGATATCATCATCATCACCATTGGCACCTCATTCAGCCCACTGCAATTAAGCGATCCTCATAAGATCAGTTTGACTTCCAAGATTTGGTTACATTGTTAAATAGTTAGTTATAAGTAAAGCTAATATAAGACGTGTAAAAAGCTTCCAGTTCTGCCTTAGAAAAGGTACAAGCACATATGTAAAAAGCTTTTAACAGCCAATCCCTTTTACTGGTTCACCTAGTCAGCAAAACATTATTGAAATTCTGTAGTCAGCAGAAGCCTCAGTCAGCAAGCTGCATTGCCAAATAAAAATAAAGTTATGAGCCAAAAAGAACACAAAAATGCAATTTTCTTAGAATTATACAAAACTACCTGCATTGCAGTAAACCCACTTAATCGCAAGCTTAAGTTTGATGTTAATATTTATTCGAAATCGCTCAGTTTCGTGACGAAAATAATAAAGTTTGCTTTTACTTGTTACTTCCTGAGTTATGCTTCTTGATCGTACTTTTATTGCGATATAAAAAGGTTTGTGGCGGAAATATTAATAGATACCGCATTGCATTGATGGTAATAAAATTAGGAGTATATATCTATACGAAGGGCTCTTTGTTACGACTATTTACCCGATGATGCAAAGTCAAAATAAGGATATGTATGTATGTATGAGTGTATGTATGTATGTATGTATGTATGTGTGTATGTGTGTATGTATGTGTGGATGTATGTAAGTATGTATGCGAAGATTGATAGCGATCGGATAAACAGCTTTTTGTGTTTTATTATTTTATTTTATTGTTCCCTACATAAAATTGTAACAACAATTTAAATCTTACATATTATTGACATATACATTGACAATATTACAGATACATCATTAAAAATTATTGTCATCTAAGTCAAAGGAGGTTGCTGTCGCTACCAAGGAAGTATATAACGCAGGTGAAAGCGCAGGGCGCAGCTAGTCTTAAAATAATTTTGTGTAGTTTTTTTCCATGAAACGGAACTAAACCTGTTCTTAGGCGTTTAGTTTTACCATAAATTTTATAGATGTATCGATTGTTCTGTAACCAAAAGATTAAGCATGAGTATGGTGTAAAAGGAGTCCATGGTGATATTTTATTAATTCCGTGCTAATGGGCTGGCCGAGGTGAGCACAGTGTCAACATTTAGAAGACTTGTGCATTTTTAAAAGAACCAACTGTTCTAATATGTACATTGTTCTCTTGGGAAACTACTTGCTGGTAATCATAGACCGTGTTACAACGTTCCGGCATGGTAGATAGAATAATAATTTCATTTTTACAAGCTTAACTTGCAATGTTAGTGTTTTAGATAGCCCGTTGGTCCAGTTGGCAGTGAACCTGCCTTCTGCGTTTGGGGGCGTGGGTTCGATTCCCACCTAGTACAAACTTTATGTGATGAACATTTGTGTTTGTTCTATATCTGGTTGTTAATACCTATTTAAGTATGTATTTAAAAATATCTATGTATGTATATCAGCCTCTGGCAGTGATATCACAAGCTTTGCTTAGCTTGGGGTCAGAAACCGTGTGTGCAAAAATGTTCCGAATATTTATTTATTTATTTATTATTTACTTGTTTAGGAGTTGAATTTTTACATGTTGGTTCAATTACAATGATAAAGTATTTTTATGGTAAGCGTGACCTGCGGGCTTATTATAGAAGTTTGATTGTGATCGATATTGCCGTCCCGGTCGCATCAACTTACTCGCACCACGTGCGTAAGTGAGATGGCACGCGATCACGATCACAATCCGAATCACGATAAGACATCTATAATAAGGCATCTGAATCGACTTCCAGGAATAGCTCCAGATAAAGGAACTCTTCAATGTTCGACAGCATAGACGCACGCATTTTATTATGATTGCCGGTTTTAAGTTTTACTATGACATGGTTGCTGTACTCCATGTTGGGAGCAGACTAAGGAACTCCTAAATGATTAGCAGCACAGGTGAAATGTTGTTTACGCATACAATTTTCATAACCCTTTCATCACCACTTAGAATAACTTATTCTAAGTATCACAATGACATGGCTACTGCACTCAAAGTTAGCACACACACACACACATCGCCTTTAATAATATTATAAAATTGTATCACAGGAACCCGCTGTGTAGAACTGGATTTAATGCCATCCGTACAGTACACGCAGTGTTATTTACACTACTACCTACGTAGGTAGGCCTCCCACTAGATGGACCGACGACATTGTGAGAGTCGCGGGCATCCAGTGGCATCCAGTGGATGCAAAAGGCAGGCTGTCGTTCAGTGTGGAGGTTAAAGGGGGAGGCGTATGTTTAGCAGTGGACGTCTTCTGGCTGATGATGATGTAGTCACATTCATATAAAACACTGTTTTAAACTATCACGGTTGTTCACTAAAGTACGACCCCCGTACGGGTCCTCCCGTGAACATGGTGCATGTAACTGCGCCGAAATATCGGAAGCTCATACCTTACCACGGTAAATATCCCGTAAATAAACATATTATTGTAATATAATAATTGTAATGTAATAAATCATATCATTTATAACTTTACATTCATATAAGTTCAGAAAAAAAGGTGGTTATAGAAAAATTCACACGAACGAAGCTCGATGGACTTACACAAATACCAATAGCCCGAAAAGGTACTGTTACTAGTTGAATTTTTCATTAGATATACGGAAATAGTAGTTCCGCCAGTTCGACTAATGGACACAAAAGTCTCAAACTATTTTAGACTTCGTGGCATTTGGGTTCATAAAACGAAATGGGGTCTCGTCTAAAAACGGAAAGTCTAGCTGCTTTTGTATCAGGTAATTTGTTCGCTGTTTTCTAGAAATGAGAGCGCTATTTCTAAAAAGGTTGGCAATGGTTAGCGATGCTATTTCTAGTTTTGCCCGAGGCTTGGATTCTAACTTTCAGTTTGTTGTAATTGGGTATATTTGTTGATAAATATTTGTGATCATTGAAACCAAAGGCTGTGCTATAAAAATCAAAGCATTAAAAAAAAACTTAAGTAATTGTTGTTAAAGGATGGACAACGACAATTCAACCTACAATTCAACGTGGTTCCAACTCATGGTAGCGCTCAGTTGTAAATGCTACTCACGGTAACTCATCGCAAGACTGGCTGGATATTAATTGCTTAACCTCCTCGGTGATAAATATTTTTTTTAAATATAATAGTCGACAAACAAGCGACGGGCCACCTGATGGTAAGTGGTCACCGTCGCCTATGGACACCTACAATACCCGGGGCATTGGCGGTGCGTTGCCTACCTTTGAGGACTCTATTCACTCTTCGCTTGAAGCAATTGAGGTTATATTTTGGAGGAAAAACCGAAGGTGGTAAGCCATTCCACAACACAGTTGCGTGGCAGAAATAATCTATTAGGAATCTATTAATCAATTAACTTATTAATTAATCTATTTTGGGTATCTATTAGGAAATCCTAGTCAAGCTAGGCCATTAGCACTTAAAGCGTACAAGTACCTATTACAAAGTTAAGTGTAGAAATAAAACTATTCATTTATCTATTAATTTTTTATTTCATTGTGATAGTAAATAGATGCAAGTATGTAGGTAAATAGTAATTGTACAATATAATTAAATCATATAATTTATCATTTATACATTATTTTTATGAGCATTTATATGTATATTAATCATCAGTTATAGATATGTACACCTTTAGTTAGTAAAATTTTATGTTATTACGCACACTAATATTATAAAAGCTACCAGCTACCACTACTAGTGTAGTTAGTTACTATATTATTAAAGAATAAACATACTAAAGCTTAATTAGTTGATGAAATTTTGTTCAACCAAACATCGTCTTTATTTATATGTGTTTCTGGTAAATAATGGAAATATAGGTGTCAATAAGCAGACGAATTCTTTAATGGTAATTAGTTACCGTTACTTATATATAGCTACTAACGGAGGTATCGACTAATGCCTTGTACATACTTAGCAAACGTACGCGAACGATCGAGTCGGTGAGGATATATCGGCGAAATCTAGTGCACGTGAATGAAGGCTTCGCTTGCGTGCGCCAGTGCTCGCCAAATGTTCGTACAAAGCGACTAGCATCCGAGATTCAATATAAAAAAATATACGAAATACAACAAAAACACACAAATTAGACAATTAAAAAAGTTGACGATCAGCAGGATTTGAACCTGCGCCATCCCGGCTTACGTCCCGAGGCACTCTACCACCACGGTCGCCCTCCTGTAGTCCTCCAAATTATTGAACTGTCTTTACAACAAATCTAAGCGTTGGTGACGCTTTTGACGATTCTTCTTTTAAGAATTTCAGGTTGTTTTTGCTGGGCTCAACTGCAGGTGACCAAAGCAAACGTTTAGATTTTGATATTATCAATTTGTCTATTACCAATTTGTCTATTACTTTAAATGCCTTCTGATCAGTTGATAGTGCTTACGTTATTTGTAATTAAATACTTAACAGACTTTAAAGTGTTTGCGGAAGTGTTTGTTGATCCCTAATATTAAGTTAAAATAAATATCAATATTAAATTTGTATTGTAGTTATTATTATGTTTGTGTATCATTTCTAGGTAGAAGCTACAGCACATATTTAATGTTTTGTCATATATTTATCATATTATAACCTAGTTTCACAGACCAATAAAGACATTGTATTATTACATAAAAGACATGCTGCACTGTTGTTATATTGGCAGTGAACGATAATTGAAGTACTTATCATTGTAGTACAAACCGTCTCAATGCAGAAGTCATCATTTGGTGCAGATTTTACGACCAGGCGGCAATTTTACCTTCAATTTGTCGGATATGGCTATCCCTTACGAGTATATGCAAATGCCAGATCCATTGGTATGGTTGGTATTCAACATTCTTGCTCGGTACGATTCAAACGAGAAAGCGATCGGCCGGACACAACTACGATGCGGTTCTCTACAGCATGGTATAATAATATACTCCGCCAGGTATAGCGCTCCGAGAAAAAATGTCACGTGGGCGTCCCGCAATGATGTCGTCAATGCCATGGATACACGTACACGTGCATAAGTAAGAGCAGAATAAGTAAATTACAACAAGTTCAAGAGAGATGACTATACACGAAACAATGGCGGACTCTCTATGATTTTCTGTGTTAACAGTAGCTTGAAATTATAACTCCCCAATGTCCGTATATTACCTGTGGGAATCCAATAAATCAATGTGGTTTTGATAAAATTGTGTTTAATATATTCAATTCGTGCTTAACTTGCTTGAGCGGACAAACCAAAAGACAATTGAAATGCTTTTTTGTATTTTATTTAATAGATTATTTAAATAAATGTTTCCCAGTATCTGTGTTTGTTACAATAAAATGGCAACTGGACAGTGACGTCATTGCGGTACATCTCCCAGAGCGCTAGACCTTGTTTTCTTTCATCATGCTCTACAGTACTCCCGTATGCACTCACTTGATTTCATTCGCGTTCATTTGCTATCTATCCCGTTAAGGCATATTATATGAATAATAACATATTTTAAAATACATCTTGATATTGATCCTTGATAATACCGCAAAATATTCTTATCATGTTTTATATCCAGAAAATTGTTAAGTATGATATATTTTTATAATCTAACAATAAGTAAGGTCTTAAAGTGACCTTGGAGTTGGCACGAATTCTATGATAAACCCGATAAAATTCATGAAACTACAAAGGTTAAAACTATTTCTATCAAAACTAGTATTTTATTTGGAAAGGTTTTGAAAATATGTGGTTTTTACTTTGTACAGACACAGTATGATAATTCTTTAGATATTATGTCAAAATATTTCAAAGTTGAAACTTTTGTTTAGGATAAGGCCGTTTGCACACAAAACTACGCAAGTTTATGATACTTGCCAACGTCTGCAGTATCCCTCTGCGTGACTCTCGCATTACGAGATTACTACGAGATATATAAGAATAGCTATGCTGCTATTAATATTAGTATAAAATAATTATTGTAAAAACAGACAGTTCTTAGAACATTCAATTAAACTACAGAATAAATGCGTTTTAAACTTCAACTCAAACAAACGCCAAACGGCCAAACGGCCTTAAGGATTTATTTTCAACTCTGATTATTTTACAAGATTATTTTCACAAATATTAAGTACCTATTCTTATGGTAAAATGTATTTTCATCAATTACTCTAGTGCATAACTTAAGTTCTTAAAAGAGATGAGGATTTATCTATGAGTAGTGGAGGGATTTCAATATAATCAATGAATAAGGTCATTTGTACAAAAGCTGTCGCATGTTCCGGATATTCGGTGACTTGAGTAGCTTAGCAATTAAGCCTTCTACAAACCAAAAACGTGTTGGCAGCAGTGCAGTTTGAACGTGCGTCCGCGCGTTTTGGTATAAAAGGGACTGTATCACTACACACCGCACGAAAGGTTCTGAAGCTGTACTGCTAACGTGCTGCTGGTATATTTAGTTGTATTACAAAATGCGCAGCCCACATACAAACAGTCCTGCTGCTGCTTTTTGTCTATAAAAACCTTTACAGTGCCCTGAATATCACACAATATCACAAATATGACATGTATCTATTTGAGTAAGAAGTTCCACTCACGGGCACTGCAAGTTGCTACGCTACTTGACTCGTCGAGTATCCGTCTATCCGATACTTGCGTCGCCTTATGTACGAACGGCCTAATATTTTCTGATAATGATTTAAGGCCTACATTGACGAGATTTGTCTCTGGTCCCCAATCACCATTACAGAATCATACTTACTGATGATATTTTTTACAATGTAAATACAAACTCTATAGAATTTTGATGATAGTATTAGTGCCATTTTAATTATTTACAATAATTCTAATTTGGTATACATGAATCCAATAGATTACATTTGGTAGTTAATAATTGACAATAATGAAAATTGTTAGCCTAAGTTCTTAGTAGTTTAATTTATGTACGGTTTTTAAGAAAATTTTGGACTATAATTTATAAAAGAAACAAAAACATATTAGGAATACGAAACTGGCTTTTGCGTGCGTTGTGAACAAAACATAGCTTATTTCACTCAGGGGTAGTGTGGCTCTCTATGAGTGAAATTTTAGAACCAGGTCAGTAGGTTCCAATGATAACCTCCTACACACAAACAAACTCGCAATCTTAGAAACGTTATGTAGATGTAAAATGTACATACTTATTGAAAAAATTCACATAAAATTATTGTAATTTGAAAGTTTATGTATAGGTACTAAGTTAAGAATAAAACATTATGTATTTACAGACGTGATGAATTAATTGGTAACGGGTGTACCATTATTATTCGTCTTGCAATTCAATCTTACCTCTAGAACACCATGTGCATAATACATTCATTGGACCAAAGTTCAACCTTCAAATCATTTCATTTGTCTACTAGAAACTCTAAAACTACCTTTTAAAATTGAATTATTTACTAATCAATGCAAAATATACGATTATTAGCGATACAAATCTTAATTATATTCGTAGTGAACTAGCAACTAAAGTCAATTAAATTTCTAAGACACTGCAGATTTTTCACTTACAATTTTTATTATATAAAATTCAAGTAATACTTACAGAAAAATTGCTTATAAGAATTAGACACATCACTCGTAATCGATAAAAGTGGCACTGTTACTTATTAAAATGTAAAATTTATTGTGCAGTCCTTATGTGGCAACCCAGCGTATAATTTTCACACATTTTTTTATCCGACGTAATTTGAAGACTAACTTAACTTCATAGTAACTTTTGACGTAATCGACTTCGAAAAAGGAACAAAGTACTCAATTAGGGCCGTTTAAAAAAAATGTGCAGTGATTACGCCGGCATCTGTATACCAATTTTCATGTTTCTTTTTTATCATGTAGCGAAAACTATCAAAGTAGTACCACAAAAATTTCATTTATTAGGGATCAGTGGTTTTTAACCAAATAATAGAGTGCCTATGAGGTATTCATGCATGGATGTATAATCGTATATATAAATAAACTACTAGTTCGCCACGAACAGAGTTAAAGGTTGTAAGCATTCCACTACCGTAGGTGTGTCACTAAAAATTCTAAAAAAAAATATATTTACAAATAACTTCAAAAAACCACAAAACACAGACATTCTAAGTCAATAAGCGACTACAAAGAACTAAATAATATTTTTACACGAAATTTGAAGTCGGGTGGGAACAAAAACAAAATACATTTAGATTTTTTTTAATCTAAGTTTGATAATAAAATTGGCATAGTTCCCACCCTTATTCAAAATCCGTGTAAAAATATGATTTTGTTCTTTGTAGTGGCATATTTACTTAGAATGTTTGTGTTTTGTAGTTTTTAAAGACGGCTTTTTTAAAAGATAATTATTTATCTTTCTAGTTTCATAATTATAATCAAGGAAAAGGCCATTGACTGAAAATCACTATTAAAAAACATTATTTATTAATGTAGGTAAGTTAAAGGTAACTTTAATGTAGGTAGTAGGTTTTGTCGGGTGATAAATGTGTGAAAATTCGATGCTGAGTGAAGCCCTTAAAAACTAAGAGTGACCATTAATTCTATAGACTCAACACTCAAGACACGATAAATAGGATCAATGCAAAGACACACCACTAAGACTATGGTCCCTTATCAAGACACACAAAGTTGCAGATGACATCAGCGAAAGTCTGACCACTGACAGTTTTAGAATCACACACTAAAAGATACACTATATCACAAGGTTGGAGAAGTCCCGTGCAATGAAGAGTCTAATCGTCTGAGTATATACTTTGTGCGGAGCTGGGCCATGGTGGCCTCATTTTTTCCAGCACATATTTGAGCTGGAAACCGGTATGGAAATGCTACAGATACTCATCTATCTGATCATAGTCCTCGTCAGGGGGAGAAGGGCCAGACACTGAGAGGATGGGAAGGCCGAAATGCCTGACAGTTTCGACGCTCCCACTGTCGTCAGATTTGCTGAGTTCTTCGTTGATGGTGTCCTCTCTGGGCTTAGCCCTACAGAGGCGTTCTGATGAGTCGCTCATTGCTGTGAGGGGTATGTTGTCTGCAGATCTGTTAAAAGGCAATTCTTGGTTATGTTATGTATACTAAAAATATCATGAGCAAACTATAGCATGGTTTCTAGCATGGTTTCTATAGCATGGTTTCTAATGCCCGTCTGGCTAGGTACCATTCTCAAGTTAAAAATCTGTAAAAATCGGTAGCATGTGCGCTTTACATTCTGATAGCACCCGGTTCGGCCCTCGATCCTGCACAAATTACTTAATAAATTATGCGCAGTTTCAATGCCATAGCTCTACAACGGTAAAACAAAACATCGTGAGTAAACCAGTATGTCCAAGAACCAAAAACATTAAAAAATTTATGACATGCACTGGGTACTCATTGATACGTCATTGGTAAAAACCAACAAGTTGAAGTGGCAATAGGCAGGCCACAGTGAGTGAAAGGTTCTCGAGTGTTTGAGGTGAAATGTTCTTCAATGGAGACCACAAATCGGAAGACGCAGCGTAGGTAGGCCTCCCACAAGATGAACCGTCGACATCGTGAGAGTCGCGGGTATCCAGTGAATGCAGAAGACAATCTGTCGTTCAGTGTGGGGGTTAAAGGGGGAGCCTATGTTCAGCAGTGGATGTCTTCTGGCTGATAATGATGATCATTGGTACTTACCTAGCTTTCCTACAAAGCTTTGACTGCGAACCGTGCCTCCTCAAGAACTCGCCAGCGTCAAAGCCAGCGAAGCCGGAGGGTTCAGCTGACATGAAGATAGCAGAATTGACACGCGGTCGGCTGCATTGCGCCAGTAGATGCTCCTCGCATTCCAGGCTTTGCGTGTGTGTATGCGACCAACGCAAGTGCTGCAACAAACATTACAGACAAATAAGAGCCTGCTTCTCGGTCAGAAATAGCGAATTTTCGAAATCTCTCATTACTTCGAGTCTCGAGTGCATCTCATAAAAGAGAGCCTGGTTTCCTGATTTGCCTGGTATGGCAAACTCTCTCTCTCGCTATCGGTGTTTCTCTTTACATCAAATGGTCGTTTCATCATTTCCCGTAACGATGATGCAAGGTTGCACAAAAATTTATTTTCTCTATAGCTTTTACCTAAAGCAATAAAAATAGTATACGTTTTACAAAACCGAAATAGCGGAGGATCAAAAAAAATCTGTTGCAATCTCCTCCACCAAAATAAAAGTATAAAAATAGTTAAGAACAATTTCAATGTTATTCTAAGAATAATGCCCTATCGTTTTTTAATCCTTACTTATTTATCTTCAAAATGTGTTACGGGAAGTGAGGCTTTTGGTCATAAGTTAAGCATGCGTAGCTTAGCTTGACTAGGGTGTTTCAAACTGATCACCGTTGAGCAACGGATGACATAGTCAGTCTACGGACGTGTGATCGCGAATCGTGTTTACAACTGACCGCCACCGTGGGCCAGAATAATAACCTGTTAAATTGTAGGCTAAACTTGATGTTAGAAGTCAATAGAACACCAGGGATACCCACTTGAATTTAATAATTTACATTAGAAGTTAAGGATCAGTGATTCTGTGTAGATAAGTAATACTCGGACGATCAGTTATTACTTAGCAAAAGATGCCAACACTCTTATAGTTTTCAGTATTATATTAGGCGGAATCTATCAACTTTGCTTCTCATCTGTATATTTTATGTGTGGCCATCAACTTACAATCACATGGAAGTTGGTTTTGATGTACTAACTCAGTTGTTTGTTTTTCAAAAAAGCTAAAAATAAGCATGCAAGATTTGACTCAACGAAATGGCCTCACGTTTGGACGTTGCTTAAATACGTTATGCAGCATTAATTATAATTATATTGGTTTTAAGGAAGTGTTAATCATATTATTTTTTTTTTTTTTATATCATTATGAATATGGGCATAATTAATAAATAACCTACTATTGCGTAAGTGAAGGAAGAATATTAAACAGTGCGATAAAGTGCTTCTGAAAACGCGTGACAATAAATTAGTTTTTTTTTTATTTATCATTAAAAAACAAAATTCACATTAAGGTCAAGACTCAGTGTCTATTTTTCACATAATTTTGGCCCACCAAAACTTGAAAAATTTCATTGTCGTCATCATCAGCCATAAGACGTCCATGGCTGAAGAGGGCTCCCCCTTAGAACGCCACACTGAACGACAGCATGATATCTGCACCCACTGGAAGCTCGCGACGCTCACGATGTTCTTGGTCCATCCAGTGAGAGGCCTACCTACGCTACGTCTTCCGATTTGTGGTCAAGAACTTTTCTTCCCCATCGGTTATCGGTTCTTCGAGCAATGTGGCCTACTTATTGCCACTTCAAATTGCAAATCTTGGCAGCTATGTCGGTTGTCCAGCGAATGTCTTTGTTCCGAATTCTAAAACCCAATTTTTCAAGTTTTGGCGGGGCAAAGTTCTATGAAAACTTTATGCACTGAGTAAACTCTTAAATAATGGTGTACAGTGTAAATTAAAAATGTGCCGTCATTGCAATTTGTAAGCACAAGCAAGTAAATTCACTCATTATCATAATTTTCCATAATTATTTGCCTTCATGCTCACTGCTGGGACACAGGCCTTCTCTCAGAGAGAGAGAGATATGGAGAGAGAGAGAGGATGGGACCTAATTTACCATGGTGGCACTGGATGTCGCTGAAAGTCATTATGTCTTTGATCTTATTTTTTAGGTTCTTGGACATACCGGTTTCCTCACGATGTTTCTGATCCATTACTTTCACCGTTTTGAGCGATTGCATCGAAACTGCACATCATTTTTATTTACTTAGGTACTAAATAAAGTACGTAGTCATTGGGGCAAAGTAAATTACCTAATTTACTGTACTGTTAATTAAATTGATGCATCATTATAATATTTTTATTCCGTGAAAATCAGGACAGGTGTTCATGATAGCTGTAAAAGTATTTTACGAACGGAGACTACGAATTATCATGAATAATCAAATATGAGTGTCCCACATAAATTTTCATATCACAATTTACACTAATATTATAAATACAAACGTTTTTGCATATAAGGGTGTTCGCAAGTGGGTGTGTTAGTCCCCACTTGCCTACATAAAGGCTAAATGAATTTGGTTGAAATGTGGTGTGGGTACAGCTCAAACCTTAACACATTTGTTGCAAAAAATAACGGTTCCTGTACAATAGCGGATGTGGGTACACCATGGGTACATCAATTTATTGAGATTTAAATTAAAAAACAGGAAAACCAGGTTTATTTTCTTATATCAAAATCTTTTTTACACGACTACTATGTTTTTGGCGGATCATAATATTTCGCAAACGCTAATCCTGGTTATAAATTATGAGTTATCTTAATTTAATTTTAAAATATCTATTCAAAGATACCGCAGTCGAAAATTTAGTTTTCATCATCTTTATTTTGTATTTGTGGTAACGTCAGGTACTCAGTGGACATCACTGAACTTATATCTAACATCAAATCACGTCTAACACCTCCCCTCCCCTTCCTTCCATCACATGTCTCATTTTATTTTCTGTGTCTCTCACCATCTAATAAGCATAGGCTATAATTGGAGATGTACAAAATATCTGTACAAGTAAGATAAGTAAGGTATTGGCGTCGATTCTGATGCACTCTAAACTCTAAACTAAATTTGACAGCTCTAAAATTGTTGCCATCCTTCGCTCACGTATTAAAATGAAAAGAGAGGCAGATAATTTTAGCCCTGTCAGATTAATTTAGTCTAGTGAGCTGTATGACAAAATAGGCCTCAATGTATTTATAATTAAGTTATTTATCATTAGGTTATTTATTATTTATTTAATGAAATATTATGTAACTGCATTATTTTGTTGACGTATCCAAGTGCTCTAATACGTTGCAATGTAAATAAATAAATATGACAATGACCAGTTTCAGTGTTCAAAACTTTTAAATTTTACTTTACCAAGTATATGGTCTAAACAGTTCAGTTTATATGAATAGATTGTACTCACTCCATATAACAATAGTGATTTACATTTAAACCAGTAAATCTGCTCATTGTGTTAGAATAGAGCTTATGAGTTTATGTATTAACTCTGTATTGTGTAACTTTAATACACCCAACTGAGTGATAGTAATCTCATTGTTTCTCAAGACACAATTAGGGGGTGCCGGATTAGCCACAGTGTCTATTATGTTTTCTGTGGCCACAGTATAGTATAGCCATGTAGCAAGAGTTAGCAAATACTACGGACCTCACGCCTGTGCATAAACAAGTATAAATTGCAAATTTTATAAAACCCCCGGTTCAAGAGTAACACCTAGTATCCGTGGACTCCCCAGGGGGCCCAATAGTAAAAGTGAGTATCCGTGAACCTCCCAGGGTGTTAAAAGAGGGGGTTTAAGTGGAAAGAACGCGATAAAAGAGCTGATAATCTTCAAACCGCTGAACAGATTTTCGTGAATTATAGCTAAGAAGACTATCGATCAAACGCCTTTCAAACAAAAAAAAAATTAATCAAAATCGGTTTAGCCATTTGGGAGTGCCGATGCCACAGACAGACTCACATAAACAGACCCACAGATACACAGTCACACAGACACACAGA
Organism: Agriopis aurantiaria; assembly: GCA_914767915.1. Classification (NCBI taxonomy): domain Eukaryota; kingdom Metazoa; phylum Arthropoda; class Insecta; order Lepidoptera; family Geometridae; genus Agriopis; species Agriopis aurantiaria. The sequence continues at coordinate 11,864,099 of OU611995.1, read as the reverse complement.
TGCACAGGTTAAACTTATAAAACCCTTCTTTTTGTATCGAGGTTTAACGAGGCATACCTACGCGAATTTAAAGCGGACTACAAAGGGTTTCCCGGAACGGTGGTACAATACCAAAGGAAAGTCCTTATACTCATCATTGTGAACAACATTGACTCCAGGATCAACCCTGATATCACGAAAAAAAATTTGATCTTCCATACAAAAATGTCGTTCGCACCACAGAAAAGATTTTTTTAGAACGGCTGTCGAGGCTTTTAAAAAAAAATGTTGTCTTCAGGTGCATCCATATAAACGAAACGTCAGTCATTTGATATCAGTTAGCAACTGTGGACAAAGAACTTTAAGACCTAACCCAAAAAGGTAAGGTCCAAGTTTTTTGGATGCGGAGTTCGACGCTTTGATCTAAATAAGATTATTCAATCAATGTTCTGTCATAATGCCTGGCGACAGATTTTCCTTCTCATTTCAGTTCTATTTATTTCTCTTTTCCGATGTTTGCACTGAACTAAATGTAAAGAGCAGCTAATATTTTGTCGAGATTTCAGGGTTGGTCTCAATAGTTACAATTGTTCCAGCGAAAGTTGTTCACACTAATGAGTAAATAACCTTACAAAAGTTTGGTACCACGAAAAGGCTGTGTTTGTGAATGGACAACCCTGTATCTATGGACCGGCAAAAATATGTTTAAGAATGGATTGTGCTGTATCCATGAAATGGAGAGTAGGTCTTTCGTCTTATTTGTAAACTGTAAGGTACTTGAACTTTATTTTATAGGTTATGTAAAGCAGGAAAAAAACACGAACAAGGCGTGATCGTAATTTTTTCGGTATTTTTTTCCTATAAATAATGTACAGTTTAGTTGTTTGGAATAGCTACTCGTCATGTAGACTTGCGTGACTTGCCTCGACAGTATGATGGACATGCAACCCTTGTGGCACCGAGTCACAATTCCCATAACACTCCAAACTTGAACTCCCACCAAAAACTGTCAATTTAATCCTTCATGACTTAGTTTAAGGCTCACATTTGCAAGTCAAATAGTTTTAGGCACTGTCACTGGATGACACGCGATTCGCGAGTTTGGGAAGTAGAACTTGTATTGATAATTATTGTGAAGGAATGTAGGCCTATAATGTGTAGATAGATAGCTAAACAATTCAAGGTCTAGGGAAGTTTATGTCGTGTTAGGAACGCATAAACCTCTACTGCAATGCAGGATAGCTTCGGTTTAACTTTGCTTTCATTAGGAAACTAGCATTCATTTACTAGACAGCTCAGTGTTATTTATTATCCGTTCAGTTCATTCCTAATTTATTTATAGATAAAAAACGTTATTTACCTAACGGGAATAGTTTTAAAATATCCCTTTACGAGTGAACAATAAAAACTGCTGTAATCTTTGTAGAGATGAAAAAACTTTTAGTTATGAGTGTTTTTCACTTATGCAGGTTCATCATCATCAGCCGGAAGACGTCCACTGCTGAACATAGGCCTCCCCCTTTAACCTCCACACTGAACGACAGCTCGCCTTTTGCATCCACTGGATACCCGCGACTCTCACAATGTCGTCGGTCCATCTAGTGGGAGGCCTCCCTACGCTGCGTCTTCCGGTTCGTGGTATACACTCCAGAACCTTTCTTCCCCATCGGTTATCGGTTCTTCGAGCGATGTGGCTTGCCCATTGCCACTTCAACTTGCAAATTTTAACAGCTATGTCAGTGAATCTGGTTCTTTGGCGAATATCCACGTTTCGGATCTTATCACCCAAAGAAACTCGGAGTATAGCTCTCTCCATACTTATGCAGGTTATTTGTATCTAAATATAGATTAACTTAATATACGCAGAAAAATATCTCAAGCTACTTATTTACACTTGACACTAATATTATAAATCTATTGTTTGTTTGTCAAATAATGGCCTTATAAGAGAACTAAATATAAAATACCTAAAATCATTGTAAGTATTTTTTTTGTGAATAAATTTAATTTCGTTTCATTTGTCTGTTATTTGGCTGTTTCTACTATAAAAAGTTCGGAACCAATCTTGAAGAAATTTTCCAAGAACGTAGAATGTATCGTGATGACGGAAAAATAATTTACATATTAGTGTGTTTAGTTTTCACTGATGATTTGTGTAAGCCAGGCATAATCGGACTAAAACTGTCTTATGTGCTCCAGCGCATTAAAGCCTGCTTTCTGCACTAGTGCATAAAAACGTTTCCTCTTTAAAATTATAGAGGTTCAGTTTATAATATATTTAATGTAGCAAGTTTGCTTGGGTCTTTATTAATACCCATAGATATGGGTACTAATAAAGACCGATATATAACTTTTGTCTAAAATATAGAACATTGACTAAATTTCAGTTTTAATTTTAACTAAAGAGATATTACTAACAATATCATTTCCTTACAATTGAAGTGAAAATTTAATTTATAACTAGACTCATTTTATCTTTGACTTAAATATCCGCCCTTACCTTCAGCCCGGGCTGACAAACGTCTTGGATAACATGGCTTGTTTTATGCACTCGTGCGATCTACTATTTTATCCCGAAAAAAAAACGGATAAAACAGCGTCACGTCATAAATTATAATCAGCCCGTTTAGCCCACTGCTAGACATTTATACCTCTCCCAAAGCCAAGGTAAAAATTGTCTTTTTAGGGTTCCGTACCTCAAAAGGAAAAAACGGAACCCTTATAGGATCACTTCGTTGTCCGTCTGTCTGTCTGTCTGTCTGTCCGTCTGTCAAGACCCTTTTTCTCAAGAACGCGTAAAGGTAGCAAGTTGAAATTTATACTAAATACTTGGGTCTACGGTTTCTTTCGGCTGTAAAAAAATAAAAGTTGTAAGTCAACGCAATCAAAAGATATGAACGTTTATGTCGCATATTTTGCGATTTCACAGGGGAACCAAAACCTATAGGGTACTTCCCGTTGATCTAGAATCATGAAATTTGGCAAAAAGCAAGGTCTCATAGCACATATATAGGAATAAATCCGAAAGTTATAAATATGAAGGTATATCATTTAAAAATGATTATTTTGCTATTACAAACTTACATTTTGTAGTTGGAATGTATGGAAGAACCTCATTGTCAACTACAAACTTAAGTTTGTCTTTCAATATTTTAACTTCAGTTAGTTTTTTTTTGGTCTCGCGCTCTTATACCCCTATTAATAAACTTGGAGTAGCCTTGGAATAGTTACTCCGTCTTTTGTCTTTTTCGATCGAGTTCAAATTTTGAAAGAGAGAAATAGACAAAACACGGCGTAACTATTCCAAGACTACTCCACGTTTATTAATAAGGGTGGTTGGGTTCCTTTATGTCGTATTTTTTGCGATTTTACAGGAGAATCAAAACCTATAGGGTACTTCCCGTTGACCTAGAATCATGAAATTTGGCAAGAGGCAAGGTCTCATAGTACACATATAGGAATAAATCCGAAAGTTATAAATTTGAAGGTATTTAAAAATAATTATTTTGCTATTACAAACTTACATTTTGTAGTTGGGATGTATGGAAGAACCTTATTGTCAACTACAAACTTAAGTTTGTCTTTCAATATTTTAACTTCAGTTAGTTTTTTTTTGGTCTCGCGCTCTTAGGGTTCCTTTATGTCGTATATTTTGCGATTTCACAGGGGAATCAAAACCTATAGGGTACTTCCCGTTGACCTAGAATCATGAAATTTGGCAAGAGGCAAAGTCTCATAGCACATAATATAGGAATAAATCCGAAAGTTATACATTTGAAGGTATATTCATTTAAAAATAATTATTTTGCTATTACAAACTTACATTTTGTAGTTGGGATGTATGGAAGAACCTTATTGTCAACTACAAACTTCAAAGTTGTCTTCCCAGAGACTGTGGGATCGGCCGATCTGCGAACTAGCATGGAAATCGCTACTAGATACGTGTCCTAGTATTGCAGATCGCGCTCGTATTCTTGCTGTCTCTGTTTGGGAATCGGGACTTTGGTTGCAAGCCATGCCCTCTTTTAACACAGGTAGCCTTTTAGATCCAACCGCATTTCGTCTAGCTGTCAGCTTACGCTTGGGTGCAAGGTGCTGTGAGGCCCATCGCTGTCAGTGTGGTACTGCTGTTGACCAGCTCGGTCACCATGGTCTCTCTTGCTCGAGAAGCGCTGGTCGTATTGGCCGACACGCTAGCCTGAACGACATCATACGCAGGGCACTTTCCACCGCCAATGTCGCAGCTGTGCTCAAACCGAGTGGTCTTGCGCGTGACGATGGAAAGAGGCCTGACGGTATGACACTTGTGCCCTGGAGGTTGGGGCGGCCCTTGTATGGGACGCAACTTGTGTCGATACTTTGGCGCCGTCACATCTTCCTGAGACACAGGGTAGGGCTGGCGCGGCTGCTAATTCGGCAGAGCAGCACAAGCGTCGCAAATATGCTAACCTCGGCAGTGGTTACATATTTGAGGCGTTTGGGGTCGAGACATTGGGCCCTTGGGGACCGGGAGCTCACCTCATTTTCAAAAATCTTTCAGAGCGCCTGGTTAATGCGACGCGTGACCAAAATGCTGGCGTGTTTCTGGCTCAACGCATTAGCATTGCCATTCAACGTGGTAATGCCGCCAGCATGTTGAGTACGCTGCCAACTGGTAGTGGGCTTGAGCATTTGGATTGTCTTTAGACCTTCAACGGTCTATGGGCAGTCTAACTGTATTTGTAGTGTTAGTTTTAGCTTGTATTTTGTTTAGTTATTAAAGGCACTTGCCCAGTAAAAAAAAAAACTACAAACTTAAGTTTGTCTTTCAATATTTTAACTTCAGTTAGTTTTTTTTTGGCCTCGCGCTCTGAGGGTTCCGTCTAACGGAACCCTCAGAGCACGAGTCCTACTCGTACTTGTCCGGTTTTTTTTATTATAAATATTTAAAAGAAAAACAGTTACCAATAAAATCAACTAAATCAGCAACATTCATCAATTAAAGCTGTTCTCATTCCATTTCCATAACACATTGTTCTGTTATAAAGTGAAATGTAGTTAAATTCATAACCTACCAGTAATAAAAAACTACACATAACTCAGGCACGAAACAACTGTAAAATTAATTCATACGCATACCTATTACATTCCTGCAACACTAGCAAGAGTGCATATTAAAAACGTTTGTTCTAGCCTCTTTAATGTTTCATTCGTAGGCGTTGCGTGCGTGTACCTAGACACATTCAAGTGGCTCAAGGCTCGTTATTTTTTATTAAAACATGCCCTACTCCGCATCCGGTATTTACTCGACCTAGCCTTTATGCCTGCCTTCCACTGCGATAGGGTAATGAGGAGAAAATAACGGAAAATACTACAAACGTAACGCTGACTCTTATTGTTGACGCACAGTTGTATGCGGGGTTATAACCACAAATAGTATCTTCATGGGAATTTATTGGTTTGGAAGTCCAATAGCCGTATGTAATGTAATATTTCAACTCTTTCTTCAAATTTTTATCTTAGTATAATAACCATTATTCTGATTTGAACGTATGCAAATTTAATTTACATTCACCAATTTTTTTTCTATTCTAATTAACACTCCTAAGCGCGCGCGTTAAATCGAATATAGGAAAGAGACCGGCCTAGCCGAGTTTGGGGCCCACTGTTAAGTCAATTATAACCTTAGATTAACTACACAGAGATGGTAAGTTTCCAAACAACGCCTTCTCAAAACGTAAGCTACAAATTTGCTACGTGTGCTGTGTTTACTTGCCTCGTCACGCACACAGACGCAAAAATTATGCGGCAATAATTAAGTAATTTTTTTGGGAGCTCTTAACACTTTCACCTGACTAAGAGCACTGACCACGGAACACTATTACAGCGGGCACTGACCGCGCGAGCGTCGTTTGGTGTCATATATGGCTCCATTTGAACGGCTTAAATTTTGCGAATGTACTTGGTTTCTGTATATAGTTATTCTAAGATTATAACCTATGTTAGACACAATTGATAACTAGGTATGTATAACAATGATGTGATAATGTAAAATCGTTTCAGAAATAAACACTTACTTTACTATCTTTATTTAACCTCGGGGTGTACTTATCTGAAAAGAAGTCACAGAAAAGGCACCAGTCGCAGTCGTCCGAAAGTTAGTAGCTTGAATAGTAAGTAGAAAGGAGTTCGTTGTACTCATCGTTATGCACAACTTTTACTATGGGGCCAACTCTGAAATCACGAAAAAAAGTTGTTCTATTGTTTTTTTTATATTTCCACTGCATACTGAACAGTGTACTTTTTGCGACTTCATCGTTCGTGCTATCGTAAAAGTTGTTCATAACGATGAATAAAATAACCTCCTTTCGAATTAGTACAATATAAGCTTATACAGGGTGTAAGGGGAACAATCTCGAAGCCAAAATAAGGTACTTATACTCATCATTATGAACCATGTTTAGTATGGGACCAACCCTGAAACCGCGAAAAAAATATCAGCTGTTCCATAGAAAACGGTCATTGACACTCGACAAAATGTATGGAACAGTTGTATTTTTTTCGCGATTTCAGGGTTGGTCCCACAATAAAAGTTGTTCATAAAGATGAGTACAATTACCTTCTTTTGGCTTCGAGAGTGTTCCCCTTACAACCTGTATATGTACAAGTAATTTCTGATTGCGAGATCAAAAAGAAGTTTGCATGGAATCTGCATCAATAACAGCTGACATTATTATTCAATATTGATGTTGAAGAACAAACTTTGTTTTAAGGAGTTTTTAGAACCAAAATGAAAAGATTACGTCGCCAGATTGTATTATTTTACAAAACATATTATTATGTTTTTTCTTGTGCAATATATTGATTATTAAAGTAATTGATAACGTGAACGAGTGTAGGCAAAATCATGTAATTCAGTGAAAGGTTTCTTTTCGTGTTGTTTTCAAAACGCCATAGATAGCCTATGTTCTAATATTCACCTAAAGAGGTGAATATTAGAACACCAAACCGTGCCCCGTAAAGACGGGGCACGGTATGGTGTCATAGACAATAGGTTTCTCCGTCTACGTTTGGGATCAAAGAACTTGGACCTTACCCTTTTCTACTAGGTATCCAAGTTCTTTTTAACCGACTTCCAAAAAGAGGCGGTTATCAATTCGACTGTATGTTTTTTTTTGTATGTATGTTACGCGATTACTCCGCCAATTTAAAATTGTTTTTGATGATTCTTTTTTTGGTTGGTAGGTCATATCTCATAGGTGGTCCCATAATTATTTTTTTGGTATTGACCTTGCCTTAGGACTTAACAACCAGGCTTGCGCAACTTCTAAACAAATTTCGAATGTATGAAACGGGTGCGAAATCAAACTTATATGTTTTCTGTCCTGCTCTAACGTATAAGCTTTTCTCTTTAGGCGTCTCACTTCGTTATAGGAGTCACACCCGTTTCAGAAATATCTATAGACATTAATTAAATTAAATTAAAATTTTCTAGTTTTCTATGTAGTACCTACTTGATGTTAGCGATTAATATATTCTCTTTGGTAACAACCACGTTTTATTACGTCCATGCTGTGACTACTTTGCTTGATTTAGTCTGACTTATGACTAGTTTAATGATTATATCAAATTTAAAATCATTTTTAGGGTTCCGTACCCAAAGGGTAAAAATGGGACCCTACTACTAAGCCTACGATGTCTGTCTGTCTGTCTTTCTGTCTGTCCGTCCCTCGGTCTGTTCGTCTGTCCTAACCATTAACGGCTGTATCTTTCGAACCGTAATAACTAGCCAGTTGAAATGTTCACATAATATGTAATGTTACAGCAGATTGACAAAACAATTATAAAAAAGTCAAAAAGTAAAAACGAAAGGGGGTCCCCATACAACAAACTGTTTTTTTACGTATTTTAGTATTAGCTCTGATGTAAAAACGGTAATACTCACAAGCGTCAAACTTAACATGATTATAGTACATAGTCTATAGTATAACAACAATTAATAAAAATGTCTAAGTGTGAGTCGGTGGCAAGCTTCTGTTCATTACCAAGTTATAACTGATAATTTCGTTATTGAATTTTGTGGCCGGAACCCTCAGTGCGCGAGCCCGACTCGCACTTCGCCGGTTTATTGTTTTGTTTCACGACAACAGCGATCTCGTTTGGTTAGTAAATGTCAATGAATTGACATATATTATGTACATGTATACTATACATACGCATAAAATATAAAATTATTCACTACAATGACTAAATTTATTTTTTCTAAAACTTGAAATTTTATTATTCTTGACCATGACCTCGTGCATAATTATAATAGGCATGTGTCCTCATGTTTAATTTATTACAAATAACCGGCTTAGCGAGGAATATAACTAAATACATTACACATACTGAAAAAATAATTTAAATTGGCTGACAAATCTCTGAGATATGAGCGTTTAAAGTTTTAGGTGGGGATAGGGAGGGAATGCTCTATCCCTTTCTCGCAAAGCGTGTGTTAGTATAGCATTTGTAAGGCGCTCTTGAGCCGTGACGTCACGGCTCAGTATAGTGCGCTCTCTGTCTAGCATGAAATTTAAATGCTTATATCTGCTTATATCTTATTTATTTTTGAACAAATTTTAATTTTGTTTTCGTTGATGTGCTTTCGTTTCTATTTATGATCAGCTTTTTTATGAGGTAATAAAAAAATATTAGTCATCATGCCTATTATTATGATAACTTTACTAGGTAAATACTATTACTATTTAGCTTAGATCACATAAGATAACATAGATTACACTGATCTAAAATTAAAATGAAATTTGGAAGCTAACTTGCAAAATTAACTGTGCTGATTTTTTTTATTTTTATTAAAACGGTGAGAGAGCTTTTAGCCAATTTCAATATCGTAATGAAAGCTTCGTTTACTGTAACAAATTGGGTAGTTTCTATGAAGCAGGCAGCAGGTTGGCTTCATCTGGTTCAACATTACAATATAGAAAAAATGCAAAGTTCACAAAATAGCTTGTTACAAAAAATACTATTTGTGAAATTTTTAGGTCTTTTACATGCTTTTATTTAACTTGCAATGTATTTATGTATGTTTTTTTGGGTGGAATCTTGCAACTGAATTTTGGACCAGCTATCCTCAACCGATTGAGCTGAAATTTGTCTTACTACGTGTCTTACGATGTAACCCTGTTGAGTTTGGGTTTGTTGGATCTCTCTTTCCAAGCACTTTGGTCATAGATGATAATTCAATATGGCGGACGCTTCAAGGTGGCGGACAAAATGTTCTTACCTACCATCATGTATGGGGGTATCAAAGGAAAGGGTTTGTTGAGAGGATACGAAAATGCTTGTTTTTAAAATGTGTTTTTATTAATAAAGCTTATTGCCGAGTGAGTCTTAGTTCTGTAATGAATCTTAAATTCAACTAACACGATTTTCATAAGAAAAAAATATGAAAATGGCGTATGTTATTAAATTACAAAAGCCTACTGAGCCGTATTATAACATGTATAATTAAATTTTAGGTATTTGGTTTTTCGGCATAAAACGAAAAAATAAAGCCGTATTTGTCAAGATGAATTTAAAACAAGTCAAAATCCACACTCAAATTGTCTCTCCAAGAGTTTTACAAACCTTTTTTTTTTATTGGAGGTAATGAGTTGATAAGTATGTTGAGTTTCCCGTAATTTTAAGCCGTGATTTTCAATAAAAATACAGATCTATTTAATACAGTAATTGCATTTCCTATAGATTTTTCTATTTGATGGAAGCAGAACGCCAAAAAGTCCAGTTTTCGTTTCTTGTTTTATCAACAAAATGTAAGACGATGGCTACCGAGTTACTTGTAACTCGGAGCGAAGATATTATAGCGCTTCCATTCGATACATATTTTTGTTGATTTTTCGGAGAGATCCACGGATCCATTCATTCGTTATAGATGCACACATTTATAAATAGAGCAGCACACATAATGAATAGTTCATCTGTTGCCTGCTTGGCATGGACTTTGATAGAGGGGAATGCTTGTGCTTGGCAACTCCATTTTGTATTGCTCTAAGACTACGGTACTGTTGGAGCATATCTATCAACGATTAGACACCACAATACTTTCGAAATTAACAATGTATGTATAGACAACCTTACAATTTTTATAATACTTAACACCAGTGCAATTAGCAATAAGTATTTTAAGGATTATTACAGGGTCAAAATACGTGTGAATATGGCTCATGTATGTTTAATGTGCTCAAAATTTTAAACCATATGAAAAATAAATTGTTTTATTTATATATTTTATAGCTCTCAGACAACAAGCCTTAGCTCGTCTGCCAGTGCAACCGGTGCATAAAAAGGTCTTCGCAAACAATATCGACTCAACACCAACTTGATTCAAAGCAAAACGTTAAATGTGAACTTTGTAATCATGTCAACGGAGCCTACCTACGAGGCGAGAATAATGCGCGGTTCACACGTAACTCATTTTTTTATAATGATTCACCTGCTAATATCAATATTTATAACCACTGGCCTCATCCTGTCAATCTCTGCAGGTGGGTAGGGATGAGTGACATTGTTGTTAGCTCAAAGTGACACATTATAAAAATTGAGTCTACATTTGCACGCTTTAAATTTTATTGTGCGTGACTCGAATAAAAACTCACTTTTATTGTTCTACTCTACACAGGCACAGATCTTTAACAGGATAAAGATCTGGTGGGTTATTCCAGGACCTGCGTTATTAGTTTTGTCACCGTCACTCTCATTCGGATCGACATGAGTGCGACCAGTACAGAAACAACATCGCATGTACAGGAAAAGCCGACCCGTGGTGTTGAGTCAGTGTAGAGTCGACATATACACGAATCCCTTAAATTCAACCGTGAGTGTGTGCGTGCGATAGCTTAGGTGACGCTCGTCTCACACTAGTAAGCGTGCTTGGCTTACTTGGTGTTCGCAGCCGGAGCACCGGCATTGGCAGTGGGAGCAAGCCCGCGGGTTAGCGCGGGCGGGACTCCGCTAGCTACCGTGGGTGTGGGTCTGATCGTCTGGCACGGCATGGAGCAAGGCAAACTGACAGCCGCAGTCGCGGGCGCTCCGCCGCGGGTATTGGAAGCAACGGTCCAGTAGGCAGCACACATCCTGCGCACGACACTAGTTAAGCAATGCACAATTAGCAAAATAAATAATTTTCAAGGCATCTTATCTATGGGTACTAAGAATATCTAAGTAAGGAGGAAGATTCTACAGGGTTTCTTAACAAAACACTTTCCTGGGCTTCTTACCAATTAAGGCAATTTTTAGGTATCTACAAGGAGAAGGATTTGTAAGGGTGTCTTAGTGGTAGATTTTATATTATATCATAGAAAAGTAGAATATTTTTTAGACCGTCATAGCAAATAGGAAGATTTTTCAGGATATTTTAACCAATAGGATTGTCATGGTATTTACGAAAAGATATATTTTTGTTCTATCAGCATCAACAGCATGGATATTATCAGACGGGGCTAAGATACCAAAACTAGCATAATATAGATTACTAGCTGTTGCCCGTGACTTCTTACCTATAAAATAATAATCATCTACACTTTCAACTCTCTTTTTACCCCTTCAGTTTTTTGCAAAATCCTTTCGTAGCGGACATCTACACCCCAAAAGAATCTACTGCCAAATTTAGCTTCGTGATCACAACTTGATATAAATATTATGAAGCTAAATTAGAAATTTGTAAGTATTAATTAATTTAATGCCTCTGTTACTTGCGGCGGCAGTAATATAGTTCATCATCATCATCATCAGCCTATTCAATCTTCGTCCACTGCTGGACGTAGGCCTCTCCTAAAGAACGCCACAAGGCACGATCTTCTGCTTTTCGCATCCACTTGCCACCAGCCGCCTTTCGCAGGTCGTCACTCCATCTGGCTGCAGAGCGCCTTACTCTATAGGTATAATATAGAATATAGTAATATAGTCACCATTTCTTATCTATGTTCAATTTAATCGTGTTTTGTCATATCTCTACAAATGTGACGTCTATCTATTTAGTATCAGAGTTCCTAGTGCAAGTTGTTCAATTGCGTTAACTTTCTTGATCGCGTCAACGGTAACAAAGATTAGTATAAAATAAAAACAGCGCCATCTAGCGCATGTATGTAGATGGAACTGCTCTTGTTTATACAAATCGTAGTTAACGTTAACGCAATCGAATAAATAAACGCCACAGGTAAAACTCGCACTTAGCCCTCAGTAAAGCAAAGATAATTTATATCATATGGCTCAAATGTTAGTATAACGTAGATCATTCAACTAGCAGACCACAGTGCAACAACTTGTTTGAGGCTTAAAGCCAATGCGTGGGGGAGCAACGGGAAGTAGAGCTTGTACGCTTGCTTAAAAACTTATCGTATACTGCAGACTAATCCTAGTGCTTACTAATTTCAATCTAAAGTGTAGTTCGTTTCTAAAGATTTTTTAATAAGAAGTTAGGTGATCATTTTAGTTCAGTGCAGTGTTTACTTTACGGATCTATCTACGAGAATTGGCCAAAAATACTTTGAAATCGAAGGCTAATTTCGAATCGATTGTAAACTGGAAAAAAATGACACGTCTCATAAAAAAAATTGCAAGTGTACTCCTGTTATTTTTGATGTGAAACATCTATTGGCGCGCCTACCGGGCGTCCCGTGACGGCCAACTTTTTTTTGATAATACATCATTGCAATTCAACGTTTATATGAATTCAATCATAATAATTATATTATTTACAATGAACCAAGAAAAACATCAATCATATCACGATAAAAACCAACTGTATCAGTTTAATAACTACAAAGCATTGTGTTGATAATATTTTATTTCTTTTTCAAGCCATTTAAATTTCGCTGCTAAGTACATCGCGGGCTAGCAAGCACGATGACAAAAATGCCCTTCTCCGAAGCTTTCGTTGCGTGACGCGTGTACAAAAGCACTGTAACTTTTATTACTCGACCTTTTAGTCTGCAGTTTACGACTCTTACCTCCCCGGTAGACTTCCCTCACGCACTCAAACTCCGGGCAGGAACTCATATAAATTGTTGCACTGCAATTAATTAAAACAATTCAATTACGTTCAATTAAATTATTTGAATAACTAGCGAAGAGCGTCTACCTAGATACCTAAATAAGTGGTCGTGGGAAAGTCAACTTATCTCTCTATACTCAAGGTTCAAATTGTATCTAATTTAAGGCGAGGTTATCCCACTTTAAAGCAACGATTTCTACTACATGACTATAAGGCTAATATATTCTATTAAAGTCGCTTTCAGTGGAGCAAAACCATGGTGCATACACACAGTCGTGCACTTTCTATTTTTGAGGTTTTACTCATAATTTTCTAAAAGTGTAGCTGTAATGTCAAATTTAACCGTGCAGTTTCTTCCATAATTATGAAATCTGTATCTGTGTTCTGTATCTGTTTGACATTGCATGTAATAATAATTGCATAATTCTGATTTCTGATTAATTTAATTTCATATTTTTAATTGTAATTTTTTATGGAACTTGTGTCTGATAATAAAAAATATTTGATTTGATTTGATTTGATTACGATATCGTAAACATCATTCAATAAATAGGTATTTTAATTAATCCAAAAAAACAGGGAGAAAAGCGCAAATCAGTGTTATTGTCATATTTTTTTCTATAGAGTGAAATGTTTCGTGTCTCTGTCTTTGGGGTTTCCTAGATAAAACATTAAATTTTGATATGACATTTTTAATATTAATATATAATTTTAAAGTAAACATGGAAGTAGATACACTCAAACTAAAACGACCAAAATTGCTAAAAATTGCAAAAGAGAGCCTTAATGTAATAACAGTAGAGGCGCGGCGAGAGGCACAACAAGGAGTGATAACGCTACGAGATAAATTAGAACCTGGGGTAAATCGAGAGAATTTACTTTTCCACAACTACTTGTACTTCACGGCGCTGCCTCGACATACTTCAGTTCAGCCTCTTAAAATATTTAGTCATACATTTCAATGAAAATAAATATTACATGACGCCATGATGACGCAAGCATCGTATTGTTAACGCAGGCTTCATAAGTATATACGTAATCCATAACATTTTTCGACATTAGGTAAATTTTCTACTAACAGTCTAATAACACCTTTATAAGTGCTATACGAATTTAGTAATCAATAAAAGACGTAGGTGTTTAATATTTTAGAACAGAGTGTAAGGTTTTAGGGTTCCGTACCTCAAAAGGAAAAAAGGAATCATTAAAAGAAAAAATCCAAAAGTTGTTAATTTCAAATTACATCACATAAAACAATTGTTATAACAAAGTTACATTTTGTAGTAGGTATGAATAGGAGCACCTGTTTTCCAACTACAAAGTAAAGTTTGTTTATCAATATTTCACCCTTTTCAGCCGTTTTTCGTCGAGACTCGCTATCCAGGATGGATGAACTATCTACATACATATTTATGAAGTTTATACGGAACCCTCAGGGTGCGAGTCCTACTCACACTTGTCTGGTTTTCTATAATCGCGTATAAGCCTGCGTTTATGGTCAAACTCTCTGTTGGTATGCGACTATTGAATAACTACCCGTAATAATAAAACCGGACCCGATAAAATTATTATAAGAGCTAACAAGATAAAATACTCAAAGCAGATATAGCGACAAAACATTTTTCTGTGGTGACGATGCCATGAACATAGAAAAATTCATTCTGTGCGCGTAGCCTTCTTGCTTTGTTGGTAGTCTGGATCATAAAGGAAAACGCACACCTTTAACAGATATTATTTGAATTCACCATTAAAATATTTTCCCAGGCGAGCATGAACCCTGGAGTCTCTTTCTACCAGCTAAGCCATAAGATAGCGATAATTAAATTGTATAATTATTTATATGTTATATAGGAAACTTCTCAAACAGTTTTCTTTGAAAATCCAGGTAGCTTAATAAAAAAAATAATAAAAAAAAAAACTTTTATATAACTAGTATTTTTTCGTCTATTTTTTCCTACGCACGGCAATTAGGCCGCGCTACCAAAACCTATTCAAAGATTCGCTTGGATAATATTTTTTTCGCCTTTAATCTTGAAAATGAAGAGATGGATCCAGAAGCTTTTAATGAAAAGCTACGAAGAGGTAAGAATTCCTTTACATTACGATTATTACTTACCAGTGAGAAAGCCAAAATTTTTGGTAGGCACATTCTATGTTAAGGTAAAATATTTTAGGTTCTTCACTCTTAACGGCCTGGCAATAGAGATTAATTTTGTGAGTTTGCTGAGTAATACTTTCTATACACAAGTTACTCGAGTTTTTTTTTTTAATATTGTAAGATACTTAAGATATAATATACAAGGCCAGGGGCCTTACGGACAACAGCTAATTGCGGCACCTAATCCGCTCAGTTGGAAAATCACGCGAACGTGAACCTTATCGCGCCCAGATACGGATTAGGTGCCACAATTAGCTGTTATCCGTAAGGCCCCAGTTCGCGGCTACGGTAGAGCACGCTTGCTTAAAAGAAACCGATTCAGTCATGATATGAAAAATACTTAATAAGCTACTTAAAAATGCCCAGATTGTAATTCCGATAATTATACTGGTACTGGAACAACTGTAACTGGAACAATCATACTGGTTTTTTTTCCCGACGAAGGACACCAGCATCTCCATACTCCCAGATATTATATGCCATAGGTCTAGTGTACTTCTATATACATTGATATTACCAAGTTCAAAACTTACTGCAACCTCATTAATGTGGGAAGACTTTTGTATAATCTAATTATTAATTATGTTCATCATGGCGTGTTAATTACATTATTATTTATTAAAAACAACCTTTACTGAATTTTCAATTAGCACCCTGAACTGTATAAAAAATTACTGATAATCACCAAATCGCGTGACTAAAGTTCACAAAATACTGGGAAATTTCATGAAACTGTATATTAATAGTTTCATTGCAGCTAAAATTAATAGAATTATGTACTGTGTTACTTATCATCATAATCAACCTGCGCGACATAGGCCTCTCCCAAAGATAATATAACCACTTGATCGCGCACGAGTCGTTAGCTTGTGCACAATGTCAGCCACGTTGGCCGCAAGGGAGTGCTATGGCGTTTGTGATTGGAGACTCAAGAGTCGTTCATTTTATTCACGCCTGGGATTGGCCCGCTCGAAAAAGAAGTACGCTGAAAATGTATACATTTGGCTTACGGCGGGGTAAAGGATGAGCAGTGAAGTGGTTATGATTATCGTCATAGGCCTCTCCTAAGTCACGCTACTCAGCCCGATCCGAAAGCCCAGGCTTTTAGCTTCCAGCTACTGCCAGCTTACGTACCTTACGTATATCGTCACTCGAACGAGTCTCAGAGCGCCCACGCTACATTTCCCACATCATGTTCTCCACTCTAGAACACGTCTATTCCAACGGTTATCGGTTCTATCAGATATGACGGGCCCATTGCCACTTCAGCTTGCTTATATGCTGAACTATGTTGGTGACTGAACTTTACTGACTTCGTTCCGGATACGATTCTTCAGAGAAACGCTGAGCATAGCTCTCCCCATAGCTGGCTGAGTGACCTTGAAATGGTGGACTGCTCCAACTGTAAGTGTCCAGGGTATCAGCACCGTAAATCATGACAAGTAGGATGCACTAGTTAAATACTTTGCGGGATAGGCAACGAGTAGACATGAACAATTCAACTTGACTAGGTAAAGTCCATAAGGAAACTTAGACCTGAATTTCTTTCTGGACCTTATATTAAATTGTATTTTATTTGTATTGGCATCTATTAAGTCAGCAAAAACCAAGGAATAACACGTAGAAAACTCCACAAAGTGATCAATATAACGTTTAACTGGGCATGAAATAAGCAATACCGAAATCTACTAAAAATTAAATACCCAAGAAAAAAAGTTGGCGTTTCCTAGAACCACTAATTATATTAGTAATGTTCTTTCGTCACTTCCTTACTAATATTCTTACCAATCATAGAATAACAACAATAATTTTCTGGTACAAGAATTGTATGTTAATTTAATAGAGTGCAAACATACTGTTATATTATGCATGAATGCTCAACAACTCATAAAACGCCACTATTTTGTAAATATACTCGAAATAAACTTTATTCCATTTGAAATGGTGACAAAATAACATTTCTCGCTTACGAATGCCGCAAATAAGTATAAAGCGACGAGATGGGAACATAAAAAAGCCACAACATCGTGTATACAACATCGTTATATGTACATTACAGCAAAACCATTTTAATATTCTATTTTGTCGAGACAATGTTAAAGATTTGCATAATCAGATATCTGTTATTCGATTAGGAATAATATGACGATTTTGGAATTTCTCTTTCTAAAATGTTTTATTTTTATTGTCGGTCTAGTTTTCACTACTGTTGCAGATAGTTTGCTAGTAGTTTTGCTACTAAACCTGCTTGAAAAGAAGCAAAAAAAAAATTTATGAAGTTTAATCCGTAGTGTAATTTTTAATCAATTAATCTTTACTAATTTGTAACTAACTTGATCTGAATAAAAGGCTGTGTTATATTATTACATATTATTATTTGCTACTGTGTATTTGCTAGTAATAATTTTATAAATGAGGGCATTTTTAGGTGCAGTTACACGGGCAATTTTTTCAGCAATTATTTCACGAATAGAGTCTTCGTAGATCGTAAAGCTATTAGTGGAGCCATCTGGTAATTTTTTCGCAATATTTTCTTTAGATAAGTTGCTCTGTAAATATTCTTATTGCTACATGTCTCTGATATGAATTAAATCAATATATTGCCTGGTTTATTAAGTTGCTATATATCGCTCTCAGTAACGTGTGGCGATATATCTAGCAACAAAACGCTACATTTTATCTTAGCAGTTAACTGCCTAATGTTACGTAACGTCATAATAATTGCACAGGATTGAGCAATTTTAATTACCCGTGTAACTTTACTTTTGGCATTGTTTTGCTAATTTCTTTTCTCAGTGCAACTCGTATTTCGTTTGTGTATTTCTAATTAGCATACTAGCTTACTCAGTTAGCAAAACTTGTTAGAAAATATCAGGCTATACTCGGTCTAAGATTTTTTTGTGTTCAGTAAGCTGAAATAACATTTAAAAGGGGTGAATGAAAACATTTTCTTTAAATATTTCCATGTAGGGACTAAAATTTGTAATCTAAATAAATAAATATTCGGGACATTTTTGCACACACCGTCATATGACCCCAATCTAAGCAAAGCTTGTGATATGGCTTCCAGAGACTGATATACTTACATATATATTTTTAAATACACACTAATATAGATATTAACATCCAGATATAGAACAAACATCGGCGATGTAGCGAGCGGGAGGACCTCTGCCGTCCGAGATACAGTTTAAACTAGTTCGGAGGGTAGCGTAAATCTTTATCTGTCACAAGCCTATTACCAAAGATTATTATCAAAGATTATTATACTAGAGAAGATCGATGATAGCAGTACTTTGTACCGTACCCCGGAAATTTGCCAAAATACCTGTTGAAACTTAGAGGGCGCCACAATTTGTCCGGGCAATAGGTTGTCTCGAACTTACGTGAGATGGCGTACGAAAGGGTTCAAAAAATTACGGTAGCGCAACATTTCAAGAGAAGCGCACCAGATATCAGTAGATGGCGCTTTTCTTCGCGCTCACAGAATGCATCACAGAATAGAACGTAGTAGTCGGGTCAGTTTCGTTTCACAATGCGACGTTGCCAGTTCGTGCTGAGAGTTAGGCCCGCGCTGTGCGACGTTGCCAGCGCTGTATCGACTTGATTTTATGCATGGGTTATAGTTCTCAACCGGAGAGTGACATAGGCTACTAGTAAAATTCTAGATAAATTAGGTAGGTATTTACCGACCGAACGCGCACAAATCCACTCTCCATTACAGGTACCTACCTACTGTATCGTCAAAATTTTACGTAATTTTATTCTAGTAAATAAATAAAGCACACAACTACTACCTACTATGAAGTCGGTACACTACTAGACTACCTACTACACAAACAAACACACTGCTTTCCTGATACCTACCGTAAAGATGAGTACAAAATACCTATGAACTTCTAGGCTGGAATGTAATTACTGTTTTAGTAGGTACAATACTTACCTACCTAAGTACCTACTTAACCTTCGCGCGGGCAGGCCTGGCCAGACCTGACGCACTCCGCACTCTAGGTACCTATAAAGCTACAAGTAGCCGACTTCTCAGAACCGGAAACTCCCGTGTCCACTGTCGTGCGATACACAGATAACGCGACAAGAGTTACGCGATAGAGGCAACTTCTATAGGTACGCATACATACTTCGGCGGACCATATTTTGCAAAGAAGGTTAGGTACCTACCTATCTACTCATGAATACCATGAATAAAAACCTTAAAAATTACAAAACATCCACACTATTCAAAAAATACCTATAGGTACCTACCTACATTATTACCTAGAACTAGGTATTAAATAGGTACCTGATTTCCGAATCCATACAATCATCCGACCTTGATCGTGAACTGGGAAGCGAAGGCAGTTAGTTACCTACTATGTCCCGACTAGTTTTGGTAAACACATTTTGTGTATGACATTTTGAATATAGAATATAGGTATAGGTACTTTAGGTACATAGGCGACTAGCAGAGGTCGTTGCTTGAGTGTAGATAGTCATAAAATCAAAGGAAGCAGTTATTAGAGTCCAGGAACCTTTCGGACAACAGTCATTGCGGCACCAAACTAACGTTAGATCCGCTCAGTTGGAAAATCACGCGACCGCAAACCGTATCTGGGCGCGTTAAGGTTCACGTTCGCTTGATTTTCCAACTGAGCGGATCTAACGTTAGTTTGGTGCCGCAATAGCTGTTGTCCGTAAGGCCCTAGATTCACTTAGTTGCAAGAGTCACAGTTTAAACGTAGATAATCGGAGCCCAGATTCACTTGCAGGGGTCACAGGGGCGAACGTGAACCTTATCGCGCCCAGATACGGTTTGCGGTCGCGTGATTTTCCAAATCGTAAGGCCCCAGGTACAGATAAACAATATGAGAAGAAATCCCCGCAATTCACACCTAACCACGTTAGCATTTATTTTAGCCCATTACTGAGCAGGCTAAAGCTATAGAGGTCATACCGCCTCGTCTTTCGTAATTTACTGTCCTGTCTGCCCCAGTAAAGTAGTGGAGAAAACAACACCCTACCACGCCCAAATTTTGGCTCGAGGTAGTAAAGCTCATTTTAAGTTTTAGTATTTTTTTTGCATATTTTTTAAGGCTCTGGTTTAGGAAATACAACTAGTTCTAGTTTTTAGTTTAAATTATAGTCTAAGTTAGGTCTTACGATTTTGACGACCTGAAATACCCGGCTCCTCAAGCATTTTGTCCCAGGTCAATCCAGGCAAGGATAGTGACCTTCACTGGCTTTCCAACGATAGGTCATTTAGTATTTTAAGACTCTTAGGTACTAGAGCTACTAAGTGGCGAGACAGAGCCTAAATACCCGATTTTTTGAAGGTCCATAACTTCGGACACAAAGGTCCAATCAAAAATCTGACGTCATAAACCTCATTTTTTCTAGCAGACGATGACGTTAAACTCAAAAACTCGGCTTTAGGACCTACCCCTAAAGACCCCAAATTGGGTTTGTAATTACGTAACCGGAAATTCATGTTAAGAGGGGGCATCCGAAATTTTATGCTAATTTGCCATGATATTATAACTAAACCAAATATCCGATCAACGTAATAATTGATACATATGATTTTTCAATTCATTTTCTTTCCGCCATTAAGACAGAAACATAATAGCAAGATATTTACTCGATACTTTAATGTTTTGAAAATAGTGCCTTTTTGCTAATTTTTTTGATTTTACTTGGAAAGTACTTCAGTTACATATCTAAAATAAATACTCATCGAAGGAAAATATAGTTTGTTTTCCATAGTTAAGACAAAATTTACCTAGATTAATTAGTACTCTCATAATAAATTATATTCGATTTGAGACTTACGTCCTTTAGTTCTAAGCAACTATTCGGTCAAACGGTAAGTCCGATATTCAGTCTTATTCTGTTGCGCTTTGCATCTAAATAGCGAAACATGCTCCGTTCAACCTCAGTACCGCACTGTGCCTCAACGGGGAAGGACGCACGCGCTTGCTTTTCGCCTTGGTTTTATCTTCCGAGTGCGATTATATCAACACCTACTGTATTTTCAAACAAAGGATAATATAAAAAATCGATGGCTCGAACGCGACCACTTGACGCGGCAACCAAGTGGTGCCAATGACCTTAGAGCACAGACTAGGTAAAGCTACTACGAAAAAATAACATAGATACAAATAAAATGGATATGACTAGGCCGTAACGCATCCATTATTATGTATGCTCAGTAATATAACTATTAGAGTCGGAGTGTTTCTTTGTGACAGACAAACAGACAGAGAGAGAGAGTCAGAAAGATAAAACTAAAAATTAAAAGATAATATAAAATAATTTAAGTTTTATTATAGAAACTGACGTGGTTTTCACACATTTTATTTATATTACACGGGAATTAATTTAAGTTTATTATAATTTATTATGAGAGTACTAATTAATCTAGGTAAATTTTGTCTTAACACTGGAAAACAAACTATATTTTCCTTCGGTGATTATTTATTTTAGATATGTAACTGAAGTACTTTCCAAGTAAAATCAAAAAAATTAGCAAAAAGGCACCATTTTCAAAACATTAAAGTATCGAGTAAATATCTTGCTAATCTGTTTCTGTCTTAATGGCGGAAAGAAAATGAATTGAAAAATCATATGTATCAATTATTACGTTGATCGGATATTTGGTTTAGTTATAATATCATGGCAAATTAGCATACAATTTCGGATGCCCCCTCTTAAAGAAGAGCGTTCAAGACACACATAATTTTGGTGGTATGGTTCCTTATCCAAAGCCATACATACAATGGAGATACTTTTCTGTATTTATGTTTATTCGCCCGAGTTAGGTAATTATCAATTTAAAAAACCGACTTCAAAATTAGTAGGTACCTAAAACTACTGAACGAAACCAACGAAATTATTGTAAAAATTTAATGAAATATCTATGGGACCAATCTAAAAATCCAAATCAGTTTTTAAATGATGGAGTTCTAAAGTAACAAACAACCGAATCATTGAGAACCTCCTTATTTTTTGAAGTCGGTTAAATAATCTTGCAGTATAAGCTCTCCGCACTTTAGGTACCTATCAAGCTACAAGTAGCCGACTTATCGGAAGCGGGAACTCCCGTGCTCACTCTCACGCGATACACAGAGATAACGCGACGCGAAGAGTTACGCGATAGACAGAGAGGCAACTTCTAGGTTAATATAGCTATAGGTAGTTAGCGCTCGCGCGTCCTGAATTGCACTTTATTGTGTAGTAGCAAGAGTTGCTATGGTTTTGTGGAGTGACTCTCCTGGGTCCTGGGGCCTTACAGCTAGCTGTTAAAGCAATCCAGTTTAGGTGATGAAAAAATGTTGCGCGACCGCAAACCGTATCTGAGCGCGTTAAGGTTCACGTTCGCGTGATTTTCCGAACTGCGCTGTATTAACGTTAGTTTGATACCGAGTTAGCAGTTGGCCGTAGGTAAGGCCCCAGGGGCCTTACGGACAACTGCTATTGCGGCACCAAACTAATGTTAGATCCACTCAGTTGGAAAATCACGCGAACGTGAAAAGTACACAAGTTAAGAAAGTAAAACAATGAGGCGATGTTTAAATAAAAAACACAACCTTTTCTATATAATTTTATTGATTATTAAAGTACTTTTCAAGACAAAAATGTACCTTGAGATCGACAAAATGCCATTTGATCAGGGGACAGATTTGATAGTTTTCGAAAACTTTTTTCGTATACGTTTCGTTCCATACATTGCTGGGCTGAAAGGTATTCGAAATCTTTTTTCAAATTAGAGTGAAGCAATCTATACCGCTGATTTTAGTTCCTTCGCGTTTCCGCTTGAAGCGCTTTACTAAAATGTATGGAACAATACGTAAATGAAAAAAGTTTACGAAAACTATCAACTTAATTATCCATGAAAAAAATAGTAATGTTGAAATTCCTGATATTATTTTAGTTAAATGTTAATTATTTACATTCTAAATTATTTAACTAAAAAAATGTATTATTATAAGACATTTTAAAGTAGGATTATTTTATTGTAAAGCGCCATCTACTGGATATCGATTGTATTACTAAAGGTGCTTGCAAAGGTAAGTTCGGTAAGTTATTGGTTTCGTTGCCGTAGTACTAACTATTATTATATTCTGTGTTTTCGTACAGTTTCAGTCTAATTCGATACTCCTAGCGCCATCTAAACAATCACTTTGGATCTATTTTAAGGGTCACGAAATGTTCTAGAGGGTTAGTAGCGGTCGCTATTACGAAGCTGTTTATTAGTAAAAAATTCGTTAGTAACTCATTCAATCGCATTAAATTTACACGTAAAGTATGCTATTAACAACTAAAACTTAATATTACTGTATTATTGGTAGATATTACCTACGTTATGATTCACGATTGTGTTGAAAGTTTATGAAGTGTTTAAACTACAATTAAAAAACACAAATGTTCATAACATGAATGTTTGCTCCAGGTGGGAATCGATCTCACACCCCCAGCGCAAAAGGCAGGTTTACTACCATCTGGACCAACGGCCTATCAAACGATATAATAATATAACGTTCTAAAATGTAGCAAAAATGACCAGAACTTAGTCTTTATTCAGATATTTATAATTTAGTGAAGTAGTTACAGCTAAAAAAACTTTAACCAAGTGTAGATTCAGGATTGTTATTACAAAGCACGTTTATGTCAAAATATATTTAATTTAAAAATTCTACCAGAGTCCCTTTGTCCTTAAAATGTGAAAATGTCCTTTCCTAAAACAGCAAAACAGCTTTGAGTTCCAACGAGCTAAGATAAACATACTCCCCTGTAAACTCATTTCATATGCCAGAACCTGTTTGATGTATGTTCATTTAAATGATTAAAGTTTCTTGAAACACTCTGCCTAATATATTTACTAAACAGCTGGATCTGCATTAACTACACAGCTTTAGTAACTACATTATCTACTCTAATAATACCTACATTATTATAAGAAAATAACAACAAAATAATATTTCATGTTTCCTGAGAGATGTAATACTCAATAAGTTTATTGCGACATAATTTATAACATGTTTTTGCCGACTTAAAAAAAAGGAGGAAGGTTCTCAATTCACTCCGTATTTTGTATACCTTAAATTATATGTAGTATAATAATGACCCTGTATGGCAACAGAAATAATGGAACGGTCTATTTGTACATCGTCGAAATTGTCCTTAATCTACGATAAACGGGATCCATCCCCTAATTTTCCGACCTATGAGGTAAGAAATACTTTTTTCAAAATGGAATAAGTATAGTTAATTCAATTAAAAAAAATGGAATCAAAAATCAGTGCATAATTGACGAAGATTTTGTGTAACATACCACTAAAAATATATTTGAGAACCTCCGATTTTGAAGTCAGTTGAAAATAATCAACTGGTCTATAAAAACATTTTCTTACTTTTAATGACCAAGCATTGGAAAAAAAAAACTCATTATAGTCAATACTTTTGGGATTTTTTTAACGGGCAAGTACCTTTATTAACGACTAAGCAAATTACAAGCTAACTAGCACTTAATACCTATATATCAACATATTGCATGAAACTAGATAAAAATATATTTAATTTTATACCTAACTTAATTATTCTTAAGTTTGCAATCTAATAATCTATAGTGTTCGCCGGGAAATATGGATAAATGTAATACTCTATCGATAATTCCTGACCTATTTTATATTGCATACGAACTAATGCCTGTTCGCAAAGACTTTCATATGTAAACTTTCAACCCCATTTTGCCATTCTTGATTCTGCTTTTTCGAAAAAATCGTGTCTTTGCTCATCTCTACACCCCACCCCACCAAGGACTACCAGAAATACCTAGCTGCCAAATTTCAGCTACGTAAGTCAAGTAATTTTCAAGATTTTGTGGTGAGTCAGTGAGTGAGTGGTATTTTGCTTTTATATGTATAGATTACTGTATTTTATTTTAGATTATTACAATTATTACACCTTAAAATTAAACACATTTCCATAGGCATCCGTCATCTAGTCTACTGTAACACGGACACTGTTAAATGTACGAAACGACAGACATAGCAGTAATCTACATGATATATTATATTATAATTATATAGATTTCGATATATAGATTACTTCATTGCAAATAGCATATAATGAGATTTACAAAACAAAAATAAACTATTTCGATATCACAAATACCACACAATTCCTGGGATAAAATATTCACAAAGTAGATTGCAGCACATTTACCCAAGGTTTCATTTCAGATGATCACTTCACCACCAGAGCTTGCAATTGTGATATAAAGTTTTCAACGTTGTCCATTTTGAAAGAAACGAGCTTTCCAGCGCTTGTGAGGATTACTCTCAATGCTAGTCGGGTATAATCTCCTAGTTTCTTAGAACAATGGTTTCAAGGAGGCAGTTCCGAGGAAGGACTCAGTGATTGCGATTCTGACCTTTGTGGAAATCGAGATTAATACTGGACGGGGCTTGAATATTAATTTGAAGAACTAGACTAATAACAAAAAGCTAAGATAGATACAGAATAACAGTCATTATGAAAAGTCTTATCTTGAACTGAATATTAATTAATATAATAATAATAGTGCAGGGATAAAACTTAGAAAATGCTGTGCGCGTAGTAAATCTGTAGAATAAGCACTGGAGTATCAGTAACAACCTATTATCCCACTGCTGGGACACAGGCCTTCTCTCAAAGAGAGAGGAGATGGGCCCATCATGCTGGCCCAGTGTATGTTGGTGAATTTCATAATTATGTCTATGAACTCTGTCTATGAGGTTCTTGGACAGTTTTTATAACTATGTTTACATTCACCGTTTTTGAGCCATGCTTTTTTTCTGCAATCTGTTTTATAATAATCAACCAACTGATATCTTATAAAAAAACTTACTATAAAAGGAACGAAACTACTACCTGTTACCTGTAACTGTTACTAAAACAAATTAACAAATTAAAACAAAATCAAATTAATAAAAGGCGATGTAGTATTTTATTATGCACAACTAAAAAAACAGAAAATTAACGAAAACTTAAATAAATAACTAAAAACTAAAACTTAAAATAACTAAATACAAACTAAAAACTAATTAATAAAATAAGAAATTCTTGTTTTTATATGTCTTACTAGAAATTAAAAGCCCGAAGAAAGCATTATACTTATACATTTCAAAGGTATGCCATATCAGACTTCTTACTGACGACACTCACTTTACGGGTAAGGGACAAACCATCCCTTCCTAAACCAACCAAAACTTTAAACGCTTATATCTCAGAACTTAAATAGGCGATTCAAATAACTTATTAAGTATACGTATGGCTGTTAATTAAGTATGATGTACTACGCCTTATTGCCTTTTTAAATGTTGTTTTAACAATTCAAAAAGCTGTAACAACAAAAAAGCTGTCATAACTTATTCCCAGTACTTCACAAGAAAATCCAAAAAAGATTTTTCCTTGCGACGTTCTTCTAGACATAAACGCATTAACAAATTTAAACATACTCCCAAGGCACTTTTACAATGACATTACAAACAACCTAAGAGTCATTAAAGGGGGTGTTATTTACAAGCTTGTAAGCAACTCAATTACTTTACTCGCTGAAGGAAAATCCCTTATAAATTATAGCGAGGCGACGTTGGAGGCTTACAATATATAACTATAGAACAGAAAACCAAGACTTTCGATGCTACAATTTGAAAAACAATTAGGTAAAATTGCTTAGGCGAAAATATATTTCCTTTTGGTTCACTAAAGACCTAAAAATTGACTTTTAATTGTATTTGTTTGTGATTACTGTGACCCAGCATACAAGACAACAAAACCATATTGAATTGATTTTTTTCGTGGCCATTCCCTTTTGTTTTTCATCTATTATAGCAGCCCTAAGGCCATCGTAGCTACGTTATTTTTAAATCAGCTGCTATTAGGCTTGACTGGCCAGCTTTGTGCATAACGTAGTATGTATATTTAAAAATTATAATAATTTATCAATAGAATATCACACTCTTAGTTCATACTCAACAACTCAACTAAGTGTGTGTGTCACACATAGGCTTTAACTCACAAAAGTGTGACATTAAGGAAAAGTTGCAGGATTTATGCTTTTTGACCTGAATTATATTTAATTTTTTGACTAATAAAACCAAAATAATTATGTATTTGAATTGAACAAACACTCAACCAATTATCAATAGTAAAAATGTGATTAACAATGATTGGCTGGCACTATATTTTTTTATGTGTGCTTTTATATTATTTCACACTGTTTAAGACTTAAGTGAAAAAGTTCAAAAAAATTAAGTTTACGAGCAGATCTTGCGTAATGGTATGGCCGTTATTTATTATTATTTACCCCGCTAAATCTGATCTTATGTAATACTAGAGGTCCGCCCCAGCTTTGCATGGGTATAGATTATAGCCTATGTCACCCGGGGATAGTGTAGCTTCCTAACAGTGAAAGAATTTTCCAAATCGGTTCTGTAGTTTCGGAGCCTATTCAATGCAAACAAACAAACAATCAAATCTTTCTTCTTTATAATATAAGTATAGACAAAATAGGCTCAATAATAATTTTCGGTGCTTCAAACCCGTCTTAACAGTCAAAGCATGAATTAAAGTAACGTATAAGTCAATTAAAGTTAAATTGAAATTTAATATCTTTACAGACTAATTCTCTTCAAAAATTTCACTTTAAAACTTATCTTGTTACACAGCAAGGGTCCGATGAACTGCATACTTCTATTATCGTGTTTCAAAAACTTCATTTACTTTTGATATTTCTTTTGCCTGGCAACTCAAAAGATACGTTTGTTCTCCATTCCAAAGATGGAAGCAGTGCCTACTCCATGTCAGTTCAAACTTGCACTTTGTAAATCACAAGCCTTTAACTCGACGTACGTGAAGTTCCTACTGCTTTGCTTTGTTGAGCACACCAATTTTCTTAGAGTTGGCTAGTAAAATATACATAAAATATTACTTTATCATCTGAGTATTTTAACTTCCCATAAAAACACTCTGCACCCCACCATGAAGGTGTATAACAAGTGCTTAAAATAATACTTCAATATACTTTATAAGCAATTTAGTCTTGTAAGAGTGTTGTGATCGTTCTAGGTGCGCAAAGTATTTGCATGTAAATTAAGTTGATCTCAATAAAGTTAAAATGTCTAGTATGAATTTCATACTTTCCTAGCTGTTGCCCGTGACTTTTAGCGCGTAGACTTTCATATAAACTTTCAGTCAGTTAATTCAGTCCATTCACAAAATTCTTTCTTATTGGATCACTCCTTAAAAAATCTACCTGCCAAATTTCAACTTCGTAAGTGTAAGGAGCTACTAAGATATCATTCAAATCAGCCTCCAAACTGCGCGAACGCATACCCTACTGCATACCTCAGAAAAATATATATAAATGAAAGCGTTATACCTTTAGCACCACCCCCTTTAGTCGTCCATTTGATTACATTTTGAGCATATCATTTGCGGTTGTATGCCGCTCTATATTGAAGTGTGCGCTTGTAGAACTAGTAAGATTATATGTCAGTGTGTGCAATAAGTACGTGTTTACCTCACCCCCCCCCCCCCCCTCTTCAGTTTATGGCCATACCAACAAACAGCATTTCATTTTATTTTTTTAGATAGAAGATATATTAACGTTTGTATTTAGAGTTTAAGTTCATAAAAATAAAGTTTAATTTAGCAAAAGTAAATTCACGAATGTTTATATCCAGTTATCCACAGTTCCACTGTAATAAAAACGTTGTTTATAAAAAAAAGTAATAAAGATTATTTATTTGCACAAAACACGAGTAAATCATACACACATTTAAAACGTATGCACAATAGGTGGTTTAAAATATTTGGGACATTTTTGCACACACGGTCATCTGACCCCAAACTAAGCAAAGCTTGTGATATGGTTGCCAGAGACTGATATACATACATATATAGTTTTAAATACATACTTAAATAGATATTAACACCCAGATATAGATTAATATAGATTTGTTACTTTGTATCATGTTTTGCCTAGTTTATAGGCGTACAAATCTAGAGAGATGGTATAAAAATACCGTAAACATTATTTATATAAAAAAGTATTAATTTAATGACAAATTGAGCACTTTTAATTTATTCTACACGTGCAAACTCGTTGTTACTTCGTTAATTCAGTATATTGCGTAGTTATGAGGTCTTTGCCTAGATCAGAGGGTCGGTCAAAGGTGTAACTTAATTTCTCTTTGACATGTCAGGGAGCTAACATTAAACTGCAGTACCTTGTTAAACTTTATAGACATCTAAAGAGAACAGAAACACTGGTGTAAAAATCGAAATTGAAAATTGAGGCAAATGTGTTTTTAATTACTGAAATGACAAACTTTGTGGCATTAACATACGATAAGATAAAGCTAACCGGCAATATTGACGTACATTCTAGGAAAACAACTAACTTTTTCACTCTCTATAATTTTGTTTAACTAGCTGCATCCCGCGATTTCACCCGCATTATATACCTCCTTGAAGCAACCTCCTTGGTAGCGACAGCCTACCAAAACAAAAAAAACTTGTATTTACCGCCATGCAAACTTTCTTTCTTGTATAAATAAATAATTTGCATAATTATAACTTTTTCTAGCAAACAATAAATTTTAAAGTAGACCGGACCCTTCCATTAACATATAAAATTAAGGTATTTTTAGGGTTCCGTACCTCAAAAGGAAAAAACGGAACCCTTATCCTAACCCTTTATTCCCGTGTAATATAAATAAAATGTCTTATAGGATCACTTCGTTGTCTGTCTGTCTGTCCGTCTGTCTGTCCGTCTGTCTGTCCGTCTGTCCGTCTGTCAAGACCCTTTTTCTCAAGAACGCGTAAAGGTATCAAGTTGACATTTATAGTAATCACTTGGGTCTACGGTTTCTTGCGGCTGTAAAAAAATTAAAGTTGTAAGTCAACGCAATCAAAAGATATGAACGTTTATGTCGCATATATAGCGATTTCACAGGGGAATCAAAACCTATAGGGTACTTCCCGTTGATCTAGAATCATGAAATTTGGCAAAAGGCAAGGTCTCATATATAGGAATAAATCTGAAAATAACAAATTTGAAGTTATAATATTTAAAAATAATTATTTTGCTAGTACAAACTTACATTTCGCAGTTAGAATAAATAGAAGAACCTTATAGTCAACTACAAAGTTAAGTTTGTCTTTCAATGTTTCAACTTATTTTTTTTTTGGACACGCATTCTGAGCGTTCTGTCCAACGGAACCCTCAGAGCACGAGTCCTACTCGTACTTGTCCGGTATTTTTTTAAATAGTCCTTATTTTAGTGAGAACTTCGCTTAGAATTTTTTAAAGCATTACAGTCACTTAACCTCTAAAAGTTTTTTAGAAAAAATATATCGTCAAAGCCACACTTAACTACAAAAGAGGTCATAATCGCATATTTCAACATAATAAAGTCCTTTACGACAATATTTCACCAAAAAAAAATTACAATAGCAATGCCGCTATAGTCGCATTTACGCAATTTAATGTGTTAGTACTTAAAAGACTTTTAGCATAAAATGACCGACATTTTACGACACGGACTACTATGAGGCAGTGGGAATAAAATTCTGCTAATGGATTTAATGAACTCTGATGAACAATGGCATGTGTATTTGCCCTGGGTAGATCTTAGAAATGACCACATCGTGGTATGGACAGCTATTTTGCGAAATCGTATTTCATGGATGTCAAGTCATGGGCATATTATCGTTTAATGCTTAATGTTTCCGATTCAAGCGCCACATGGCCATTACATCGTATTTTGTTGAGTGTCCAATTTTGAATAACAATTTATTCAAATGCTTTCTTTTCGTTTCGCGCTTTACGTGATTTTTTGCATAGTGATAGCTGGGCAACCCCAATGTGATATGGAAGCTTTTAAAATATTACAAATCTTGAATTTCGAGTAAGTCCACGTGGGTGAAACTGCAGGGTGCAGTTTATTCCACAATAGGGCTGCAACATATTTGTTTCAACGAATTGAATTCAGAATTATTTTCATGACAGAAAAACAGGTTGGGTGTGTTATTTGTATAGCCATTATTTTTGAGAGAATGTATTGTTTTATTTATCAGGTTTTTAATTAAATTTTGCTGTTGATTTGTTTACAATTAATTCGTGTTGTTTATTTATTGTAGTCTGTTCACTGTTGTTATTGGTACTCTATTTATATGTAAATACCGACTCTGATTTAATATACACCTACAGATGTTTTTTTTTTATACAATGGTGGAATGGTAATTTCAATAATATTTGTTTGGGGTTAGAAGTCGTGTGTTTGTTTGTACAACTGTTATTATTTTCCTACGAAATGACTGCACCGTTTTGAATGCAGTTTTTTTTTAATTGAAAATAATTTCCATTGCGGTGTTTCTTAGCTATAAACGAACTAGCCACAGTATGCCCAACGTTTTTGAGAAAATTTTGAGCTCTATATTGTATTGGTCGTCTTTTTTTACTTATTTTAAATATGATTAGAATGCAGGCAACGTACTCGTATGTCACACTAATAATTGCTTTAAATTCGAAAGTTTATATGTGCGTATGTTTGTTACTTCTTCACGCTGAAATGACTAAACAGATTTCAATGAAATTTAAAATGCAGACATCTAATTCCCTAGATTAACAAAAATACAACTTTGTATCCTGAAAAATTCATGTGGGATAGCAGGTGAAACCACAATATATATTAATATAATAGAGGAAAGTCACCAAATATGGAATAGTATCCTAATATGGAATACCTTCATTT
This sequence comes from Agriopis aurantiaria, assembly GCA_914767915.1. Lineage (NCBI taxonomy): Eukaryota > Metazoa > Arthropoda > Insecta > Lepidoptera > Geometridae > Agriopis > Agriopis aurantiaria. Next base: position 11,832,133 of record OU611995.1, on the reverse strand, counting down.
CTCTAAGACTTAAGTATGAAACGCAACACTCGACCATCTTCTGTTTCATTCGGTCTACTACATATCGGCGATGGGTAGTAGACCGAATGAAACAGAAGATGGTCGAGTGTTGCGTTTCATACTTAAGTCTTAGAGAAATGAAGGTATTCCATATTAGGATACTATTCCATATTTGGTGACTTTCCTCTAATATTATATTATTATTATATTATTTAAAATTATATTATTTTAGTATAATTTTGAGTAAATAATTTTTATTCATCTTTATCTAAGACTAGCTGACCTGACAGACGTTGTCCTGTCTTAGAACTGTCAAACACGCAAAGTTAAAATTGTAAATCTTATTTTTTTACACCTTGGGTTACATTATTAGAGTTTTAGTAAGGAAATCCCTATTTAAAATAAATAAATAATATAACCTATGTTACCCGGGGATAGTGTAGCTTCCCAACAATGAAAGAAATTTTTAAATCGGTTCAATACTTTTGGAGCCTATTCAATGCAAACAAACAAACAAACAATCAAATCTTACCTCTTTATAATATTAGTATAGACTATGAACCCCGTTGACTATTGGTACAACTTACTCCTAACCGCACATTACTAGTTTAAATGCACGATATTTTCCTGACTAGCACTACGAGTACGTCACTTTGAACATATATTGTAGTCTCTAAACTCAATATCGTTTATATTATTTATAACAGACTAGCTGCATCCCGCGGTTTCACCCGCGTAGTGATGAAAAGTGGTGATGATGATGATGATTAAAATATATAAGTGACATAGCCTATTTCACTCTCCGGCCCTTGAACTATACCCATATAGCAAATAATTAAGCAAATAATCAGGTCGATCCGTTGCTCTGTTGCTGCGTGAAAGAAGAACAAACCATCCATAAAATATATTTTAAAAAATCAAATTCAAACATTCTAATTTTTTATTTTATTTTATTTTATCTTTATTCAAGACCAACAGCGCAAAAATATATACATTAGTTTTAATTAGTTATTTTAAAGTACATCCATTAATAGGTCTATAATAGTGGTGGTAACAATGTCGTGGAAAATCACTACTAAAAATCATATAATTATGTATTGCAAACTAAGAGCTAAAGAGCTAAGCTTCAATAAGTTAATAATAAAGGTAATTAACAAAATTAAGCACATTTATACTTATGTAGCACATAAAACCAATACTAGTAAAAAATTATGGTTGGGTATCATATTATAATAAATGCAGGTAATAATAATTTTTCCAATGTCATTAATACATATGATAGTACAGGGGCCTTACGGACAACTGCTATTACAGGCACCTAATCCGCTCAGTTGGAAAATCACGCGACCGCAAACCGTATCTGGGCGCGATAAGGTTTGCGGTCGCGTGATTTTCCAACTGAGCAGATTAGGTGCCTGTGATAGCAGTTGTCTGTAAGACCCCAGGTTCCTTTACTGTCTAGATTTTCCATCTTACTGACTATTCATTGACTAGTACATGCACGGTAATTATCAACGCGATAGTATTAAATTTAGGGCAGCGTCCCTACGCGTCCCTAGCCTCCCACTAGATGGACCGACGACATTGTGAGAGTCGCGGGTATCCAGTGGATGCAAAAGGCGGGCTGTCGTTCAGTGTGGAGGTTAAAGGGGAGGCCTATGTTCAGCAGTGGACGTCTTCCGGCTGATGATGATGATGAGTATTCGATTTTATCGATATTTTATTCTTATCATTTGTCGTCGTACCACATCACTAATTTATAGCTCAGAGTGTCAGTCGTACGATTGGCGAATCACAAGCCCCCCCCCTGCCCGTGCCGGTGAGTCGTATTTATAGGAAAAATGTCTGCATGAGCCATCAACAGGCTTAATAATCTGTCTCTTCATAAAGTACATTTTCTTATATGAATTGGAAAGTAAAGTACTTAGAAAAATTATTGGAGAGGTACGAAATCGAGGACGCGAATACAAAAGACAAATTTCTGAAAAAGTATAAAATCAAACTTTTTATTTCCTCGCTGTAAAAGTGATGTTAATTTTGTTATCACTCCAGCGAGAATTTTTCCATTATCACAATGAAATAAAAGCGTTTTATATTCATTACTTGTAACTTTTATGGGTAATTATACAAATTAAACATTTAACTGTCTAAATATTATACTAGCTATAGTCAAAAGTAATAAACAGGGTGAGATAAAAATTCAAAGGCATGAATTTTGTGGTTAAAGTCCTTTTCATGAAAGAAGTCCCACGGCAAACAGCGGAACTAAATTTCCATGTTGTAGTTGTCAGGTGTTGTTACTGTGTTTGGACGCTAGTGAGATTTTTATTAATTTTCCATCGTTAAAGAGTCGTGTACGATGCCAAAAGTTGTTAAAGTTCTACTCGAGAAATGATACTGATAGTGATTGATACGCGATGACAGCGCCGCGTCTGCGGGACTTCTTTCATGAAAAGCACTCTACACGACTATCAAATTTATTATATACGATTTAAAAAGTTGAAGTATGGATAACAACATACTAAAAAAGCGAAATCTAATCTCCTGCATTCTATTTTCTTATTCTTTGAAACCCGTTAAAATTTTATATTTTTAAATTGCGCTCTAACTCGTATGTAGTTTAGTTAGTCAATTTAAAAATTGCTGAGAAATCGTCACTTTTCGAAAAATTAAATCTACATCCGTAAGTAAGGTCCTAAATCTATACTAATATTATAAAGAGGAAAGATTTTATTGTTTGTTTGTTTGTTTGTTTGTTTGTTTGCATTGAATAGGCTCCGAAACTACTGAACCGATTTGAAAAATTCTTTCACTGTTGGGATGCTACACTATCCCCGGGTGACATAGGATATAATCTATACCCGTGCGAAGCTGGGGCGGACCGCTAATAATAATTAAATGGCAAAATACTTTTGGCGTGTTTTTTTCTTTTTTGTTTGTTTTTCTGTGTATTCTTTCTCAGATACATGACAGAGACGTATTTAGCCAATCGTATTGCATTATAAGTTTACTATTTATTTAAAAACTAGCTGCGCCCCGCGGTTTCACCCGCGTAGTGATGAAAAATGGTGATGATGATGATGATGAAAAGTAGCTTATTTCACTCTCTGGTACTTGAACTATACCCATGCAAAAAATCAGGTCGATCAGTTGTTCCGTTGCAGCGTGAAAGAGGAACAAACACCCATACATCCAGGCATACAAACTTTCGCGTTTATAATATTAGTAGGATGACAGGTAAATATTAATAATTATTGGTATTATAGTTATATAAACATATATTATAATAATAAAATAGGTAAATATTAAGTAGGTAAACATTTTAAGTAAATCCAATGGCAATTAAGAATGAGTTAGTAACTTTTTTGTGCATATCTTACAAGTATTGCTTCCACATGCAACCTACCCATACCTACCCATGCTTCAAAATGCAACCTGCAAGAAGTTATAATGAATCTAAAGCATAACAGCGTGCGAATAAACACTGCACCAAATGTTACCAGTTCGACATAAACTATGCCAAAGTTTGGAACAACTCTAATGCATACTCACGCTGCAACATGTTATGAGCAAAGTTCTTACAGAGCTCGGTATACTTAAATGATACGCTGTAGTCCGGTCAATATAGAAATTTTTGAAATAACAAAAATTCCCGGAAAGCCAAATATTGGTGGAAAGCTGGGGATTACCATAACAAATAAAGTTTTAAAAATCCCCATCGATCCTAGGTGTACTACAAAAGTTATTAGGGATAAAAGGTCGAAATTTGAGGTTCGAAATTTTTCTCGGAAACGGTAAGTTTTATCAAAATAAACCTAAACCAAAGTTGTAGTAAACCAATCTTAAAATTATCTACAAAAATAGTCCCCGTGAATTTTTCCCAAGAGTTACCATTCCTAAGATATCGCGATTCTAAGAGTCGTACCTTCCCAACAGTGAAAGATTGATTCAAATCGGTTCAGTAGTTTCGTAGCCTATTCAATGCAAACAAACAATCAAATCTTTCCTCTTTATAATATTAGTATAGATAATAGACTTGACGACTTCCACCCACGTCACGTAATAGTGCTATAGACGTGTGGGTTTGGTTGAGGGACCGCCGTCTGACCAACGAGAGATGACGAACAAATTTTCTTTTTCTCCACCTTTGGTTAGACGGCGGTCCGTCAACCAAGTCAGTCTCGTCGGCCGTTTTTGACATCGATGGGGGAGCCCTATGTCCAGCAGTGGCCGTCTTATGGCTGAAATAATGATAATGATGATGATAAGTCTGACTGACTTTAGCATAAAGATTTTTATGGAGTGGTTGATATGAAGGTACGGTATTCTTTCTGGTATCGTCAAAACTCCTTTAAATACATCTTCAAAAGTAAATTTAATGGGGTCATTACTAACTTTATTTAGTTGATCACACCGATAGGCGACGAGAACGGTTATGGTTACGATGAAGTCTTTACAGCTTTCAGCGGTGGACATAAAGCCATCTTGATATAATGGTTGTTTTATTCGCTGCGAGCCTATTGAAGCTGGTTTCATGGGAGCATTCTCTCACTGAATTGATTTACTACTGAACGGAAATTAAATCGTCTATTTTAAAAATAAAACTCTTTTAAGGGATGCGCAACCTGATTTAAAACTTAACTGAACTGAATCTAAAATTTAAATTAAAAACTTCACAACGGTTTGTTAACTGTCTAGCGGCCAAAAAAATCTGAAATAAGAATGCTAGGGCACGCGAGAAAAGTAAATAAGTTTATTTAAAACTCTGCCTGTTTAACACGCAAGAAAAAAATTTCTATAAAAACATGACAACCGTGTTTTACTTAACAAACGGTACACCTTGTTTAACCGACTTCAAGAGAAGGTTATCAACCTAGCTGTATGTTTTTTGGCATGTTTGTTACGCTATTACTCGCCAATTATGAATTGATGTTGATGATTATTTTTTGTTTTGTAGGTTATACCTCAAATGTGGTCCCATATAAATGTTATCGAAGTTGATTTAGCACTATATGAGAACTCAACAAAACAACGAAAAAACCTACTCCTTTAGTTCTTCTACTGAGAGTTACATACGATTTCAAATATTTTGTTTAATTATTAAGATTATAGAGTATGTATTTTTTTTTTCAATTGTATGTTTTGTAAAATTGAGAATGAAGGAATAGGTATAATAAGAAACGGTACACCTGGACAAAGAATGAAACCCTCGCTTTCATTTAAAAAGACCGGTGATATACAGGAGAGGATGCAAACATGTTTTGATTCCTTCCCCGCTTGTCATCTGACCAATTTGTATGTCTTGATTTTGAATTAATGATGACTTCATCATTATAACATAATTGAGACAAGGCCGTTGCAAACCATGCGTAGTACAAGTAGCAAGTACAAGTTGCAAGAGCCTACTACGCATCGTCTGCAACGGTTTGCTTAGTGCAAGTGGCAGTGAAAGTGCTAAGTAGCACTTCGCGCTGGTAATTGCGCAAGTGAAGCTTCGTTTCCCACGCTTCTCGTACGACGCCAACTGCGCATCGTTCGTCTCGTTTGAATACTCGTGTTAGTACGTACTCGCACGCGAGTTGTGCGCGTCGCCGCGCGAGTGGCTATTTACGTTTGAACACCTACTTGTACTTGCTACTTGTACTTGCAAGCTACTTCGGATGGTCTGCAACGGCCTATATGTAGGTGACGTACCTACCTATTGATCAAAAATGTTATTACTGCATGACTTTGTACATACACTAACTTTTCCGCCACTATGCTGCTTTTTGCTCAAGAAGTTTTCCGGTCAGTATATACCTATGTCAAACTCCCTAAAACATGTTACTTCAGAGAAAGTTTCACCCTCCTTTGATCTTAGTTACAACGTACGGAATATTAATGATAGGATTACTTAGCTGGATCCAAAGTTCCAAGCTAATGTGGATGGGAGAAATTCTTGCTCAGTTAGGATTAAACAAAGAGTCTAATTAACAGCTAAGATAAGAGTTTTCAGTGTTTAAATAATTTAACGTAAAATGTCTAAGAATTGAAAATAGCCTTAACATTTTCCTTTTAAATTAATAACTGTAAAAAGTACTTTGTAAAACTCTAACAACTATCTTGAATGCTCCTAGACTTCAGGCGTTTCAGACGTTTTGGTCGGGCGTCTGCTGACCCACGTTGAGGTCGGCTGCGTTCTTGAACCGTGCTTACTACTAATTTAAGTATGTAGTTTTTATTAATTGGTCTTGTTTCGCAAATAAAGAACCATAGTTTTGCAATGTATGTCTTTATATTTATTGCATCCGTCTTTTTTAGGGTTCCGTACCCAAAGGGTAAAAAACAAAACAAAATATACATATACAGAAAATTGAACGAAAAGACAGAATTACTTTTGCTTATTAAACGTTATTCGCGTTATTATCACGATTGCGTAATATCTTAAATATATTTTAAAAAGCTTACTGCTAACGACCTCTAGGTAGACAATTAAAAGTCTCCGATAAAAGATTCTTTGCGACATCCGACCTGTTTTGTTTTACAAATAACAAGACTCTTTGTGGTGCAATAGAATGGGAAATAGCACTTGTTTTACAGTCGACTTTACGGCACCTATAAAATGGTAGAGAAAGATCCCTTTCCCATCTGCGCAAACTGTTATTTACGTGCAGTATGGATATTGTATGGTAAAGTAAACGTTTTTGAGATGCTATACACAGACTTATATCCAAGTAGACGCCACAAGTCTACCTACCTTGCATGTCAGATTTTCAATACAATTATGATTAATCGTCATAATTGAGCCCGGCTAAAATCATTCTGTTCAATCGGTGCCGCGACAACACGTGTCAGTTTGAAACGAAAATGGGTAATTGTGCAATACTGAGTTGTAAGAATAAAGCAAATAGATTTGGCTGACCAGCCAGAAGACGTCCACTGCTGAACATAGGCCTCCCCTTTAACCTCCAGACTGAACGACAGCCTGCCTTTTGCATCCACTAGATGCCAGCGACACTCACTGTGTCGTCGGTCCATCTAGTGGGAGGCCTACCTACGCTGCGTCTTCCGGTTCGTGGTCGCGGTTCAAGAACATTTCTTCTCCGTCGGTTATCGGTTATCCGAGCGATGTGGCCTGCCCATTGCCACTTCAACTTGCAAATTTTAACAGTTATGTCGGTGACTCTGGCGAATATCTACGTTCTGTATTTTAACGCCCAAAAAAACTCCGAGCATAACTCTCTGCATTGCCCGCTGTGTGACTCTGAGTTTTTTCCAAAAGGTCAACAGTTAAGGACCACGTCTCAGTACTGTCCCTAGCAAAAGGTATAAATAAGTACAAAAATGTAATTCAGTTATCATTATAGAATTCCATCATCATAGGTATCATAGACAAAAGTAACTTTATCTATGTAGGTATCAACATAGGCTTCAAAGCACTTAGCCTTCGCTTCTAGTCACTACTAGTAGACACGTAGCTGAAGTAGCAATGTGCTGCTCATATCTGTCGCAGAACCGATAAGCCGTTGTGGTAGACGGTTATAGGGGAGAGACCATGAACCGATAAATGTGGAGTAGAAAGCCCTGAGAATCGATCGAGTGACGACAATTATCTAATCGCGTATAAAGCAACTATTGGAGGGACGTCTAGCAACCCTATGTAAAGTCAAAACTAGATGAGCTTAGTATTACGTGAACGTACGAACGTACTTAGCGTGAATGTTTATTATTATTTATTTATTTATTAAAATGGCATTAAACCAATTACATCAATTAATTACAGATAAAAATATCAATATAAAATTATAAAATTACATGTAACAAATTATTAAATATCTAAAAACATGTCAATTTATCCAGTCCTTAAAATCTAAATTTAAACATAAAATAAATGTAAAATAAACACGTTTATCATGTGTTCTTCTCACAATACGTCAAGCATACCAACATTAAGTCCGATATATAAGTATATGTAAGTGTTATTCTATGTATGAAGTACAACATTCACGCATGCATGTATCAAATGCCTTTAATCCATTAATGACAAGCTGCATAGCATCCATCAATATAAAAATTATTATATTATCCAATAATTCAAATTAATTATTTAATATTTAATTATTATTATTGTCTCAAAAATTATTTGGTTTTTAAGTGTAAGTTTTTGAGAAATTGTAATAAAATAAATAAATAAATACCACAAGACTTCTTGGTAATGTATGTACAATCTCTCTTCTTGTAATGTTACATCTCTCATACCAACCGGCGCTGATAGTCCTTGACTATCAGCATTAATGCTGAGACGGACCCATTCGACACTGATTGTATCCTGTAGATATAAGTTTTTGTAATGGTGTCGAATAAAATTTATTTTCTTTCTTTCTTTCTTTCTTTCTCATGTAAAAAGTTGATTATTTTTTATGACTCGAATTAGTTAATGTAGAATATAGAAGAGGGGGATTTGCTTTAAAAAAATGCTGGGTGTTCTAGAATTTTCTTTTTTCTTTTTCTTTGAATTTTCAAAAGAATATTCTTTATTTTGGTTTATGAGACCAATGTTTAATTTTAAACTATAAAAAAATTATAATTAGACAAATATATATAATTATTATCACTACCTCACAAATGTAAAACCAGGCCTATGTTTGTACAACTCTTACTGTTATCTAAATCAAACATGAGCTTCCTTACATCTTTTATAACAAGGAGTTCCGTTAAGGACCAGTAAAAAGAACATTCGTTGATGGTACTTACATTGTGTTGAAAAGTTATCGGTTTCTTCAACGGTGTTGCTTTACCAGTTTGATATCTTATTGAGTATACTTGATAAGGTTAAGTCTACCTTTTTTTATACGCTTTACAGGGTTACGCGCAAGAGGTATACTAAGCTGAAAGGGATCCATAGCACCTACCCATGATTTTACAACTTTTTCTATTATACAGTGTAATTCACTATTTATAAGTTCCACTATGGATAATGGAACTCTTAAATGGTAGATCTATCATCAGTTCATTTTGTTGGTTCCAAATTATTGTATTGACATCTTAATTACATAACGTAAATCAGTTTCTTCTAGGCAAGCGTATTGATCGCATCATCACTAAACATCAGGCAAGTTGGCTGACAAACGCAAGCCTATTATTTAACAAAAAAAACTTGCAAAGTTTCAAATCTTTTCGGCAGTCAGAAGCAGGTTAAAAGCTATATTCACGATTTGGTTACATAGTTATTTACAAGTGAATTAGATATACAGAATTAAGCGGAAGATGTGTATTAAGCTGAAAGGGGACCATAAATAAATAGCAATTAAGGGGTCCATACCCCACCATTAAGAACAACTTTTACTATAAGTCCAACGCTGAAATCGCGAAAAATAATCAGCTGTTCCATAGAAACGGTCATTCATACCCAAAGTGTATATATTATAGAAAAGCTGATATTTTTTTCGAGATTTTAAAGTTGTGCTCATTGTAAAAGTTTTACTTTCAAAGTTGCGCGAATCCCATTGTGACTTTGCTTCCTATTCTCGTATACTTGAAAATCCTTGGTACAGATGGAAAGATGAAGTAGAAAAAGATCTATTCCAACTCGAAAAGTTAGAACTGAATTTACCTATTATTGGAACATTACATAGCACAAAACTTTAAATTTAAACAAATCTAATTTTAAAATTAGGATTAGTTTAAAAAAGTTTTTTTAATCATTATATTGTATTTATTTGCCACAAAAATTAATGATGGCTATGTCTATGTCTATGATGCCATTTGTCGAAGAAATATTGTATCATCCAGTTGGTGAACCAGTTTACAAAAAGGTTGATGTTTAGCAAGATTTTGTGAAACATTGAGAAAAGTAGCGTAATATAAAACACTCAAAATGTTTCTACATTTTGGGTCGCTGAGAAAAGTTTGTAATTGTTTTTAGAGTAGTTGTTTCAACGAAAATTTGTTATGAATCTTTGGCCACAAACAACGGGATTTCCTTCGACCTTCGCCGTAGCATTAAGTACTGCATTGCGGTGGGCTAGCTCACGCTATTTTTGTGCTTTACTGCAATCTTAAAGCCTAGCAAAGCCTACGACCTTGGCCAAATCAAGTTACGCCTTGTTCTACTAACCATTGTATTTCACCAACCCTTGTTTAACAGCCATTCGTATACGGTGAATTAACTACGAGAATATTTAACCTAGTAATTTCCTATATTGATTCAAAAACTAATATAAATTCACTGTTGGTATTGTAATGTAAGCTAATATAAAATGTCATAATTTGTATAAAAAGAGTGAGTATTTAAAAAAAAGCTAAATTTACAAATACGATTCAAATATTTTAACTACGACCTAATAATTTATAGAATATCATAATTTAGGATAATCTTATTGTACTAACAAAACATCATAATAGGAAGGCTACCCACTAAAATACAGATGTATCCATAGCTAGTTTGGTGGCTATATGCCTGCAAATTTAATACAATACCTTAATAACTGTTTAGCGATAGCTTGAGATTGCAATAGCAAGTTGAAAAGTGGCTTATGACACATTATATCCTAGAAAAATGAACGGTTTCTTAGGGATTTTATACGCAGGTGAAACCACAGAGCCCAGAGTTACAAATACTTAAGAACTCTCGGCAATATTAAACATCGTATTTTTATGAAGCCTCAAAAACACCGAAAACACATTGATTAGAAATTGTATACGCAAGAAGACATAAAAGTAAGTTTTAGGTTACTTTTAATCAGCTCGTAACTTGTCTTCCTTTTTTATAAAAGAACGAATAAAATTAGATATTATTAAAATATTCTCATACGTACAGATGACAGAAAGAGTTAGTTATCTTATTTTATTCGTTCTTATAAAAACACCGCAAGCACATTGATTGGAAATCGTATACGCCCAGAAGTCATAAAAGTACGTTTTCGGTAACTTCTAATCAGCTCATACCTTCGTTATTTTTAAAAGAACGAATGAAATTACAGATACGTACATACAGATGACAAAAAGAGTTAGTTGTAAAGGTTTTTTTGGCTGGCCAATTGGAGAAAAAATATGTTCATCAAATATTATTGAAAAAGAAAAACAATCATTATTCTTCTCAAGCGTCTTCAAAAAAGAAGATTCTCAATAAAACAACTGTTTGTGTATGTTCATCATCATCATCAGCCCGAACGTCCACTGCTGAACATAGGCCTCCTTCTAAGGTTTCCACACTGAACAACATCCTGCCATCTGCATCCACTGGATGCCTGTGCTCTGCTACGCATTTTAGAACAAAACCTCCAAGAACGCTTACACGCTTACAATATTGGCTAGCGAAACAATGTTTTGTGTACGTGTTTTTGTGTAATGTTTCGAGTAGGAGACCCAGCTTTTCCTGTAAGAGGCTTTTCCTGTCCGCAGTTCTCTTGCTCATCCATTTTCACATTATTGAAGGCATAATATCACTGCGTTTGACTATTCATAAAGTGCCGAAACCACGTTTTGCTGTCGATAACATTACAAACAAAGACATTAAAAACATATAATTTTTTGACAATGTTAGAATCTAATAACGCTAGTAGTTAATAGTAAGAAGCGAATGTTTTGCTCGTCACCATTTTAGTCCATGAAATTCAAACAAATGAAAACGAGATCTTTGTAATGTTATGCAAGACAGGAAAATATGGTTTTGGCACTTGTTTCCAACTTACACTTTTATTTTATTTCTTTAATAATGAACAATGACTGAGTAAGAGAAGTTTGTATAAAAAGAACCTCCTTAAAAATGACACTTGTTATCTCTAGAAGCGAGTGGCTCTATAAAGGTATGATTCCGAACTCGGCAGCACGCAGCAGTGATGCCGCAAAAGTGCTGCCGCAGCAGTAGCACTACTGGTCCCATACATTCTCTATGTTTATACATTCTCTATTCTCTAGGTTTATATGAGAATACATTCAGAGTCTGCGGCTGCATTGCTGCTGCGGCATTTCTGCGTAGCTTGGAATGTATTCTCAAATAAACATATAGAGAATATATGGGGACCAGCAGTACTGAGGCAGCACTGTTGCGGCAGCATTGTTTCTGCAGCACTGCTGCGTGCTGCCGAGTTCGGAATCATACCTTAAGGTGTAGGCCAGACAGAAGGAGCGTGACGCCGGTGGTGCGCTAATTACGCGCGCGTGACGTACTGTCTCGACGCTTCTTCAATGTACTTCCATATAAAATGAATGAGAGGGACTTGGCCCAAAACAGATAAAAGCAGTGAACTGACGGCGCGCCAAAAGCGCGCCCCGCCTGTTCCTTTTCTGTCTGTCCTACGCCCTAATTCGTATTACGAAGGAGCTTGATTAGATACACTGAAATTTGAAACCCTTCCGTTAATTTCTAGTGACTGACGCGTTGTTTACATTGCAACTGTTTACTAATCCGCCATCCATAAGCACACTAATGATGTTTGCTAAAGAAATTCTTCACAATGTAATGTCTAACAAAAACAAAGCAGCAAGACGATGCCTTAATCTGTTATATCTTACTTCAAAACAGAAGAGAGGTTCTCAATTCAATCCATATTTTTTGGACGCCGATTATTACGATATTTGAAAACCGTGTTACGTGGTTCTTTTTTATGTACTTAGAGGTACTTTAATAAGAGAACCTCAAAACTACCTATTTTTATATACAATAATTGCTGAAACATTACTTAAGAGAACCTACGTTAAGAGTAAGAATACGGAAAAGTATCATACTAATATTATAAATGCGAAAGTGTGTTTGTTTGTTGGTTTGTTTGTTTCTCTTTCACGCTGCAACGGAACAACGGATCGACCTGATTTTTTGCATGGGTATAGTTCAAGAGCCAGAGAATGACATAGGCTAATTTTCATCATCATCATCACCATCACCATTTTTCATCACTACGCGGGTGAAACCGCGGGGCGCAGCTAGTTGACTATAAATGTGACTTATTTATGTCTCTTTGTTAATGAAAACAAACAGTTGTCAGATTCATAGAAATCTGAAACTCACAAGTGTTTATTTTCTACTACTGAATAAACATACTCTTAAATATCAATGTTTTCATAACATAAATCTTTAACATAACTCCAGCCTCTAGTCTTGAAATGCGAGAAGATGGGTAAGATATTCCCTATACAATCACGCTAATTGGTACAATTCATAAAACAGAAATAACTGAGGATGAAGTGCTTGGTTTTGTTTGAAATATAAAGCAGTTATATAAAATACAGTTAAAGCTTAAATGCACAGTCAGTTTTCTGTTTTTATAAAGGAAAAGGTAACACAATTAGGCTTCATTTACAATGAGAAAACCACTAAATAATGCACGAATGTTTTTGTGAAAGTTTTCGACAGCCTGCCCGAAGTTTGACCACAAACGGCTACATGCAATGGTCTTAATTGGAAATTGTTCCGAGTCGGCTTAAATTTAATTTTGTATTTACATTTCGTTTTAAAACATTTGTAGTTTTATTTTAAGTGGCGCTTTATAAAATATGAGGCTACACTGATGTAGATGTTTCTTATTCAAATTCAGTATGTTTATAATATACATTATTTATATATGAAAATTTAGAAGTGTTTGACGTGGATTTCAGAATTTATGGTCATAATAATTATAACTGAAATGGTCTTTTTTTTACTCGTAAATATTTTCATATTAGACAATAGACAATATACCCATTTTTTTATTTTTTATTAATTATTCCTATTGACATCCGTCATCTATCAGTGACACTGATCACGGATCAAAGCTTTACCTAGTCTGTGCCACGGACATTGCAAAGTATTCGCTACGTCACAAATTAGCGATAAAAAATTATACCTCACAGAAAAGAGAAGTAGAATTTTTTTTCTCTTCTGTGCGCTACCTCAACATGTCATCTGTGCCTTAACCGAAAGTGTTTACAAGAAAGACTAAAACTAATTATTTCTGTCGATGAGATTTTTAATTCAGAGCGTACTTACCTTATGCTTACGAATTATTGAGTTATTCAGAATATCTTGGGATTGTTTCTTTTATTTTTAACGCAATTTGATTCTATAATAAACTGGGCTAAATTTAAAAAAATTATGATTTATCTTCGAAATAATTAGTTGTTTAATATTTACCGAACAAGCTGAAGGCGCGGAGTGGGCCCCACAGGTCCCGCCCGCCGTCGCTGCTGCTAGCGCACTGCTGCCTGGAACCTGTTGAAATACATAATTTTAATACAGACTATTGTCTCTAGTTTACTTAGTCTTAACTGAACACAAAAGACGAGTATATGCACGTAAAAGAAGTGTAACATTATTTATTGTCCGAACTGCTAGTCTGTGGAATTCGCTGCCTGAATAGTATTCCCCGTCAGTTACAATCTGGATGTCTTCAAGTAGAGAGTAAATTGGTTTCTTCTAACAGTTAAAAACTTAAGTAGCTCATGGCTTCAGTTGAAAGCGTGTTAATTTCATTAAGAAATCACTCAAATAAAAAAAAAATTTTTTTTTTGTATTTTATACGGAACCCTCCGTGAGCGAGCCCGACTCGCTTAATGTTACGAGAAATCGAGAGTAGATAAACAATAATAAGGTTTTATTATAAACGGATACAGTTATTTGCTTCAACAACAAAGGGGAATAAGTTACTACTTACTCCTCATTAAACCTTACTTTAAAATGAAAACATGATGAAGCAAAGATTCTTAGAGATACGATAGTTACGAAACTTCTACTGAAAACTGAATGTAGGTCAAATAGAGTTTAAGGAGCTACTATACTGTACAACACTGGTAATACTGGCTTTACTTTAAAGCTGCTGAGTTTTGGCGCCAACGTGGAATGTCGGCTCGTTGGATTATTTTCCTAAACTTGCGTATTTTCAAGTGTTAATGTGTACTAAATGGTTAATTATTATTCATTAAGTGCTCGTAAACGTGATCGAGTATGGGTAAGTGATATTACGAGGTGAAACGTGTATTTTCGCGTTGTTTCCAAAACTCCATAGGAGCCTCTTGTAAAGTCTCCACCACTTTACAGGGATGAGTTTGACTTGGCCGTGACTTACTTAGCTTGACTCTGACTGTGACTATGACTTGTTTGACGCTATTAATACTATGTAAACATGATTAATATTACGACAAAAAGACATTGAATCCAGGGTCCTAAAAAATTTATCAAAAAAATAATTAAAGCTGCTGTTATTGTTAAATAGATATATATTGTAACTAAATTAATTTATTATATACATAATACAGAACGCAGAAGAGACGACCGATGGGGCTGAAAGGTTCTGGAATGGAGACCACGGACCGGTAAGTGTAGCGTAGGACGTCCACCCACAAGATAGACAGACGACCAAAAGAGACCACAGGGAAACGCTGGATGCAGGTCGCTTCCAACCGGCCCTTTTGGAGATCGATGGGGGAGACCTATATCTCCAGCAGTGGACGTCCTATGGCTGAAATGATAATGATGATACATAATGTGTAAATTTATCCTACGTAGATTTTTCTAAGTTACCTTTAATTGTTCCTGCTTGTAATCTGGCTGGTATGGTAACAGCATTCTGATCTTGCCCCATCTGTTGAAGAACAATGCTATCGCTCCAACCCAGACCAACAGCACCAATACTACAATGCCGATCTCCACGCCTCGTATCTGTGCCAGAAACGATAATTAAATGCCGGGTAACTTTTTTTAACCGAAACGAAAATTATAGTGTGACAAGTAGGTATAGATGGATATTTAGATGTGTTTTTTAGGGTTTAAAAATCCTTTATTGTATTAAAAAAAAACACAAATTAGTCTATCCACCTTAGGTTCCTAATCACCAACATTTGTAAATTAACATGATAGGTAATAATTTACAGACAAACAACTACATGTTTATTTTTATTTAAATCTAATTTTGAAAATTTTTTTGCAACACAGTGTTTTCACTAAAGCAAAGGCAGAAATATTTAAATTATGCATAATCTATGCCATAAGCTTCAACCTTATTTATACCTGTCCCACCATATACTTTTTGTTTTCAAAAATGGAAAAAAATTGCATGCAATATATATAGCTGGGGCAGGTTTCGCACCTAAGAGGTGCGAAAATCTATACTGGAGCTGTTTGGAGCTAGGTTATTTAAAATAAAATAAAAAACTTTTTAAAATATTAATCTAACACGAACAAATCAGTCATAGAACTTAATTTATGCAAAAAAAAAAAAAACTGTTTTTTTTCGCGATTTCAGGTTTGTCAGGGTGTCATTGTAAAAGTTGTTCTTAATTGTGAGCACGATGACCTGTTTTTATCCTTAGTACAGGGTATGTGCGTAACCCTGTATATCTAATGTGTTTGTACCGTGGGAAAAGTCGGCGAAGGGTCGGGCGGTGCCACCGACGAGCGTGTCGTCGCACCCGCTGCCCCGTCCTGCTGAGGGGATGTCCGCGGCGGCTCTGCAACCACAATTTGTTTTGAGCACCATTGATAAATGATGCCGACGTCGCGGTTTTATAAATCCACTAGCCGACACTTCAGCTCATCCACATATCAATGGAAAACACACACTCTTTCTTACCTCATCATTATCAGTCTATAATTTTCCCATTGCCGAGGTATAGGCCTTCTCTCACACATATAGGGCCCTAATCGACCATGCTGGCCCAGTGCATGTCATATGTCTTTAAGCTTTTGAGGTTTTTGGACAAACTGGTTTCCTCGCGATGTTTTCCGTCACCATTGTTGAGTGATGGTATCGAAACAGTTTGTTTTTAGTACTTAATTAGTCATCAGTGCAGGGCCGAGGATCGAACCGGGCGCCGTCAGATTGTAAAGCGCACATGCTATCACCTGGCCACTATCGCTCTTCTACATATTATCATAGATCAGTGAAAATCACACACTGCGCGATTCAAACGATCTTTCTTGCCTCACACCTGGAAAATGTGGAATGAACTAACTCTCGCGGTGTTTTCGAAAAGCTACAACATGTGTTTTTTTAAAGATGACTTAATAGAGTTTTAAAGGATCGGCAATGTGCTTGTGATGCGTTCCGGTTTTTAGAAGTATTTTTTATTTATTTTACAAGTATAACAAGTATTATTATAACACCGGCTTGCACTCACGATTATGTTTCTATCGGTCGAGACGATCGAAACCGGTCGATCATCTCGACCGAAGCCGGTGTTATAATAATAATTGATAATGAATCCTCACGCGAGTTTTGATGAAGTATTACAAGTATCCATAGGCGACGATGATTGCTTACCATCAACCAGCGCGTCTGTTTGTTTGCCACATATGGCATACAAAAGCAAGTAATCATGGGGGAAAAATATAAAAACACTATTCATAGATTTTCCTACTTTTACGCTTTATCATTCTTATTGCCACTTAGCTAGGGTTTTAGCCAATGTAGCAGAGTTCAACTAAGAAATAAATAGCTGGCTTTCTGACTTTTATCCAAAATTATAAGCACTGCCATTGGTAATACCGCCAGCATGCAACTAGTAGTAAGCTTGAATAATGGACTGTCTTTAGACTTTCAACAGTCTATGGGTAATATAACATTTTTTGTGTAACTAAGTCTTTTGGGTAATTAATGGCAATTATAGACCCGGTTATGTCCTAAAACTGCGACCAGAACCACCGTAGGACAGCAGAATCCTATCAGTACACGGTGAACGTACTGCGATCCCCAAGCCGCCTGCCAAGCGTGGGGATTATGGCAACACCCCTCTTTACGAGGGAGGCCTTTGTTCAGCAGTGGACGTTTACAGGCTGACGATGTGTGTTTGAAAGACCAATAACGAAATAGTCTTGTTGCGAAAATTTACAATGTAAGAAATAGACCAATAACTAAATACTTAGTCGTATCGCGAAATGGGCAATGTAAGACATAGACTAACAGCGATGTACGCGAATAGCTACTTAATCAAAACGCTTATTTGAAATGACATTTAGGCACAACGCGAATAAATTACACTGCATTTTAGGTACGCAGCGAGCAAACGCCTTTGATTGCATTTTAGTTAAAATATTCTGTATTGCTGTAGTTTATTAAGTTGCCCCATATCGCTCGTTATGGTGTGGCGGTATTTCACGTGAGGTATGTTTGCTATGCAGTAAATTGCTTGATGTTAGTGACGTCATAACTAAAACAGTTAAAACAGACTAACGTTAAAACAGACGTCATAACTGTCTAACAGCACTTTTAAGGTATCATCATTCCATCGAATATCAGTGTCCTAGGCTGTGCTACGTTGCCCAATAAACAATTTAGTGATGAAAAGAAAATCTTTACAGAGCAAAACTTGTATAAGTACTTCTACGGAAATCTATCTTCATTAGCCGAGAGAACTGACTCAAATACAATTCAGTATAAGACATCAACAACTTTCATCTTCAGTAGTTTCACTGCGGGATCCGGAACGAAGTAATTCGCCAGTACCGTAGAGAGAATCAAATTAAACGATATCGGTTATTTTGGTTTTCTCTACGGTCACCGTTGGTGTAGATGTACTCCAGGGTGGATAACACGAACGAGCACATGTAGCGTAAGTTTCCCTGAGACTCGATGAAGAAACGATATACTTTGGGCAGCTGGGTAGAAGCAGAAAGCGAAAAGCTGAAGATCGGGCTGTAGAGGGCTATGTCCACTGGACTAAGATAGGCTTACTAAGATGAATCTCCTTTTATCCTTCACTACATTTGCCAGAGTTTAGACCTCTTGAAAAGACATCACATTATCTTCTGTTATCGTTTTAAAAATATATCTTAATTCATACTAGTCACTCTTATGATATTGAGCCTCTTTCCTAGACAATGATTTTCTTAACTCAATATTTATAGAACCTCAATTAAATTAGATTTGAGCCATTTGATGTCGAGGTATTCGACCTTGGGGACGTTCAGAGTACACCTAATTAAAAAAAAAAAACAGAGCGCCTGGTTAATGCGACGCGTGATCAAAATGCTGGTTTGTTTTTGGCTCAACGCATAAGCATTGCCATTCAGCGTGATAATGCCGCCAGTATACTGGGTACGCTGCCAATTGGAAGTGGGCTTGAGCTTTTGGATTGTTTTAAGACCTTCAACGCTATTTGAACAGTCTAACTGCTTTTATAGTGTTTGTATTTTGCTTAGTTAATAAAGACATATTTTGCCCAAATAAAAAAAACTGGGTAATTTCAGTGTTAATTGGTATTTATGATATTACAACTTGAGTTGATTGATTAATACTACATTAGCTCGACGCCAATTTCGAGAATAAATAGTTCTTGCCAAGTAATAAGAGCCTGTCCAACTTTATCTTTTACAAATGACTTTGGATGAGGAGACGACTTGGTTAATAGTTTCATAATAAGATATGCGGGCTGATTCTGGACCGATCTATATTGTTTCCATTCCCTTTGAACGCAGTTTTGCTGGGTTTTTTAATTCAAATCAATGTAAAACGGAGGAGTGCACGCTTTAAATCTCAAACTGAATGTAGGAATATACATTTTCGGGGTGCGGTACATGCACTGAAGTTTCCGTCCAACCAAAAATATAAAAGTAGTGCAAAAAGACAACATCACGCCCAGGCCGCCCCATCCAAGTACAGACTGCGCCCGACGTTGCTTAACTTGGTGATGAACTAAATTTGTCACCTTGCATTTAGCCATTATTAAATATTTATTGTTTTACATTAGAACTATAATCATGCTAAGTTTGACGCTTGTACGTTTTACTGTTCTTACATAAAAGCATATACAAAAATACGTTTGAAAAACCTTTAGTCATTAGTTTTTTACTTTATTATTATTTATTAGTTAATCCTCTGTAACATCACATATTTTGTGAACATTTTAACTGGTTATCTATTACGGTTCGAAGGATACAGCGGCGTCGTGTGGCGGGTCGCCCTCTTCCCTCAAACATGGCGAGGAGAGCGATGGCTGGCACACGCGTCAACTCGTGAGCGGGTGCTGCTTGCGGAGTTGGACTGCTCGGCGTATACACGCAACATAGTAATAAGATTTTATAATTTGTATATTCCTCTTGTATAGTCATTAGTTTTATGTAACACCAGATATAGTTAAATTTTTTTTTTTTAAAGTTGACAAAAGGCACGGACCCAGGAGTCCGTGGAGAATTAAAATAAACAATTAAAAAAAAAAAAAAAAAAAAGGATACCGCCGCTAAAAGGTAGGACAGACAGACAGACAGTATAGGCTTAGTAATAGGGTGGCGTTTACACCTTTTTGGTACGAAACCCTGAAAACCGACTATTTGGCATGTGGGTGAACTTCAATAAACTGGACGCAATCCCTAATAATTGTCCACACTTAAAAATTAAATATTTTCTTCAAATGCAAATTTCTTTAAATAAAAGAGCTATTTCTCTAGGGTGTTTACTTTTGAGATAATATGTGTGTATAGCCGTTTAATATTATAAATGGATCATTAAAATCGATTCAGATTCGGTGAAGATATCGCGTAACATAATTATTCACATACAGAGTCGAATTGAGAGCTTTGTTTTTGAAATATATCGGTATATTATCAGTAGAAAATATTTATAATAACAAAGGTACAATGAGTTCTTAAAAGGTATCTCATACTCATCGACTTCTCTTATTGAAGGTTTCATGCATCGTTTTCAGTTTCACTAGTTAAAATAAATTTTAACTTAAATCCTATGTGTACAATATTGTATGCTGACGATAACATATTTTCAATTTAAATTTGACAGTCAACTAATGGAGTTTGGCATCAAATGAGAACAAAAGACCAACTAATTTCGTACTACATATTGACATACGATAACCAATATTAGGTATTATACCCAGTATTGATTTATCGTACAAAAACATTTTAATTGGTTTCGGAATGCGATATCGCAATGGCTATGTTTGCTATTGAAGTCTGGGGTGGATAGCCCAACAGAGCTTGCGATTACACATTTAAGGGACGGCTAATGAAGATAAAAAAAAACAAAGCGTGAGAATTTTTAAAAAACCGGCTAGGCATTATTATTAGAATAACTTAGTCTATGAATCCTTGGAATAACATTGCAAATAAGCAATTATCGTGGTGATACTAATTTATGGGGTGGCGAAGGATATAAAAAAAAACTATACCATTCAATTTTTTTTTTCTATAATCTCCGCTATATCCGTCGTCACGCACATAGGTCATACACACATCACATAGGTACTCACATAGGTACTCATGGTATAATAATATACTCCGCCAGGTATAGCGCTCCGAGAAATAATGTGACGTGGGCATCCCGCAATGATGTCATCAATGTCATGGATACACGTACACGTGCATAAGCAAGAGCAGAATAAGTATATTACAACAAGTTCGAGAGAGATAACGATACACGAAACAATGGCGGGCTCCCTACGATTTTCTGTGTTAGCAGTAGCGTGAAATTATAAGTCCTCAATATTCGTATATTACCTGTGGGAATCCAATAAATCAATGTGGTTTTGATTAAATTGTGTTTAATATATTCAATTCGTGCTTAACTTGCTTGAGCGGACAAACCAAATGGCAATTGAAATGCTTTTTGTATTTTATTTAATAGATTATTAAAAAAGTTGTTTCTCAGTATCTGTGTTTGTTACAATAAAATGGCAACTGGACAGTGACGTCATTGCGGTACAACTCCCAGAACGCTAGACCTTGTTTTCTTGGATCATGCGTATACTTACCACACAACATGACACGCGCACTAGGCAATCCATATAATACACATATCCCCACATAATAGCAATAAAACAATATAATAAATAATAATACATATTATAATATAATAATAACCATGTTTATTTTCTAAGCATCAGCTACATAATTATACACTAACACAGAATACTAGCAGAAGTAGAAAGTTACATAGTATTATAAAGAAAAACAAAATATATTACTAAAACATAAATTATGTGCCCCAAACTAGGCAAAGCTTGTATCTTGGTGGCCCAGTCTCATTGGGTTACAAAATTAAATATGCACGTGCCTACGTGATTTTAGTTACATTACAATTAATAATCACAATAAACTTCTGAAACTACTCAATAATAATATATTATATTCCGTCAACTCTACTTTGTACGTACGTTTTCGTTATTTCGTTATTGCGTGATATAAATTTAATGTATGCACTTTATAAAGTAACCCCACCCCATATTTCGCTGTTGTTAGTGCAATGGTGATAGCGTATGATGTGTCCATTTATAATACGCAGTACTACGTTTGCTAGCTATTCATTCATCTTGACACAACAATAAAAACATCCTGGGGCGTATCTGTGTAGTTACTCATAAAATATAATTATCTTAGTAAACGCTTCACTAAAGTAAAAGTCCAAACCAATTTTAGAAACCGGTCACAACTCTTGACTAGGTACTTTGTATTGGACGTCCGTATCCCAGAGTTTCGAGAGGAAGGAAAAGCGTTAAAGAACCAATTTAGTTACAAAGTGAGCTTTATTGGGCATCGTTGGAAAAGGCTTCGCGATAATAATAGCTTAGACTTTTGATTAAATTTCCAGTCCCATTATAACATCAAACTATCTGCAACAGGCATGATGACTAATATTTTTTTATTATCTCATAAAAAGCTGATCATAAATAGAGCACATCAACAAAAACAAAATTAAAATTAGTTCAAAAATAAATAAGATAAAAATTAATAATAATAATTAATAAATAAATATAAAATAATAATAAAAAAAAAAAAATTTTTTTTTTTATTATTTGCATTTAAATTTATTTTAATTTCATGCTAGACAGAGAGCGCACTATAACGAGCCGTGACGTCACGGCTCAGGAGCGCCATACAAATGCTATACTAACACACGCTTTGCGAGAAAGGGATAGAACATCCCCTCTCCATCCCCACCTAAAACTTTAAATACTCATATCTCAGAGATTTATCAGCCAATTCAAATTATTTTTTCAGTATGTGTAATGTATTTACTTATATTCATCGCTAAGTCGGTTATTTGTAATAAATTAAACATTAGGAATCATGCCTACTGAAATAGTTAAGCAACCTCATCAAGACAACCTTAAGATAAAGAAAAAAAATTAATTTATAAGCATAGTTAATGGGTTTACTTGTATGAAAAGATCTGAATGAATAATTTTATTGTTTTGGTGCAATTTTAATGTATCTGTATTGCATGACTAAACTACAGTTTTTTTTAGCAAAAATACCAACACTGTTCATGCGTTGGCGCACGCATCCGGAAGCCGAGTGCACGGGTAAATGAACCAGCTGGCTCAGAGCCAAACTGCTGCAAGAGGAGTAAAGCAACCATTCAGAATTCTCGAGAAATGGGCCGAAACGGCTTCTAAAGGTTAATGGGTAAAGATGTTTGAAGTTTGAGATATATTTTTTTGAAAAACCAATACAGAAACTTTAACCAGTGTGTTGCCGGTGATGACATAATGGTACTGAGACGTGGTTCTTAATTGTTAGCTTATTGGAAAAACTTAGAGTAACACAGCGGGCAACGGAGAAAGCTATGCTCGGAGTTTCTTTGCGCGATAGAATCCGGAACGTGAATATTCGCCAAAGAACCAGAGTCACCGATATAGCTATTAAAATTTGCGAGTTAAAATGGCAATTAGCAGGCCACGTCGCTTGAAAAACCGATAACCGATGGGGAAGAAACATTCTTGAGTGGAGACCACAAACCGGAAGACGCAGCGTAGCGGTCTATCTAGTGGTAGGCCTCCCACTAGGTAGACCGAAGACATCGTGACAGTCGCGTTGCAGGCATCCAGTGGCTTCAGATGGCAGGCTGTCGTTCAGTGTAGAGGTCTAAGGGGGAGACTTATGTTCAACTGCAGTGGACGTCTTCTGGCCAATGATGATGATGTAAATACAGAAACTTATTATGGACCCATTGAGTTATAATTATACACTATGTTATGGCCACATCGTATTATCATTATAATCAGCCTATCTTAACCCACTGCTGGACATAAGCCTTTCCTAAGTCACGCCACTCAGTCCAATATGCGCTTTTCGCTTTCAGCCACTACCTTACTCACCTTACATTTACGAGTATATTAATTGTTTTTTTTTTTTTATTACTCAATATCAATATTACAAACTGGTATCAGGTATAAATAATTTTTTGATTCAGGTTATAATTACTACTAATAACATAGAT
Organism: Agriopis aurantiaria; assembly: GCA_914767915.1. Classification (NCBI taxonomy): domain Eukaryota; kingdom Metazoa; phylum Arthropoda; class Insecta; order Lepidoptera; family Geometridae; genus Agriopis; species Agriopis aurantiaria. The sequence continues at coordinate 11,808,014 of OU611995.1, read as the reverse complement.
TAACAACTACGTACAAACACGTAACACAAAACGACAATACAGGTTGCACCCTACTTAGTAAAAGCTCTCCATCTACAGTTCATAATAATGGAAATACTCGTACATATCTGAGCTCCCTTTGTGTAGATTTAATTAACCAATTAGTTGGCGAACGTAGTATTTAGGACGTGAACTCTCGGACACGCAAAAAATATAAATAGGCATAAATACATAAATAAATGCATATAGGCTGTTGGCCAGCCTATGTGATTATTTGATAAAAAATGTGTAAGAGATTTTGCTAAGTTGTTTTTTTTTTTGGTGGAACATTTTTACTAATATGTTTCATTATTGCCTTGGACCTACATCCAAATAGACTTCACAAGCGGTTCAAATTGTATGAAAAGCAAGCGTCCCAAATTTTTCGTAACTAAAATTACTTACCTGAGAAAAGAAATCTCTCTATTCTGTCAGCCTATATTTGTGTAGCTACTACTAAGTATTTACTATTTTGCTGAACACAATTTTGCACAATTAACCATTTTTGTTTCTAACTGACATTTGTTGTCATAACACCGATTCAGCAAACAGGCTTCAGTCGGACTCAACTTCGAGTTGTATCGTAGATGTTATTATGCAAGGTTGGTCAACTAGTGGGGTCTTTTTGGATATGGGTTGTGGTTACCGCATCTTATACGGGTGACGGGATTTATGTGAAAGCAAGTCCCGTACGGAACAATCCGCGTCGCTGTGAAACGATGTTCTAGCCCCTCACGTATGTCTCCGCTCCGAGAGCCCGCGCGGGTAACTTTGCATTAGTTCTGTCATCAGAACAATTTACTACTGAAACTGGCATAATTACTTACAAATAGGAGAATTAAATAAATGATGTATTGTTTCCATTTCCGTAGGCGAAAACACCGGAAAAGTACGTCGACACTCTTGATTAATGAAGCAAAACGAATTATGTTATTTCCGAAAACACTTTGTGATTATTTCTTTGGACATTTACAGAACCACCTGTGTGATGATATTTTGTTTCTTGTAAAATTAACACAAAATAACTGAAGAAAAATTGTAATAATATACTTATAAGAGCCCCAAAGAAAATTCATAAATAAGAAAACTTTAAAAAAAAAACAAGATTTTTCGGCAAATATTCAGTACGTAGCATACACAATAGATCGATGTTTGTCGGATTGTGTACATATTCTTCTCTGCAAACGTTTTCATTTAATACCAAAAAATTATATGCATATTCACACACCTGAAAACCATATATAATCCTTATTCATGGCCATGAATTAAATATGAAATGCTGATTAGTAATTATTTTTTTCATACTTCTTTTTACAAAACCTTCTATTTTCGCTCTATACTAGGTAAATTTTTGTACGAAACAATTTTCACCACTAAAAGATGTAATGTGAGATACCTTTAATATAAGTAGAATCTCCACATCACAGTAGAGGCCACATCGCTCGAAGAACCGATTACCGATGGGGAAGAAAGTTTCTGAAGTGGAGACCACGAACCGGAAGACGCAGCGTAGGGAGGCCTCCCACTAGATGGACCGACGACATTGTGAGAGTCGCGGGCATTCAGTGGATGCAAAAGGCAGGCTGTCGTTCAGTGTGGAGGTTAAAGGGGGAGGCCTATGTTCAGCAGTGGACGTCTTCCAGCTGATGATGATGAAATAGAATCTTGTGTTTAAGTGCCTTGAACAATTTTAATAAGACTACGTTGTAATTTTTTACCTATCCTTTGTCGATATCCTCAAAAAAAAAACTAATTTAGAGAATTTAGGACTGTGGAAGCCAACTGCTTTTGAATTACATAATGGTTTGGCCAAACGTTTGGTGGAGGCAACTGGTAACCGAACCGCTGGTGCCTATTTTAGCCGTTCAAGCCATAAAATGAGCATTGCCATTCAATGTCGTCACTCTGCTAGCCATATAGCTATTCTGGCCATTTTTCCTTCCACCACGAGACTTTTAGATTAGTATTTTAGCTTGGTTTTCTTTCTATTGATTTGGTTTAATTTTAATTTTGGATTATTCATTAAATTATGCTGCTTCAAGTTCTTAGTTTTTTATGTGGGTGATTTTTACGAGGGTCTTATAAATGTCAAAATCCCAATCTTATTATTTTGTCAGCTGTTTTTGTTTGTGAGTGTGTGTTTAATAAAGTCAACATTGGCAATATCGTATATACATTAATAGAGACTTGATGCATTGCAATACCTATCACCTTAAAATGGAATCTTGTCTACTGACGACGATTCACGTAAAAATATCTATGAATCACGGATGCTTCAGCTTTGTCCAACCTCATCCTTAATGCTAATGTGTTCCTCGCATGTTCATTCTGGCATATTAACACTTGGCACGCGAGAAACTAAATGAGAAAAGGCCAAAAGTTCTTTGACTTGAAGACAAGCATGTGAAAAATTGGCTCAGGGGCATACCATGACCTTTTTGCATTCTTAATTGACCCTCATAACTTTCTCTCTACAGTAATAAGATTAAAATTATAATTTGAAAAAAAAAAACAGTTTAATGAGTAAAACACAGTGTACAAACTACAACAGTGGTACAATGGTGAGTGAAAGAGATATTTTTTGCGATAAAGTCGCCACTTTTTGCACTAGATCTAAGTTTATTTATCTGTAACTTTTATTTATGATGTGCACAATTAAGAGTTTCTTTCTATTTATCTTACAGAGTTTTGGTGTCTACTGAATTGAGAGATTAACATAATAACGCTGTTAGTGATAATAAGTGCGACCCAATAACTTGACTCTGGAGTGGGACTCTTATTATACGGCTTCTATATCTGCCTTAAAAGGACCTCCGTGTTTGTGGGTGGTCTAATCTGCAGATAAAACAGCCCATATAAGCGAAGCTAGAAAAAACATGATGTGGTCCTCCCTGTTGTAGAGGGAAGGAGGGTAAGTTCTCAGAGAACTTTTTTGGACTGTTGCCTAAGGCAACGGTGCTTAGAGGGGTACTGGTCCATTCCTATGAATCACGGTGCCCTCCGTCCGGCACAGAAGCAGGCTATCGAAGAGGTTTTAGTAGATGCAATCTTTTATAACCTATATGTACGGATTGTGCAATATCTTTATCTTTAGAAGGTTTCGTCAATTACTTGGCAAAATGGTATATAACTACGTTAAACGCATGAAGACTGCAAGTAATAAAAACGGTTATTCGCTATTAGTTTCATGATACTGTTTCTACAGTCATATTATAACGTTTGTTACTCTAGTGCTAGTACAAATTAGAACTTCACGGCACTTATCCGGCAAGATACGGAAAGAAAATGCATATTTCGAATTCATCAAAGGATTCAAATAGGCAAACAAAGCCTTCCTTCCGGCGACAAACTTGAAGAACGGAAACGTCGAATAATTTAGCTATAATTAAATACGTTTCTTTGTGCTTGGAAGTTTGGGCATTCTGTGATGTGATTGAGGCAATTTGCGAATATTTGCCACGGCTAATATCCGTGGCTTTGAGGTAGGAATTTAACTCTATTTGCAGAGATACTTGTCAAATGGTTAGTGCTTTTAGAACCGAATTTAATAACTACCTCAACTATTTCTTAATTTCTCAAAGAGTGCTGTGGAAATTAACAATAATTCTACAAGGGTTTGAAAACTCATGACCCAATGTGCCAAAATCACGATTTTTTTGGCCGCGAAAAGTTTACAAAAAGGAAAGGTAGATTTAAGCTGCTTGACTGTAACTATGAATATGACTTCTTTGACGATATCTAATAAAACTTGATAATATTTTAATACTTGACACTGGCAAATGTAAAAGACCTGCTACGCCAAAATCCTCATAAGAAGAAAAAGGGGTATCCAAAAATCATAGGCTTAGTATACTAAGTACTCTCTACGCTAAAAATACAGTATGATGAAGTTTTTTGACAGAATAAATGTTGGTGGTGGGCATTGCTACGTCAGTTTCCATAAAACAGCGATTTCTGCCAGTGGCATCTAAAATACAGTATGTTTTTTTACAGTGATGTTTTTTTGATAGATGTTGAGGTTGGGCATCGCCACTTCAGTTTCCATAAAACAGTGATACTAGTTAATTTCTTTAACTCACCCAGTTAAGGGCATCTAAAATACAGTATGTTGAAGTTTTTTGACAGATGCTGGTGGTGGGTATCGCCACGTCAGTTTGCATAAAACAGTGATACTAAAATAGTCTATTTCTTTTACTTACCCAGTGTGCGGAAGACAATAGGCCTGCTCCTGTACTTGTGGCCGCCCCAGAGCGCGGCGACTGTGACCTGGTACTGCGTGTCGGCCTCCAAGCCACTCAGTATGACCGCGTCGGAGTTACCAGCGACCTCCAATACCACTCTGTAACTAACGATCAATGAGTGAATTGCAACGTTTTGTATCAGCAAGCAGGCGGAAGAAGGAAGAATGAAGAGGAAAGACAGATGAACCAAATGGACAGCGTAATGATGTAAAACTACGTAAAAGAATAACGTAAAATTGACAAAAGAACATTGTGCAAATCAATAAAATAAAAAAACTATAAAGTACCAATTAGATAATACTACCAGTATTACCCACGATTTCACTCACTATCCAGTGGATAGAAGATAGTGGTAGTGGTAAAACACTGTTTTAAACTATCACGGTTGTTCACTAAAGTTATATGATTATTTGCGGGATATTTACCGTGGTAAGGTTATGAAATGAGCTCCCGATATTTCGGCGCAGTTACATGCACCATATTCACGGGAAGACTGAAGAATGCGACTGGTTGGGCGAACAGTTAAAAAGTTAGGTGCAGACAATAACGATCTACCCTCTTTCTTAGTCTTCAAACAATCATATAACTTTTTTTTAAGTGCCTTTATTAACTAAACAAAATACAATCTAAAACTAACACTACAAATACAGTTAGACTGCCCATAGACCGTTGAAGGTCTAAAGACAAACCAAATGCTCAAGCCCACTACCAGTTGGCAGTGTACCCAACATGCTGGTGGCATTACCACGTTGAATGGCAATGCTAATGCGTTGAGCCAGAAACACGCCAGCATTTTGGTCACGCGTCGCATTAACCAGGCGCTCTGAAAGATTTTTGAAAATGAGGTGAGCTCCCGGTCCCCAATATAACTAATGTTACTATGTTAATCATATACGTGGTAATGCCGCCAGCATGCTGGGTACGCAGCCAAGTGGTAGTGAGCATTTGGATTGTCTTTACCTTCAACGGTCTATGGGCGGTCTAATTGTATTTGTAGTGTTAGTTTTAGCTTGTATTTTGTTTAGTTAATAAAGGCACTTGCCCAGAAAAAAAATCATATAACTTTAGTGGTAGTGGTATCTCTATATCGCACTTACATACATATACGAGAAGAGAAAAACTTCGTTCGTACACGAGGAGACGTCAATCGGCGACTCGCGTTACGTCGTGAATCGTATTATGCGCTTGGATGACACACGACACCGACATATTGTTCAACCCACATACAAAGCATTGACTCATGTAAACGCCTAACGTGAACTGGAGAGTTGAGGCGGCGTCGTAACGTATCAATTTATAAGCTACCATGAAATAATCAACTCTTTTTGGTTTACGCTAAATTCAATATTGTCCTCATTTTCAAAAGTTAGCAAGTACATAAAATTATAAAAAAATAAAACCCGACTGCATTGTACAAATATTAGGTAACTGAAAATTAACAGCGCTGTATACCCATCTATACCTACTCGTAGTAGATACAGAGATCTTTAATACGGCTTTATCTCGTAAACAATTGAATATTTCATAGTAGTGTTGTATTTTTTATTTTTATTCGATCGCATTACTTTTTTGTTATCAAGACCAATGTTTATTTATAAAAAAAACTATGTGTGTACTTAGAATAACTACTCAGAGAAGGTAGGTTTCCAAACAACGCCTTCTCAAAACGTAAGCCACAAATTCGCTTTGTAGCTTACGTTTCGATTGGTATTTTAAACGATTTAAGCAAGAAAATTAATGGATGGTAATCCAATGTGTGGAATGTCACACCATAACACTTATGCTGCTTTTCTGATTTGTTGTGGTACGATTTCACCGCGCAAATTGCCATAGTAAATTTTTTATATATTTTTGGAGCCATATATGACACCATTTAAATGGCTTAAATTTTGCGAATGTACTTGGTTTCTTTGTGTGTGTATGTGCCCTATGAACTCCAAAACGGGTGGATCGATTTTGACGAAACCTTCACTGGCAGATAGCTGATGTTATAACAAATTATCCACGCGGGTGAAACCACGGGGCGCAATTAATATGGTATACTATAACAGTCAACGCTTAAACTCTCTTACATAACGCCTCACCCACAAACCTTAACATTTCACGAAAACCTTCCTTTTACCAACAGCCCGAGACAATGGATGAAAAGTATAGAATAAAAATCAAAGACTAAAAGAATCGTAAACGGAACAAGGTTGGGCGAGCGGATGTTATGTTGCCGTCGAATTTCCTGCACAAATCGTTCACGCTTTGTTGTACGGCGCAACCCTAATTTGCCTGATGAGGTTCTGTAGAATGCCCGATAATTTATCGGGATATAGATTAGAAATTTTGCCTAAGTATTCAGTTTGATGTCATTTATCTGTCATTTATTTGTGTTTTATTTTTTTGCTTATGTTACTTAATAGTAGGCGATCGAGGAAAAAAGCAACTATTCCATTCATTTTATGGAGAGTGAATGTTTTTTTTTTTATGAAACCTAGTTTTTTTTGCGAATTCTTGGTTGGTTCAATAGTTAAAATTGTTCATAACGATAAGTATAATGAACTTCTTTTAGCATAGTACCACCTTTCCGTGCAGCCCTGTATAAAAATCATGATACCTACTAATAGTACTAAATACAATGTATAGGGTTACGCATATAGACTGTAATAAGCTGAAAGGAGGTCATTGTAATCATCATTATGAACAAGTTTTACTAAGGGACTAACCCTAAAATCGTGAAAAAAAACAGCTGGCCACATTTTTATTCAGCCATAAATTGGCCATAAATATTATAACTATTACAATAATATTACTGGCACTAATTTTTTGCTGTCGATTGAGCGTTGGACTCGAATTCGCGCTAAAACAGAAAAAAAAAAAAATGACCCGAACGTGGACTTTAACGCACCGACATACGGTTTGCGATCGCTCAACTTTTCTCATCACCTAAACGCGCTTAAGGCGAAATGGTAGAGAACCGTACACTTGTATGACGGTAATGCGGCGTGCGATCTTTCAAATATTTTCAATATTTCTTTTTTCTTTTTTTAATCTTACGCTTTTACAAAAAACTGCGACCACTAAAGTATTCATATGATTGTTGGGATAACACACAATTTTTTTTGATAAAATATCTTCTATAGAATGCTAATGAAGTTGATTCAATCCATTGAAGGGAACGTAAAAACGGGTGTTTTTTAAGAAAGTTTACGATTTTTTTTTTCTATCGAGACAAATTTCTTCAATTGTGTATCGGTGAACACATCCGAATAAAATATTTCAAGAACATTTATTAAACATAAAGAAATAATGTCAATTAATCGATTTTAAAGGTCTACTTTTGAATATTCTTGATGACGAATCGTCAAATTTGAAGCATATTTCGTCTTAATTGACAAAAAATAAAATGTAACAAGATCAAATCTCAAACGTAGGTAGTTACTTACTTTCACTAACCTCGGCAATGGTTACATATTTGAGGTGTTTGGGGTTGAGGCATTGGGCCCTTGGGGACCGGGAGCTCACCTCATTTTCAAAAATCTTTCAGAGCGCCTGGTTAATGCGACGCGTGACCAAAATACTGGCGTGTTCCTGGCTCAACGCATAAGCATTGCCATTCAGCGTGGTAATGCCGCCAGCATGCTGGGTACGCTGCCGATTGGTAGTGGGCTTGAGCGTTTAGATTGTCTTTAGACCTTCAACGTTCTATGGGCAGTCTAACTGTATTTGTAGTGTTAGTGTTAGCTTGTATTTTGTTTAGTTAATCAAGATACTTATTTTAATGATATTATGTTAAAACTAAAACACTTTATTTCCATCACATTGTCAATCATAACGGCAACAGTAAACGCGTGACACCCGTCGCATGGTCGGCATATTACTATCGATTGATTTTTACTACTGTAATACTATTTATAAGCCTATATCGTATCTAATAATGGAATTACCTGCGATGCGACCGCTGATAACAGCAGGGTCGCCGCCGTTTCTGTTGACCGTCCAATATATTTTCTGCTAGATATTATAATATTTTATAGAGAATACACACGAACTGGCGGTAGGCAAGAAATAGCGTGGGAATAGAACTAATGTAAAATGTTGCTATTAAAGAGACAATTGGAGTAAACGCGCCAGTGGAGTAAACTAAAGAAAAAACAGCAAAAACGAAATTATGTGAAAAATAAGCCAAAATTTCCGTTATGATAATGGAAATTTATTAGCTATTTCGTATTTTTATTTTATTTTACCGGATGCCACACTCTGTTGTAGTTTTTTAAATTATAGCTTCAATAAGTTCACTTTATCGTGCTATCCAAGTTTAGGTAAATACAGGTGAGTTGTTTTTTTTTCTGCTAAGTATAATAAAAGCTCAATAGTATGTAACAGCAACTTGTCATACTTAATCATATTGTGAAATTTACGTACATAAACATTTGCGAAGTTACATATTATTTAGCATCAAGAAACGAGTTTAAATTTTTGGCATAAAAAGTACCTGAATGATTGATTGATTGATTTACTCTAAGGAATATACTACTAGAGATTCACTCTTTATTGTTCACAGCATTAAATTTGACACAGAGGACAAAAACTGTTAAAAACTAGTGTAATAACTGGCGGCCTTATCGCTAAAAACGATCTCTTCCAGGCAACTTTTTTGTTTAATTTTGAGTTTCGATGCAAACAAAAATCATGTGTAATTTAAACTAAGTCAGACTTTCACATTCAATCTAATTTATAACCTCCTTCTTTTTTAAGTCGGTTAAAAAAGGTATGGAATACCAAACAAGAATCTAAGTATACCTATAAACTAAGGGACAAAGTTGTTACCAGCTTAGAGCCTAATAAAACATAATAAGTATCTAAAACACTGTTTTAAACTATCACGGTTGTTCACTAAAGTTATATGATTATTTATGTTTTTTTTTATTTTTTTATACGCAGTGATACAGTGAGAGTGTTTTGTCGGGACTTAGGTTCGAGTTCGAGTTCCAGTGATAACCGTAGCAAAAGACTAAGAAAGAGGGTAGATCGTTATGTCTGCACCTAACTTTTTAACTGTTCTCCATCCACCCGCATTCTTCCCGTGAACATGGTGCATGTAACTGCGCCGAAATATCGGGAGCTCATTCCACAACCTTACCACGGTAAATATCCCGTAAATAATCATATTACTTTATAATAAGTATCTACTTACTTAGCAAAACCCAAAACTCATAATCAGCCTTTTAACAGTCCACTGCTGGACTTTTAGCCTACCCCCGAAAGGGTGATTGGGCCATATCCACCACGCTGGCCCAGTGCGGGTTGGAACCCAAAACTATTATTTTTCAATTTACTTTATCACCGGTCGATTACAAAATAAACAACGTTTATTTTACTTCAACCAACGCTTACTCACAAAGCTAAGAAAACTAAATATTTTTCCTTTCATTCGCACCAAACACACCCGGGAGAGAAAAGTAATGACTATCACACGGAAATTCAATTTATTTGAGCGGTAAATAAAGCAGCTATGGTTGCTTTTCTCGGTAAATGTAGCGGAGCGACCAAAACGAAGCTTGTTTTGTGCTTAGCTTGACAAAGTTACCTCGAATTTGGTGTAAAAGCTTTGAATTTACAGTGAAATTTGATGAATTTCGTATTATGGATTGAAATAGAAAAATTTATGATCTAAATTTAGCCAATACTTCTAAAAAATGGATGGGTTATATTCATCTTTTTTGTTTAAATTAGAACGGATGTCAAGGCATTTTTGTAAGAAATTTGCTGTAGCCAGTTGCACCCATACAAAACGTCAGTCATTCGAAATCAGTTAGCAACTGTGATTCGGAGTTCTACGCATTGATCTAAATAAGAATGTTCAATCAAGGTTCACTCATAATGCCTGGTAACAGATTTTCCTTCTCATTTCCGTTCTATTTACTTCTGTGAGGTGCACCACCAGCGTCAACAACCTATGGCTGTATGTCCACCCGATAGTCGTCTCGGCCGCTGAGAATGTGTGGTTTGGTGCAACCCGTAGAATTCGGACCGAAGAGCCGGCAATACAAATCACGCCTAAGGCTCGTTTTTTTTAAACACACGCGTGCATTTTAGTGCGAAATGACCAACTATCGAAAAAAACCCAAAAAAACATTCGCATTTTTTAATTTTTACGTCATTCGCTTTTACAATTATTATATCATTCGCTAACGCAACCCAGGTTGAAACCCATAGACTAGGTAACGCTACTATAGAAAGTATTTGTTTCAACTATTCGATTTCGTCTTCTATCGATAGAACATCTAACAGTTATATTTGGCGGCAAAAACGCGCAGGAAAAGCATTTTTTTTTTAAGTTTGTTGGACTTTCATAGACTACGAAATACAGGTTAGTGCGTGAAATGTTTTTATTTTATTCAATGAAATGGTAACCCTAAATTCAAATAATTAAAAAATTCGCAATTTCAGGATCAAATTTGATTTCACTAGTAATTGTTTTCGATTGTATAAAAGAAAATCATACCTAAGATTCAAAAAAATCTAACTTCTAATCTTATACACACTTGAGACTGGCGCCGCGCCGTAGCACGTTGTTTCATATTATATGTTAGGCTTGCGTGTAACCGCCACCTAGCCTGATGTTAAGCGGTGATGCGGTCTACAATAGAGCACGCTAGCAAAGAAGAAACCAATGCAACCGCGACTTAAAAACACCCAGATTGTAACTATGGCGGGGTCTTTTTTTAGTCGTAGGCAATACATAAGATAGCTTAATAAGGCCTTTATTGTTAAAAAGGACATAAAAAGAGTTGTTTTAAACATTTATCGGGACTTATCACGTATTATTTAATTTAGGTAAAAAATATGTACCTTTCGCTCGACGTGCATGTGTTCAAATCGCGAAAGTTTAAAAATTACTATAAAAAGAGTTTTAAAACATATAAAAAAAAAACTTTTGTTTCACCGCCACCTTGATGTTAAGCGATCTATGCAATGGATTGTAAAATTACAAAGCAAAAAAACTCGGTCACCAATGTAATAGGGAATATGCATGTGGTTTAAATCTGGTTGAAATATTTTTTTTCCGAATCTTTATTGTTCTGACTTTATATCTAAAAGATTTTTTTTTAATTTATTTACATTTTAATATCTTAAAATATTAAATAAAAAGTGCAAAATATAAGAGGGAAATTCAAATTTGCGAAACGCTTCACCATTGGTCGAAACGAAACGTGACGTCAAAAGCCACAACATTGCCTTTAGCGGCGTCGATATTCATACTGTTTTAGTAGTGTTTGAGAGAAAAATCGTTTTATATTGAGTTCCTGTAGTTTTTTCCATTAGCTAGTGTAATTTTAGCATTCTCGTGAGACTAAAGATCATTTAGGACGATGACTGAGACTGGTTTTGTCAAAGCACATTCGGACAATCTACCAAAAATATCTAGATGCATTCATAATGACAGCATATTTTGCATCAAATCCAGATTTTACAGTTAAGTTGAAGTTGAAAGCGGCAAGGTAATTGTTATAATCGATGATATATTTTAATCCATTACATAGGTTTTTACACATAAATGCACTCGGCTGTAATTACCAAAACATAACCTATAAATAATCATTGGTCATTAAATTTTTTATGAATTTGCTGCTCTACTGTCTATATTATAATAATTTATAAGTAATTATACCTAACATTACTTATGTTCCGTAATTTTCCGTGAATTTTTAAGTTTTAAAAAACTTAAAAATTCATTTTTAAGTTTTTTTTTTTCTCTAAATACTTAATTCTTTACTCTAAATACTTAATGTACCTACTTATTGTTTGTTTGTTGAGTGCATAATATTCAATAAGTACTAAACATACTTCTAACTCACACCATGCTATCATAATATAACATATTTACATTGAAATGATCTTCACGACAATGCAAACATGATGTTGGAGATACTTCATCTCTTCTCATAACCTTACACCATTGTTTACGTATTTTCGCATCTCTTGGAATAAGAAAAAACACTTTATCGGGTGTATTTCTAATAGTGTTTGTACACTTTGGCACAAGACGATACCTATAAAAATGTTTTTTAGCTTCTTCCATGGTCTGGATATCAATAAAACTGAAAATCTGTGTGAAATAACTGTATCGCCTATAGTAAACAAACACAGAACGTGGCTTCTGACGTCATCCAAGGCCCGCGAAAAATTGCGGCGTTCAAACAGCTCAAATTTATTCAATGTTTTAAATATTATTTTAAAAATTAATTTGAGCATTTCCAACTGTAATTATATTTTTTACTATGATATAACGATGTAAACAGTTAATTAAAAATATAAAAAAAACACATGCATATTCCCTATTATTCAAATAAAATTGTCTACAAATCTCATTATACAAAGAAGTAGCTTAACTAGTTACGAGAACTCGGAAATGATGTCAAGTTCCAATTTCCGGCTTGTCAACACCGAAGACGATTCACTATTATTACCATTTTATCAACAGACAGACCACAGAATAATAAAGAGCATATAATCCGTCACGTCATTTACAAAGCGTACAAGGTCTGTTAAATAGTATGTAGCCTTTTACAGGTCCCTAGTACATTAAAATAGTGTACAACCCTGCAATTTACCATCCTGTCAAAAATATATCTGTTCTGTTCTGGTAACAACAATTTTTATGAGTTTACTTTGGCATATAACCATAGACACTGTAGTTTTTGAAGCGTCAGAATGTAAAATGATGTAAAATACTCGCGATAAAATCCGTTAAAAGTGTTTAATTTCTTCAAGGTAGCTACTAATTTTGATCCAACAAAATGTAAAGACAATCAGACATAATGCAATTAATTTTTTTACTGCATACTGTCTTCCTTAGAAACGTCAGTTGATTTTAAAGATACTGTCAACTTCTCGCTCTCAGAAATTGTCACACGCACTATACTGAATCTATGTCACACGCGAAATTTTTGCTAACCTAATACCATGGAATCCTACAAGATCTTTGCCTAATACACGCTTATATTTTGACGTTTCTAAGTAAGACCACTGTTTTTAACCAACGACCTCGTCGATCTCACGATGATCTGTGTGTATGTCTGTAGCATCGTCGCTCCCTAACGGCTGACTTCTTTGAATGGTGACTTGATCGAGAGTATTTTTAGCTATCCTACTATCCTATTCTACTAATATTATAAACGCGAAAGTTTGTATGTAAAACTACCGAATGGATTTTAATGAAAGTTTACTATAATATAGCTTATACATTAGAATAAGACATAGTTTTTAACGGGTTGTAGTAGAGAGACCGAAGGCCGAACTTCTACGCGTACGAAGTAGCAGGTTTCAGCTAGTGATTCAATGAAATCTGTTTGGCCCCTATATTTTTACCTGGTTTTGCCGTTTAAAGATTATTGGGGGGCTTTAAAAAACTATTTATACTTATTTTTATTGTATAATAACGCAAGCCGCGTTTGAATACCGCCTCGCCTGTTTTTAAACAATTATTTTCGATGGAGCACGGTGGCCTAGAAGAAACGATGCACTCGCAACTTCAAGTCACCCAGATTTTAAGTATCAGTGAAATCTTGTTGTCTATACTAATATTATAAAGAGGAAAGATTTGATTGTTTGTTTGCATTGAATAGACTCGGAAACTACTGAACCGATTTGAAAAATTCTTTCACTGTTGGGAAGCTACACTATCCCCGGGTGACATAAGCTATAATCTATACCAGTGTGAAGCTGGGGCGGACCGCTAGTTACTTATAAAGTGATGATTATATAATTGTATGCCCTTTTATTCTTCCTAACCATCCGGGTATCAACAACAAATCTCCCATTTTTAGGCCTTGCACTATTGACGGTACCTTACTGAATATTTAACAGTTTGTGGTGTTCCGATTTAAATATTGAATATTTAATTTATCTCGGCGCCTGACTCTGTAAATAGAATTTCCGATCGGTAAACTAAAGCTTTCTTTAAGCCAGCTTAGTTTGAATTTTACAATAATGGAATGAAATAGATGGTTTTAAGGTTTGAATTTTCGCTTATAAGTTTAATGTAGATAGCCCGTTGGTCCAGTTGGTAGTGAACCTGCCTTCTGAGCTTGGGGGCGTGGGTTCGATTCCCACCTAGGACAAACATTTATGTGATGAACATTTGTGTTTGTTCTATATCTGGTTGTTAATATCTATTTAAGTATGTATTTAAAACTATATGTGTATGTATATGAATCTCTGGCAGCCATATCGCAAGCTTTGCTTAGTTTGGGGGTCAGATGACCGTGTGTGAAAAAATGTCCTGAATATTTATTTATTATTATTTAATGTATGTATATGTATATCTGTTTAATAAAGTCAAGCTCTTCACAAACTGACAAACAAATTCAAGCCCATCAGCTCATTGCAACAGTCCACTTCAAAGTTAGTCACCAATAGCCCAGTAATTTGTCAGTCGTAGGTAAACGGAATAATTTCGGCAAATTCAAGAATCCAATTTAGCGTTATGGCCATTATTTATTGCCCATTAATTTATATATTTGCGCCATTAAGCTGTATACACGTTCTTTTAATCAGAATAACTGTATAGTGACGTAACTTCTACAAACGTATATAGGAAAAAATAAAAAATAATTTGACAAGAATAAATGTATTTTTTTCAGTATTTGTTTAAAAATCTAACAGTATGAACTAGTATGACCATAAAAAAACATTCAAAATGTTTCTTAATTGAAAGTTAGCGAGAACTGTGATGAATGGAGTGTCGCGGCGGATAACTTCCTCGTCTTGAAGGCATGGCAATGAATTACATCATATTTTCGTTCACTACAATCATAATGTTTGGCCGAAATCATAATGTATGATAATTAACATCATATTACGGTGGAACTTACTTGGTTTTGTGGTAGGTATATTAATTTTGAGACACCAAAATAGGTTTCGATAATGTTGCTGGAGCAACGTTATCTATATGTTTTGAGTTAAACCAATTTTTTTTTAAGGGGCAAGTGTCTTTATTAACTAAATAAAATACAAGCTAACACTAACACTACAAAAACAGTTAGACTGCCCATAGACCGTTGAAGGTCTAAAGATAATCCAAATGCTCAAGCCTACTAGCGGTTGGCAGCGTACCTAGCATCTAAAAAATCTGGTTTGAAAAATAATAATGTAATAAAAACTGTTTTTCTAACGAATTTCCAGTGTAATTCCGCTTCTACGTTGCTTCAAGTACAATAAGAAATTTGGGATAAATTATTTTATTATATGAATATTTTGTGATATTAATTTAGCTTAACCTGAAATAAAATACCTATCCTGAAACAAAAATTAATTAATGGTGTGCTTTGTGGGTCAAACTGGAATAACCATGTCGCTGCGAAATTCATTTCCAATTATCATCACTGGAATCATCGTAGCATCACTAGAGGGCAAAATTGAGAAAAAATATACAATAGTCCATCTAGACGACATTGTTGAAGCTCAGAGTCACACAGCAGGCAATGCTCGGACAGACCATTGCTCGGAGTTTCTTTGCGCGATAAGATCCGAAACGTGGATATTCGCCAAAGAACCAGAGTCACCGACATAGCTGTAAAAATTTGCAAGTTGAAGTGGCAATGGGCAGGCCATATCGCTCGAAGAACCGATAACCGATGAGGAAGAAAGGTTCTGGAGAGGATACCACGAACCGGAAGACGCAGCGTAGGGAGGCCTCCCATTAGATGGACCGATGACATTGTGAGAGTCGTGGGCATCCAATGGATGCAAAAGGCAGGCTGTCGTTCAGTGTGGAGGTTAAAGGGGGAGGCCTATGTTCAGCAGTGGACGTCTTCTGGCTGACAATGATGATGATACAATAGTGGCCTATTTGTGGGCTGACCTTTATAGGCGAAAATGGTTGTTAAAAAGGTGGGTAGTTAAAAAAACCGTAGCTTTGCTACAGCTGATAACTAGACTCTACATTGCTACGGCGTAGCAAGACTACGAAACAATTTCTCAAGTTCTTCTTATTTGTCACTTTCCTGTTTTACTGAACATAAACCATCTTCAGAATCTGGATTTGTCTTACCGCAATGTACTCATTTTTCATGAGATAGCATCAATATATAAAACATTTAAACGATTTTTATAAAATTTGCATGGCAAACAACTTTAAACAAAAAATTGCGGGGTTCATTTTTAAAACAAACTGAAAATTCAATATCTTCGAGAATTGATCCTGTCAATTACTTCTCGGGACGTTATACATTTTAAATGGTTAATAAAGTTTATTTTCTTTGGTATAATTTTGGACGGTAAATATTATTCAAGGCTTACGAGTATTTCACCACTTCTCAGAAGCTTTTATATGAAAACTTAATTTCTATGGACTTGAAACCAAACACAAAGCACCCTTAAATATAATTAGAAGTACTATGTACTAAATACAGCCGGCATTATGCTGAGTTGGGGCCGATTTGTGACCTTATACCTTGTGTCATTAAGCTGCTTAAAAAAATGTAATTGGGTCACAAATAAACTTTTTCTTTCTTTCTTTTTATTTCTTCTAAATAATAAAGGCTATAAAGTGTATCCGATGGCACTCAAGTACTCGCAGTTTATTCTTACTCTACTGCTCAAAAGATTTTTTATATATTTAGAAATAGTTTAGCGTTTGACTGCCAAGCAAGATACTGTCTAAGATAGAGCACACTTGAAGAAACCGATTCAGTCGTCTTTTGAAGATACTCAGATTGTTACTATCGGGGAACACTCATTCAGGCAGCGCCTTTTACAGAATAGCAGTTCCCAAAATTGTCCAAAATTTTTAGATAAGATAAGATAAGATAATTTTTTATTACACAGAAAAATAACAGTATACAATAACAAAGAATACACATTAATTTTTAAGAAACAGCTTAATAAGTAAACATAGGGTAGTTAAATTCTGAGTTTATGTATATGAGACTAATCGGTGAGCCCCAAACTAAGCACGAGGCTTGTATCTTGGGGCCCGAGTGCAAAGTTAACAGAGGTTTTATTGTGTGTAAAAGATCAAAATGTTTTTTTTTTAAGCAGCGAAATGACAAAAAGTTAAAAAATTGAAATAGGTGTATTCCCATTTCCAAAATATAAATAAAAATGAAAATGAAAACGAAAATAAAAAAATTACCATGTACGGCATCACAATGAAAGGAAAGGAAAATGGAAAGTGGAAAGGGAAAGGAATGCTGCTATTAAAAACTACTACTCACTATAATTCCCTCGGTCTCTTCATAGGACAAACCTAGAAGCCAGTCTCTGATGTTTCTTTTGAAGGCAGATATTTGATAATGATTTCGGGCTTATGTAAATGAATGAATATTTTTCTGAGGAAACAGACATATATTTCCTCAGATATTTGCCATGCCATAGGTGGCGATCATGCAAGCTGGCTGCTTGATGGAAACCAGTCGCCGTGGTCTATGGATACTTCTAACATCAGTGGGCCTAGTGTGAGTTTTTCTAGTTGCGTTAACGTACACGACCGCGTTAGCGTAAACCACGATTTTTATGAAATAAGAGCAGTTTCATCTACATGGCGCCAGATGGCGTTGTTCTTTTTTCATACAAATTGTGGTTTACCCTAACGCGGTCGTGTACGTTAACGCAACTAGAAAAACTCACACTAGGCCCACAGAGGCATAACTACGTTGCCGACCCATTAAAGACTCTATTAACTCGCCTTTTGAAGAACTTCATGTTGTAGCTCTCCGAAATACCGCCGAAAGTAGCTCATTCCACATAGATATATTTAGATGTCCAGAACAAGAGACTTTTAATAATGGAAAATGTTTTTTCCAGGATAATGTTCTCATGGGTAAAACCATGGGGTGCTTGCTACAAGTTGTCATTAATTTAAATGCAACAAATGCTGAAAAATTATGTCTACTGTTTTTAGCGTTTTCTTAGTAGAAAACTCAATAAATGCAGAACCATTCCGCCTATACAGAATTGTGTCCGATCAAACATAACACTTTTACCAAGTCTCATTCATAAAAGGTTTCTAAGAAGCGTCCCTAACAATAATGTTGTAATAAAACTTTGACATAATATCGATTTAAAGCTCTAAACAAAGTTACTAAACTCTTAATTTTAATTAGTTAGTCCCAAAATTATGACAACAAATTAAACTTTCCGGCTGACTGGCAAGCGCTTTATACCCAAATTTAATATTGAACGTTTCAATCCGATTTCGGCAACTTTACTAAGGTCATTTAAGTAATTAAAGACTGCTTAGATTCAAGAAACTTTTGTGCAATATTGTTTGCTATTTTTTCCTCACAAAGTTTGAAACTTACGTGAATTATTTGCATGTAAGTGTCATGAATATTTCGTATGTTATCGATGCTTTACCTGCAGGAAAAAAATTACAAACTAAAAAAAAAACTATTAAATTATTTCTTATTATAATACGGCGTGTTTCTTTTTCATTCATAAAGCTGGAAAACAAGAGAGCGGAAAGATTGGGAAAAAATCTCTTAGTCTCATGGTTAGTTTGCGTTTTTGTTTATGATAGCCATTTCCGTCTTAGCGCTTAAAGTTAAGAGCAAAGTAGAATGTAATTATGTGCAGCGACATTGTGATGAGATTTTATTTCTTGCTGTAATGAACTGTCTGCAAGCCCACCAATAAATACTTGCCGGCCACCATGACACCCTTCCCCCTTACACCATGCCACCGCCAAGGTTAGCCAAGCCCTGGAGAGAGCGTATTTAAGCCAGCGAGCCAGCCAGCCAACCCGTAAGCCAGCTATATAGATCAGTTCAATTCTATTGTTAAATAAAATAAATATTTTTACCGAGTGTTTCGTATTTCATCCCGTTTCACTAAACACGTTTAAATATTTGGTCAGTATTTAGATAACGCATAGTATAGTAACGTATTGAACGAAAACGTCTCGTTCCACATTTTTATTCGTCATAGCTGACCCGACAGACGTCCTATCTTAGAGCTGTCAAACGCGCGAAATTAAAATCATTGTTAAGTTTTCTGAAAACTTCCAATTTTCTGCGCATTTTTCTGAATTTTTCTTTCCGTAAGAACCTCCTACAAAGTATTAAAAAACTTTAAATAAAGATGAATGAAATCGGTAAAGTCATTCTCAAGTTATGGCGTAACCAATGTAAATAGGGATTCATTTTTATAAATATAGATTCCATACTGAAGCCGCTTGCTGCAGTAATGTAATCATTATCATCATCATCATTTCAGCCATAGGACGTCCACTGCTGGATATTGGCCTCCCTCATAGATCTCCAATATAGGGCCGGTTAGAAGCGGCTTACATCCAACGTTTTCCTGCTGTAATATTATAATATTCCATGATATTTAAATTGAGTCATGCTACTCATCCATGTGGTTTAAATTAAACAATTGCAGTACCATTATTATTATCAGCCCGTGATCCCCTACTGTAGAGGATCAACTACTTTTTGTACGCCCCTCGTCCCAGCGCAGAGTGAATCTTAAGCCGGCCGCAGACAACTGCGCACGACAATGCAAGTCCTTGATTGAGACGAGAGCTACGTGAAAGTAGCAATGCGCGGCCACACACAGCTAGCCGTGCCAATGGAAGAGGAAGCGGGCCAAAGTGGGTGCGAGGAAGAGGAAGTCACTTACATGGTTCCAAAATTGCATCCAGTTCCAGCCAGTGCATCCACGGCAACCCATGCGTGTGCTTCTAAAGTCATTTGTACATGTAGCCGTGCAAAGCGTGCGCATAGCCATCACTATTATAGTTTTTATTTAATTTTTTATCGCGGATAAGTCCGCGTTTGATTACCAACTCTCCTTTAGATTAATTTGTATGGCAGCCCATACTGAACAATGCTAAAGACTTGTGTAATATGTAGCTGGGCACAGTTGTCTACGGCCAGCTTTAGCCCGGCCTGACCAGTTTTTGTGATATTGGCTACTGAGCTTCCTGGTATACGATGCTTCGCCTAACAATTTTTGGCTACTAAAATCTCAACACTTCAGACCGCCAGTAGCTGAGAGTAATTGCCTAGCAATGTATCACAATTTAACGTGTCATCTTTACTAAAACCTTAGTGTGGCTGTACCCTCACTCGTAGTTCACAATCTCACGATTCTGTTTTGGACATTATAAAGTCATGTTAGAAGTTTTTATGGGTACTGAGAACGGCGAGAAAGAATTAAATTGAATGCGGGATACACGACGTTGGCATATTAAATAGCTCTCGGAAAGTTCGAAAGTTATTATTTTTGTTTCATTTCTCTAGGGGTTACTTAGTTAGAATATTGTTGAGGTGAAAAAATAAAACAAATATTCAGGTAAAGCGCAAAACTTAGCTGCCAAATGTAGCGCCAGATAAAGTATTATGAAGATTTCATAGTCATGTAGGTACTTTATCATAGTATCTAAACAGCTGCATATGATTAACAATTATATTAACCGCTATTGAATGATTTTATTAATTCGACTCTATTTTAGGGTTCCGCAGTCCTAGAAGGAACACTTATAAGTTCTAGTGATGCACGACTACATGCCATTCTTTTCAACCTGGTAGATGACTAGTAGAAAATGCTTAGCGTTAAGTCTTTTATAATGCATTTCTAAATTTTTAGTAAGTGTGCAATAAATTCGATCGATAGTCTCGACCGATAAACATAATCGTGAGTGTAAACCGTTTTTATAGTAAATTATAATGAACCCCCACGCGAGTTTTGATGAAATGTGCAATAATGTATTAAGTAAATAATAAAGAATATACAAAAAATATCGATAACACCTGAACGAGATTCGCACATAACAACTGTGACGAAAGAGGGCAGAGGCTTATGCTAAATCGTTTTATATGGTTATGACTTGCAGTTGGCTGAAAAAGCTGCCGGTAAAGATGAGCTCAAGCTGAAGCTCAAGATTCAAGTAAATAAATAAATTATTAACTATAAATAAATATCTATAACACTTCACGTTTATAACACCACACTAAGTTTCACTGTCTCAAAGATGCCGTGGAAAATGCACAAAGACATGCACAACCAAGACCCAAATCGAAAGCAAAATATTAAATTTATTGATACATTAATCAATCAAATATATTCTTGGTCGGATATCAAAGCCAAACTCTGTTCTCTCCGCTTTAGGCTTATATTTAAAAATATTAATTTGAGAGACAGTTAGAGGAATCTCTGATTTAGAGATTCTGTCGGTCTGGAATCATAAAACTTAACGTAATTTGTCTCTCAGTCATTGCAGTATAGACAATAATTCATGCCACTTTTGTAGAGCAAATTCACTTTTTCAGTTAATTACATCTAGAATTTTCTTAAATAAAAAAGAGAAAGCTCAGTGCAAACAGAGTAACAACACAATGACAGAACAGATAGCTTCGCCACAGGATAAAAAGATACAGAAAGCTCACTCCAGAAAAGCGGCAAAACTACAATTTTGTCCGCCACCACATTGTTCTGAACGACGAAGATATCACGTTGTTCTATTGATGTCTTAAATAATGAAGAAAATAGTTCTAATTTAGCCACCAAGGCATTGATTTTGGCGCACTTGATGTTATTTCTTTTTCCGTCACTCCCGTCGTCTCCATCTAAAGCAATATGGAAGACAAAAAGACAATTTACACCAAATGCCACGCGTGGCGTGTATGAACTGTGGTGAATATTGTTTTAACAATTTTTTGGAGTTGATCTGTCTCTTCCTATCCTGCAGTCTTACCGTATATACCGCAGTGCTTACCTCGCGTCGGAAGGTTTGTATGTGACGTCATACTTTTCCACCAGCTCAGCAGTGGTGGACCACGAGACCCGCACCGTGGTCGGGTTCAGAAACGTGACAGTGATGTTCTCTGGCACTCCAGGGCCCATTGAGCCTGGAATTGATAACGTATGTGAGAAAAATATCTTTTCAACAAGAGTTCCAAAAAGGAAATTCTTAATTCGCCTGACTTTTCAGTTCAGTGCCATCGTTCTGTATCAAGCATTCTGAGAAACTTGTAACAAAACTAATAGTCAACATGTATAAAAAATTAACCAGCCAAGTGCGAGTCGGGCTCGCGCACTGAGGGTCCCGTACCACCACAAAATTCAACAACGAAATTACCAGGTACCTATAACTTGGTAATGAACAGAAATTTGTCACCGACTCGAACTTGGCCATTGTTTATTATTTTTTGTTATACTTTAGAGTGTGTACTATAATCCTGCCAAGTTTGACACTTGTACGTATTTTCATTTTTACATCAGAGCTAATACAAAAATACGTTAAAATAATACGTTTGTAGTACCCCTTTTCGATTTTGTTTTTGACTTTTTTTATTTATTTATTTTTTACTAGATGACCTGACAGACGTTTTCCTGTCTTAGAACTGTCAAAAACGCAAAGTCAAAATTGTAAATCTTATTTTTTTACACCTTGGGTTACATTATAGGAGTTTTAGTAAGGATCCCTATTTTTTTTTGAAAATTTAATGTAGCCTATGTTAACCGGGGATAGTGTAGCTTCCCAACAGTGAAAGAATTTTTCAAATCGGCTTAGTAGTTTTGGAGCCTATTCAATGCAAACAAACAAACAAACAAACAATCAAATCTTTTCTATTTATAATATTAGTATAGATTTGTTAGTTTATCCGCCGTAACGTTACATATTCTGTGAAAATTTCAAGTGGCTATTTATTATGGTTAGAAAGATATGGCCGTTAATAGGTAGGACAGCCGGACAGACGGACGGAAGCCTATGATGTCTGTCTGTCTGTCCGACAGACAGACATAGAAGGCTTAGTAATAGGGTCTCGTTTTTACCCTTTGGTAGAAAGGCAAGAAGGTCGTCTGCTAAGTGTGTGGGTAAGTTCAACCAGAGGCATCAAGCCTGATTTACTTGTTTGTCTAATCTGAAGAATATACCAAGGGAAGCTTAGTCTACCGCTCGACTGGTTGGTTATGTAAAGCGGTAGCAAAGTGGGCTTTATGTTTGTAATATCTTTATTTAAAGAGTTAAAGCAAAATGATTCTATTATCTCCCTAACTCACATATGTATCTCAATCTAGATACTAGGTGCTCAAAATGAATCCCCTCGAGCAGAGCGCTTTTCACTGAGAACATATTACTCTAATCAACTACGCTCACGACGAGTATAAATTCCGGGATGTCGCACGCCGTTTGTGGTGGAACTGACATAGATAAAAATAGAACAGTGAAAGGCAGGAATCGCAAGGGGAATGCGGAAATTAGCAAACTAGTGAATGTGGGATTCGTCGTATACTTTATTTTCACGTTGATTTCATATAGTTGCATAATTCATACTAGGGAGATTGTTTATGTAACTGAGTGATGTTTAAATATTAAAGTGTGAAATTTTCCTATGCACAACTTAAAAAACAGAAAACTAACAAAAACGTAAATTAAAATTAAAAACACTTAAAATAACAAATAACTTACTTTTTACTTTTTAACACTTTTACTTTTTTTAAATAAATAAAACTTAATATAACATCTAGAACTAAAAACATAAAATAAAAGTCCATTGGTGGACGCTAAGGTCCCCAGAATGCTGGTAGCATTGTCACGCTGAATGGCAATGCACATGTCTGTGCGAAATAAAAGCCAGCATCCTGCAATCACCTAGTCAAGTCTCGATACAGCCCCTAAGCGACCGGCCTGCACGGACCCATAGTCTCCATGTTGAACGGAGCGAACATGTTACACCCACCCGGTCAAAGTGTCTATATTTGCGGCATTTGAAGTTTTATGCTTGAGCAGCGGCAGTGCCAACCTGAACTGACGTTGTAAGAAGGTGAGACCGAGCCATCAATAGTATACAACATTGCTGTGTTATTATATTAAAAACCAATTTTTAAGTTGATTACCTGTTTAATTTTCCACCCAAAATGTAAAACAGCAACAGTTAAAAACACTGCATGGCAATGTACTGCGCTCATCCTGCATAATAATTTTAAAATTGATTGTAAAATAAGTTCTAAAATAAAAAAACATTATAATATATACTGGCCAAGTGCGAGACGGCGACAAATTTCTGTTCACCAAAGTTAAACAACGTCGGGCGCGGTTAGTAGTTGGATGGGAAACCGCCGGGTATGATGTTGTTTTTTTGCTTTACTTTTGTTTTTTAGTAGTTGATAATAAAATTTATGAGGTAGTAACGAACCCTCAGTGCGTGAGCCTGACTTGCACTTGACCGGTTTATTTCACTCCCTGGCTCTTCAACTATCTCTATGCAAGAACACGTCAATTCGTTGCTGTATTTGCTGTGTGAAATAGGAATCAACAAACAGCTTCGCATTACTATTTTAGTATGATGATTGGTTAGTGACCAATCACTTCCCACATTCGTATTTTTAATGTTCAACCAAAAGTTATTACTTGTTATTTTTGTCCGATATTGCCTATTTATCAATTCCAAAACTTTACAAGTGGTTTCCGAGAAATTCAACTTATAAGCAGGTATGATAAAGAGCCGGCGCAATTAAGTACAATCATTTAGCATGAATATTTAAGGTGGTTCGTTTCACAAATGGCGGGAAATTCAAATTTCAAACAGTTTTCTTGTCCTTGTAGCTAGGCCGGGTAATTATTATAAACGATCATGATGTTTGCGCAAATTGATTACAATTTTTACAAAATCATGTAAAGCTATTTATCTCTAATGCACATTATTACTTACATTTGTGAATAAACACATTTTTTCAAACGGTTTATTTACAAATGTAAGTAATAAGGTGCGTTACTGTTAAATAGTTGTACATTATAATTTGAATTATAATGTTAAAAACAGCCAACATTTTGCGCAAACATTGTGTTATTTAAAAATAATTACCTGGCCTGGCTACTAGCTACAAGCTTACCCGGTCTGGCTACAAGGACCAAAAAACTGTTTAAAATTTGAATTTCCCGCCATAGGTGAATCGTACCACCTTAAGGCATATTTTACTACTTTGGTAGTGATAAGACTCTTGCCGAATCCGCCTAGAGAAGTACACTTTTACCAGTTATTCAAACGCCGATCAGTAGTGTGCCAATATTGCTAGTGTGGGGGACAGTGTTCCACTAAGGTACATAATTGTTTGTTTATTATTCTCACCTCTCTTCGTGCAACATTTTGTACACATATAACTACCTACTTAAGATTTTTATGTACCTATAGCCCTTTAATGAATACCAATAAACGTTTTTGAATTTGAATTTGAATTGCTGTGTTTTATTATGTTTACAGTGAAATTACAGGGAAGAATACAGCGATTATTTCGCTGGAAGAATAGGAGTTTTGACAGCGAATACCTCAAGACATTAAGCACAACCGTAGCGCAACGGAGTTACACGCAGGGTTTTTGTCAAAAAAATAAGTGACATGCGGAAGTGTATCAAAAGAATAGAGTAAAATTTAACCAGCTTAGTTATTTCAAATGGGCTTTTTTCTGTCAATTCTTTCGGTTTTTTTTTCTCTCAATTTGAAACGCCAACAAAAAACCCTGTAATAACAATTGCTCATTCAATTCAACGCTAACAAACTCCACATTTCGAGTTTTCTCCCGTGGGAGATGTATGTACCTATAACCCATTTTCATTTAGCTTAAGTGCCTATACAAATGCTGAGCATATAAAAATTCAACCGCTTTAGCGGCTATAAATTGTTAAGTAGGATGGGGGTGGTATTGTTGGATTTATTTCATCTTTGGGGAAGCTATTCTCAAGGAAGTAATCAAGGGGTATTAGGGTATTTAGAAGTAACATTTATGTGTGCTCACTGCTTACCTACTAACAAAACAGGATAACGTTGCCGTTTATAATAATTATATTAAAGACACTCTCCACTTATATGGGTGTCTTGTGATTTGCCATATCCTATTTGGGTCATTGTGTTAATTGTGTACAATACAATACATACAATACAATACATACACAACATATAATATATACAATACATTATTTGACTTTGGCTTTATCGTGGCTGAGTATCCGTAGGTGAACTACCTTCTCTGCGGTGAAACTAAGCGGAACCCGACGTGGGACTGCCTTTCCGGACTTTCATCCCAAGCCAGTGTGGAGGTGGCTAAAGTAGGTTGGAGTGCCGTTATGGGAGGCACTGCAACTGAGGCGGACTGCGGTGTCGTATGGGAGGCACTGCAGCCTAATGTGGTAAGCCACGGCGGGACAGGACTGCTGGTGTTTCATTGTGCCACCTTCCCTACCTTCCGGAGCTTCGACTGGTCGCTACCTTTTGATGGCAGACGTGGTGGGGTCGCAGGAGAAAAGGAGTGTCAGTATGGCTTTACGCCGCTCACTCTATCTTCTGCGACCAAAGTGGAAGGCGCTGGCCAGTTATTTGACCTGTTACACGGGGACCAAGGGCGTCCGGACACGAGGCTGTCTGGCGCTCATTTGTTGGCCTAGTCCCAGCGGTGGAGGATGTATGTACGATGTGTCTGGTGTTCCGACACATTGTCATCGCGTGGGGAGGAGCCTAGCTTCTTAAGGGCTAGGAAGGGCTAGTGCTGTCGAGGTTGCGGTGGAGTGCAAAACCGTTCCTGTGGCCTCGACACTGTCAAACTAATTATTGTAGATTCTTGCGTAGTGTACGAATGTCTTGGATTATCATGAGGAAATTGATGAGCCGAGGTGAAACACGGATAGACTCACCGGCGTGAACAAGACGCAGCAGTAATGAGAGAGCAAGAGCGACGGTGGCGGCGGGGTGCGCGGGCGGCGCGCGCCGCATGTCGCGCCCACCCGACCGCTCATACCATGCCGCTTCTGAAACAAACAACGTACGGGTATATACAAACTTTTGTTTAACTTTTATGTTTGTATGTATGTATGACTGTATGTATGTATGTAACTATGTTTGTTCGGTTGGAATCTCAATTTTGAAGCAGATATCTTCAACCGATTGAGCTGAAATTTGGTATACTTGTAAGTTCGGTGACAATTCAATGTTGTGGTACCTATGAGCTGAGCTGATGATGGAGACAGAAGGTGGCCATAAGAACTCCTAAACGAAACGACGTAACCCCGTCGAGTTTGGGTTCATTGGCTTGTCTTCCCAAGCATTTTGGTGAAGATGATAAATTCAATATGGTGGACGCCTCAAGATGGCGGAAAAAAATCACATCATGATATGGGCATCAAATGAAAAGGTTTGCTGAGAAGAATATGAAAAAGTTTCTATTTAATACGTTTTTAATTAATAAAGATTATTAGACTTGTCAAAGTATATAATATCTGTATTTGTATTCCAATCAAAAATCTTTGAAACTGTTAGATTCAAAATAACCCACAAAACTGGGCTGAAATTGTGGACAGAAAATACAAATAAACGACCATTCACAAAATTCTCACATATTGCAATACCGTAACGACTCATTTCTCAAATGTGCAACTTGACTGTGAGTCGGACATGCATAATATGAAAGCATTTCTTTTTCATGTCGTTTTTGCACGGTTCTATTCATCTAGCTCAACGTATGCGCATTAATATCAGGGCCCTGATTCTATTAAACAATTTTTTTAATAAGCCTAATTATTTATAATTTTGGTTGTTTAATGAATTGTCCATCTAGATACAATAAATATAGAGTCACAATCGTGCCAAAAAATATCTATACCAAAACTCGGCTTACGCTACGAATTGCGCAGACTTGTTGGTTAGTAACAAGGTAACCGCGATCCGACTACAATGCCGCGCTATGTCAGAGCTACGATGACATAGCGGACAACAAACGTTGAACACTATACAAGCGACATAACGTCTAAGTTTGAGTAAATGTGGCATTGTAAAGTATATAATTGAAACAATGTAGGTATGTATAATGACGCTCGGACGTTTTTTGACTGTCTTTACTGAGAGATTTTGACTCTATAGAAATTGTATCTCGATGTAATTGCCTTAAAATCGACACCTTTTACACATTTCTATATTTTAAGTGTCAAAAGGGTCAATTTTAATGCTATTCATCCCTTTGGGTATATATGAAATCCTTAGGCTATTCATTAACAGTTTAAAAACAATTGGTTTAGTAGAATCGGGGCCCAGTTTCAAATCAATATTAAATTAATATTAAGTCAACGTAACAAAGCTTCAGTCAAGATACAAACGTCCAGCCACGGAAAAAGAAAACTCAACCGAATTGAAAATTGTACGTGTATCTTCTTAGTAATAATTTATTGTCGTAAATAATTATCATCAATTTAATAAGCTACTTATTAAAATATTGATTAATTGATTAATAAGTCTGAAAATCACGTCAACTCTCGTATGTCCCTGTCACCGCAACTTGACACGTGTCGAAATTTATACAAATTGTGTTGTAAACCACATCAAGTCTTAATAAATCACTTCTCACTGACTTCGCCTTTGAGCTACATCCGGCCCTATCTACAAGTTCGGTAATCAAAGTTCTGTGGTTAGTTTTGGGATATCGTCGTGTCATTGGCTCTGGGAGCGTGTTAATTGAAATACGTGGTGGGATTGGCTGTGAATTAAATAGAGCTGTGATGATGGAGAAAATATAATTTCAGAGCCCATTCCCGAGCTCTTTATAAATATATTATTCGGGACCTTAGAATAACTACACATAGAAACCAAGAACATTCGCAAAATTTAAGCCATTCAAATGGAGTCATATATGGCTCCAAAAAATATATAAAATGTTTACTATGACAATTTGCGCGGTGAAATCTTACCACAACAAATCAGAAAAGCAGCATAAGAGTTATAGTGTGACATTCCACAGGTAATCCATTAATTTTCTTGCTTAAATCGTTTAAAATACCAATCGAAACGTAAGCTACAAAGCGATTTTGTAGCTTACGTTTTGAGAAGGCGTTGTTTGGAAACTTACCATCTCTGTATAGTTAATCTAAGTTCGGGAATTTTTTTGCACACACGGCCTTGACTTGGCTTGACTTGACTTGACTTGACCCCAAACTAAGCAAAGCTTGTGATATGGCTGCAGCCAGAGACTGATATACATACACATATATTTGTAAATAAATACTTTCATAGATATTAACACCCAGATACAGAGACAAACACAAATGTTCATCACATGAATGTTTGTCCTAGGTTGGAATCGAACCCATACCCCCAAGCGCAGAAGGCAGGTTCACGACCAACTGGACCAACGGGCTATCTAGCACGGGCTTACACACATCAACCATGTTTTAATACAAATAAAAACGGCCAAGTGCGAGTCGGGCTCGCATACTGAGGATTCCGTACCACTACATAACTTTTTAGCTACTAAAGTACCAAAAAAATAGTGCAAAAAGACAAAATCCCATCAACGCCCACGTGGTCACCCATCTTAGTACCGACCGCGCCCGATGTTGCTTCACTTCGATGATCGTACGAGAACCAGTGGTGAACAGAAATTTGACAGCGACTCGCACAATGTCGCCATTATTAATTATTATTTGTTGTTACACTTTAGAGTGGGTACTATAACCATGCCAAGTTTGACGCTTGTACGTATTACCTTTTTACATTAGAACTAATACAAAAATGCGTTAAAAAAATACGTTTGTTGTAAGGGCCTTTTCTTTTTACTTTTTGACTTTTTTATTATTTCTTAATTAATTCGCCGTAACATAACATATTCTGTGGAAATTTCAACTGGCTATGTATTACGGTTCAAAAGATACAGCCGTACAGCCGTTAATTGGTGGGACAGACAGACAGACGGACAGACGGACAGACGGACAAACGGACAGACGGACAGACGGACAGACGGACAAACGGACAAACGGACAAACGGACAAACGGACAAACGGACAAACAGACAGACGGACAAACGGACACACGGACAGACGAACAGACTGTGTATCTGCATGGGAAAGAAGCGTGACTGTATGTATGTATGTAAAATTAGCTCGGACGGCGCATCTACGACAACTCATGGGTGTGCCTTTCACATAGCCACGCAGCCATGCAAAGCTTGCACATGGCCTGCTATGTATGGCAGCTCGTATTCAACAAAGTTTAAAGACACGTGTGCCACGTTGGCATGCGCAGCTGTCTGTAGCCGGCTTTATAGAGCATAACTCGTCTAAGTCCCATGACGTCACACGCCT
Organism: Agriopis aurantiaria; assembly: GCA_914767915.1. Classification (NCBI taxonomy): domain Eukaryota; kingdom Metazoa; phylum Arthropoda; class Insecta; order Lepidoptera; family Geometridae; genus Agriopis; species Agriopis aurantiaria. The sequence goes on along the minus strand of OU611995.1, from coordinate 11,777,696 downwards.
GTACCGGGCACTTCATCGAGTCCTGCTTACTGAACCAAAATGGATATGAGTCCCGATAACAATGGAACTGATGTTTCAATGTCTTTCTGATACAGATATAACGGTTATATACCTGACGTTTATTCAGTTTTAAGTTAATTATACTAATAATATATTATAAATAGTAAGTAATACATAAATGGAGCTATGGAGAGGGCTATGCTTGGGGTTTCTCCACGAGATTGAATCAGAAGTGAGGAGATCCGTAGACGACCGAAAGTTACCGACATAGCCCACCGGATTAGCAAGTTGAAGTGGCAGTGGTCAGGGCACATATCACGGAGAACAGATGGCCGATGGGGTCGAAAGGTTCTGGAATGGAGACCATGCACCAGTAAGCGCAGCGTAGAACGTCCACCCACAAGATGGACAGACAACCTAAAAGAGACCGCAGGGAAACGCTGGCAGGCCGCTTCCAACCGGCGCTTTTGGATATCGATGGGGAGGCCGTGGACGTCCTATGACTGAAATGATGATGATGATGACATAAATTAAAATGTTGTGTACAACCTCTGATTATTTAGCTCAAGTTGTCAAACTATATCCCCGCTATACACCCACAAGGTCATGGATGGGTGAAAATTTGACCTTTACAAGTGCGTTGTCGAAAAATAGAGTGAAACGTATAATCCCAACTCGGGTCCGGTCCAGCTCCGGTCTGGTGACTTCAAAATCCATGTTAATATATATTATATTGTTCTTCGTAGTGGCATGTTAACTTAGAATGTTCGGGCTTTGTGAACTTTGAACACTTAGTTACATCTCAGAATATATAAGTCAATTTAAATAATGTATTCCGTAAATCCGTAAATTATAACAAATCAACAGACTAGCGCAGAAATCAAACTTTTACGTTTTATATCCTACTCTAACGTATAAGCTTGTCTCTATACGCATCCCACTTCATTATAGGAGTCGCACCCGTCTATTAGATATTTTTATAGAAGTCCCACCGCTTCAGCGTTAGCGGTTATATTTTCTTTGCAAATCAATCATCTATCCAATAGCATTTTAGCATCGACGTCGTTTTCTCTCTACGATCATCATATCTACACTCACACATCGTCTCTCAATACGAGACTAGCTGACAACAACCTGACACGTAGCTACATTATACGAGTACGAGAGAACGTTTACTTTTGTATAGAGCCTTTGTCTGTTTCCATCACAATAGGAGAGATGTTATTCAAAAGATCTCACTATCTTTTCAAGCTTCATTCAAAGTGTGAAAGATCATTCAACAAAATGTTTTCAAGTTATATTTTTGTAGAAAAACTAAGCTTGAATGACCATCAAGTATGGTTGTATATTAGATGTTAAAAGATGGTTAAAAGCTTTCACTGAGGTTTTATTTTTTATTTTGTTTTTATTTAAAACACTAACCGTCTTACCGCAAAAGGTTTAAGCACGCTTTAGACAAGTGTTTAGCATATTTTTCGCAGTGAAACAATTGCTAAACACATGTCTAAAGCGTTCTTAAATCTTTTGTGGTAAGACGGATAGTAACTTACATTTCAAGTTAGTAAGTTGTCTTAAAATCTAGCTTAGATTTATCCAGACAACTGGTTCTCGGTAAGGTATTTTTTAAATCTAATTGCCTACATTGCACAAAATGAAGCGCGCGAACACATCAGACTGCTGTTGTAGGCATAAGCGTATCGCGGAGTAAAACGGAGTAAAATTTTACGGTAATACAAAAATTTGATTTCAAAGTAAAAACTAGATTTTGTTCATTATTTAGATAAAAAATATATAAAATTGGCATACACAGGCTTGAATATTCAAATTGTAGGTTGAATAAAAATGATCTAGTTATAGTTTTATCTGTAAAACATATTTAGTAACATTTGTTATATGTGGAACTGTTTAGCAAAACTAAGAATATATTTAAAGCACATATCCGTGATCCCCTATTAAGAATCTATTTTTTTTTACTGTCAAGGGTCTTTTGTTTATTTATTAACTTAACAAAATACAAGCCAACAAACACTACAAAAACAGTTAGACTGCCCAAAGATTATTTAAAGCTTACAGACAATCCACATTTTAAAGCCCACAAGCCCACTACCAGTTGGCAACGTATCCAGCATGCTGGCGGGATTAGTACCTTATGTTGAGCCATTATTGTTTTTTAAAGCGAAGTGAGGTTAAATATTATGTTTAACCGACGAAAGGAGGTCATAATATACAAATAAATCATATAAATCAACCAAACACGCCTATAACAGTTGCCAACTTCATTAATGTCCGTTTTTGCTATAACAGAGACGAATACAACTTATAAGTTGCTAAATGTAGGGAGGTAAAAGTTAGGTAGGGAAATGCCATTTATTCGCACCAAGCGTTTTGAGTCCTCTTTCTTAATTAGAACAGCAAAACAATGGAACGCCTTGCCCCTGTCTGTGTTTCCGCAGCATTACAATCTTGGAGTGTTCGAGTTTAGGGTTAATATGTTATTACTGGGCAAACGTGCTTCATCGTCGACTGCATCATCGCTTTCCATCAGGCGTTCGGATATGTGAACCACCTCGAGTGACAATCGACCCTGTGTTTGTTTGTTTTCTGTGTTTTTTGTTTTAATTACGTCACCTATTTTAGAACATACAATTAGAACTGCCATGTAGAATGCTTTAAAGTCCCAAAAAAAGTATTAATTACTACTACGGAATAAAAAAAATATTAAAAACTATTACGTAGTTTTTTTATGCTCAACTAAGCGTATAACCGATACAAATGTTCAAGTAAACCGATCCTCGCACACTACAAGGCTTCAGGGAGTAGGCTTACAACATAATCCGGCATTGTTAACTTAATACTTACCTATAGAATGTGTTGATTAGTTCGACTCCGTATTCATTGAGCAGCTAGACAAACACACTTTTATTTAGTTATTTATCATTAAAAAAAATACAAAAAAAGATAAAACACCTTTCACAAACCACTAAGGTTTATTATTAACGCCATAATATGAAGTTTAAACTTTATAATATCACTAGCGGTCCGCCCCAGCTTCGCACGGGTACAGATTATAGCCTATCTCACCCGGGGCTAGTGTAGTTTCCCAACAGTAAAGGAATTTTTCAAATTGGTTTAATAGTTTCGGAGCCTATTCAATGCAAACAATCAAATCTTTCCTCTTTATAATATTAGTATAGATGTATAGATAACTGCCCGTAGTTCCCATTGGCTGTATCGTATATGCGAAGAAGGGACAACAGACACAAAATACACAAATCGACACCGCTTTATGTTCTATATTCCAAAAACCCGTACGAAGCGCTTTGATTCCACTTTTATTGTGCAAACTGCTAGTCTGTGGAATGCGCTGCTTGAATGGGTGTTCCCTAATAGTTACAAACTGTGTGTCTTCAAATCTAGAGTGAATCGTTTTCTTGTAGGCAAGCGTGTTCCATCGTAGACCGTATCATCGCTTAACACCAGGCGAATTGGTGGCCAAACGTAAGCCTATTACTCAATAAAATAAATAAATCATAATAACATGACAGATTTTTAACATGTTTTTTTTTTTCCTTCTTGGTAGGTTGCTGTTTACCAGAAACTCCAGAAATTACCCTTACTACCATGCTATGGCTTCCTCGCGATGGTTTCCTTCACCGGCGGCATAAGTTCATTGTAGGGATTTGAACGCACGTTTACGGTTTAGAAGTCGGACTCACCAGCCACTGCGCAAAATAATTATACGCGTGGAGTTTTCCGAATTTCTATGCACAAAATATTTATTTAACAGTTAGAATAAACATGCCCGCAAGTACACATTTCATCCAATGAATATTAAATTTAAAATTTAAATGTTAAAACCAATTTTAAAGTTAGAATTGTACCGTTCATGTACAAGCTAATTCAGCGTGCACTGAATTAAATTTTCTTTAATTTGTGAAATGATTTCATAAGCCACCCGATTCAGTGGATTTTGTTAGCACATTTTTCCATGGACCTACCTTTGGCCGCTATTCAAAGTCTCAAAATGTATTCCGCCCCAGATTAAAAATTGAATAGCAAACCCGAGAAAATGAATAAAGCATTTCGTATTCTTTTATTCATAAACGTTTTGTATAGATTTTTTTGTAACGAATTCTGTTACAAATTTACTTTTTAGCGTTAAAGCTTGCGTGCGAAGTTTTAATTGGGAGTTTTCAACATAATGGAAACTCGGCTTTCTAACTCACTTCTTTTTGCTTAAATTCACAATTGTGTATTTTACAAAAGTATACGATAACAAAGTACGTGTTAGCTTTACTAATTACTACGAGTTATTTTATACCCGTTCAAAACTCTAATTCTAAGGTTATATTATTGTTGAATCGTTTTGAAGTTTTATTTAGCATAGCGTTTAATTTAAATATTTAAAGCGGGTTCAAAATATTTTAACTTTCATAAACACTCATTTTAAATATACTCTTAATTAACAACAGTATATTTTATATCAAAATTTTAATACAATTTAACAGTTCCATCCCACCGCATCATTTAAGGCTGTCGAATTTAATGACGTCACATGTGACGTCACTTCTATCCAATGTGACAGATTGACGAATGCCACACTCTCACCCTGATAACAATCTAGTGACGTCATGATAAATACCAGAATTTCATTACTGACGTAGGGACGATTACCAGAAAGACGCATGTCCACATGTCGTGAGGAATGAAGGCGGCAAGTCGAATGATTGTGTCCATTTTCCAGGACCACGTCCGACCCAATAACATTTCGCGACTGAAAGATAATCGAAATGAAAGTAGGGCGTCAAGGGTTGAGGTAGAAAAAATGTGAACAATTTTCTAACACTGAGAAATATAATTTAGGCTTTAAAATTATTAAGGTAACATTTGTTTTGTATCAAATTACAACTAGGTTATTATTGAAACTAGTGTGGTTTTCATACGTTTGGTTTTTATTGTTTTTAAGACTGGGGAGAGTGGCATAAAGAAAGGGAGGCCTGCAGTGGGCCACTCAAGGCTGATGATGACGATTTTGTATTTATTTATATTATTGTATTGTTTTTATTACTTGCTTAGCTCTCACTACAGTATGAACCACATTGAGTGGTATTAAAAAAATGATGATCTATGACGATGATTTGAGTAACTGCATGTATCTTTTTTCTATATATATACATATGCGTGTCTCGATACGCTTTTGGCTAGTTAAATAAATCAACATTTGACAAGTTTCCGAACGCATTTTACGTTTATGAACAATTTCGTGTAGGTACTGATAACAGACTGGTAGGGATAACTAGTCTGTAGAGCTAAGCCTATCATCTGGCCTAAAAACCCATGAAAAATATTCAACAGAATCGCACGTTTCAATATTAACCTATAGGTACTTTTTATGCCGTAGGTGGCTTTTTTTGGTAGGTAAACTCGCATTTCGAAGAACTTCTCTGAAACACCTGTATACTGAAATTTTATTTAGAAGTAGATTTTAATACCATCATTATTACGTACGATTTTGTGAGTATGAATTAAAATCAGAAACTTGTCTAAATACAATAGACCAATGCAATGTAATTTCGCAAAAGGTTCCGCTGAAGCCCCTTTCCTAATTCAACCCCTAGTTCAATAATCTTGTCGTATCTCCAAAGGGAGAATCTTCCACAGTTTCTACAAAAGTTACATTCGATACCCAAAAATAGCGAAAGATTTTGGAAATCTAATCGGCTACCTAGCGCTGCAGTTCTGATGAGCAATCGTAAAGTTTTTACTTACTTCACTGTTTAATTGCTTTTCTCTTTTAGCACGCCTTAACTTCAATTTCTTGAACGCTATTAATCCCGAAAGTTTTTTTGATTAACTGATTAACTCTTTATTGCTCACACCAAGTTAATTGATACAGAGGACAAAAACTCAAACCCAAATTCACTGGTCGTTTATCAAATTGAAAGCACAAAAGAGATATATTTTTACAATGAAATGTTAAAATAATCCAATAATATTGGGCACTAATCAAAGTAAACAATGACGGTACCAAGGCATCAAAATGCCAAACATTATTTATTTCAATGCTACTAATATTTTGTATTTAACAAACGATTGGTAAGTTTTTGTGTTAATCAGCCTTCGAGAAACGGAGGTCAAATATAAGTGCTTCATCCTATCTGACGTGTTCAGTTGAGAAGTTCCCATTTTTGGAACTTAGTGGCAGTAAAATTCACTACCGATGGTAAAATGTAGCGTCCCAATTCACCTCTAGTAACGCGATTGAAGTCAGGTGGACCGAAGAGTTAACGTTTTAGAAGATGGAATGTACCTACAACTTTCCAATTTACCACCGGTGGAGAATTAGAAAAAAAATATTCTTCCAAATAACATCAGTGATAAAATGGAAAGTCATCATCATCATCAAGTAAAAGACGTCCACTACTGAACATAGGCCTCCCCCTTTAACCTCCACACTGAACGACAGCCTGCCTTTTACATCCACTGGATGCCAGCGACTTTAACAATGTCGTCGGTCCATCTAGTGGGAGGCCTACCTACGCTGCGTCTTCCGGTTCGTGGTCTCTAATCAAGAACTTTTCTTCCCCATCGGTTATCGGTTCTTCGAGCGATGTGGCCTGCCCATTGCCACTTTAACTTGCAAATTTTAACAGCTATGTCGGTGACTCTGGTTCTTTGGCGAATATCTACGTTTCGAATTCTGTCGCGCAAAGAAACTCCGAGCATAGCTAATGGAACAAACGGTCTGAAACGCAAATAAGACGTATCACCATAGTTATTTCGCCAAAAGTTACCCTTAGACTAAAAATAAAATCCTTATACCAAACCTAATCTACGTCAGCCTACATTCAATATCCCGTCGTATTCCCAAAGGGCGAATTGTTACCCTTCGGTCAACGAGCATCCAAAGTGCTTACAGCCCGATCATTGGCACGGACATATTGCTAGTAATCCCGAATTATATGGGGTTAAAGGGAAAGTAGTTATTCTGAAAGGCCCATTGCCTTTTAGGTAGTAAACCCCGAGTCGTCTGATAACCTGGTTTCGTATGAAATTGAAGAGTAAAGTTTTACGCTGACAGTTATATGATCGAATTTAAATGATGTGTAAAATGTTAACAAGTACAAATTGGGGATAAGAGGTCAAATACCGGAATAAAAAGCTCAACGGTTTACATTTCTGGCCGTTTTGTTATACCAATGGAACTACCAATCATCGAGGTTGTCCTTAAACTTACGAAATTGAAATTGAGAAATAACTCAGGTTCAAGTACTCATGAATGTATGCAATGTAGTAGCTTTTAACAATAAGAATAATCGGTAGTAAATCTTAGTACTTAGTAGGTAATAGGTAATCTTATAATAAATGCGTAGTAGTCTTGGAGTAGTGACTAATAGTTTTGTTTTTTTTCTCTCTCAAATTTTGAAATCGCTAGAAAAAGACATAAGATGGAGTAACTTTTCAAAGACTACTGTAAGTTTTTAATTGATAAAAGTTTAGAAGTCTTACTTCAGCTAAAGTTAAAAACTATGTATTAGCAAGTTGCTAACACAACTGGAAGCAACGTACTTGTAAGTAATTACTACGTTTCGAACTTCTTAATAAAATTACATTCTTCGCAGCTTTGCACTAGCGTGGCAGCAATTCTATTAAAAAGTTAGTACCCCTTATAACTATTGCTTATTTTATTCTAATACTTCTATGAGATAGTTAAGCCATATTCAAACTCATCGGAAAACAAAAAAGATTGCTTATTTATTCATATACTTATAGGATATACTTAGGCCATTTATACTTTTACATATATACGCCATAGCCATAACATTTTCAAACCGTTCGTATAGCCTAAAGTCTTGCTTATTTATTTTAATAATTATACGAGATAGTTGGGCCTTTGTTGGGCCATATACAAACCCTTCGGCCTAAAGTCACACAATATAGGTAGAATCTGGTAGTCTAACATAAAATTGATCATAACTATGGATATCGGAGCAGCGCACAATGCTGTCCAAAAAGTGATTACTGTCATCTGTGCATTTAGTCTTCATTTTGCTACAAGCGATTTTTTTTTTTTATAACGACAAAGAAAGTTAAAATATTTTAAAAATGTATCTCAATTTATACATAAGTAACTAAACGTCATACACTTATAAGGCACCTTTTTGTTTTCAAATAAGTAAATAATACACATAGAAAGCCGTCGCACATTGTTCTAAATCTATATCTATTAACTGTGACCAATTGTAGGTGCAGTTATTTAAATCTAAATTTTACTTGAAAATGTAAACACAATGGTAAATTCAGTCCACAGCTTAGAATAACTACTCAGAGAAGGTAAGTTTCCAAACAACGCCTTCTCAAAACGTAAGCTACAAATTCGCTTTATAGCTTACGTTTCGATTGGTATTTTAAACGATTTAAGCAAGAAAATTAATGGATTACCTGTGGAATGTCACACCATAACTCTTATGCTGATTTTCTGATTTGTTGTGGTACGATTTCACCGCGCAAATTGTCATAGTAAAATTTTTATACATTTGTTGGAGCCATATATGACACCATTTGAATGGCTTAAATTTTGCGAATGTACTTGGTTTCTTTGTGTAGTTATTCTAAGGTCCACAGTTGTTTTTTCTATAGAATATTCAAAGAACCATTGTCATAAAATATTATAATATAGTGGACGGGTTCATGTCAAGAAAGGCAGAGTACATTATCTTTTTTATGCCATAGGTGACAAACAAGCTGTTAATTCCTTATTTTCATGACTTTATAAATGGTCAAGTGCGTGACGCAACATGTATATGCAAATCTATGTAAAAAAAAAAAAATGCACCAATTCCAAGTCCATAGCGTGCAAAGTTAATTATGCTGTTTTTATTGATTATTTGTTTGACTCCACATAGCCAATGACTTGGTCGATAATATCTCGTAAACTTAAACACACGTAAACACTTCCGTGAATCCTAATAGTTTTAAGTAATTTCAGGTCGAGCCCTAGTATTTAAGATTAAAAAAATATGATTTTTACTGTCACAAAATTAAATAAGAAATGCCTACTATTTACTTATAAACTAATTTTTATTTTTTTTATTTTTATTTCAATAATTTGGCATAGTTCAAATGCGTCGTTATATGCTATGAGTTGAGCTTTATTTTGTAATAAAGTACAAAATGATGTAAACACTAAGTTTAAAGAAAACTAGCGAAACTAATAAAGTTTTAAATCAATCCTTACTTCATTAAAGGAAATTAAAAATAAAAAAGCCCACGACTGATAAAAAAATAGCGCCTAACTTTTAAATCGTAAGGCAGATTTTGATTAATCATAGGTAGCTAAAAACCACAGTTAAAACTGGGTTCAAATAAAAACAGCCGTTTTGGAGATTAAAAAAAAAAACATATACCCAACTTCTTTAACCGCAAATATTTTCTACGTTCCGTCGTTGGTAGTAAATTACTTCCTTAGTACTTTAATTACTTGCCTTCTTGGGACTATTTTCAATTTACCTAGTCTGGAAAGATAGCTACCTCGACTTCGAGCGATCGAAGCCCGTAGCACCCTTGTCTCTGATAGCTATTAGTAAGTATATTATGTGGATTAAGAGATTACTCTGATTGTACCGAGATGTAATTTCTGCTTGGTTACAATTTTCAAAGGATGCTTACGACTTTTATGAGGAATAAGATTAGCTTATAAGTATCTATTTCTATGTATATAAGTATATATCTATATTTATATAAAAACACGTAAGAACTTCTAAGTTCTTACATGTTTTTATGTAAATTGTAATCACATGTCATGTTTTAAATGTCTATCGGTACTTATAGCACATTATTTTAGTAAGGAAAACAAAATTATTAAGTACAAATTTCTTTTAATATTAAAACCAAAATTTTATTTAAAGTTGGTTAAAAATGGCTACAAGTGAATTTATAAAGCACTGGATTCAAATGGAAAGCACCTCGGCTCATGAATTATGTTCGGAATTCATTGAGGCCTAATCCATCTAAAACCCAGTGTTGTGCCTTCCACCTGCGCAACCACTAAGCTAACCGAGAGCTTAATATTTTGTGGCGAGGCACCAAAGTGCCATACTGCGACAACCCTATTTACTTAGGTGTTACATTGGACAGGACCTTAGCATACAGATATAACTGTCATAAGACACGAACAAAAGTTGAATCCCGTAATAACCTACTCTAGGGCCTCACTTCAACAACCTGGGGAGCTGCTCCACATTTTCCGGACCACTTGATTAGCACTCTGCTTCTCTGCTGGGAAGTACGCATGCCCAGTGTGGCATCGTTCTGTTCACGCAAAAGAGGTAGATGTAGCCTTTATAATTAGACATGCCAGACATAAACTGGGTGCTTAAAACTGACTCCTCTTAACAAACTGTACCCACTTGCAGGCATCGCATCACCAGCAGCTCGCAATTTTTTTACCAGTGCCGCTGAAAAACGTTACCAGGAAACCAACTATCTTCACTCCTTATTCAACGCATCTAGCAGCCGAAGCTTTATATACCACCCAATAGCTTTGGAAGGCCACCTCAAAGACGCTCGTCTTCCTGTGTGACAAAATCTGCACAATCCACCTCCCAATTACATTGTCCCTACTGAATAGCACCTCCAGGCCATAAAGAACAATAGCCCACTTGGAAAACCCTAAACTGACTTCGGTCCCAAGTGGGCCGAAGTCGGGATAGCATGGCATAGTGGGATTATATAAAGGTCTCTGATACCTAATGTATTTGTGGTGTGAACCCTCAGACAATGGTGAAAATTCTGTTGTACCATTATGTAAACTAAAGTTAATGGCTCCAAAATTGTTGCCATCTTTTTCTGACGTATTGAAATGAAAAGAGACGGTGATAATTTTAGTCCTGTCAGATTAGTTTAGTTTAGAGAATGGTACAACAGAATTGATGCCAATGTCACACTTGATGGACTGTGCAGCGTGTACAACCTGCACACTAGACGACCTGAATGAGGCCACGGACAAATTTTGGTCCGAAAACTTTATTTGAAGTCAAATTAATCATTTACGAAACATCGACTCGAAAAAAGAAGGTAGTTTTTGCAACTAACAAAAATTGGGACGTGCCCTATGATATTATATTATTAAACGAGTCTTATATGGACGTAGTAAGGTTTTAGTTCAATCTATAACTTGTTTTGGAAGGTAAGTAATAACTTGTTATATTCCGAAATGGCAAGAAAATTGGAAAATTGCCGTTAAAACTGCAAAACGCAGCTGGTTTGAAGTTAATAAACCAATTTTACGAGTAGTCAAAAGGTCACAAACAAACCATCTGTAGGCGGGTGGGTAGGTAATTGTCAATGCTTCACCATAATTATATCTAATGGTACCGACTTTAAAGGTCAAAATATACCGACTCAAGTTCAACGACTCATTAAATAATTACTCTGGTGCTTACACTTCGTCAAGCAATTTATAAATTGACCTGACAACTTCCTATTACTTTTAATTCTGGCCTAAAAATGTTTGTAACACGCGACTATACATCAGTGTCAACTTACGTTTTTACACATGAAATGCTGACTTATTTGTATGTAGTCCAAAAAGCTCTATTTCTGAATGGATGGACAAAAATATTATTGTCATGAAATACCCAGGGCCTAGATAGTTTTTAAGAGAAGGAAGAAAAAGTCCTTTAAGTGGCCTGTATACCCTCTGCAGCTCTCTCGCTCGCACATTTTCACATTATTGAAGATATAAAATCAATGAGTGTGAATTTCCAAAAAGTAACAAAATCATGTCTTGGTGGCTATCGTAACATTATAAACTGAAATGTTTTTTTCGATATCTTGTAATTTGACGGAATAACATGACACGAGAAATAAAAATTTCTTGTTACCATTTTACTGTGTCAAATGAAAATATATCAAATTGACAATTTCTTTGTTTGTAATGTTACGATAGACACCAAGATTATGATTTTGTTACTTTTTGGAAATTCACACTTATTAATTTTATATCTTCAATAATGTGAAAATGTGCGAGCGAGCGAGCTTCAAAGGGTATACAGGCCCCATAATATCACATTACGTTTTGATGTATACTTATATACCAAGTATCAACTTGAGCCCTTAGATCAGCTTGAGCCTCTTGTTGCATTGCAGCGTAGAGCTATAAGAATTGGCAATGATCCCAAGCTCACCGAACACCTAGAGCTCCTACAGGCTCCTAAATAATAGTTATAGATAAAAATTGTTGAACTTTGGCCTAGTCACCAACTGGCCCCCGATTCTACTACAGAAATTGTCTTTAAATTGTAATTGTTACGATTTTAATTGCTAAATAACAGCCTCAAAATTGAGTTTTTAGTTATTTTTGTACTAAGTTTTATTTGGTGGTTGTATTTTTCTAGTATAAAAAATATATTTAAAACTGTCAATTTTGAGGCCGTTATTTAACAATTAAAATCGCAACAATTACAATTTTAAAACAATTTCTTTGGTAGAATCGGGGCCCAGATCATACGATTTATATTACATTACAACTAAAAATAAATTTCTTTTTGTTTTCACCAACTAACTGTTCATGAGATATAATTCAACATAAATTCTTTGGAAAGTACAATCACAGAGAAAACCAAAACTGGCCTAGTCACCAACTGATCACATGGATCTGATCACACGTCAGTTAGTGGGTTTGTATCCACGGATCCCGGTTTTGGTTTGAATGAGCCACTGATCCCGGCGGGTTGTATCCATCGATATCTGGTTTCGTTTCCTTTGATTTTTTTAAGTGAAACGCGTAATAATAATGGATTTTCTTTCATTAACACTGATAATGGATTTTCTCTCATCGCGGTCAGATCGTTTCTTTTTTCCTTCTGTAATCACTGTTTCTTGAGCCTAGAATAAATACTGTCCTTTAGACTCAGTCCAAGTATTTTTTTGCTTTGACAGCTGCAATAACATAGTAAAAACACTGAATGAAAACAATGAATTCTGATCATTTTTTTAAGTGTACTTAGCTTTTAAAAAGTTTTTATTCTGCTTTTTTACAAAATTATTGCACCTGTCAGAGCAAATAAATGCATGGACCGAGTCTAAGTACGTAGAATCAAGAACTATTCAAAGAAAATATATCATGTAGTCCTTTTCTAACCTATAGATGAAAAAACAAACTGAGATTTATAGCCCAAGACCAAATTAATTTCTAAAGCGAAAACGAAAAGGCCAAATAAAAACAACTCAAAAACGAGTTAGCGCACAATTTCCACTAAGACGAAATGTGGCTACAAAGGATTTATTACGCGTATGTGAGCGTTGGAGTTAACTTGCCACTGTTTCGCAGATTTCAACGCCCAATTCAACTGTCCCAGGCCTGGCGCACTCCGCACTTTAGGTATGAAGCTACATGTACGTGGCAGGAACCGCCTAGTTAGAAAAAAACTGCCGCGTCCGCTGTAGCGCGATAGACAGAGATAACGCGACGACAGATGATGGACAGACAGGTTCATCATCATTATCATCAGCCATAAGACGTCCACTGCTGAACATAAACCTCCCCCATCGATCTCCAAAAGGGCCGGTAGAAAGCGGCCTACATCCAGTTTTTCCCTGCGGTCTCTTTTAGGTCGTCTGTCCATCTTGTGGGTCGACGTCCTACGCTTCTTTTACCGGTCCGTGGTCTCCATTCGAGAATCTTTCGGCCCCATCGGCCATCTGTTCTGCGTGCTATGCGCCCTGCCCACTGCCACTTCAACTTGCTTATCCGGTGGGCTATGTCGGTAACTTTCGTTCGTCTACGGATCTCTTTATTTCTGATTTGATCTACCCCGAGCGTGACCATAGGTCGTTGTGTGTCTTTGAGCTTGCTTATGAGGCCCATAGTAGAACACGTTTCAGTGCCGTGTGTCATCACTAGCAACACACACTGGTTGAAGCCTTTCGTCATTAATAGAGACAGGTTTACAAAATGTTCTATAGAAATTAAATATTAACGACCTGTAAACTAAAGTAACCACACTCCCAATACTAACAAAACGGACCATTATATGACCTTTCCACTAACATTTGTGTGGAGAATCAATCCAAATGTCATTATTTTACCTTCGACTTTATTAGAACAATCGGAATTGGGTCAACAATGATCGTATGTGGGTAATCTATTTCCGCTTTGATCGATACTAAGCCTGCACTAACTACGATCACACGGTCTGTTTTTTATAGGCAGTAGTTTAGCTTGCAGATGTTTTAAATAAATACTTCTATCGCAATATGCTAGACTAGGAAAAAGTATCGTCACAACAGTATTATGATAATTAACAGGATATTTACCGTGATTATGGTCGTGGTTGGAGCTCCCGATAGGCGCAGTTACATGTTATGGACCGTCCATTAATCACGTAAGGCTTGAAAAGGGGGGAGAGGGTTTAGCTAAAATCACGAAATATCACAAACAATAGTCTTAAACCTCACCAAGGGCGAAGAGGGGGGGGTTAACAAATGCAAAAAAAAACATCACGTGATTAATGGACGGCCCCTTAGATCCTGTATCATAATTTGTATGTATGTGTACCATGTTCTGTCAAATAAATTATTTGAATTTGAACTTTAACTATGGAAACATGATGGGAAGAGAAAAATAAGTCACTATGCACATTTTGTAAATTAAAATTTGTAAACTTCGAGCTCTGTATTCCACAGCACTCTGACTTTTATAAGTCGAGCCTAAAAATAATAAAACATTCGAGGCGTTGGCGTTGGCGCGGTCATGCATCAAACATGCATAAGGAACTGGCACGCGAGCTTTTAGGACGTAAACCGTGAACCGTGATACGTTGACATGGTGCTGTAAACGTTGCTATACTATTGAAACTCACGTGGTTTTCATGCATTTTATTTATATGACACGGGGATCACTCACGTATGATTAAGACGGTTACTCCAATCAAAGATTCATAACAAACTGGCACGCGAGCTTTTAGGACGTAAGCCGCAAACCGTGATACGTTGACATGGTGCTGTAAACGTTGCTATATTAGTACTATGGAAACTGACGAGGTTTTCACACATTTTATTTATATGACACGGGGATCACTCACGTATGATTAAGGCGGTTACTCCTATCAAATATTCATAACAAACTGGCACGCGAGCTTTTAGGACGTAAGCCGCAAACCGTGATACGTTGACATGGTGCTGTAAACGTTGCTATATTAGTACTATGGAAACTGACGAGGTTTTCACACATTTTATTTATATGACACGGGGATCACTCACGTATGATTAAGACGGTTACTCTGATTATAGTTTCAACTGCATTAACCTTGAAAAAGACCGCCAAATGCACTGAAACTATAGTCGGAGTAACCGTCTTAATCATACGTGAGTAATTCCCATGTCATATAAAAAAATGCTATACTATCTCAAAAGCTCAAAAGCACGTTTTTTAGGGTTCCGTAGCTCAAGAAGGAACGGACAGTCGGACAGACAGATAGACGGACATACAGAACGAATTTATAAGGATTCTTTGTCGGGCTACGGAACCCTAAAAAGGAACACTCGTTCATACCTTTGCCGTTATGGCAACATACCTATTCATTCCGCTTCGTAGCCTCATGGCTAACAAGCGGGATGAATGCGTGTTGACATGGAGCATCGAGTTCAAGGAGCGGAATCAAAAGCTGTCAGAGAGCTTATTCAGTCCACTGTGGAGCGTAAGCCTTCTACATTTGCAAAATGTTCCTTTGTATATACAAATATCATCCAGGACATGCCACTTTTTAGGGTTCCGTATCTCAAAAGGAAAAAACAAAACCAACCCTTATAGGATCACTTCGTTGTCCGTCTGTCTGTCCGTCTGTCAAGACCCTTTTTCTCAAGAACGCGTAAAGGTATCAAGTTGAAATTTATACTAAATACTTGAATCTACGGTTTCTTTCGGCTGTAAAAAAATAAAAGTTGTAAATCAACGCAAGCAAAAGATATGAACGTTTACATCGCATATTATGCGATATCACAGTGTAATCATAACCTATGGGGTACTTCCCGATGACCTAGAATCAATAATTTTGGCAAGAGGCAAGGTCTTACAGCACATATAAAGGAATAAATCTGAAAGTTGATAGTTTGAAGTTACATCATATAAAAAATATTGTTATAATTTCAAACTTACATTTTTTTGTCAATATGTATCGAAGAAGCTTACTGTCAACTACAAAGTTAAGTTTGTCTTTCAATATTTCAACTTCAGTAAGTTTTTAAAAAAAAAAAAAATTTTCGCCCTCGCTGTGTCCAGACACTATTCGTAAAATTTATAAATGAAAAAAGTTATTTTACGTGGAAATTTGAGGAAAGAGAGATGGCAACTGCCGGAAGCGAAGCCTAAAATTGACAATGGAAATTACCACTTTCCTGTTTTTATGTTAATTGGGTTAATTACTCAAAGCGTTTGTGTGGAAGCGGATGCCTGAAGAAGCAAATGACAGAGGAGATATTCTAACCTGTTGCATAACCTTTTTTTTTTTACTTAATGATATTGGTTTTGATTTCTTGGTTGTCTTATTTTGGAATATTTTGCAACTAAAAATAGCAAGGTTTCCAGGTTTGAACTTCATACCGGGAAGTAGGGTCCTCCTAAACATAACAACTATTAAAGAAGAAGCACCGAATTTTATGGCTTGTTCTTAGGACAACTGCACCAGTTCGGTCCCTGGTAAATATATTTTACTTGTAATAATGCTAGAGGTCAAGGATACTACATTTTGGCCATCGGCATTTTCTAGAATCACTCCTCATGCCTTTATGATGACTGGTCAGAATAAAAAACCCAAGCCCAAGTTTTACTATGCAAACTGCTAGACTGTGGAGTGCATTGCCTGAATGGGTAAGTATTCCCCGATAGTTACCAATCTAGGTGTCTTCATCTAGGAATCGGTTACTCCTGGATGAGGCGAGGTGCATGACGGTCAAACGCAAGCTTACTATTGAAGAAATAAAACCTTTCTCCCTAGGAGTAAACAATGGAAAATAATTCCACCTTGTTCACCTTTCCCCCCTTAAATCTTCAATAAGTACGACTCCATAAACCACGAAGGTTGTAAAAAACATGATATACCTACGTGTTACAAAATAAACCGCTAAGCACGCAACATTCTCCCTATAGATAGAGTACTAACCACAAACTGTACTGTTACGGAATGACCTTGCACCCGAGGCCTCTCTCCACTCTCAAGGGGACCTGCTGTCGTCCGTATCAACTTGTAATGAATGTGCACGGTATTGTTGAACTATTGTTCTACATGTACGGTGGAAAGCGATGAAGTCGCAATGCGATGCGAAGCCATCGACAAAAGGAACTTTCCTTTTGTCAATGTGCGAAGCAGTGTTTTCCAGCTTCTGTTTTTTTATAGAAATGATTTACTTTAATTTAAAAAAAAAATTAAGTACGTTTCTGCTGAATGTAAAAGTAAAAAAAAAAAACTTGTAAACGTCGTACAAACTGAATCGGGTTTTATTTCTTCTCAGCTTGGGTTTCGACTTTCGCCTGACCTTGCGTAGCCGTTGCTATGTTTGCTTCACTAAATACAACCTTAAATGTTTTTTTCAGTATCGTCATAACATCCTATCATGTTCCCACTACTGGGACAGGCCTTATCTCAGAGAGAGAGGGTGGGTGGCGGGTGGTGGATTCACCATAAAATATACTGGTATATGTATTGTAACCATCGGTTATGTAGTGAGATAGGCGGACTGCAGTAGTTCTCGACACGGGTTATCCTAGTGAGGATTGCTTCGCAAAGCTTACTATTTTAGGCTCGTATCTTTGCTATGCTAGTTTACCGCGCTAGTTAAAGTGGAATATTTAAGTTAAAATATTGTATATTTTAATTGGTGTGTTAATCATACTAATATTATAAATGCGAAAGTGTGTTTGTTTGTTGGTTTGTTTGTTCCTCTTTCACGCAGTAACAGAGCAACGGATCGACCTGATTTTTTGTATAGGTATAGTTCAAGGGCCGGAGAGTGACATAGGTAGGCTACTTTTAATCTTAAAAACTTACAGTTCCCGTGGGATAGTACGATAATATAATTGACGTACATTTATTTACATCCAAACAAACTTTTTATTCAGTCGTGTAATAAAAAAAACGATTGACAGAAGTTTGTCTGTCATGTCCTTGCTCGATGGTCATGTCACGTCATCAAGTGAAGTTTGGCAGTGTTGACATAGTCAGATTTTATTTACCCCTTTATTATAAAAGTAGATAAATCAAATTAAATATAAATACAATGGTCAATTTTCTTTGCATCATTAGCTGTAATTTATACCTAATATAGAATATCAAGAAGATAGAATAGAAAATACTACTATTGAATACCTACTACAAGTTTAGTAATGTTTTTTTTACAAAACTGACATACAACACTTCCCATAAACAAGGGAAGGCAGAAAGCCATACCACACTAACTGCCACCGATTCGAAACTGTCGCCAACGCCATCTAGCAGAGATAATAATAATGCTAAATTAACACTTGGAAGCTGCATCTGAACCGTAATAGATGGCAAAATGAAGTTTTTACAGCAATGATTATTTAATGTTACGGTGGAATAACCCCCTTAAATAACCCCTTTAACCTCCACACTGAACGACAGCCTGCTTTTTTCATCCACTGGATGCCAGCAACTCTCACAATGTCGATGTGCCACATGTAAATATTCATCATCACCATCATCAGCCAGAAGACGTCCACTGCTGAACATGTACCTACATATTGTTATATGGTAATTTATATACTGACACGAACATCCTTCATTCTAAAATATTGATACCCTAATGACGAAACCTATTGTATACGTAAAATAATAATAATAATAGCTTACATAGGTAGTAATAAACATCTAATTAAGGTATAAAATACAACTAAACCAAAATATGATTCTAACAATATTCTAACATAGACATAATTTTGTTTATTTTTTTTTCCTTTTTAACTTTAACAAAAACTAATAAAAATATTAATAAAAAACTAACATTTGTACGCTGTAACAGGCAAGGACATGAGATACGTCTCCATTCTTACGACCATGTATGCTACTTTATATGTATGTGTACCTACCATGTTCTGACAAATAAATAATTTGAATTTGAATTTGAATTTATTTTCCCTCAAACTACGCGGGCGAAGCCGCGGGTAAAAGCTAGTAAATAAATAAACTAAAACTTGTACGGGCATCGACAAGCTGCTTGGCTCTGGTGGAGAACAAGTGACTGAACTAGCTGCCTGTAGTTAGGTTGGTTGCGGAAAACGCCCGCTCAACAATGTAATAACACAATGTATCTCGTAACTCTATCGCGTCGCATCGCGTTGCGTTACATTTATCGCGTAGGACTGCGTGACCGACCACCGCACGGTGTCCCTGGGGGTATGGTTAGATACTGAATATGCAAATACTCGGTGAGTTATACGAGTTTTACTCATTTTGCTAGCTTTATGAGAATTAAAATGAATTTTAGAATAGAATAGATTTTTTTTACCCACTGCAGAAAGGAGTAGTTTTATGCATTTAAGGTTGTAAGTCTATAACCGTTTTTTACTTAAACGGCTGGACCGATTTAGGTGAGGGTTTATTAGAAAGATTATTAAAAAATTTAAAGACACGAAAAAAATTATTGAATAAAAATTACTAAGAATAAGTTACTTAATAATTGTACTTTTTTTTTGCAATGTATTTTAAACTATTCTTCCTAAGTTATTACCTACAAGATAATTTACAAGAATGTAAGACACAAACAATGTGTTTGCATTATATGAATTCACATTCTTGTAAATAAATAAAAAAATGCTTCTATTTGTTATCTATATTTAATTCTTAATTCATCATCATCAGCCAGAAGACGTCCACTGCTGAACATAGGCCTTTCCCTTAGAACTCCACACTGAACGACAGCCTGCCATCTACATCCACTGGATCCCCGCGACTCTCACGATGTCGTCACTCCATCTTGTGGGAGGTCTACCTAAGCTGCGTCTTCCGATTCGTAGTCTCCACTCCAGAACCTTCCCCATCGATTATCGATTCTTAGAGCGATGAGGCCTGACCATTGCCACTTCAACTTGCAAATTTTAATAGCTATGTCGGTGGTTCTATGGCGAATATCCATGTTCCGTACTAATTCTTAATTACTTAAGTTCATTAAAAATAACCTTCCAAACATTGAGTGCGTCTACATTTTCAACATTGTAAGCATGTATTACAAGTAACTATCTATTCTCAAGGGAGCCGTAAAGGTCGCTTTGCACGTTTGTTGATGACCTAACGACATGTACCAAAGAGAATGTCATATTTTACAAAAAGAAAAAAACCGGACGAGTACGAGTAGGACTCGTGCTCTGAGGGTTCCGTTGGATAGAACCCTAAGAGAGCGAGTCCCAAAAAAAAATATAAAAAATATATATTGAAAGACAAACTTAACGTTGTAGTTGACTATAAGGTTCTTCGATACATTCCAACTACAAAATGTAAGTTTGTAATAGCAAAATAATTATTTTTAAATGATATACTTAACTTCAAATTTGTAACTTTCAGATTTATTTCTATATATGTGCTATAAGACCTTGCCTTTTGCCAAATTTCATGATTCTAGGTCAACGGGAAGTACCCTATAGATTATAATGATTCCCCTGTGAAATCGCTAAATATGCGAATAAACGTTCATATCCTTTGATTGCGTTGACTTACAACTTTTATTTTTTTACAGCCGAAAGAAACTGTAGACTCAAGTATTTAGTATAAATTTCAACTTGATACCTTTACGCGTTCTTGAGAAAAAGGGTCTTGATAGACGGACAGACGGACAGACAGACGGACAACGAAGTGATCCTATAAGGGTTCCGTTTTTTTCTTTTGAGGTACGGAACCCTAAAAACTAAATTACATTGTTCAAACACACAATTTACATTGTTTATGTACAACAAGTTCATGTTCATGTGATTGTTCATTACACAATTTACATTTACGCTATTTTTTTACGCGGGCTCGAAACAGCGCTGAAAGGATGCAGTGCGGAAAATCACGCGAACGTGAACCTTAACGCGCCGAGATACGGTTTGCGGTTGCGCAACTTTTCGCAAGCATTTTAAGGTGGTACGTTTCACCTATGGCGAGAAATTCAAATTTCAAACAGTTTTTTGTTCCTAGTAGCTAGGCCGGGTAATTATTTTAAAACAATACAGTGTTTGCGCAAATTGTTGCCTGTTATTTACATTATAATGTACAACTATTTAGCAGTAACGCACCATATTACTTACATTTGTCAATAAACTGTTTGAAACAGCAAAAATTAGTTTGTTGACAAATGTAAGTTTAATGTGCATTAGAGATAAATAACTTTACAGGATTTTGTAAATAATAATTATCAAGTTGCTCAAACATCATGATCGTTTACAATAATTACCCGGCCTAGCTACAAGGACAAGAAAATTGTTTGAAATTTGAATTTCTCGCCATTTTTGAAACGTACCACCTAACAGAATCGCTTAAAACAGTTAGACGTAAGTATCCAGTAATACGTACTAAACTCCCGTTTAATATAAATAATAAATAAAATGTGTGAAAACCACGTCAGTTTCCACAATAAAACTTACTAAACTGTTCACTTGTTTTTCAATAAAAGGTAAATTAGATATTGAATAAAAAGCCATACATAATTATCGTAATTTCAGACAATCATATCCATAATAACGGGTTTGTATGGACGATATTCTCACACGCGGCATCGGGTCACGGTCATGCTACGGATGTCATACTTACTAGTCGACATTATGTCTTGCCATTGTGATGGTGGCTTATTTCCTATTTCACGATTCGAGTTTCGCTGGAAATTTACACTAAGCCAACGCCGATCTTAATCGAAGCGGTGTTGTCGTAGCATTCAAGCGACGTGGAAAAGTCAAATATTCCCTGATTACCGTAGGTAAAAAAATATTCCGCCTCGTTTCCGCGCCACTTCGCACCTCCGCCAACCCTTGGCTGTTCCAAACTATAGTTAATCAGGTACAATTATTTATTTTTACATGATGATGAAGGGTTTTTTAAAGTTATTGAATATGGCGCGCCGCTGTTACCTACACGCGCATTTCATGTTTTTCTTTATTTTCTACTTTTAAAAGACGTGTTCATTTCAGTCATTTCAAAATTGTGTGTGTTAGTAATACAAACTTTTGTTTTATAATTTTTTATTATGACCACTAGAAATGAGAAAATATGATGTTCATCAATTTTTTAAAGCTATTTAAGAATAATAATTAAATGAAAAACGAAATACCCGACTGCAAAATGTAACCTTTCATTTTTTTTTCATTATATTATTTCATATTTTTTTGTTAATCCGCCCTAACATTCTGTGATAGTTTCAACTGGCGGTTCAAAAGATACAGCCGTTTAAAGGTAGGACGGACAGACAGACGGACAGACAAACAGACATCGTAGGCTTAGTAATAGGGTCCCGTTTTTACCCTTTGGGTACGGAACCCTAAAAAGTAAAACTATTAAAAACTTGTTAAAAATATTGCATTCAAATACCGTATTGCATCCGCGTCGACATACGTTGGAACAAAATTATTGCATGGCTCTACAAAAAGTAACTTTTTTTACCATCAGTCGCTCTACAAAAGCCAATAATTATTATTTCGTTCACTGTATTTGCTTGATTGTAAATCACTGGCAATAACTGACACACTGGTACCTAATTGTAGACGGTGGGTCACCACTACTACTGTCTGTCTGGTACAGGTAACATCGATAAGAAATTGGCAGATAGAAAGCCAATGCCTCTGCCAAGTTTAATTATAGATTCTGCTCAGTACTGCACCCGCAGAGTTCAAAAGGTACTTAAATAAATTGTAATTTGAATGCAGCTAAGAACATTTTTTTCTTTTTGATTTATTTATGTATTATAATATTTTAAATATGGTATATACGAGTATTTATATACCAGCTGTCTTACAGATATTTTTTTGTATTATTTTATTAATAATTGGCTTGCGTTTGATTGCCACTTTGCCTGATGTTAAGTGACGGTCTATGATAGAGCACGCTTGCCTAAAATAAAACGATTCGTCGATAATTTTACGCACAACTGATTTAATAAGTATAAGATCAGTTTTTAGGGTTCCGTACTTCCAAAGACAGTATGACATTCATCAACATGCACAGGGCCAGTATGATGGATTAGATCCCATCCTCTCACTCTCTCTCTCCGAGAGAAGACATAATATGTCCAAACAGTGGCCGCATTAAAAGCTGATAATGATGATGATGATGTAGAAATCTGTTTCCACTGCAAAGTTATAGTTATATTTTGACATTAAATTTTTAATTGATACTGAAGACTCAGTGCTCGAGCCAGATTAGCACTTTACTGGTTTTTTGAATAATAAAACAGGAAAAACGCTTGTCAAATTACGTGGCACAAAGATAATTCTTAAGTTATCAATAACTCAGTAAGTAACATGGGGGTAATAAACATAAATTTATTCAATAAACTACTCTAAAGTGACACATTCTTTATAAAGTCTGTCATACGTTATTGGGTGCACCCATGGGGCGAGTTTTCATGCAAATGACCGCGTTAATTAAAAAGGCGCCGTGAGGGAACGTGGTCGATGGACGTGACACGAAATATATCAGTTAATTGTAGCTAGATGTCAATACGAGCGTGGTTTTCACACATCAGCCAGAAGACGTCCACTGCTGAACATATGCCCCCCTTTGACCTCCACTGAACAACAACCTGCAATCTGCATTCTGCATCCACTGGATGCCCGCAACTCTCACGATATCGTCGGTCCATCTAGTGGGAGGCCTACCTACGTGCTACCTGTGTCTTCCGGTTCGTGGTCTCCATTCAAGAACCTTTCTTCCCCATCGGTTATAGGTTCTTCGAGCGATGTAGCCTGCCCATTGTCACTTCAACTTGCAAATTTTAATAGCTATTTATCGGCGACTCTGGTTCTTTGGCGAATATCCACATTCCGGATTCTATCGTGCAAAGAAACTCCGAGCATTGCTCACTCCATTGGCCGCTGTGTGTGTCTGTTTTTCCAAAAAACCAGCAGTTAAGGACCACGTCTCAGTGCCGTTATGACCGTATGTCATCACTGGCAACACAGACCATTATTTTAGGCACTGTTTCGAGTGTTAATGTGTACTAAATGGTGAATTATTATTCATTCAGTGCTCGTAAACGTGCTCGAGTGTGGGCAAGTGATATAACGAGGTGAAACGTGTCTTTTCGTGTTGTTTCCAAAACTCCATAGAAGCCTCTTGTAAAGTCTTCACCACTTTACAGGGGCATGAGTTTGACTTGACCGTGACTTACTTAGCTTGACTCTGACTGTGACTTTGACTTGTTTGACGCTATTAAGACTTTGTGAACTGTTTAAGATTACGGCTAAAGGACATTAAATCCACGGTCATGAAAATTATAACAAAAAAAAAATCTTAGGCACTGTGGTATTTCAAGCGAGATAGTTCAAGTGAAAAATGATAATGTAACTATGATAAGAAAGAAGGTACCTCCAACTCTAACCTAAAGTTACTAAAGATCATCGTACTTAGCCAATTTTTTATACGTTAACCCTAAGCCTTATTTAAATTAGGTAATTTTCTTGTAGTAATGCTAATTAAAATTAATTGTGTAGACTCTAAGCTCAAGAGTCTTTTAAAGTGGTTTAGATTATACAAGCAGAATTCTTTATTATTTTTGTTTTTTTGAGAAAATTAGGTTTTTAAAAATGTATGGTGCGAAATGAGATTTTTGCCGTCAACGTAAAACCTGTGTGTACCTTTTATGATTAGTATGTAGGTATGTGTAATTCAGAAGTATGTAATAGGTATTTGGGGAAAGTAGAGGCCGTATTTAGACGATTATGTAATGTAAATCAAGTTATTTTCTACTTTACTTTGTTAAATTTATACAGCTGTTTTTTTTTCTTGATTTCATAGAATCTCCCATAGTAAAAGTGTTTTTTTCATGTTTAGCATTAAGTCCTCCAATTGTACATATCTACTTAATTTGTAAGTGTGCAATAAAGTATTAAATAAATAAATAAAAGTTGTTTATAATGTTTTTTATGGGTACTATGGACCCTTTCGGCTTAGTATATTAGTACAAGAAATTTATTCACACGAGTAATTACAATGAACATAATACAATACAATACAAAACTCTTAATTAAAATGCCACAAAACAAGGATAACATAAACATTACAACAAAAATATTATCTAGGCTTTTAACAGACGGCCTTATCGCTTAAAGCGATCTCTTCCAGGCCACCGTGCACGGAAAGGAATTATATTTAAAAATGTGTGGCCTTAACTAAAAATAAAAATTAGAAAGTAAATACCTATGCAAATAACAACAAACAATCAATAGACTACAAATAAATATTACATACTAATATATACATATACATAGACTGCATAATAAAAACAACATACTATATACCTACCTACATAAAAAAAAATAACATACCTACTGTTATCAAAGATACATACACATGTAATAATGAAAAAAAACATTAGAAGATACTAATCTAATAGTTAAAGGAAAACTAGCCAGAATGCTGGCAGAATTGCCACGTTGAATTGATATTGCATATTTTTTGTCAAAGTAGGCGCTAGTATTCTGTTCACGAGCCTTCTCCACTAAACGTTTGGGCAGGTCCTTTTACTTTATTTAACTAAATTTAAACCGTTTTACTACAAAAGATATAAGAACGCTTTAGACATGTGTTTAGCAGTTGTTTCACTGTGACAAATATGTTAAACACATGTCTAAAGCGTTCTTAAATATTTTTTAGTAAGACGGATTGGGTTCTAAAATAGTGTCATCTTTTTTTTCCTTCAGATATTGAGGTCAAAAGAGAATAGATATCTTTGCATGGCACAGCGGAATCGACTTTTATATCTCGTACCATTATTAATGTAATATTTTGAATAGTTCGGGGAGATAACCCACAACTATGAGGGGGTGAGGTATGAAGAGGACTATGCTCGGGGTTTCTCTATGAGTTCGAATCAGAAATGAGGAGATCCGTAGACGAATGAAAGTCACCGACATAGCCCACCGGATTAGCAAGTTGAAGTGGCAGTGGGCAGGGCACATATCACGCAGAACAGATGGCCGATGGGGCTGAAAGGTTCTGGAATGGAAACTACGGACCGATAAGCGCAGCGTAGGACTTTCATCCACAAGATGAACGGACGGTCTAAAAGAGACCGCAGGGAAACGCTGGATGGCATCCGCTTCCAACCAGCCCTTTTGGAGATCTATGGGGGAGGCCTATGTCCAGCAGTGAACGTCCTATGGCTGAAATGATGATGATGATGATTATGATGAACCCTCAACTCCTGGCTACGCCCGTATAATTAACTCTCGGCGGAGCAGCACAAATGGCGCAAATCTGCTAACCTCGGCAGTGATGGTTATACATATGAGCTGTTTGGGATTGAATCATTAGGCTCGCGGAAACCGGAAGCTCTCCTCATTTTCAAAAATATTTTAGAGCGCCAACTAATGTGACGCGTGACAAAAATGGTCGCGTGCTTCTGGCTCAACGCATAATTAATATCATTTAGCGTGATAATGCCATTCAGCGTGGTAATGCCACCAGCGTGCTGGGTACGCTGCTGACTGGCAGTGCGCTTGAGCATATGTATTGTCTTTAGACCTTCAACGATCTATGGCCAGTCTAACTATTTTTGCACTGTTGGTTATCTTTAATTTTGTTTAGTTATAAGAAAAAAATGGTAATTAACTGTTATAGTGCTAATGATTTTGTCGACCCTATCTTCTTCTGACCAACAGGAGAGAGAGAATGAGAATATAGACGGCTTGCGGCGGTCTGGTGTACCAAATCCACGTGTCTGACTTTAGATACCTACCGGCTCTTCAACACATTTGTATATTATGTAGGTACATGTACCAACCCGCTGAAACGATTACCAAAATATATTTAATATACCTTATCTTTAAAGTAACTGTACGCTATCCAACACAGATTTCTCCAAACCCTTGTCTGTCAAGGTCCATGAATTTCATAAAATCAATAATACAATTTTACGTCTGTGTATTTTAGCGACCCTCAAATGAACAGTCGAGGTAAAACCGCACTAAATACGACGTACGCAATAATTTTTACATTTCTCATGTTCAATGCTTTCTTATACAGTTATAGCTGTAGCTTCAAGTTATAGCTGTAGCTTCTTACTTAAAAATTCACGTACTTACTTAAATATATGTTCACAGGAAATTAAATATTTGTCCGCTGAATAGCCTGTTTCATTTCAGTTAATAACATCTAAATAATATATTAATTACTAGCTGCGTCCCACGGTTTCATCTGCGTGGTGATGAAAAATTGTGACGATGATGATGAAAAGTGTGTGTTAATCCGTGACATAAGCTATTTATATTCCAAATTTCATCCAAATCCGTCCAGTTGTTACTGCGTGAAGGAGTAACAAACATACATAATTATATAGTGTGACTGTGTGTTATGAATATATGATATAACAAAGCAAAAAAATAGTTTTCTAGAGATTGCAAATCATAAAACATGTTTTATACTTGTTTTTTTACTGGGGCAAGTGCCTTTATTAGCTAAACAATATACAAGCGAATACTAACACTACAAATACAGTTAGACTGCCAGTAGACCGGTGAAGGTCTAAAGATAATCCAAATGCTCAAGCCCACTACCAGTTGGCAGCGTACCCATACTTGTTTTATAATATCAACCTAACTACAGTAATAAATAATGTCAGTGATAAAAAAATATGGTATTTAGATTTATTTACTTCCTTGTTTTGCGAGTTCCACTACAGTAACTCTGGTATTTGATGTACAGAAATTTAGATAATGTCAAGGAAAACCGAATTGTAACTAATTTGCGCTTAGTTCGGGTATATCAGGTAAAATTTTATTTATCTGCTTTTCTTTTACGAGTTGCTTAATAGCAAAGGAAATAGGCTATGTAGGTACCTATACGTATAGTATGAAACCATGGGACCATGGAGATTGGGGCTCAACCCCATGGGGTTTGGCTGAGGAGCTGTCTAGACGCCTGTCGTGTGACGAGTGACCAGAGAGCTGATGTTTACGCTGGCCAAAGAATAAATTTGGTCATACAACGTAATAATGTCGCTAGCTTTTTGGGCACTTGTTCAAACATGTTTTTAATGGTTTTAGATCGTCAACTATTTTAAAATTTAGTCGGTATTTAATTAGTTGCTTTAGTTAGTTTTTACATTATTTTTAAGATTTCACATGTAAATTGAACACAGTGTTCTTAATATGTAATTATTTGATTAATCTAATGAAGCCTAAAAACAGTCCGCAAGACTCCAAAATCTTCAGACAATACCAACTAAAACTAATTGAATAAATCAATGTACTAGAAAGTTCCGAAGCAATTTCTCGAACTTTCTAACGTGTACCTTCGTCACAATTTGTATCAAAATTTATTAAAATAATACACCGTGAAGACGTTGAATATAAACTTTATACGTTAAACAGAACTAAAGCACAACATAAATGAAAAAGTAAACGTTGGCGTCGCCCAAGTTTGAGATTCTAGTTCATAATTTACCAGTCCAAGAAGTTTGTTTTTACGTACGACGAGACGGAGAAGATTGTAGTGTATTTGTACGTAGTATGTGTGCTTATAAAATTATCTGCTGCAATTGTTCACCAATTCGATAGAAAAATGCACAGGATGGAATGAAATATTATCTTTGATGGAATTAGATCATGCAGATCCGATGCACACTTTCCGAAATGTAAACAATAAAAACCAATAAACTAGCAACTTTGCGCCCATGCTCAAGAAAGAAGCTTAGTCTGAATTAGTGCTAATAGTGAAATATTTTCATACAGTATTCAATATCAGTATATAATAATAAATGTATTAATTTATTTAATACTTTATTGCACACTAGATATACTTAATGCTAAACATTTTCTACAGTCATCCACCAGATTAGAACAAATTGTACGTAGGCATGCATCAAAAACACCTTATAAAAGACAAAAAGAAATAAATAGAAATACCAAAGTTTTACAACATAATATACATAACAAATTACAATAAATATAAATCTAACTTAAATTATTTATCAATACAAAATTATACTATTATATTATTACACAAATTATAATTAATATTAGACATATAAATAAAAATTACTTTAAATATATATATAAGTGAGTGATTTAAGATAACAGATGAGCTTTTAAATGCTATTCACGTAAAATTCGCTTATAAACCGCTTTTGATGGCGGTTGCCGAATAATTATAGAGGCCGTTGTAGTTTATATTTCTGGTGTACACAATAAAGAGTTTCTATCTATCTATAATATCATCAAACAAATTAGTTCAATCAGAGTCAAGCAAAGTAAGTCACGGTCAAGTCTAAAGATATCAATATCATCGACTGAGTTGAAATTTACTATTTCAAAACTAGTTTGCTAACGGTCCAATAGGCCTGGGTAGTTTATACAGCATCTGGGATATGTCGTTAGGAATGACAGCGCTGAACTAATTGAAACCGGTGCCATCGGGGAGGCATGCGGGAAATGGATCCATTTTGTTTTGATGTTTAGAACAGAGATATTATGGCTTCATTTTATTGGAAACTAGTAGACCTGACAGACGTTGTCCTGTCTTAGAAATGTCAAACACGCAAAGTCAAAATTGATAATCTTATTTTTTTACACCTTGGGTTACATTATTGGAGTTTTAGTAAGGATCCCTATTTTTTTTTTTAAATATAATATAGCCTATGTCACCCGAGGATAGTGTGGCTTCCCAACAGTGAAATAATTTTTCAAATCGGTTCAGTAGTTTCGGAGCCTATTCAATACAAACAAATAAAGAAACAAACAATCAAATCTTTCCTTATTATAATATTAGTATAGATTTATGTCTTTGTTCGAGTTGATACTATGGACATTGTAGGTTCTGTGGGTGGTCATGGGCCGAGAATTATGAGTCAAGTACGATTCGCCGAAACACCTTTCGACGATACAACCGTACACAGAAAGAACGGTTCGCCGAAAAATTGTTGAACGTAAAAATTATTAGCCGAAACACTTTTTACCGAAAGAATTGCATGAAAACACTCGTGTAGACACATTAGGTTGAATTAATTTTTTTGCTTAAAAATGCTTGTCATGTTGTCATTATTTTGACAACCTTCTTTGGGCAAAGTCAACCTATCCGTGCTACTCGAAAAGCCGCCAACAAAGATGTATGTAATTTCATTGCTGGTGAGTTTTTGCCATCAGCAATTTCCTTTGAAATCCGAATTATTGTCGAGTTTTGTTCCAAAAATAGTTCAGTGCAAAAAGATTTTATTCAGAATTTGGCTATATAAGTAGAAATATAAAAAGCGTGAAAAAGAGACAAAAAGCGGCGCGGTATTTTTTTTAATTGCAATTTTCCATAATTCCATTATATTGTTTTACATCAATTTATTTTCGTGATATTTAAAATAAAATTGTAAAATGAACTCTTCAAGCGAGGAATCCTCCAATTCAATGCGTTTAACACCTTCGACGTTCAAAAATAAGCTAAATTAGTGATTGAAAATCTACCTATTGTCCTGGAAAATCAAACCTGAATTTTAGGAAGTAACTACTTTTAACAATTGTTACTTTGAATAAATTCATACACACTAAGCTGGTTTTATTTAAAATGGGATGACGCACCGTAGGCAGGCTTTCCACTAGATAGTCCGACGACATCGTGTGAGTCGCGGGCATCCAGTGGATGCAAATGGCATGCTGTCGTTTTCAGTGTGGAAGTCGAAGGGTCCTATGTTAAGCAATGGACGTCTTCGGGCTGATGCCGAAGAATGACAAAAATAGGCAATTTTACGATTTACTTTGTCTTAAGGCCCGATTATACTTTGATTTGTGATTAGTGCGTGTGATTGATGCAGGTGCTTTCTGATTAGTACTAAACACATTTGGACTATAACTAATTATTGCGAGTATATACTTTAATGACTCTATGAAATTACTAATCAATAATTATTTGCACTCGCACTAATCAAAGTGCAAACGGGCCTTAATATACAATAAACTGACAGATGTCAAATGTGATCAATAAAATTGGCCCTACTTTATATACAAAAAATACAAAATATACAAATACAAAAATATTTATTTGTCTCTTAATAACAGATATACAAGCTAGGTGAATCTCTGACTCCTATGCTAGGTAGAGTACCTGTATTATAGGAGTCAGTTCCTTCCAAGTAATAGTGACAGATATTGACAAAACTAATAACTAAATTTAGTATTATATGCATGCAGTATTTGTGTGTTTGTATATGCGTAAGTGTGTAGTGTGTGTGTGTGTGTGTGTGCGTGCGTGCGTGTGTGAGCGCGATATGAAATTATTATTTTTGAAAATCACGTACTTATTTTATTAATGTAGTAACTTTATTCCCAATAACGAGAATAACAAAGTAAATTCACCCACCTCACTCAATTTCAGCAAACTGAGCATTTCGAACCGTCAGTCTGTGCTCCGCTGCCTACATTACCGTTTATTAATCCTGTTATTTCAGGCTGCTACCTTCGTGAGCTGAGCCCGCGACTAGGCGACATTAATTTGGACCAATTATAACTATGGTAGCTATTATAGCTGCTAATAGCAAAGCTAATAGCTAATTTGTAATCAACCATCATGGGCCTAAAACTGTAGAAATAAAGTCTTATTTGTAGGAATCAAAATATTTTTTTTCGTAGCCTCGTAATTTTACAGACATGGAGTGTATAAAAAAGTATTTTCTCGATTACAGAGAAAGTTTTTTTTTTATATTGTAAACATATTTAACAGTCAAGATCCAATCGAGACTAGAAAGTATTCTGAACAAAATTGACTTCGGGATCACGTGACACTTCACATTTTCTTTTCCAGTAAAAGTATTGAGTACAATTTAAGAAAACTGCCTCCAGTAATTGGTTTTTTACGATGCGATGGGGCAGATATTTAAGAAGATATACTTACCCACTTACTTAGATACTTATTTTATTCGCAATTCGTAGATTTGCAATGATTGACTGGCATTATAACCAATGGCAAGTATTTAAAGATTAAAATAATTAACACCTATTTAACGTGGCAACTCAGGGCCAAATTTTCACACAACTTCGTATTTTGTATTTGTTTTTCACCCCCGACGCAATGACGATGCAAAAATATGACCATGGATACAGAGTCCTTCACCCAGACTAATAATAAGGTTTACAAGGTATTAAATAATGTCAAACAAAATTAAATCATAGTCACAATCAGAGTCAAGCAAAGTAAGTCACGGTCAAGTCCAAGTCATAGCCCTAGTAAAGTGGTGGAAACTTCACTGTAAACTTCTGTGGAGTTTTGGAAACATCACGTAAATACATGTTTCCCCTCATTATAATTATTATTACTTGTCTACACTCGAACACGTTCAAAAACACTAAATAAAAAATAACAGTTATGACACAAACAATAACAATTGAAATAACATAAGATTAGGAAAATAAAACAATGAGGTGACATATTTTTAAGGTTCCGTAGGTACCCTAAGTGTAAAAACGGGATCCTATTGCTGAGCCTACGATGTCTGCCTGTCTGTCTGTCTGTCTGTCTGTCCGTCCATCTGTCTGTCTGTCCTACCTATCAACGGCTGTGTCTTTCGAACCGTAATAGCTAGCCAGTTGAAATTTTTCACAAAATATGTAAAGTTACGGCAGATTAAACTTTAGAAGCATGAGGAATGAAAAATATATATTTACACACTAATATTTTTCTGCATAGTCTAATCCTTCCATAAATATGGTGTCTTATACTTCCATGATAAGTTGTTGCATCTCGTATAAAAAATACAAATTACGTGCTCATTAAATTATTAATACGGTCAATTTGCAAAGATTTATAGACCCCCAATTAGTATAATGTTCAATAAATACGTCTTACTATTACTGAGAAGCAGTTGAAAACGTAACAAATTATCCCCTCATTACTCAAACTCGTTTTGAACAGAGATCTTTTTAGTACCAAAAGATTTTGTACTGCCCTTAAATTAGACTTTTCACTCGATCACCAGCATTGGCAGAGTAAATGTGTATTTCTGTATACTTAAATTTGAGCTAGAGCTTCGGTAAAAAAAAAAAACATTATTATTATATAGTATTTATTATAAACATTATTCAGTAGAAAATCCAATCGATTCTTTATTTTAAGCGTTTAAAACACAACATAACAGCGCATTACAGATGTATGTTTGGATTCACGATAGACAGGTTACAATATTATAGTGCTAACAGACGCTCGAACGCGGCTGACGGACCGCCGTCCAACCAACGGCAGAGAAAGAGTAAGAATAACATATTTCCCTCTCTTTCTCTCCCATTGTTCAGACGGCGATTGAGGTCAGCCGCGTTCGAGCGTCTGTTAGCACTATTAGTTCTGTTTCTACTTTTTTATGTCTCACTGTATATATGTACGTAGTCAGAATACGCATATTGGACAACAGAATCGTAGAGATCTATCTATACTACGTAACCTACACTCCGTAGGTCGGTTTACTTTCGTCACCGCTAAGGTCAGTACGCCAGTACGCCGTAGTACGCCACACAACCCTGTGACTTTAGCTGATTACTATTGATCGGCCAGTTGGTAATACCTACCATCGACTGTTGATTCTCGATAGGCTCGACACAGACGTGTCTATTGTGATCGACATGAACTCGTAGCGGTCATTTTGATGTTTAGTTTTGATGTTTTTAGTACCCCTGACGCAAAAAGAGGATTGTTATAAGTTTAACGTGTGTATCTATATGTCTGCCTGTGGCATCGTAGCTCTCAAACGGCTACACGGCTATTTTGATTTACTTTTTTTTGTTTGAAAGGTGACTTGGTCGAGAGTATTCTTAGCTATGGCTTAAGAAAATTTGTACAGCCGTTTGAAGATTATTAGCTCTTTTAACGGTTTTATTTTTTATTTATTAGAAATTGTATGATGGTTAGTGAGGAAAAGTCTATAAATAAGTTTGTGTGGGCCAAGTGGCTATAGCCCTGATGTCAAAGTTTTCAGGCGGCCCTAAGGGAAGGTTTATAAAACATTATCGAGGGGTAATGCCATTGTCCACCATTGTCTTTAGACCTTCAACGGTCTATGGGCATATTAAATTTGTAGTGTTAGTATTAGTTTGTATGTTGTTTAGTTAATAAAGGCACTTGCCACATTAATTACTAAAGTAATGCCACTGATGCATCATACTTTACATCAATAAATATTTAATCATATTCTACTAATTGACTACCTCTACGTCAGCTACTTAACTCAACTGAATTTATGTCTGAATACAGCCTAAAATTATCCGGTTACTATTAGTTCAGGGACATAACTAATCGATACAATTTACATGTCTCGATAGTAAATTATTGAGAGATAATACTAGAACATACACTTTAAATCACAGCCACGTACTAAATAGTTGCCGACTTACAAAGAAAGAAAAGTTTTTTTTTTTTGTTAAAATTTTTATGACCTTGGATTCAAAGTCCTTTAGTCGTAATCTTAAACAGCTTACATAGTCTTAATAGCGTCAAACAAGTCACAGTCAGAGTCAAGCTAAGTAAGTCACGGTCAAGTCAAACTCATGCCCCTGTAAAGTGGTGGAGACTTTACAAGAGGCTCCTATGGAGTTTTGGTAACAACACGAAAAGACACGTTTTACCTCGTTATATCACTTGCCCACACTTGAGCACGTTTACGAGCACTTAATGAATGATAATTCACCATTTAGTACACATTAACACTCGAAAATACACAAGTTTAGGAAAATAATCCAACGAGCCGACATGTTTTTTTCCACGTTGGCGCCAAAACTCAGAAAGACACGATGTATCAAAATGCTGCTATACTGCTATTTTATGTACCTAATTGACTGCTGACTGACTGACAAGATGAGCAAGTCACTCGCCTGATGATAAGCGTCCAAAACAGTTAAGAGCTCTATTTTTTTACAAGCTTTTATGTAGCTTGCCTTGATGGTTTGGGTCAAATCCTGCAAATTAATTTTAAAACAGTTAGCCCCGTCCAATTGAACTGGAATTTGCTTTTAAGGTTAGTTTTGATAACTATACTAAGTAACGTCATTTTGCATCCTGATATGGCGGATTCCCAAAGATGGCGGACCAGTAATTTATAATGAACCTTTATGATATGGGTATCAAATTAAAGGGCAAGCTGAGTAGAAAACGAAAAATAAAATGACGTCACACCAAATACAATATGATGGACGCCCCAAGATGGTGGGCAAAAATTTATTATCTGCCATCAAGAAGAATACGAAAAACAAAATTAAAAAGGTTGCTTTTTTTATATAATTTTATGTGCACATTTAAAACCCAACCTGAAAATTGCTTTAAAATGTTCGTAATGTTATTCTAAAAATGACCAATCAGTTTCTAGGGTTCAAGCCTACATTGTCTGTCCGTCCGTCCGTCCGTCTGTCTATATGTCTGTCTGTCTGAACCCGTGTCCGCACCCCGTGTGTCTTGCGTCTTAAAAGGCCTAGAATAAGGTCAATCGACGATATGAACCATATATTTTTTCCTTGTGTTTTCTTTCAGTAATATTTTATTAGATAGAAGAGAAAGAGTAAAATGGAAATGACGCGATACCCAACCTCACCTGTCGCTCGAACCGTCTTCTCTCCACGGGGAATTAAAGTTTTACAAGTTGGGACCATTTTGTGGATGGTAAACCTAAATTTGTTTTTGTGAATCGGTACATTCAAATTCAGGAATGTACACAAAAATATAAATATAGGGCGTGACAGCGTATTATTTTAATACAAATTATAATTGGTTGTAAATCCAGATTTAAAGTGGGTATCACTACTTTCGGTGATTCAGTGTACTATAGGAGTAGAGGTAAGAAAATACACTTAATACTATAATAAATAATAATAATAAGGTCAAAAATAATGTAAAGATAAAATCCGTTAAAAGTATCGAGATAAAATACATATAGAGTCCCAATCATGCCAAAAAAAGGAACTATAACTGTGCACGGTGCACGCTACGAATTGCGCAGACTTTATGGTTAGTTACATGGTAACCGCGATCCGACTACAACGCCGCGAGAGCTACGATGACATAGCGGACAACTAACGTTGAACATTATACAAGCAACATAACGTCTAAATTGGAGTGAATGTGGCATTGTGAATTATATAATAGATACAATGTATATGTGCAATGACGCTCCGATGTTTTTTAACTCTTTTCACTGAAAGAAGTGATTCTATAGGAATTTTATCTCGATGGCTTAAAGTTTAAAATTGCATGCTACACTTTGCACCTAAGGTATTTAACTATGTTTACCGGGTCATAGTGGTCCAAAATGTCCAAACCAATAAGTAGACTAAAACCACTATTAATCTGTGTATTAAACTTGAAAAAATAACATAAACTTGAAATTGTTATATTATTATCGACATAGAGTTTAAATTAGTTTGTTAGTATTTCTATAATGATTCTTAATTTAAAAAGGTAAATTCACAAAAAAAAATTGTGAATTTTGTACTAGACTAATAGACAAAATAATATCCACTTGTTCAATATTTATATTTTTAAACATTGTCGTGCAAGTCATTCTAAAAATATTATAGCGGTGACCAAAATACGCAAATGTTTTCATAGTTTTCGAAACGGGAATGTGTGATTCACGAATGAATGTATGATATGTGTTGAGATTTATTTTAGAGAAGTAGTGTGATAACTTTGTGATTTATTTTTAACCGAGCCAAAAAATCATGATGTAATTACATGATAGTCGGGATACAGTTAATACGTAAATACGGTAAAATAGGTAAATACAATAATATATCATACCTACTAAACATATTAATATTATAAATGCGAAAGTGTGTTTGTTTGTTGGTTTGTTAATTTGTTTGTTTCTCTTTCACGCAGCAACAGAGCAACGAATCGTCCTGGTTTTTGGCATGGGTATAATTCAAGGGTCGGAGAGTGACATAGGCTACTTTTCATCATCGTCATCACCATTTTTCATCACTACGCGGGTGAAACTGCGGGGTGCAGCAAGTACATAATATACGATCTAACATTGTATGATCATAACTGGCAGTGCCCCGCAGTCTTAACTCGTATTATATGGAAAACGTATATTTTTCCCGGAATAAAAAGTAGCCTGTGTGTTATCCCAGGATATAAACTATTCCAAATATCACACGCCACTCACACAACGTTTCACGTTTATAATTATTATTAGTGTATATTTTGTATTTTGGAATTTGGGGACAATTTATGTAAAATAATTAGGTACCTATCAAACTCATGAATAGAATTAAAACGACCTTTGTTAATCTGGTTTTATGAAAAAATAGGACTTACCTAAGATTTAAATTTATTTGTAACTTAATCCTGCTACTCTAAAAACCCAGCTGATGCAAATGGTTGAAAAAGGGTTAACCCGGTACAAGACAGGAGATAAAATAAATAAAACATGTTTTAGATTGCGCGAGACGAAATGACAACGAGATAATGTTGGGTAAATCCCGAGGGTTTGAAACTAGGAAGCGTAGATAAGAAAAAGTGAAAGTCGAGATATGTCTGATAAACTACGGATTTTCAAATGTAGCTTTCACAAAGTAGCTTTACATGAACGACCACATGACAAGTCTATAAGTAGGCGAATTTTAGGCTTACGAGCCTACTTTCTAGTTCGAGCAATCTCTTTCGCACTTTTTTACCATTTTTGAAGATTAATAAAATGAAACTATGTAAATTTTTATTTAATCTATAACTTTCCTACGGACGTAAATTTTATTCGTGGAAGGAATTAAGAGTTTCTTGAAACAAAATACCTGGGAAAATTAAGTTACACAAAATTGGTCTTGACCTTTAACGTCACCATCGTTCCTGCTTAGCTTTAAACCAAGTCAAGTAACCTTGACTTGGTTTCTCGCTTTCTGACTTCACTTGTCTTGATTTCATCCATTAGCAAGTACAAGAAAGAGGGTACGCTTAATATGCTTTATACTTCATTCTTTCTTCCTTGGCGCTTTATTTTTCTATTTTTCTATGATTTACATGTTCTTGTGCCATATTTCTTGAATTTTATGCAAATATAGAGTGTAGGATGTAGGGTAGCGGTGGCAACTCTATTATAACAAAGCAGTGCCTAATTTTAAGATTATTTTGACGCATCAAAACTTTAAAATATAAACCTCCTTTTTCAACAAAACAAAAGAGGTAACATTAGTTATTTACTATTCCTAGTTTATTTTATTTTATTTACTTAATGAACTTGGATGCAGAATCCTTCAGTCGCAATAATAATTTATTATTTACGAAGTATTAAATAGCATCGTACAAGTCATAGTCACAATCAGAGTTAAGCAAACTAAGTCACGTTCTAGTCAAAGTCATGCCCTTGTAAAGTGGAGGAGACTTACAGGTGGCTTCTATGGAGCTTTGGAAACAGCACGAAAATACATTATTCGTCGCGTCATTTCCCTTGCCCACACTTGACTTGACCCACGAACACCTAATAAAAGCAGTCCCGCAGAAGTTGCCCGTGACAGGACTTGTGGGATTTTTTCCCAGAGGTTTACTAACGACTACATTCCCAACCTGCATTTGTCTGAATTGTATTCACAGCAGTCCCGGAATAATTGTTTCGCGACGGAACTACTGGGAATGTTTTCTCAGAAGTTCAGTAGCACTTAGGTTAGAACTACTACTTTCCCAACACGGATATGCTTGAATTTTATTTTGGCTTTGTTTTGGCAGGTGCCTAAGTGACATAGTATATAGATAGAGCTACCGAACATCCTCATATAGTCTACTCCAGACCACTGGTGCGTGTATATCATGTATAACTTGAATATGGCAACTGCATCAATCATGCGGAGCCAAAAGCCCCAACTCGGGGAAGAAGAAAAAAAAAAAATATCATGTATATCAAAGTGTTCATATTCTGTCGATTAAAATTCTACATCCAAATTCTCAAAAAGTCACTGTAGTTAGTTAGCAAAAAAATACTAGAAAAAAATTATGTTTTTTCTTTAATTTATTTTTAAGATCGAATTTTTTTAGGTTATGGAATAAATCCATGCATGATTTATTTCAAACATTATCTGTAATCTTTTTACATGATGATGTAATGCAATGCATTTTTTTTTTTTTATATAGAAAGTAACTTATAAATTTCTTTTTGTGCAATAATAACTTGATCGCGTCCAGAGCACGCTTTTACCACATTTCAAATAGTTGACAAATACAATTTTTCCAGTCCAGTCATACTCTAGTCACACCCAGTCTCCTCAGAATAACTTATACGCGAACTGATCCCCCAAGTCCCAAAGCGGTCGTAAGGATAGTTTCCCAGATAAAAAGCGTCTGTATCGGGACCATAAGTAGTACGTATACCCGTTTCATGTCTGGACATTTTTATGGACAACTGGATATGGAAATGACACGCTTGGGTGTCGTTAGGAAGTTTCAAAGACGTTTTAAATGTTATCTTGCACTTGTATTTTGTAACGTAGAAATTCTTAATTGGGTTGGTTTACTAAACATAATATTAAACAGCCTCCTTACCAGCAGCTGTAGCACAGGTCTTCCTAGAACAGCTGCTTACGAGACACCTACAGAAAGGTACTTATACTCATAATGAATTGTTAATTTTAGATAAGTATTGTAAAATTATAAATATTGGGAATAAATGAATTGAAAAAATTGAATTGAAAAAAAAAATACCTTGGATAGGAAATGAAAGAAAGTGTTTATCTAGCTTGGTGGTCTTGTAAAGTGTTTTTGAAAACCCATTACAGGGACCTCAGATCAGACAAAGAAGGGAGATATATTTTAGTACAATAAATTATATTTTGTGTTCAAACGTCTCAATTTTTCATAATTTTTTTCGCTCACTTATTAATTTTTCACGCACACTAAGAAACTTTTAGCGACACTATTGACGTAAAACTTTTTGACAAGAATAGTCCACATGCAAAAAAGGGCGACGAAGTTATAGTAAAAGCATTATCATCTGAGTCATCGGCTCATAAATCATTATCTGCCTACCTCACTCGCACTTACAGATTTTATTCTGTCTATCTCGCTTGCACTTATATGTCTTATGGTATAACTTTTATTGCTCGACGACTCAAATGATAATGCGTTTACTATAGTTGACAAATTTTTTTTAGAATCCGCAGTTATCTTTAAACCATAGACGTCATACCTGGTTTAAACACAATAGTTGTCAAAATTCATTTTGTCAAAAATTGTGAACAAGGTCTCTGAACACACGCACGAGTTTGATTATAATTATGATATTGATAATTTGAAAAAAGTACCACGGGTTGTGGTCGTCTGATTATACAGGGTTACGCATAAATACTGTACTACGCCGAAAGGAAGTCATTTTAATTATCATTATAAACAAATTTTTGTATGGCACCAACAATGAAGTCGCAAAAAAAAATCTGCTACTCCATAGATTTCGTCGAGTGTGAATGATTGGATCCACAGTACCTACCTACAGTAAAAAAAAGCTAATGATGTAATTTTCATTACAACGGGACCCTTTTCGCGTAACCCTGCAAAATATTTTACTTTGTAAATGTAAATAGAATTATAATTCCGCGGTTTCAGCCTTGTAAATTACTCATAACATCAGCTATCTACCAGTGAAAGTCCCGTGAAAATAGGTCCAGCCGTTTTGGAGTTCATAGGGATCATACATACACACATCGTTTTTTTTTATTTTATAAAATAGACAGTATGTATATAGATAGCTACTACAAACTTCGCTTTAAAACTATGATAAAAATTTATAGATATAATTATACGTAGCTTTTTTGGACGTCTAGTATTTTTACAGAGGTAGTTTTTCTTAGGCTAGGCCCCAAGACTTAATTTTATTTTAGGTATCTTTACTCTAAAACTTTTAGTTGGGTAGGTAAGTAAAGAGGGATCCGAAAGCTAAAGCTTCAACTTGAAAAATCACCATTTTCCAGTCAATAACGTAGTCGTGTAAAAGACGAGAGATCTGGGTCAAGTAGCTTTGCCCTCATCAAGATCGGGCCTACCTACGAAAAAATGCGAAATGTTCGCGTAGACATCGTCGTTATAATTTAGGCGAACTTACGCTGATGGCTTCGTTCTGGTCTAGATACGAAGTACTACGTGCATATTTATCTCATTAAAAAAGTAGGTTTATATACCCAAACAGCGGTTATTAAGAGGCTGCCAAAATGCCTGTGACAAACCTTTTTTGCTAACTGTATAACCACAGAATAAGGACTAGTAGTCGACTGTCAATGCTAGTGCAAGCCGCTATAAAAAAAAACTATATTCATGAGAGGATTTTGGCTTTGCGCGTCTTATGCGTTTGTCCATAAATCGTTTGAAATAGTAAAAAAATATTTTATCGACGAAAGTAAGTAATAAGGTACATTACAGATAATGTAAAGAATAAACATCGATTAGCGCAAACACCATGAATATTTACAATAATTCCCTGACCTAACTACAAGGACTAAAAACTGTTTGAAATACAGACCTATGTGGTTTGAAATTTGAATTTCCCGCCATAGATAAAACGTCCCACCTTTAAAGATATAGCAGTTGCAAACTTTAAGATAGAACGTAACTTGTCTATATATTATTAACTTGAAACTGATAACCTAATAAAGTTAGGAACTCTCGAACGTCCAAGTTCAAGAAACTTGTAGGTAAGTGCTTATTAATAACAATGACGAAGTATACCTATCACTGCTACGAGGTCTGCATATCCATCCTTATCTCGTCGCTACTATTTCCCTTGGGTTGAAAGGTGGCTGACGTTCATGTACAATGTAATGTGTTATAATGTAACCTTAGCTGTACACTATCGCTGACACGCCCGATTGTACAACTCGCGATAACGGATGAAAGGGATTCGTGACGCGCAGCCTTTGACCAGGGTAGAAAGAGATTGTCTTTCGTTGCGCTTCATGTCTGAAAACTATTGTAGGTACAAGAATCGAGTCCGGGATAAAATTATTCCACAAACAATAAAAACAACCAACAACCAAACAATCATAATTATACTCAAAACAAATAATCATAAACAAAACATAATATCACCAAAAACCGAAAAATACATTCTACTTTAATTATCAATTAATTAATTAATGTAATTTGTATAATAAGTTATGAATGCAAATCCGGATAACAATTTTTTTCATTTAATTATCATTTTATTTCATTTAAAAGTATTCCATTTGCTTATCCAGGAGCCTGACGCCTAGCTGTTTAAAGCAATCCAGTTTAGGTGATGAAAAAATGTTGCGCGGTTTTTCGAATTGAGCATTCTGCATCTTTCTAACACTTTGCATAACATGGCGAAGAGTCACGCCTAGGTAC
Source organism: Agriopis aurantiaria (assembly GCA_914767915.1). NCBI lineage: Eukaryota > Metazoa > Arthropoda > Insecta > Lepidoptera > Geometridae > Agriopis > Agriopis aurantiaria. The sequence goes on along the minus strand of OU611995.1, from coordinate 11,735,199 downwards.
TCTTAAATCTAAGCGAGCATTGTAACAGATCAAATACTATATCGATTGAGCCCTCAAGGCACCATTTGTCATCATCATCAGCCAGAAGACGTCCACTGCTGAACATAGGCCTCCCCCTTTAACCTCCACATTGGATGCCAGCGACAGCGACAGCGTACAATGTCATTGGACTGGCACCATTTGTATTAACCGAAAAAAATTGTTAGTTCGTGTAAGCTGACTGGCTAGCTGGCTACCCCTACCGTCAGAGTACTACCAGACAAAGTTAGTCCCTTAGAAGTAGGCCCAACGCCATCTGTGTTTGCCAACCGCTGGTTACTCTGACAAGGCTATCTGAAGCCAACAGCAAAGTCATTAAAAAAGTACACTTAGCTCGTATTTCATTAGATTTAATCGTTGTAGTTATCAATGCTACCAATTAACTAATTAGAGCTTTACAGGTACGTAATTATGTTTAATGAAGTGCAATAATCCATTAAAACCGTCTGGCGCTCTAAAGCCGTTCGAACACCAGGCTTCATTAATATCGGATAGTCAGCCACTTGAGTAGCATTTGTTTTCGGAGAATGCTGAAGAGCTTTTTGATCTCATTTCCGCATTGGAATTTTACCGCACATCCCGACATCGTCAAAATGCTCTTCCCTACATCTTGTAAAGCTGAAAATCCCACATCGGTTTTTTCACCCTTTTCTTCCACTAACCTGAAAGATGTGGAATGTCTTCTTGCCGAGCTTCAACATGAAGCGTTTTTTAAAGGGTGTTTCAAGAAGGGCATCTACAATACTGCTAGACCTGCTAGTGTCTATAAGCGACGGTTACTACTAACAATCAGGCGGACTGCATGTCTATTTGCCGCACGTCGACGACGCCTCGACGGAGTGACGACTCAAGTCACCGAGTATCAAGTCTCTTTGTGTACAAACGGCCTTATACCAATGACGTGTCAACGAATTAATATCGCAATTTTCACACAATTTTGATTCGCAACAATTTGAAAAGTACCTATAATTTGGTAAAATATTGCCGGTGTGAGAATTTAGGCGCCAACATGAAAAAAATATGGCGCCTCATTTTATTATTTTCCTAAACTGTTGTGTATTTCTATTGTTCAAATCATGTGTGATAATGGTGGATTATTTTAATTGAATGTTTGTGAACATGTTCGACTGTGGGAGAGTGATATAATGAGGTGAAACTTGTATTTTTGTCATGTTTCCAATACTCCATTGAAGCTTCTAGTAACTAGACTACCATTTTCCTAAGGCATGACTTTGACTGGACCGTGACCTATTTTAGCTTGACTCTGACTGTGACTATGACATACTTGATGATATCTAATCAAAATTGAAAATATTTTAATACTTGACATAGCCGAATGCACAAGACGTAGGAGGCTAAATTCCTCGAATTTATGTTTATCATTGCCACTTGAAAACTTGCATTTGATTCATAGATACAGTGAAAAAAACTTTCTTAAATAATATATACTGTTATCGATGAATCGAAAGCCTTTTTTTCGCAGTCAATAGTAAAAAGAAAAGTACATAACAGGTGCAAAAAATATTTCATCTGTCCTTGTATCCCTCGCTCAGCTCAGGATCACTCTCTAGAGTCCTTAGCTGATCTTCGGGATCCAACATAATCCCTCGAATTAAATTCGCTTTTTTCACTTGTTGTACTAAGCTTATAACCTACTACTTTGAGCATACTATAAAAATAAATAAATAAATAGTCAAGACATTTTTGCACACACGGTCATCTGACCCCAAACTAAGCAAAGCTTGTGATATGGCTGCCAGAGACTGATATACATACATATATAGTTTTAAATACATACTTAAATAGATATTAACAACCAGATACAGAACAAACACAAATGTTCCTCACATAAATGTTTGTCCTAGGTGGGAATCGAACCCACGCCCCCAAGCTCAGAAGGTAGGTTCACTACCAACTGGGCCAACGGGCTATCCAAGCGCTATCATACTCTCTTGTTTTACACTGTTTTAAACTATCACGGTTGTTCACTAAAGTTATATGATCATTTACGGGATATTTACCGTGGTAAGGTTGTGGAATCAGTCTTCCCGTGAACATGGTGTATGTAACTGCGCCAAAATATCGGGAGGTCATTTCACAACCTTACCACGGTAAATATCCCGTTAATAATCCTATAAATCTCTTGTTTTATTTCGTTACCTTACTAGTTTTACATAATCAAGGACATATCGCACACTGAAAATTATTTTATTAAGTTTTTATTTTTGAAAGTTTTTATTCATTGAAGGTGCCTGCTTTTACTTTTAGAATGTTTTTATGTCAAATTAGTGCTAAAATTAGGCGCCGAGTTAAGCCTTTAAACAAATTAAGTCCCCAAAAGGTTGAACTAATTTAATCAAACTGAATTTACCCTAAACTAAAGCTAGAGATAAAAGTAACATGTTCGAATCCTTTCCTAATCTAGTTTTAATTAATATTTAAGTATTCTCACAAAAATCATTAAAAACCCCACACACACATGTAAAAATATACATTAAATAATAACCTACCGCTTACCTACACTTATATAGAAAACACATACGTGCTAGGAAAAATTATAATTAACGAATTTGCAGGTTCGTTAAAATATGTTTGTGAAATAATTTTTACTTGGGTTAAGTATCTACTTATGTTTATTTAAAAGTAGGGTTCCGTTCATTCCTAATTATGTAGTTTAAATAAATGAATGAAATGAATAGTAAAAAAATAATTTAAACAAACTCTAATGTTTCAATTTTTTTTTTTTTACTTAAAAGTTTAAATGCTTGCTATGCTTACAGCGAAGCCAAACGCACACAGCAAGCCAACATTATCTAAACAATAATTTATATTACAAACAAATTATTCTTACAGATAACAAAATAAAAAAACTAACTTAAAAAAATTGTACAAGCACTCATTATAAGCCTAAATTTTGCACAGAAAATGTATACATCTGTAATCTATTGTGTCTCCGTCTTGTGTCTATGCTGCTCACCATTGAGGGGTTCCCTTGTCAGGACCCAACCCTGAGTGCAGCAACGATGTTATGGTAAAACTTAAAACCGGCTATCATAATGCATACAGAACATATTTTGTGTCTGTGCTATTGACCCTCGAAGAGTTCTTTTATCTGGAGCTAATCCTGGATGACGATTCAGGTCATGCTTACTAAAAAATACATTGTCATTGGAACTGAACCAACATGTAAAAATTCTACTACGTAGGATAAGAAAAAGTGGTTCTAAATTCAGCATGCAAGATATGACCTAAAAAAACATTAAACATTAACCGTCTTACCACAAAAGATTTAAGCACGCTTTCGACAACTGTTTAGCATATTTTTCGAAGTGAAACAATTGCTAAACACATGTCTAAAGCGTTCTTAAATCTTTTGTGGTAAGACGGTAAGAGTTAAATAAAATCTTATAAAAACGCTAGAACACAACTTAAACAGCAAGAAAACCGAAATTCCTTTATATTATCAGCTCTACAAGTCCACCACCAATCACTTTGACGAATGGCTCCTGTTAAAGAATTTACGAAGCCTTTGCCGAAAATATTTCAGGTCCGTTTAACCTGACCCATGCGTGTCCCTAATTCACGTTTTTCGTGTAATTGGCCCCTAATAGATTGCCTCAGGCTTAACAACGGAAAAATGCTGCCAATTTAGTTTACACTTTGATAAATAAAGAGCAAAGATACGTTCTAACTAACGCATTGTCTCACGTGAACTAAAAATATAATTATCTACACGATGTGATGCGACGCTATGAATAATTACTGTAATTACAGTAGACTTACTGTGATTTTGGCCTATCAACTGTATACACTGTATACAGTTGATTGTATACTATACAGTACTCTGTAATGATAAAATTACAGTGTTCCATTCACTGTAATTTTGTGTTTAAATTTTTCGTATTATAAATCAATGCGTAAAATGAAACTCTTTCAAGTAGCATGCTATTACTACAGTAATGTTCAAAAATGGAACATGGAACAAAATGGGACACATTTCTCTGTCGTGTTATATGTATCTTTAGAGTTAGAGGGAGACGAACAGCAATAGCGAAAAAAAAACGATGGAAAATCCTTTCCATCCTAAGGTTGCCTGGAAGAGATCGCTTTTAGCGATAAGGCCACCAGTTGTTACACTAGTTTTTAAGAGTTTTTTGTCTTCTGTATCAAATTTCATGGTGTGAACAATAAAGAGTTAATCAATCAATCAATCAATCAATAGCGCTCCACCGCTATCATACTGTTTGTTATCAAAAAAAAAAAACTATAACATATACATTGCGATTTCCTTTGCTCACCTAGGAATATGAGTTGGCGAGCAGTTTTGCAGTCACACTAACAGTATGTTTGTTTTGTTGTTTTTTGTGTATGTAACGTATCTTCAATTTTTGTTATTGGTTTTTCACAAAACGAATTAAACGAAATTCAGAGTGGGTTCTTGTTTTGCGGAAGCAATTAATGCTAATATTATGTTTATTGTTCTGCGTAAAAATAGCGACAGGTCCGTGTTAAAGATAGTTGAAATTAAAAAGCCTTTAAAAGTAGTATTGTCATATGAACAGTTAAACACTGTTACACAAATAAAATGTACTAGAACCAACTATCTATTACTATACTTTATTTAAGAATAAAAAGAATTAAGAATTTAATAAGATTTTTTTAATAATTATGACGTTTCGATTTTGATTTTAATCCGTCCGGCCAAAAATTAAATCAATCTGCCGGCTTCCTTGTTTCCTGAGAGATATAATCTAGGCCTTTTCAAGGAGTGAATAGACGTATCGTCTAAGTCTGCGTGCTTCATCTTCGACCACATCTTCGCTTACCAAGGCGAGTTGGTGGTCAAACGCGGACTTAATTGCGACAACAAAATACAAAGTTACGTTATTAAAAAAAACTATTTATTAAATAAATTATGTGATTTATAACAACATTTAATTTTGTGTTTTTAATGGAATAAACCCACACTATTTGATGATTTATCGATTGAACAGAAGCCAAAAAGTTCCTTTCGTCTACCGCAATAACATTGAAAATTCGGATTCAGTTCACTCTGTGGTACGTACAGTACGTACACTATTAATATAGGTATAAGTAGTATTACCCATTTTGCTTATTCAAACTTTACCTAAATCAACACAGCGGCTTAGAAACTACTCAGTACCTACTATCATTCTATGATAAAAGATAACTTTGAATCGAAATAAATTTGTATATTATGCAATTAGAGAATAAAGGACGGATTTAAAGCGAGGGCCACAGATGAATCACGAGCAAGTGAAGGATTCTTACGACTGATTCATGATTCAAGTGTTAGAATCGTGAGTGACGCGAGTGATTCATGGCCCTCAATATAAATCCGTTTTATTCAAGTGTTTCATACTATAATTTATACCATGACTACGAGAAAAAGAAAGATTTAATGAGTTTGTATCGAGTATTGTTGGTAAGGAGGTTGTACAGCATTGAGATTGAGGTCGAATATATTGGTGTGTTCTTAATTCAAACACCAAAAAAGTGATTAAAAGTGATATTTATTCACTGTTTCCAGTGAATAAAATAAGCTTTTTAGAGAGGGAATGGTATAAATATATTTTTAACTCGTAATAGTCTGCATTTGACCACTAATTACTCGCCTGTTGGTAAGACGATGCAGTCTAAGGTGGAGTCAACCGACTTAGAAGATACCTATTCACTCTGATGTTGTGTAAACCTAGATTGTATCTCTCAGGAAATTAAAAAAACCGGCTGATTGCTCAATTCCTTCCCCATTCATTAATTCCCAGTCTGGTTAGTTGTCTTTCCTTCCTTTTCATGACAACTCAGTGAAGTTCTTAGCGCACTTTTATTAGTTTCACATCTAACAGTCATTAAGAATAGTAAAAATATTCATAACTAGCTACACCCCGCGGTTTCACCCGCGTAGTGGTGAAAATGGTGATGATGGTGATGAAAATGTCACTCTCCAGTCCTTGAACTATACCCATGAAAAATGTTGCTGCGTGAAAGAGGAACAAACAAACCAACAAACTTATCGCATTTATAATATTAGTATGATGACTGTTATTATGGACCCCCTTTCGGCTTAGTACACCTTTTCCGCGTAACCCTCCATGGCCATGTTGCTGCATGAAAGAGGAACAAACAAACCAACTATCTTATCGCATTTATAATATTAATATGTTGACTGTTATTATGGATCCCTTTCGGCTTAGTACAGCTTTTCCGCGTAACCCAGTATGTTTATTAGTCTAAGATGTCTTTTTTATCAAATTTATTAAAAATTACGAGGAATTAACAATTAACTAGCGTTACTGGGTCAAAACAAGTAACATTGCTTGCTTGTTACAAGTTTTGGGAGTTTGGCTTTGTCGTTTGTAGCTTTGTTGCCTCTTTAGTCCCACGTCAAGCTTGTTTGAGTATTTAAGTTTACTTTACCTACAGTCGGGTTAGTATAATTGAGTTCTATACTAACAAAAAAAGCAGTAAAATATTTAAGCAGGCCAAAACCTGAAATGAAAAATTCCTAATTATTTTGCTTCATTGACACGATTTTTTTACGAGCTCTTTTTTTGCATTTTTAGGGAATCTTGCAGCCTAATAGTAAATAAGTAAACAAAAATGCAGTGCATGCCGTTCTTTACCGACCCTTCTTTTTTCTTTATCGATCGTCAAATTCGCTAAAATGCCATAGAATCGATCACAGCGAGTACTGAAAAATGGCATATTATTGAATTTGACGACCTCAACTGTCAATTTGACGATCGATAAAAGAACGGTACTTGCACCCGTGATTAGGTAACTAGGCCAATTACAAGTTCCCGCCTATGGATTTATTTATTTAACTTACAATTCTTGTATGTTAGTTGGTTTGTTTAGGTCAGATCTTGAAAGCTGAATTAGAACCACTTCCTCTTATCCTACGGAGTTTAATTTTTACATGTTTGTTTGGTTTCTATGATAATGCATTTTATGGTAAGAATGACCTGAATCGAAATCCAAGATTAGCTCCAGATAAAATAACTCTAACCCTGGGACCCGGGGAGGACCCGGGTATGTCCTAAAACTGCGACCAGAACCACCGAAGGATGGGCAGCAGCGTTCCATTAGTACACGGTGAACGTACTGCGATCCCCAAGCCGCCTGCCAAGCGTGGGGATTATGGCAACACCCCTACGAGGGAGGCCTTTGTTCAGCAGTGGACGTTTACAGGCTGATGATGATGATGATGATGATGATGATGATGATGATGATGAAAAGAACTCTTCAACAGTCAATAGCAGAGACTACATTTTATGTAAGCTATTTATTATAATAACCGGTTTTAAGTTTTACCGTAACATGTTTGCTACACTCAGGGTTGGGTCCTGCCTGACTAGGGAACTTTTCAATGGTTAGCAGCGCAGACATGAAATATTGTATACGCTAAAGTTATATGATCAACAACCACAACCAAAACCATCAAAATCATCACCACAACCACAACCACAACCTTACCACGGTGAATATCCCGTAAATAATCATATAACTTTAGTGAACAACCGTGATAGTTTAAAACAGTGTTTTATTGTATACGCATCCAATTATGAAAACCTAAGTGTCACCATGGCAATGCTACTGCGTTCAAAGTTGCCTCCAAAAGCTTGTTTTTGTTAACTAACAAATATTTTTAAAAAATGCTGTGGCCATCAAAAGATGTTTACATATTTATAAAGATAATTTCTCCTTCGAGCCCAATTTTTGTCAGTAGGGTAACTTTAAGGTACCTAATCATTCATCAGGAGAATTTGCGCGTAATTTAAAGTTTCGATACGAGCATTACATTAGTGAATGCCGCCTGGTGAGCATTATAGGTAGCACACCTGTAATGATAAATTTGTAACATTGCAGTAGTGAGTGCGGCCACCCTAACATTACAATGCGCATCCACTGTATTAGTGACCCTAGTATAGTAGATATCTGTGGTGATCCTACATGGCAACGACGAAACAAGAACTGTAGATGAACTTTCAGGTGGTGGCGGCTAGTACGATGACAAAACCGTGACGCCGGCATCAGATCTAACAATTCTTCAGAACACTCTTTTAACATCTATGGAATTTTTGTCCTTATGATACGAAAAAAAATTAGCATTTTGCTCTTAGAATAACTACACAAAGAAACCAAGTACATTCGCAAAATTTAAGCCATTCAAATGGTGTCATATATGACTCCAAAAAATATCCTTCTCTGAGTAGTTATTCTAAGATTTTGCTATTTATTTTCGTGAATCATCCAACCGAAATTGATTCAACACTATTATAGTATCCACAAAGTATAAAGTCTCGTCTAGAATAAGTAATGCAAGGAACATGCCTGAAGAACTTAACCATTCAAAGTAAGTGCCAAGTCAAAGTCCGAACCTCTTCATTAGTTACGAAAGAGCGTTCGAATATTGCATAGGTGTCTTGTAATCCTCTTAGTTCAGAAACTCCATAAAAGCTATTCACTTTACAAGCAAGACACTGCTTTAACATTATCAGATAAGGTCGGAATTGGTACTGAGAGTTTGTTAAAGGGAAGGTCGGGCTTTATGAGTTAAACTGACGTCAGAAGTCGATGTGAGAACTTTATTACGCTGTAACAAGGTGGTGATTCAGGTTGCGCCTTCAAGCAACATTATACGTCGACGGTTCAAAAAATACTTCTATTTTACAGAAAAAAACGTATAATGATTTAGCCATGCATGATCATACAGCTATACCTTTAACACTTTTAGTATATACACCAGCGCCAATTGTAGATCGTAACTGGCACTTGGCATTAATAGAATATTTCGGCGATGCTGCTATACAGCTTTCATTTTATTTGCACTATAAGATTATTTAAGTGAAGGAAAATTAGGTATATTGCTACACTAAGAAACAAACTTACACCACTATAGAGCTAACATTCTTAGAAACGTTGTGAATCTGTAAAGAGTAAAACTTTACAGTGGTGTATGTCAAGAGTGTTGTAATGGTAATATAAAGAAGCATGACACTGAGTCATGCTAATCAGCCTTTTAACCCAATACTTATAGGTTCATATGTCTAGTTATTACTAAATACTTAACAAAATTTTAAAATTATACGTATATCAAGTCAATTAATGAATATACTTAAAACATATATTTTACAGTTATATGAATATTTACGGGATATTTACCGTGGTAAGGCTGTGGTCCTTCCATATTCTTACCACGGTAAATATCCCGTAAATAAATATATAACTGTAGTGAGCAACCGTGATAGTTTAAAATAGTGTTTCATAACATCACTGTCAAAATAAACTCTACAAATGGTACTAGCATAATTTAGCTCTATCTTTCCATTCCATACCTACTCAGCGCCTGTCGCTTGGAGAGAACATTTCATTCAATTGTCATAATAACATGAATGAGTACTCAAGTAAACGTCCATTTCAGTTATGACATGATGTTCAAACAAACAATATAGTGTAACAACAGCAAAAGCTTTTACGACAAATACCTAACAGGCCCTTGAATATTCACAAGTAGATCTAAGATGATTTCTAAAGCAACTGTCCTACCGCTGACCAGTTAAGAGGAGCGAGTTGAGATAGAAACTATGGTGACCAATCGTTGAGCAACAAATAGCGAGTACTATGGCATGATGACTCATAGTAATACAGTAACAAACAATACCTGAAATTATGAATTAAAACAAAATAAAAAGTTTACAAAGATTACAAAACCTGTGCTATCTGTGTTTTATGAGTGAAATTAATGCAGGCTTACGCGTAAAAGGAGTACCAAGCTAAACAGGGTCCATAGTAGGTTGTGAACAACTTTTACAATGAGAGCAACTATGAAATCGCGGAAACATATCAGCTGTTCCATAGAAAACGGTCATTCACACTCAAAAAAAGGTATGGAAAACTGTTTTTTTTTACGATATCAGAGTTGCTCTCATAGCAAAAGTTATTCATAATGATGGTTAGCATATAAAATACCCCTTTCAGCTTAGTACACCTTTTACGTGTAACCATGTATGAATTATGATACAATAAAAATATTAAATACAGAAACCCGCCATGATCTGTGAAATGCCAATCAGAAACGTCTCTTTCAGTTAGGTACAAGAATTCATACGGCAACTGAGCAAAATAATCGTCGATAGCCAGTCGCTAACTTTCCGAGGTGGGACAAGTGACTAAGAAATATTATTCCAGTCAAGTCACGTAGGATATTGCGTGATCGAATTATTTGAAGTATCTGAATCTATGGACTAAATCTTTGTAGTGCTATTGAAGACTGGTAGATAATTAGAAATCTGGAAATTTACATTGTTTATGGACTACCTCTGTTGTCATCAAAATTGGTTCTCGAAATGCTAAAAACACCTTTTCTAATTCAAGTATTGAAAGTCGCAGAAATCGCATAATTTTTAATTTTAATTTATTTAATTTGCAATGATTGTATGTTTAGGTCAAATCTTATCAGCTGAATTAGAACCAGTTCTTCCCAACCGATTTTGCTGAAATTTTGCATTCACCTTTAGTTTTGATGACAATACAATACGCAATATTGTAATATTTTCAAAATGGCTGCCGCCACAAGATTGCCCATGGTGTATATTTTTGGCAACCCTGTTAATATTGGTATCAAATGAAAGAGCTTGAAGATTAGGAAACGATAAAGTGACATCACACTAAATTATATATGGCCACTGCACCAAGATGGTGGTTTGTAATTTCTTTGAAAACCTTAAAAAAAAATAAAAAAAATACTATTTATAATTAAAATCTACTTAGTGACAAGGCAAGCAAATCGCACGGTTCATACGCACGTAAACGCATCGCTTGCTTTGTATCGCTTGCTCATATTATCTCATTAACTTTTCTGCTACTTTTGGTTCTGCAACGCTCATCGTGTGCTGCAGTGGATTTTTCAAAGTTGGTGATAATCATCATCATCATTTCAGCCGTAGGACGTTCACTGCCGGACATAGGCCTCCCCCATCGATCTCCAAAAGGGCCGGTGATAATGATAGCTTGTAAAAAGAACGCGTGTTTTTTTCTTAAATTCAAGATTAGCAAAGTTAATTGAAGTATTTTTATTTATATTACACGGGAATTACTTACGTAAGATTATGCCGGTTACTCTGACTATAGTTAATTGAAGTAGGTAGTTGCCTGGGTTTTTATATATGGTGTCGATTGACTTGTCAATGCAGGTGTGCAGTTGATGAGCCAGTCTAAATTTTTTATTAACATCGGCCAAGCCATCGTCTACGGGCCGCAGAAAGGATACCAGAAACGATACATCAAAAGTAGATTGTTTACCAAAGGATGAAAGCAATCTATTTTACACGAGATGTTTATATTGAGTGTAAAAGATATTTTCTACAAAATTATATACTATACCGATCTATAACTATACTCTGCACCGATCTATAATTATGTAGGTACCTTGAATTCTTTGATACTCTGCTTTTGATTTCCAATGTGAGTAAACTAAAATATAATTATTGTTTTTGAAATTGTCACGACACGAATTCATAGTTAAACAATAGAAAATTGTAAAAAATAATTCAAAAAAATTGTGTGCTGTTAATATCTTCGATACCATTTTTTTTTTCTTCTTGGCGTCGCACGTCTTGTGCATTTGCCAGTGTTAAATATTGCTATTTTTTAAGTTTAAGTTAATATCCACAAGCAAGTCAAAGTTAAAGTCATAGACAAGCAAAGTAAGTCGCTTACAAGTCCAAGTCATGCCCTAAAGCATTGGAGACTTTACAAGAGGCTTCTATGGAGTTTTGGAGAAAAAATTCAAGTCCTTAACGTACTTCTTGCTTTGTATTGTAGATTACATACGATGATAAAACCTATACAACTCAAATCCTATACACCTACTTGGCATTGTGCCGTCTAGACGAGTTAGGTATTTTCAAAGGTTATAAATTTGTTACAAAGAATATCGAAGTATTTGGCGTGATAAAGCATTAAATGCCATGGTAACTGACGAGTAATATATTAATCCTAGCAATATTTTTGTACAATATCGCGGCAAAATAAAATATGCTGCAAGTAATTAGTAAAACTATAATAAATTGCAACTGCGTGACACTTAAGCTAAGCATTACGTAGGTAATAAAAAAAAATTACATAATTTTTTTTTTGTATAACTACAGTTCCGAAAAGAAATTTATTCAAATTAGTACCTTAAAAAAATTAGTCTGTTTAAAAAAAAAATATAACAACTATAAGGGCAGAAAATTTTGGCAATTCCCATTTTGTCCCAGCAAAACATACCCTTTTAGTTTTTATTTTGTTTACTACTAGCCTCATTTAGTTATATGATTATTAACGGGATATTTACCGTGACAAGGTTGTGCAAGGTTGGTAATCTTATCATCATTCATCATTTCAGCCTATCATATTCCCCACTGCTGGGACTCAGGCCTTCTTTCAGAGAGAGATGGGTCAGCATGGTGGATTAGATTAGAGTTTATCCGGCTCTAATCCACCACCATGCTGACCCAGTGCATGTTGGTGAATGTCATACGTCTTTGGACTTTCAAGGTTCTTAGACATATCGGTCTCCTCACAATGTTTTTCTTCACAAATTTTTGAGCGTTGGCATAGAAACTGCACATAATTTATTTAGGTGCTGAATAATTCAATAGTGCAGGGCCGAGAATTGAACCGGGTGCTGTCAAAGCAAACAAACACACGTAACATTTAGAATTGAAATTTTCAACAACAAAAAAAAACTATTAAAATAAAAAATAAACACCACGGTAAATATCCCGTAATAAATTATATAACTTTAGTGAACAACCGTGATAGTTTAAAACAGTGTATTAAAATCAATACTCAAAGTATGAATAATAATGTTATAGTTTTTTTTACGCGGATATGTCCGTGTTTTACCATCAATTCGCCTGTTGGTAAATGACGATGTGGTCGAAGATGAAGCACGCAGACTTAGAAGATACCAAGCGCGAAGAAGCAAAGAGCGAGATGCAAAGTTGTTGTTAGCTTGCATTATTGTGCACGTACTTATCCCAAAAATGTCGCTACCTAGAATATAGGTACTGACATTTCCTTTGGCTACTCTTGTTCAACGGGCATTGCTTGAGTGGCGCAAATACCTGACCGGCCACAGGAATTTCCGACCCTCAGAAGATGGACTCGATAGTGCTATTTAACGTCCCACAAACATATCTTAACAAAAACACTGACTTAGATACTCATATGATATTTGTCTGATTTTACTGAAACAAGAAAATTTAACTCCCTTAGATAAACAGATAAACAATTTTATTGATAAAAGATTAATAATTATAAGTCAGTTTCATGTAAAAGTAATAATTAGCAATATTTCTATTAATAAATTAGTTCATAATTACATATTTCAATATTGTAATGTTACACTGCGTCCGTAGTTATTCAAATAACATTTTCTTTCACTTATAAAAAAGTCGTCACTTAGTTGCAGCTTGGTGACTTGTCACTCATAATATTTGACCATATGATATTTGTCTGATTTTACTGAAACAAGAAAATTTAACTCCCTTAGTTGCAACTTGGTGACTAATTATTGTCACTCATAATATTTGACTCTGCATAACTTTTGCTTTATTAACCGCTTCACATTGCACTGGGCCAGCATGATGAATAGGGTCCATCCTATCTTTCTGAGAGTAGGCCTGTGTCGTCTGTGAAGTTTGAATAAGTAAAACGCACGTAGGTAAATATTCGTACTTCGTCCATTGAACACAAAACATGCTCTACAAACTCACCTACCCTTTTATTAACAAGAAAAACATAATTTGCAATATCCTTAGATCAAGACCAATTAATATGTAAATTACGCAGCAAATTTTTCTTACTCTCCCAAAATTCCTTTCATCGTAGAATCGTTAAGTTATTTCACTTGCAACACTCAGCTCGCGCGTGTTCAGGACAGCGCAGTTAATTGGTAACATTGTTGGAATAATAACATACAGATAGAATGTCAAGAGTCCATGCTTCTTGCATTCTATATCTGACTAGAATATAAAATGACTGAATATCATCGAGATACAATACCTATAGATTCACAATCTCTATGTGAAAACAGTAAGAAATCGTCCGAGCATCAAGACAAATTATATAGCATAATTGCAATACCACACTTACTCCAAATTAGACGTTTTGTCGCTCGTATAGTGTTCAACGTCACTTGTCCGCTATGTCATCGTAGCACTGGCATTACGCAACGTTGTAGTCCGATTGCGGTTGCCTTGCATCGAACTAAAAAGCCAGCGCATTTCTTACTATGTTTTTTTAATTTTTTATTTCCTTCTTTTTTCTTTCTTACTTTCTTTCACATAGTTTTTTTAATGCCATAGGTGGCAAACAAGCAAACGGGCCGCAACCGCCTGAAAGTTCTTCCACATAAATCATAGATCAGTGGAATAGTTTACATAAATAGTTTTTCACTTCCTTTCTCTTTCGCTGCTCAACCAAACCTCTCCTATAAACCTCGCCCAATCACGCGACACGACCTCGGTGGGCTGTGATTGTCCGACGTTCCTGATTGGCGTTTGTACATCTTGTTGGCTTTGAAATGATCAAATCCTCTTTCAATCAGGCACAATAAATAAAAACTATTAATACATTTTTGTACTTAGAGAAACAACTGAACCTAAACAACAACGTGCAAATATATAAATCAAACAGTAACAATTGTTACAATACCTAACATATTTAATAGTTGAACCTAGAGGAAGGAGGGTCGAGAGGAAGGAGCCCAAAGCGTTAGGCAGATCAAATCTACACCACCTAACGTCTTTGACCATCAACGTTGCCGAAGCGATTCATGCTACCGAAAGCTGAAACAGCTGGCGGAACATCATAAGGGAGAAGTTGATGCCGTGATGGGTCATAACCCCCAGCATTGAGGAATCGACGCAAGGAGGGGGGGTAGGAGGGGAGGTTCTAAATTGTTGATTATACAAAGTTCCCAAGTGGTCAAACAACTCTGATAAAATATAAAGTTACCAGCCACTTCTCCCACACGACAAGCAAGCAAATATAACCATTAGCATCAGAGTATGATCTAACTACAGTATGTTTGTAAACAACTATTCGTGAATGCAATGAATTTCAGTAACATTATTTTGCATGTTTTGGCGGTGCTCGTTTGAGAATAAGTATTTAAATCAATACAAGGTAAGCGTATTGATTTATACCTACAGGAACTACCAATAGCAACAATTAGTAGTGGATACTGAACTATTTAATGGCGGAGATGGACCAATGTGAAGATACTTATCAATTTACCGAAAAAAATATCTATTGAAATAGAATGATATTAAGGTGGTACGTTTCACCCATGGCGGAAAATTCCAAACAGTTATCTTGTCCTTGTAGCTAGGCCGGGTAATTATTGTAAACGATCATTAAGTTTGCGCAAATTAATTATCATTTTTTACAAAATCATGTAAAGCTATTTATCTCTAATGCATATTACCTACTACTTACATATAATTTTGTCAATAAACTTTATTGATAAAATAATGTAAGTAATATGGTGCGTTACTGATAAATAGCTGTAGGTACAAGATAATGTAAAGAACAACCAACGATTTGCGCAAACAGTGTGTAAAACAACTTTAGTTTAATCATTTAATGTATAGATGAACTAACAACACCATTATAATGAAACTGTATTGGCGAAGTTCACACGTGTTCGTTGACAGTTGACAGTCTGTTGTCAACTGCCAACGAACACAGTATATAAGTGGCGGTTGCATTGCAATCGCCCTCTTTCTTTGCTCGAACCTCGAAGCAATAACAAGTGTAAACGAATTGTGTGTAAAACAGTTTAAAAGGTGATTTCTTGGCTGAAAAGCTAACAAGTGTGTCATTTTAAAATAATTACCTAGTCTAGCTACAAAGACAAAAAACTGTTTGAAATTAGAATTTCCGCCATAGGTGAAACGTACTTTTGATTGGTATGTCATACTCCAGAGTCCCATATAAATTTCATCAACATCGGTCCAGTAGTTTGGTTTTAAAATCGAAATAACTGGAAAAATATGTCATCCATATAAACGAAATTGCTTATTAACTAATATTGAAGTCGGTTTTTTAAATGTTAGTTATATATTATGCAGCAATAGAGCATTGGATCGACGTGATTTTTTGCATAGAGATAGTTGGAGGGCCGGAGGTTACGGATGTCTATTATGTCTTCTGTGGTTACGGTAACATAGGTTACTTTTTATATTCCGGAAAAAATTACGATTCTCGAGGAAATTTCCACTCCCGTGAAACTGCGGGCGTAGCTAGCTAGCACATAATCAGCTTAGCCACATTGACTATTAACTACCTTATTCTATAATCACACAAGTTGTTTGCTGTTAGTTATATAGATAGTATAGCTAAAGGTCACATTGCCTACATAACCTTTTATAAGATAGTTAAATCCACGACAACGCGCACGAAAAGTTCACATAGACTTAAGGCCGCGCTTGCTGGTCGAAGCTATCTGTTAAGCACGTTTTACAACATTTTAAAAGATAAAACCTTGCTAAGTTGGTGTAAAAAAATACGATTGAGCATCATTTTTAGAAAAACATTGCAAATGTTTTAAAGTAGGTACTTACCAAATTTTTATGTTGGCAGAAAAAAGGTCGGAAAACGCTTTTTTGAGTTTTTTTTGTTATCTTCTCGCCACTTTATTTTCAAGGTTTTTCTTAAGATAATGCATTGGGCATGCATAAAATAATGCATGACTTTTATAAACGTATTTTTTTAAATTCTCAATTCTTAATTTTTATTCTTAAAATTTTTGACTTTGAATTATTCAATTTGCCATCTTAGCGGTGGCCATATTGGATTTAGTGTAATGTCATTCACTAAATCGTTTTTTACACTTGGCCCTTTAATTTAAATTTGATACCCATATTAACAGGGTTGACAAAAAATATACACCATTCGCCATGGCGTTGAAGCAGCGGCCATATTGAAACAGTGTTTCATATTGAAAATATTACAACATTGAGTATTGTACATAGGTGTTGTATATTCACCAGGACCTTCTGTAACTGAGACTAAGGCGTAGGTATGCAAAATTTCAGCAAAATTATTTAGAAGGAAGTGGTTCGAATTTGAACCACTTCCTCCTGCATGATTTGACCTAAACATGACATTTCAAGTTATAAAAGCTTGTAATAAAAACGATACTTCATTCAGACCTCATTGCATGTAAACAAAATGAAGAAGCGTATAATTTTAGCTCGAAAGATCTCCAACTCTTTTAACGTACTTATAGGACCCAATTTACCGTGTCACGCAATGGCTCAGAGCTCGCAAATAGGACAATTGAACCATAATGTACACAGATTATGCTAATTCATAATGCATTGAACCGCTCTATGGCAATAAAGCGGAAACAGCGATTAGAGGACATTACGGATCGCAATTTCAATTAATTGTTGGGTAAATTTCAATTTATATCGAGATAGCTCCGATACAATTTTGATATTGATTATGATAAATAGAAGGCTAGGTTAAATAAATAATTATTGTCAAGCACGTGTTGTCTGGACAAACTTAATCTAGGTTAAATTATTAAGTAGTACTAACCTAACCTAAGTTAGGTTATTAAGGTTCCATCATACTAATTACGTAAATGTAAAATGTTGTTAAATTAATAAAAACAAACTGGCCAAGAGCGTGTTGAGACACGCATATGATAGGGTTTCCAAATCCATATAATTTTGGTCACATTCATAATTCAGAAACCGGTGGTTATAAACAAATTCGAACGAACGAAGCTCTGTGGACTTAGCCAAGTTTTAGAAATAACATAAACTTTTTATGGTTTAGGCAAAGAGAAAACTAAATTCTTTGTTAAGATATGGAAATGCTAGGTATGGAATGTCCTTCCTGCTAAGGTCTTTCCACCGAGCTTCAACATGAAGTGTTTTAAAAAGAGTGGGAGGTAGTTGTATACATGTATACAACTACCTCCCCGCGCTGGCAAAGCACCGCCAACACCGCTAGTATTGTAGGTGTCCATAGGCAGCGGTTTCTGCTTACCATCAGGCGGACCGCAAGCTAGTTTGTCGCTCTTTATATATAATTTAAAAAAAAAACGAAAGGTCAATGAGTTATGAGATTAAGTTGGGCTAGAACCTCTTGAATTTATTTCAGTTTTATCGCTATATTTCAAAAAGCTATTAAGAGAAAATTTTCGAAAGTTTTTTTATTAAACGTCCTATCAGCATGGCAAGTTTCTATTTATGTCTAATAGTATAGATATGCAGGCACTAACTTTTTGCCACTTTAACAAGCCATATTTCGCAAAAGATACACATGATAAAAAGTGATGTATGAGAACCATTACTTTCATTTTGTTAAAAACTATAATACTCGTAGGTATCTAACAAGAGAGAGAGAGCGCAGTGAAAAGAATAAAATTCATCCCCATATCACATGCAATAAATACCCTAAAATGCAAAATCATATTTTTTACACTTTTAAAACAGACTATAGGTACACCAGAACTGCCAATTGCAGTTCTGGTACACAGTTTTAAAATAATCTTATAAACTATAGAAGTTAGAAGGTTCTAAATAATTAGGACGAATGAAATGAGCGGACTGACAGACAGACGGACGGACAGAATAAACATATATGGGTTCCTCGCAGTACTACGGAATCCTATAAAGACTGCGTAGTCTTAGATAAACCGTCGATTAATCAAATCCTTTCAAACGTGACAAAGTTGAATGGGAAAGAAGTCAAATATTTCTTTCATTTTGTATATTCATACAGAGTTATATTTATGTTTCAGGCAGCTTCTTCACATTATACTCAACAACTTTCGTTCCATGACTTTTTACAAAACATGCACATTAAAATACACCATATTTTTTTTTTGTTTATTTTGTAGATTGCTAGAGTCGAATTCTAAGATCTTGTATGTACCCTAAAGGGACCAAAACTTCCCTGGCTTCAGCAGATAATTTAGATTGTCATTGAAAACAAAACAAAGACGTTATTTTCATGTCATAGAGCATTAATATCTATACTAATATTATAAAGAGGAAAGATATGATTGTTTGTTTGTTTGCATTGAATATGCTCCGAAACAACTGAACCGATTTGAAAAATTCTTTCACTGTTGGGAAGCTACACTATCCCCGTGTAACATAAGCTATATTATATTATCAAATAAATAGGGATCTTTACTAAAACTCCAATAATGTAACACAAGGTGTAAAAAAAAGAATACACCCGTGCGAAGCCGGGGTGCGTTGCTAGTTGTTAAATATGTTGGGAAGGTATACCTGTGAAAGGATGTTACATAAATTTATATATTTCCAAAGCATTTTAAATATATTTTAATCCATAAAATGGCGTGGTAATAACAATTACCCAGTTTTATCGTATAGCATATAAGGACAGACGTTTATTTTCGAACAAACATACCTATATACCTACATGTTTGGTATTAACCATTTTTCAATTAGGCTCTATCAATAAAAAATAACATCAATGAGCTAAACATTCAGGAAATAATTAGTAATGTAACTAGTAAAAACAACAAGACACATGGTAGAAACAGCACATGGTGGACCCAGGTATGTCCTAAAACTGCGACCAGAACCACCAAAGGATGGGCAGCAGCGTCTTATTACACACACTATATTATCCTAGTACACGGTGAATGTTTTGCGATCCCCAAGCTGTCTGCCAAGCGTAGGGATTATGGCAACACCCCTCTGTAATAGGGATGCCTTAGTTCATCTCATTAATAGTGGACGTTTAATGGCTGATGAAGATGATGATGATGACTGACTGTGTAAATTGAACAAATCTTGAAAAATATTTATTCGTGTTAAGAACAATCTTATTATTATATATTATATGCAGAAATGCAACTCACCACTCCAAGACAAAAATCTCAGGACGCCTGCTCGAATATACCCACTTGAATACACTTCAGAAAACTAAGTTAGGCGCACTTTACCGACGAGCCTTACGCCCCAGTTCACAATCTACCCACAATACCTATACATAAAACACCCGAATCGACATTTCACTACACAAGTACACAAAACATGGACTTTTAAAAACTATTCGATCGGTTCTCGAAATTAATTTGAGGTTCCGCCTTCGGTTTTCGAACGGCTATTAAAAATTTACGTCGGGAAAATTGGTAGCGCGCGCATACGTCCGCCTGTAACGGGGGCCAAGCTACAACTGACGGGCTGAAGCACGGCTGAAGTCACGGTTTTGTAGAGCGGGCGACGTATTTTAGTCCTGAAAATCGCTTTGAAAAGAAAGGTGTTGAGAATTGTGGTGAAATGCTAAATCATACACATCAATTAAGTGAACGGAATAAGTGTCATCTATCATATCTTTGTGTAGAATTGTTGGTGAATGATACCTAAAAGTTATTTTCGTCTGAAACGCCGAAATGTTATGAAGAGGATTTTGATAATTGGGTTTCGTCCCTTTTCATCATACTTTTAGAGTGCAGAAATGTAATATCACGCCAAAAATAATACGTTCAAGTTATTTTTACGTTTTCGGGAAACTTAGAAAGAAGAGTGTTCGGCACGAGTGGAGTTTAATTGGTCCGAGCCTTTTCAACTTGCGGTAGATAGTAGAAAACTGAATGAAAATCTTCAACTCTAACCACTTTTCTAGGGTTTTGAAAGTGAGGATGTAGCTGATAGGTAGGTACTACAGTGAAAGAAAAGTTAAAAGAAAATATATTTTTAAGCTTTGCAATTATTATGCAGCTGTCGGAGCTAAAAATAACTTGGGGCGAATATAGTAAAGAATTTAATTTCTAATAATTAAGGTTCTGCCTTAGAATAACTACACATAGAAACCAAGTACATTCGCAAAATTTAAGCCATTCAAATGTAGTCATATACTTGTGGCTCCAAAAAAAAAAAAAAATTTTACTATGACAATTTGCGCGGTGAAATCGTACCATAACAAATCAGAAAAGCAGCATAAGAGTTATGGTGTAACTTTCCACAGGTAATTCATTAATTTTCTTGCTTAAATCGTTTAAAATACCAATCGAAACGTAAGCTACAAAGCGAATTTGTAGCTTACGTTTTGAGAAGGCGATGTTTGGAAACTTACCTTCTCTGAGTAGTTATTCTAAGGGTTCTGCCAAGGTACGCGTGTAGCACAAAATAAACGTGTAGTAAATTTTACGAGTCAATCCTACCAGTATTTCCTCAAAGCTCATGAGATATAGTGACGAATATTCCAATTTTACCGCCGAGTGTCCATGACCGTGTTATGATAACAATTCTTACCGAAGCTCATTTCTGACGCAGTGTGGAGCCGGCGCTTTCATGACGAAAACAAATATTGCGTAGCTCGATGACGGGCAAGTAGGTAGAAGTTGTGGTTTGATTATGTACCTAACTGAAAACTATCAGAGGAGTTCTAGTTTTACGGATATGCTTCGAGAATATGGTTGCTTTAGGTATATGCAAAGTGAAAACAAACTTGTCGCCACATGTTGTTATTTTCCTAAACTTGATTATTTTCAAATTTTAATGCCTAATAATGATGGATTAATAATTATTTATTAGGTGTTTATGAACGTACTCGACTATGGTTAAGTGATGTAATGAGGTATAATATGTAATTACGTGTTGTTTTTAAAATCCAAAGATGTAAAGTATGCTTAACTCTGACTGTGAAGATATAAATGGTTTGACGATAATAAAAATTATAAAATATGTTTTAGTACGATACTTGTCTTGACTTTGGCAAACGCACAAGCCAGGTGACGCCAAAACATTTTTAAAATTAAAGAAAATAACTCTTTATTTATTTTAAATAGTTTTAAATTTCTATTTTAGTTCTTTATTATTTCAAATGGATACGTTTTTTTAATGTAAATAGACTATTATCTTTCATACTTGTTGTCCGGGCTTTTTCCAGAAAAATGAAGTCGTATCATCACATTATCACGTGTACGAAACCAACTAAAAACTTTTGATTACACAGCCCCCAGACGGCAACCAAACTTTGACATTCGTTCATGTCGATGGCTCTACCAATTTATATCCATGTACAAGTATTCGATCAATATGTAATTAGTCCTTCTCAGAAAAAGTTACGGGCAGTTACGGGACTCGGTCAGGTCAAGGTCTGATACCAAAAGTGGGTATTGTCCGTACTCTACATGGACTGTGTATGGATTAGGGTTTTCAGATTTCGTGTTTAAAGTGGAGTTTTAAATGGTTGCTGCAAAAACGTTTTTGAATGCCCCCGGCCGTTTATTCTGATGACTTTATTTGGGTAAATATAAGGTCAACGTGACTAAAGAGATGAGACAGCGGAGACGTGGCGTACAACGACCGTGGAGTAATCAACTCTTTTTGGTTATTACGCTACGTTCAAAATTTTACCTCAGTTACTAGTAAGTGTTAAGGACAATTAAGGCGCCGCAATAGGCATGATGACTAATATTTTTTTATTACCTTATATAAAAGCTGATCATAAATAGAGCACATCAACAAAAACAAAATTAAAATTAGTTCAAAAATAAATAAGATATAAGCATTTTAATTTAATTTAATTTCATGCTAGACAGAGAGCGCACTATACTGAGCCGTGACGTCACGGCTCAGGAGCGCCATACAAATGCTATACTAACACACGCTTTGCGAGAAAGGGATAGAACATCCCTTCTCCATCCCCACCTAAAACTTAAAATACTCATATCTCAGAGATTTATCAGCCAATTCAAATTATTTTTTCAGTATGTGTAATGTATTTACTTATATTCATCGCTAAGCCGGTTATTTGTAATAAATTAAACATTAGGAATCATGCCTAAGCTACAGTAAATCGAGAATACTTTTTGCAGCCGCTTGTATGTATACCGTGGTATTAGGCTTTTGGGTGGAAATTAATGGATATAATTGCAATAGACTGCTACTTACTTTTTAACCGATACAAAAAGGAAGAGGTTCTCTAGTCGACGCGTATTTTTTGACCACGTTTTACTTTTAGCTAAGCAGTCCGATTTTGACGACTTTTTTTAACCAAGTACTTATCGTCAGTTCACCTTAAAATGTGAGTTGTAGCATTGAAATCGAGTATTATTAAGAAAGGGTAAGCGCCTACATGACAAAGTGATTAAAACAATCTAAGGTAAAAATAGGAAAACCTATACTTTTACAGAAAACAATACTGTTCACTTTGTATTGATGTTTAAGCCCAGTGCTGACAGATAGATAGGTAGTAGTAGTACTAATACTACTAACTTCATTGTTGTAATCTGAACTTGTTTTCCCTGGGCCTGAAAAATGGATACTGCTTTTTCAGTCACGAAGAAGTTTGCTCTACTGACAGCGAACTTTCATTCTTCGGCTGTGGAGAATTACCACAGAACACATATAAGGAGAATTACGTACTGTTTTTTTAGTCGGCCAAAGAAATTAGTTAAAAATATACAGAATGTTTATAATGAACAACTAATGAAAACTTTGGTGCGGAAAAGACAGCTGCTCTGTGGATTTTCCCAACAAATTACTTTTCACGAACTTAAATCATTTCCTCCACAAGTTCAGATTCTGAACTTTGTCGTGTTAAAGCAAGAATGGATCGACGATCTTTTACACGGAATAGTTGTGAAATTACCCCAGTTCTTGCCCTGAGCTGGTAAAACTTGTGTAACATTGAACTTTGCCAGCGTCGCTTGAGGCCAAGTTGAAGGAAATTTTTACCTAAAGCACCTGCCATACTCGGGGAAAAAAATCGTTGCACATGAAATTAAAATATATAAGTTGTTGTAATATTAAGTAGTTCAATAAATTTAAATTAAAGTGATGAGATATGGTACTAAGATGTCGTCCTTACTTACTGGCCTTTTGGAAAAACTTGGAGTCGCACAGCCGACTATACAGAGAGCTATATGCTCGGAGTTTCTTTGCGCGACAGAATCCAGAATGAGGATATTCGCCGAAGAACCAGAGTCACCAACATATATATTAATATTTGCACGTTGAAGTGGCAATGGGCAAGCCACATTCTTCTAAAAACAGATAACCGATGGGGAAGAAAGGTTCTTGAGTGGAGACTACGAACCGGAAGTAGGCCTCTCACTAGATGCACCGACGACATCGTGAGAGTCGCGGGCATCCAGTGGATGCAGATGGCAGGCTGGCAATGTGGAAATGTAAGAGGGAGGCCTATGTTCAGCAGTGGATATCTTCTGGCTGATGATGATGATGATGATGATGATGTTAATTTTTATCTTATTTTTTTTTAAATGGGCAGGTAAAATATCTTTTGCAAAGTGAGCTCTTAATAAAGCCACTTAATAGGTAAGTACATAGATCTGAAGCTTCCAATCCAAGGTGTAATTACTCCTTTCTTACGTGTATCTGCAAGGTGTGGAATGTCCTTCCTCGAAGGTCTCCTCGCCGAGCTTCAACATGAAGCATTTAAAAAGAGTAGGTATCTACAACCATCTCTCCGGGCTGGTAAAGCATCGACAATACTGCTAGTGTCGCAGATGTCTATTGTCTTTATTATATGTGGCGGTGATCGTTTACCATCAGGTAGACTGAATGCCAGAATTATACAGTTTGTAAGGGGAACACTCTCGAAGCCAAAAAGAAGTAATTGTACTCATCATTATAAACAACTTTTACTAAGGGACCAACCCTGAAATCGCAAAAAAAAAACAACAGCTGTTCCATACATTTTGTCGAGTGTCAATGACCGTTTTCTATAGAGCAGCTGATATTGTTTTCGCGATTTCAGGGCTGGTCCCATTGTAAAATTTGTTCATAATGATGAGTGCAATTACCTTTTTTTGGCTTCGAGAGTGCTCCCCTTACACCCCGTATGTTACATAATAGGTTACCTACGCGTTACCTGGTCTGGTCACAAACTTAGAACTTAGTATTTTCCTCAATCGCCTTCCAAATAGAAATGTGCCATAAAATTTACAGTTACCAACTATTCCTACGTTTTCCTTTTACGTGACTTGAACCCTTCTGTTGTCCGAAGTAATACGAACCTACGTGGGGATAAAATAATTTAATATTATGGACTTAAAATCTATTTGTTATTCAACCCTCTGGCGTTTTATTAAATTTGGTTGCTTGAAGATGTCAAACATTTCTTGGCACTTTTTTCTTTATTTGTCATTTTATCTGTGAAAATACTGAAAATAAATAATATTTATCTAATATTTTATTCTAGGTATACATAATATTATATAAACACAGTACACAAGCCTTCCACTAGATTGACCGACGACATCGTGAGAGTCGAGCATCCAGTGGATGCAGATGGTAGGCTATCGTTCAGTGTGGAGGTCTAAGGAGAGTACTTACTATGTTCAGCAGTGGACGTCTTTGAATCTTATGAATCTTATTTTTAATACAGTCAAATACCCTATTACTTTGTCCCTGAAATGACTGGGATTCCACTAAACAGCACTAGCGAGAAAACTACGAATAAATCTTCAACGTTTGTTAAATTTCCTCGGCAGTAGAGTGTGTTCCATTTGTTTTCCAGCAAACTTCCTAATTTCAGACTCTGGCAGTTTTGACAGTAATAAATTAAACTCATCAAAAACGTTACACCGATTTGCCATTTAATTTACATTTCCTTAATAAATAATATCCCATCATTCAACAAACATCAAAATGCGTCATTTGAACCGATTCACTCGTGAAAGTAAATTTAGTTCAGGATATTTACGTCCTATAGATGGACGGTACTCGCCGAAAAGGAAATCTTCAAAGAAACAGCTCAAAGAAGCGCAAAATTACAGTAATTTTTAGTTAATGTTTGTGTGCAGTAGACGTCTACCCTTCTAATAACATCTACAAAATTAAATAGGTAGGTATAGATACACCATCCAAAAACACTCGCTAGACTTTCACTCTTAATCATACCAAAGATCATACTGATATTAGAAATGACAAATTTTCATCCGTATTTTCAAAGGATTTGAATAAAACTTGGCATGGAGATAACTTATGCCCTGGATTAACACATAGTTTTTAGTAATTTTTAAACCTTCGCGATTTGAACACATGTTTTAAATGTTTATCGGGACTTATCACGTATTATTTAATTTAGGTAAAAAATATGTACCTTTCGCTCGATGTTTCGACCATGTTACAATGGCCGTGGTCGCGAGCTGACTGAAAACTGCGGGTGAGTCCGGCGAGCAGAGCGGGTGTTTTGTTCTCCTACCCTCACTTGATCATGAAAAATCGCAGGGTTGTCACTACGACACACAACACTGACTCTATCGGTACATATTTTTACCTAAATTATATAATACGTGATAAGTCCCGATAAACATTTAAAACATAGTTTTTACCTGACTACTTTAATATTACCTGCTATAAGCCTTCTATAGTAATCTAATGTATTCAAAATAATATTGATAATGATGGCCAAAAATTGGTTTACAATACCATTATCATCATGGAAGATGAGAGGATGAGGGGATGAGGGGCTGGAGAGCATCCACCGTAAAATTCTACTAATTGACCGGGAAAATTAAAAAAAAAAACATTACCCGGTGTTAGTTTTTGAACCCACGTCATGGTTTGTAAAATTTTCTATTCTGTGACCATGTGCAGTGTGGCGTGTGGCGTACGAAAGTGGTACGAAAACAAATTTTCAACTCGGAGCTGTTTCTCTGTACATTTTTTACTCAGTGTTGTACTGCAACCGAGCTGTCAGTCTGTTTGCAATAATGCTCGATTTATCACTTGCACGGTAACATGTTTATAGCTAATGCAGCTTTTGAGGGAGAGTGATTGACTTCTGATTGATTTATCGATAAAACACGCCAGATTGTTTTAAACTGTGCACGTTTAGAATAAGGTGTATTTTTCTATATGTTTGGAAATGTTTTCGATAGTTTGGCAAAGCACTTTACTCTATAAGTTGAGAATATAAAATTAAATTAAATGGTAAAAGATTTTAGAATTTTTAATACAGATCACTTTCACGCAATATTTACTACATAACGTGACCAACTTTTTTATGAATAATCTTAAATCATTATTTTCATAGAAACTTGCTATATGCAGGGTTACGCATATTATAGAATAGAGGAAGGAGTCATTGTACTCATCATTTTTAGTAACTTGACCAACCTTGAATCGCGAAAAAGATGTATGCGGTCTCATAGTAAAAGTTGTTCATAATGATGAGCACAATGACCTCCTATCAGATTTGTACAGTCTATATGCGTAGCCTTGTATTTACCTGAACTGTATCATATTTTGAGGAAAGCAATACCGAGATATTTTTTCTGAAGTAGATAATATATTATATATGAATTGAGTAATAATTAGTACTTAAGGTGGCAACTAAGCCTTATTTTCACACATTTTGCACCGCAAAATCTTGAAAGTGTGGATACTTTTTTTTCATCCCACTAATCTCGGCCCTAGTGTTAATTTGCTGACAGCTACAGCAACATTGTAAAAAGCTAAATGAAAAACACTAAATTCTGATCTTTTTTCGCTAGGTTTTTAAATGTAAAACTGTAGCTTGTTGCCGATGTACTTCAGAAAAATATAAAATATATATGTTTATTTAGATTAATATAATATTATCGTAGCTGTAAGAGCAAATAAACGAATGGAAATAGTATAGTTTCACTTAATCAAGATTATGCCGTTAACTAAAACGAATAAAACATTGCAAAAAATGTCCTCTCATTATATAATGTGAAAGTAACGGAATGTTGAACCTCTTTTTTAAGTGCATGGGTTATAAACTCAGACTAAGGTCTAAGTACTTTTCAGCTTTGTCAAGACAAAAATTTAGGACAATTTGGTGCCGAGTTTAGCCCTTAATATGACTAGGAAACTCAGAAAAATGGAAGCATTATATTTTCCCTTTAGCACTTACATGAACCCCTCTCCCCCCTTCCCTTGTTCGTCCATTTGATGACATTTTAATCATCTCGTTTGCAGTTGTGTGCCCCTCAATATTGAAGTGTGCGTTACCGTAGAATGGGGTGGATGAAAACGTTATGGATTTTACCTTTTGATTTTCATGTAAAAATTGACTTACAACGCAACCCAAACTAAAATCACTTCATGAGTCTAGGTTGGTTTTACATATTAAAAAAAAATTCAAAAATTCATCTAAAAGATGTTTTTTTCTGTAATTTCAGCACAAAATTCAAAAATATAAGCCGTTTCTAATCAGCTGGGACTTGGGGTTTATAGAAACGACATATAGTGTGAATAGAAAAAAAGGCTAGGGTTCTCACTAATGCATCAGCAGAAATAAATAGGTACCTACTTACAACAAACCAACAACTATAAAAAACTGTTTTACGTGGTGTATTACCTTCGTGATTATCGTTTTCATGATTTTTTTCATGAACGATTTATATTAAAAGTGGTCTTTATAATATTTGAGGCAAATCGCAGTTACGAGGTACCAAGTACGTATATAATATACAATACAATACAATACAAAAACTCTTTATTAAACACCACAAAACAAGGATAACATAAAAACACATACATACATTACATTACATTACATTACATACATACATACATTATTATATGATATACATTTATAGCTACAAATCACGAACCACTACCACGAAGACGCAGCGTAGGTAGGCCTCCCACTAGATGGACCGACGACATTGTGAGAGTCATGGGCATTCAGTGGATGCAAAAGGCAGGCTGTCGTTCAGTGTGGAGGCTAAAGGGGGAGGCCTATGTTCAGCAGTGGACGTCTTCTGGCTGATGATGATGATGATGATGACTACAAAGCTTATAGTAGCTTATAGTATTTCTTATGACCCCTTTCTCGTTTCCATTCAACTTATTTGCGTTTCTATTCACACAATACTACATTCCTATTGACCCCATACTTCGTATCTATTCGCCCCTTAGCCGTATCTATTAACTTAAAATTTATAGAAAATTCTACTTGATGTAGTAATTAGAAGCATAAGCATTTAAATATTCATAATTATAGTTACTTTTACATTAAACTTATTCTGGAAACACTGAAGTATCATTTAATGCACTTCTCACGACAGAAAAACACCTTTTTCTATATTAAAAACACTTAGTTTTGACGAGCTCAAACTCACGTGAAACGAAAGGTAAAAGAAAAACGTTACATTTTAATACATAACTACACTCGTTCGTAAATCGGTGCTGCCATTTAAAAAAAACACGTTGATGGGAGAATCTATCAGGATTTTGGTAGATTTTGTACAACCAACGTCTAGCAAATCCGTTTAAAAAAACTTTTTTCTTTTTGATTCTTTTCACCTCGCAAATTCTATACACCCTATTTTACCGTGTTTACCTCGAACCCAGTTTACGGCAGATTTATTTTGGTACTAGCTCAAGTGTAAGGCAGATCCAAGATAGATTTAGATAGCCTTTAGATAGCCCGTTGGTCCAGTTGGTAATGAACCTACCTTCTGAGCTTGGGGGCGTGGGTTCGATTCCCACCTAGGACAAACATTTAGGCGATGAACATTTGTGTTATTTCTATATCTGGTTGTTAATATCTATTTAAGTATGTATTTAAAACTATATATGTATGTATACGAGTCTCTGGCAGCCATGTCACAAGCTTTGCTTAGTTTGGGGTCAGATAAGCGTGAGTGAAAAATTTCCCGTTTTTTTTTTTGTTTTTTTTTTTCTATCTATATACTAAAGCTAAAAAATCTTACCGGTTAAAATCTTTAAGACTTGGGTTTCAGTATCTATATCTCGTAATTCAGATCAATTTCACAAAAGAAAACGGTTATCTTTTTTGTTAGTAATGGCCACCGGCGGTAGGACCACTAATTCGTTCATTTTAGCTTTATTTCTCTTCTTATCACATTTAGATAGAGCAGACAAATAAAATTAACCGAGTCTAGATAAACTGCTATATTTTTATAAAAACTTGCACTGTACTACAAAGTAAAATAAGTCTTCGTATCTTTTAAAGATGCTGAGTATCATTCAGGATGTCCGTAATTGTCCTCTCACAGTCTCGACTGAAAAGAAAAATTTAATTAGCTTTGACATTTTTCTTAACAATAGCGCTTTGTGGAAGAATGGTCTACTGTTTACTTTTTAAAGAAAAATGGAATGTTTAAATTTAAAAGTTTTTGTGCTGGAGATTTCATGCTTTTTGCCGTTGCGAAACCATCTCTAAAATGAGACAGCAAAGAAAATTGTATTAGTGGGCAAACTATTTAAAAAACGAGTCACAGCCCTGTGTGCCGTTGTAGCGAGTTCTCAACGCTGCGAGTCTATTTCGCTCGCGCATTTCAACTTGAATGTGTATTAACAGTGGATTATTTTAGATTAAATGTTCGTGAACATACTTGAGTAGGCAGGCGAAACATGCCTTTTAGTAATTTTGCTATGGAAATTGACGTGGTTATCACACATTTTATTTATGTTACCTGTACGGGAATTAAACGTTAATCTTACGTGAGTAATTCCAATGTAATACATAAATAAATGCCTTCTCGTGTTGTTTGCAAAACTCTATAATAGTCTTTAGTAGCTACAGTCTACTTTACTACGGCATTACTTGGACTCGTCCGTGCGACCTACTTAGGTTGACTATGTAGTAAAACTTGAAATATTCTATTTTTTCTATACTTGACACGGCAAGTGCACAAGAAGTGCGACGCCAAAATCCTCACAAGAGGAAAGAATATTAAAAAAGTATGTTTATACTCACGTCATCTCCCCTATGGATAGCGATGACCATGTCAAATTCGTTGGCTCCCAGGAAGATGTTGGCACGACCGTCGTTCCCGACGTTGACTGACTTGCCGGTACAACTGTTACCACTCTTGGAGCCAGAGATTATGTCGCAGTACGTACCCGCTGGGAGACAAGTCTGCAAGAGGATGGCAGATTTAGCATTAGTCAAACTGATTTGACGACGAGTAATGGTCTTTCCTCGTAGTCAAACTATTTAGTCAAACTGGTTTGACGACGAGTAATGGTCTTTCCTCGTAGTCAAACTATTTAGTTAAACTGGTTTGACGACGAGGAATGGTCTTTCCTCGTGGTCAAACTATTTCAAACTGGTTTGACGACGAGTAATGGTCTTTCCTTGTAGTCAAATTATTTAGTTAAACTGGTTTGACGACGAGGAATGGTCTTTCCTCGGGTCAAACTATTTCAAACTGGTTTGACGACGAGGAATGGTCTTTCCTCGGGTCAAACTATTTCAAACTGGTTTGACGACGAGTAATGGTCTTTCCTTGTAGTCAAACTATTTAGTTAAACTGGTTTGACGACGAGGAATGGTCTTTCCTCGTGGTCAAACTTTATTGATATTGCACCTTTTAATACAATAAACACTATTTTATTTGTAACAAAAATCCATACACACGTAGCACTTCCTTTTCAGCACGCTGTATGTAGTTTTTGTAAGTAGTAGGTACAGTCATAGTTTAGGCATTTCGAATTTTATCAGTACTAGATTGATAGATAGACATTTTTGATTATGCACACTAGAAATATAAACTAGGCTACTTTTCATCATCATCACCATTTTTCATCACAACGCGGGTGAAACCGCGGGGCGCAGCTAGTTTGAAAATACTCTTTAAAACAAGCTTTTTCGAATTCTTCTCAGCAAACCCTTTCATTTGATACCCATATCATGAAGGTAGATAAGAACATTTTGTCTGCCATATTGGGGAGTCCGCCGCATTGAATTTATCATCTAGGACGAAAGTTTTTGGGAAGACAAATCCAACTAACCCAAACTCGACGAGGATATGTCGGTTTGTTTAGGAGTTCCAATGGCCACCTTCATCAGACCAGCTCGATGGTACCATAACAATGCATTGTCACCAAATTTACATACGATAAGTATGCCAAATGTCAGCTCAATCGGTTGAGCGTAACTGGTCTAAATTTTTTGCTCATTCGTAACTGGTTACGGAACTAAGGTTACATGGAAGGCCATATGTTAAAATTCAGTTGCAAGATGTGTCCCACACTAACAGGGCAAGTTAAATAAAAGCTTGTAAAAAATTACATACAAATAGAAAAATTTACAAGCTTGTGCTACAAGTGACGGCCTTACCTTATCGATCTCTTTTATACTCTGCATACTTTCGCAATTTCGTGTTTGCGTTTACGAAAACTTTAGAGCTATCACAATAAGGTCGAGAATACAAACTTAGAGCGGATTTCGCATGGAATTTGTGCAGGTGTTTTGGAGATTTCAAAGCTCCCAAAAAAGCCACTCAAGTACTCGTTGACATTCGTTGAAGTATCAAGTAGCATAGAACTTTTTAAGAGCCGGATCTATTGCAGACGTTCTTGTTAGCTTGTATATTTAATACGTGCCCTCCTCTTTACGAAACCATTGGAGGATTAAAAATTAAGTATGTACCTTCGTTAAAGTAGAATATCAGAAGTGGGATCAATTTGTGAAACATACATTTTAATACCAAAACCATTTAAGAGATGTAATAAGTAATTTCAGACCAAATTCTGAAAATGGAAAATGAAATATAACCCAAGAATAGCATGGGTAATGTATTTAAGATATATTTCCGACTAATATCTGTTCTGGTCTATTCTTTTCTCTCTGTTCTGTGTGTTTGTTTCTGGTATGAACAATGAAGACCTTTTCTATTAACATCGTAGTAATGTTATCATTAATCACTACAAAACCGATCACAGAGGACGTATTTTTTGCTTAGAACCTAAACAGTGCAGATATGTTATATGAAATCTCATTGTTGCACAGTTTTTCATTAATGCACTGTTTTTTATATATTTAGATATACATTTACCCCAGAGGTTTAATGTCTCCCATTAAGTTTAATATGAAATGTATGCATTAGATCAAAAAGATACTGACTGAAAATAAAAATCGGTGGAATAAAACCGACCATATCCGGTATCCGACCAGTGCCAATGCAGCCACAAATGTGGTCACATTTGCAGATAAATGTTGTTGTAGCGAGGATGGCAGTTGGTTATCAGAATGAAGGTGTCTTTTTGTGTGAACAAATATATCGTCCGCAGTTACCTTTCTCCAGAAATCGTGGTTACTTGACTGCTATCGTCAACACTAAAGAAGCTGTCTCATACAGTTCCATTCACGATTCTGCAATTTAATAACTACTACAAACTAACCTGAAGGGTCTGATTCAAGTCCCACATGTCATTGTTAAACGCGATGAAGGCTTGTCCACCGCGGCAGAATGCGATCTGGTTGCTTCCATTGTCCCACCAATCGTTCATCCCAGTACCAAGAGCCACGTTCCTGAATTGCACCATCTGGAAGATCTGGCGCCAGCGGTGCTCGCAGATCCAGCCATTGCCGCAAGTGTTGTCCTAAAATAATACAGATAGATAGAAACTCTACCTACACCAGAAATAGAAGTTACAGATAAAGAAACTTAAGAGCTAGCCACTAGTGGTGGCCTTATCGCTAAAAGCGATCTCTGCCAGATAAGATTATTATCTGTCAGTATATTATCAATATATTATCTATCATAAGATTACCAGTCAGTGACTCCTTCGTAATATTGTACTTTAAACCCTTTTGAAAGAGATGATCGTTCCAGAGTAGTTTTTCTTAAAATAAAATTATACATTTGCTTTTGATCACCATCTCGCCTGGTGTTAATCAATGATGCGGTCTTTGACGAAATATTATCTGGAATATCTAACAATAGTGGTAGTTAAAAACCATCAGTTACCGCAAGAGTTGTTCTGCAGAATTTTATTACATTTGTAAGCAATTTTGATACCTTTGAAAAGGCTTCAAGCAATGACCATTAATAACCATTTGTTCTATTTATTGTTTGGTTCCAAAGAAAGTTCGGAACATCTTTACTATTAAATTTATGCATAATAGGATGTACAATAATCATGAGTAATCAAAGATATAATAAATGGTATAGATATTTGAATGCAATCAGTGAATTTGAATCATTTTTATCTGTCATATTATCTGCTTTTTAACGGTTTAAGTAATTAACGAATTAATCCTGATTAATCAATAAAACCGTATCATTTAATTAATGCATTTTGTTCTAGAAAATGCATATATTATATATAACACCCAAACTGCATAGGTATAATAACGTATCGCTAAAAAGATATCAAAGGCATTAATATATCGTAATGCACGCTACATAATACCTAATAATTGATAATAGATTTTACGTACCATGCGATTCTTAGCTACTTAGTAACAGAATTTCAATTACATGCAAAAACAACTTTGTTTTTTTTTTTACTTGACCAATAAAATTATAGAACCTCTTTTGATGACGCTTAGCAAGCAGTGTACATCAAAACACATAGAATACTTTTTCAAAGTCAAATATCTTTTTAGATATTTTTTTAGTTTTTACTCGCAAGACGAAGAGAATATAGGTAGAGTAATATAAGAGAGATCAATCTCAGACCTGAAGTTGGAAATAAATTAAATAATTTCAACTCAATTTGTTCAATTATGAAACCGTAATTTTAAAAAAGTACATTACTACTTACAAAGAAGACCGACTACAAAATGTAGCCTATAACCTTCCAGACATAAAAAGGAATCAAAACGCCTTACTCGTCAAAATCGGCCAAGCCGTTTAGACTATAAAGGGTAATGCACAAAACGTTAAAAAATACAAACAGGCAAAAAACATAACCCTTTTTTCGGCAGTCGGGGCAAGATGCCCCTTACTCACAGAGTTAATAGAAGGCGAGATGATGTTGCCACTGTTGTCCATCGGAGGTCCAGCTTCGGTGTTTGTAAAATCAAAACTACTCATCA
This sequence comes from Agriopis aurantiaria, assembly GCA_914767915.1. Taxonomy (NCBI): domain Eukaryota; kingdom Metazoa; phylum Arthropoda; class Insecta; order Lepidoptera; family Geometridae; genus Agriopis; species Agriopis aurantiaria. The sequence goes on along the minus strand of OU611995.1, from coordinate 11,700,345 downwards.
GCTGAGGTTCTCCATAAGGATGCGCCAACATGAAGGCAATAGCTCCCTTGTAAGGCTTAGCGTTTTTGTAAGTAAGGATATTTCCACCAGCGCCGTGGCCTCGTTGATTGTCGTGATTGTCGATGAAGGTTAAAGCATCATCAGAGGCGAGTAGGCCCCATTGGGGTCCCCAGTTGACGAGCCAACGGAGTTGGTTTCCACCCTGAAAGTTCAGCAAAACTTAAGTTACTTAAGAGCCCTCTCCCATTTTTTGACACCGTTGTTTTTGACTCTTGTCGTTCTGATTCTATTATATGGAAAATTCTAAGGAAAAATCAATTTCTGTAATAATTAGATTTTTTTTTCAACTGGAAATAAGGACTTCTAATTTAAGTAAAACTCAACATGTAAATTTATTACTCCTAATTTACTTAGTAGTTTTTAGTAAAACTCTAGGAAGGAAAGTTTCAAACTGACGTGGTTTTCACACATTTTATTTATATGACACGGGAATCACTCACGTAATTATGACTAAGCCGGTTACTCCGACAAAAAAGGGATTTGAAAAACATCTGAAACTATAGTCAGAGTTACCAGCTTAATCATACGTGAGTAATTCCCGTGTCATAAAAATAAAAACTTTATAAATCTATACTAAATTGGCTCAAAAAGTACTGGACTAATTTTAAAAATTCTTTCACTGTTGGGAAGCTACACTATCCCCGGGTAATATAGGCTATAATCTATACCCATGCAAAGCCGGGGCGGACCGCTAGTATGTTAAAAACATGGATGCTTTGTATGGGCCGCCACCACCGTCTTAGAAAGTTTATAAAAAGTAAGATTAAAAATAAAAATTATCGTCATTATTATATCAGACTAGCTAATAAACTTTCAGGCCCCATTTGCCCCCCTTAATTTGGCCCTTTCGCAAAATCCTTCCTTAGTGGATCTCTACACACTATAAGGAATCTACTCGCCAATTTTCAGCTTTGTAGGTCAAGTTGTTTTCGAGATTTCGTGGTGAGTGAGTGAGTGAATTTCGCTTTTATATAAATAGATAATCATCAAACGGCTGTATCGTTTTCATGCTAAGAACACTATCGATCAAGTCACCTTTTGAACAAACAAAAACTACATTAAAATAGATTCAGCCGTTTGAGAGCTACGATTTCACAGACTACACATATACACAGACACACACTTTAAACTTATAACGTCCCTCATTGTACGTCAGGTGTTAAGAATGAAGGTAATTCGTCGTTTTTACTCTGGTAAAAAAATACCTGGAAAGCTCTGCTCAGTTCCAATCCAAATCTGAACTCAGTGACGGCAGCTAAGGATGTGTACTCATCGCGGGAGATAGCTTCACCGCCGAGGTCAATAACCTCTTGGTAGATGTAAGGGCGGGCGCCGGACGGGAAACCGTGGGCGGTATTTAGGTCGCGAAGGCGGTTGTAGATGTTGCTCAAATCGCCGGGCCACATGTGCTTGGCGGCGTCGATTCTAGAATTCAGATATTGGTGACAAATAATTCAGGATATTTTATTAGCTTTTTCGTAACAAAATGTTGTTTATGCACGTTTAGTTGGATTTGGAAGAAAGTAAAATTTTATTTATATTACACGGGAATTACTCTTCAACCGCATTAGGCGGTCTTTTTCTAAAAGACCACCCTATAATGCATTGAGTGCCGCCCTAAATTATACGGAAATTACTCACGTAAGATTAGGCCGGTTACTCCGACTATAGTTTCAACCGCAATAGGCGGTCTTTTTCAAAAGTACCGCTTTATAATGGGTAATAAATAGTGCCTAATAGTGGGTGCAAAGCGAAACGCAGCCGCGCGTGCGCATTCACCTTGAAAAAGACCACCTAATGCGGTTGAAACTATAGTTGGAGTAACCGGCTCTATCTTACGTGAGTAATTCCTGTGTAATATAAATAAAATCTGTGAAAACCACGTCAGTTTCCATAATAAAAGTAAAATTTGTTTGAAGAAGACTCGAGGAAGATTATATGCTAGACAGATTTTTTTATCTCAAAAAGTTCACGGTTTCTGTGGGATAGCATGTGAAACCGCGAGGCAAAGCTAGCAAAGCTAGTATAAAATAAACCAGATGTAAGACAATTTCAAAAACAGTGCAGTAGTAAAGTAAAATCGTTGAAGTTACCTGAACCCAGCAACACCGAGTTCAATAAGACGGTTCATGTAGCCAAGGATCTGTTGACGGACGTATTCAGAGCCTTGGTTCAAATCCTTCAGGCCAGAGAGCTCGCAGTTTCGGACCTGTTAATGAAATGAAGATTTTTATATTTAATACATTTCACCTTTGCCACTCGAAAACGGGAATTTGAAAAATGGTTTGGACAATTTTGGTGTTTAAAAAAAAATTAATTATCTTCATTAAATACCCTATCGGGGCAGCATCCGTAGTCGTTCCCAGAGATGACGCATTGCGGCCAGTTAAAGTCGTTCCTCCCGTAGGGCACGGATGGGTAGTGCCAGTTGCCAAAGTTAGCCGTGCTGCCGCCAGTGCCAACGTTTTCACCCCAAGTGCCTGTCATGTGGTTGATGATGGCATCTACGTAAATCCTGGTAGAGAAATAAGTTTTTTTTGAATTCATATTATAGATATTAGCCCATTTGGGAGACCGCTAGACTTGAAAGCATGAGGTCGCGGGTTCAAACCCCGGGCCCGTACCAATGAGCTCTTTGGAGTTTATGTACGGATTTTCATACCACTGGCTTTTCGTGTGAAGGAAAACATCGTGAGGAAACCTGCATACGTACGGAGAAGGAATTCAATGGCGTATGTGAATCCACCAACCCGCACTGGGCCACCGTGGTGGATATGGCCCAATCACCCTTTCGGGGGTAGGCTAAAAGTCCAGCAGTAGACTGTTAAAAGGCTGATTATGATTATGAAGATATTTCTATAAATTAGTTATTTTAAGTAATTTGATGAATCAGTATTTACTTTTCCGCAAGGATTTTACTTGTTTCACGTGTTTCTTTTTGTTGAAAAATTAGGCTAAACTGATTTCGATTTATATATGGAAGAAGCTTACCATCAGATGACCCTTTGCTTGTGTGTCTACTATTACATTAAAAAAAGCTTAGTCACTGAATGAATATACTATTATATCCTTGAAAATAAACGATTCCTGAAGGATAGCGGGCCAAACCGTGGGTCAGTAATAAAAACATTGATCCATTGATTGATTACCTGACACCAGCATTGTTGCATCTCCTGACCATGTCGGTGAACTGCTGCTCGTTTCCAGAACGAGTGATCAAACGGTAAGAGATCGGCTGATAACGTTCCCACCAGGGTCGGTTCATGGACCAGATCACTAAGTTCTCATTAGGAGGAGAGATCTGAAACCGACATTTTAATTCAATACTTCATAGTAGTACTCTCAGTATGCAGCGACCCCCTATAGCCTGCAGGGAAGTCATTCTAAAGGTCGGTAATTTTGCTAGATTGTCTTTCTGATACGGAGCAATTAAATCGACTCTGGATCCAAGTAAGCCGCTGTAGAAACAATCTGGCTAGGGATACAGTGTAGCTCTGGCGCCGGGGCAATAGGCATACGGCACCGGTAACCCCTGCCTGTAGTAAGAGGCTACTAAAAGGGGACCTCCGGGCTCGGGGTGGTCAAAGTTGGGGCTCTGACAATCCACATAAGCATGCCCAGGGAGACAACGACAACGTTGTGTGACCAACGTTGTCGTGGGTGGAGGGGCTGAGACAACACGGTTGTCTTGGGAGTAGCCGTAGCGCAGTGCCGAGGGCTCCGGTGCGTTCTTCTGGAGATCTCGGAGCCCTCTTGTCAAGCACTAAAGCTGGTCACCGGGGAGGTTTTAGTGGGTATAATCCCACATAACCTGGCTGCACCCCAATGCAGCAGGGTATCTTTGAAGATTTCCCCCTCGAAAAAAAAAAGTAGGGATACAGTGAGAGAGCACTGTGCGTGACGTTTTATACCCTATTGAGTATAAAACGTCCTTGGCTAAAAATAAAATATGACCAATACTGCAATTGATGCTATCATGAACAAACCTAACCAAAGCAAATCTTACATTGGCTTTACGTCACCTAACAGATTATAGGTACGGCTTATTTTAATTGTATTATTACAATTTAGGAGTAAATCTAATGTAGAGCAATCATAAAGCGACTAGCTTTGTCTTTTCTATATGAATTATAAATACGATGACAAACTACAAGTTTGATATGTCTAAATATAGGTCTAGGTAACTACGTCACTGACGAAAACGGTTGAACAAACATGTCTACGAAGAATTAAATTAGGATTCTTCTTGAAACCTTCACGTTGTTTATTCTGAACTACTACTTTCTGAGTACGTTTTAATAAATAATGTGACTTCACCAGAATTTTTCCAACCTAAGTTCTCAGGTGAGAATATAGATCGATTAAGCTTTTTCTAAAAATATCTAATTGATCTATATTTCGTTAGGTAGGTTCAAAAGTACGGTTCACTAATGTAAGAAACAAAATCTACAGTTTGAGGATATTTTGCTTAGTACAATTGAATATTTGAAAAAGTTGACGCAGTTTATACAGTGCAATATTATATATTTTTAATTTTGCACCATTTTGCACGTCTTCACTAATACTTTGAAAAAATGCGAAAGGTAGATTTAATGTTACCTTAAGTGTAACCTTATGTTACATTTAATGACTAAAATTGTCCGATCCTGATGGAATTTGGCAAGAAAATCGTTTGTATCGTGGGAACAGATACTATTAAACACTGTTTTAAGCTATCACGGTTGTTATATCGGGAGCTCATTCCACAACTTTACCACGGTAATTATCCCGTAAATAATCACTTATATAACTTTATACATAACTCTATATAAATATAACTTTACGGTTACTGATGTCGGAATGGACGGAAAGTTTGCAGATTTATCTGGAAAATCCCGGATAAAACTGCAATGTGCAGATAATAAAATGCTAATTCAACATACCTGAATGCCTCCAAATCCCCTAGGACCCAAGAACCTCTCGCATTCAGCTGCAATATCGTCCCACTTCCATTCGAACAGGTGAACCATGGTCGTCCTTCCCGACGCGTAGTACGGGTTTTTGAAAGCATGAGCTGCCACCGCAACGGCCAAGAGTAGCAGGATGGACCGAAACATCCTAAAATGTAGGTAAAATTCACGAATAATATGTAAAAATAATAGTGATTTATCAAGAATTTTTTTTACGATTTTTAAATGGATTTTGTGTTATATTTTTGAGCTTAGCTTTTGTCAGTGGAATAGTTTTCAGTGTTCCCGATATCTAGCCAGCATTTTGACTTCCTTGTTCGACATGACCTTTGTTTTCTTCTTTATGTTCTACCAATGGACTCTAATTACTAAATAAGGAAACATCCTTTTTCTATAAACATAATAGGCATGTGTCCTAATGTCCGATGAATATAACTAAATAAATTACACATACTGAAAAAGTTATTTAAATTGGCTGATAAATCTCTGAGATATGAGTGTTTAGTTTTAGGTAGGGATAGAAAGGGGATGCTCTATCCCTTTCTCGCAATGCGTGTGTTAGTATAGCATTTGTATGGCGCTCCTGAGGCGTGACGTCGCGGCTCAGTACAGTGCGCTCTTTGTCTAGCATGAAATTAAAATGCTTATAACTTATTTATTTTTGCACTAATTTTAATTTTGTTTTCGTTGATGTGCCTCTATTTATGATCAGCTTTTTTATGGGGTAATAAAAAAAAATAGTCATCATGCCTATTTGTACACTAAAAATAGAATCTGATATCCCAGATTAAATTAAATTAACATTTATGAATGTGAAAAAGTGTTTAATAATTGTAATAGTTAGTTTACTATTAATAAGTCATTAAGTCTCAGATGTTTGTATGCTGGCAACTTAGTCTATAGTCTTTACTATCTCACAAAATTTATTAGTATTTTAATTGTTTAATAGGATTGCGTTCGACCACCACTTCACTGATGTTAAGCGACGATGCGAGCACGCTCACTCAGCAGAATCGAATTTACTCGTGATTTGAAGAAACCTAAATTGTAACTATCGAGGAACACCCATTTTTGAATTGAGTTCAGGCAGCGCATTCCACAGTTAGCAGTTTGCACAATAAAATAACGCAAAGTGCTTCGTACGGGTTTTCGGAATATCAACTAAGAAACGGTGTCATCTTTGAAACGGTGCTAGTTATGTAGAGTATTGGTAAACATCAAGTTAATGTTATCTCACTATGCGATTGTATCATATTATAATGTGATAACAATAGATAAAAGGTCATATGGCTAAAATCTGCAACAAAACAAGTCTAGTCTTTCTATGTATAGATATTATAACGCTAGTAATAAACCTTAATATAATAGTTACTTAAACATCACATACCTTATAATTTTGTTTAGCCAAATCACTCCTAATAAAATTCTGAATCACAATGAATGATTATGGCCTCCCGCCGTGATTTTTGCTTTATATAGCTTTAGATAAAATTATTTTGATATCCACATATTTATCTGCATAATTGATATAATCCTATGATAACAGTTTGAAAACATCGATTATGATTTAAAAAATAGTGCTAGTATATTCGATGTAAAAACATAATATTATACAACTTAAAATATTTTTTTAAATAAATAAACCAGCCAAGTGTGAGTCGGGCTCGCATACTGAGGATTCCGTACCACCACAAAATACAAAAATAAATGCATAAAGACATCACGCCCATGCAGTCACCCATGCAAGTACCGACCCCATCCTACGTTGCCTAACTTGGTGATGAACAGAAATTTGTCACCGACTCGCACTTAGCCATATTTTTGTAATCGTTAACCTCAGCCAATAACCGCTTTGCAAACAGAACAACATTTTCGTTTATTCACGATAAACTGATATTTTCAAAAACAATCCAATTCATTTCGATTTCGTGTTTACAGCATGTTTCCTTTGTTGATCGATGGCTTCAAAGAAACACATTTCCTTGTTTGCATTTCATTCGTTTGTCTGATTTTATCAACAGAGTTATTTTGTGTGAACAGTTCACGTTAGGGTTGGTGTTTAAAGCTCACCTAGTACTTCGTTTTATACGAGTACTTTCTATGGCACTAGATACAACGATTTTGGGACTTGTTTTTTTTGCAATCTTCTATCACTTTGCTCAATCTTTATATGCATTTATTAAGCCTTTAATTTTTATTTCGTTTTGTTGGGCTCTACTCCATTGTTACGGGCCTTGGTCCTAGTAATCTGAAAGTCTGCACTCTGAGCTTTTTCCATCATCATTTCAGCCATAGGACGTCCACTGCTGGACATAGGCCTCCGTTATCGATTTCCAAAAGGGCCGGTTAGATGCGGTCTGCATACAGCGTTTTCCTGCGGTCTCTTTTAGGTCATCCCCATCTTTTAGGTGCTATATTCCCTGCCCACTGCTTTTTCAACTTGCTAATCCAGAAAGCCGTCGGTAACTTTCATTCGTCAACGGATCTCTTCACTTCTGCGCTTGCTTAATTCTGACTAAATGACACAGTTTTCATAATTCACAAAATATTTTTTGTTTAAATTTTTGACGCTATTAAGTATTATAACATAGGTAGGTATAATATAATAATTTGATTTTGTGGTGTTATATGAACTTCACAAATATTTACGTAATTAGTTTTTTTAGTTTCACTTTAAAAACTTTATTTTCTTTACCTTCTGTATTCGGAACCGTTGGACCAACCATTATACTAAGGTGAAAAATAAAGAAACTGAATAATCATAGTAGGGTTTTACATAATGGTGTTGTTGTAAACTCCACTATCCTACGGCGTGATAAGGTGCAGTTTCTGCACGAATTCTATCGTGCTGATAATGTGCATCCGGGGCTCGATTTTTGAATCGGTCGTATGATATTTCACACAAAAATATCATGCGAAATGACTGACATTAGAACGAAATACCAAACAAAAGTCGCGTTTTAAAATAACCATATCGCTAACGCAACGAGTGGTTTGAACCATTCGAAAATGCTGGCTCTCAATAGAGAATCCCTAATTTCGCATTATATATTCGTGCGAAAACATACGAGCAATACAAAAATCGAGCCTTGGATTACATGGTTACACGGAAAGGGTGTACAAAGCTGCAAACGGGTTACTACGGGACTAAACTTGGGGACTAGTGTGTAAATAACTAATGTGGGGAGAACCATGTCCAGCAGTGGACGTCCTATGGCTGAAATGATGATGATGATGACTCAAATAAATTATGCGCAGTTTCCAAGCTTTCGCTCAAAAACGGTGATGGAAAACATAATGAGGAAACCGGTATTTTCAAAAACCTTAAAATTTCAAAGATAATTATATGAAATCATATAATCATGTCTTTAAGTGTGTCCAGCAGTGGGAATATACTATAGGCTGATAATGATGAGGTAAGTAAGCACCTAATACTAGTTTTTTTATTTTATTTACTTAAGTGTTAAATATACCTGCATAATTTATTATTAATACATTCTCATAGGTACGGTACATACTTAAAATATAATGTACGTTGATATAAGTTAACAAGTAGGTATCTACGGTAGATATATAGACAGAGGATAAATTTGTAGGTATATATGTAATCAATAATAATTTAGAGACAAAGGATAAATGATAATGTTTCTACTTATGAATGATTAGGTACTAATTCATTGAAATGACGCGCGAAAACGTATGATATTTTAATAATTATACTTTAAAAGCTGTTCTCTAATAAATACAAGGATATCGATTAGGTGATCCTCATAATATGTTTAATTATTCAGGATGTATATAAGTTATTTAATGTACTTGGCTACCAATAATAAAAAAAGATGTGAATAATATAAATGGTAAAGATATATTTTTTTTGGATAGTTGATTGAATCAGGCGTTACTTACATAGGCGTTAGTTTGTCCCAAATCTTTATTGTACTCAAAACGACGTAGAAGCGGAATTACACTAGAAATTCATATACACATTATATTTTTTTTGTTGCACTAAACACGAGTAAATCTTACACACGTTTAAATCGCGTTCACGATATAGTGGGTTAAAATATTAGTCACCTTTTATCATGGTTTTTCTAGTTAGTAGGCGTACAAATCTAGAGAGTATGCATAAAAATACGTAAATATTAATTATATAAAAAGTTTGAATTAAGTAAATTAATAAATTAAATAGTCGAAACAATTTCAATGATTAAAATATGTTATCAAGGTCAATCTAGGTGTTATAAGATTATGTACATTAGCTAATTGTTTAATTATAATTTAAATAATAATAATTTACTAATAATGTATAATTATTTATTGCCTGAAATAAAATTAATTCCTTACAGTATATAATAAATAAATAAACTAATTACTTAATATTTATAATTTTCACTACATAGTTACGAGACTTAATAATATTGTATGTTCGTGATGGACAAAGCTGTTGAAAGAAAGAAAAAGAACATAGTTAATACATAAGTTCGACATTGCTAAAAAAATATATCTAAAAGATGCCATCAGTGTCGAATGAAACGAACTTACTTATTTTGCCATCCATATCCATTGTACACCGTTTATGCAATAAAGATTTTCTGATTCTAAGAAATACAGCATTCGAAATTTGTGTAGCAATTTCTCTGCTGAATTTAGTTTACCACTTTGTTGACCAATGCCCTCTCGATCGGCATTCGAGAGATGACTGAAAAATAAAGTATATAATCAAATAGTTTATAAGACTAATTTTGGACGTGAAATGTTTCAAATGTTTCGAAAATGTCACGTTTACAAATGAAATGGACTAATATGAAATGGACGAATTAGATGACTCAAGAATTTGTACGACAATTTAGGAAAAGAACGTGTTAAGAATGGACGAATTGGGAAGTTGACAGCTAAGCGTGGTTTTGAGCATTTAACTTTTTTTATTTTATTATAATTAATTGGATTGCGTTTGACCGCCAACTCGCCTGATGTAAAGCGATAACGCAGTCTACGATGGAGCACGAGTACCTAATCACTCGCGTGATTTGAAGACACCCAGAATGTAACTAACTAAAAAAAACTTACCTCACGGCCAACATGTATGGCCAAATGCATATCTTCTGCATTCCCAGGAAGACTAATATTAGCATTGCCATTTTTATCGACAGTGACTTTACTTCCGGTGCAAGTGTTTCCTCGCTTTTTGCCGGTTATGACATCACAGTAGTCACCTTCAGGGAGTCCCGTCTAAAATCATAGAATCAGCTAGAGATAAAACATAGACAATACTTACCTAATAAAAATTTACGACATTTTTGAGCATTGTTTTACGAGTGTTTTAGTTTGTGACAGTGCGCTATCAAATACAGATGCGGTGTTAAAATATTGTAAAAGGTACTTAATTTCTCAACATCGATAATCTTTCGCATAATCTTTTGCGAGATAGATATTATGTCGATGCGCTTTGATTCCACTTTTATGCGCAAACTGCTAGATTAGACTATGGAAAGTACTGCATGAATGGGTATTCCCTTCGTATTTTTTATCGAATTTTTGCAAAATGTATTGGTCTGTATTGTATACATTTATGTATGTATATATAGGTATAGGTATTTGCTATAGGTAGGTACTTATGTTACTATAGTCGTTCTTAACTTCTGCAAGTAACTAAATATATCATAGATACATGGATTAAAACTTAAAACTATCTAATTATTTCTTTATTATTCCAATTAGCAGCGCCCCGCAGATTCACCCGCATGAATTACTTCTTATATCATCAGCTATCTGCTAGTGAAAGTCCCGTCAAAATCGGTCCAGCCATTTTGAAGTCCATGTGGAACATACATAGGTACACACTTAGTTTTTATATACAAAATATAATATGTATGATTTTCTAGTCCAAGTAAATAATAGGCATGTGTCCTAATGTTTAATTTATTACAAATAACCGGCTTAGCGATGAATATAACTAAATACGTTACACATACCTACTGAAAATATTATTTGAATTGGCTGATAAATCTCTGAGATATGAGTATTTAAAGTTTTAGGTGGGGACAGAGAGGGGATGCTCTATCCCTTTTTCACAAAGCGTGTGTTAGTATAGCATTTGTATGGCGCTCCTGAGCCGTGACGTCACGGCTCAGTATAGTGCGCTCTCTGTCTAGCATGAAATTAAAATGCTTATATCTTATTTATTTTTAACTAATTTTAATTTTGTTTATGTTGATGTGCTCTACTTATGATCAGCTTTTTTATGAGGTAATAAAAAAATTGTCATCATGCCTATTGAGTCACTAAATAAATTATCCGATAAACAAAAAAAATACTTTAGCTAAAAAATAATTATCACTTATTTCTTTGAGCTTGCTATTAGTGGAGGGCTCTCGACTTCTATTCAGATTTTTATCGAGAAACATTTTCAAAGTTCAACGTACTTGTTAACTTAAGCTTTTAGGACATCAATCTCGGCTTTCGTCTATTGTTTAAGCAGACGATGCTCACTTTTACAAAACCAAGTTGACGCTAAAAACACCGATTCCATTGTCTGGTATTCTTAAGGTATATTTTTAGCAAAACTTTTGTAAAGGGTGTTAGAACTGAAAGAGTTAAAAGCGACTTCAGACTATATAGTCAGAAGATAGCCTTGAAGTTGTGAAAAAAGTCAGCTTTTCTATAGAAAAATGTCATTCACAAAGAAAATGTATGGAACAGTTGATATTTTTTAGACATTTTAGGGTTCGCCCTATTGTTAGTGAGTTTTCCGAATGGCAATAAAATAAAGGTAAAAAATCAAATTGGTTCATAAAATGACGGAGCACTGAGGACTGAGGTATAAAACATTTAAAAAAATACACTTTTTTTTTCTATTTTCCTTAACCCCCTGTTTCTAAAAGCCTGTTCAATTTAATCTATTGTCAAAACTCATGTCAAGTAACTTGATTGGCTGTTGTAGTTAGGGTTCCGTAACAAAATGATACCAACGAGACCCTATTACTGAGCCTACGATGTCTGTAGGTCCGTCAGTCTGTCCGTCTGTCTTACTTATTAACGGCTGTATCTTTCGAAACGCAATAGATAGCCAGTTGAAATTTTCACAGAATATGTAATGTTACGGCGGATTAACAAACAAATAAGAACGTCAAAAAGTAAAAAAAAAGGGTCCTCATATATGCAACAATTGTATTTTTAACGTATTTTTGTATTAGCTCTAATGAAAAATGGTAAGACGTATACAAACGTCAAACTTGACATGATTATAGTACATACTCTAAAGAATAACAACAAATAATAAATAATGGCCAAGTGCGAATCGGTGACAAATTTCTGTTCATTACCAAGTTATGCAAAGTATTTTGCTACTTAGATTACCTTTCATTCGTCCCACCGAATCGAAATGCCACCATATTTCACTAATTTTGAAGTCATTTTTTAATTTGATAATAATGTGGTGGTACGGAACCCTCAATGCGCGAGCCCAACTCGCACTTAGCCAGTTTTATTTCGTTCAACCAATCACGTCAGTTGACATGAGATTTAACAACGTGTTAGTTAATTTTTGTGTTGATCAGCCATTCAGAAACCGGGTGTTAGGTTAGTATGGTATGATCAAAGCATAGTCTGAAAAGGCCTTAACATAAGATAGACTTGAATTTAATGAGACTAGACGGGTAGTAAAAAAATCATTAAATCTCAAATGGTGCCATTAAACCCTTTATTCGCAATTTTATTATCTCTCCACTAGTACGGTGAGCACGAACCTATTCAAACAAAGTAATTCAAATTGCATTTTCATTGCTTCAAATTCATTGGAATTTTTATGGATGAATAAATATGAGATTTCACTACAAAGTTTATCATGTTACTAAACAGAACTTATTCAAATGACGTTAATCATAAGTACCAAACTTTATTTGTCAATGGTACCAAACCTAAGGTAACCTGAAATTGATCTAAGTACTAGCATGTACTATTATGTATTCTGTGGTATTAGGTGAATTCATTTGCGTAGAGGATAATATAGGTACATATGTAAGTTTACAAAAAGTATAAATTGAAAATTTTAAACAACCCCTGAAAAATTTGCTGATAATTTTCAAACGACTGAACTTTTCTGAGCTTTTCTTGAATCAGAGCTGAGAATACTCTCGAGTCTCTATTAAGTCGCCTTTTACCAAAACATTTATATGAAAAACGGTTCATCCGTTTGGGAGCTACGATTCCACAGACAGACAGCAAAGATACAGTTACACTTATAACACCTCTCTGTTTGCGTTTGGTTTAAAAATAATCTAAAATATGGAGCAGTTATGGTCAATGCACCTACTTTACGTGACAAGATGGAAAATAGGCATAATGACTAATATTTTTTTATTACTTACCTCATAAAAAAGCTGAACATAAATAGAGTACATCAACAGAAACAGAATTGAAATTAGTTCAAAAATAAATAATGTATGAGCATTTTAATTTCATGCTCGACAAAGAGCGCACTATACTGAGCCGTGACGTCACGCCTCAGGAGCGCTATACAAATGATATACTAACACACGCTTTGCGAGAAAGGGATAGGCCATCCCCTCTTTATCCCCACCTAAAACTTTAAGCACTCATATCTCAGAGATTTATCAGCCAATTTAAATATTTTTTTCAGTATTTGTAATGTATTTAGTTATATTCATCGCTAAGTATCGCGGTTATTTGTAATAAATTAATAAAATATTCGGGACATTTATTCACACAGGGTCATCTGACCCCAAACTAAGCAAAGCTTGTGATATGGCTGCCAGAGACTGATATACATACATATATAGTTTTAAATACATACTTAAATAGATATTAACAACCAGATATAGAACAAACACAAATGTTCATCACACAAATGTTTGTTCTACGTGGGAATCGAACCCACGCCCCCAAGCTCAGAAGGCAGGTTGACTACCAACTGGACCAACGGGCTATCTAAATTAAAATTAAACATTAGGACACATGCCTATTATGGACAAACAAAGTATTATTGTATGAAATATGTATTTTTGATCCAGTAACGAGTCTGAGGGTCAATAGAAAAATGGAAGAAAAGCAATATTGTAGTTTCCTGCATTCCCGTAGGATTGGCATTGGGTAGCAGATTTAATAAAGCTGCATTGAAATAACAATAAGAAGCATTGAGAGACCGTTTTTTTCCAATGCCACCCCATTAAATCTTCCACTCGCAGCCATGCCCCCACGGCACACGCCACTAAGCTGCGCCATTAATTGAATCCTCACCTGTAAAATTTCATTTAAATCTCTACCCTCGAGATTGAAGACTATAAAGGCGTTATTCCCTCGACTGAAAGCGATCTGATTGTTCCCGTTGTCCCACCAGTAATTAATCTCAGTGTTGTTAGCTGCGTTCCTGAATGCCACCATTTGATAGATCTGACGCCAGCGGTGCTCGCATACCCAGCCGTTTCCGCAGGTGTCATCCTGGTAAAAGGTTGATGAGAAATATTTATGTAACAGATCTAGGCATATTTTGGTCTGCAACATATTTTGATGCCTCGGTGTCGTCGCGGTTTTACCATCGCACTAGCCGCCACCGCCTGAAGGCTCATCCACACATAGATCCGTAGAAATCGCACACTGTCCGATTCACTTGATCCTTCTTGCCTCATACTTGTAAAATGTGGAATGAGCTACCTTCCACGGTGTTTCCGAGAAGCTACAACATGGGGTTCTTCAAAAGGCGAGTTAATCGAGTGCTAAAGGGTCGGCAACGTATTTGTGATGCCTCTGGTGTTACAAGTATCCATAGGCGACGGTGACTGCTTACCATCAGGCGGTCCGTCTGCTTGTTTGCCACCTATGGCATAAAAAAAACTTTAAAGCTGGAGTGTATAGATTTTCTCCTAAATTATTTCATCAGCTACACCGTCGCTTACGTCAGGCGAAATGGTGGCCAAACCTAGATCTATCTCTATATACATTGTTATAATAATCTTGGTAGAACAGGCAGAAAAAAGAGAGGGCAAAGTAGACAAAGGAGAGCACACAGATTAATTGCATATAGAACGCAGTATACTAGGCGTGAAGTTAATAGATCACAATCAAAATACTTAATTACGAGTACAATCATAAAAGCAAGAACGTCACTCAGAAAACGGCAAACCTGAAATGTGATTGGCTGGACCCGTTTGCCGCATGCCGATACAACTATGAGCCTAAAACTGCTTGGGCCCCACAAAGCAAACCCCGCAGTAGACTAGGAAGGCCTGTGGCGCGATGACATTAAATGAGCATCTAATGGCCTGAACAAAAATACCTCAAGATCGAAAAATATTTAGAAAGACATTTTTGCCCTGCAGTGAAACATTTATAGCTCAATAATGATAATGAACTTACCAGGTTGACGGTAGGGGACAGGATATTCTGGTTGCTGTCCACAGGTGGTCCTTGCTTTTCATTGACGAAGAAATAGCTGCTCATCACACGAGGAGAGCCGTACGTGTGCGCCAGAAGAAATGCTATTGCTGCCTGCAAGAAATTACTTACTTTCATAGAAAAAGATAGCTGAACTCAAAAATAGGTACCAAGTAATGCCCTGCTAAAAAAACTTGGAAAATGTGCAATAATCGAGTTCTAGGTCTCGGACTGAATGGGGTACGAGCGGATTTTAACCACGTGGTTGTTACGATTGGTTGTAGAGTGTGTGTGCTTGCACGTGCGCAAAATTTTTCCCTAATCACGCCACATTTTTTTTTAATCACTCCACTTATTGGTCAAGATTTTTACCTGGCCATTATTGATGTAAAAGCAAAATGGTTCATTCAAATTCAAATTAATTTATTTCATGCAACAAAACAACCCATACAATTAATTACATTGATCAAAACATATAAAAATAAACTAAGGTAATTAATCAAATTCATAGTGACAATACAATTCTAATTCATATTCATTCCTCAAAGTCTGAGAAGATAACGAATAAAAATACTTAAGACCCATGCAAACGATGCTGCAACAGTAAGACTCATACAAAAGATATAACAATCAGCGGGCGCCCAATCAGCGTTCGGACAGTGACGTTTCGGACGATGATTGAGCTACTCATACTCAAAAAGAATAATTATAAATACTACGTAAGAATCATACTGTTTTAGGACCTTAAGATAAGCCTATGTTATGTTGCCTATGCCACGAAGCAAAATGCTTACCTTATATGCCCTAGATTCCTTGTAAGTCAGGACACCGTCATACCGCTGGGTGTCATGATTATCGATAAAAGCTAACACGTGGTCGCTCGGTGAAAGGTTCCAAGGCTCACCCCAGTTGATCAGCCATTTCAGTGCGTTTTGACCGCGGAATACCTTTTTGAGTTCTGTTCCAACCTGGATTGAACAAAATGACACGTATTGTTAGTACAACTCTACAAGGCGATTTCAATTGATTAGTTTAGCATTCTGATATTAGAGCAAACCACGGTGAATGAGAAAAATGCAAGCTGTCATTCAGTAGCAAACAAACAATGATATTATGTTATGCCGGCGTGGCGGATACGAACGCATCAGGCCAAAATCAGGCTTGATGCCTTTATTAGAACTCACCCGGCCGACGACCATACCGCCCTTTTTTGTATGTGGACTATTAGTCACTTCATTGGTGTCGCTACAAGTTACTTACGAATGCGTCAAAAATTTGTAAGTGTGGCGTACGGTTTAGCGATAGGTATATTGAAAAGGGTGGGAAAACATGGAGACATTTGAACACGAACTATAATTAGGTTGACTTGACATTGACTTGACCGTGACTTACTTTGCTAGATTGACTATGACTTGTTTGACGATATTTAATTAAACTTAATAAAATTTTAATACTTGACTCTGGAAAATGCACAAGATGAAAATCCTCACAGAGATAGGCTAATAAATCCGCAAAGCACAACTATTTCAACTTCATTCAGCTTATTGAATAAACAGATTAAACAGCTTAATACTCGTACATATAATAATATCATCACTTACAAATTAATAAACGACCTATAAACAATTTACAACATCATTTCCGGCATAAGCAAACTAGCTAATAATACAGTTCGTGACTGGACAAATTCATGTGGAGCTAAATTACTAAAGACGTCGATTACACCCCTTTTTGCTTCGTGAAGAAACATAATGAAGCCGTTTTACAAAGAGCTTTCTCCAACAATGCCTTGTCATGATTTAGTGGAAAGCAGTCTTTAAGGTTTACCCAACCTTTAAAAAGTTAGACAGGAGTATAGTCTTTAGATAATATAAACAAACAATTGTAGTATATATGGATTCATCTGTGGAACCCAAGAGCTTAGTTCATCATTGGTGGAACTTAGCCGTGGAACAATGTAAAAAAAACACTGTTTTAAACTATCACGGTTGTTCACTAAATTTATATGATAATTTACGGGATATTTACCGTGGTAAGGTTGTGGAATGAGCTCCCGATATTTCGGCGCAGTTACATGCACCATGTTCACGGGAAGACTGAAGAATGTGAGTGGTTGGAGAACAGTTAAAAAGTTAGGTGCAGACCAACCACCAACCACCCGCATTCTTCAGTCTTCCCGTGAACATGGTGCATGTAACTGCGCCGAAATATCGGGAGCTCATTCCACAACCTTACCACGGTAAATATCCCGTAAATAATCATATAATTTTAATGTAAAAAAAGTTAAAATTTTCGCCATTTCTGACTGATCAAAAGAGTTACAGATAACGGTAAAACTAAGCCAAAAGGAGGTCATTGTAGTCATCATTTTAGAATAGGTCCAATCCTGAAATCGCTTTTTTTTGCTTTACAGTTACCTTCTGTTTAAACAATGCAGTCGGGCTTTTTTTCCATTCGTTTTCTCTCGTAGTAGCTGGGCTCTTTCATACCGCTTTATGTCGTAAACGACTGAATATTTCATAGTATCTAGTGTTATATATTTTTGAAGTCTGCTGAGTGAGCACTACATGATTTAGCAAAGTTTACTTATTAATTTTCTCTCTACCTTTTTTTCGCGGACGCCATCTTAAATTCTTGTACTCGCGATCACCAGCCACCAGACTTGCACAATAAAGCCGCTAATCATGTGAGGTAGTATGTTTTACACGTATCTGGCCAGGCCATACGCAAAGGGTTGACCTCAGTTCTTTCCAGTTGGCTTCTTCTGCGTTGGTCACATCATTATCAACCTATCAGACCTCTCTCAGAGAGAGAGAGAGAGAGAGAGAGAGAGAGAGGGAGGGAGAGTCCCTAATCCACCATGCTGATTCAGTGCATGTTGGTGAATGTCATATGTCTTGAACTTTTAAGGTTCCACAAACTTTAAGTTTGGACATATCGGTTCCCTTCACAATTTTTATTCACCGTTTTTTGAGCAATGGCTTAGAAACTAAACATTATTCAAGTACTAAATAAGTCATTGGTGCAGGGCCGAGTATCGAACTGGGCGCAGTCAGATTCTAAAGTGCACGTTACCGTCTGGCCACCATCGCTCTCGCCTCTTATATCTTCTTTTTCTTATTCTTATACCTTAATATCGATTAAAATCCAAGTGAAAACCATGCCACTTTGAGTACTGTCTCACAATCTCCGACTTGAGGCAAATTAATTTGTACGTGATTCAATAAACAAACTTGCAGACTCATTCAAAAGATCTTTGCCAGCTCATGGCTCACTTCCCACAATTTAACAACCCTATCGAAATTGTTCAGTTTATTGTCTTTACTTCAAAAGTATTTACAGACAATCTTACAGCAGAGACGGCCAAATTTGCGAACTAAAAATGTTTATAGATGGCTGTCAGTTTTGTTAGGAAAATGCGACTGTGGCTCTTCTAATTAACCCAAAAGATAAGTTAGCCACATTGTGACTGAACGCCTTTTTGGAATGTTCTGAAGTAACAGACCATTTTGAATTTAGTTTTACAAACTTGTTTACAAAAGTTGGGCGGAATGTTCACTAATTAGTGAAATTGTTTTTGGGATCATGACAAAGAACCGCAATTTTTATCAATCTCTCTACATAGTATAAATTGAAGTCGCTTTCCGCGTCTGTCTGTCTATCTGTATGTCTGTATGGCCGCTAACCAGAGATGCGATTTATTTGAAATACTTCTATTTAAAATGCAAATACAAAATGCAAAATACCTATTTTGTATTTTGCATTTAAATGCCTTTTAGTTAAAAACATTATGTATTTTATTTGAAATACCTTTCTAGGTGTATTTTGCATTTTTAATATTAATTTCAAAATGCAAAATACTTTGTGATTAAATTTAGCCGACATTACCAGTCAAACAAAATGGAGCCATGGCTCTCTTTTCGTTAGTCTAGTTTTTTTACATTATTTTAAGTGAGTATTATTATTATTAATAACATAACAGAATTTATTGATACGCGTACTGATAAATATGACCAAAATATTATGCATACGGTGCCATGTTATCAGACGTTTTTGTTCGGCTCGGCATTGTGTCTCTAATTCTCTATTTATCATGATAATAAATAAATAATAATAAATAAATAAAAATAAGCGTGATTTGGTCAAAAGGTATTTTATTTTGAAAAAGTATTTTCAAAATACCTATTTTGCATTTAGCATCTGAAATTCAAAACGCAAAACTATCTGGCATTTGAAATAGTAAATCTGAAAAATATTTTGCATTTTGTATTTAAATGCTTTTTTAAAACCATTTTGTACATCTCTGCCGCTATCTCCTCCTAAACCACGCAACGGATTTGGATGCGGTTTTCACCATCGGTGTTACCGACGCGCCACCTGTGCTATAATTATATGCCTATATTGTGAAAGGGGACGCGCGGGGTTAGATAGAACAATCGGTTAGATACATTTTCACGGAAGGTTTATATATATAACTAGCGTACCGCCCCGGCTTCGCACGTAAATTACACCCGTGCGGGCGGGTCGCTAGTAATATATAAAAATATAACCAATAATTTGGATTTAATCTCGGCGTAACTTTACGGTTTGTAAATAGTACACGGATCATTTGTTTGATCAGTCAAACAAAAACTCAGGAATCGTTTCACGTCGTAAAGATAATCCACTTGATTGGAAATGTACTTTAGTCGTCGTTTTATGAATGATTTTTATTTATAGTATAGCTGCGTTACGACCTGCAGTTTTTTCCAGTATTCTATAGGAACCGTTTTTGTTCCCGGGAAGTTGTAATTTTCCAAATTATGTGTTTTCAAAGAGCCAATTCCTATTCTAGGCGAAAACTGTTTACTATTACCAATCACATCGCCAATAAACACCTGGTGAGATTGTGGTCAATCTTCTACCCTATCTGTAAGGCAGGTATCCCACCAGCGCGCCACAAAATAAATAGGTACAGAAGGCCGGCTCCATACAACGAGCGTTAACAGGCTCACGCACACAAAGATGCGTACGTACGACGTTCTCGGATAAAGTCGGTCGAACGCCAGTCGCGAGACTCGCGAGTGCTCGCGCTTTGGCAATACACGTATAATTACGCGCATTGCTAACTCGCGCTTTTATTGGTTATCCTTTTCTATTAGAAATAAATGTTTAAAGTAACATTATACCGAATAAATTGTTCTTAATTGAATCTCCCAAATCTAAACTTTTCACTAAACATTATAGTTGCTTTGCCAGCCCTAGCGCTACGGTTGCGCGTAGGTTATTAAAATCAAGGTCAGCCGAAGATAGCTTTCTGTACCTGTTTATTTTGTAGCCGGGGTATTGCCTACTTTCTAGCTCAAGAAACGTACAGGATGGCTTAGAAACTCGTGTGACGGAATTATAAACGTATAAGTAGGTACTACATTGCCGACGACATTGTGAGAGTCGCGGGCATCCAGTGGATGCAAAAGGCAGGCTGTCGTTCAGTGTGGAGGTTAAAGGGGGAGGCCTATGTTCAGCAGTGGACGTCTTCTGGCTGATGATGATGATGAGGTAGGTACTGTAATTGTCATGTACTATAATACTACATAGGTAGGTACTAAAACTAGCAAGGGCGATTGAACACCTGCCTCATCAAAAAAGCTCTTACCCTGAACTCAGTGACGTCACCAAGTGGTGTATACTCCGCATGCTTGATAGGTTCATTGCCATTTTGCGCCACCTCTTGATAGATGTAAGGTCTAGAGTTTGAAGCGAAGCCGAACTCTGTACTGAGATTGTTCAATCTGTCGTATATAACTTTGAGATCCGCTGGCCACATGTGTTTTGCCGCGTCGACTCTGTAAGATGTTAAACAAGAACAGAATAAAACAAAAACAAAAAAAAATTACATGGATACTTTTTTTTGTTATTTTTCATTTTTATCCAGTTCTGGTCAATATTTAATGTTTCATGTCGCTAAACTCAGTCCAAGCATTTATTCGCTCTGACACCTGCAATTTAACTAAAATCACGAATTCTGATCACATTCGCTAGGTAACAAGTTTTTTTTTTATTGGTTACATTTTACCTACCCGTACCCATACTTCAGTAAAATAGAGGAAAATATTTTTATTCCGTCTTTTTAAGCAATAGTATTGAAGTTGTCAGAGCAAATAAATGCTTGGACAGAGCATAGCTTTCAGAGAAAGTAGTTTCAAATTGACTTAAAATTTAGTTCCGAATTGATAGACTAACGCAAAAGTAGGTACTGTAGCGAGAGACCGGGGAGAGTAGTATAAACAAAGGAAGGCCTAAGTGTAGGTCATGCAGGGTTAATGATGATGATGATGATGATGAGATAGGCTAACAGACGGACAAGAAAGTGAGTTAATAAAAACGTTTTGTGGCTACTCCATGCTTATCAACAACGGGACAAGCGTTCTGTCAATTAGTTATCAGGTACACATAACTAAGACACGGTTAATGAAGCGTACGTGATGTTAGACATACAACATAATTAGTTGCGATCCCGGCAACATTCCGGTTAATTTAACTAGATTAATTAACACAAGATCATTGATTTACAAACTATGGATGTTAGGTCTGTTACAAAATTCACGAGAAAAGTGTCATGAGTTTACTCATAATTTACGCCGCCAAAACATACCTATTATGATAATAGTAAAAAAAAAAACTTGTTCAAAATACTTTTTAAGTCCATAATTATGAACAAAATAGTCGTTTTATTTAATTCTCCTACATATTTTCAAAAGTTGAAACACGTGAGCAAGCCGCTTATTTTGATGGTTGGTATGGTACATTTATACCTATAATTAATTTACCGTAATAAGTGTCTGGATCATCATCATCAGCCAGCAGACGTCCACTGCTGAACATAGGCCTCTCCCTTTAACCTCCACATTGAATGACAGCCTGCCATCTCCATCCACTGGATGCCCGCGACTCTCACCATGTCGTCGGTCCATCTAGTGGGAGGCCTACCTACGCTGCGTCTTCCGGTTCTGTCTGGAAGTATCTGAATGGATCTCCCGATATGTCAGTTATCAGTTATCATGCACCATGTTCACGGGTAAGGTTGTGTTTCCTGTGAACACAACTTTATCACGGTAAAAAGGTATCCTTATCCGGTTAATAATCATAATAACTGGATCTAATGAACAACCGTGATAGTCACAACAGTTGGTATAGTTTTATTCAAATTTTGGCTCGGAGATTTTTCAGTGCTGACCCGACATCCGTAGTTGTAAATATCTTTGCACGAGTTATTATATGACAAGTATACCTGAAGCCAGCTACTCCATAGTTGATCAACTTATTCAAGTAGCCGTAAATTTTCTGACGTACATTCTCTGACGATTGGTTCAAGTCTTTCAGACCTACCAGTTGGCAATCACGAACCTATGGAAATTTAAAATAAAAAATAAACCAGGCATTGTAATAAAATGTTTGATTAAACTTGAAACTCGTGTTGTTAAAACAGCCGTCGCTTACCATTAGGCGAGTTGATGACCAAACTATTCTATTCTATATATAAAATAAAACCAGCCAAGTGAACGTCGGGCTCGCATACTGAGGGTACAGTACCACAGCAAAATAAAATAATGATCAATTTTAAAACCCGACTTCAAAGTTAGAAAAATATGCAATTTCGATTCGGTGCAAGAAATGATAAGGACGTCCAAGTAACCGAATACATCGTTTAACTTGGTAATAAACAGAAATTTGGCACCGACTCGCACTTGGCCATTATTTATAATTTGTTGTTATACTTTAGAATGTGTACTATAATCATGCCAAGTTTGACGCTTGTATGTATTACAGTTTTTACATTAAAGCTTATACAAATACCATTGTGTGTTTTAATTTACCGTTGTCTGTTCAGAAAGAGACTTGGATTGTGGTTCTATGGACAAATAATTATATCAATAAATAACACGGAAATTTACTCAACAACGATGATAGGACAGCTCGTGATAGCTGAGTTTGTCATTTTTCATAAGGCTGAGGAGGGTGCAATTTAAAATTCGTTCTAGTTCTCCTTTTGGCCAAACCCACTCTATTTTTGAACAGACTCCAACTTCGTTTGAGAAGTACCGATAAAAACTAATGGTCAGCGCACTGAAAGTTATTTAAAAAAAAGTTTAATGTGATGTTTTTTTTTAAATATGGGATAGGTCTATGCTTGTCCACCAACTCGCCTGATGGTAAGCGACGCATATTTTCGTGAGAAATATCATACGAGCGGTTCAAAAATAGACCTAGGTCCCAGTTGCTTATAATAATAATAAATATTATAAAGAGGAAAGATTTGATTGTTTGTTTGTTTGCATTGAATAGACTCCGAAACTACTGAACCGATTTGAAAAATTCTTTCACTGTTGGGAAGCTACACTATCCCCGGGTGACATTAATACTATACCCGTGCGAAGCAGGGGCGGACCGCTAGTTTATAATATAACTATAACCGCATAGCCATCTAAAAACTCTGACATTAAATCTGACCTTAATACCTATATGAACGCATTTACTTAGTTTTTAGTGTATTGTACAAACCTCTTCGACGTTGTTAAAGTTGTTAATATAACAAGTCTTGTGGAAGTCATTAGGTCCGTACGGGACTCCATAATACTCCTCTTTTTCGATATCAGCAGTGCTGCCAGCAGTGCCGACGTTTTCCTTTCCATTGCCCGTCATGTGGTTGAATACTGCATCAACGTAAATTCTGTTGAAAATCGAACTATCAACCAGTATCACATCATTTATTAAATAAATAAAAAAGTCCAGCATAGTCCAATGTGAATGTTGTACGTGCCGGTAGTCATTGGGAACGATATTCTCGAAGTAGTTGACCACTCACTACAACTATCTTGGACAGATTGTTCAGTTAGATAGAGCCAACTTAGACAAAGAGGTCGCCCGAAGAATCCAACTCGGATGGGCAATGTTCGTGAAATTACGTGACATCTTCTCGTCCAAAATACCACACTGCCTACAGACAAAGGTCTTTAGCCAGTGTGTGTCGCCAGTGATGACATATGGTACTGAGAAGTGGTACTTAATTTTCTGGCCTTTTGGAAAAACTCACCGTCACACAGCGGACAATGCAGAGAGCTATGCTCGCAGTTTCTTTTCGCGATAAAATCCGTAACGGGGATATTCGCCGAAGAACTAGTCACGAACATAGCTGCCAGAATTCGCAAGTTGAAGTGGCAATGTGCATGTCACATCGTTTGAAGAACCGATAACCGATGGGGAAGAAAGGTTCTTGAGTGGAGATCACGAACCGGAAGACGCAGCGTTGGTACGCTTACAGGTACTCCGTTTGCCGATTGTTGTACAGTCAGCGTCAAATTATTTTTAGCGTTCAGGATAGTCAAAAGAATCGAAATGGCATAAATGTATTTATTGTACACACTCAGATACGTAATATTTTCTTTTAAATAATCTGGCCGGGAAGTTCACGACAGTCATCTCCTAATTTTTCACCCAAGGGTGAAATATTTACCGACTCCATATTAAAATGGGAGTACCCTCAAGATATTTATATCTATTCAATAAAAAAGAATCATTAAAATCTGTTCACTAAAACATTCGAATTGAAAACCTTTTACTATTGAAATCGGTTGAAAAATGCTTACAAATATTACATCGTCTTTGATTAATATTCGGACAAACAAGTCAAAATGTTCATTATGGATATGGCTAACCTATTAAATAAATAAATGCGGATCGAATAGAGAACTTTCCTACATTCCCTCCTGAAGTCGGTTCAGAACTAAAAGACCGAGTAGAATACATTCTCAAGTAAGAGACAAAGAAAATAGAGCAAGAGATAGCTAGCCTCTAAATGTAGAAGAAATTCTTCCCTTACCTAACACCAACGTTATTACATCTTCTGGTCATGTTCTTGAAATCTTCCTCATTCCCCGAGCGAGTCTGTATTTTGTAAGACATCACCTGGTATCTCTCATACCAAGGCCTGGTTCCATCCTCAAGGTGGACTATCAAGTTTTCTGATGCTGGTGACACCTGTATAGATAAGTTAACCACAGTAGACAAAATATTTTTAGATAAGTTTCATTAGGTAGGTACATACTATTTTCACCCACGACGAAATGTAGAAAACTATGCATAGTATAAGTTATATAATATGTGTTATTTGCCTATTTTTCTCGAAAACAGCAGGATGAGCAAAGGATGAACAAAGCAGCCTAGTATGGCACTCAGTGATATTGTAGCTATCTATCGGTGAAAAGAATGGCAGAATCAGTTCAGTCTTTCCAGAGGTTACCACCTATACAAACATGCAGTCACAAACTTTACCTCTTCATAATGTTAGTGTAGACTATCGTTGAAAACACCCCTTACAGGTGCGGATCCAGGATTTCATGGGGCATTCTGGATTTCATTTTGGGGCGGGCCATTCTCAAGGGACAAGGTTCGAAGGAATCAAATCGATTTTTTTTGTCAAATGTATGGAATTGCTAGGTGTTTTGGGATTGCTGGATCCGCCAATGACCCCTTACCTGTACTCCCCCAAATCCATGCGGCCCAAGGAACCTCTCGCACTCTTCAGCAATGTCTTTCCACTTCCATTCAAAGAGGTGGACGATGGTGGTCCTTCCAGCCACCATGTTAGTCCTGCTTATATCGGAGTAAGCGGACCCGATAAAGGAAAACAAGATAATTTGAAGATACATCTCTGAAATAAGAAATGAACGTTGTGTTTTAGGTTGATCAAACTCCACGTTATACAAGCTTAAACATAATAAGGTGGAACTATTCCGAAAGGAGGTCATTGTAATCATCATTATTAACAACTTTTATTTAAGATGGGGTTTTTTCGCGATTTGTGGGTTGGTCCTTCAGTAAAAGTAGCCCAGTCATTAGAGGTTTTTGCCTTGCAAAAGATGGTGTAGTACTGATTTTCACATATGTTGTTTAGGTCTAGACTCTGATAAAAAATCCAAGGTTTTTTTTTTTTTAATTTGGCAAGTTTTTTTTTTTTTTAAGAAAAGATGGGGTTTTTTGCGATTTGTTGGTTGGCCTTTCAGTAAAAGTAGTTCTTAATCTTAATGAGTACAATGATCTCATTTCGGCTTACAGACCGTTAACAGTTATTTTACCTGCGACAAAATGTTGTTGTCTCTGTCTGTCGGTTGGCAGCCCCCCTGCTGTCAGAGCTAGAGGTAATAACTATCAACAGACTGTACCCGCACCACCGCGCTGCACCGTTCTGTGTAACCCTGTATAATATTTGCAAGGCATTACAGAGGCATTCGGTAAGTCTATATACTCTATACTTCGGCACCAGGGCTGACGATTCAGCCTCTTCGAGCAAGCATCACTGCGCTCGTGGCGTGGCTGAATTCGCTGTTCTCTACAAATCAGTTCAGGTAGGTTGCACTGAGGTTGCACTGGCACTTTAAAAATGAGCGCAACTGTATTTCAAATTACACGATACTGTAGGTCTCTAAAAAGAGAAACACTAATTAAATATAAAACTATGTAGGTTTAAAATGTATTAACTATGAACAGCAGTTCGTGTAGGTAGAGCAGATGGCGAATAACAAGGGTAATTCCACTGAGATGCACCAGTGACCCTTTGAAGTATTTATTTGCAACCTTGGTAAATCCAGAGAGCAAATACACAAACATGACAAAAGCACAAACGTCACAGTACTTTCAAGTAAACAAGTCCTTCATTTTATCACTTCTACATATAACCATCTAGGTACTTCTTTTTGACCAACAGAATCTGTGGGACAAGAAAGACGACCGTAAACATGCTAAAGCTACTTTCTCAATTCTTGACAGGAAGATTATTAACAATCTATTAAAGTTGCGACGGCAGGACCTTTGCCTGCTAGGCTTTATTACCGGTCATTGCAACTTGAATACTCACTTGTATAAACTGAAAGCCATGGAACAGTCAGCCGTGTCGTGGCTGCATGAAAGAGAACGAAACTGTGTTGAGTATGTGCTGTGGCATTGTGAAGCCATAGAAGAAACTAGTATCGGTACCGGGTTGCACGAGGCATCATTGCCTTTTTCATCCATGTCACCACAACTGCTAGACTACTTTTCATCGTCATTGTGCACACTACCATCTACGCCACTGGAGCAACTGTGCCAGCGCCCCAGAGCCTCACTCCGATATTTCAAGGACTTGGGTTGGTTCGGGTAGGTGCTGGTAGGGGGAAATGCATAATACATCCCAAGCGGGACCTCAGTGCAGAACTTATCGCCCCCATATCGAATAAGAATAATAAGGATCTACTTCTTTTTCCTTTTAGGGACCAACTGAAATTATTTATTTATGCGGTCATTGAAGTAAGTTCTGTTGTACCAATTTAAAATTTTGTTGTAGCAAAATTATTTTAGACAGCTCTGCAATTGTTGCTATTCTTTTCTCACATATTGAATTGAATAGAAAAAGACACAGACGCAGATAATTTTTGCCTTTTCAGATTGGTTTAGAATCGACGCCAATAAGAAATAACAAACAACTAAGACCGACTTGCTCCATTCTCGGCCACACCGTAGCTTACCAAGGCATCTGGTATGGGATTCGTCTTCATGTCCGGTGAAGCGCGAGCATTTTAAAATATGCCAAACCATTTAGGCTATATACAGACAATACAGAAACAGCCAAACATACTTGCTTGACTTGCTTCTTTTACTGGTAAGTATAGGTACATTAATACCCGACTGCCTAGAGTCTGGTACACATGTCCAAATCACTTTTTATTTAGACTGTACTATTTTAAAGACTCTTTGTTTCACAAGTGTAATGTTATTCTGATATTTTATAAATAGAATTGAATAACACTTGTAAGACATATGAGAGCATAATGAGTGTAGGTACGAGAAACCACTCACCCACGATGAAGTATATACAAATCTTTTCTTCGCTTTCTTTGTCTGTTGTTTAGAATCACGTTTAACGTGGCTCTTGCCGTCCGCAGCTCTCTCGCTCGCACATTGAAGGTATAAAGTCACTAATGTGTACGTATTTTCAAAAAGTGACAGATAACAGAACTAAGTGCTTATTCACTCGCGAATTCACTTAAATACAAATTTTAAGACGTTCACTGAACATAATTATTATAAATAGAATGGTATAGACCTAAGACGGCTGGACCACGACTAGTCTGTTGACCATTACGGAATAATGTCAACAAAACGATTTAGTCTACGGGGGTTATCGCATACTTCAAATACTACTGATAAAGGTTCTTTGGTAAAGGTGTACAATACGGCCAACTTAATTGGGCCTGTGGAGTATTTTCTGATCAAAACAGCAGCCTGATTACGTTACCTGTCACTTACAGCCGCTATCGCATCATCCCGTCACGTCATTCTACTCATGCCTTGTGCTGTGCCGACTTCATAGTGACTTTTTAACCTAAACATAAAAATTTGGGTGTGACAGGGCTGACAGGTCACTTGCAGTCGCTTTCGCATCAATTAACATCAACTGTTTTACCTAAGCCAAGCACGTGTTAAGATCCTTGCCTGAACGGAAAAATTTGGATGCGACAGGTACGTGAAGGCTATCAGATTGTTCGACCTTTCTTAGAAACGGTAATTACGTATTAACTAAAAATAAATTGAATTGAACTAATTGTATTAATTGATGAATTGAATTAATTATGACACAATAATTATCTTGACTTTGTTATTTTTGATCATTTAATATTACCGTCCTCCTCACCCCTATTGTGCTGTGTCCAAACGGGTCCATATAAGACTAAGTACTTGGTAATTTTAATATTTTACCACCTCGTAGGTATTGTATGGAAATAATCTAAATCTGAGATTGAAAGAGCAGTTTTAAGTATAAGGGCCGTTCTATTGTAAACCGTTGTATTGTATAGGACAAACTTATTTATGGCGATTTTTAATAAGTTCATCAAAGGATTTCGACAGCTCATAACATAGCTATAACATACGCTACTACTCCACAGTACTCTGTCATATCCTAGATTTTCCGTTTCAGTAAAAAAAAACATCCCAGTATGTATCGTTAACTGTCACTCGCAATCGCTTTCGAACCATCCAGTTCACGTCATTCTACTTACGAGCGCGATTGCATGTGACAGCAACCGTAATCACACTGCTGATATTTTTCAGAGCAAAGCTTTAGCACTAATTCAATTTTACATTTTTAAATTACAATGTAATTCAAGTTCCAGTTCTGTAAGGAATAGCATATGCATATTTTAAAAGTCGTAATTTAATTGTTTAAACGTTTAATTATTATGAAATAATGCACTATAAACTATAATAAGAAGCTTATTATCTATGACTGAAAGAAAACAGACTTCTTATATCCCTTTACAAAGTCTCTAGTTTTTTACTCAAAAAAAAGGAAGCCATTTTTACATACTCTTAGCTTATTTATTTGTGTAGTCTCAAGGAAATTTCACTACATTTTTAAAATAAAAACAGTTATAAAATTACATATATTTAAACAATAAACGAAAATAAAATACAATAAGTTCAAAACAGCAAGTAGCAACAAAGTATTTCAAATTATGCACAAACTACATCCATAAAATAGTACTTAGCATAATATTATGCATCGAATTATCTATATCTAAGGACTTCTCGAATAGTCTGTCGTTTTTGACCAAGAGCTGTGACAGAGGCGAAAAGGTGTCAAATAAATGTATTTTCTTTCTTGCGAAGAGCATTGTAATTCAAACCTTAAGTTGTGCTACGTAAGTACAGCCAAATATCATGAAAGAGGAAGATGTCTACAGAACTAGAACAGTATGGAATGTCTTACCGAACAGGCACAATCCGGGGTTGTTAAAAAAAAACTGATTAGGTATTTTCCAGGCAAGCTTGCTACATCTTCGACCACATCTTTGCTTCCCATCAGGTAACATTGTGGTCAAATAGGTGTTTTTAAATGATCACGAAAATTAATCAATTAACGGAACGGTCTATTTTCGAATGGGTAACCGAAAGTGGCATTTCCAACTGAGCGGTACTGTGTGTCAAACGACACGTTCATTTTTAGATCTCAGATTCTGATCATCATCATCATCATAATCAGCCTTTTAACAGTCCACTGCTGTACTTTTAGCCTACCCCTGAAAAGGTGATTGGGCCATATCCACCACACTGGCCCAGTGCGGGTTCGTGGATTCACATACGCCATTGAATTCCTTCTCCGTACGTATGCAGGTCTCCTCACGATGTTTTCCTTCACCGAAAAGCCAGTGGTATGAAAATCCGTACATAAGCTCCAAAGAGCTCATTGGTACGGGCCCGGGGTTTGAACCCGCGACCTCACGCTTTCAAGTCTAGCGGTCTCCCAAATGGGCTACCACGGCACTGATCTCAGATGCTTGTCCTAAAAACAAAAACCATCCAGCCATAACAGAGGCGGCCTAAAAACTCTACATCAGGGCTGGCAACTTACTTTTTAAAACAGCGCTGTAGCTCGAGGTTTGCTATTTGAAAGTCTGTTATAGATTGCACCATATGCCTACAGTACAGATTTAAGGTTTATAATATTTCAATCACTATTTTGCCATTGCGAAACCATCACGCTTCTTGTATGAACTTGTACGTCTTCTAAGTATGAATAATTACCATCTTTACAAAATCAGTACATTAACATAACAGTACAAAAATACATTTTATCTTATTAATCGTGACTAACATAGTAGCTATGAATATGGAGGTAAAAAGATAAATTCCCACCAGTCTTGTGGATGCTTAGAGCAACACGAAAGGGAGTCGCCAAGCATTGGTATGAACAGATCTAAAAATGGTAAGTATCGGGATATTCGGGACATACATGCATTGCCAAATTCTAAGTGCTGTTATATCGTATATTGGTTGATAGATTCAAGACCTTCAACAATATCGTAGTTGGCCTTAGAGCAACACGGACGGTAATCGCAAAGCATAGGCATTTTCCTCTACAAATCCACGCGCTTTACGTGATACCAAGGATTCATATAATATTACTTTTGTCTATGGTGTTACACACATTCATGTGATGAACATTTGTGTTTGTTCTATATCTGGGTGTTAATATCTATTTAAGTATGTATTTAAAACTATATATGTATGTATATCAATCTCTGGCAGCCATATCACAAGCTTTGCTTAGTTTGGGGTCAGATGACCGTGTGTGCAAATTTGTCCCGAATATTTATATTTTATATTTATATTTTATACAGTATCGATGGGTGGATAGAATGTTGATGTTTTGCTCTATTTATATATGTATTTATAAGGCAGCTGAACGCAGTTTAAGTGTATGCGTGGATCCCTCCGCAAAAAACAACAGAAAAATATGTATAAGTTAGAAGCACTTTTGCGTCTCCCCTCCGAGTCACATGAGATTCGGTGACCGCGTTGCTCTAACTGTATTTCGCAAGTGTTTAAGCGTTACATATACATTAATTATAACATTTTGCTGTATAATACATACATATTACAAACATACGTACATAAAGAAATACATATCTAGTGCATATTTAACATTTATGTTTGTACAACACACAATTATGTTGTATCAAAAACCACAGGGTTAAAAAAATACCTCAAACGTGGAAGCAGAAAATTATGGACGGAACTTTGCTACAAGCTAGGGCAACGAAATTGCGGTATCGTAGCTTGTGTGCACCAAAGATAATAATAACCACTTGATCGCGCACGAGTCATAATTCGATTGTGCTAGATGTCAGCCACGTAGGTCGCGGGGGCGGGGGGGTATCGTATGGCGCTTGTGATTGGAGACTCGACGCTTGTGATTGGAGACTCAAAAGTCATTTATTCTAGTCACGCCTAGGATTGGGCCGCTCGAAAAAGATTAAGCTGAAAAAGTGTAACTTTGGCTTACGGCGGGGTAAAGAATGAGCAGTCAAGTGGTTATATCGTCATTGGAGTGAACAAAGTATCACGTTTGGCGGATGGTTGGTCTACTATTTTGCGATTGGTAGTACCAAGTTTACATACAAGTATTTTCAGTGTCAGCCACTACAGCTGTCTCAGTTTTTTGATATTTATGTGGTGTCCATATGTTTTCTATTGTCCATGACGAGATAGGTAGATATCCATTGAAAGGTACTCCACTCGTTTTTACTTAAAAGTAAAACAAAATATGCTTAGTGCATCATAAGATAAAGATCAAAGTTAATTGGCATAGAAATTCAAAAATCAGCGGTGAAAATCTGCCATACATTGCATAAATGCACATTGTTAAAATTTATTCAGTCTTTTTTTATCCAAAACATATATACTTACATTATTTAAAGCCAATTTTAAGATCACTTATAATTTTTGAGATATTAATTGACGGAGAATGACTATTTACCAATAATAACAGTAGACGAAAACTGGCTTTTTAGACGAAAATTTTGTCTGTCTAATTTTGTTTGATTATAATAGAAAATCATCACCTAAAGTCAATAGAAGAATCTGTCTTTAAAATAATTTCATAAAAGCTTTTCAGGGTACCTAACGATATAGGACGAAAGAAAAGAAATAGTTCCAACTGTTTCGATAGATGGCGATTTGACCCCAGTATCAAGGATCGTATATATGAGTAGTTTTTTTTTTTCTTCTTTGCATTGTTATTACGAAATGAGGAGGAATGGAGAGGAATGGTCTCTCTAGTCAAGATACATCAGGTTTTGTTGAAAAATAATGGCTGATACTTTTTTATAGATGTAACTGACCTTCGTTTGCCCTCTAAAGACGTCATCATTGGCATTATATGGAGATCGTAACGTAAAAAAAAATACATAGAGCCCCAATAATGACATTCACAGATGAGAAAAAATTATTTATGCCATTGGGCTCTAAAAAGCTTATTTTATTCACTGAAAAACGTGAATAAAAAGCAGCTGCACTTTTAATCACTATTTTGGTGTTTGAATTTAGAACACACCAATATAGTCGACCTCCATCTCAATGCTATTCAACCTCCTTGCGCAAAAATTACTCGATATAAACTCCATCTTTCTTTTTCTCTAGTCATGGTATAAAATATAGTATTTAACTCTTGAATAAAACGGATTTATGTCGAGGGCCACGAATCACTCGCGTCTCTCAGGATTCTAACACTTGAATCATGAATCACTCCCTACGATCGTGATTAAGTCGTTAGAATCCTTCACTTGCTCGTGATTCATCTATGGCCCTCGCTTTAAATCCGTTCTTTATTCAAAAATTTAATATTATACTATTTTGTTTTAGCAACACACATGATATTATTCTCCCCATGCTGACGTGGTGGTATATAAATGTATCGAAATTTTATTTTAAATAAATAACTACCGGAAGTCTAAAAATTGTGTAGGTATATTTGTAGCACCTACAGTGAAGCTTAACGGAAGCGGAGCCCTGAAAAGCTCTTATGTTTTGAAAATCTGTTAAACATTTCTCAACGCACCAAAGCTCTTGAATTTTGGCCATTGTCATACAAACATAATAACATAATAATGTAGTAAGTAGTTAGCTATATATTCTAAAACTTTTCCGTTTTTTTTTTAATTAATGTTAGTTCGTATTGCATAAACGTGGTGTTCATCAAAATCGGACAAATACTTTCCGAAAATACTACTAGTGCACACTAGTGGTTTTATAGTATTTGTATTCGTATGAAAATGACGTGAGAGCACATAGCCGTCCTAAGTTTCGGTACTTAATTTTACTCAAAGCTCGGCGCCAAGAACAGCGCGTTGGGCGAAGTGTTCAAATTTGGTGATTGGAAAGACCTTTTGATGCTCACATGGGGGTACTGTTCGCGCCATTCCAATACCTGCAAGTGGATGCGTTACAATTTAAATACTGTTTTAAACTAACACGGTTGTTCACTAAAGTTATATGATTATTTACGGGATATTTACCGTGGTAAGGTTGTGGAATGAGCTCCCGATATTTCGGCGCAGTTACATGCACCATGTTCACGGGAAGACTGAAGAATGCGGGTGGTTGGAGAACAGTTAAAAAGTTAGGTGCAGACATAACGATCTACCCTCTTTCATTCCACAACCTTACCACGGTAAATATCCCAGGCGGCCTTACTTATAAACGTCACTTGAGTTAAGCAATGCTTAAAATTGCTTTTAACTTCTCGCTGACGGAAATTGTCACACAAAAACGAGACAAAACAAATCACTTGAAATTTTACTGTATGTGACACGATTTAGGGTTCACATTACAATGTTTTACTTTTCGCTGGATTCTTGTAGTTTGCATAATGAGCTACGGTGTTGATTGTATTAATTTGTGCTTAATTCCATCTCATTTTATTTATATTACACGTAAATTACTCACGTAAGATTAAGCCGGTCATTCCGACTATAGTTTCAACCGCATTAGGCGGTCTTTTTCAAGGTGAATGCACGCGCGGGACTGCGTTCGCTTTGCGTGTAATATAAATAAAATGTATGAAAACCACGTCAGTTTCTATAATATAACTCCATTTCAATGAATTTTTTTTTTAAATTTAGATTGTACTACGTCCTTTGTAGCTAACGTAGCTATAAAAATAATGTAATCAATCGTACCTGAGATTCTTGAATCTGATCGCAAAAGCTGACGTCCAAAAGTTTGAGCTCTCTGCATTCTGCTAATATCCTGAAAAATAAACACAATGTTAGTTGTAGCTTCTCGGAAACATCGCGGAAGGTAGCTCATGCCACATTTTGCAGGTGCGAGCCAAGAAAGACCGCGTGCATCGCACAGTGTGCGATTTCCACCGATCGATGATATGTGAATGAGCTTTCAGGCGGTGGCGGCTAGTGCGATGGTAAAAGCGACGCCGGCATCAGATCAAACATTTCTTCAGAACACTTATCATCATCATAATTTCAGCCGTAGGACGTCCACTGCTGGACATAGGGCTCCCCCATCGATCTCCAAAAAGGCCGGTTGGAAGCGGCCTGCGTTTCCCTGCGGTCTCTTTTAGGTCGTCTGTCTATCTTGTGGGTGGATGTCCTACGCTGCGCTTACCGGTCCGTGGTCTCCATTCGAGAACCTTTCGGACCCATCAGCCATCTGTTCTGCGTGATATGTGCCCTGCCCACTTCCACTTCAACATGCTAATCCGGTGGGCTAGGTCGGTAATTTTCGTTCATCTACGGATCTCCTAATTTCTGATACGATCTCGTAGAGAAACTTCCATAGCCCTCTCCATAGCTCGTGCGACCTTGAGCTTACTAATGAGGCCCATAGTGAGAGACCACGTTTCCTACAAAACACTCCCCGTTGTAAATGCGCTAGAAGTTACAATGTAATATGCATGTAATATTTTTATTGTAATGTTTATGTTATCCTTGTTTTATGGTATTTTAATAAACAGTTTTTGTATTGTATTGTATTGTAATATAGTAACAAAGACTTACGCGTCACAGATGTCAGGCGTGACGGCTCTCACGCCGAGTAGGTCAAGTTGCGACAGTTTGGTTGCACGCGGCAACAAAGCTCGCAAGTCTCGGTCGCACACGCCGCGTAAAGCTCCCAGGAATAGTTTCCGTAGTTCTGACCCAGCGAGCCACGCCAGCCACTCGCCTGAGCCACCAGCTTGGAGACTGGAATATAAAAGGGTAGTATTTAAGGTAAAAGGGGCGCAGGAGTGGCGCCTAATTGGGGTAAGGCATTACAGGGTATACTATAACATGGCTAAATCAGTGTTCGACTCCGATAGTCGCTCGGAAAGGTAATTAAGTGTTTTTTAAAGAATAATATAGAATAATATTTGATAACATGGTGGGGTATCATATTATAACAAACGTAGATGGTCACAAATAAACGTTTTTCCTTTCTTTCTTTAAGAGTTTATGTGTCGTGAACTTGGGTATCGTTACATCAATTTACGCGGTTATGGCAAACAGCAACAAATTCATATTTTGGTTATAAATAGTTAAGTATACAATTAAGTTAAATGTAATTTTGAAAACATGATTGGTGAAACTTTTCTCGATGGAATAATTCGGCGAAAACAGGCTTTCTAAAACACGTTTTAATTTTTTTTCTCCGCGTCTAGAAGTTGTATAATGTATAATGGAATTTAATGTAAATTCGTTTTATTTAAAATTCAAATAGTTCTAGAGTAATTTGAAGTTTTTAGCATAATGTCGCTTCCGTAATTTAGT
Source organism: Agriopis aurantiaria (assembly GCA_914767915.1). Lineage (NCBI taxonomy): Eukaryota > Metazoa > Arthropoda > Insecta > Lepidoptera > Geometridae > Agriopis > Agriopis aurantiaria. The sequence goes on along the minus strand of OU611995.1, from coordinate 11,663,828 downwards.
TCTGAGGCGGGTGCCGATTCGTGCGTATATCTTCCTGCAGGCGTAGATAGCATATTTTGTCTCTGTTTCGCGCAGAGGCAAAACTTGAATTTGAGCTGACGACATATCGACTCTTAAGATAGATTAACGAAAATACCAAAATTTTAAATGAAACCTAACACCGTGAGTTAAACCTACTTTTAGGAACTTACCACCAGCCGACATCCAGCTCTTGCAAGTTCTTGCAGTTCCCAAGTGCCCGGATTCCGTTCGGCGTGAGGGAGTACGACTTCCAGAAGTCCACGGATATCAGGTTGGGGCAGTTTGCACCCAGGGCCATTGCTATCTCGTCCATTGACGATACCATTTTGCATGATCCTAGCGGAAATCAAACATTTTAGTTAATTCGTGATCTAAGAAAACAAGGTCTAGCATCTGGGAGTGGTCCCGCAATGACGTCACTGTCCAGTTGCCACTTTATTCAATCAGCTGTTACGTGGTGTATCGTCATCTCTCTCGAACCTGTTGTAAATTGACATCATGACATCATTGCGGGACGCCCAGGTGGACATTTTTTCTCGGATTGCTATACCTGGCGGAGTATATTATTATACCATGAGTTATATGAATATAGCTTTTTTATTCGACATCAAGGGAACGGAGAATGGCATAAACAAAGGGAGGCCTATACCCAGCAGTGGATCATTCAGGGCTGATGATGACGATGATGAAATATTTTTCATTAATTAACTCAACTTTCACTTGGTTTTTTGGGTTCCGTACCCAAGTGGTAAAAAACGGGACTCTATTACAAAGTTATCGACTATTACTATGTCTGTCTGTCTGTCCTACCTTTAAACGGCTGTATCTTTCGAACCCTAATAGATAGCCAGTTGAAATTTTTACAGAATAATATGTAATTTTACGACGGATAACGAAGTAATAATAAAAAAGACAAAAAGTAAAAACGTAAGGGGGGTCCACATACAACTAACTTAACTAACAACTAACATAACTTCTCTGCAAGATATCAAGAGTCAGTACTATTCAAACTTTATTCGCTTTCTTATTGTATTGTCTGTTTTTTTTTCTTCTAATATGTATGGTATGTATACTTGTAGTAAATAAACATTTATCATTTTCATATTAATTTTACTGATACCCATTTGAAAGGAAGCCCCGTTATTATAACCGACTTCAAAGAAGGAAGTTCTCAATTTGGTTGTATTTTTTTATGTTTGTTGCCTCAGAACTCCGTCATTTAAGAACAGATGGAAAATTATTGTTTTAATTGAAAGGATAATACTTTTACATCGGTCCCATAGAAATTTCATCAACATCGGTTCAGTAGCTTAGTTTTTAAATTAAAATAACTGCAAAATTTAGTTTCTTGTATGACAATACGGTCATCCAGATAACCGCAATTACGTTTTTTTTTTAATTGACAATTATTTTAATCAATCGGACTTCGCACCAAGGCTGCAGACTTCGTAAAAAGGGTGAAGGAACTTAAGTGGAACTGGGCAGGACACATGGCCAGACGTATTGATGGGAGGTGGTGTGCAGCAGTAACCGCGTGGTGGCTGAGACAAGATTAGCGGAACCCAGGCCGACCGACGATGAGGTGGACTGAAGACATCAATAGTATTGTCGGGAACGAGTGGATGCGATTAGCGATAGACCAAAACAAAACAGGGCTGATGATGGTGATGATGGTGATGATGATGATGGTGATGATGATGAATTATTTTAATCCATGAACAATACAAATGCGTACCAACATTAAGATGCTCCAAGTCCGGGTTCGATCGTACAATGGAGACAGCCGCCAGGGTTGTGATATCAGTTCTGTAAAGGTCCAACCGTCGAAGCCTTCTTAGGGAGGCCAAACGCCACCAGTCCGTACACCCCACTATGGATCGGAGGCATAACTCTGAAACATAAAACCAAAAAGACACGTTTACCTATTAATAAATACGTGGTTACGCGTATAGACCGTGCTAAGCCGAAAGGAGGTCATTGTACACAAATGAACAACTTTTATTATGGGACCAACGCTGATATAATAAAAAAAACACCGGTTTCATAAATTTTTGAGTTCCAATGACCGTTTTCTATGAAACAGCTGATATTTTTTCGCGATTTCAGGGTTGGTCCCATTACCATCGCGAATATCGTCATAATTCCCTGCCAACTTCCAACTAAGCCACGTCGGTCGCGGGGAGGGGGGGGGGGGGTATCAAATGGCGGCTTGTGATTGGAGACTCAATTCGCGTCTAGGATTTGCCCTCTCAAAAAAGATTATGCTTAAAATTATGTACCCTTTCTTTTCATCGCGCGGGGTAAAGAATGAACAGTCAACTGGATAGTATAAGTTGTTCATAATGATAAGAAAATGACCTCCTTTCGGCTTAGTAGTCTATATGCTTAACCCTGTATATTTAGCGGTAGCGCGTGCGCTTTACAATCTGATAGCCTCCAGTTCTATCCTCGGCCCTGCACCAATGACTTATTTAGTACTTAAATAAAAACTTAAAATTTCCCTTTTCTTTTTAAGTAAATTGGCTGCAGATTATGACTACGATAGAAAAAAGAACAAAGCAAATGAAAACACTGGATTTTTTATTCGACTTTTTGTAATATATTGCAGTGTCAGTGTTTTTATTATAGATCCACCCATCGCTTACCATCAGGCAGCCCGTTAGCTTGTTCGTCACCTATGACATAAAAATTACTAACGTTTGACCACCAACTCGCCTGGTGCGACCGAACATGGAGTAAGAATCTATTCACTCTAGCCTTTGTTGCTTTTTAACTAGTTTTTCTTTATCAAGTATCAATATAATATTCCCTACGATCGATTCTGTAGATTAGATGGACAGACGACCTAATATAATTCCTTTCCGTGCACGGTTGCCTGGAAGAGATCGCTTTAAGCGATAAGGCCGCCTGTTAAAAGCCTAGATAATATTTTTGTTGTAATTTTTATGTTATCCTTGTTTTGTGGTGTTTTAATAAAGAGTTTTTGTTTTGTATTTGTATTGTATTGTAGAGACCGCAGGGAAACGCTGGATGCAGGCCGCTTCCAACCGGCCCTTTTGGAGATCAATGGGGGAGGCCTATGTCCAGCAGTGGACGTCCTACGGCTGAAATGATGATGATGATCGATTCTGTTGTATCTTATCGAATTTGACGATCGATAACCAAATACGATAAAAAGCAATTTGATCAGTACTTGCTATGGTCGATTCTATGGCATTTTATCGAATTAGTCGATCGAAAAAGAACGGTACTTGCACTGCTGGTTCACGGTAGTAATATTATAACCTGTAGTACTCCGTAGTAGTAATATTTAGACGTCATACTAACCTTGCAAATAAGTACAGCTCTCGACGATGGCTCTTAGCACGGTGTTGTCAACGAATTTGCAGCAATTCAGCCGCAGATGTGTTAATTCGGCGCCACTGTCTTTCAGGAAACTGTGAATTGAAAGTTAAACAAATCTCATTCAATGTTTTTTTTTTTATTTATAAATATACTAGCTGTTGCCCGCGACTTCGTACGCATAGACTTTCATATAAACTTTCAACCCCCTTTTGTCATCCTTAATCCGGCCCCTTTCGTAAAATCCTTTCTTAGCGGACCTCTACACCCCATAAGGAATCTACCTGCCAAATTTCAGCTTCGTAGGTCAAGTAGTTTTCGAGATTTCGTGTTTAATGGGTGAGTGAGTGAGTGAGTGAGTGAGTGAGTGAGTGAGTGAGTGAGTAAATGAATATAAGTGAGTGAGTAGATGAATATGAAGATACGTAACCAGAATACATTTCTGTTCATTACCAAGCAACGTATTCGGTTACTTGGACGATCTTATCATTTCTTCAACCGAATCGAAACGCCATATTTTCTAAATTTTGAAGTCGGTTTTTTTTAATTGATAATTATTGTATTTTGTGGTGGTACGGAACCCTCGATGCGCAAGCCCGACTCGCACTTAGCCGGTTTATTTACTTTACTTTACGTTTGTTGTATGGGGGGGGGGGGGGGGGGGTTAATTTTTTCTTAGGTGATCCGTCGTAACATTGCATATTCTGGGAAAATTTCAACTTGCTATCTATTACGTTTTAAATATAGGACGGATGGACGGACACACGGACAGACATCGTAAGCTTAGTAATACGATTCCGTTTTTACCCTTTGGGTATGGAACCATAAAAATGATGTATCAAACTGACAAATTGAATTGCTGGCTCAAACAGAAGATGATTTTAAAAGACTTATTCAATGATTTCATACTGGGGGTGCCGTATTTTTTAGCCCCCGACGCAAACAGAGGGGTGTTATAAGTTTAACGTGTTTATATGTGGCTCAAGGCCATTGTAACATGGTCGAAACATGAAGCGAACGGTACCTATTTACTACCTAAATAAAATAACGCGCGATAAGTCCCGATAAACATTTAAAACATGTTTTTATATGCATTTCTGACATATAAAGGCATCTTAGCGCCAAAACGAGCGAAACGCTGTTTTTTTTTTTTTTTTGAAAGGTTGCTTTATCTTGATTGTTAGATAGATATTAGATTTAGATTATCAGGTTATCAGCTTTTTTATCGAGGGGTTTTTTATTTTTTTCTATTCATACTTGTTAAACTATAATAATTGAATAGGGTCGTCTTTTCTTCGCATATGCGCTTCTGTTCGCATACGCATATGTTCTGTTCATATGTCTTTTATTCGCTTAACATCAGACGAGATGGTGGTCAAACGCAAGCCAATTATTTATTTTTAAAACATACCCACAAATAAAGTAAGTAAATAAATTCCACTACGGATGGTAGTTCTCTGTAATCTATACTAATATTATAAAGAGGAAAGATTTGTTTGTTTGTTTGTTTGCATTGAATAGGCTGCGAAACTACTAAACCGATTTAAAAAATTCTTTCACTGTTGGGAAGCTACACTATCCCCGGGTGATATAGGCTATAATCTATACCCGTGCGAAGCTGGGGCGGACCGCTAGTTTCTAATATCTAAGGAAGTACGTCAGTTTTAAATCAATTGTTTTTCTTAACCTAGGAAGTAAAAAAATAACAATTCATGCAATTATACTATTGCAATAGGGAAATGTTTAGTTCGCCAAAAATAGAATTATTTATTGAAGTAAATTGCGTTCACGTGATGTGATTAGACTGGATTACCATGAACGATCGTATCGAATACTTGTGAAGCGCATGTTTTCATCTCCTAAACTGGATGGACAGCTAGGCCCTTGGGGCTTTGGGAAACAATTTAAATTTAGTTTATTTTGTTTGAAAGGTGACTTGATCGAGAGTGTTCTTAGGAAAACATTGTGAGGAAACCGATATGTCCAAGAATTTCAAAGATCAAAGACATTGACAATCACCAACATGCACTGGGCCAGCATGGTGAATTAGAACGATATCCTCCCTCTCCCTCTCTCTCTCTCTCTCCCACACTCTGAGAGAATGCCCGTGTTCCAGCAATGGGTACATGATAGGCTGATAATGATGTTGATGAAATGATGATCTAAGCTTGCATGTAATACTTACTTGACTACATAGCTGGGTTGGATCATACGATGGCTCCCACACCAGGAAAGGTCGAGCTTCTGCAGATACTTGCAACGCATCGATAGGGTTATCAGGACCTGAAGGAATTTCAACAAAAATGTAACTTATTCCAGTAGATATTGGATTCAGAGCGCAGGGTATGGATTCTAAACAACAAGCGTGACCTTCCAGTTTAGGGACACTTAGTGATATCATAGTAGCATTATGGGTAGCACGCATTTTTTGCTTGTCTGGGTAACTACGACCCTCAAGATGAAATCCTGCCATCAGCCCGTTCTAAGTCATGCTAGGCTTAGTCTTAGTCTAAACAGAGAAATGATCCGAGAATTTCCCAGAGTGTTGCTTATGGCAAATATTTTATTTAGTAATAGTCTTGCGTTTGACCGTCAACTCGCCTTTTTTTTATGCCATAGGTGGCAAACCAACAAACGGGCTGCCTGATGGTAAGCAGTCACCGTCGCCTATGGATACTTGTAACACCAGAGGCATCACAAATACGTTGCCGACCCTTTAGAACTCTATTGTTAAAGCCTGATGTTAAGAGATGATGTGGGGCGTACCGGTGTGTTCCTATAAGATCCCAGTGGGTTGCATGAGGCATCATCACCTTCTTCATCCACGTCACCACAACAGTTAGACTGCTTTTCATCGTCATTATTCACACTTCCATCTGCGCTACTGGAGCAAATGTGCCAGCGCCCCAGTGCCGATATTTCAAGGAAGGGTTGGCTCAGGTAGGTGGTGCTGGTATGCATCCCAAGCGGGACATCAGTGCAAGACTTATCGCTCCCATATCGAATAAGAATAAGGTTCCGGTGGCCTCCGTTAGGCTCAGAGGTAGGCCACCGAGGAGGTTAATCTTACATAACGTGGCTGTACCCCAATAGAGCACGTTATCTATATAGCAATTTACGTAAAAGTCATACTAGCGGATCACACCGTGGCATTTAACATCAGTTGGGTTGTGGTCAAATAGTTTTTTTAATGCCATAGTTGGCAAACAGGCTGAAGGGTCGTCTGATGTTAAGAAATCACTGTCGCCTATGGTACCTGCAACGCCTGGGGCATCACAGATACGTTGCCGACCCTTACAGACTCTATTAACAGCACTTTTGAAGAACCCCATGTTATAGTTACTCGGAAATGCCGCAGGATGGGAGCTCATTCTACAAATTGCAGGTGTGAGGCAAAAAAGATCGCGTAAAACGCACAGTGTGCGATTTCCACCGATCTGTGATATGTGGATGAAACGCAGATTCAAGAATAATAAATGCCATTGCAATCGAAAATATTTCCCAGCATGGGTACATTTTAATTTGCATAAAATTGCCAATTTTCCGGTAAATCAAGACGTGATATAAAATCGTGTATGTAGGGGTTTTCGGAAGGCCTTGGTACAGAACACCAAGAAAACAACGAATACAACAAGCCTTTTACAAGGAAAAATAAATAACCGGCCAAGTGCGAGTCAGGCTCGCGCACTGAGGGTTCCGTACCACCACATAACTTGTTAACTAGTAAAGTACAAAAAAGTAGTGCAAAAATACAACAATCCATCAAAGCTCAGGCGGTCACCCATCCAAGTACCGACCGTGCCTGACGTTGCTTAACTTTGGTGATCGTTCGAGAACCGGTGGTGAACAGAAATTTGTCACCGACTCGCACTTGGCCATTATTTAGTATTTTTTTGTTATACTTTAGAGTGTGTACTATAATCATACCAAGTTTGACGCTTGTAAGTATTATCGTTTTTACATTAGAGCTAATAAAAAATACGTAAAAAAATACGTTTGTTGTATGAGGACCCCCTCCCATCTTTCGTTTTTACTTTTTGACACTTTCATTATTTCTTACTTAATCCGACGTAACATTAAGTACATATTCTTTGAAAATTTCAACTGGTTATCTATTACGGTTCGAAAGATACAGCCGTTTAAAGTTAGGACGGACAGACAGACAGACGGACAGACATAGAATATAGGCTTAGTAATAGGGTTCCGGTTTTCATTCTTTGGGTACGGAACCCTAAAAACAAATCTGGTTCGCGATAAACAACTACGCTTAACAGCCTGACAGCTAGCGAAATAATCAGAATTAAATTTACAATGTTCCCGTTTCAATCTAGATTTTAAATTGAGGAAAAGACACTTGTCAAGATATATTTTACGCGTTAATTGTTATTTCGGTCCGTCCTATCAAAACTGCCGGTTAGCCTTGCGTTATTCACTTTCAAATACGTGTGGTTACTACTACATTCTCTTTGGTTGTACACGCTATCTAATTTAGTGCATTCTTATGTGTATAAATATTCGGGACATTTTTGCACACACGGTCATGTGATCCCAAACTAAGCAAAGCTTGTAATATGGCTGCCAGAGACTGATATACATACATACATATTTTTTAATACATACTTAAATAGATATTTACACCCAGATTTAGAACAAACACAAATGTTCATCACACAAATGTTTGACCTAGGCGGGAATCGAACCCACGCCCCTAACTCAGAAGGCAGGTTCACTACCAACAGGACCAACGGGCTATCTACGGGTATGACAATGAACTTGATATTGTCTTAGTTATGAGTGCCGTTAGATAGTGAGATTGTAAGCGCACCGCTCGGGCACTATCGCATCGCAAGCATCAGACACAAACCGAAGGGTTTGTATCAAAACCGGCGTCTAATAGTCCTTTAGTTTTTAGGGTTCTGTACCTAAACGGAAAACCGGGACCCTTTTACTAAGTCTACGCTGTAGTTCTGTCTGTCCAGTGTCTATCCTACCTATTAACGGCTTAATCTTTCGACCTGTAATAGATAGCCAGTTGACATTTTCACAGAATATGTGATGTTATCAGAATCAGAATATTCTTTATTGTAAAACCTGGTACATGTATGTATTGTTACGAAGGATTAACTAAGAAATAATAATAAAGTCAAAAAGTAAAAACAAAAGGGTCCCCGATACAAAATATGTTAAAAAAATATTTTTTTCAATACTTTCGTCAAACTTTGCATAATTACTTGGCCATTATTTATTATTTGTTGTATAATAATAAATAATGGCAAAGTGCGAGTCTGTGACAAATTTCTGTTCACCACCGGTTCTCGTACGATCACCGAAGTTAAACAGCGTCTCGGGCGCGGTCAGTAGTTACTTGGAAGGGTGAACGTTGATGGGATATTGTCTATGTGATTTTGCACTACTTTTTTGTAGTTTAGTAGGTAACAAGTTATGTGATGGTACGGAACCCTCAGTGCACGAGCCCGACTCGCACTTGGCCAGTTTTATTTTTCTTTATTTACTTTAGTGTTCTAATCGTGATGGCCCGTTCGACAGTTTTGATAAGTTATTTTTAGTGCAGGTCACTATAATTGTAAAAATAAATAAAAATTTATAGTTGAAGTGCCCAATTCTAAATTCAAATCATACTAAAGTTATATGATTATTTACGGGATATTTACCGTGGCAAGGTTGTGGAATGAGCAAAACCGCAACCTTCATTCCACAACCTTGCCACGGTAAATATCCCGTAAACAATCATATAACTTTAGTGAACAACCGTGATAGTTTAAAACAGTGTTTTACAAATCATATTATTGACCAATATAATGAAATTCAGTACAATTGTACTAATAATAATATTATACTAATAATAATATACTTATAACTAATATTATTGCCCGGCTAGACCGTAAGGAAATAATTATTTACTTTAGGTTTGGTTTGCATGATATATAAATAGTCGAGCCGGTGGTGTAAAAATAAATAAATTCGCATATCGTCGCTCTACCTGGTTTTGGAGCGTTGTACTCTACCGAAACGCGGTTTTTAGTCTAAAACCCGTTTACCCAAACCAAAATATATATCTTTAAATTATCAGATACAGGCCGCTTCCAACCGGCCCTTTTGGAGATCAATGGGGGAGGCCTATGTCCAGCAGTGGACGTCGTATGGCTGAAATGATAACACTAACACTATAAATGCGAAAGTTTGTGTTTGTGTGTGTGTGTGTGTGTGTGTGTGTGTGTGTGTGTGTGTGTGTGTGTGTGTGTGTGTGTGTGTGTGCATGTGTGTGTATGTTTATTACTCCTTCACGCTGAAATAGCTGGACGGTATTGGATGGAATTTAGAATATAGATAGCTTATGTCCCGGATTAACACATAGGCTACTTTTCATCATCGTCATCATCACCATTTTTCATCACTGCGCGGGTGACACCGCGCATAAATATTATTACCGACATCCCACACGATTTCAGGAGATAAAAATTCTACAATGTATAACGAAAAGGGTAGTAATACTGAACGGTGTGTATGTAGGTATATCCCAGTCGAGAATTCTAACTTTTGACACGTTTATATTGACTTGTACTAACTATATAAACAAACCTTGGAAGTCGATTTTGACCTACTTCTAACTATCGTATCGATTTGAAACTTTGCAAGTATTGTGTAAACGTGACAGAAAAATAATATGGCACCACCAGTGGTCCAATTGGACTTATTCACGAATCGGAACGCATTTCCCTTCAAATCTTGCGACCTTTTAACCGACTGTCCAAAAGGAGGGTCATTTTTTGGGTTGTATGTAAGCATGTTTCTGGGTTCCTGTTGTACCTCCTGTAGCCTAAACGGATTGACCGATTTTGACGAGTGAGGTGTCGTTGGATTCGTTTACGAAACGGAACGGAGATTTCACGAACCGGAACGGCGTTCCGGTGTGTTCCGGTGCGTTCCGGTCCATTTCGAACTGATCTGATGATGGAACCAATAGGTGGATAGTGGAGCTGTTCTATGGCTACCTATAAACCCATCGTGTTTGGGATAACTTGGCTTGTTTTAACGAGTCCCATACATTACACTTGATAACAAGGTAGGTGGGAAAAACCCAATGAAAACTACGAATTCTGATCACTTTCGTTAGGTTTTGAACATAACATTGTAGCAGTTACCCAATATGTACTTTGAGTAAAATATTACTAGAAAATGTATTATCCAGTTTTTTTTTAATGTTGTCTATTGCAGCTGTCAGAGCAAATAAATTAATGGAAATAGTATAATAGCCTCGTTGCAACCATAAGCGCGAGTTCACGTCAAGCTCGCGGGCGCGGACGCGGCGGTGCGCGTGAATTCGTGTTTACATTGGCCGCCTGGCGTTTGAGTGGGTGTGACGCGCAAATCGCGCGTTTTGCCGCAGTTCCACGTGAACTGATATTGCAGCGAGCACGCCACGCGCCAGGCGTGAGCTTACTCGCTACATCCACAGCACGTGCGTTTTGTACGTGAACACTTGCATAGACCAACCGGTCTAACATGCGCACCGCGACAAAATCTTGCCACTACTGTGTCGAGCGAGAACGCGACAATGCGCTTACGGTTTCGTATACGCCTGTTTAGCTTTGGCACTATAAAAAAAGAAGACGAAATTTTGTCGCGGCGCGCATGTTAGTCCGGCTATTTGATAGATAGATAGATAGAAACTCTTTATTGTGTACACCAGAAATAAAAATTACAACACCATAGAAAACACTTACGAGCTAATGCCACAAGTGGCGGCCTTATCGCTAAAAGCGATCTCTTCCAGGCAACCATTAATTAGATATACCATTGAACCATTTGATAGTTGTATTTTTGATATTTCGCGCCCGCGCCCGCGCTCGCCGCTGCGATTTGACGTGAACACGCACTAAGACGAAATAAAAACAAACCTGTGACTGTACGCAGTGCCAGTAGGGACGCAAATCAATGCTTCTGTAGAGTATGGAGTCAGACGCGAGCCGGTTGAAGTGTCGGTTCACCTGTGCGCATCGGCATAGCGACTGCATGTCTAAGTACTTCATTACGCATAGGATTGTCTCGTCCTGAAACAATGAACATAGTTTCTTTATTTATAACATACTAGCTGACCTGACAGACGTTGTCCTGTCTTAGAACTGTAAAACACGCAAAGTCAAAATTGTAAATCTTATTTTTTTTACACCTTGGGTTACATTATTGGAGTTTTAGTAAGGATCCCTATTTTTTTGTTGAAAATATAACATAGCCTATGTTAACCGGGGATAGTGTAGCTTCCCAACAGTGAAGGAATTTTTCAAATCGGTTCAGTAGTTTCGAAGCCTATTCAATGCAAACAAACAAACAAACAATCAAATCTTTCCTCTTTATAATATTAGTATAGATGGAAATCACTCAAAAGGATCAAGCCTGTTAATCCAACTGAATTTTGAACTTGACTTTGAACCACATTCGACGGTGCACAGCGAGGAGCTTCGCGCACGCACTCCCCCTGAAAAAGACCGCCGAATACGGTTGAAAAGTTGGATTAACCGGCTTAATCTTACGAGAGTTCCCATATAATAAAAAAATCGTCTCGTTTCGATCTCGTCCTTAAATTACTGACATAAAACAATACATTTTAATTCCAATTTTTATTCGGAAAGATAAATGATAGTGGAATTGTCCGTTTTTATTCTAAATAAAGATATTTTTAGAAGAAAAAAAAACGATTTCATGACTACCTTCATTTACAAACTGAAACTAAAAAGTAGAAAATAATATTTAAAGTACTTCAAAGCAATGAGCATTAAAGGACAATCAACGAAATTATTGATACATAATTATATTACCTACTTATATATTTACAGTTTATAATCAGCTATTTTTGGAGTCGATGACGACAAAGCGCGGCCTAACTAGGCACTTTGTCAATCTTCTATACTTAGCACATTTTTGCGTGAGTTACAACACATAAAAATCGTCAGGTGTGGAAGAACTTGACCTAGGCACAACGATGAGTCAAGCTATAACAATGAGATACTTGTATGACTAGTTTAGAATCTTCTTGATTTAATACAATGATGTTGTGATAGGTACTTGCGACTGGCGTAAGAAAAAAATACATGGAAATACTACCTTGTCTATACAATTATGGAAATGTAGGACCTAATCAAATATTGGCCAAGAGGGTATTGGTATTGAGACACGCATAATATATGAAAATGTTATGTTATAATGTAATAATGGATACAGTTATAATGGATAGTAAGTTTTCATACTGGATAGTTAAGAAATTAACTAAAGGTTGTAGACAATTAAAATTAGACTTTTCGCCATTTACTTTCTAGCGATTAAGTCCACATGACTTAACCAAATTTCAGAGAATCAGATGTATCTTCCCGAGATAAAATACGACATTTTATGGTTTAGCCAAAGAGAAAACTACTTGAGGAAACATTCTTTGTGAAGATAATTTTACGAAAAAAAATCAGTGAAAATTTGAGCTACCGTCTTGACTTATCATACTTATAACTCAAAAAGTTGTGATCAAAAATTGTTCGAAATAATTTTGAATGAAGTATAATTCTATGGAAGTTAGAAGGTTCTAAAGAATTCGGACGGACGGACGCACGAACAGACGGACAGACAGACAGACAGACAGAGGGACGGACAGAATTAACTTTATAGGGGTTCCTTGTAGTACCACCGATCATAATTATAATAGTACAAGTATGGAACTCTAAAAACGGATGTTTATTTTTATTTTACTATTTTTAGTTTTGATGTCATAGGCATAGGAGAGCATTTGATACGCCTTCAACTCAAATACCTTCAGCTGTTATAGAATTGAGCGCGGACAAACATACTTACAACGCTTATATACTTGTATGTTGTGTTGACATACTTTCACCTTAAAATAATTATGTTATGTAAGATTGATAAGGTTGTGTATATTTGTGGTAGCGACATTTTATTTATGTTTATTTTGTACAGTAACTTTGAAAGTCACTTAACGCGGTATCGACTTACCCGGCATATTGACCTCGAACTTGGAATTTGATATCGCAAGGTGAAGCATTTTAATATACCTACCTACCTATATTGTTTGTACTCGATGCGCCCTGCTATTGCCGATTTTTGCGATATTCTAGTTTCTTAACACTTTAGACTTTGATTTATGGGTATTTACTATGGATGCTAGGACTTGTAAAAATTTTACAAAAAGTGTCTCGGGAGTACCTTTAGTTTTTAACGGTATTGCCTTTATTATCTAAACGAAATGTAAGTTAACAGTAAATACCTGGCTAGTTAGGCAATTTAAAAATAAAAATTATTATACATTAAAAAAAATCGTATTCTTCTCAGTAAACTCTTTCATTTGATATCCATATCATGATGGTAGATAAGTTTTTTTTTCCGCCATCTTGGGGCGTCTGCCATATTGAATTTAGTGTCTTTTTGTTATTCGTATCCTTTTCAGCAAACCCTTTCATTTGACATGCATAAAATAGAGTGCATAAAAATCACTGGTCCGCCATCTTTGGAAGTCCGCCATGGATTAGAATGACGACATTTAGCTAAACATGCATTGTAATCCAAACTAAACGTGTATGGAAAAGTTCAGCTCAATCTGTTGGCGAGTTGCAAGATTTGAGCCAAGCTAACAAGGTAAGTTAATAACAATAAAAGCTTGTAATAAAACAATCCACAGTGGATCCAATCCAAAGTGGATGCGAATAGCGAGAGACCGGGGAGAGTGGCATAAACAAAAGGAGGCCTATACCCAGCAGTGGGTCACTCAGGGCTGATGATGATGATGAATAAAACAATGTTTGTATTGCCCATACTGTTGCCATCTCAAAATAATCCAAATTCTCAAACGTACCCAGCATGTTGATGGCATCTGCCACGCTGAATGGAAATATTAATACATACTAATAAAAAAATAAAAATAAAAATAGGCCAGCTTTTTACAATAGTATTTCTGGGTGGACAAGCGTGCTCCATCGTAGACCACATCATCGCCCAATATCAAGCGAGTTGGCGGTCAAACGCAAGCCTATTAATAAATAAATAAAAAGGAGTGGCACTTTTCTATATAACCCTGTATACTACTTACCGGGAGTCTTTCGAAGTCGCCGAGAGGAGGTCCGGTATCAATTTGCTTCCGGGACATGTTAACTTGAGGCACGATGGACTGGTGCAAGTTGGACGCTATCACCATATTGAGGAGCTGGCCTGAAAGGGTAAGAAGCTTTGAGTAACTAGAATTATTTGTTCAGGCTTTTTAGCTTAGTGGGCCTTGGATATTAACAACAGATGTTCACGAACCCATTAAGGGTAAATTCCTTCAAACAACCAGCGGCGAGGGATGGTATCAGTGGGAATAATACAAGTAAAAGTTCAGAAATGCTTAAAATTACTGTCAACTTCTCGTTGACGGAAATTGTCACAGGTGAAAACGAGACAGAGCAATTTTAAGCTTTGCTTAACTTAAGTAACGTTTATAAGGTCGTATATGTGTCCTGAGGCTTAAACCATGATCCTCCAATTTTTCAGGACAAACAGTCGTTTCTCTGTTCTTGTGATGCACACTAATTCTTAATAAACTTAAATTATCACGAATGCTTGGCAGAAAACGATTCACTCGCGACTTGAAGACACCCAGTAGGCCTAGCACGGGCCGTAGATAAATTGTCTATCCATGCACAGTTTTTATCCCGCGAGAAAGAGACAAACGTATCCATATTCTAGCTTTGTCGCGTCTAGGCGTGGATAAAAACGGTGGAAAGACAATATGTCCACGGCCCGTGCTAGGCCTGCAGATTGTAAATATCAGGGAACACTCATTCAGGCAACGCACAGTCTAGAGATTCATAGTGAAATCAAAGTTCTTCGTTCGGGTTTTCGGCATATCTACCCTATCACTACCACGACACGATGTTGGTTTTTTGCCTGATAGTAAAAAGGCAGGATGGAATTAGATCATGCAGATCCGATGTTAGCCTTCTGGGTGTGTTTAATTTACACAATACTTTGTAGTAGTTGCCTTGAGTAATTATAAAGTGCAAACAATAGCATCTTCTAATGACAGTAACGTGTTTACGCAACAATATAGTTTTCCACGATTTTGCCTGGTGAAGATTTCGCAATGCTAATTTGAATTTATTATTGTCAAGTCATCATCATCATCATCATCAGCCAGAAGACGTCCACTGCTGAACATAGGCCTCCCCCTTTAACCTCCACACTGAATGACAGTCTGCCTTTTGCATCCACTGGATGCCCGCGACTCTCACAATGTCGTCGGTCCATCTAGTGGGAGGCCTACCTACGCTGCGTCTTCCGGTTCGTGGTCTCCACTCAAGAACCTTTCTTCCCCATCGGTTATTGTCAAGTACTGTAATTTTATTCTTCCTAAGTCTAGACTAAGCTGTAGTACCTAGTTATCTGTAATAGGCATGATGACTAATATTTTTTATTACCTCATAAAAAAGCTGATCATAAATAGAGCACATCAACAAAAACAAAATTAATTTTGGTTCAAAAATAAATAAGATATAAGCATTTTAATTTCATGCTAGACAGAGAGCGCACTATACTGAGCCGTGACGTCACGGCTCAGGAGTGCCATACAAATGCTATACTAACACACGCTTTTCGAGAAAGAGATAGAACATCCCCTCTCTATCCCCACCTAAAACTTTAAATGCTCATATCTCAGAGATTTATCACCAATTCGAATAATTTTTCAGTGCGTGTAATGTATTTAGCTGTATTCATCGCTAAGCCGGTTATTTGCAATAAATTAAACATTAGGACACATGCCTATTATATAGACTACTAGCGGACGGAAAATATAGATTTCGGCTCACAACAACGGCCCATACCATGGCCGTAACCGTATCGGCACATACAAAAAATATCATCATCATTATCAGCCTATCCACTATTGGGACACAGGCTTTTCTTTATTCTCTCATTAGCCGAGAGAGCGAGACAAAATTCAATGAAAAGTTACTATAAGAATGTTTTTGAGATTATGGTAACCCACCAGGTCATCAATTTACTTAACGACTTGCTTGCGATATTCGTAGACAAATTGAAATCCTTTATGGATTCCTTAATCGCTTTCTTAAGAGTCGATACGTCGTCAGCTCAAATCCATGTTTTGGCCCAGCGCGAAACAGGGACAAATCTATGCAATCTACACCTGCAGGAAGATATACGCACGAGTCGGCATCCGGCTCAAAACTAAATAACGTAAGCGACAAATGATATAACTTCAGATTACTCAAGAACTACTTCAATTTTAAATAAAACGAATTTACATTAAATTACATTGTATAAATGGTCATCAAAATATGAAAACAAATATTGTAAAGAACTTCTAGATTCGGAGAAAAAACTAAAAACGTGTTTCGGAAAGGTTATTTTCGCCGACTTATTCTATCGAGGGAAGTTTCAATAATCATGTTTCTAAAATTACATTAAACTTATTTATATTGTTAACTATTTATAACCAGAATATGATTTTGGTACTGTTTGCCGTAACCACGCAAATTGGTAAACCGCAACCCAAGCTGACGACATATCAACCCTTAAGGGGTAGCAATGTATTATTTTATGTATGTGTGTTCTCTTACTAGGTTTACCAATAATTGTTAGTTGTTATATTATTATTGTTAGTAGTTTTGGCTTACTGTGCGCATTGGTGTGTACTGTAAGCAAAGTAAGCTTTAAATGCAAAATAAAATAAATAAAAATTTACCCTACCTTTTTCAATCGCAGGTTGCGTTGTTTTATAGAATAGGGAAGAGTATGTGAAATTATTCTTCCTCTTCAGCATGTTTGGAGGCTGTTTCCCCTTCAGCAGCACTGCATCAAGCTCCGTGTAGTATGGAAGCAACTTGTGATTGAATTCTAGTCGAAGGATCCTAAAGAGAAAATAACATTTATGAAAGAAGACCCCATGGTCTTCTTCACATGGTTGTGAAGCCACAGAAGAAACTAGAATCGCTACTGGGTTGCATGAGGCATCATTGCTTTTTAGGGTTCCGTACCCAAAGGGAAAAAACGGGACCCTGTCACTAAGCCTACGATATCTCGTAGGCTCGTTCTCGTTGGGTTGGCTCGGGTAGGAAAATTCACAAAACACCCCAAGCGGGACATCAGTGCAGGACTCCGGCTTCATCTCGAATAAGAATAAGACAATGGCTTAATGGACCATTTATACCAGACCTTCTGACGAGCCTTTCTAATAAGACAGTAGATTATCGAAACCGATACTCAGTCATGCAAAGGAATTTCTCTGTTTACACAACGCTAATAATAATTCTTCAAATTGGCTGGTGAGCTATTTTTGTGCATATTTGTTGTTTGTTATTTTTGTATATTGATTTTGGCCTCTTCGCGCTTATGTCAATACCAATCAAAGTGGCAGGTGACAAAACTGATATTTCAGGTCCTGGAATAACACATGTGGTGTAAATAGTAGAGACGCAATGGATAGCTGTTTAGCCAGATATCCGGCCAGCCTTAAAGTCACATCGTATCAAGCAAGTTCGCGTAAGTGCGCACAAATGATTGGGCCGGTTTGAGTGAATTCGGGTCTTTTCATTCATGAGCGAAATTACAAAATCATAGAAAAGATAAAACTGTTTTGTTTAAATTTGTATTTTGTAAGAAATTTGTTGTAGCCAGTTGCACCCATATAAACGAAACGTCAGTCATTCGAAATCAGTTAGCAAATGTGATGCGGAGTTCGACGCGCAGATCTAAATAAGAATATTCAATCAAGGTTCACTCATATGCCTGGTATCAGATTTTCCTTTTCATTTTCATTCTATTTACTTCTCTTTTCTGTGGGTAAAATGAAGTAGTGAATGAGGTGTTTTTGGAAACTAACCTGACAGGAACACTAAGTTCCTGTATCGGCGGACTGAATATCCTCGGTGTATCACCCACGTATTCAGGCTCTCCTTCCCACAGTAGCATCCATGCTGACAGACCTTTAGCCCAAATCCTTACTAACGCTCCAGGGTTGTACGTCTCAAACACTGACACCTCAAGTGGGTACACTGCTTTTTCGAACGATACTTCTGTCAAAAGTTAGATTGTTTGCGATTATGTGATTAGGAACCTTTCAAAACACAACTCTGGTATTCATCATCATCATTTCAGCCATAGGATGTCCACTGTGCTGCTGAACATAGGCCTCCCTGATCGATCTCTATAGGGACCGGTCGGAAGTGGCCTGCATCCAGTGTTTTCCTGCGGTCTCTTTTAGGCTGTCTGTCCATCTTGTGGGTGGACGTCCTATACTGTGCTTACCGGTCCGTGGTCTTCATTCAAGAACCCTAAGTGGTAATGCCTTGCCCACTGCCACTTCAACTTACTAATCCGGTGAGCTATGTCGGTAACTTTCAATCATCTAAGGATGTGCTAATTTCTGATTCATTCTTGTAGAAAAACCCCGAGCATAGCCCTCTCTATACTCACTCTGGTATAGTCATGTAAATTGACATATCAAGCATTATTTTGGCTAAATATTCAGTGGCATCTAAAAAAGTTCAAAGACATACGGCAATCGCCAACATGCACTGGGCCAGCATGGTGGACTAGGGTCCATCTTGTCTCTCTGAGAGAAGGCCTGTGTTTCAGCAGTGGAACAATAGGCTAATGATTTTAAGTCAGATGATTTTAAGCTTAAAAAGTAATATAGTAAATCACTCATCAAAACCTAGAATGCTCAGCAAATTATGGTCATCAATTTAATTATGTAGCATCAATCCTATGACTGTGCTTCAAAGAATGTAACTGACTAATAAAACATGTACAAAAAAAACACAGCAATCGCTGAGAGCCTTTTTTCCATTGACATATCAAATATCTTAAAAAACAAGTAGGTAATTGGTTTACCTACTCAGAAATAACAAGAACATACCTACAAAATCCTGGCTGGTGATTGCACTGCTATTTTGGGGCATGTAGTCTTCTTGAGCAGATGGAGCATCATCCCACCATTTTCCATAGGTTCTCTAATAAAAATTATTTATAAGTCTTGTAATTTTGTAACAATTGCAAATTATTTTCTAGCAAATAAACCTAAGCCAAGCCTAGCCAAACTGATTCCAAACAAACAAATTATTTTGTCTAAATTTACCAAGATGCAAAAACTTGGAGAGCTTCGAAATATAGTATTTAATATTACCATCACAAAAGCTTGAGGATAATCTCCATAGTCAGGAAAATTCGACGGCGGTCCACGAAGGTTGAAGGCGGTATACGAAACGCTGATTTCACTGCCGTATTGGGAACTAAAGTCTTCCACATTTTGCACGAATTGTTCGATAATTTGATCTTCCTTGTCGTCTTCAACATCACCTTCATCTTTGAACCAAAACAGCGAAGAAATAACATCGGATGCGCTTTGCATTTTTGACTCGATATATTCCACAATAATGGAAAACTACGCGGTCAGACAGAGAAGTAGGCCACTCAAATCACAGTCACAAAATGCACGGCATGCACGCAATCAACCCAAGTCAAAATGCAATCCAAACTACGCAAAGAAAATTTATTTATATTTTTGTGGTTTGGTTTTGTTTTGACTTTGTTTACGATTTTCTTTCGCAATATTGATTTTTTTGCTGTTTACTGAGCAGGCTAAAGCTTTTGAGCCCATACCGTATTACCATATAAACTTCATTGGAGGCTTCTAGGGTGTTTTGGGAACCCCAATAATTATATCACATACCTACACTTTAGCACATTCACGAATACAAGTATTAAATTTAATAGCATAATACACCATTATTACTTGAAACTAGATAAGTTTATGAATTCAGAATTATATGAGATATTGTTGTTATTGTTATTGTTTATTGTTATTATTTTATTTTATTCATGTTTTTTCACATAGCGCCAAAACAAATATTCTTCCTATTCACAGAAAATATAAGTTTTTTGTTTCTTCTGTAGATAATAATAATAACAAGATTGATAGTCTGAAGATTGTAATAGTGTTAATACACGTATGGATTTGGTTGACCTCAACCAACGGGAGAGAAAGAGAGGGAAATATGATATTCTCACTCTTTCTCTCCCGTTGGTTGGACGGTGGTCCGTCAGCCAAATCCATACGTGTGTTAACACTATAACATTGTAGTCAACCGTCAAATACACTATTTAAAATAAAGACATGGTCCAAAAGCCTCAGTAGCAAAACCAAACACCCAAAAAAAAAAACTTGATAAGTTTGTAGTAACATTGAAAGATTAAAGATAATGACAGTGACATTTCATAGGCAATTATCTGCATTAATCTGCAATGAGCAGTGAGCTGTAACTGTAAGGAGATAGTATACCAACAAAACACGGGTGCATTGCATACCTACAACTCAAATGATTCTTAGCAAGGCTACCATTACAAGGGAAGATATAAAAAAATATTGACATTGCATCGACATCGATTATTCGTTAGTTTAATTTGCCAGCATTGACCTTACATTAATACTTTTCACAGTGGCATATGCACAAGACATGATTGCGTAATAACTTGCCAATGTATGAATTCATTCGTGACAAAAAAAAGAGCAGTCGCAGCAGTCATGTACCTCGATATTTTTGAAGTTCCGCGAGGGTGTAAATAGGACCTTATTACTAAGCCTACGCGGTCTGTCCATCTCTCTGTCCGTCCATCCTACCTTTTACCAGCTGTATCTTTCGAAACGTAATAGATAGCCAGTTGAAATTTTCACAGAATATGTAATGTTATGGCGGTTTAACCAGTGAACTACTATTTTATTTACTTTGATTTTCTAGTTTCCAGACTGCGCTATAATATTAGGTGGCAGTTATGTTGAAGTTGAAACTTTCGCACTTGCACTCGTAAAGAACAGAAGACAAGCTAAAACCATTAATTTTCTTGGTCAGATCAAATCTAACTAGATATTTTGACAGCCTATGTACCACAGATAGATTAAACGCATAACAAGATGGTGATATAGCACCATCTCTAATGTCAGTTTGTATGCGTAGAGAACAGGTGACCATCTCCATACGATAGGATATCTCAATGCAATCAATGTTCTAGCAATCAAGCTCTATGACATATGACATTGACACATGACGAAAAAAATATATAAATATAATAAGTGCCAAAATGGCAGCAGGCCCTATTGCGGAAAGGAATCAAGGTATTTTCTGTGTTTTAGTTCGTTATTAGCTTATGTTGTGTATCCGTCTAATTTAATTTATTACATCAAGTAAATATAATTATTTCTAAGGGTTGGGAATTAACAGTTTGTTGATATACAAAATTGGAGGTTAAGGACGCTACTACGCTCTCCCTCCGTTTTTCTTTTGAACCACCGATTTTTGGTTCTTTCTGTAATAATTTGCTATCTGCTGTTGCAGATGCCACTATCTATGTCGGAGGTCTTGATGACCGAGTATCGGAGAGTCTTCTCTGGGAGCTTTTTGTACAATCCGGACCCGTCGGTAAGTAAACAGCACCGTTGACTAGCTAAAAGTTATAGTATTCCGCGTAATTCCCTATTCTTTATCATCCTAACACCCCAAACCTAGCCAAGACTTAGATAAATGCCAGCCAGGGCTACTTGTGAGGTTGGATTTCATATAATAAATTATGGTATTTGGATGTCACTTGGACAGACCGTAATTAGAAATCAGAAATCAGAAATATTTATTGGCCATAAAAACATTAAACGTTATAGGCAAGTCACTACCGCCACGCTGGCTTTTTATGTTGATATTAGCTGACTAGAGTCTTTAATGTGATACGTAGAATGCACTGGCCATTTGACCTGTCACAATTTATGCCTGAAGCATACACACTTGGAGCGGTCCACAAGTTTAAGGTCACTCCGCGAGCTATGGACAGATGGATCGTAGTCTGAGGGTCTGTATTCATTAAGAAGTTATTAGCAAGAGAACTAAAATCACCGACATAGCTCAGTGAATTAGCAAGCAATTTATAAAGCACCTGAATTCAACCCTGCTTCTGAATGCTGGATGTCTCTGTGATGTAGTTTCAAAACACATCACTAGTCCAATGTTGGTATAAAATAATATTATGTTGCTAAGTTTCTGATTACGTTAGTTGTCACTCATAATCATACTTGCACTCACACTCACTCAAGTCGTGCCATGCTTGCAAGTTGACCACCTACATAACCAGGGTGCATCTATTTACATTATTAAAGATGGGCGAACTCGAGTTTAATCCAAACCAAGTTAACTCAAGGAGGAATATGAGTAACTTGAGTTAACTTGACAAATCTAGTAGTCTGCCCGGTTTGAGAATCCATTTGAAGTGAAAAGATGTTTTTTTAGATTTAACTCGAGTTTTAACAAGCTCTAACTTGAGTAGACTCAAAATAACCTTAACTCAAGTTGACTTCTAACATAGTAGTCTGTTATATTAAAGAATTGGTTTTCAGTGAATGTTCACATGCCAAAGGACCGTGTCACTCAGACACATCAAGGATATGGATTTGTGGAGTTTATGGGTGAAGAAGATGCTGATTATGCTATAAAAGTAAGTTTTGTAGCATGTAACTTTTTATTTTATCTGGGTCTCCCACTCCATACTTATGAAAGTTAAGATCGACCAGCTCTACCCTCATCGACTCTGCGGTTCTAGTTCAATCACTGACCTACCTACCTACCTACCAAAAAATTATAGTTCGTTAGTAACAATTCCATCATCATTAAAAGTCGATCAACAGCCTGTCCAGCATATTGATATAATAGGGGTATCTGTAATATTAATATCCTCTGCCATAGTATACTAGAAGATACGTTCTTTGAAGCTGGTTGGTGATAGCTTCATTAAAACAACATTAGTTTTAGGCTACGTACTGAGCAGCTAGCCACGTTATGGACAGCCGTCCGGCTGGCTGCATGATGAGGTTGCAATTGCAGCTAACCGGGTGCAGAATGTGCACTATAGCGTATGAAAGTGCGTAGTGCGTATAGCAACCGTCTGGCTGGCCGACAGTCGAGCTGCAGCGCTTCGAGTGACCGGAGCGGTTGGTTGGCAGCCGCATCACTGCAAATAAAAACAATTTTTTCATAGATATTTTTGGTATTCACTTAGTACAAATTCTATATCCTTTCAGGTGATGAACATGATCAAACTCTATGGGAAACCAGTAAGAGTCAACAAAGCATCAGCTCATCAAAAAAATCTGGATGTCGGTGCCAATATCTTCATAGGAAACCTGGACCCTGAAGTTGACGAGAAGCTTTTATACGACACATTCTCTGCATTTGGTGTTATATTACAAACTCCTAAGGTAAGACTACCAAATATGAACAGTTAAAATATTTTTTTTACAAAGTATTTATTTATTGATAGTACAGATCTTCATACCTTCATTCTGAGCTTGGGGGCGTGGGTTCGATTCCCACCAAGGACAAACATTTGTGTGACGAACATTTGTGTTTGTTCTATATCTGGTTGTTAATATCTATTTAAGTATGTATTTAAAAATATATATGTATGTATATCAGTCTCTGGCAGCCATATCACAAGCTTTGCTTAGTTTGGGGTCAGATGACCGTGTGTGCAAAAATGTCCCGTTTTTTTTTTTTTTTTTTTTTTTTTTATACCTAAACAAAATAAAACTGGCCAAGTTACAACGTATTTATTATTTGTTGTTATATTTTAGAGTGTGTACTACCTTTATAATCATGCCAAGTTTGATGCTTGTACGTATTATCGTTTCTACAATAGAGCAAATACAAAATTACATTGAAAAAATATGTTTGTTGTATCCCCTTTAGTTTTTACTAAACAGGGGATAGACCTAGCCCGGTCTTTATTATAATTTCTCGGTTAATCCGCCGTAATATTTCATATACTGTGAAAATTTCAACTGGCTATTTAATAAGGTTCGAAAGATACAGCAGTTAAAAGGTAGGAAGGTCAGACGAACAGACAGCGTAGCCTTAGTAATAGGGTCCCGTTTACACCCTTTGGGTACGGAACCTTAAAAAGTAATTGACACAAATTTTTACTTTTTCAGGTTATGCGAGACCCAGAAACTGGTAATTCCAAAGCATTTGCATTTATCAACTTTGCATCGTTCGAAGCTTCCGATGCGGCAATAGAAGCTATGAACAATCAGTACCTCTGCAACAGACCTATATCAGTATCTTACGCTTTCAAGAAAGATGTCAAGGGAGAGAGACATGGATCTGCAGCCGAGAGGTATGTAATCTATTGTAATTATTTGTAATCAAATTAATTTAGTTTAACGAACAGAATGAACAACAAATAAGAATGAAAACCACTGCAAAATAACCAACTGAGGGGCACTAAGCACGGATTATTGCCGTCTTGGTCACCATCAGTATGTCGGCCGAGCAGAGAGATGGTGGCCGAGCAGAGAGATTATGGTAGCCAAGGAGAGATATGATGGGCGAGCAGAGTGATGGTAGCAGAGCGGAGGGATGGTGGCTGAGCGGACACCCAGTGGATGCAGATGGCATGGCAGGCCTAGGTTCAGTGTGGCATGCTAAGGGGAGGCCTATGTCCAGCAGTGGACATCTTATGGTTGACGATGATGATAGTGATGAAAATTTTATGGATGTTGGGGGTATGAAACTGAAAATATTAAGAAAATAAATTCTTTCTGAAAATCAAGGAAATTATGGTTCCTCTTGGGTAGTGGGTGAAACCGTGGGGCTGCACTTGCTGGGGCTGCAATCTTGATACACATCCTAATGAAATTGGAGACATGGCTTAGGAGGAGTTTGGATGAAATTGTATTATTTTCCTAATCTTGTGTGTTGTCCATGTGTTAATGTGTAATAATGGTGGACTATTATTTATTGATTATGAAAGTGCTTAAGCATAGGAATGTGATAAAACAAGGTGAAATATTTCTTCTTGTGTTTCCACAACTCCATAGAAACTCCTAGTTAATAGTCTCCACCACCTTACTAGGCATGACTAGACTAAGAAAATGGACTAGCATGGAACCCGTCATGTGATTTACAAAACGTAGCAGGCCATCTGTCAAATAGTATGTAACCCTTGGAGCCTTTTACAGGTCTCTAGTACATTAAAACAGTGTACAACCCTGCAATTGGCCGTCCTGTCAAAAATATATCTGTTTCATTCTGGTAACAAAATATTTGGCATATGAGTAAATAATGTAACATGTTCAATTCGTTTATGATATGCTACTAGTCCTCATTCTGTGTGACTAGGACTGTAATGTGACTTAATTTTGCTTGACTGACTTGTTTGACGATTTAAAACTGGAAAATATGTCAATAATCAATATACTTGACACTGGCGAATGCACAAGACGTGCAACTCCAAATTTCTGTTAAGAGGAAAGAAAAAAATGGCTAAAGAAGAGCAAATCTTAAGCTGGAAACAAACTATCGTACGCGGCTGACGGACGCGACTTATAAGTATGCAGTCTTTGGAGACGTGGCTTCGGCTGCCAAAAGCATCCGGCGCGCCAGATTTCTGTCGGACGTCCGAACGCTCAAGGTCAGCCCAATGTTACGTCCATGACCTACGTCCGATAGTTTGCACAGCTCAGTGTACATTCATTATCTAGATACCTTTATGACGCGTCCGTCAGCTGCGTCCGATAGTTTGTTTCCAGCTTTACTGTAACATTGTTTGTTTTCCCCAGGTTACTCGCCGCCCAGAACCCACTATCGCACGCGGACCGTCCTCACCAGCTATTCGCGGACGCACCACCTACTCTAATGGGTCCAGTGTTAATGCCGCCCCCGCCGCCGACGCCGTCTCCAATGCCGCCATCGCCAATGGGAGTACGCCCGCCGCCGCCACTGCCGATGACAGCACCGCCGCCCCCGCCGTCGTCAATGCCGCCCCCGGGGCCACCACCACCACCAGGTACTTATGTCTTGCACTTATATTGTACTAGCTGCGTCCCGCGGATTCACCCGCGTAGTGATGAAAAATGACGATGTTGATGATGATGAAAAGTACCTATGTCACTCTCCGGCCCTTGAGCTATACCCATGCAAATAATCAGGTCTATCCGTTGCTCTGTTGCTGCGTGAAAGAGCAACATACAAACTAACAAACCGACAAACCAAAAATCAAACACAAAAATTTTTGAATTGCACGTCCGAGATATATGGTGGACGAAGCATAGGCTAACGAAACTTGACTGCGATACTAGCGCTACGGTAATTTGTAGAACCCTTTCGTACATTATCTGACTGCAGCGCTTACGGAAGTTCGAGACAACCTATATAACGCTCAAATTACGGCGCCATCTAAGTTCGTACCGTTTTTAGGCAAATTTCCGAGCTACGCTCCAATGTTCCGCTATTGGCTTTCCTCTTAGTCTATCTTCCTTGGTTATATTCATCGCTAAGCCGGTTATTCATAATAAATTAAACATTAGGACACATGCCTATTTAAAAATGCATTTTGTAATACGGCTCTCAACTGTTGACCGCATTTGCCCTTATGCGCCATTATGGCCCATTAGTAAGACTACAATACTAAACATCAACTTCATTTCCAGGTCCACCGCCGCCGCCGCCGCCGTTCCACCACTTCCCCCCACCCCCGTTTGGTCCCCCCGGGTTCGGCCCCCCTCCCCCGCCCGGCTCCCGGCCGCCGCCACAGTGGAGGCCTCCGCCGCCGCAGTTCAGGCCTCAGTTCCCGCCGCGAGGGCCTCCACCGTTTGGCCACCCGCCCTTCCCCCCGCACCACCCGCCTGAACCAAACTACAACTATTAGGAGGATAAGGATAATAAAATAGTGTAATTTTTATGCTAGTGTTTTATTTTATTTTACTTGGCACTGTAACGTGTCGTCTCCCACTAGGGCCTTATAAGCAAGCTCAAAGTCGCACAACGAGGTATGGAGAGGCCTATGCTCGGGGTTTCCCTACTCGAATCAGAAATGAGATCCGTGTACAACGAAAGTCAGTGACAGCCCACCAGCAGTGCAAGTATCATTTTTTATCGATCGTCGTAAAATATAATATTTGAAGTGAAATAGTGTAAAATGCCCTGTTGCAAGACCAAGTTTGGCCTGGATCGATAAATAGAATTTGGACAGTAGGTAAGACAATTAATAAATAGTAATATTAAGTTAAATTAATAGATAGGCCAAGTGCGAATCGGGCTCGGGCACTGAGGGTTCCGTATCACCACAAAATAGAAAAAGTACAAAAGACAACATCACGCCCGGTCACCCATCCAAGTACCGACCGCGCCCTACGTTGCTTGGTAATGAACAGAAATTTGTCATCGACTCTCACTGCCATTATTTATTATTTGTTATTATACTAAACTATAATCATGCCAAGTTTGACGATTGTACCTACATACCTATTACCGTTTTTACATTAGAACATACGTAAAAAATACCTATATAGGTACGTACCTACAAATGGTTGCCTGGAACAGATCGCTTGTAGCGATAAGGCCGCCACTTGTGGCACTAGCTAGTGTTTTCTATCTGTTTGTAATTATTATTTCTGGTGTACACAATAAAGAGTTTCTGTCTATCTATCTACGTTTGTTGTATGGTGACCCCCTTTAATTTTTACTTTTTCCCCCTTATTAATAAACGTGGAGTAGGCTTGGAATAGTTACTCCGTCTTTTGTCTTTTTCGATCGAGTTCAAAATACGAAAGAGAGAAGAAGACAAAACACGGCGTAACTATTCCAAGACTAATCCACGTTTATTAATTTTGAGTTTGAGTTTTTTTATTATTTCTTATTTAATCCGCCGTATCTTTACATATTCTGTGAAAATTTCAACTTAGGTTCGAAAGCCGTTCACCACCGGTTCTCGTACGATCATCGAATTTAAACAACGTCGGGCACGGTCGGTACTTAGATGGGTGACCGTCTGGGTGTTGATGGGGTGTTGTCTTTTTGCACTACTTTTTTGTAGGTACTTTAGTAGATAACAAGTTATGTGGTACGGAACCTTCAGTGCGCGAGCCCGACTCGCACTTGGCTGGTTTTATTTAGCATCCTTTATTGAGGGAGGACCATAAAATAATTTTAGTCGAATAAACCAAGTGTTCTCCCTATAATTGCTTCCAGAAAAATCCCCTATGGAGACAACAAAATGCATTTCCAATTCCAAGTCTCGTCGTGTTTCTTTGCCCGTGAAAGCTAGTGACCAGTTTGTCGAACAATACGAAGATACAGCTTTTGTGGAGGTAGCGTAACATTTTGGCAAAGGACTACCGGACGAGTCAGTATTTTTCTGATCATTATATTGTGCAGTATTGAATACGTGGGTTGATATAGGCACCTATACCTTCCATGCCTGCTAAGTATTTTTTCTGTATAGGCATAGCTTTAAAAGATTTACAGGGTCATACAGAACGCTGATACCTACTAAGCCGAAAGGAGTTCATTGTACTCATCATTATAAACAACTTTTAGCATACCAACTTCAAAATCGTGTTTTTTTTTTTTATTACCAGCTGTTACCTGTTGAGTCATTCGATATATGATGTTTTTTCCGTAATTTCGTGGTTCGTCCTTTGGTAAAAGTTGTAAATTGTATTCGGCACGTCGAATGACCTCCTGTCGGCTTAGTATCACCGTTCCATGTAACTAACTATGTAGGTAATAGAGGCCTGCAGAAATTTAACCGCATTAAAAAAATGGCTTTGCTTAGTTTGGGGTCAGATGACCGTGTGTACAAAAATGTTCCGAATTTATTTATTTATTTTATTTTAAGGGCGTTACAGTACAGCCCCTGGACTCGATTAGCACAGGAACGAGGCAGATGGCATAGCAAGAGAGAAAGGCTTATACCCAGTAGTGGGATGAGGAATGCTGTGGATGATGATGACGATGGATTATTATGCATTACACTTGGTACCTAACGCTGGTTTGATGATGGAGCCGTAAGTTGGTTAGTGGAACTCTTCAATGGCTACCAACACCGCATGTTCCGGATTACCCCTAGTAGGTACGTTTTAACGAGTCGCATCCTTTGATAAAAAAATATCGAAGTGTCAATGCCCGTTTTCTATGGAACAACTGTTTTTTACGAGTTCAGAGTTGGTCTCAGAGATAAATTTGGTCATAACCATTTTTATTTTAATATATAATAGTAGACAAACAAGCGACGGGCCACCTGATGGTAAGTAGTCACCGTCGCCTATGGACACCTACAATACCCGGGGCATTGGCGGTGCGGCATTGCAACTTTGAGTACATTGACCTCCTCTCGGCTTAGTACAGTCTATGCGTAACCCTGTATAATAACTATAAAATGTTAATTTTCAGCCCATTTTCGTTTAGCAAGTGTCTTCCTTAAAACTATTACTTCCTCTGCTAATGGGTAAGTGATTAAAACCATCGTTAACAAAATTAAACACAAATATTTGCGTCACTGTACCTACTCGTATAGTAGCAGATTATAGCTGGAATTAATAAGCCGGAAGCCGGAAGCTTGTTTTGGAAGCTGAAAGGGTGAAGTTTACGGCCTTTCATAGCCTGTTTTGTAGTGACAATGGTCTCTTAAATTATTGATTAGATACAAGGGAAATATTCTAATATAAATCAGGTTATGTGATTCTATCTTAATCTTATATCTTATATATCTTTGTAATCATCATGATTTCAGCCATAGGACGTCCACTGCTAGACAAAGGCCTCCCCCATCGATCTGGTTGGAAGCGGCCTGCATCCAGCGTTTCCCTGCGGTCTCTTTAGGTCGTCTGTCCATGTTGTGGGTGGACGTAAGTTACCGGTCTCCATTCAAGAACCTATCGGCCATCTGTTCTGCGTGATATGTGCCCTGCCCACGGCCACCTCAACTTGCTTTTTGTAATTCAAATTTTGTAATATTAATTCCTAACTATGATCGTTTTGTTGATATTGTAAAACTTATTAGAGCTATATACCTACTACATAATGCTTTTCTAAGACATTGGTAGACAATTGGCGTCAATTCTGTCATACCACTCACTAAACTAAACCAATCTGACAGGACTAAAATTATCTGCCTCTCTTTTCATTTTAATATGTGAGAGAAGGATGGTAACTATTTTAGAGCTGTTAAATTGAGTTAAGTTTAGTTTAGAGCACATCAGAATTGATGCCATTGTACAGAGTGATACCTAGTGTTGTAGGCTTATTAGTTTAAGGGCATGTCTATGGATATGGGCTATATTATGGGCTATATAAATCAACATTAGTAGGTATATAGATGAGCTTTAGCTTTCCTTGCAATGCAAGAAAATTGTTAAGCCTAAAGTATGGGTTAGTAACTTAGTAACTAAAGAGCCATTGTGCTCGTTCAACGAAGACTTTCTTACATTTTCGGCTGACAAAGCAATCCAACCTACCTTCTTATTCCAAAAATATCTCAGCTTCCGTATTCCATGTCATTGAACGGAAAGTAGAAAAACAAACTTTTCCTTCTCAAAAGCATACCCACAAAACGTGTTTCACTCAAACAGATAAATATGTAAGTGAGTAAGTATAGGTACCTATATTGTATTGTCAAATTATGTGGAATGGAAAAACCATTCGCATTACCTGGTATTATTTTTGTTGGAAATTTTCCTGTAACGTACGAACTGTAACGTACTTACTCTCTTTATGATAAACAACGTGCGCAGTTTTATAATTTTCTTGTGTTTTATCAATAATCCAAGCCGTATCTTTTGAATTCAGGGTTTTCTAGTCCTAGTTTATGCGGGAGCGGTTGATATTTGATTGTATCTTGATACACAACTATTGGGTGTAGGTAGAGATACCTGCATAATTATATGATGTAGATACAGATGATGGGTTAGAGACATCATGTGAAATATAGGTAAGTAATTACCTACATTACGACTAGGTATGTACTCTTTTTAGGTTTCTGTACCCAAAGGGTACCTATAACGGGACCCTATATATTACTAAGCCTACGATGTATATCTGTCTGTCTGTCCGTCTGTCCGTTTGTCCGTCTGTCCGTATGTCCGTCTGTCCGTCTGTCCGTCTGTCCGTCCGTACGTCTGTCTGTCCGTCCGTCCGTCCGCCCTAATTATTAACGTTCATTTAAAGTTCATTTTTACTATCTAACGTGCATTTAATCCGTAACGTTACATATTCTGTGAAAATTTCAACTGGCTATCTATTACGGTTTAAAAGATACAGCCGTTTAAAAGGTAGGACAGACGGACGGACAGACAGACAGCCTGACGGACATCGTAGGTTTAGTAATAGGGTCCCGTTTATACCCTTTGGGTACGGAACCCTTAAAAGGAGAGCAAAACCACATTGAAGTCATAGTTTAACTTAATAAATCACCTTTTACGTTATATTTTATTTTCCTTTTTTCTATTGAAAGTAATATTTCACTCAGCGATGGTAAGTAATCCCCATCAGTAGATGGGCTCGAAGCCTCGTACCTACGTTATTATTGTGCCGCACAAAGAGGCCTCACCTATGGGATGGTATTCTCTTCCTTAAGGAACTATTGTCGTAGCACGAATTACGAAATACCTGGGGGCCTTAATATGAAGATTTTTGGCATATCTCCGTCGCAGTGAGGCTTGCCTTTCCTATCTAAGTGTTGGTGTTTGTTTAGGATTGGAATTGAAATCAATATACCTACTGTCCTAATCGTATAGGGTACCTTATAGTGTGTAGGTATCTACCGAACGGCTCTATCGTTTGAGATTTCTGTGTAGATTTTTATTCATCATATTCACTATCAGCCGACGGGATTTTTTTGTTACTCTATCATCACACTCTATCTCTGTTTGTTTGTTATATCGATGCGCTCAGCCTATCATGTTTCCAATGCTGCCACAAAGGCTGACTCTCAGGGAGAGAGATGATGAACCCTAATCCACCATGCTGGCCCAGAGCATATTGGTGGATGTCATGTCTTTGAACTTTTGAGGTTCTTGGACATACCGGTTCCCTCACGTGGTTTTCCTTCACCAGTGTTGAGCGATGGCATCGTAATTACACATACCTACCAATTTATTTATTTTTATATGACGTCATAGATTTGCCACCTATGGCATAGGTATAAAAAAATCCACAGATCTGCTTTCGTAACAGCAATTTTTTTTACGATTCTAGGCTTGTTCTTCAGACTAAAAGTTGTTCATAAATATATTATGTAAGTAAGTGCAATGTCCAGATATCCACCGTTCCACAAAACCCTGTAGATTAGAGTAGGTGATCATCTGGTCTCAGGTGGAACGAAAGCTAATGTTAAAACCCAGGAAGCTCGTAATGCCTGCACGCCTAATGAAAACGCGCCTAGGGACCAATCTTTATAGTTAATTCGCTCGATTAGTCGGGGAAGGTAAACTGCCTAATTTCAAGGGTTTGCCCAAGCGATAGACTATTGGCATACGTGTCTCAATTGTTATAGGTATTAGTTTACTGTTGAACAAAAAAAAAAAAGTAAAAATTATAGTTAAAATAAAAAATAAAAAAGGAAACATAGTAAAAATATAGTAAACATAAAATATAGTAAAAATCTACTAGAATCATCAGACAGAGAATCCACTACCTTTACCATTACCAACAGGCCACAAAGAGTTTGTAACCTACATTATTTTTGGTTCTGACATAAAACTAAGATAGCACGACGTGACTCGGTTTGTTTCATATGTATATTGGTATTAGCCTCGCGTTTGAAGGTTTGTATTTGAAGAGTTGGTACAGTATGAAATTTTTTAGTACTTTTTTTTATCTACCTACTAGCAAAAATGGCTTGTCTCTTTATTTACTAAACAAAGTACAAGATAATACAACAAAAACGTACAAGTAGGAAAACGGCCCACTACCACCTACATTGTGGATTTTCCTTGGATACGTACCAAACGTATCGAATCTACGTTTCTAATCTGTACAGCCTAGGATTGGAACAACATGCCAGCTTCCTTAGAGATATAATATAGGCCTTTTCAAGGAGTGAATAGACGTATCTTCTAAGTCTGCGTGCTTCATGTTCGACCACATCGTCGCTTACCAACAGGCGAGTTGGTGGACAAACGCGGATTTATCCGCGATAAAAAAACCGTAAAAGTCGTAAATGTTGAGCCAAATGTCAAAAAAAAGGCTACCCTTTTCTTTCTTTCAGAGAGGACTTTAGCGTAGGACATATTGTTTGTATTTTGTCTGTGTCAAGTATTTAAATATTTTCTTATTTGTATATTAGTATATTTTATTTATTTGAAAAAGGTACGACTTCGGCAACATGCCAATCAAAAATAAATAATGAGTAAAGCAAACGAAAACAGCAATAAACTTAAACACGATACTAAATTCTAAAAGATTGTAGACGCCACGCCGGTCATAATTCTATCTCCCGACTTTCAAACTTTACGACTTTCGCTCAAGATATTGGAATCGCACTTCAGTTCAGCTATATCATATTTCGGACATTAAAACTTTTTCATTGGCCACTGAAATGATAACTATCAACCTAGAGTTTCGTGTCCGAAAATTATGGCTGCAGTTTGGAAGGCATTGCAGTTTTATTGAGCACTAACTAAATATTTATTTATTAGAATTTTCCGCTGTCCTATTTATCTTTGGTCTTTCGAAAATGCTGCCCAATCAAATTTTAAGTTGTGAGAGCTCATCAAGTTTCAGAAGAGGAAGAAAAATTAAAATTTAAGCTTCTCCAGGAGCGATTCAAACTCTTCCGAAAGTATGCAACCAAGGCCTTCTAGTGCAAAAATTTTACAAGCCAACATTACAAACTATTGTTATCTGTTTTACAGAACAGGTAGGAGCAGTGGCAAGCCACTAGAATCATTGATTTTAAATTAGGTAATAAGTGTAAGATTAGATAATAAGTGTAAGTGGCGTTAGCCGTTCTTATTATTATTCAATAAATAAATAAAATTGACGATCTCAAGCTCACTAACAAGCTGGACCCACTTGGCCTCCGAAGAGATGTGTGTACCCTGTGTATTTTCTATATCTTCTTTTTCAGGGAATGCTCTGAAGTGCTTTTGGTTCTCATTCCTGCTGGGACTTCCACTACCGCTCATCCCGACACCGTCAAAATGCTCACCCCACATCTTGTAAAGCTGGAAATCAAATACCGTTCGATTTGCCGCTCCTTTCCTGGACCTGCAAGGTATATGGAATGTCCTTCTCCAAAAGGTCTCTCCGCTGAGCTTTAACATGAAGCGTTTTAATAAGGGTGTATATAACTATCTCCTCGGGCTGGTAAAGCACCGTCAACACCACTAGTGTTGCAGGTGTCAATAAGCGGCGGTTTCTGCTTACCATCAGGCGGACTGCAAGCTTGACAAGCACGCAAGCGGACAGTACCAATATTTTCCATTCCTATCTTACAAAACAAAAAAATTATTTAAATCACTGTTTTGTGACGTCACGGACCGTCTGCTGATTGGTTTACGAGAATTTTATGTGCTTAATAATGCTTACGATGTAAACTTCCCCACTAACAGCCGCACTCAGAGACGTCACTTAAGCTAAGGAATACTTAAAATTGATCTGTCAAGTTCTCGTTGACGGAAATTGTCACACATGAAAACGAGACAGAGTAATTTTAAGACGTCTCTGAGTGCGGCTGTGAGTACTCTATTGTATCTTTTATTCTTGTAGACAGTACCTATTGTAAATTAAGTTAATTTCACACCCCGTGGCTTTCGACAGTAAATTAACTCTTAACTTGGCTAGTTTTTTCACTGTTTTCCTCAGACTCGCTGTAATACCGCCCCATTTGCTTGGCGTAACTGCGCGTTTTTCTCTATACGAAGCGACTATGTTTTTCCTTCTTCTCGACTTTTAAACTGTTGGAAAAGCAGTATATTTCAGCGTGTAAATAAAAGACAGCGTATTTTATGTCCTTGGTTTTGTACGTATTGTAACATTAATTTGTCTGTGTTTACAGCGAATGAAAACCCTTGAAGTTTTTCTTGCGTCAACATTTATTCTCGTTTCAAGTTTTTTAAAGTTGAAACCTGATGCAAACTGAACCTGAGAAACCTGATGAAAACTGTTAATTCTGATCACTTTTGCTAGGTTTTACGACGTAAGCTGCTGTTAGCTGAAGCACTACCTATAGTGAAATATATGATATATATAAAATAAATAGAGAAATATTTAAAATGTTACTGCAGCTGTAGAAAACAAAACATTGTGAAACAGTTTTTTTAATTTTTTATAAAAAAAAACAATTCCTTAAAATGTTTACTGTTGTCATAAAATATAGGTAAATTTTACCACAGACTTTTAATTTAGAAACAACAGCAAATCTGCAGTTAATGGGGCAACCCATGGGGGAGGGATGTTAAAAGTTTAACGTGTGTATATGTGTGTCTGCGTATGTGTAAGTAATTTCGTTTTTTGTTAGTTTGAAAGATAACTTGATCCAGAGTGTTCTTAGCTATGATTCAGAAAACATGCTCAGCCATTTGAAGATTGTCAGCTTTTTGGTCGGAGTTTTTTAAATATAAAGATTTTTTGTTTGTAATTGTTCAAACAATTTTGATTGATCATCAAAATTGTAAAATTTTAAATTGATTAAAAGAAAACATCATTGGTTTAGTGGGTATAATTCCACATAACCTGGCTGCACCCCAATGCAGCCGGGTAGCTTTGGAAGATTTCCCCCTTGAAAAAAAAGGTACTTAGGCACTTACTTACTCGGTGGCATTACGACCCAAAGTGGGTCTGGCCTCCAACACAAGAGTAAGCCATTAGTCACGGCCTCGCGATTAAAATTAGTAGATTAATTAAAAAGGTAGTATTTATATCTTCATTCATCATTATGAGCCTGTTATGTTACCACTGCTGGGACAGCCGTTTTTACTGAAAGAAAAGATGGTGCCATAATCCACCATGCTAGCTTGGCTATTGTGAATATCATGTCTTAAGCTTTTCAAGACTCTTGGGTATACCAGTTTCCTCACGTTTTCCTTCACTGTTTTTAGTGATGGCATCGAAACTGAGCATCATTTTAAGTACTAAATAAGTCATTAGTGCAGGGCAGAGGATCGAACCGGGTGTCGTTATATTCTGTATCGCACATGATACCATTCAGTCGTCATTTTTTTCGTTTTATCTTTTCTGTGGTTCAGCCACTATCGCTCTCGTAGTAATACATATTTATATATCGCTATATTTCTGCTTATCGGCCTGAAAAACTTAATGATTCGAAATAATTTCCAGCTTAATCACTCTAATGTCCACAATAAAGTTTCCCACCAAACGCTTATCAGTGTATCTATGCAATTCGGGAAAATTATTAAGACTTCTATAGATAAAGATAGCGTACAGACATCCAAGTGAATGTAGGGTCATTCGAAGGACAATCACCCAAAGGCAACGTCCTGTAAATAGCTGCCTTGTTTTCTGGTAAAGTCAGTGTGAGCATAAACTTGGGAATTTTACAATGGAGGAAGAAAATTCTTATGTTTTAAGTAGGTATGTTTATACCCGTAAGAAATGCTTTGATTCCACTTTTATTCTGCGAACCGCTAGTCTGTGGAATGCGGTGCCTGAGTATGTTCCCTGATAGTTACAATCTGGGTGTCTTTAAATCGCGAGTGGATCGGTTTCTTTTAGGCATCGTAGACCGCATTGTCGCTTAAGACCAGGTGAGATGGCGGTCAAAAGTAAGCCTATTCGTAAAAAAAAAACTCGTGAGCGTCCTTTTTATGCCTTAAGTGGCCTATAGTCGCCTATGAATACTTGTAATTCCAAGGGCATTACAGATACACAGAAACAGACTTTTAAAGACTATTAATAGCTATTTTGAAGAACCCCATGTTATAGTTACTCGAAAATGCGACGGAATAGCTCATTCCACATATTGCAAGTGTGAGGCAAAAAGATCGCGTAAAACACACAGTGTGCGATTTATAACAGACTAGCTGACCTGACAGACGTTCTCCTGTCTAAGAACTGTCAAACACGCAAAGTTAAAATTTTAAATCAAATTTTTTTACACCTTGGGTTACATTATTGGAGTTTTAGTAAGGATCCCTATTTTTTTTTGAAAATATAATATAGCATATGTTACCCGGGGATAGTGTAGCTTCCCAACAGTAAAAGAATTTTTCAAATCGGTTTTGTAGTTTCTGAGCCTATTCAATGCAAACAAACAAACAAACAATCAAATCTTTCCTCTTTATAATATTAGTATAGATAGGTATATAATTATGATATGTAGATGAAGTCGTCGAGTTTTCAGTAAAGTACTTAAAACTTGTGACCACATTTCTAAGAACCGTTCGAATGAGTTGAGTTTGGCTCTATAGAAGAATCATCAAAATTAATTCATAATTGGCGGAGTAATCGCGTAACAAACATACTGAAAAACAAAGTTTAATTGAGAAACTCCTACTTTTTGAAGTTAAAAATAGCAAAATAACATGTCTCGTAAGTTTTTAATTCAATCACTTTAGATAACCAAAATCTGGCGTCATCTTTCATCAGTGTGATTTACATTCATATATTAAACCAGTAAGTAAACCATTCCTCTCAGTATGTCATAAGCATATAAATTTACTAGAAGGGACCACGTATCCCACGTCTTGTGATATTGGGCGAGCGAGAATAATGTGCATTCCGGGACATCGGAGCACCCAGAGCAGGGTTATTCAGGGACCATTACGTTTGTCACTGTCGCTCTAATTCGATTTCGCATTTGTACGACAGGGACAGAATTAATACCACATACACTAGACTAGGTACTAGCTTCTGGTTGCTCGAAGGTTATAGGACATCTTAGATATTGCAGGTAAGGTGCAAGGTCAATTGCAGTCGTGGGAATAATTTGAAAATTGTGTGTTATTTTGTGCCTGGGAATTTTTCACAAAAAGTTTAGATACAGTTTTTAGGGTTCCGTAGCCCGACAAAGAACCCTTATAAATTCGTTCTGTCCGTCCGTCTGTCTGTCCGTCTGTCTGTTTAGAACCTTCTAACTTCTATATTTATTAAAGCAAGTGTTAACTTTGCACAATTAGAGTTTTAATATAGATCTCAATTTCAAAATTATAAAAAAATTATATAACTTTGTGATTTCGAGGTAGCTCTGGTACATGTGAAAAGGGAATAATTATTTTTTTCGCAGCTGCCCCTTGTGTGGGATATTTTTCAATAGGTCTTTTAAAATGAAAGTAAGCTTTCATACATCACTTTTTTATCAAGTGTATATTTTGTGAATTATGGCCCGCCAAAGTGGCAAAAAGTTGGTCCCTCCCCTGCATTTCTAAACTATTAGACATAGATACTTGTAACTTACCGTGCTGATATTAAAAACCTTCATCCAAAATTATTTCGAACATTTTCTAATTATAACTTTTTGAGTTATAAATATAAAACTGTAATAAATTCAAGACGTTCTAGCTCAAAGGTCAATGACCTTTTCGCTAAATTGTTTAGACAAAGAATGTTTCTCAAGTAGTTTTCTTTTTGACTAAACCATAAAAAGTACTCAATACTCAATAGTTTATTGCAGATATATGTAGGTACATGGAGTTCTTAAATTAACATGTTTAAATATAAAGTAATACATATGACCCTAATTGGGTATGGCAATAGTCGGTTGGGTAGTACCTAGTACATGTTATGATGCACCTCTGAAATACTCCAGCTTCGATCTTTAGTTTTTTTCTGTAACCACCAATTTCGGAACTATTATTGTGACCATAATTATAAGACTGGCTACGGAAAACGGAACCCTACCATATGCGTGTCTCGACACGCTCGCTCTTGGCCAGTTATTTTTTTATAAAACGAGCGAGTTACGTGTCCGGTTTGATCTTGAGAAGCTACTTGCGAGTGATTTTTAGGTAATTAAACTATCGATAACCTTGTATAAAGCAATTAATGTTGATTAAAAACGACGAATTTATTTCATACATTTCTAAAAGCTCCGAAACCTAGGTATTTGAGATCAAAGAGTACTTTTTAATATAGGTTTGAGATGCCAGCATTTTTTTTTAATCTTGTGGTTTTTTTTTATATTCGCCCCATCGGGCAGGCTAAAGCCTTTAAGGCCATACCGCCTGTTCATCTGTTTTTTATAGTCTTAATAGCGTCAAACTAGTCATAGTCACAGTCAGAGTCACACTAAGTAAGTTACGGTCAAGTCAAACTCATGCCCCTGTAAAGTGGTTACACTTACAGTGGTTACTTTACAAGAGGCTCCTATGGAGTTTTGGAAACAACACGAAAAGACACTTTTCACCTCGTTATATCACTTCCCCACACTCGAGCACGTTTACGAGCACTTAATGAATAATAATTCACCATTTAATACACATTAACACTCGAAAATACACAAGTTTAGGAAATTAATAGCACAAGCCGACATGTTTTTTCAACGTTGGCGCCAAAAACCTTAAATCTTGTGTTGGTATTTTACGCTACTTTTTTATTGTTTTTTCACCCATTAGGTACTACTAGGTAGGCTAAAGCCATTAAGGCTATACCGACTCGTCATAATTATGTAGTTTACTGTCATAAGTTTAGTAGGTATGTCCTACTACAGTGGTAAATACTTTACAAGAGGCTTCTAAATTCTTTGGGAATTTTGGAATTAACATGAAAATACACGTTTCATCTCCTTTTATCACTTGCTCACAATCGGGCACGTTGACGAACACTTGATGAATAACAACCCACCATTATAATACATAAAACAAAAAATAATACAATGACGCGACATGTTTTTTTCAAGTGGGAGCCAAAACTATTCTTAGACGGTGATGGCTTACCTTAGGCGGGCCGTTACCTTGTCAACTGTGACTTTTTTTGGTAACCATGAATTCACAGCTATTATTTCAACTGAATTGCGTAAAACAATATTGTCATAGGTCACTCAAGGTTGGTCTGCCCCTAGCAATGATTCGTCTTGCGGTTTATCTCCTACCTACGGATATAAGTAACTTGAGGCAGGGGCGTAGCTAGAATCTTTGCTAGGTTGAAACTTATTTTTTTTAAATTAAATTTAAAAAAAATATGATAAAGGTAAGCTTTTTACTGAGTACCTAATGTAATTTTATTTTTTGTACCTACGCTTCTCAGCAAAATCTTTCATTTGATACCCATACCATGGGGGTGCATAAAAATAGATGGTTCGCCATCTTTGGAAGTCCGCCATATTGAGGACTATTAGTGTGAAAAGTTGTTTATATAGATATTTCACATGACTAAAACCTACATCTACTACCATCCTACCACCATCATGGCGCCTCCTTTCCAGCGTCCACTACTAGAATTTTGGGCCAATCACCGTGGGATTGTACTGATGCAGCACGACTTTAGTGAAGTGCCGGTGCGATCGATTTGCGCAGAAGCAAATCTAACACTACCCTTTATGTCAACGATTTTTTTTTATCTTTTCTGTGGTAATGTCAGGTTGGAAAAAAATATTAGCGCTGAGAAATAACTGGACACAATAAACAATAAGCCATGCATAGAGTCTAACACACTCTACAGTATTGTTCTCTTTCATGCAGCCACGACACATACATACAAACTGTAGAGAATGTGCTGTGGCATTCTGAAGCCACAGAAGAAACTAGAATCGCTAGCGGGTTGCATGGGGTACCGTTGCCTCTTTCATCCACGTCACCACAACAGCTATTTCACAATAGCTATTTTCCATCATCATTATTTACACTACCATCTACGCCACTGGAGCAACTGTGCCAGCGCCCCGGAGCCTCACTCCGATATTTCAAGGAGTTGGGTTGGCTCGGGTATCTGCTGGTTATGCACAATACAACCCAAGCGGCACGTCAGTGCAGAACTTATCGCCCCTATATCTCGAATAAGAATAAGAGTCTAAAATAGTGGCCACTGAACCGCTGAAAATAAAATTTTCCTTCCTTTTTATCGACTCGGGAGCTATTGTTAAACCCTGTAGTTTAATTGCAATGGTAGTTTTTCTTCGCCATTTCTGTTATCTTATGACCATTTCTATAGAAAAGTAAGCCCCCCGACCATCGTCCTTAGCCCCATCCTTGACTTCAAACAATTATATCGTGC
The DNA here is from genome assembly GCA_914767915.1 of Agriopis aurantiaria. Taxonomy (NCBI): domain Eukaryota; kingdom Metazoa; phylum Arthropoda; class Insecta; order Lepidoptera; family Geometridae; genus Agriopis; species Agriopis aurantiaria. The sequence continues at coordinate 11,622,465 of OU611995.1, read as the reverse complement.
CCTTGGGTGCTGTTCCTAACATTCAATTTAGCCTTTTGAGATCACAACCAGAACATTAATTCGCGACTAGCCATTACAGTTACTGAACTCTCGTTAAGATGGTTTGCAGAATTGTGCTGGAAACTTGGGAATTATGTAACTAAAATAAGGAAATTTGACGGTTAGTAGTTTAGTGTAACTATTCTGTGACGGAACAGGATGGACCTTTGAGTAAATAATCAAATGCGTTTGAAATTAAACGAATCGTCACATAATAATAAGTCTCAGAATAAAGACTTATAATTTACAATTTTTGGATTTTTATTACAAGAATACCATGTAAATACTTACTTGCCAAGTTGCAAAATGAAATCTCCTGAAACCTTCGCTCTACCAAAGTTAATTCAACAAAGTGAAGTGAGCAAACGTAAACATCTATCTATTCGGTCAAAGCGGAACATCTTATTACATTTCGATGTAAAAATAAAACTGCAAGAGTTCAAAGGAACCCGGAAAGCACAAACAGGAGGATAAAGAACTTGCACATCAACATGGGAAAAACTTTCTGATGCAAATACTTACTTTAGATTAAAACTAGCTGCGCTCCGCGGTTTCATCCGCGTAGACATTCCCTCATAAACTGTATTTTTTTTCGGAATAAAAAGGTTATTCAAGATCGGTCTAGCCGTTTAGTTGTAAAAGTCAACATTAAGACAGGCAGACGGGTAGAAAGTAGAGATGCCACGAATATTCGGCTACTATATTCGGTATTCGGCCTATTCGGCAATTTTTTTAATATTCTGCATTTGGCTGAATACCGAACACCTAATCATAAAAAAACGCACATGTTGCTCAAAAATGTATTGATTGGAATTATAGATTATTATATTTAATAAAAAAAAACAGTGATAACTTGTGATGAATGGAAACAAAATTTTCAGCATTTTTTATTACAAATTTACTGCAATTGGCGTAATTTTCTAGCACTGCAAACGATTGTGTTTTTCCTCATAAACTAAGGGTGCATCTGCATATCATATAATTATACACTACTGAAATAAATACGCCCGCGGCATTGCTAGCGCACGCACCACAAAATGTACTTTATTTTATCGAACATTTAACCGCCAAATATTTGGTGCTTTCCGCCGAGAGCGTCGCCGAATATTTGGTATTCGGCAAAATCACAATTCGTGGCATCACTAGTAGAAAATGCCTGTTCTATCTATCCAATCACAGATCTACATATCTGTGTATCCAATCATTTTCTCTAGGGGTAAAGAATGTATGATAGTAAGTAGTTATTTTCGCGTTTATTAATATACTCTTTGTAATTGTAATCTTCAAACTGCAATAATTACAAGCAGGAACAAAATTCAAAAACAAACATACGTTTTGTACGCTTTCTGCCCAGAGAGTGCTCTTGGAGTGCTCCGGGCTGTATCAGGAAAATGACTCTCGTTAAATTTTCAATCTCCACCGACAGCGAAGCTAATGACAGCTCGACTCATTTCACGTGGCTCTACCCACGGAGAAAATACAAAAAGGAGGTGGCATATTTTTTAAAATAAATTAGGTGGAAAACAAGCGATGCCTCAACTGATGTTGAGTGGTAACCGTCACTATGGGCGACCAATTGAGCGCTACCGTGGGTCAGATCAGATGACACGTCACATTAAAGGCAGCTGATTTGGATGTAACACTCGCAACCGCGAAGCCATGTTAGAAGCTTTCAGGTCGCCTACAAACTAAAATAAATAAATATTTCGGACATTTTCGCACACACGGACATCTGACCCCAAACTAAGCAAAGCTTGTGATATGGCTGCCAGAGACTGATATACATACATATATAGTTTTAAATACATACTTAAATAGATATTAACAACCGGATATAGAACAAACACAAATGTTCATCACACAAATGTTTGTCCTACGTGGGAATCGAAACCACGCCCGCCCTCAGGCTCAGAAGGTAGGTTCACTACCAACTGGATCAACGGGCTATCTAAATCAAACTCTGACGTCATGCTGTAATTACTTATTGCCACTACTATGGACACCTTACAATATCCGGGACAGGGCAGTGCCTATGCTAACTTTGAGGACTCTACAGCCCAGTTATTAGCAACTATGCACTGTGGTTCCCAATGATCGACGTATAGTTTTAAATAATTAAGAACAATGTGGCACGGTTCCACTTTTTATGCGTTTAACTTAAGGTGGTAAGTTTCACCTATGGCGAGAAATTCAAATTTGAAACAGTTTTTTGTCCTTGTAGCTAGGCTGGGTAATTATTTTAAAATGACACAATGTTTGCGCAAATCGTTGGTTGTTCTTTACATTATGATGTACAGCTATTTAACAGTAAGACACCATATTACTTACATTCGTCAATAAACCGTTTGAAACAGCAAAAAATAATTTATTAACAAATGTAAGTAATAATGTGCATTAGAAATAAATAACTTTACATGATTTTGTAAAGAATAATAATTAATTTGCGCAAACATCATGATCATTTACAATAATTACCCGGCCTAGCTAGAAAACTGGACAAGAAAACTGAATTTGAATTTACCGCCATAGGTGAAACGTACCACCTTAAACCATCACACAATACTAATATTATAAATGCAAATTCTTCCTGGTTTGTATCTCTTTCACGTAGAACTAGAACAAATCGCTCGATTTTTGTCTTAGATATAGTAGAAAAGCCGGAGCGTGACATAGGGTACTTTTTATCCTGGAAAAAGGTACTGTTTCTCGGTCCGTAAGGTACCGAAGAAAGTTCATGAACTCGGTGTAAAAAAGGCAGCAAACCATTGCACAGAATACATATTAGTACAAGTGCGTTAGCTATTAACACGTGCCTGCCGAGTACGTAATCCCCTCCTCCCGTGTAGGGACGTAAATGGCCGTAAAGAAAAAAAAATATGTCATCTTCTCTTCGTATGTTCTGTGGTTCTACCATATGATTTCATACACAACTATTTTAACTCATCAATTCTCACCCTTATTGCAACCCTTTAAGGCTCAGAGTAAACCTAGACTCACAAACTTGTAAGTACTATACGGCCATGAAAGATGTTTAGTTAGCGAGTATAAACGTTTTTTCTCGTTTTAAAACGGGATAGGTTTTTAATTAAGCGAACTTTATTGCTGGGAGGGTATTTTATCTGGGTATTATTATGAAAATAACGATGGAATTGTTAGCTTTTGTAAAGTTCCCAACTTCTAATTAAGTAAAGTAAATCTAGTTATCTACCTAATAAAACTGCTTGTTCACAAAATTTCTAAAATGATATTTAACTTTCAACTTTTTTTCGCACTCGTAGGTTTCAGTTTTTTTCCCAATTGATTTTTTTAACTGAATTGTGGTAAGAAGTAGTTACGTGGAATGTCCGGTGAATACTTACTGTATCCAACCAACATTTAAAAAAAATTTTTTTTAAGGAACATAAAATAGTTTATTTCAGTAACTTAAATAACATAACATGTTTCACTTCGTAACATAAAAAAGCTTAATAAATAATATAAAATAATATATAGGTAATCATAATTTTATAACATACATACTTAATTGAACAACATGATATTAATGGCATCACAAAAAAACTATTTTGTACATAGATTTCGGAGCATCATTATGTTATATATATTTAAATAATTACTATACTAATTTATTCTTGAATCCTTCCAAGACTTCCAAATTTCTCAAGAAAGTATAAGTTTTATTGCACAACATATTCTTGGTAAAGGAGAGTTATAAGATAAACAATTATTTATGAAAGATATTAACCAAAGATTATATATGTATAGTATATTATGAAATCTTTTATAACATTAATTACCTACCTATTATAATGTTCAGTACAGTATTATTTCATTTAAAATGTGGGTTGAAATTATTAAATTTACTAATATACTTTATGATTTTAGCTAGAATAACTATAACTATGAAATATTAGCTAGATGTTTTAAACGTTTATCGGGACTTATCACGTATTATTTAATTTAGGTAAAAAATATGTACCTTTCGCTCGACGTTTCGACCATGTTACAATGGCCGTGGTCACGAGCTGACTGAAAACTGCGGGTGAGTCCGGCGAGAAGAGCGGGTGTTTTGTTCTCCTACCCTCACTTGATCTTGAAAAATGGCAGGGTTGTCACTACGACACACAACACTGACTGTATCGGTAAATGTCCTAGTACCTACACCGCGGTTTGTACACTTGCTTACTATGGGATTCCACGACGCCGCTAACTTAAATCCATCTTCCCGGTTGAAATTGCGATGTTTTCTAATTTCAACAGCTTCACGAACCATTCTAGAAAAATAATGTCGTTCAGTGGAGAGGACCTTCGGATCGTGGAGCTCGATCCAGTGACCGGATCCCGCCTCAAGCAAATGTTCTGCAATAGCAGACTTCTGTGTCTGGCGATTTTTGACGGCCGCGATATGTTCTTTTATCCTTTCAGCTATGGTACGCTTCGTTTGACCTATGTAGGAACTACCGCAGCTACAATCGACCTTGTACACACCAGGGGTCTGGAAAGGAATAACGTCTACCTAAATTACGTTTACCTAAATTAAATAATACGTGATAAGTCCCGATAAACGTTTAAAACATGTGTTCAAATCGCGAAAGTTTAAAAATTACTATTAGCTAGATGGTATGTAAAAAATATATAATTTTTCGTTTTGTTGGTCTATTACGGGCTTTAAGCCAAGTGTCGCCGCGGGAATGTATTAATCTCGTCTCTTATATTTTTAATGTATAATTATTATATATATATATATTTTTTTTTTTTTTTTCAATTAACATTCTTGTCTTAAATTTGTTTTAGCAATATGTAACATGAAACATGTTTGATAACTTTATAAGGTCGATTCACAGGTCATTTGGCAGCACCACCACGTTTCCTATGTCGATTCCCGTTGTCCAGCACTAGCTTTCAACACTCCACACGTCCGAACTTCAATGAGCTTCTTATTAAATGGATATTATGTTAGTAAAATTACACATAACTTTTCCATTGAAGCGCTCTCTAGCCAGGGTTGTGAAGTGCTGAAGTGGTTGGTCAGAGACGAACGAAATTCCATTAGCGAGTTTTGGACATGGGCCAGAGGGATGAATAAGTCTCGAGACTTTTGGTAGAGACAGATGGTCTCTAATAGGTGAAAAACCAGTAAAAGTGAACTCTTAAAAATTTTGGTATGAAACTCTTGGTTCGAAAATGTAGTGTGAAAATATTCAAAGCGATTTACACTTAAAATTTTACCCTAATTTTATTTTGAATGTTGAACAATTTTGTCGTAAATAAACTAGTAATGTCAGCTCTTCCATAAAATGATTTTTTTGAGTATGAACGAAATTTTAGGTATAATATGGAACAGCTGTTGTTTTTGCTATTTCAAAGTTGATCACAAAGTAAAAGTTATTCATAATGGTAAATACCTACAATGACTTTCAGGTTAGCACCACAATGGCATCGATTCTGATGCACTCTAAACTAAACTAAACTAAATTTGACAGCTCTAAAATTGTTGCCATCCTTCACATATTAAAATGAAAAGAGAGGCAGATAATTTTAGTCCTGTCAGATTGGTTTAGTTTAGTGAGTGGTATGACAGAATAGGCCTCATTTTCTTGTAACCTTGTGTAATGTGCGAGTGAGACATCAGTATAGACCACAGAAAAAAATATGTTTAAATTAGAACGGCTATCAAAGCATTTTTGTAAGAAATTTGTTGTAGCCAGTTGCACCCATATAAACGAAACGTCAGTCATTCGAAATCAGTTAGCAATAGGTAAACTTGCGGTAAAATTGTGTAAAATTTAAATGTGCGTAGCGAGAAACGTGTTCATAAATGTTTATGACGCGCAAATAAAGCTAGACTAAAGGAAAATGCTTGTAAAATAATGCCCGTTACAGACGATGCGTAGTCTTTCTGTTAGCAACTGCGATGCGGAGTTCGACGCGTTGATCTAAATAATAATGTTCAATCAAGGTTCACTCATAATATATGCCTGGTAAGAGATTTTTCTTCTCATTTCTGTTCTATTTACTTCTCTTTTCTGTGGTATTGACATAAAATTCGAATTACAAATTTTATTATGACACTTTTACAATCATGGTCAAAACCACTAAATCTTAATCGTAAACTAAGAAATGATGTCAATGTCAAAGTGAGACTTCGGGAGCTTTTTTTTAGGGATAATGTAAGTAATAAAACAAGAGTATGACGTAAAACATATCAAATAAGTGTAAGATGAAAAGTTGATGATCTCAGTAATATCACTAGTTCATAATAAAATATTCAACTACCTTTTTAAATATTGTTTTAATCGCGTAAATGTAAAACATTCTAAAAAACACTGTGTACAATATTGCTAAGCTGGCTAAAATATTGCTTGTTACCTGAAACTGTGTTTTCAAAGCTAGCATATTTATTGTTTTCACAAAAAAAATATTCTACATTGACCCATATACTTTTTTCCTATGATTTTTACCATATTACATCGCTTAGAACCTAACGCATTTGGAATTGGGCATGTCATATATACCTAAAATAGATATGAGCATGTTTTTCAACCTAGCATAAGTTTTCGCTTCGGTATAACTACTCTATGTATGACCCTCACTCAAACCAACTGACTGTCCTCTCCGGTCCACAAGAGCAGACCTTAAATAATTAGAAAACTGAAAGTGTAGAGTTCTCTCTTCAAAAATAGAGAGACAAAATTAATCAGACAGAGTGAAGTAAGTAGGCATACTTCTGTATTATGTTGGTACCCTCTTACCTAATTGTAAGCTAGATAGACCTAATTTTACTGTTGATTCTGAGAACTAACAAGCCATTTAAAGCAAGCATTCTTGAAAGTAATTTCAAGTTAATGACCTTCAAAAGCATTTGAACACTTGTCTACTGATAAGGAAATGCTTGTAAAATTTATTAAAATTAGGTTGGAAAGTTTCTAAAAACTGGGTTTTTAATATTTTAATACACTTGCTGAGAACCATAAATATTACATTTTGAAAACAATTACAAACCAATGTAACTAAATAAATACCTTAAAGAATTAAATTGAGTAGATATCTAACTACAATAAAAACTGGATAAGGGTCACTTCGGTCTTCGGGTAAGATATCCAAAAAGGTAGAGACATTACCATTTTGAATGGCCAAACTTATAATTTGGCCAAGGTAAGCGCCAGCTCTACAAAATACAATTAAAATATTGTGATGATAGATCAGTGGTTAGCGTTTTCGAATTCCAAACAGAAGGGTGTGGGTTCAAATCAAAACAATAAGCTTCCCGCCGAGCTTCAACATAAAGCATTTCAAAAAGGGTGTCTACAACTACCTTTTCGAGCTGGCTAAGCACCGTCAACGCCGCTAGTGTTGCAGGACTTGCAGGTATCCATAGGCGGTGGTTTCTGTTTACCATCAGGTGGACCGAATGCATGTATGCAGATCTAATTATTTAAAAAAATGTGCTGCCTACAAAGACTTTTTTTATTAGCTTTACCTAGTCTGTGGCTGCCGGTGAAGGAAACATAGCGAAGAAACTGTGTTAGAGCCCATTCTAGTGCTCGGCTGGCTATAGTTATACAAGTTGATTATCTCTCGTCAACCTAACAGTGTGGTCCAGCAGCCCAACTTGAGAGGCAGTTCCTATTCCAGAACTGTTTACCATCCTCGACAACACCATCTTTAAACATTAAGTAAGCTGTGGTCTAACGCCTAGCCTTGCAACAGTACAAAAATGAGTAGATGCATATTTAGGTACTTGGAAATCATCATATAGATTATAATAAAACTATATAGGTACTCACTTTATTGCTATACCCATTCAGGATCATTATGTGATACCTATTAAACATGCAACCTAAGATCTGTATGTGAATTTCATTTAGGCATGTATCCTAATATTTAATTTAGTACAAATAACCGGCTTAGCGATGAATATAACTATATACATTACACATACTGAAAAAATAATTTAAATAGGCTGATAAATCTCTGAGATATGAGTGCTTAAAGTTTTAGGTGGGGATAGAGAGGGGATGCTCTATCCCTTTCTCGCAAAGCGTGTGTTAGTATAGAATTTGTATGGCGCTCCTGAGCCGTGACGTCACGGCTCAGTATAGTGCGCTCTTTGTCTAGTATGAAATTAAAATGCTTATAATTTATTTGTTTTTGAACATATTTTAATTTTGTTTTCGTTGATGTGATCTATTTATGATCACCTTTTTTTAAGAGGTAATAAAAAAAATAGTCATCATGCCTAATCATTATTGAGTATTGAAAACAACGACATCACAAACAATTACTTAAATAAAATTTAGATACCTACTTGAAAGGTTACCTACAGTTAAAAAATAATAACGGGTGATCAAAGGACACAAAAGAGTCGCCTTTGATCACCCAGGTGATCAATGAAATATACCAATCGTAAATACACAGTACATACAAAAATATCGCTACATGCTCAGATGTAACAAACTGGAAGTCATAAAACTAAAACGCTTACGCAAACGTCCCAGAGTTCCGTATAATATTCATTTATGCACTGCAATCTCTCATATGGGACAACACTAAAATGCATTATTGTACAAGTTGGTGCGATCTAGATCCGAACTTGTCTTATGTGAATTATACATGAGATGATACTCCCAATCTGGCGCATATAACGACCAATATAACTTGATCTTCTTCTCTTGTTTTGTGAGAACAAAAACAGGGAAGGAAAGGGTTGCGTTGGTTGATTTGTTTAGTTCAGCTTGAACTGGTTGTGGAGGCTTATGTTTTCTTCGTTGGTGAAAGTTTGACAAATAGCTCAGAGTGCAGTTTCAGTATAGTTCGCTGGACGATAAGCTGATATCTCCCTTCGGGTGACAAAACGTTTTCTATCGGATAGTTCGAGTTCCGCTTCGAGCAGAGTGATTTGTGATGTTGTTGTCCGTTACTTTCTTGTTATTTTCTTATTTTGTTTGTGACTCGGTTGAAGAACCTTTGCTCCATTTAACTTTGAGATACAAATTATCTCGTCAACAAGTTGTCTTATGGACGTGATTTTTTTTCTGGAGCTTTAGCGGCTTAATTATTAGCTACCTACAAATTATATTATTATTTCGTAGCCGTGCAAATTAAAATAATCTAAGTATATAGTATAATTTCAAATACGTGGACGACATAATAATTTTCCTGAAAACTTGTTTCAACTTTGTAGAATGAATACTTATTTCCTAATGCTCAAAAGAGAAATTCCCAAAAGAGGAAACTTTCCCTAACAAACACTCAGTAAATCTATTTTAATTGCTTTACTATAAAAGCGACAAAATCAGTCGACGCGACTAGGCGTCCGTTAATGTGCAAACTTGGCCGTGCTTTGTGTTCCAAAATACGGCTTAATTATCAACGCTGTGGACCCCTAATTACGTCACACGCTCGCACGTGAAAAAGGACAGTTTGAATTTTGTTTGGATGATAAGTTTAGTTTCATTTATGTTGCTTTTTAAATAAACTGCGGTGAAAATATATTATGTTTTTAAAGTCCACATTAAAATGGTGTGGTCCAAAGATAACTTAACCAATTGATTGTGCGTGGAGTCAAAATTTGCTTTTGCACAAGTTCACCACGTCGTCGGTTGCAGGACGGAGAGAGTAATCGCGCTTGTGATTGGGAGCTCAACAGGCATTCATACAATTCGCACCTAGGATTGGCCAGCTCGAAATCCATTCATAGTAGTAGTGCTGTAGTTAATAACGGGCGATGAAAATCGATCATAGATAACGTCGGCCACCTTACAAATCTAAATCAATACTTAATTATATTATGAATTATATAAATCACACAAAATTATAATTATCATTCAATATTGATCCTTTTGGTTAATGTATGACACATTTGTATAAATAGCATTTTAAAAAAAATAGGCTTGCGTTTGACCACCATTACGCCTGATGTTAAGAGATGATGCGGTCTACGTTGGAGCACGCTTGCCTAGAAGGAACCGATTCACTCTTGATTTGAAGACACCCAGATTGTAACCATCGGGGAACACCCATTCAGGCAGCGCATTCCACAGACTAGCAGTTCGCACAATAAATGTGGAATCAAAGCGCTTCGTACGGGTTTTCGGAATATCAACCATAAAGCGGTGACGATTTTTCGTGCCCGCTCTGCATGGTGGTTATATCGCCATTGTTGTGAGCCCTTTGCTATAATAACAATTTAATAAAATCAGTTTGTTTATGCAAACAAAAACTCACTGTTTTGACAACCACATCCTAAATGGAACCGAATAATAATTTGGGAAAAAAGTAGCCTTGAGTTAATCCAGGATATAAGTTAGCCTTTCAGCAAATCTCAGCCATAAAATTAAACAAAAATGTACGCATTAATAATAATAGTGAGGGCGTGTTTAATCTAACTATTAACATTTTTACGTTCCTCTCTTCATCAAGGTTTAATTAAGGTGTAATGCCCACTAGAAAGTAAAGGCGGCATCGCGGCATGTAAGCTGCCATAAAAAAGAAACACTTCCAGTTTACAGTAGATTTAAATTGTAGCATCGTACTTCGACACCGCGTCACGCCTCCGCCTTGTCTTGACTATTCTAAGCTCAAGCAAATAAGGTACAATTTAGAACCTAGCATAAACGGAAGAGAGTTGACTTTTCTAGGGTTATTTTTACGCCGCAATGCTGCGCACTCCAATCGGTGTTAGACCTACAATTATCACTATAGGTTAGATTCCACCAGAACTGTGTGAAGCTATGAGTTGAAATATAAAAAAATCCAAAGAAAATGTTAAAATATGGAAACTGTATTTTGCACACATTTTTATTACACGGGAATTACTCACGTTTAATTAAGCCGGCTATTCTGACTATAGTTCGCGTGCGCCGGCGCGCGGTAAGTAGCCCACAGTGTAAAATGAGAAGGATTCGCGCGCGCACCACCGAAGACAGCCAAATGCGGTTGAAACTATAGTCGGAATAACCGGCTTAATTATACGTGAGTACTTCGCGTGTAATATATATTTTATTTTATACTAGCAGATCTGAAAGACGTTGTCCTGTCTTAGAAATGTCAAACACGCAAAGTCAAAATTGAAAATCTTATTTTCTTTTACACCTTGGGTTACATTATTGGAGTTTTAGTAAGGATCCCTATTTTTTTTGAAAATATAATATAGCCTATGTTACCCGGGGATAGTATAGCTTCCCAACAGTGAAAGAATTTTTCAAATCGGTTCAGTAGTTTCGGAGCCTATTCAATGCAAACAAACAAACAAACAATCAAATCTTTCCTCTTTATAATATTAGTATAGATTAAAATAAACATAACACGGATGAAACAATGAAAGTTAATTTCTTTAAAGAATTTCACATTTCGGCCCAGTCTTATACTTGCTCTACACAGCCTCGGTGGATTTCCGCCTCAGGCTCGTTTCAGACACAAAGTGGTGTAGACAGAAATCAGGTTCTATCTCTATTTCAGGCTCTGTTTGGTTTCAATCTGCGTGATGCTATCCGATGTGATGTGACCCAATTAGGGAGTCTCATCGGGAGAGAAACTCGGCGTATCACTTCTATTAGTTTATAGGTCGATGGCTTGCGAATTTTTTCAGTGGAAAAAATGTTTTTATTCAAACTACTATTCTATATTCTGGCAATGCCTGCGTTGTTTAAGATTTAAGGAGCCCAATGTTTAAGCGTTGGGTCTCGGTGCACATGGATGCTAACAAAAAATTACCTAGCACTATTGTGCTTCTTAGATTTTAGATTTACACTTAGGTATAAGTAGACGAGCGCCTCTTTACAGCGTGGTATCATTTTATTTTACTTGTACTGTTAGTTTATATTTTATGGGTCATTTACGTGCCTGAAATAAATGTTTATTTTTTATTATTTTTATTATTATATGCAAAAGTGACTGATTTATTGTCAGTTGATGCTTGTGGCTTTATCATGACAGGGCAATGAACCGTTTTTGATGAAGTTTAGTTCAACAAAAAGTGCTCATGGCTGTTTCAACTTTGTAACGCGGGAAAACTGAAACATTGCTGGTAAAACTGGGAGGTGCAATTGATTATGGGAGAATTCTGTGAAAAAGGTAAGGATATCATTGCTCTAAAATGTACAAACTTGAGGGAAGTTTGCACCCAAACAGCTTGCGATGTCGACTGGTGAGCTTCTCTGCGTGACTTTACATTCCTCGAGGGAATTAGTTCAACACTTTAATAATTAATTAATATGCTTGGAAACGTCAAACTTTATAAAGACTTTGGGCTAAGCTGACATTGCAGTCGTGTGGATGCCTGAACGTCCTTACTTGGAAATGTCAAGTAGTTTTCTTTGTTCGTTGAAATTAAGGTATGCAAGGAATCATTTTGGTCGATTCCTGAAAAAATCTGTTACCTATTAGTATTTGGAGGTAAATTATGAGCAACGAAATCGGTCTTCAATATCGTCAAAATCAGTTCAGGGCCTCTGTCTTGGTCCTAAATAGATTCCTAAATAGATAATTATATTATATACACTTGCACTTTAAATGTAAGTAAACTGGGGCAGAGGAACGACGTAGAATATTGGAAGTTATTCTTGCACCGCTGCTCCGACCACAATGCCCAGCCTCGCTCTTGCCACAGCCCACCATAACGTTTCCCTTACCCCTTTCCGTCTGTTCTGTCATAGCGACCGTTGGAAATTCAAATAAAGTACTAGGAAAGTCAAATTAAGTACTCGCGAATTCAATTATAAAAACGAATATTTAAAACCTAACACTAAATAAATCTTTAGTGCAGGGCCGAGGATTATATACCACCGGGTATTTATATTGTGTGTAGTTTCAATCACAGAAAATAACCAAAACCTCTATTATATGGTTTCAATGCTCAATTCATGCTAAGAAACGGTGAAGGTAAACATCGTGAGGAAACCGGTATGTCTAAGAACCTTACAACTTCAAAGACATGACATTCACCACCATGCACTGGGCCAGCATGGTTGATTAGGGTCCATACTTTTTCTTTCTGAGGCCTGTGTCACAGCGGTGGCAACGCTGATATTCTGTTGTTATTGTATGAAATGAGGATGGCAAATGAAACAGTGGGCCTAGTGTGAGTTTTCCTAGTTGCGTTAACGTACACGACCACGTTAGCGTAAACCACGATTTGTATGAAAAAAGAACAACGCCATCTGGCGCCATGTAGATGAAACTGCTCTTATTTCATACAAATCGTGGTTTACGCTAACGCGGTCGTGTACGTTAACGCAACTAGAAAAACTCACACTAGGCCCACTGTTGTAGATAAAATTTCAGCAAATTATAACACTCCCTAAATCGTCTCGACTGTCGTGCGGTTGGCGCCAGAAAGCCCGTTTTCCATGTTGTCACCACCATCTCCTTTTTTTTTATAAGCTCAGTAAGGCAGACGATTATAATTAGTTTAATAAAATGAGTTTTTTTTTAAGTCGTAATAATTATATCAAAGATTATATATTATATTAAGGCGAAATATTTGTCGTAATTAATATATTATTATGTATAAGTAATTTTGTAGTGTATAATAATTGCCTTTGGCCAAATCTATACTTTGCCAAACTTTGACTTTTTAACTTGTTGGCTTTCAATACTTTTAAACGTAAATATCTAAAGATGGTGCCACCACGTGGTCATGTTTCAAATTCTAAAAAGAGAGGGAGGAGCAGCAATGAGATAAAGATAATTGATGAGCTTGGATGTTAAAAGACAATAATAATACAATTAACAATCCCCGGCACTTGAATATCCGTCATTACCATTCTTCTCGTGACGAAAATAGCAGTAAAACAAATCTGCATCATCCCCGCGTCAATTCTTTTATCTCTGAACCTATAAAATTTGCGGTTATTAAAAGTTTCGCCCCCTTAATTGCGTATCCAAAGCCAAATCCTTATTACTGTTATGGCGGGTAGGGCTTAAACCACTGTACGGTTATCTGAGTAGTAGATAAAGTCGGACCGTTTCACTACAAGTGTCTACGTCACTGTAGCACTGCTACAATAGTTAAGTGTGCCACAAGCAAAAAAATATAATATAATTTTTCGAAGATGGTGGACAATTTAAATCGTCGTTAAAATTTAAAACGTGACGTCCAATCGCAGATCAGACAAACAAAAGAGACAAAACATGTTTCTCTCACTTTTTAGAGTTCCGTACCCAAAGGGTGTAAGCGGGACCCCATTACTAAGCTTACGCTGTCTCTCTGTCCATCCGTCTGTCATGCCTTTTAAGTATCTTTCGAACCGCAATAGAAAGCCAGTTAAAATTTTCACAGATTAATTATGTAAGGGTACGGCGGATTAACTAAGAAACAATAACAAAGTTAAAAAGGGTCAACTAAAGGGCTATTATTAACTGTCGTCTTTGAGTTCAATGAAACTAAGGTATACCAAAATCATACATAAAAGGCATTAAGCATTTAAGGGAAAACACCAAACGTGGAAACGCTAATCGATTCCCAAAAAGGTAAGGTAAGTACGTAATACTTTACAAGTTTTTAGAAAAGTTGGTAGAATATTATACGCTGAGTAAGGGTAAGAAGGCACCCTTAATGCAATTACTTCTTCTATACTAATATTATAAACAGGAAAGATTTGATTGTTTGTTTGTTTGCATTGAATAGGCTCCGAAACTACTGAACCGATTTGAAAAATTCTTTCACTGTTGGGAAGCTACACTATCCTCGGCTAACATAGGCTATATTATATTTTCAAAAAAATAGGGATCCTTACTAAAACTACAATAATGTAACCCAAGGTGTAGAAAAATAAGATTTACAATTTTGACTTTGCGTGTTTGACAGTTCTATGACAGGACAACGTCTGTCGGGTCAGCTAGTAATAATATTATAAAGAGGAAAGATTTGATTGTTTGTTTGTTTGCATTGAATAGGGTCCGAAACTACTGAACCGATTTGAAAAATTCTTTCACTGTTGGGAAGCTACACTATCCTCGGCTAACATAGGCTATATTATATTTTCAAAAAAATAGGGATCCTTACTAAAACTACAATAATGTAACCCAAGGTGTAGAAAAATAAGATTTACAATTTTGACTTTGCGTGTTTGACAGTTCTATGACAGGACAACGTCTGTCGGGTCAGCTAGTAATAATATTATAAAGAGGAAAGATTTGATTGTTTGTTTGTTTGCATTGAATAGGGTCCGAAACTACTGAACCAATTTGAAAAATTCTTTCACTGTTGGGAAGCTACACTATCCTCGGCTAACATAGGGTATATTATATTTTCAAAAAAATAGGGATCCTTACTAAAACTCCAATAATGTAACCCAAGGTGTAAAAAAATAAGATTTACTGTTTTGAGTTTGCGTGTTTGACATTTCTAAGACAGGACAACGTCTGTCAGGTCTGCTAGTCATATATAAAATGCATAATGCATTTATAAACGAAACGGGTTTTATTAATTTGTACTGACTTGAATCACTGCAGTTCAGAAACCCATCGCGTCCAAGTCCGAAAGTACGAGAGGTCACTAAGTCCCATTTACGTCAGTCCCTATTATCCCTCTGAACATATTGGACGACCTTTAATAGGGAATCACTTCCATAGTGGTAGGTCGATTGTGATAAGTTATTACTATTAATATAGGAAACGTGGTCGTTAGGACCTTTTTTATTGGTAGGGCACTGATATTTGCTGAGATTGCGGATGTCAATGATGATGGAGGTGGTGTTTAGGTTTTATGGAATCTGATATGTATGCGGTTGGGATAAGGCTCTTTTATTTTTCTAGCTTTAGGGAAAGTGGATCAAAATTTTCGTGGAAGTATCATGTTCATAGGAAATTCTTATAAAGAATCAGGAAGTATGCTTTGAAGAGAAAATTAAGTACAGTGTAAGAATAAGGAGTTCTAGAATTGTGTGTAGAGGTTTTGATGGACAAAGAAATTTTAAAAACAGGCAAACTATTTTTAATAACGGCGGTATGTTTAACTTTATTTCTATTTTGCCACCTGCCACTTTGAATACATCGAAAATAAATAAATTTCGGAATTTTTTTCACACACGGTCATCTGACCCCAAACTAAGCAGAGCTTGTGATATGGCTGCCTGAGACTGATATACATACATATATAGTTTTAAATACATACTTAAATAGATATTAACACCCAGATATAGAACAAACACAAATATTCATCACACAAAAATGTTTGTCCTAGATGGGAATCGAACCCACGCCCCCAAGCTCAGAAGGCAGGTTCACTACCAACTGGACCAACGGGCTATTAAAGTAGTCTATGATAGTTCGTTAGATATTTAATTAATAAATTAGGCGTATCACTAATCGGAAAATGTGCCTATTTGAACGGTTTCCTACTTAGGCGTCATCATCATCATCATCATAATTAGCCTAGGTTAGTTCAAGCTTAGTTCACTGCTGGACAATTTGCCTCTCCCAAGACATACTTCTCGTTCTGATTTTCCGTTTTTCGCTTCCAGCCACTGCCAGCCTTACGTATATCGTCACTCCTTGGCGTTTCAGGGCGTCTTACGCTACGTTTGGACAGTACCAAAATTGACTCTGTATTTTTGATGTTTTTAGGGTTCCGTACCTCAAAAGGAAAAAACGGAACCCTTATAGGATCACTTCGTTGTCCGTCTGTCTGTCTGTTTGTCCGTCTGTCAAGACCCTTTTTCTCAAGAACGCGTAAAGGTAGCAAGTTGAAATTTATACTAAATACTTGGGTCTACGGTTTCTTTCGGCTGTAAAAAAAATAAAAGTTGTAAGTCAACGCAATCAAAAGATATGAACGTTTATGTCGCATATTTTGCGATTTCACAGGGGAACCAAAACCTATAGGGTACTTCCCGTTGACCTAGAATCATGAAATTTGGCAAAAAGCAAGGTATCATAGCATATATATAGGAATAAATCCGAAAGTTATAAATATGAAGGTATATCATTTAAAAATGATTATTTTGCTATTACAAACTTACATTTTGTAGTTGGAATGTATGGAAGGACCTTATTGTCAACTACAAACTTAAGTTTGTCTTTCAATATTTTAACTTCAGTTAGTTTTTTTTTTGGTCTCGCGCTCTTAGGGTTCCTTTATGTCGTATATTTTGCGATTTCACAGGGGAATCAAAACCTATAGGGTACTTCCCGTTGACCTAGAATCATGAAATTTGGCAAGAGGCAAGGTCTCATAGTACATATATAGGAATAAATCCGAAAGTTATAAATTTGAAGGTATTTAAAAATAATTATTTTGCTATTACAAACTTACATTTTGTAGTTGGGATGTATGGAAGAACCTTATTGTCAACTACAAACTTCAAAGTTGTCTTCCCAGAGACTGTGGGATCGGCCGATCTGCGAACTAGCATGGAAATCGCTACTAGATACGTGTCCTAGTATTGCAGATCGCGCTCGTATTCTTGCTGTCTCTGTTTGGGAATCGGGACTTTGGTTGCAAGCCATGCCCTTTTTTAGCACAGGTAGCCTTTTAGATCCAACCGCATTTCGTCTAGCTGTCAGCTTACGCTTGGGTGCAAGGTGGTGTGAGGCCCATCGCTGTCAGTGTGGTACTGCTGTTGACCAGCTCGGTCACCATGGTCTCTCTTGCTCGAGAAGCGCTGGTCGTATTGGCCGACACGCTAGCCTGAACGACATCATACGCAGGGCACTTTCCACCGCCAATGCCGCAGCTGTGCTCAAACCGAGTGGTCTTGCGCGTGACGATGGAAAGAAGCCTGACGGTATGACACTTGTGCCCTGGAGGTTGGGGCGGCCCCTTGTATGGGACGCAACTTGTGTCGATACTTTGGCGCCGTCACATCTTCCTGAGACACAGGGTAGGGCTGGCGCGGCTGCTAATTCGGCACAGCAGCACAAACGTCGCAAATATGCTAACCTCGGCAGTGGTTACATATTTGAGGCGTTTGGGGTCGAGACATTGGGCCCTTGTGGACCGGGAGTTCACCTCATTTTCAAAAATCTTTCAGAGCGCCTGGTTAATGCGACGCGTGACCAAAATGCTGGCGTGTTTCTGGCTCAACGCATTAGCATTGCCATTCAACGTGGTAATGCCGCCAGCATGTTGGGTACGCTGCCAACTGGTAGTGGGCTTGAGCATTTGGATTGTTTTTAGACCTTCAACGGTCTATGGGCAGTCTAACTGTATTTGTAGTGTTAGTTTTAGCTTGTATTTTGTTTAGTTATTAAAGGCAAAGTTAAGTTTGTCTTTCAATATTTTAACTTCAGTTAGTTTTTTTTTTGGTCTCGCGCTCTGAGGGTTCCGTCTAACGGAACCCTCAGAGCACGAGTCCTACTCGTACTTGTCCGGTTTTTTTTTTATTTATTCTTGCTTAGCATTACTTTGCTAACGTTTGCTTTCTCTGGCCCAGTTTGTAGAATGCTTGATAACTTAATAAAGACGTAAAGTGCTGAAAAGTTTATTCTAGATCCTACAAACAAAGCGTTTACAAAACAAGTGAGCACGCCAACTCATTAACTTACAAACTTAAACGCTGTTTGGGCATACAGGGTGTATTACTAAAACCCCCGAGTCTTAATAACGATAGGATGACGTGTATTTGGGACGCTAATTGCCATGCGGCTCGCGTGCTCGCATTACATGGTAATATCGTTGTTTCGCCGAAATATCGGATTTTATTTATGAGACTAGTTGGTTTGTTGGTGACTTTGGCCTAATTGGGAACGAAATAAGATCTTACGTTATGTAGGTATTAGTCAATGATAAGAACCTATCTAACAATATTTTAGCCTAAAGTCATTACTATAGCAGCATCTCGTAGTTTCGCTCGCAATCCTATGAAACCATGAACTTCAAAAATAGGTTAAAAAGGTTGCGATTTAAACACTTATTTTTAATTGCCGATTATTAATAGTTAATAAGCAATAAAATATGTGTAATATAAAAAAAAAAACCGTTTTACAAAAAATCTAAAAAACGCGCTAGTTTGATAGCATATGGAGCAAAGGTAGTAACATAAAAGCCAACATACATAGGTATGTCTAATAATGGGTTCGCTTAACTTTTGAAAACATATGTTATATCGGCAAAAAGTGTTACTTTTATACTAAAAGTTAGGTTAAGTAGATCTATTTCATCATTATCATCAGCCAGAAGACGACTATCTACTGCTGAACATAGGCATCCCCCTTAGCACGCCATACTGAGCGACAGCTGCCATCTGCATCCACTGGATGTCCGCGACTCTCAAGTTGTCGCCGATCCATCTAGTGGGAAGCCTACCTACGCTGCATCTTCCGGTTCGTGTCTAGTATTTATTTATAATGAAACTAAATATATAACTCTAACCCCATCCCTTATTTGGGAAATGTAATTCGATTATAATTAAAATCTAAATGTCATCCAAAGCAAAGTAATTCGATTCTGCCATCAATATTGTTTAAGAACAGTCCAATCAGCTTGTTTATCGTCTGTCGAAACAAACAATAGTTGACTTAATCATGTCGTTCTTTGATCTTAGCCCGAGGCGGCACTAATTAGTAACGAGCGATCTATGCAAGGGCTTTCACTACTTGTTATTTTATTAAAAGGCTTTAAAAAGAAATACCTACGAAGAATAAGAATCTTAAGAACACCTTAGTTTTTTTTCTTACGTATTTTTTTTAGTGTAACTGCACTGACTTTATGACCATGTTGCTGATGGTAAGTGTATTAGGTACAATGTATTGTATATAGTGTATTTGCTTGCTTCATCTTAGACCGCATCGTCGCTTACTAACAGGCTAGTCGGTGATCAAATGCGGATTATTCGAGTAAAAAAAAAGGTTTTTTGATTCCATATTTAGGAGAAAGAGAATACTTTTTCGATTATTATCTTTCACTCCACTGTCAAATAATACAGTACATAGTGGGGAGAAAGGTCATATTTTTTTATTTTTTACTTTCTCCGCCTAACATGTTCTTATTGCTGGACACAGCACAGGCCTCCTCTCAGACCATGGGCTCTACCCACCATGCTGGCCCAGTAAAGTTGTTCTCATGATACACCTTGTCTTATTGACGTCGTCAAAACCTCTCAAGCAAAAAAGGTAATATTGAAAATACAAAATTTGAATTCGGAATTACACCAATTCAGAGTATTTCAGAGTATTGCCATTGTCACTGGATTACTTCCCCTCGAAGTCGAGGTTCCCTTCATGCGTTAATTTTGTCAATTAATTCCGCTCATTTTTAGGGGTCCGCAGACTGTTACGTAATTTTTTACTTGGTTCGGACATTAGCGTCGATCCTACTTAAGCTTAATGAACAACTTCATTAATTTGCCAACCCTCCTCTTCTCTGTGATACTCAAGTCATTGATGTATTTGTAACTATAGTGTTTTATATCTCAGTCAAAGTGTAGCAGTAAGTACGTAGATAATATATCGACATAAATATTTAGGGCATAAATAGGCATAAATCATTACGATTTGGCTTTCAATATCAATAATTGATTCTGATCAAGTTTTGATAGGAAACTATATTAGTTTGCTAGTTGATTGAGACTTTTTTGTATTTTCCTGTGATTGTAGGTCATATTTTTCTACATTAGCGTCATTCAGTATTGTATATATTACTCTATGGTATTTAGCATTCTTGATGATCACAACTGATTCTGATAACCATAAAATGTTGACAAAGAAAAATAATAGTTATTTCGTACATTTTAGTTCGGCTTAGTGAGTAAAAAAACAAACCAAACCAAGTAGTTTCAAGCCTGCCATTTGTTGAACTGTGTCACAATTGACCCTCAATCTTCTGCAGACGATTAGTGGAAGAATCCGAATAAGATAAATTTCTTTATTTTTCCCTTCCTTACTCATTTATCGTCGGGTATTTTATTTTAATTCATTTGAGTTGGCATTAGGGTAAAAGCTCATCAGAACATCCTATTAAAAAAAAATACCTTTAGTAGAAGTTAATGGGGTGCTGTAACACTGGTGGTGGTGTGGTGATGGTATTCCAAGAAAACGTTAAGTCAATTTTGTTCATTTTTTACACTCTTTAGCTTCACTTATATGACTAACAGTGTAATCAAATCTTGGTAGTCGATTTTAATCTAGTTCTAATAATATTGTCCTATCGATTTTAAATTTTGCAAGTTATAATGTAATCCCGGCGACATAACAAAAATTTGGCACCATCTGATCTCATGAGCCAGAATGCGGATAGTAGAACCCTTCCATAGCTGCCAGCAAACCAGAATACTTTTCAATTTGGGCGAAAACCCTTTTTTTTTTTTTTTAGTTTTTATACTTTTTTTTTTGTAGACAAGGTTGGTGTTTCGCTCCTCCCACCAGCACACCTGTCTTTAAATGACGATGAGTTCGAAGATGGTAAAAAGTTTGGAAGGAGACGTCTGAAAAAAGTTGGTGTATGGGTGGAATAAGATCGTATATGTATTATACTGGGTTACTCATTTAGTCTGTCTGTATATAATACAGGTACGTCTTGTCTGTACAATGATTTAAGGACCATTGATGTTGATATAACCTGTTTAAACTTCGTAATTTTTCGCAAGTTTAATAAGTTCTGACCCTAATTTTGACAGCTGTTTACTGATGTTCCGTCTGGGTTCCGGTGAAATATTCCACCTTCCGAAAGGGGAGGTGTTTACCCACCGGGCCCTTTATTAATAACTGCACCGCTCATTTTTGAGATACCTTTGTGATTTATTTGACAAGGATTTATTATTTACCGGCTGGGAATTTTAAATTTTGGCACTTAATGAAAGTTAGGCAGGGTGTAATAGAATGTTGAAATTTGAATTAATAATCGTTGCTGAAGGTTTTTTAGATAGAGAAATAATTGATACCAATTACTTGAATAAAGATACACAAACAAAAGACAAGAGAATCTAAATAACAGGCCAAGAGCGTGTTGAGACACGTATAATATGGTAGGAATCCGTAGCCAAAGTGATAACATACATAGTTCTGAAATTTTAGAAAAATTCGAACGAAAGAATCTCTTTGGACAGCCAAATTTCAGAAATGTATCATCTCGATATAGCATATACTTTTTATGGTTTAGTAATAGTTATTTATGATACAAGTGCGGTAAGTTGGTTATTACAAACGAGTAGACGAATGTAAGCCCGAGACGAAGTCGAGGGCTTACCATAGTCACAAATGAAACAATTTTTATGGAAATGGAAATTAAAAAAATACCGTAAAGTACACGCAGGGTGCTATACATCTGAGCGTGCGGTAAAATTCATTACCGCACGCTCCGTTGTATGATGCGTAATGTTTAACTTTCGAACGATGTATACAGGCTTCGTAAGTGCACTTTTTGAGCAAATGTGTTGTAAAATATAAAACTACTAGGAAAACATTCTTTGATAAAATCAGTTTACAAAAAAGGTAATGACTTTTGACGTCGTTGACCAAGTTTGACGTTTGCACTTATTACCGTTTTTACATTAGAGCAATTACAAAAATACGTTTGTTATATGGGGACCATTTCATTATTCTATTCGTTTTATTATTTTTGACTTTATCCGCCGTAACATTATTATATTCTGTGAAAATTTCAATTGGCTATAATATTACGGTTCGAAATGATATAGCCGTTAGAAGGTTCAACGGACAGACAGCGGTGGCTCAGTAATAGGGTCCCGTTTTTACCCTTTGGGTACGGAACCCTAAAAAATAATCAAAACTGTTTTTTGAAAAATCTCTCGTATTAATTACAGAATTTGAGATAAATTATTTTTGTTTTACTCTACAGAAATTTGTCAATAATGCCAAATTCTTTATTGTACTTAATGCGACGTTAAAGCGGAAATACATTAGAGATTCGCCAAAAAAACAGTTATGAAGATGTATTTATATGCAAAGTAACGCCTGATTAATATATCGACTAATAATATTAATATTGATGAGAAGGAATGTGAGGGAAACAGATGCAGATTGTTAAATGCGCCAGAACTGCTGGCCTGCAATTTTTGACCACACTGAGCAAAACACAATTTAAATTTTAAATTCGAATGCGTACTAGAAGCTTATGTAGGAGTCACCTAAAAGCTATGGGGCTTAAAACGGGCCATTACTAAAGCGGAGATTATTATAAAATTTAAATTAAGTAAGCTATTTAAATCTACGTAGCACGAATGATTTAGTGCAGCCGCGGTTTTTCATTGTGTTCTCTACCTGAAAGCAGTTGAACAAAGCGATGTTTACAATTTTTTCCATAATATTATATTGGTAATCATATAAATGCGCTTTTGCTTTTTATACAATACTAGCACTCTGCCCCAGCTTCGCACGGGTATATATATATATATATATATATATATATATATATATAGCCTATGTCACCCGGGGATAGTGTAGCTTCCCAACAGTGAAATAATTTTTCAAATCGGTTCCGTAGTTTCGTAGCCTATTCAATGCAAACAAACAAACAATCAAATCTTTCTTATTTTCAATATTAGTATAGAAGACTAGCTTTGAGGAGTTAAATACAATTTACATTACAGACAAATAATATTTTTTGTTCTCTTTTTTAAAGTTCGCAATGTAATGCAATTATAATATCCAGCTGACGCTAGAGGTCGACTTCCGCACGCACATACAGCCAGCGCCGCGCGAGTTTTGTACGAGTTACATTGCTGGTTTGCAAAATACAAAACCACTAAAACAACAAGTATATGGCAAATTAATATTGATTTTCGATTCTATTTAATATAATAGCGTTTGGGCTTCAGGGGCGTTACCTTTACCTCATTTATGCCCAATATTGTTTTGCCATGAAATCACATGGCGATTAACAGCAGTGTGGCCGAGGATAGAGCATATTATAACTATAGATTTCTTAACAAATAGGGAAAAATGAATATTTTAATTTTTAAATGTTTTTTTATATGTAAAAGGCTTTTTAATTGATTCACTTGTTAAGCGATGCTGTGGTCTACGACGAATCACGCTTGCCTAGAAGAAACCAATTTACTCGTGACTTGAAGACAGTAATTATCGTGGCAGCGAATTTCACAGTCTAGCGGTTCGCAAATATATAATTAGTGAGATGATTTCATGGCTAATATCATATTTGTTTATAGTCAAAATGGCCACCATGGTGCATTCTATAACGAATATAGTCAAAACTATACTTTTAATAATCATGATCTTACACAGACGTCATCATGATTAACACTATAATTCCCATATTCAGTTTGTTACGTCAAAACATTTTTGTAATAAACCTAACTTTTTGAAATAGCTCGAGAAAATAAAATATAGCTTGTCCTTAATAACCAAGGCAATTGAAAACATTAACGGCAAGATTCCAGCAGGAAGGTGCACTACATCAACATATTATTAAATCCCATCAAAATAATACTCTATCACAGTCAACACTTTTACTATTTTATCCATTTCACGAAGAGTTATAAACTGTTTTTACAGCGAAAGGGTTCTAAAATGGTTATAAAACATAGTAGTTCATGCATTCGAGCGATGCTAGTAGAACATTTTACGTCGGATATTTTCATTATCTCTCGGTCTGTTTTAATATAGAGGCATGTGGGATATACTACCCTAGATGTGTAGTTAGGAGGTGTCATATTAATTTTATTTTAACATTTCACAATGTATATTCCTATGTGATTTCAAATGTTTCCATAGTAGTGGAAGGTACTTACCAGTATGATGGCACTAGCTTTAAAAAAATAATGAATTGGTGAATGCAAAGCGAGTGAATTGGTTTCTTCTAGGCAAGCGTATTCCATCGTAGACCGTATTATCGCTTAACGTCAAGAGAGGTGGTAGTAAAAAGCATGCAAAAAAAACATGTTTAAAAAAATAATTATATAAGCATGCGTTTAACCGGCAACCCGTCTGATGATAAGCGAGGATATGGTCTATTCTAGAGCACGCTTACCTAGAAGAAACCGATTCACTTGTGATTTGAAGACATCCAGATTGTACTATCGGGGAACACCTATTCAGGCAGTGTATTCCACATACCAGTTTACGTATATAAATCGTAGGATACTGCGAGTAAATTATTATAACGTTATATTTCTCGCTAACAAATTTTTATAAAATATCTCTTTTTAACCGACTTCGAAAAAGGAGGAAAGTTCTCAATTTGTCCCGGTTTTTTTTTAAAGTCTTTATACAGCTGTAGCTATTAGTCACAAAACCAATAAATTAAAAAACTTATGCCAAATCCCTGACTCTCCCACCACAAAAGAAAACATCAGCAAAGATATAACACACTTTTATTGTCTTATCTATTTTATTTGTACAAAACAATCCTCTTACGGACAGAAGCATCTATTTCGTTTATTTTATAGGTATGTGAGGGCGCTTTATCAAATAAAGCGTGTAATGGACCGGCGTGCATTTTCATGGCTAGCTATTTCCCTTGCAGCACTATGAGTAGCTGTGTTGTTGGTAAGTATGTAGGATATGTTCAGAGAACGGATATAGTTGAGGAAAAAATTTAATTATGGTACTCGTTATTATAAACAATTTTAAAACTGTTTTTCTGACGAATCTCTGTTGTATTTCCGCTTCTACGTAACTTTTTAGCTCTAATGATAACCTGTTAATGATGCTAATTTGCCTAACCTGAAATAAAAAACAATTACATAATAACCTAACTTGAAACAAAAAATTCATTATAATAATAAAATTTGTAGTCTTATGGCTGATAATAGCGTGAAAATGACTTTTTTTAACTGAATTAATAAAAGTTATCAATATCATCATCAGCCTATTGTGTTCCCAATGCTGGGATAATTCACCATGCTGGTCCAGTGTAACATTCAAATTTTCCAACATACACTGCACTATGCCTGGCACTATTACTGCTCCCCTGCGATATTTTATCGGCAAAAATAATTATTAAAAAAGGAAACTAAGCGTAACTCGTATTACGCTTACTTACGTAAACTTACCTTTACTTTAACTGTAGAAATTAAGGTTATAAATTTCTGAACATATCAAAACAACGCAAACTCATTAGGAAGCTCATTACCCTCATCAGAGCTCAAGAATTAGGTCATCGACAGTTGGTACACCTTTCATGTTTCTCCAAGCAATTTCCTCTAATAAGAGAGGTTCCGGCGAAACAAAGGTGGTCGGGCGAAACGCGAGCATGGTGGAATAGGCTCGTTAACTTTTCAATTTTCCGACGTAAGCCGAGTAATAGTTGACTGTTGAGTCGCAGTGGTAGCAGTGAGAGTAGTTTGTAGTGGTGAAAGCAGTGGTGCTGGTCTCTCAGGCTGCAAGCATTCAGCTTGAGCTTCGAAGAAAAACATTGTGAGGAAACCATAAAAAGATAGTAAAGTACATTCTAGTCTGGGATGGCGAGCTACTAAAACCATTAAAAAAAATATAATTAGGCTTGCGCTTGACCATCAACTCGCCTGATATTAAGCGACGATGTGGTCTACGATGGAGCACGCTTGCTTAGAAGAAACCGATTCACTCTCAACTTGAAGACACCCAGATTGTAACTATCGAGAAACACCCACTCAGGCAGCGAATTCCACAGACTAGCAGTCAAATAATTTGTCATCAACGAAATCCACCGTGGAACACCTTACTGTGTATTCCAACTTCACTTGAGACCTAGTTCCAATTCCAGTCTAGGTGTGTTTAACATTTTTGAATCAACGTCACTTAAAATTAAGTAATTTGTGGTCAAATGCCTATAGGTGGTCAAGATTGAAAAATCTGCATTTAGAAAGAAAATCAGAAAAGAGATGAAGATAGTGCTCATCATCATATTCAGCCTCTCAGGCCACTGCTGGACATAGGCTTCTCCCAAGGCACAAAAAATTCAGCCCGATCTTTGGCTTTTCACTTCTACTGTCAGCTGCATGACGCATACCGTCACTCCATCGAGTCTCAAGGCGTCGTACGCTACGGTTTCCGATTAGTGGTTTCCACTGTAGAATACGTAAGCATACGGCGTGTAAGCTAGAGAGATGCACAGTAAAAAAAAATATTGAATCAGGTTTTGTGGAAAGTCATCTACTCATATTTATGATTATGAATTTCTAATGTATTTTCGCTTGAAACTGTATGAAATACAGTTTTGAGATATAATCATATTTATATCATATTTAATCATATTTTCCTACTATAGTCACCGCGTTACCAACTGAATCGTCGAACAATAAACGTCATACCATAAGACCTGTAAGTGCGAGCGAGATAGACAGACAATAATTTATGACCTGACGACTCAGATGATAATGCGTTTCCTATAGTGTAGATGTTTCAACAAGGCTTGTCCACCTGAGAAGTTTCAATGTAACACAATCCTATTTTATAATGAGTTTCCCTTCTGGTTTCACTAATAAAGACATTCCCTGTGGCCGGATGCTCCGCCGAACGATCGTAGCGCGCCCTATTATTTACTGCTGGAATTGCCCGTGTAGGTAAAACGACCGGTAGACACGTATCATGAAGTTTTTCAGTCGGTACGGTTGCTACGAAAATGCTATGAGATCGCTACGCAACTACTACTAGCCGCTACGTCTGCTACGAAACTTAACCCTGCTTTATAATTTTACTAACTGTGCTTTGCAGTTTTACCTATGGTATTTCAGTTTTCGGGAACAAAATCGGGTTATTTTGTCGTGAAAAAAAAAACAAACTCAGTAGTAACAGCTAGGTACTCCACTTGTATTATTAACAGCCTATCATGTTCCCACTGTTGGGACACAGACCTCTCAAAAGAGAGGATGGGCCATAATCCACCACGCATAGCCCATTGCATATTGGTGATGTCACAATAATATGTCTTTGAACTTTTGAGGTTTTTGGATATACCGCTTTCCTCAACTCGTCATATTTTTCTAGACCATTTTGAGCGAATGCATCAGACGTGAACGTAACTTATTAAGTACTAAATAATTAATTGAATCCGAGGCCGAGGATCAATTCGGGTGACGTCAGATTGTAAAGTACGCATACTACCGCTTTGCTACCATCGCTCATTGTTCCACTTGTATAGATATGTTCAATTTAATTATTTTGGAACAATCAATTGATTTATTCTGAACTTGCAGTTTGCAGGGTCTATATCTCTACACAGTATAAATTGAAGTCGCTTTCCGCGTCTGTCTGTATGTCTGTATGGCCGCTAACTCCTCCTAAGCCACGCAGCGGATTTAGATACGGTTTTCACCATCAGTTAGATACATTTTCGAGGAAGGTTTATATAATTATATAACTAGCGGCTCGCCCCGGCTTCGCACGTAAATTACACCCGTGCGAAGCCGGGCGGGCTAGTATACTATAATTATAATATGTAGGTATATCTTTAAAACATATTTTTTTCTGCGCACATTTTAACTACTTTTTAAAAGTTTTCCATGGTCCCATAGCTTGGTAAAAGCTTCCCTTTCCTCCTTCCAGACTGCCCAGTTTTTGGCTTCATACGACGCCACAATCATCTGAGTCAAAAAAAAAAAAAAATTACCAACAGTCCTAGTTTTCACAAAGCTAAGAAGCTGTTAGGAAACGTAACTGACAAGTGTGACAAGTGAACAAAGTATTTTTTTTATTCTTTCCTTTGTGAGGATTTTGCTGTCACACTTGTGCATTTGCCAATGTCATGTATTAAAATATAATCAAATTTGATGAACGTTCGTCAAACAAGTCATAATCCTAGTCAGAGTCAAGCAAAGTAAGTCAAGGTCACGTCAAAGTCATGCCCTAGTAAAGTGGTGGAGACTTTACAAGAGGTTTAAATAAACTAAATTCAACTTCTCTAGAAAAACTTAAGAGAGAAAAAAAGAAAAAAAAGGTAGTAATGTCCAAGTCCAGACAAACATCCTGTACAATACTTAACCCTTAATGAGCTACGTGACATTTCGCCTTCCACTTGAGATGGACTTCAACTCCTTAGTTATTCAAGAGGCATGCTCAAATTATATACTTTCACCGTCTTTTGTGCACTTAAACAAGTCAAAACAGACTTTTGTTAGTAAATTGTTTGTCCAGCGTAGCTTGATAATTGGGTTTTCTTTAAAATGTCAGTTGTCTCTTTGAGGAGTTGAAAATATTTTGAAGTAATTTTTTTTTTTTGATTACTTTTATTTCTAATAGTGATTTCTGTTAGTCATACTTTGGACCAGTAGGTAGTTTGTGTTTTATTTCGCTTTTTTTTCTTCTTTTTTTAATGAAGACTTTCATCTACGTTACCAGTTTCGTACGAAGTATTTTTTTTTGTTCTTCTTACGAAAGTTTCGTAAGTGTTTTTTTCTCGTACGAAATTGTACTTGATGTTACTTGCAGTGTGGTTGAAGTTGTTTTTATTACTTTAAGATTTATTGTAAATAATTAGACTCTTTTCTTAATTAACTTTAAGTACAAACTAAAAATAACACAAAAAATCGAATAGCATGTATTTTCAGAACCAACATATTTTGTTAAGAGGGGGCAACCGAAATTTTATGCTAATTTGCCATGATATTCTAACTAAACCAAATATCCGATCACCGTAATAATTGATATATGTGAATTTTCAATTCATTTTCTTTCCGCCATTAAGACAGAAACATAATAGCAAGATATTTACTCGATACTTTAATGTTTTGAAAATGGTGCCTTTTTGCTAATTTTTTTGATTTTACTTGGAAAGTACTTCAGTTACATATCTAAAATAAATACTCACCGAAGGAAAATATAGTTTGTTTTCCAGTGTTAAGACAAAATTTACCTAGATTAATTAGTACTCTCATAATAAATTATATTCGATTTGAGACTTACGTCCTTTAGTTCTAAGCAACTATTCGGTCAAACGGCAAGTCCGATATTCAGTCTTATTCTGTTGCGCTTTGCATCTAAATAGCGAAACATGCTCCGTTTAACCTCAGTACCGCACTGTGCCTCAACGGGGAAGGACGCACGCGCTTGCTTTTCGCCTTGGTTTTATCTTCCGAGTGCGATTATATCAACACCTACTGTATTTTCAAACAAAGGATAATATAAAAAATCGATGGCTCGAACGCGACCACTTGATGCGGCTACCAAGTGGTGACAATGACCTTAGAGCACAGACTAGGTAAAGCTACTACGAAAAAATAACATAGATACAAATAAAATGGATACGACTAGGCCCTAACGAATCCATTATTATGTATGCTCAGTAATATAACTATTAGAGTCGGAGTGTTTCTTTGTGACAGACAAACAGACAGAGAGAGAGAGAGAGAGAGAGAGAGAGAGACGGAGAGAAGCAGAGAGAGAGAGTCAGAAAGATAAAACTAAAAATTAAATGACATTATAAAATAATTTAGATTCATTATATTATAATTTTATAAAATTAAAATTAAAAATCATTTAAATTAATGTGATGGTTAATTTGACTTGAGAGTTCCATCCACATTTTCTCACGTTTTTACGAGAAGCGGCTTTCTGCAAAAGGAGGAAGGTTCTCAATTTTAACAGACAAAAAATAGCTTGGTAATAATGGAAGCAAAAAAACATCTTCTAATAAAAAAAAATTTAAATGTGGAAAGTCAAACAATAGGTACTTATGTTTTTAACCGACTTCAAAACAGGGGCAAGGTTCTCAATTCAACCGGTATAAAAAAATACTAGTCGAATTGAGGACCTTCCTCCTTCTTTGAAGTCGGTTAAAAACATAAGTACCTACTGTTTGACCAGTTGGGTTGGCTCGGGTATGTGCTGGTAAGGGGAAATGCACAATACACTAGCGGGACTACTTACCTTAGTCAAAGTCAAATACTACTTACCTTTTTATCCGACTTCAAATAAGGAGGAAGGTTCTCATTTACCTTAGAGTACCTTCAATTCGACCAGTATTTTTTTATACTGGTTGAATTGCAGTCCACCACTGCGGTGCAACAATGCGGTGCAACACTGCGTTGCAACACTGCGGTGCAACAGTGCGGTGTAACAGTGCGGTGCAACAGTGTGGTACAACAGTGCGGTACAACAGTGCGGTACCATCTTTAAATATTTTGAATCAGTAGCATAAAATACGAGTTTCTCAGATCAAACGCTAGGTGGCACCACCAGTATTTCAGCAAAGTGAAGTTATATCAAAAAATAAATAGCTATTTTTGAATATTTTGAACTAATTGGTTGGAAACATAGGTGAGTTTTTTTTTGAGGATTAGGTGAGGTTTTGCGTGATTTGCGTCCAACACTAGATGAGAGCATTTATATTTCAGAGAATCTTGACTTGTATCGTAAAATATTTCTGCCATCCTTGCATATTTTAAATCAGTAACGGTGATTATAGATTGTTCAGTTCTAATACTAGAAGACATCTTCAATATTTCAGTGAAGACGTTAAATCAGAAAATATTTCAGCCATCCTTGAATATTTTAAGTCTGTGGCATCGATTAATGGCTGCTGAGGTCTAAAGCCAAACGACGGCACCAATATTTCAGAGATTTTGAGAAGTAGCTTCACTAACGAAATTTCTTTATTTAATTCAAATCCGAAAATATTTTGACCATCACTACATATTTTGAGTTTTATTCAGTGGTAAATGATTTCACAGGGTGAGTATTAGGGAACTAACGCAGTATTTTTCATACATTTTGGGTAATGAGAAGCCACAGGCAAACCATGGCAAAACTTATCTCAGATGGCGCCACCTTCGCTGGTGCTGTCATTTGTGGCTTATTTGAGGTTATAAACATTGCTCTTGAATGAAACAGTAAAAATAAACTTTGCCTTTAAACAGTAAAATGTTTCTTATATTTCAGAGAATCATGACTTGTATCGTAAAATATTTCTGCCATCCTTGCATATTTTAAATCAGTAACGGTGATTATAGATTGTTCAGTTCTAATACTAGAAGACATCTTCAATATTTCAGTGAAGACGTTAAATCAGAAAATATTTCAGCCATCCTTGAATATTTTAAGTCTGTGGCATCGATTTATGGCTGCTGAGGTCTAAAGCCAAACGACGGCACCAATATTTCAGAGATTTTGAGAAGTAGCTTCACTAACGAAATTTCTTTATTTAATTCAAATCCGAAAATATTTTGACCATCACTACATATTTTGAGTTTTATTCAGTGGTAAATGATTTCACAGGGTGAGTATTAGGGAACTAACGCAGTATTTTTCATACATTTTGGGTAATGAGAAGCTACAGGCAAACCACGGCAAAACTTATCTCAGATGGCGCCACCTTCGCTGGTGCTGTCATTTGTGGCTTATTTGAGGTTATAAACATTGCTCTTGAATGAAACAATAAAAATAAACTTTGCCTTTAAACAGTAAAATGTTTCTTGACAGTGGCGAATCTCAGAAAAAAGTTAATGTTTCCTTAGCTGGTAAAAAAGCGAATCTTTTGGCAAGGTAGGTATGCAATAAAATTATCAATCACTGCGTTGCAACACTGCGGTGCAACAGTGCGTTGCAACACTGCGGCGCAACAGTGCGATGCAACACTGCGTTGCCACACTGCGTTGCAACACTGCGTTGCAACACTGCGTTGCAACACTGCGGTGCAACACTGCTTTACAACACTGCGGTGCAACACTGTGGACCAAGTAGGCAGAGACACTAAGATTATACAAGTCGCATTGAGAACCTTCCTCCTTATTTGAAGTCGGATAAAAAGGTAAGTAGTAATACCTACTGTTAGACCGGCCGGGTTGGCTCGGGTAGGTACTGGTAGGTCAAACAGTAGGTATATTAGGCCGACTTCAAATAATGAGGAAGGTTCTGTGAAGGATGATGATGATATTTTTTAGTAAATTGAATTGAATGGAATGGAATTGAATTGCATTGCATTAAATTACATTAAATTAAATTAAATAAATCATACTTAAATAGATATTAACAACCAGGTATACTCGTAGAACAAACACAAAATGTTCATCACATTAATTTTGTCCTAGGTGGGAATCGAACCCACGCCCGAAGCTCAGAAGGTAGGTTCACTACCAACTGGACCAACGGGCTTTCGGGTATTTCGTTTCGCGTGTTTCGTTTAGTATAGTATAGCATAGCGTAGCGTAGCATAGCATAGCATAGCATTAGTTTAGTTTAGTTTGATTTAATGTTTAACGATCTCTGACTCTCTGTCTCAAGCGTAAAATTTTAATTTGAAAATTAATTTAGGCAATTTCAATTTAATTTATATAATTTATTAATTTTATATTGATATTGTAGATAACTTAAAAATTAAGTTTAAAAATATACAACAAACACAATTTTGAAAATTGAAATAAACAATTTACGGTTTTGCGCGCCGCGACCGAACCCAGCTAATCGCCAAAACGCCAACATTATGCTTATCCTGTGTTTATTACTCCTTGCCGCATGACGAGTTCGACTACGCGAGTTATGTGTACTGGAGCTGCGCGCGACTGCCGCGCTGCCGTGGTTGTGTTTCACACTAATGCGGGTGATGCGAGACGCGCGGGTGAAATCAGAAATTTTCCTCGCTTTATACGCACTCTTAAGCTGTGGTTATGGTAAAATTGCTTCTAATTTATAATTATGAGTAATTTTCATGTTTTTCCTACCTTTCATATCAAGATTAGAAGAGAGATTAAAGTCAGACGTAAACTCGTATTACCGCGCGAGTTAATGATAGAGGGCATTAATTTTCGGGTAAAAGCCCTTTTTTGTACAACGAAGGGTTAATATTTATGGGAGCGGAAATTACAATTTTGAATGGGGCGCGTAGATTTGAATTTAGTTTGACGCTATCGAAATCTAAAACGAAGTGCCTAAACTAAAGATTTCAACAGGAAATTAGGTCACGTGATGCGCAGCACGTTGACTGCTCAAAATGACGTCATAATAATGTGCTTAAACTAAGGATTAAGATAGGAAACAAGGTTGCGTGATGTGCAGCAAGTTGATTGCTCAAAATAGCGTCATAACAAATAGTAACTAAACTAAGGATTAGAATAGGAAACAAGGTCACGTGAAGTGCAGCACGTCGATTGCTCAAAATGGCGTCGTAGCAAAGTGCCGAAGAGGGGATAATTTTTTATTTACTTTTTTACTAGCCACGCTCGGCGGTTACATCCACGTAGTGATGAAATGGTGATGATAATGATGATGATGATGATGAAAAGTTGCTGCGTGAAACAGGAACAAACAAACCAACAAACTTTTCTCATTTATAATATTAAGTATGATTTAATCATAGGCTTGCGTTTGACCGCCAACTCGCCTGATGTTAAGCGAAGATGCGGTCTACGGTGGAGCACGCTTGCCTAGAAGAAACCGATTCACTCGTGATTTGAAGACACCCAAATAGTAACCATCGGGGAACACCCATTCAGGCAGCGCATTCCACAGACTAGCAGTTCGCATAATAAAAGTGGAATAAAAGCACTTCGTACGGGTTTTCGGAATATCAACCATAAAGTCTGATAGAAAAATGGGCAGAAGGGAATTAGATCATGCAAATCCGATGCACACTCTCCGAAATGTATCTGATAAAAAAACCGATAGACTAGCAACTTTGCACCGATGCTCAAGACTAAGGAACTTAGAGCTTAGTTTTAAAATTCAGTTGCAAGATTTGACACATACTAATATGGCAAGTTAATTAAAAGCTTGAAAAAAGAAGTAAAAACGCTCACCTGCCCATATAACTGTAATTGGAACACTTTCCCCATCAGTCCGCTACCTATCACAATCCACGAACACATTATCCAACTCGCAGACCCAGAAAGGTTTTATTGCTCACACTATGAGTAAACTTGAAATGAAACCTTCCGTCCTTCGAAGTTCCGACTAATTCAGTACAAGAAACCCAATGAACTGTTTCAAAGGAAACCGCACGGACTCCGATACAATGCGACGTGTTACCCTTTGATTCCAGTTATTTAACTGGGGCAAACTAATTAATTAAGATGTTAGGTAACCTGGAGCTGGAGGGTAAGGAACATGTAACACTGCTTCTAGAATTGCAGTGACGCAGATGAAAGGGGAGAAATGTGTAATAAATCTTGTTTGGTATTTAGCTAACAAACTCTCGCAGGTACCTCCCTACACTACGTCATATTCTAACAGCTTTTGTTCTCTGACTTTTAATAATATTCGGACAAGAAGGAGGGTGATGTTTACTTTTTGCATTTCTAGCATTTCTCTTCTCTTCTAAAATGTTCTGATTATACCTTTTTGTGATATAACTATAAAACTGTAATAAATTCAAGACGTTCTAGATCAAAGGTAATTGACCTTTTCGTAAAATTGTCTCAACAAAGAAGATTTCTCAAGTAGTATTTTTTTGACTAAACCATAAAAAAATATTATGTTGGTATGATGCACCTCTGAAATTTGGTTAAGTTCACAGACAGGCAGGGCAGGCGGGTGCAAGGGCAGCGAGGGCGGCAGCGCTTCTGTGCGCCCGCGCACAACCGCCGCGGCCTTGGCATCGCCAGTACGCGGGTGACCTTCTCCAGAATAGCGCGTATTCCCTGAGGAAGGGGCTCTAATGGCTCCGAAACCAGTTGATCGTCTCGACCGATAAAACATAATCGTGAGTAAAAGCCGGTGTTATAATAATTTATAATGAACCCTCACGCGAGTTTTGATGAAGTCCACAGAGCGTCGTTCTTGTGAATTTTGTCTGTGACCACCAATTTCTGAACTATGATGATTGTGACCTAATTATGTGACTTCGGCTACGAAAAACGGAACCCTACCATATGCGTGTCTCGATTCTCGACACGCACTTAGCCAGTTACCTTACTATACTGCTCCACTTAAATACTCTAAACGAAACTTGCAGCGACACCAATGAACAAACTACTCGTAATACTAAACTAGATAGCCCGTTGGTCCAGTTGGTAGTGAACCTACCTTCTGAGCCGGAGGGCGTGGGTTCGATTCCCACGTAGGACAAACATTTGTGTGATGAACATTTGTGTTTGTTCTATATCTGGTTGTTAATATCTATTTAAGTATGTATTTAAAAACTATATATGTATGTATATCAGTCTCTGGCAGCCATATCACAAGCTTTGCTTAGTTTGGGGTCAGATGACCGTGTGTGCAAAAATGTCCCAAAATATTTATTTATTATTTATTTATTTATTTATTATTTATTTATTAATAGTGTACCTACACATGAAAAAAGAAGGGCGGCAAAGTATTACAGGTTTTAAAGTTTGTAGGTCAAAACATTTGTCACAATTTGCAACGACTAGAAAATGGCATTCAGAGAACTTTCAAGACAAAATAGGCCACCTTTCTACGCAACTGCGCACTTCTACAATCTATTACATTATATCGTTTTTTGGCTACTACCCGTTTGAACTTTGCTAAAAGCAGCACGGGGTTTTTGATTAAGCCATTTTGATTGGGGGGCCAAAACTCAGCCAAAAAGAAGAATAATACTGGCACATACAGTTCACTCTACACATAACGTTCATCAAAGTTGTTTTTCTAGGTGTCTCAATATGAAAATGCTTTTATTAATTCAAGTGTTAAGGCGGAATAAAAACTTAATCCATACTTGGTTTGTGCAATCAATTATGAAACTAAAGTTGCTTACGAGAAGCGAGCATGTTTAATCAGTTATCCATTTAGACACAAATTGAAAGGTCATTTGAATATTCACTGAATTCCATCAATATTTTCGTGATAATATTAATTGGGTTTATGAATAAATAAATCAATTAAATCGTTCCGCTGGCTGCGCCCTCTAATAACAGCGGATGTTATGAGTGCATCCACCCTGTTTTGACCTTCCTTTGCCCTCCCATTCCATCATCCATCGGTTATGTGTGGGTCAAGATAAAATGGTTGAGAGTGTGAAGTGAAAATTCAATTTTGATCTACAAACTTAAAGAGACTTTGCCTTTAATGAAATCTCATAATTTTTTAACTAAAGAAAATTACAGGAGGCAAAGTTTTCATGAATGAAAAATTGTATTAAAAATTTACCTATCCTACAATTTGTGAATGTCATCATGCCTATTAATTTGTGACAACTGGCGTAATCTATGTTTATCAACTGACTTCAAAAATGAAGGCTCTCAGTTAGTCTTAGTTTTTTTGTGTGTCTGTTATGCGTTTTCTTGCAGACTGTGAATCAATTAGTTTGATTTTTTAAGTATTGACAAAAAAAAAATTACTAACAGAATATCTTGGAGTGTTTAAGTCTAGATAGTGGACCCCTAGTCATTTGAAAGACAGAAAATTTTGGGACAGGCGCGTTCGAGAATCTGGTCTGTTAGGTATATTGGACGTTTTGTTACTTCTGTCAATGTAGCCCCTTTTTATTTGTTCCACCTGTACTTCCCCCAACACAAGCCCGACATTGTCAAGCTGAACATGTTGCTTACGCAGTTTTCTGTTTTTTATACATTTAAATGGCCAATTTAGATAGTCAATGTAGCCCTAAGCAATGGTTTTTAATGCCAAACAGGCAAACGTGCTCCATCTTCGGCCGTATCATCGCTTTCCATCACGCAAGATTGTGGTCAAGCATTAGCCTAGTCCGAAGTAAGAAGGTCCAAATAAACTTTGGCATAAAACAAAAAATAATTGAATACAATATTTCACCTCCAGGAGTGGAATTTCAAGGTTCTGAATCCCGTTTATAGAACTTCCCTGGAAGTCAGTTGTTATATTATTTAGATATTTATTAATTCATTATTATTTAATCCCTCGTGCCTGTCACTTTACCGGTTATATGAGCTCTAAATACGGACCACGGAAGCGGGTCATTCAATTACTCGCTAATTAGATTCGGCGCGGTTGCTGAACCAATAATGATGTTGAGCGCTGTTATCGCGAGGCTTAAAACATGTCATAGACTGGAGAGTCGTTTATCAGTCGAGCCCGGTCTCGACGCGCTGCGTAGCGCTGTAATTAAACGTAACGCTGCACTCACTGGTGGTGTGGTTGACGAGTATCGCTCATGGACTTGTTGGTTTTAGAGGATGAAAATATCGCTTAAAAACTCTTTTTGTTTTAGTCGTTGCAAACAAGTTTCTTTATTTACAAATATTTTAAATCGAACAATGGATCGTATTTCTCAAATGGTACACATTAACAAACAGTGATGTACCAACTCTTGGTTATTTTAACACTGTACAATAACGATAGCACGTAAAATGACTTAAATAACTGACTAACAGCGTGTCAAGACTCGCTTTCAGTTTTAAGAGTAATATAATGAATCCTCATGCGAGTATTGACGGAGGCAATAATACTAATTAGATTATATTGTGGATTTTCCTTTACATACCAAACGTATTATCAATTAAATTCAATTTTAGAACTCCTGACATCGAAGACATACACTTTAATTTATATTTTTAGTACTTATCTATGTAAATATTTATATTTTATTTGATCGTGTTTTTAATTACAAAACTATTTTGTTTCAAGCCTTAGTTTGTTTTAAATAAAAAATATATATATTACTTAATCTTTTTTGGTAAAATGTTTACTGTGAAATAAAGGCCAATTGCCATGCCATGGCACACATTTTATATTATACAACATTATTATCATAATAATTTTTCTGTATTGCAAAATGTTGGTCAAACTTCCAAGAAATGTGTAGTAGAGTTGCCCAACAAACACTCTGCTCCGGACAAGTGAAATGAAATTGATAGGAACGAAATCACACGAGATGTCGGCTGCGGTGCCAAGTGTCGTGTGTCGCCGTCTCGGACATCCCTGACACTCGGGACACTGCATTGGAACGACAGAGCAAGAACTGAATTAATGCATATCGCTGATACTGATAAAGGCGTGCATCAATAATTTCACTGCGTCACAGCAGTAACTCATTCAATTTCATTATAAACTACTAGCCGCACCCCGCGGTTACATCCGCGTAGTGATGAAAAATGGTGATGATGACGATGATGATGAAAAATAGCCTGCCACTTTCCAGCCCTTGAACTATACCCATGCAAAAAATCTGGTCGATTCGTTGCTCTGTTGCTGCGTGAAAGAGGAACAAACAAACACACTTTCACATCTCTATCTTCTATCTTCTTCTTTCTATTCTTCTTCTATCTATCTATCTTCTACATAGTATAAATTAAAGTCGCTTTCCCCATCTGTCTGTCTGTATGGCCGCTAACTCCTCCTAAACCACGCAACGGATTTTGATGCGGTTTTCACCATCAGAAAGATAAATTTTCACGGAAGGTTCATATATATAACTAGCGAACCGCCCCGGCTCCGCACGTAAATTACACCCATGCGAAGCCGGGCGGGTGGGTCGCTAGTTTATAATATTAGTATGATTACAAAACAGTTTACATTCACGTTATGTTTACTGGTTGACTTTGGCCTCAGCGTGGAAGTAGATTCTAAATACTACAAGACCAAGGCACAGAAGACATAATAGACCAAGGTGAGCAAGACCGATGTAGTTATCTGTCCACCGTTCAATGCGGTCAGTGTGTTGTGCGTAGACCCTAAATGTTTAACACAACATGTGTCATGTCATTATGTGAAATGCAATAAAGCTGTAGGTACAGCATACAACCTACATACATACTTAATTACATGTTTAACACAAAAAAAAACTTATACATACTTTAATGTTAAAAACTTGTGTACAACAAAAAAAAAATTGGTTTTGCCTTTTGCTTTAGTCAAAATAATGTGCGGCAAAGGCAGCATCTTCCAAACCTCTTATTCACGTTGTCGCGTAAAAAGGAAACACCTACCTAAACGTGAGCGCGTTATTTTCGTTTCCCAATTTTGGCCACAAATCAAGCGCCTCTTGCGAATATCTTGCTCAACCACAATAACTCGTGGAGCCAATATTGTTCGTTACAACAAAGACGTTCAATATCAATAATCTGCGATTATTCTGATTTTCCATTATATTACCCCAATATACGAGTATTATTGGTACTCGTAATCTCGATATTATAAGATAAGAGCTTTATTACTTCGATTTGATTTACGATATGAAGCTAAATTCAATAATCGATTAAGTCTGAAGGTATTAATACTATAACCCATAAATTAAGAGTCTTTGTATGAACGGCTATTGAATTGGTACAGTTAAGATAAATAAATTACAGTACCTATGTGGTTTTTATTATAAGGGAATTACTCATGGAAGGCGTACGTAGATATTGTGGTACGTAGGTATCGTACTCACTTTGAAAAATACTGCCCAATGCGGTTGAAACTATAGTCGGTATATTTGAAAAAGACCGCTAAATGTGGTTGAAACTATAGTTGGAGTTACTAATCTGAAAAAGACTGCCATTAGCTCGGGTGACAATACAATAATGCAATAAGTACCCAATATTTATAATATTTTCAAAATGACCGCGAAAATAATAATAAATAAAAAATATAATCATTATTTGAATAAAAGCTTGTTTATAAAAAAAAAAATATTTTATTTTATTATACTTTTTTATAAAAGCTTGTTTTATTTTAAGATTAGAATACGACAGAGAAATTTATTTTCAATTGAATAGGTCGTCCATTTTATTCAAACATACAACAAGGGACCTCTTCTTGCCTCTTCTATAGAGTATATACAGAACCTACACAACTCTGGACCGACCTCTGGGAATACAAAGGGCATGTCTAGACGCTTGAGGCGACCAAAAGACGCCCTTTTCAGATTGCTTTCTATTTTACAAGCTTTTACTTAATGTGATCGAAGACACGTCGAATGTTGCAATAGAATTGGGCCTATAAAGAACCTTGAAAAGCCTAACTAAAATATTGTTAAATAAAATTACTTGTAAATATACACTGTCGTTTAAATATGGAAACTGACGATAGTTTTTGTTATTAAAAATAAATAAGCAGTCATGTGAATCGCCAACAGGAATGAAAACTAAATACGTTACATTAGCATGTCGGTGACGTGAACCTATAAGATTTGCCCCTTGAGTGCTTTTCATGAATGAATTCTCCCAGACGCGTATCATCGCGTATCAATCAGTATCATTTCTCAAGCAGCACTTTTAACAACTTTATGGAGCGTCCACGACTCTAAAGATGGCAAATTAATAAAAATCTCACTAGCGTACAAACACAGTAACAGTGTCAACACCTGACAATTAAACATGGATATTTTTTTTCGTTATTTGTTGAGGGACCTTGAAAAGCATTCTACCAAAAATCACTCAACGCGGCTTATGTGAAGATTTCACATCAAAAATTATTGCGTGTTTAATTATTGCTATTTAAACCTAAACACACTGTTGTTCATAAGAATTAAGAGGTACTCATTTAAGACAAAAACAAAGAATTAATTTAAGGATTTTTCATTCAATATTTTGAAATAAAAACTTAAATTTTTAGAAAAAACCCAATGGAAATGAGCGCGGTATTAACAAAATTAACTTTCAATTTCTTCCCGTGGACTGGCAAGCGGGGCGGCCCGCTGCAGCGAACAGATAAGCGTGATGCATTAGCTGACTTCAGTACAAAGCAAACAGGGAGTTATCTGTGCCACGCCCCGTTTGCTTGCCGATTGCAGCCCGTGCTGGCTCGAGAAACGATTTTGTAGCGTGTTAATCCTAAGTAGAGCTAGTACGAGTAGCATTAAATAATAAGTAGGTCACTACATAAAGTAGTGCTTGGCTTAATTGTTATGTTAAAGGGAAGCTAAAAGCGAGCGGCTATCTTGCTGACGTACATAAAAATTCTTAAAGATAACAGTGAGAATAAAAAAAAATACAATCTATCATTACAATCAATCATTATCTTTAGAATAACATTGCAAATGGTATAAAGCAATTTCCGTGTTGATAATATAACGGTGTAAAAGAATCTATATATTATTTATTCTATTTCGGATTTCTATCTCTTCCACAGTTTTTTTGTCTCTTTTCTGTGATCTCTCCCGCCTGTGTCTCCCGCTAAAATAAAACATATCAAATCACCTTAAACGTTATGTGAAAACGTTGGTAATTTTGTTTCAAAAATAATGCCCAATCGTTTTTTTTATTCTTGCTTAGCTAATTTTATCTTTTAAATTGTTCAAAATTTTCGAAACGAGCTCTGATCTGTGAGCGCAGCTCTACATAGTAGCTTTACCTAGCGTGTGGCGCAACCTTAAGCTGGGAACTGACATAATGTTTATACCATGGTAATGCTGTCTACAGACTGGTGAAACGCTACATGAAATGAAACATTTTAATACGTCGTATATTGCGTTGCATCAGTTAGGACGGGTCGCGCGCATTTACCACGAGACTCTTGCGCGCCCCTTTGTGTTCATCTCAAAAAAACAATAATTGATGAATAGCTGCGCGCAAGATATAAATACGCGTTGTGTGCGTGAGTGAGTGAAGCGTGGTTTTTGCGCGCAACATGTTGCCAGATTGTTAGCCAGCAAACTTGTTTAGGTGAATGGTTTATATTTCATCAATTTGGACGGCCTATTTGTTTCAATATGTGTTGCATTTCATGTTACGTTTCACCAGTCTGTACGTAACATTCGTAATGTACCATTCGCAACGAGCGTTTCACGTTACAGCCTCTGATAAAATAATCTCAGTGACAAGCAGCTCGGCTTGTGATTATGCGAATAGCTACTTTGTAACTTGTTACTTTACATTCAAATGGTACAAGTATGTTCCCAGCTTTAGTTTCAAAGTATTTTATGCACCTCGTACACATAGTTCGCAAAATGATATGTTACATGCATTGAGTGATTTTATCTAGCCTTTATTTCAATCGCTTTGAATAATATATTTGGTTAATTGTTCACCTGTTCTTCTTCCTCTCGCACGTTGCGTTTTAGTACAGTACAGTGCTAATTTTGGTTTGCTTTGTGTTTGCTTTTCCAAAATTTAGTGCTGTTGAAATAAAGTCGAGAATTAAATAAACTCCAAGCATCGCGTAAAACGCGTGCAAGAGAATAATTAATTGCCGAACTAGTCTGGTTACTAACAGATCATGCTTATATATCTCGTCGAGCTTAGAACAAGAATCAATTGTCGTCACGTTCAGAACGCCTACAACCGTAAATAATTTTCTCAAGGCACTGAAAATGTCAGCAAGTCACTCCTATCCTTCAGTGACAGATAACATCACTCTGCCCCAGAAAATAATGATCCTTGAA
The DNA here is from genome assembly GCA_914767915.1 of Agriopis aurantiaria. Taxonomy (NCBI): domain Eukaryota; kingdom Metazoa; phylum Arthropoda; class Insecta; order Lepidoptera; family Geometridae; genus Agriopis; species Agriopis aurantiaria. Next base: position 11,579,420 of record OU611995.1, on the reverse strand, counting down.
CCCACAGCCCATTGCGTACGACACAAGAGCATGTGAGGTGACACTTTAGCCCCAGGCTAACCCGTTTAACCGAAAGAGGGCCCTATTACAAGCACAAAGTTATCTTCACCATCGATCATGCACAAAGCGAGCGGATCCTTTAATACTGAGTTCCGCACACTGAAAACCTACTGAGAATCTACAGAATGCAAGAGTTTTAAATGTTGAATGCGCGTGTGACGTTACTTGGGTTCAACTTTAAAAAAGTAAGTTCCCGTGTCAGTAGTGGTATATTAATATCTTCATCATCATCATCATCATCATCAATTTGATGTCCATCTGCTGCTGGACGTAAACCTCTCTTTAAGAACGCCACAAGAAACAATACAATACAATACATCTTTATTACACACCGAAAATACAAATGAAACTTAAACTAACATAAAAAACAAATATACGGTACAGTATAATGGTCGGTATCGTCTAAAGCGATTTCTTCCAGGCAACCTTTGGATGGACAGGACTAAAGAAGTTGAAAAACGGTCTGTGGTGCGCATAAAATATAAATAAATATGTATACATACATATATATACACAATATTCACACAATTAAATTTGAGAATTGAAAACATATTGATTACTAAATAAATCAGCGTTTAAAATACTGATCTATTTTAACGCGTTTTTATCACAGTGTCATATATTCATGTATGATTTAATTGTTCATAATCATATTTGAAAAAGGTTAACATCATTGTGGGAGGTCTATGTCCAGCAGTGGACGTGCTATGGCTGAAATGATTATAATGATATCCGAAACGAGGCAATCCGCCTAATCTCTGTGTTGTGACGTTTGTTATGAATTAAGAGGTGCCAACAGAGAGGGCCGAATTCTGTGAACATAATTATTTTCACAAAACGTCGACTAATTGCGTGCTCTGCTGGCGACACTTCTCGCACGTGACGGGCCACACCGGTGTCACGGTGCATGAGCGGAGCGATTTTAAAAGTTATTTTCTTACAATACAATAAATTTTTTTTTTAGAGGTAACTATTTATTCACTCAAGTTATAACAACATATCTAAATTAACAACCATACCATCAATAAAATTACAAATTAAGACTACTTAAAATGAATAATATTATAAAACAACTACAAGCTAATCTAAAAGCCCTTTGGTGGCAGAAAAAGTACCCAGAATGTTGGCATCAATTCCACCTTGATTGCTTAGTTTTTGGCCAAAGTAGACGCCAACATTCTGGGTCACCAGCCATCTTCACTAAGAGTTTGGCCTAGTCCCTAAATAAAAATATAAATCTAGAGCAGCCGGCACCCACGGCCCTAAAGTCTCGACCAGAGCTGGGTCTTAAACTAGTCCTGAAATATGATTACAAATTGGGTGTCAAATCGATAGTAAATAGTTCCCTTCTATGTAAGTGTTCCCCAACCTATCCCAAGTCATTGTAAAACTCATGATGTGGTCAAATGCAAACCACCGCTTTTACTAAAGCCACCACTTTTTTTAAATCGCGCAAAAACCGGTGTTCTATTAGAAACTCGATTAAATGTATGGAATTAGCTATTTTGTTTCAGGTTTTCAGTTTATCAAACTGTTCATAAATGATGAGTAAAATAACTTAATTTCTGCTAAGTACCACCATTCCGGGTATCCCTGCATAATATAATTGAAAGAAATTGAATTGAGTGAAATGACTATCTGAAAAGTGACGAGCGCCATGCATTGCCGTGTGGGTTATTGAACAGTTAATACATTTTTTTGGTAGCACAGAACTATTATGGGCAAGCGTGATTAGGCGAGTATAACTGGATCGAATCCTCACTCAAGTCAGGTAAAGAAAAAAAAAGCCACCCGGTTCTCTGTGTCTAAGATATCTCATTAGCTACTAAACAGATCACCACGCTTTATTCCTCGCTGCCGCTTAGTACCTAATAGCTGTTTAACTTTACGTTCAAGTTTATGGGACGTTAGGAGTATGAAACGACCGAAGCCGACGTCGCGACTTGCCGGGACAATGTACGAAAACAATTTCTCACTTATTAGTTTGACACTTTCATACTTTGTTTAGTAAGTGTCGAACAATTTTCCTGTAGTCATAATTTTAAACATAGTCTCCTTTTATAATAAACTAGCTGAATCCCGCGGTGTTACCCAGGATTTTCCTGTTTTTTCCGAATTTTCTGGAAGGAAAATACCCCATGTCTGCCGTTATGATGTACACTATCATTCTGCCAAATTTTATCAGCCTAGCCCTTTCGTCGTGAAAAGTGAACAAGCATCCAGACAGAGAGAGAGAGTTACTTTCCATTTTATAATATTAGCAAGGATGAGGACTAGTCTTAAAGAAAATAATGCGTCTTTTCTTCATTTCTATTAAATAAAGTACATAATTATTCACACAAAAAACTGACTTCTCGGGAAGTGGGTGATATTCTATAAATGGTTATTAATTATCCAGACGTGGAATATTTTAAATCAAATTGAAATGGAACCAACCCTCACCAAAATATAGCCTATTTAGTAAAAAAAAATATAACTAAAATCAGTTCATAATCGATGGAGATATCGACTAACCTTGCGTAACCTAAACACAAAAAAAAAATTGAATCAAATAACATTTATTTTAAGGAAATCAGTTTACTTAAAAAATGGATTGTCATTGGAACTAAACCTTTCTAAACCAACATGTAACAATTCGACTCCGTAGAATAAGAGGAAGTTGTTTTAGTTCACCTAAAAATCGAACTAACAAAAATTAATTGCAAGTTAATAAAAAAGCTTGTAAAATGTGCTGATTAACTGTGGTTAAAATATTTGAAACGTAATTTCATTTAAAATTATTGTAATTTTTTACAAACGTGATACCAAATTAATGTCTTGCTCCAGTACTCGCTCTAGATGAGATGCCTTGATATTATCACTCTCTAGGGCTTCCAGTAAAAATTCTTATTCTCACAAACAGAAAACTCGAGAATTTTTATAAACAAAAAGTTCCAGAGCATACGCAGGAGGAATAAGAATGGCGCAATCTTTAATTATATCAAAAGAAAAAGAAGATAACACAGAGCGGTGATTTTTAAATCGAGAGAGTTATTATAGTACTTAGAAATATTTTTGAATCAAATTATTTGAAACTAGCAACGCACCCCAGCTTCGCAGGGATGTAAGTCTTATTTTTTTACACCTTGGCTTACATTATTGGAGTATAAGTACGGATCCCTATTTTAAAAAAAAATTGCCTTATCGCTCGGGGATAGTGTAGCTTCTCAACAGTGAAAGAATTATTCAAATCGGTTTAGTAGTTTCGGATCCTATTCAATGCAAACAAACAAACAAACAATCAAATCTTTCCTCTTTATATTAGTATAGATATAGATAGATAGATAGCCGCGTAGTAACAAAAAGTAGGAAAATGCGTGGGTTACAGAAATCTTGAACTCTAAATTACGAATGCTAGGTGGAGACAATCTGCATAGATAAATATAATTGCCAAAAAACTCATCAGCAACGAATCCATAGTTCCGCCTAGGCCTTGAACATTTTCACATATTTATGTTACATTGAGCTTAATTACGATGATATATTTTTATATTTTTGATAGTTATAGTGACTTAGCGATGACAAACAGCTGCTTCCTCGATCTATAAATATTTTAGAAAATAATTATGTATGAACATTTTGATACGAATCTTCCTATTTTATTTTATTTATTTTGTAAGTGCGCGATGATTCTGAGCATCATGTCAAACCAACTGTGGTTTTTTGGTGCAACAATATATTATAAACTGCATTGGTTGTGTAAAGTAAATAAATAAAAAAAATGGGCAAAATGGCTAGTCTGTCGGTTTTTTATCGGATATATTTCGGATAGGGGTGCATTGGATCTGCATGATCTAATTCCCTCCTACTAATTTTTCTATTGAACGGCCAGGGTGGCATGAAAAGGTGACAAAAAGGTTTCATGCTTTGTATTTCCAAAACTCGTAAAGTGATTCCACTTTAATTAAGCAAAGCACTAGAATGTGGAATGCGCTGCCTGAATGGGTGTTCCCCGATAGTTACAATCTGAGTGTCTTCACATCACGAGTAAATCGGTTTCTTCTAGGCAAGCGTGCTTCATCGTAGACCGCATCATCGTTTAACATCAAGCGAGATGACAGTAAGACGTAAAACATATTATTTAATAAATAAATAAAAATTTTACAGCCTGACTTTTTGCCTTGGCCATTTTTTGAAACACTAAATATTTTTTTATTTTTTTTACTGGGCAAGTGCCTTTATTGATTAAACAAAATACAAACTAAAACTAACACTACAAATACAGTTAGACTACCCATAGACCGTTGAAGGTCTAAAGACAAACTATTAAAATTATTGTCTAAATTATTGTTTTTCTTTTCAGCAATGTGTCGGTACCACATCTTCCATGATCATTTCTAAGATCCAAAGTTGAGACAAAGTTCGTCTTGTGATTGAAACTGTCAATCCGTTTCTTTTGAAGTATTGATTTATCCGTTGCCGTTTACAAATTGCTAAAACAAAGTAAACAATTTGATCAACTTGGCTTAGAAAATAATCATCAAAAATACTCAAACATGTATCATTATATCTTTGGCAAAATATACCATATTGTAATATAACTAAACTTGAATCAAGCACTTATTTGCTCTGACAGCTGCAATTACATTGTAAAATGCGGAATAAAAACAATTTTTAAATTTCACTAAAGTATATCGGGTACTTGCTACACAGCCTTACATTCAAATCCCTAGCGAAAGTAATCAGAATTCGTGGTTTTCATTCAACTCTTTTACAATGTTGTTGCAGATGTTAGGGCAAATGAATGCAGAGGATTTTTTTACAAAAAAAATATTTCAAATCGTACCTACGAATAAAATTCTTACAACTATTGTATAAGTTAGAGCAACAGTCATGAACATTATATTGAAATAAATTGGGGTGACATAAAAGTATCGTTAACTAATCAATCGCAAAATAGTTACGGAAAGGTATTTAACAAATTAGCCCCCTAATCTGCTCAGGACCGAAACAAAGAACTCGAAGTTGTATTATCCTAATGAGATTTTGCGATTGTTTACCACATCTCGAACTTTCCCCCTCTATTTCTGACGGTTTACTTTTTTGTTGCCCAAGCGTGACATAGTGTTTCTTATATATATTTTAGGGAAGTTTTTGGTGAGATACTTTAATGACAGTCCATTAAGTTAAAATGCTTTATATCATGATAATAATAATTTTAAGTAATAGTGTCAGAATGTATGTGTATGGTATAAGCAAAAATTTTATAGTCGATCCTCTATTGCACACCCCGTCTTCTACGTCTTCTATAAATCCTTTCCATCCTAAGGTTGCCTGAAAGAGATCGCTTTTAGCGATAAGGCCGCCAGTTGTTACACTGGTTTTTAAGAGTTTTTTTGTCCTCTGTATCAAATTTCATGGTGTGAACAATAAAGAGTTAATCAATCAATCATGTTCTCACTGCTGGGACACAGACTTTGTCTCAGAATGTCCCACTAGTGGGAACATAATAGGTTGAAAATTATGAATCCTGAAATCGTAAAATAACTGCTGTTCCATAGAAAAATATCATTCACACTTAACGAAGTGTATACTGGGTTAGGCGGAAAGAGTGTACTAAGCCGAAAGGAGTTCATAGTACCAGTTATTATGAATAACTTTTACTATGGACCAACCCTGAAATTGCGGAATAAACGGCTATTGAGAACGACCGTTAGAATGACAGTGAACCGACTCGACAAAATGTATGGAAATATTATATTTTTTTCGCGATTTCAGTGCTGGTCTCATAGGAAAAGTTTATTATAATGATGGGTACGTACTATGGAGCCCTTTCGGCTTAGTACACCCTTTCTGCGTAACCGTGTAGAATATAGAGCTGAAATTTTTTCCACAATTTTAGGGTTGGTCCCATTTAGTAAAAGTTGTACCTATATAATCATGAGTATGAGTACCCTGATAACACTGTATAGCGAAATGTTGAATTAAGATGTAAATAAAGTTGAGTTAAGGTTTGGTTTGACATAAAATATGCTCTTTGATCTTTCTACTTAATACATTTTTAATATCTTTGCCGGGGAAATATGGTTATAGGAATTTGCATAAAACGCAAGTGAACCGCCAACCAGTGAAAAATACTCTGGAAACGTCTACACAATTAATCCTAATTACATTGTCCGATTGTTTACCACAGTGCGGCAGAACTGGGAAACTTGTCCCGTTTCCGTCCACCTAATCGCGAACTTGTTTCTTTTCTGCGCTTTGAGTAAACAAGCTTCGTAATGGTATGGCTTGTTTCGTTTAGAACTGCTTGTTTAGAAGCATTTTACTTTAGGCGAAGATTTGTAAATATTTTTTTAGCTATCCGCTATAAAAAAAGCAACGTTTATTACTAGAGATGACAATAAAGTATCATATATTGCATAAAATTCGCATTTAGTGGAGCATAAATGACGCTTAGCACACAGTCGTGCATTTCGCTACTTATATTTTAGAGGTTTTTCTCTTATGTTTCATATTTAGAAACATCATCTTGTCATTCTTCGACTGAGAATTGGAATGTTCGAAGGGGAGGTCTATGTCGAAGGACAATCTTACAAATAAACTGGTTGCTGAAAATCATGTTATCTACATAATTTTATTTACTAGCGTTTTTTTTTTATTTCATTTTAGTTTATTTATTAATGTTTGTTTGGTTAGGTCAATTCTTACACGCTGAATTAGAACCACTTCTTTTATCCTACGAAGTTGAAATTTTACGTCATGTTGGTTCAGTTTAGATTCTATGCGTGAAAATATTACAACCACAAAACAATAATTCTTTCACTGTTGGGAAGCTATACTATCCCCGGGTAAAAAAGCTTTTTTTTTTTTTTTTAAATAGGGGTCCTTACTAACACCACTATTGTAACCCAAGGTGTAAAAAAAATAAGATTTACAATTTTAACTTTGCGTGTTTGACAGTTTTTAGACAGGATAACGTCTTTCAGGTCGGATAGTATCATATAAAAATGAATCCCTATTTACCTTGGTCACGCCATAACTTGAGAATGACTTTACCAATTTCATTCATTTTTTTTAAAGTTTTCTTACACTTTGTTGAAGATTCTTACGGAAAGAAAAATTAAGAAAACTACGCAGAAAATTGGAAAATTTCAGAAAACTTAACGACAATTTTAACTTCGCGCGTTTGACAGTTCTAAGACAGGACAACGTCTGTCGGTCAGCTAGTATACAATATAGAGCACAAAGTTATTTGATTTCATCCAAATAATCCTATTTTCTTAACATTGAGCTAACCTAAAAAATACAGATGAAAATGTGACTAGAAAAAAGATTACCTACAAGGTCACGTAAATACTTTAGCTGAAAGAAACAGACAACAGTCCCAATGGGATCGCGCCGTCGCGTGGGTTCCGCACTCGTATATAACTGCGGGGACCTCGTAACTCTCTGTGATGGATTAGCGCTTTTCCGGCTTTTCAGCGGACCCCTAAATGTTGGCCCTTGCGGGGCACCTCATGCTTTGGTAACTCTTGAGTTAATTTAATAGTGTGTCTGTCTATTTTGATTGCCGCAATGCTCGGTTTGGGTTTGTAAGGGTTCTGTAAGTAGACTTTGAAATATTATACGTACGATTTAAAAAAAGTATTTAAGAACATGGAACTAGACCATGGGTGCTTAGAAATATGTGTCAATAAGGCGCCGTTTACAATACATAATTATGCAGTTCCACTCATTTTTATTTCATTTTCGCTTTTGTTTTAATCACCCTTAAGTTTTTAAATTTAAATTTTACATAGTTGTAAACGGTTTTGTATCTTACACGTTGTGTATTTTGACAGCACTGTGCACATTATGAAGATGAAATTTTTTGGAAAAATGGATTAAAGTCAGGGCGGTTTCTGCGTGGAATCTCGTATCGTATTAAAGATGACGGTGACAGATGGACACACACACACATCACATCAGCAGCCATTAAACGTCCACTGCTCGACAAAGGCCTCCCTCTTAGAGAGGGGTGTTGCTATAATCCCCGCGCTTGGCAGGCGGCTTGGAGATCGCAGTACGTTCACCTTGTACTAATAGGACGCTGCTGCCCATCCTCCAGTGTTTCTGGCCAGATGGACAGATGGACGGTTTACTCAAATCAAACAAAATGGCTAAAAGTGAAGATTGTGGATTGGTAGGTGATATTTGTGGTAGATATGACGCGTTGTTTAATCTAATGGACTTTTATAGTTTTGCAACAATTTTTAGGGTTTTGTAACCCAAAGGGGGAAAACAGGGGCCTATTATTAAGCCTACACTGTCTGTCTGTCCGTTCTACCTTTTAGCGACTGTATCTTTCGAACCGTAATAGATAACTAGTTGAAATTTTCAAGAATATGTAATGTTGCGGTGGATTAACTAAGAAATGTCTATTTACCAAAGTTAAGCAACGTCGGTCGCGGTCGGTACTTGGATGGGTGACCGCCTGGGCATGATGTCCTTTTGCACGACTTTTTTCTACTTTAGTAGTTAACAATTTATGTGATGGTACGGAACCCTCAGTGTGCGAGCCTGACTCGCACTTTGCCGGTTTATTACCATGCATCGTTTATTAATATTCCAGCGTCTACAATGTTATCAAAAACCAAAGATATAGTAAAATAGAGCCAAATAATTGTAATATATATTAAAATATGTAAAACTAAGTAAAGGTAAAATAATTATACCTCCTTATAGCCTGTTCTAATTTATACAAGCAGGAACAACTTTAGTAGCCTACTTTCACATTGTTCCCCTTCTTCATAAACTTTACTGAGCGATAAAAATTAGCCCCAAAACCGCTGTATAATAAAAAAAAAACTTCCCAACCCCACGTCTATAAATTAACGATTTCGTTATAAAAATTTAATCAGACTCACAGAAGCTAAAGTTTTAAACGGCGTAAATGAAATTATGCCCTCCCTTATCTTCAGCGAAGTTTCTTTTGGAATTTAATATAACCTCGGAACTTGTTATCTGAGGGACAGAAGGAACGGTTTCGGGTGTGAATTAATTTTCATGTTACAAGTACATTGTTGTAATAATCGTTATCAACGCGATGTAGGTTTTGTGATCATCTCACGCCTCCTCGGAATTTCAGAGAAAGCGTTGTTAATTTGTGTTATTTTCCTTGTTGACTGCTAGTCTGTGGAATGCGCGCTGCTTGAATAGGTGTTCCTCGATAGTTACAATCCGGGTGTCTTCAAATTACGAGTGAATCGGTTTCTTCTAGGCAAGCGTGCTTCATCGAAAACCGGAGCAATCAGGAGCGAGTAGGAAGACAAAATCAAGCCTATTATAAAAAAATATATATCTGCGCCCTCATCATTCATCATTTCAGCCATAGGACGTCCACTGCTGGACGTATGCCTCCCGCATCGATCAGGGTCGGTTGGAAGCGGCCTGCATCAAGGGTATCCCTGCGGTCTCTTCCTAAAAATGCAATCTGCACCATAAAAAACACTTTTACCAGGTTCAGTTACCAGGTACAGGTTAGGTATAACATCGAAGATTATTCTGGTAACTATGTAGATACTAGGTATGTATAATTTTGATTTGCATATGAACAATAATCAGGTGTTGTTAGGACAGTGCCCAGGGAATATTTAATTTTATCATTATTTCGTACTAGATTGTTATATTACGAATACAATACTCAATCAATGAGATAACGGGTCAACGATTATTGAATTTATACTATTACTAGGTGTTGCCTGCGACTTCGTGCGCGTAGACTTTCATATTAACTTTCAACTCCCTTTTGTCCTCCTTAATTCGGCCCTTTCGCATAATCCTTTACATACTCAAGGACTCGGACAGGGTCAAGCAGTAAAAGGCACTATGATAAGTGATAGGTTCCACAAGATGGCACGTCTGACACGAAATGACAGCTGCGCGAGCGCACTCGACATGACTGCCAAATGCAGACTATAGTTGAAGTAGCCGCGTAATATAAACAAAATTAATTTTAAGACTAATTTTTATTTATAACCAAACCATTTTGTCGCAGCCGCAGTAAGTTAGGAGCACACGGCACGATGCGGCCCGGAGCCGGGTTTGCCGGAACGTCCATGTAATGTATTTGAGTGTTCCGGCGGACGAGTTATAATGTCCGGGCTCCGGACTATGTGATTAGCGCCCGGTAGCCCGGCACTCAAGTCAAGGGACATTTTGTTGTGTAAACAGTTTATATATATCAGTAAAATGGTAATTTTAGATAACGTGTTAGCCGAATATTTTTGTTACAAATAAAATATTGTCTATTGAATAATATTTTTCAGTTAGAATTAATAAATTTTTACAAAACCAGTTGAATAAATGTATGGTTTTAAATAAAAAAATTGTACAGGTACGGGATAACTGAGCAGAAGAAATATTATTTCTTACTCAGTCATTATTATTGCAGAAATTCCGGAGGTGCAGAAATATTTTTGTAATAATTTAGATTTTCTATATTTATATTTATTTTCTAATAATAATTTGTAGTTTTTGTTTATGAAGGGCGACCTTCCTTTGTCATTAAAGCGTACACTCATCGACATGTGCATCCTGCCCGTCCTACCTTACGGTGCCTAGACTTGGTCATTGACCGATTCTCAGAAGTTCAAATTTGGGTTTGCCAAAGAGCGATGGAGCGCAGCGTCCTAAAAAGGACATACCGAGTCCAAAACACGAGGCTGCGCTCAATTACTGGAATTGCTGATGTTGGTATCACAGCTGCCAAATTAAAGTGGGGTTGGACGGGACACGTGGCCAGGATGCACCCTGATGGCCCCAGAGGATCACAATTTTCTATTGTATTGTATCGATCAAGTGAAGACTAAACCAATTGATCAAATTTTCAATCATATAGTAATTAAACTTGTTTTCATTTATAATGAGGAAGTCAGAGACATGAAAACAACAATCAGTGTCGCAAATGAACCGTATCATTGATGTTGTTTTTCCAGATGAAATATTGCAAAATGCTTACTGATTTATAATATGGCTGTAGTATTTGTGGGAGTATCTACTTAAACAACAATCATTTTACTGCTGAAAAAAGTTGTTAACGACGAGTACAAATTTTCAATGGATTGCTGGTTTCTAGGTTGAACTGCCTAGGTTAGGTTAGTAGGTAATGGCGTAGGTAGGCTTCCGACTAGATGGACCGACAACATCGTGACAGTCTCGGGCATCAAGTGGATGCAGATGGTAGGGTGTAGTTTATTGTAGCATTATAAAAGAGAGGCCTATGTTCAGCATTGATGGCTGATGATGATAATGAAGATCTATTTGCGAGGACGTAAGCCGTGCCCTACACTTCCATAGTTTCAGATATATAGCTAGTGCTTCTATAATGTCTTTTTTTTCGAAGGAACAAAAAGCTAAGATATAAGTGACTTGGCAACCAAGTGTCATTTTGTGTTCCTCTTCACTTTGTCCAACCTTTTCCTCAAACCGTGCCACTTTCCTGCCATTTACCAACAAGAGCGCACTCATCAAAATGCTTGTCATCATCACAAAAACAAAGGTCAGTATTATTTCTTTTATATCTCAAAAGCGGTCCGTCTAAACGTGTCAGGAAATGTTACTTTTCCGGCTTGGGACGGCACGCGACGAAACTCAATCTACCGGAATATATTCGGGCTTGGCCGTAACCGTAGGGGATAGTGGATGTATAATTTTTATGTGTTTGGAGTGATCTGGTGAATTAGGTCGAATGAGAAGCTTAGGACGAAGATATGTGGGATCCAGCGACATGGATGGTTTAAAACAGTGTAAAAAAAGCTTTTAGCTTTGTTGTCGGACATTTTGTAATTTTTATGAAGATAAAGTATTAAAGCTAGAATCAAAAATTGTATTTCATACGAGTGCATAAAATAATCCACACACCACTAGTTACACACTCGGCTTTTGACTTGCATTGCGAGGAAATGAAATAATGATACTGTAATGCAATTAATCTAATAATTTCAAACTATATTTTTATTCGGCAAAAGCTGTGTGATTTTCCCAATTCTATGGGTATTATTCAAGACCCAGGCAAACGGGAACCTCTTTGAACAATTTTAAAGAGGTTTCATTAATTTTTTTCAGTACGTTTCACTTGTGCACAAAAACAGACCTTTTTGCGCTAGAGCATAATAAAAAGCAGTTTTAGTCCGCTTAGACCTGGTATGACCAAGAACTTTACGAACATGAAAAGTGAAAAAACCTTTTTAAATGCATGCTTTGCATGTCATATTTTTACCTGACGATGCGAAACCTAAAGAAGGGTATATGTACTCGTATGTATGATCACACGTACAGCCTAAACGCATCAACCGATTTTGATACATGAGATATCGATAGATTCCTCTAAGTATAGGGATAGTCACTGAGTAGGTGACGTTATCATACAAGATAGCGACTAGTTCTTATATAGGTAAAAAAAAAAAAAAAAAAAAACATACTGTCGAATTGATAACCTCCTCTCGAAGTCGGTTAAAAAGGGATGGGAAATTAGTACATTTATGTCATTGAATAGTTCTTTCAAAATGAAAATAGGGTTTGGTATGTTATTTTTGTTAAGGTGTATCGTTTTCAAAATATTATGTTCCAAAAATATCGTTATCGGGTTTTTAGAACAAAAATAAACTTGTGACCCGAATGCGTAAAGGCTAACATAATATGAGTAAGTAGGCACTTACAAAAGCTTGAAAACTGATAGGACACTTTTTACTATTCCTACGACGAGAGAGAATCTTAATGAGCAAAATTATGAAACACCATTTTACTTCACGGTACATTAATGTCACCGTTTCAACAGCTTTTACTCAGCAATAATGTACTAGAGCAGCGTAAACTGAACCAATATCAAGCACGTGTGAGCTCCAAACTGTCAAAGTTAAGGCACGTAAAGTTAAGGCGAATAGCGAAGTGATTAATTCCGTGTCCCCGACCGATATCTTAGTGAGTTGATTAAATTCTCTAGAGTTAAGCTCGTTTACACTGACCGATACGATATCGGATACTAGATAAATTTTAGTATTATAAACAATTTTTTTTATGCAACTGATGAGACAATCACGTCGCTCACCTGATGGTAAGCATAACACTTGTCTATGACAGTTTAGAACCATTCCGAATTTTGAAGTTTAACAGTTCAAAATCCTGCGCAGCAATAGACTGCGCTCTTCTCCTTAATATATTAGGATGTAAAAAATAAGCCCTGTAATTTTCTTTGGTAACATTATCCAGAACACAGTTATTATTGCACACTACTTTGTCATTATTTCCACTACTTCTAACTCGATGCAGTGTCTTCGTAGCCTCGTGAACATACTGTAGGCCGAAGAATCTGGTTTCACACTTATTTTGTAAATGATTTCTAGGGAATACAGTGGGAAATAACAGATTTTGCGTCATGTTATATGAGGCCTGACGCATTTTGCGTTAAATCACAACTACAATGTATGAAATCAAACGCAACATAGATTATACGACGATGTAAAAAAGCACGAATGGATTTGCAATCATCTGGCCACAGCCATAAATAGACACAGAGCTGCAGTTGTTTATTATGTATTACGTTTGATAAACAAACCAGTAAAAATGTGTTAGTTTACAAAACTTTATTTTGACCAGTTAAGTTGAATAGACTACAGTTGAATCTATGTAGCGATGATGGCTCAGTGGATTCAAATTTCAACAATGTACAGTTTTCGATGAAAGAAACCATAGTGAATAAACCATAACATAGTCAAGTGTCTCTCTTTCTAATGCCCGGATAACTACTATCCTCACGTTGGAAATCTGTCGCCAAGCACTTAGCGGTTGATTACTGACAGTCTCATTTGAGAACCAGTTCCCAAGTTCCCAATAAATGCGCAAGTGCTTACAATCTTTCACCACTTCACTCAATCGTAGGTGAATTGTAGTCAAAAATAAAGGAATAACGCGAATAAAGTATAGCGTATGTTGAAGGCTCGACAACGATATCGTATCGGACCTTGTAAATGTTGTCTCTTTACTGAAACGTCGTAAACTTTATATCGATTACAGTCTATAATTTCATTGGAAGTTCCCTCCGTAGGGACGTTAGGGACATTGTGTCGATGTCTCAAATAATTTGGATGCTAATAAGTTTGTGAGATATCAGTGGACTGAAATATTGAAAACAACATAGAAAAGTGAAAAATAAAAAGCCAACGGCTTTTTCTAATCTAATCAATCCGAGAAATAGATTAGAGGAGAACAAATAAGGGAATCTAATTCACCTGGAAAATCCATACAGCGGAAGAAAAAATTGCATCTAATCCACAAATGGATTTGTTCAGTGGACAAGAGTGGAACAGGGCATTTTATGGGTTAAACTAGATTAAACATTGATATAAAGTAAACGCTGTCACCATGTACCTACCGATGTGTTCCAGGAGCCTCAGTGGTGAGCCAGTTTCTATTCCAGGCTATTTGTGTTTACCATCTTCGACCACAACGTCACTTAACATGAAATTATCTGTGGTCAAACGCCTAGCCTATCAACCATAATAAAACATGATACATGTTTTATCCATCGTGTTTTATTTACATGTAGCTAGGTCACGGTTACTAAATAGTATGACATTTTGTGTAAGATTTACAATAGCAATATTATGTACAAAGTGCTACTTATGGACCAATTTATATGTTAACTGACAATGGCGGCATATTTTTTCCCCTTTCGTTAGAGAATAAAAAATGGCAGAATATCTTCACAGACATGAAGAATACCATTCAAAGAAAAAGAAGGAATTACTTTTGCCCTTCCGCTCTCATGTCTATTGTCTATCTCACTCAGTATTCCAGGAAACAGAAATAAAATCGATTGTCCGAAAATGCCATTCCATTTCTATTTTTTATATCCACAGCGACATTGACGGATCCAGGGGCCATGGCCATGGGGGCCATGCCCCCCCCAAAACACCTAGAAATTCCAAACATTCGACTCAATTTTTCGATTTGATTCCTTCGAACCTCGTCAGAATAAACCCCCCCCCCCCCAAATGAAATCCAGAATGCCCCCCCCCCCCCCAAATGAAATCCTGGATCCACCGCTGCACAGCGAGGATGTGGAACTCTCTGCCGGAGTCTGTGTTGACCGAAAAGTACAAGTTCCTTCTAGGCAAGCGAGCTTCGTCTTAGTCCGTGATCCAGATAAACGTAAGCCTTGAAAAAAGAAACAAATATATAAGCTCGCAGGTTGAATACCTTTCCATAAAATATGACAGGTAAAAAATAACAACCAATGCTAAAAAAAAGTCATGAATAAATTCCAACAAACAATATTCACGATGTCCCGTAAAAACCACATACATTTATGGGTCCCAAATGATTCGCGGACTGTAAAATCATTATGACCGTTTCATTTTTCCCTCCAAAAATCCAGACTCGGAATGAACAAACGAGGGGTCCCGGAGGGCAGTACATCGGAACGATTAATTATCACACTCTGCCCGGGCCCTTAACAATCTAGCTTCGGAAATATGTGGTCGTAAAAATAAATGATTTTTATTAAGCTTGGGTTGTGGAAATTTTAATTATGAAAAAGAGATAATTTCAAGTGCAGAATTTACGAGTATTTGATTATATTTTTACACTATTACTAACAAGTTCATCCGTTGATGATTTGACAACCGGTAGGTAGATGGCTCAGTGGAAGCTTAGTGGAAGCACGTCTGCTTTATGAGAATACAGGTATTTGAAGAGTCACGTACGATTCGCCGAAACACCTTTCAACGATACAACCGTACACAGAAAGAACGGTTTACCGAAAAAATTATTGGCTAGGTAAAGCTACTACATAGCCAGTCTTTGGTTCCATAGCATCCCCGGTGGCACGGGGAATCTGAGGCTATGAGTGTGAGGCGTTATTTCGTTTTTATTTAATGATTTATTATAAATACGGAAGTATCACACTTTCGCATTTATAAGTTTGATTGTCCATGTGTCTTTCACACGGCAACAGAGCAACTGATTTAAATGATTTGTTTGCATGGATATTATGTACTCGTAATTCAAGAGCCGGAAATGGCATAGGCTACTTTTTACTCCGGAATAAATACCGGTTCCTGTAGGACTTTCAACTTGGTTGAAACCGTGGGGCGCAACAAGCTATATAATTCACTAGCAGCGCCCACGGTGTCACCTGCCTTCAAGGAATCTTTTATTTTTTCGGGGCATAAAGTAGCCTCATTTAATCCAAGGTATACTGGGCCAAGGCTAGATACTACAACAACAAATTTCATACAAATCCATGTAGCCGTTACGTTACGGAGTTCAGTGGGCACAATCATTTAAACAAATTTGCACGGACGTACCTGTACAGTACTTAATTACTTCAAGCAAAGCTCTAAAATAATTTATGTCTATGCTTTTCTCACAAAAAAAAAAAAAAACTTTTCTGAAGCTTTTCTTTACTCATTATCGGCTGACTTCTATTTTCACATTACTGATAAGACTTTGAACAATAGAGGGGAATTCTTTGTTCCGAATATAAGGGCGAGAGGAGCGATACATGTAATAAATGACCGGGTTCGCTCGGCTAGGGTTGCCAGCTGATATTGGCAAAGTAGGATGGGATCGAGAAATATGCTTATGAGACTGTCCTTGGTCGCCTAGAATATGCGTTACGTATCCTGGGACAGAAGTAAATTATGGACTTTATTAGTAAAATAAAAGAATTGTCTTCATTGGTTCTTCATGATTTCAGAGCCATGGTAAGCTGATAACAGATCAGAATACAATAGAGTTCATTTTGAGAGGAGTTTATTATCTCGGGGAAATCACACTTATTTATTAAAAATATACACACAAAAACCATTTTGCGGTCAAAGAAAAATTATTAGGATTAACGATATCACGTAAGAATCTAAACTTTAGAAATAACTTTTTACTAACTAACGTTTTTCCGGTACAGACCCGGTATTCATATTCCGGTAGTCCGGGTCATTTTTATTTGAAACACTATTTTTCAAAATCGTAAACTCTTAACTATATACTAACTGAGCCCCATGATTTCATTCATTTGAACATTCTCCCAGGAACCGTAAATTTTACCGGAATAAAATCAAATACCATATAATATATCCGGCCCTCCAATTATTTTTATGCCAAAAATCATGTCAATCTGTGTCTGTCGAAATTCTCAAGCCCACTACTAGTTGGCAGCGTACTCAGCATGCTGGTGGCATTAGTGCGCTGAATGAAAATGCTTATGTGTTGAGCCAGAAACACACCAGTATTTTGACTATGCTTATTATTACATTCTAGTTTAAAGACAGAATACGAAAACAACGACATATTTTACAGATTTCTCTTGGGGCTCTTTAAAAACTAACTCTCTACTATCCAAGTATCCAAGGAAACAAAAACGAATGGGAACCACAATTCCGCTAGAGTACAGACAATTTATCCCGAATAGCCCTTGTTTTTGCCATTAACCTAATGTGTTAATAAATGTGTGCAATAATTAAACACAAAACGCGGAGTGACGCGAAACTAATTACCTCGGGCCTCCGCCTCGGGTTTTTTGATGCTCGCAAAATTGAAGACCGTTTTGGGATATTGCTTCCTATTTTGTGACAGCTATTTTTTACAAAAAAGGTTTTATATACCAGAGAATTGACGTTATTTCTATGTCAATTTGAGTCACTGGCTCAGAATAATTTATTCTGTGGCAAGGACGTTTTACGTTCCCTTTAGGGTATATCATGATACCTTGGGTAGTAGGTATCATGGGGTATATACATATAAGGTCCTTGTTCTGTGGTCATTGGTTTTACTTTTTGATAGCACGTCTGCATGACGCCTTTGCGCATAATAAAAACCAGCCAATTGTAGCTCGGGCTCGCGCACTGAGGATTCTGTATCACCATATAAATTGCTAACTACTAAAGTAAAAAAAAAGTAGTGGAAGCAGATAACATCACGCCCAGGCGGTCACCCATCCAAGTACCGACCGCGCCAAACGATTCTTAACTTGGTGGTGAACTAAAATTTGTCACCGACTCGCACTTGTCCATTATTTATTATTTGTTGTTTTACTTTAAGTGTGTTATGTTCTATAATCATGCCAAGTTTGACGCTTGTACTATTACTGTTTTTACATTAGAGCAAATACTTTTTTTTATACGTTTGTTGTTGTTGTCCCTTTAGTTTTTATTTTATGACTTTATTATTATTTTTAATTCATTCGCCCTAACATTACATATTCTGTGAAAATTTGAACTGGCTGTCTATTAATGTTTGAATGATACAGCCGTTAAAAGGTAGGACTGACAGACAGACAGCGGAAGCTTAGTAGCAGGGTCCCGTTTACACCTTTTAGGTACGAAACCCTAAAAGCCCCCTCTAAAGACATCATCCTGTCTTCATTATCCAAAGTAATTCCTTAAAACCGCAATTTTATATTACCTAAATGTCGTTAGGGGTCGGAAGATGGTGCATATTATACTGAATGCTCCTTGTGTCGTCTATTCCAGTCGAAAACAAAATTGAGGCACTTCATTCAGTTCATGAAATTGGTGGATTTATGTGTTTGTTTACGTAAATTATGATAGCATTATGAAACCTTATGGGATGGAATGTCATCATGTTGCTAAAAAAATAAGTTTAAAGGTGGGGTAATTTGTGGTTTAGGTATTTATTTATATTTACTAACTTGTATTTTACAAACGTTTCTTGGTATCAACAACCGAAATCCGGGTGGCTGCTTGAGCATGGCTCACGTAGACCGTACAACAAACGTATTTTTGTATTAGCAAATGCGGATGCGTTCCACCCCGAGAAGCCTTGGCGGACATTTGAATGATGTTATATTCCATACATAATGGCATCGATAGATCTTTCAAACGAATAAAAAAATTCGATGATATCTCACACACACTTTGTTTTATTTAAATTTAAAGATAGGAAGCGCTTAATGAAAGACCCTATACATAAACAAGGAAAACAGATACATTACAATGAAACTATAATCTACCTAGGGTATTAACAGGCGGCCTTATCGTTTCAAGTGATTTCTTCCGGACAACCGTTATGCCGATAGGAAGCTTTTACTTTTTCAGTCAATTTAGCTATTTTATTTTTCCATCTGTATGCACGTTGTCTCCATCGCTCTACATTGTCAAATATTTACGCTGGGCGAGCAAATGACGAGGGAAAACTATTTTACGCTACTCTAACAGAAAACCTAGTTTATCGGTAATAAATAAACATGAAAAAATGTAATAAATGTTGCTGTCACTATTGATGGGGATCGCTTTTGGAATCCGTGAAGAATAAAAATGAGGAAAATGAAAATAAACAGGATATTCCTGGATACGCTGGGGCAGCTTGAATACCAATAAGTGGAGCTCGGAGAGTTATCGGTTTTTTTACCGACTTCGAAAAGGAGGAGGTTAACAATTCGAATGTGTTTTTTTTTTATTTTTTTTTTTTAGATAAAAACTTGTACCTAAAACTCGACCCAACGTAAGGTGTTTTATTGAAAAGCACGTTTTATTTTTATATTATTATACCTAAAATAAATACATTAGTTTTACGTTTTTTTCAATAATTGTTTTGTCAGGTATATCATACGTAATTAAATTTACTACAATTATGATTCAAAAATATAAAGTAAGTAAGTTTTTGATGATTTAAGTGTTTAAAAAAATAATTGGTACGAAGGTAGCGCATATGCCCTGTATAATTGACATAATAATATACATTTATAAAATAACAGATCCTGCAAGATAGTGGTTAAAGTCATTGCTCGTTCATATTAATTAGCAATACTAATAATTAAAAAACAAAACTTTTATTGCAAAAAACAGCACTTCCAAAAACTTCTCATTTGGCACTTTAAATACACCAGTAAATTAGAAACGAGTTCAATCAGTTCATAAGCACTATTTTCTACTCCAATAAAAATAACCCAGATTTGGATTGAGCCCCAGAAAATCCTTTACAAATACTGAAAGATTTTTCGCTAACAAGCGGACCGTTGCTCAGGAAATATTTAGATATAACGGTAGAAGAAAAAAAGCCCTCGTCATTTACTCAAAACATCTTTCCTGTGAGGAGTGCTTGACGCCTTTGCGCCTTAATGTAGGATCGTTACTATACCTAGAAGGCGAAATGGGGTGTGGTTATAGTGGAAGCGAGATTAAATAAAAAACGCTTCATACACGTAGCTCTCCATTAGGCTGTCGGGGATAGATATGTATGATCTAATGGCCTCCTGCTAATTTTTAATCAGACTTTTAAAGCAGATACGAAAAATCGACACCGCTTTATGGTTGATATTCTGAAAACCCGTACGAAGCGCTTTGATTACGTACAATCTTATTGTGCGAACTGCTAATCTGTGGATTGCGCTGCCTGAATGAGTGATTCCCGATAGTTACAATCTGGATATCTACACTCATTGATGTAAGTAAAAACTGTCATTGTCTACACCTAAACAAAAATTTATGTACCAAACCAAGGTGAGGTTTGGTTCTCTTCATTTTAAAATGCCTATTCAACGATAAGATACAAGAAAATACATACGATAAAAAAGTTATTCATAGTATAAGTAATTATATAATTAAAACAAACATACCAGCACAAACCAGGATAAACCAGCTGTGGTTTTTTGGTACGACATTAGTTTAACAAATATAGTAACATGAATTAAGTAAACAATAAAAAATAAAATAAAAAAAAAAGTAATATAAAGTAATAAAAGTAAAATAAGATACAAACGATAAGATATAGTTATTATCAATATTACAATTATCCCCTGCAGTCAAATTTATTTTTCCAACCTCACTTAGGTACATGGCGCCATTTGTATTAGAATAGCGAGTAACCATCGCTGAGCTGAGTGGAGTCTATCGTCAGTCTCATCATCATTCAGTCTACTACAAGGTATAGGGCTTACGTCAATGTTCCTTGTCGAATGTCTAATCTTGTCCATGTCCATAGACTCCTCAAAGGTAGGCAATGCACTGATAGTATTATCAGTACTTGGCCAAAAGTTGCGGAAATGCATTTTTATAGAATAAGTGGCAAATGAGCAACTGGTTACCTGATGATAAGTGGTCACCGCCGAATATAGATACCTACAATATAGGGATCGATACCCTTAGATTGTAGGTCATACTCTGTTATGTTGGATTGATCTTCCAAGGATTCTAGATATCTAGCCCTCGCCTCATTTTTAAATAAGCCTGCCAAGTAAGAGTCGGGCTCGCGTAATGAGGGTTCCATACCACCACAATATTCAATAACTAAATTACCAGTTATAACTTGGTAATGAAAAAAAACTTGTCACTAACTCGCATTTGGCTATTATTTGTTGTTATATTATAGAGTACGTACTATAATAATGCCAAGTTTGACGCTTATACGTATTACCGTTTTTACATTAGAGCTAATACAAAATACGTTAAAAAATACGTTTGTTGTATAGGGAGCCCCATTCGTTTTTACTTTTTGACTTTTTGCAACATCGTCCTTTTTGCTTTGTATCATCAGATAAAAACCGCTGAAAGCTGCCACTACAGCAGAACCCTGCCGGATAAAGAAAAGTGCTCTCAAGGCTCACGCACCGCCATACAAACACTGCGTGCCCCAGTTGCTGCATTCATACAATGGCAGTGCGAAGTAGTTCACTGGATCAGCGCTAACGATGTCAGACTCGAGTGTGGGTTGATTCTGTCACGCGGGTCGAGTGGAGGGAGGTATCAACGCCTAACTCCCCTCCACCGGTAACGAATGACTGGTTGATCCTTGGGGTTTATATTTCATACTTAAATTATTATTATAAAATGTAAATGTGTTTGTTGGTATGTTTTTTTTTCTCACAGTAACAGAGCAATTAGATCGCGTGATTGGAAGGCTGGAGAGTGACATAGGATACTTTTTGTCCCGGAAAACTTTACGGTTCCTGAGAGAAAGTCTATGCGGGTGAAACCGCAAAGCACAACTAGTTAAAACATCTTGAGAGAGAAACAACAATCGGTTGTTAAAAGTTTGTAGAGAGAAAGCAAACAACTATTTTCTCAAACATAGTATAATATTCGTTCATTACTGTATTGGTATACCTACATAAAGATTATAGAAATAGCTATAATATCAGCTAATAGATAATAGATAGTGGCTAATATATCAGTTGTTCCAAACATTTCGCTGTTTGTGAAGATATTTTTCAGTAGTTTTTTTGTGATTTCATGGTTACTCACACAGAAGAGATTTTTTTTCACTTTTCCGTGGTTGCTCATAACCTTAGTGTAGTTATTCTAAGCTCATAACGTATTTCTTTTTAATGATAATGTATAAAAATCTCTATTTGGAGTTTCTTAGTGACAATATAAAAAGGTTGAGACAGATTTGCGCTTTTGAGGCCTTCTTCGGATTGAGGTTACCGCATCTGCTTCTTTTTCGCGTTGCGGGAAAAGACGTCGCATATACACAGATTTCAACAATATAAAATCTTATTATGGAAACTGACGTGGTTTTCACACTTTATTTATATTACACGGGAATTACTCCCGTAAGATTAAGTGGTTACTCCGACTATATGAGTGTAAAGGGAGATGCAGCCGCGCGCGCGCATTCACCTTGAAAAAGACCGCCGAGTAACCGGCTTAATCTTACGTGAGTAATTTCCGTGTAATATAAATAAATATATAAATTCATAATGTATATAAAACTCTAAGAAAACGTTTACTACTCCATGCTCAAGCATTCAACTGAAATAGACGTCCCAACTCAATTTACATAGATCGCCAGCAAACGCTAGTTTTCCAATGAATTCTCAGATTTGATTGTACATTCATGGACACTGGTGCAGTATAAATTATGTCCTTTCAATACAGACTATTGTCCGAAACACAATGCCACGAATTATAAATGGATATTAATTATATTTTAATAAAACGAAATTAAATTTCAATAACAAAGATGGAATGAAAAGTCTATTTTCGTTTGAAAGCTGGAACATTCCATTGACAACTTTATTGACTAACAGATTATTTATAGCTTTCCGCAATAATATTTAGGTGTGAAACACTACTATTATAGCAATTAGACATTGGGCCCATGGGGACCTGCTCAGCTTATTTTCAAAAAACTTTTGGAGCGCCTGGTTAACGGCCTCTTATACCAAATTTGACTGTTTTAAATCAATTTTATTCAGTTAAATTACAATATTTGAGCTTGGAAAAAATACATGTCACGATACATCTGTGTTTGAGTTTATGCTTACGTTCAAAACACGATAGAATAAACTTTCCTCGATCAAAAAAAAATCTGAAACAAAGTCGAGTTAGTTTATTTTTTTCATTTTATGCTGTAATGAAAGCTCGTAACAACCTGGAAATTGCATGTACGGAAAGGCAATCCTATTTAATTTTTTTGCATTGGATAGATTTTTGATAGTGAATAGTTTACTTTTTTTTTTTAATTGAAAGCGTGAAAAGTTCGCGAAAATTTGCGCGCGCCACGCTCGGTACCGTGCCAGGCGTGATCCAGGTCGGACCTATATTCGTTTTTGTCGTTGCACTCCCCCCGCGGGCCTCCTGACTCTTGCGTGGCAAAATACATCGTTACTCTAACTTGGCGGGGGCTGAGGGAGCGTTTTGTTGCCTACACGACTCGGATAACAGGCCGTTAATGCGACGCATTACCAAAATGCTGGCGTGTTTCTGGCTCAACGCATAAGCATTGCCATTCAGCGTGGTAATGCCGCCAGCATACTGGGTACGCTGCCACCTGTCAGTGGGCTTGAGCATTTGTATTGTCTTTAGACCTTCAACGGTCTATGGCAGTCTAACTGTATTTGTAGTGTTAGTATTAGCTTGTATTTTGTTTAGTTAATACAGGTACATGCATTATATAAAAAAAAAATGCTATATATAGAAGCTAATAGCTTTTTATACAGGCTGTTTAAAAAAAAGTAAATTAAATTATTTAAAAAACATAACCCGACTGCGTTGTATAAATATAAGGTAACTGAAAAGTAACTGTGGTTCACTGTGGTTATCTTTACTTACTCGTAGTAGACACAGAGCTGTTTCATACCACTTTATCTACTACACTACTGAATGATTCACAGAACTTACTAAGCAGATTTCAAAAATATATAACACTAATATATTTTTGAAATCTGCTTAGTTAGCTCAACTTAACGATGGTAATATAGACCTATTTAGCAAAGTTAAATTACTATTTCTCAAATTAAAAAAAATCGCGGATGCCATCTTGAATTATTGTACCCTATGTCACTTACACTATTAAAACGATTCAAATGACACTGCACATATCGAAATCCATTAAGCAGGCTGTAGGGCGAGCCAAAGAAACCTACATACATACATACAATCGAAAACATAACCCCCCTTCGTCCTTCTTGTGCAGTCGGGTAAAAACGGTCATTGACACTCGACAAATGTCTGGTGACATTTTTTGACAAACACCAGATTTTTTTTGCGACTTCTGAGTTAGTCCCATAGTAAAAGTTGTTTATATTGATGAGAATAACGAGCCCCTTTCGGCTTAGTACGTACTATTGGCGTAACCCTGTTAAGCTATCACACCCCATTTTTTCCATTTCAGTAAAAAGTCACCCAGTATTTTTTTTCATTAAAGTTTAATATCTAAAACATTTTTATGTAAGCGCCATATTTCAGTATGAAAAACTAGTGAATGGAATTTCCCAGCGGCGATGTGCCAATAACAGATAAAAACACGCAATATGGAATGTTATTTTGCACTGAGGTTAAAATCCAATTCAAATATTCGACAGAAAACCAATTTGCTGGTGAAACCGACCTCTGTATCTCAATTGTCAACTGGGACAACTAGGCTGTAGCTTTCACTGGAAGATTTAGTTCATCTCTTGTCTTTTGATAACAAAAGTTTGATAACCAGGCATATTACGATGTTGACGAGTACCTGAATGATACATTTTAACTTACTTAGACGTACTAATTAAATCTAGACCTATATCTATCATAGACATTTATTTTATATAATTATTGTATTATGAGTAGACTTGTATAATTTGACAACAGCCATTAAAATAAGAGTTGTAGTTGAATTCGCTGTAGTTGAAGCTAATTATTTTAGAAGCTAATGTGATAATTATTTTTTAATGTTTAGTTAATTTTTCCTTAGATCCTTAAATTTGTTTGCATGCCGAAAGGTCGATTATGGCGCTCTTTTATTGTAAATTTTCCATCTCCTGTGTACCCATATATACGCAATAAACGAAATATGAATATGGATAAAGTAAAAACCGATTGCGAGTCGGGCTCGCGTACTGAGGGTTCCGTACCACCACAAAATACAAAAAGTAGTGCAAAAAGACAACATCACACCCAGGCGGTCACCCATCCAAGAACCGACCGTGCCCTACGTTGCTTAACTTGGTAACGAACAGAAATTTGTCACTGACTCACACTTTGCCATTATTTGTAGTTATACTTTAGAGTGTGTACTATAATCATGCTAAATTTGACGCTTGTACTTGTAAAAGAGAAAATACATGTGCGCATCACAACATAACAGCACTCGGTTCTATCCTCGGCCCTGCATCAATTACTTATTACTACTAATTTATTAGTACTTAAATAAATTATTTTCAGTTTTAGATGGCGTCGCTCTAAAACGGTGAAGATAAAGATTGTAAGGAAATCGGTCAATTGTTCAAAGACATATTATGACAATCACATATATGCACTGGGCCAGCATGGTGGATTAGGGCCCATCCTCTCTATCTGAGAGACGACTTGTGAAAGAAAGGACGAGTGGGAACATAATAGGTGGATAATTATATTAGCTTCATTCATCATTTCAGCCGTAGGACGTCCACTGCTGGACATAGGCCTCCCCCATCGATCTCCAAAAGGGCCGGTTGGAAGCGGCCTGCATCCAGCGTTTCCCTGCGTTCTCTTTTAGGTCGTCTGTCCATCTTGTGGGTGGACGTCCTACGCTGCGCTTACCAGTCCGTGGTCTCCATTCCAGAACCTTTCGGCCCCATCGGCCATCTGTTCTGCGTGATATGTGCCCTGCCCACTGCCATTTCAACTTACTAATCCGGTGGGCTATGTCGGTGACTTTCGTTCGTCTACGGATCTCCTCATTTCGGATTCGATCTCGTAGAGAAACCCCGAGCATAGCCCTCTCCATAGCTCGTTGTGCGACTTTGAGCTTGCTTATGAGGCCCATAGTGAGAGACCACGTTTCAGTGCCGTATGTCATCACTGGTAACACACACTGGTCGAAGACTTTCGTCTTAAGGCACTGAGGTATTTTGGACGTATTTTTCATTAGTAACTATGTAAACAAACCTTGGACGTAATTTTTTTTTTTTACTACTTCTAACATTACATAAAACTAAAAAAAAAAAAAGAAAACTTGGATGTTGATTTTAATCTACTTTTAATAAATTGTTAAATGAAAAATATGATTAAATGTCATACGTTGTATGACGAACTACTGAAGAAATTACGCGTTTAGCAAGTTTAGCGCTTGAAAATTTGTTAGATCATATGCCACACTGATGCACACTACGCAATGTTGCTAACATGGGCACTGCGGTTAAAATTGACACAAACAAACGAAACGAAAGTGTTCATTATGTCAATGATCATCATCATCAGCCGGAAGACGTCCACTGCTGAACATAGGCCTCCTCCTTTAACCTCCACACTGAACGATAGCTTGCCTTTTGCATCCAGTGGATGCCAGTGACTCTCACAATGTCGTCGGTCCATCCAGTGGGAGGCCTATAGGAAGGCATTATAGATAGCAAAACGTTGAACATTATGCATCATGCATCATTGAAAATTCGTTACTTTTGACATTCATACCCAATGTTTTAAATGTTTATCGGGACTTATCACGTATTATTTAATTTAGGTAAAAATATGTACCTTTTCCACTTCAATAGCGAAATAGTACGCAATAGTACCAGTTCAAATCGCGAAAGTTTAAAAATTACTATTCATACCCAATTTTAGTACAAACATGAAAAGTTTCTATTGTATAACTCAATACCACTAAACTTTTTCAAGCATAGTGTCAGTTGTCCATTTAGCTGGCAATAGAGCTCTGGACCGGCGCCAACCATTCAAATTGAAGCGGGAACATGCATTAGATTTTATCGTGTGAATTGTGAGTGCAGACTACATTCTACAATCTCTTGAACTCCAGCTTAGAATAAAGATTCTTATTAATATAACTGATGAACACTAAGTAAGAAAAGGACTTAATTGTGCAATGTTTCGACTTTTGATTATGTACATGGTTTTGACCACATGTTTCAAGGGCCCTTGTTGCGGGTTGGCTGAAAAATGAAGATCATCGGCTTTATTTAGAAATGTATTGCTCTGTCTGGTTTTCGTGATTGACAATTTCCGTCAGAGAGAAGCAGACAGAGTAATTTTGAGCATTGTTTAATTTATGTAACGTTTCTAAGTATAGCGGAATGTTTCAATGGGTAAAGTTTAAAGTTATAAGTACATTTAGCTTCGTCTTTTGATATAGAGGAAAACATCAATTTTATGCTTCGAATGCACCATTCAGTCGCCTCAAGACCCGGAACAGCTAAAGCTCGACTCAAACTATAAAACGATAGTAGTGCCCACAGACCATTTACCAGCAGCAAGGGCTCCCGTAGCCTACGAGGAAGTCGTTAAATTGATTCTGGGCCCAAGTGGGCCGGTACCGGGCCAAATTGGTTAAGTGGGGATATAGTGAGAGGGCACAACGTGAATGTGGAGCATCTGCGCATACCATGTCGTACCTACTCTGGTGCCTTGCTACCCTTGTAAATTATATGACCTGTATTGGCTTTCCTTTACGAGGTCGCTATGGCCAAAACCTAGGAAAAGAACTTTTACATTTTGTATTATCGACAAACAAGCTGCTGCAAAATCACCACTTAAAATCTGGCAAGATGGCGGTCAATCACGCAAGCCTATTGACAAAAAATTAAAACAGAGAAGCTCTAACCAGCCCTTTAGTTATCCCACTTTATTCCCTGTTACCAACGATATAAACCAGCAGAATCAACCTCGAAACAAAATCAGAAGATTCCCCCTAATTCTCACACAATATTTCACAGATAAAAAAGCTTTGAAGTGCGTATATCAAAAGCATATAAATTATACCTCATGAATATGTTCGTATTATCGGAATGCGGGTAGGTACACATTTTATGTTCTCATGATCGGTTAGCCATCAAATGTCTTAAAAAACTGGGACAGCGAGAGCATAATATAACTTTCATCAAGAAAATATTGGCTAAGATATTTACACCGCGGGCGCTGCGGCTCGAAGTGGGCCTTGGTCTCTGACACAAGAGAACGACATCGGTCTCGGTGACGCGTTGTCTTTCGCCAGTTGGTGACTTGGAGCTCGCGCAAGTCCAACTCGATGGCATATTTCCGGCGATATTTAAGCCATTAGAAACTCCAAGAAGACACCTTGTTGACATTACGATCCTCCCCCATTTTCGGCAGGGGCTTTATCCAGCAAAGTCAGGCTCCTCAATTTCAAAGATAAGGTAAGCCTAATTTATAAGTAAATAAAGTATCCATCTTATTTCTTTTTCTATCTACCACATAATACAGAAACTATTACATTGTTGTTTTAATTTTATTACTAATGTCTGTATAATTTGTTTCTGTCACAAATAAATATTTTTCTTTCTTTCTTTCTTTCTTTCTTACATAATTACGTACATGTATATGAAGCTACACAAAGTATTATTGCAATGCTGACCACCTTTTGAGAAGTAGAAAATATAGTAGAGAGTAGAAGTGAAACAAATGCTTCACGATGTTCAACAGCAACTTGCAAGTGGCAAAATGTCAACACGCATTCATTCCGCGAAGGTAAATTTTATTCCAGAAGATGGTAACCCTCCTAAAAGCGCGTTAACGCTTGGTTTCGCCTAAAAAGAGGCACCAGTGAAAAGAATACGCACAAAGACACGTCGAATAAACCAGTGACCTGAGTTACGAGTTAAGCTAAGACCACACTAGGGTGCACTACGCAAAATTATACGATCATTTTCAGGACTTGAATAAATATTTTATGTGAATTTGGTATTATTTTCTAGTACTAAGTACATCAGGACTCGATTTGATCCCTTTTTTTAACCATATTTTTTCATTAATACAAAATATTTACATGAAATATCGTGACTTGGTTTTTAGTTTAGCCTTACCATTAAGTACATGCCTACTAATGTTTGAAAGGTGACTTTGGACTTTCAGACATAGATTATGTAGAATGTACGAATTAGATTTACTGATGCAGATATAACTGTGTTAAGAAAATAGAACAGAGTGTTCGAGCTAGAAACTTTGACCCAAAAGAATGTTAAGTTCTTGTCAAGTAGATATTTTGGCTTGTGACTTTTTGATATTTGATTAAGCTTTATTTTTCACTCCTAAAATCCTGGCTACGTCCTTGGCAGCGGCAACACACTGCGTTTGTCACCATGAGATATTAAATTTTAAATTCTTTTCTCCTTCTTTTTAGTCGTTTTGCTCTTGGAAAAGTGGTCGTGGTCGTCATGTAGTATCATTGGACGGAGCAGAGAGGATGCGCTTCACGATGTCTCGCCATCTCTCTCTACTGGAGGTCATCCTGCTGCACTCGTTTAAGGGACCACCCACTGCAGACTTGATCTGGTCGGTCCATTGGCGCGGTCTAATGCCTTCTACCTTTCCCAGGACAACGAGAACAAATTCTTTTATGTAATGTAATAATGATTTTGTAAAGCAACATTTAAAAAAGGTTTGAAAATAGGAAACTAACCAAATGATCATCATCAGCTGACATCAGTCTACTTCTGGCTACACATGGTCTACACATGTCCCAAATCTCGCCTTTTTACTTACTGAATAAAAAATTCATTTCGGAAAAAGCCATATATCTTGAGCCAGATTTTCATATAATTTCACCAGGTCAGCCAACTGAAAGCCAAAATTATTCAAGGGTCGAATCCTAAGGCTGAATTGGAAACAATAGAATTTTGTATCTCTCTTGAATAAATCACAAAAATAGCGGCTCTGACCTTGACTTGAAAGCTATCAGACCGAACCCGGCCACAAATAAAATTTATAGGTACTTTATTCAATAGGGAGTGTGGTGAAATATTGAACTTTGACAGTCATAGCTTCGAAAGCCATGAAAGTTTAATATTAATAAAATAAATAACTAATTATCAATCTAGATAAGTTTACACAGAGGTTGTATTAAGTATTGTATTAGGCTCGACACTAAGTCAAAACGGTGCTGAGGCGTCGAGTAGGCCGTGAAAAAGTCAACTCTTCTCAGTTTATTGCGCGTCGTGGCTCTATCACCCCTCTGCGTCTTTCGCTCTTTTTTGTTGTCAAGGAGAAAATCTTCTAAAGATACTCGGCTGCATTGGAATGCGAAACCCCCCGGTGACCAGCTTTCGTGTTTGGCAAGAGGCCTTTGGGCTTTGAAAAGGTGTTTGAACAAACAGACAGTCTTCTATGTGAAGGTTACATGAAGACTGAAGAAGCGTGCATCAGCATGGCTCAACGAATACTATCCTAACGTCACCGAGGAGGCTCTAGGAAGTCTACGGCTCTGCGCAGGCATCAACGAGCTGTTGGCTTTCCTTAAAGAAACCGGGTGGCTAAATTAGCTACATCCGGCCAACTCAAAATGGGCCAATGAATGGCCTAGTTGCGGAAAATGCCCGTTACTCAAGTATCGGGTAATAGGGCTTCGGGATCTCCAGGAAAACACACCGGAGCCCAAAGCACTACGCTACGTCTCCTCCCGAAACAACTGCGTCTCAGCTTTTTCGCCCATGACAATGTCGGTCTCCAAACGTTTCGTCCTTTTCCGGGGCTCACTTGGGTTGATGGTCAAAGTCCCATCTTCGACGATCTCGAACCCAAAAATCCTATTTTAATAGCCTCTTACTACAGGTAGGAGATACCTATGCCGTATTCTATTACCCTGGTACCAGGGTTTGCCTCCGCCGGGTCTAGATTGTGCTAAACCATAGTAAATGAGAAACAATTTTAAATATAGCGTAAGCCGACAATATTTTCACGGCCACTTCTACAATACAGCGTTGCTTAGACTCTACAGTCGGTTTGAGCCTTTAGTATCAATTTGAAACAATGACAAACTGCTGGCATATACTTACTTATAGACATAGACATAGACATAGACATAATTTATTTGTGGCAAAAAAATACAATAACACAATAGATAGGTACTTATGTTGCTAACTCTCATTTATCACTAAGAATTTTTATTCTAATGTACTGTAAGCACTTATTCTTCACTTACACCACGTTTCCAAAATAAGACCGTAAAATAAATTCACTCATGCACACGAAAGCAACAAAAGCTTGTAATCGCGGCCGGTCCTTTGTTTGTACTAATTTAGTGCCTTCGTTACGTAGAGTTGGCAACTGCCGCTGCACTCTGAATCTGGCTGACCATTCAAACTAATGAACTGGTGAATACTATCCCGAGGTAGTTGTGGAAGTAGTTACTCTGACCTGTATATTGGGGTAGATAAGGTTAGAAGATTCAGCTTCTTTCTTATAAAGGTAAGAGTAGGAATAAATAAGGCAGGAATAAAGCATAATTCCCCACTAGGATTGATGGAAATCGGCTTTAAAAACAAAACGGAAAAAAATGTGTAAACCCGCAGAACGTAGTCAATTAAACCAATCATATTGCAACATGTGTAAGATATAAAATAGCTAAATAGCTTAGTAGGTCCCTAATTCCGACAAGCCGAAATCGAGAACAACTCAGAAAAGTTTGAGTAACTTTTCTCCTTATTCTTATGAACCGTTTCCGCACTATCAGTGCTTCCGGCTCGTTGAGCCGGTGATTCTCGCTATCGGACTACTGCAGATTTCACTTGCGGTTACTTTGTCGCATATTTCAGAGGGTCCTTTAAAATGTGGCTGGAATTTAAGAAGGGTGGCTTTTGAGTGACAGGTTTTTGAATATGGCAACTTTTATGGAATACAATTTGTTAAGTTTATTGTGGTGCTTTTGGGATCCGGATGTAACAACGCGAGCACCTGATATTGAGCACTTGAAACAATGTCCACTAGATGTGACTCGCTTGGAACCCCATACGAGTCACGAGTAACAGTGTTACTTGATGGCAAAAATTTCCCAGCGACTTACACTGCGTCTCGATTGGTGTGACTGGCTCTGATCTAATAAAAATTATGAATGAAAAATTATCTTTATAAATCAATTCAATTTTATCCATGATTTCAATATCAGACCAAAAGAAATGGAATAATAATCAAGTTAATACCTGTACCATTATTACAATAGCCATCTTTGGCTTATTAGAGATTGAGCTGATGAGTCTTGCATTGATACATGGCCTCTCGCTTAGGACGATTGTGTATGTCCCTCTACCGACATCTACAAGAGCCAGGTCAGCTCTTTGAGCAACTGTGCCATCGTTTGCTTTATCAGACCCCGCCCGTGTAACCATCAACTTTTAGGCAAATTTTAACATTATTTTTCACCGCAAAAGCGTATTCTTTACTTTTAGCTACAGCGCGACCACCTTATATTATGAAGAGTTAAGGAAAAGAGCATCAGTTTCTAAATAAAACTGATAGTCATACGTATAGCCGAAGGCCTCTTAACCAATTAACTCTAGGGCATTGCGCGCACGGATGACAAAAGTCACCGTGACTTTTTTATCACTCTGTCTATGAATATTAATGGAATTTTGTGACATTTTTATCCACCGCCTCGCGGACGAAACAGTGACAAATTTTCAATTCACCGCCACCTCACCGTTGCTGCCATACTGCCATTTTAGCGCTTTCATAGTTCATTTTAGGGAACCTAGCACTTTTTTAAACATCAATTCGATGCGACGACCTAAATTTTTTATAAATTTCCATTTTTTTTAATGGGACCACCACTACTCCAAATAAATGTTAATCTAGATATATTATCTATTTATCTAGATAAATAGATATCTAATAAAAAGTTTGTAAGGTGGCCCTTCAGTAGATGTTTCAGTAGATAAAATCTAATGGATCCTTCATTTTTGCACTGATAATAAATGAATTATGTTAAATCAAGTTCGAACCCTGCTACTCGTCAAATGTTTGAATTGTCTAGGTATAACATTTAAATAGTCATATCTATGTTATGTAAAAATAAGTTAGAGTACCGCTGACTCAGCTAGCCAATGAACAATCTACATATCATGCGTGCACTGCACATAGATAAGGCAGCTCATAACAAATGGAACGTCCAGCCCAGGGCACGATTCCAAAGAAAAATAACAACTTCATAATATTTGAATACGACGAAAAGCCAAGCGGTATGCATTATTCATTTAAGAGAAACAGGGTATGTACGCATATGCAGATTTTATTTTTATAACGGCATGACTTGATCTTAGTTATGAGACTGTAAATCTGATAGTTTATCGTGCATTGTTTTGCTTCAGTAAGTAGCTAACTTAATTCAACAACGCTACTGAAACTTTCAGAGAAAACACACAGTTAAATCACTTAAACATTGCGCAGTGCGCAGTACATAACATGCTTAAATAGATTTTGGAATTTACATAGGTTCTTGGCGGACTTTACAGACATGTTGACGTGCATTTGACGGTAATGAAAT
Organism: Agriopis aurantiaria; assembly: GCA_914767915.1. Taxonomy (NCBI): domain Eukaryota; kingdom Metazoa; phylum Arthropoda; class Insecta; order Lepidoptera; family Geometridae; genus Agriopis; species Agriopis aurantiaria. The sequence continues at coordinate 11,545,694 of OU611995.1, read as the reverse complement.
TATGAAAAGAGCAACAAATACGCGATAAAATTGTATCTACATCAAAAGCTAAATATCCACATACCTACTTATAATCATGTAGTAATATTACGGAAGTAAGCGATTTGTTTAAAAGTATTCCGCAGCACCGTGATAGGTATGCCTGCAGTCTTATATAACCACTTGACTGCTCATACTATACCCCGCCGTAATCTATAGATAAAAAAAATTCAGCATATAATAATCTTTTTCGAGCGGGCCAATCCTAGGCGCGAATTCAATGAGTGAATTTTGAGTCTCCAATCACAAGCTCCAGTCTACGTGTAGAAAATCGCGGGCAACAATCGTAAAAGTGTCTTTGAGCTATTGTACCGTCACATAATTCATAGGCACGTGCCTAGAATTCCGGTGACTTACCCTTCTAAACTCATTTTACAAACACCCATCACGCCTCTTCCTATTCATTAATTTTAACGCCCATCAGTCAAAAATATCATACCGCCTTCGTTTCTTAGCATATTTAGAATGCATCATTAAGTCCCCCAATAATAAACAGTGTCCAAAATAAATTAGGGACGCCACAACATTTTGGCACTTGAAGCAATTTGTCTCTTCTATCATTTGTCTGGTTATTTGCTTATGATGCTTGAACCCCACTTCCAGCTCTACAGACAGCGGAAAGCGAAAAAGAAGAGTCGGTCAGTTATTTTTTTGAGTCCAGTGGCCTTACCGACAACTGCTATTGCGGCACCAAACTAACGTTAAATCCGCTTAGTTGGAAAATCACGCAAAGGTGAACCTTAACGCGCCCAGATACGGTTCGCGGTCGCGTGATTTTCCAACTGAGCGGATTTAACGTTAGTTTGGTTCCGCAATAGCAGTTGTCCGTAAGGCCTCAGGAAAAGTTTATTATCGTCCTAATTCTTGATTCACAGCGTTTGACTGGTTGTCTGGCTGCGCCGAAATTGTGTTGTTGACATCCTATCCTACAGCGATTTGTATTCCGATGTAATATTTTACCTCGCTCGCGCATTGCTTACTTAAAATTCAACAATTCTAGTACCATTTTTAAAAATTCTATTTTTATGTTTGAAAAGTTTTCTGAATCAATATGAAAATTTTACTAAACATTTGTAATGTTATTTTATATATTCGTTATGCTTTTGTGAAAATTCTGGCTGCATTGGATTCCAATAAAGACGCGTTGCGCAAAATACCGGCCAGCATTTTGGTCACGGGATGCTTTGACCAGACGTGTATATAGACAATGTTTTCGTTCTGCTTAGATTTTACATAAGTATATCTAATATCTAATCATTTTATATCTTCCAAAATGTTGATATGCGTGAGCGAGAACGAGAACACACGTAATTTAAGCTGGCTTGCACAACAAATTAAATCTGGTTTAAATCTAGATTTAACTAAACTTTCCGTACGATTTGACATTTGAATTTCTTTAAACTGATATTAAAATCGGTCGTGCAAGTAGTTAATAGACTCTTAATAACGCGTTGACTCGCTTTACGCTGCCACAACTACCAGCTCTCAAAGCTCATCTGCTAAGGACAGAGTGGAGGGGACAAAAACAGCCGCTTGCTTGTCGCTCTTCTTATGATTGATGACGTAACTGTCGACTCCAAGACACTCAGTTATTCCTTGGCTTCGGATCGCGGACGGATGGATAAGTGTGAAGGGTGAAGTGTGAAGTAGTGCTAGATTACCTTAACCAGTAGTAGAGCGTACAATGATTAATGGTATTTGAACTACTCTGTAACGGTACGTACGCACGCACAGTTCGATGCAATCAATTGTTTCTACCACGTACCTGTAAGTTGTGGAATGGGTCACCACCTTCGGTTTGTCCTCCAAACAATAATTTGGACTGCATCAAACGAAGGATGAATAGAGTCTTCAAAGGTAGGCAACGCACTGGCAATGCCCCGGGTATTGTATAGATGTATATAGGAGGTGGTGACCACTAACTCTCAGATGGCCTATCATTTGTTTGCCACATATTCTATTTGAATGCTCAAAGTTTTTGCTGTAAACGGCAGGCTCAAATATAATTGTTATTAACACAGATAGGTACGTAATTTTAACATCGTTTTGTATTTCAATTTGCCGTATTCGGAAAATGGATTGATAAAGTAAGTGGTTTTATAGGAAATAATTGATATTATTTGGGTGATAATTATTTACATAATTGTATTGCATAAAATATTGTTCATTGTACTTGTATAATCATTAATTTAAATGTTTTAAATTCTTTATTTAGGCATATTACTTAAATGTTTTTTACGAACAATAAATGTATACTTACATGGCTTAGTTTTTAGAATGAAAAAGTAGCTAAAAATATTATCAATAAATATTAAAACCTGCATTATCGCTGTCAAAACAAAATCTTATTTGTATAACGAAGAAGATAGCCTGTTGGTCCAGTTGGTAGTGAACCTGCCTTCTGCGCTTGGGGGCGTGGGTTCGATTCCCGCCTAGGACAAACATTTATGTGATGAACATTTGTGTTTGTTCTATATCTGGTTGTTAATATCTATTTAAGTATGTATTTAAAACTATATATGTATGTATATCAGTCTCTGGCAGCCACATCACAAGCTTTGCTTAGTTTGGGGTCAGATGAACGTGTGTGAAAAAAAAATGTCCCGAATATTTATTATTATTACTCTTTATTTCAATATAAACACGGGTCTAGCCCGGACATTTAGTAGGCATTGGTGGGGCCGAAGCCAACACCAAGAGGCCCCGTTGAATATTAAATACTATTATTATTATTATTGAATGTGTATAAAATGGATTATAAGACTATTGTACAGTATAGGATATAAAACGTCTAGGCTATTGAGGTGAACAACTTGTGGATGGGATAACAGATCTATGGTATGAGGTACGGCACCTGACAATTATGCCTCATTTAAAAATACTTAGGCAGGTGATGACTTGCCACTCACTAAATGGGCCCCCCATAATGGCTGCCGCATATTGGCACCGGAAGGGCAACATTGACGTGGGTGGCTTAGGGTGTCGAGAGGTGTGCTGCACTTTCACTAAGAGCTACTAGCGGCGTTATGCCTTTTAACACTTCCACCCTGGAGCTTAGGTTTTTAGCTCTTGCGGTTTCCACCCCCAGACGGCCGGTTAAGGCAAGCCAGGGGTCAGGGTCTCTGGGGTTTTAGACCTATGGAATCGGGGTACGCGGTGTCGCCACTTACCGACGGCTCGCCATAAAGCCGCTCCTGCGTATTTATTATTATTACACTTTATCTATACTAATATTATAAAGAGGAAAGATTTGATTGTTTGTTTGTTTGTTTGTTTGTTTGCATTGAATAGGCTCAGAAACTACTAAACCGATTTGAAAAATTCCTTCACTGTTGGGATGCTACACTATCCCCGGTTAACATAGGCTATATTATATTTTCAAAAAAAATAGGGATCCTTACTAAAACTCCAATAATGTAACCCAAGGTGTAAAAAAATAAGATTTACAATTTTGACTTTGCGTGTTTGACAGTTCTAAGACAGGACAACGTCTGTCAGGTCAGCTAGTTTCAATATAAACACGGGTCTAGCCCGGACATTTAGTAGGCATTGGTGGGGCCGACGCCAACACCAAGAGGCCCCGTTGAATATAAAATACAATATTATTGAATGTGTATAAAATGGATTATAAAACTATTGTACAGTATAACGAACTTTGTTTTTACCAACATTTTGTAAAAAAATATACAAGACACGAACTTCAATTGGCCCGCCCAAATTCTCGTATTACAAAACTAAAGTCAAGTCCTTAGAAAAGAAAACAACGGGTTTTTCAATTGGCATACTTCCGCCGACTAAGTTGGACAGCAGTGCCCTCTGTGCTGCGATATACTTTCATATTCAGTTACTGAAGTGTTGTGCAGTTACAATACAATTCTCAAGTGTAAACTAAGTGAAGCGAATTTTTTGTTGCAAAATTTCGATTAGTAAAAGAAACGTCAAAAATCTAGAGTAATTACATTAAGCCAGAGTTTCTCAAATTTATAGTCCCACATAGCTCCATTGGACTTACAAAACATCTGCATGCGCACCTTTTTTTCTAGCAGTGCTCCGCGGTTTCCCATGTTATCCTAAATTAATTTAGTTGTTAAAGATTTAAAAAAAAAAAATGTTAATCCAGGACATAAACCCCCAAGCCAAAATTTCATCCAAATCCAAATACAAAATACAAATACAAAAACTCTTTATTAAAATACCACAAAACAAGGATAACATAAAAATTACAACAAAAATATTATCTAGGCTTTTAACAGGCGGCCTTATCGCTTAAAGCGATCTCTTCCAGGCAACCGTGCACGGAAAGGAATTATATTTAATAATGTGTAATTTAATAATCCATTCAGCCGTTTCGAGTTGATTGAAGAAATAGTTACTCACCTATAGATTTTTTTCACATTTATAACATTCGAGTGAATATTTTATAAAAATTCATAGCCATTGCCATTGAATCTTTCATTTTATTGAATTAATAGGATATCTTTAAAAATACATATATTTTACAAAATGTCACAGAAAACACAAAACAAAACAAATCAAAACTAATCAAGACTATGTCGATATACAGCTGCTTCGCTCACATAACATTAGATAGCAAAATATTATATGATACTGATAACAAGTATAAATTGTTTTTAAGCCCCTATAAAAGCGCTGATAATTTTTAAACGGCCGAACATATTTTATTGAGTCATGGTTAAAATATTGTCAAACAAAACCTTTCAAACAAAATAATACTAAATCAAAATAGGTTCAGCCGTTTGGGAGCTAGGCGCCACAGCACAACGTTGGGTTTGTGTGTGTGAGCCAAGCGTTTTGTTTGCATCGACTTCAGTAACTGTCTGTCTTCATAGAGTCTGTGTAGCATACAAGTGCGCCAAACTGCATTTACTGAACTGGAAAATTGAGCTAGTGCCAATTTTATTTTTCAATTCGAATCGAAACAGCTGAGTATTAGTACGCGGATTCATTATGTATGACTTGAATCCATGCTATTTCAATGGATTCTTCATTAATTTAAAAAAATTGTTGCACACTAATAGCTCCCCACTAGAATTCCTTGTGTTGGGGATGCCATAGAACATTTATATTAAACGAAAACGTCAACAAATAATTTAAACTCGTCATACAAACATCTGTCCGGCCGGAAATAGAACCTACCAGATACGCTACCTTTGAGTTATCACCCAGCTGTCCTAACTTAAACCTTAACTTAATAACATTGGGCAGAAACTAAGCAAAGCAGAGATTCCGCTTTTTTATCTTACTGTCTGTCCATTTTGATCTACAAACATAGTTATATTAATTCACCACGAAAAACATTTTGTTGCACTTTAATTACTTTTGATGTCGAATTGAATATTTCCTCTTACGGCAGATGACCTACAAGTACGAAACTGCGCATAGGATTACCGCTTAAAATAACAATCTGAATTTGTAAGCTTGCACTAATCATAATCCTAGTTTATGCGGGACAACGGCTTTTTTTATTGGTACTGAAATTTATCCGCCGTAAATTTATTAAGCCGTGGTAGCCCATTTGGGAGACCGCTAGACTTGAAAGCGTGAAGTCGCGGGTTCAAACCCTGGGCCCGTACCAATGAGCTCTTTGGAGCTTATGTACCGATTGTCATACCACTGGCTTTTCGTTGAAGGAAAACATCGTGAGGAAACCTGCATACGTACGGAGAAGGAATTCAATGGCGTATGTGAATCCACCAACCCGCACTGGGCCAACGTGGTGGATATGGCCCAATCACTCTTTCGGGGGTAGGCTAAAAGTCCAGCAGTGGACTGTTAAAAGGCTGATTATGATGATGATGATGACTGAAATTTATCAAAATCAGAAAAGCAGAGTCGTGAAAATTTTACCAACAAACAGACATATCTTAAGTTTTATAATATTATAAGATTTAGATCCAATTTAACTGAAAACAATATTACTATTTTATTTATATGACAAGGGATTTACTCCCATATGATTAAGCCGACTATAGTTTCAAAAAGTAGTCGAGTAGTTTAGTTTGTCATATAATAAAATGTGTGAAAACTAGGCCAGAGTGAATAGATATCTTCTAAGTCTGCGTGCTTCATCTTCGACCACATCGTCGCTTACTAACAGGCGAGTTGGTTAAACGCAGACTTATAAGCGATAATAAAAAGTACAATAGTAAAAAGTAATTGATTAAGTAATTCTAAACTAAAGTAAAATTGTCATCTTTAAAATTGTTGCTTTCCTTTTCACAATGTTATATTATAAGATAATATGCAGATACGTTTAGTTTAGATACAAAAGGATCGATGCCATTGTATCAATTTCAATCAAATAAACTTAATTTACATTATACCAAACTAACTTTGAGTATTTCACGACGAGGTACTTTCGATAGTTCGGGATAAGTTTCAGATTACGGGACGCTACACGGAAGGGGCGTGGAGGATTCGACCGAGCAATCAGGGAACCGTCCTGGCCACATCCGGGACTGCGCGTCATTGCATCAGCTATCCTACTTTTCGATTGTATTATTAAGTAGGTAAGGTGTCTATTATTAGTCAAAAGTTTTATATAAATGTGATAGCCAAACCAGAGCAAGAAAACGATGAAAAAATTAAAAATTATTAGATTACACACAAATTCAACTTTTTTTAAATCATCGTTTCTCATGCAAGGTTTTAGGCATCACACGTCTTGTGCATTTGCCAGTGTCAAATGTTGAACCGTGGCTTAGAGTGCTTGGGATGTAAACCTGGCGACTGGCGCAGGTTAGAATCCTGCGCCAGTCGTAAAAAAAATTGAATTGTCTAAAACATTTAAAATAGTAAATTCTAGTTTGGAACAGCTCTTCAGATATACAAATTACTATCAACTCATAGAGCCCATTGCGAAGTTTTAAAACAATATATGAATTTCAAAGTAGCTCAGAAAATGGTGGTAGTTGTGAAAAAACATGAACATTACCTACGGTGTAATTTTTTTTTTAACTAGAAAAATCACATTAACATATTTTAGACATAGACATCATTTACTTGCGGCAAAAAAACACAATGACAAACTGCCCTGTAAACTGATTAACCTCATAATTACAGTTCCAGTTAATCTTTATAGGCCATTAACGTTAAGCAATAATATAACTACCGACCGCGTTTTTCTATTTCGTTTAGTTAGGTATACGTACGTAATTTATGAAAGCTGTAATGTCATAGTAAGTGACAGACGGACAGACGTGCCTCTTACGGGAAGAGTGCTTTTACTTTCCAAATTCGTTGAATTATTCACTCGTTCCAGTATTTTTTCGCTGTTACCTCTCTCACCTAAATTCATATTGGGGTCAGGAGTATGGTATAAGAGGTAGCGACAAATAAGAGTAGATGTCAAACGTTTGACTATTTTGGAAAACATCGGACAAATATCAGTAAAAAGGCAAAACAATAAATTAAACTAAAAATTTGCCGATTCAGTCAACATACTCAATCTAAAATACTTATAACTTATTTATTTATGGGCTAATTTTAATTTGGTTTTCGTTTATGGGCTCTATTTATGGTCAGCTTATTAATGAAGTTATAAAAAGTATTAGTGATCATGCCTATTGTACGAAGGCATATTCCTCTTGTTTGTCTGAGCTGAAGTTTTGGCCATGTAATAAAATATGATGAAATGACGCCGCCTAAGCTTATGACTCATGCCTTATGAAAAATACATACTCCTGAACAAATTGATGACGGCAACTTTCTGAAAACGCCTGCGGAACCTAAACGGAAATTCAACAGAAACGGACCAGTCAACAGTAGCCCACAGCAAAGTCAAAGACTTAGCACAACTTTAATATTCATTAGAAGAAAAGTGTCTGCTTCTGAAATAATTTGCGTAAGATTTGTTTAGTTGTTTTATCGTTGGTGGAAGTGTTCGCCGAGCTTTTAACAATCCGCGTTTTCTATTTACGTTTCCAGTCCCACAGTAAACAACGAATTGTTTCGAAAACTTTTAATGGTGATCAAACAATCGTTTCATTTTGTTTTCGCGTTGCGGCACGGAGCGAAGCGGGTTGCAAATTTATATAATTTTTTTTCGACATAAAATGCTCCATTTGCTTAATTCCGTCGGTTGAAAACCGTTTTTTCGTTTCATTAAGAGCCTGGTGTTGCCAGATTTGTTTTCCATTTGCGGGTCGTGGGAAATTTTCAAAAAACAATTTCTAATTGTGTTTTATTATCACGCAACGCGTACACACAACGTTCTGTGAAATAAAACATGTTCATTTGATAAAACGGATCAGATTTTTTTTGATGTTTCAGAGAGAGGTCTAATGGAATGATAGTAAAATTAGATTAATCATTGATTATTAAGAGGGTCATCAGTAACGAATCCTTAGTTAGGACTTATGCCCTTTTCACTAACCACGAACAAGGTGACGCTTAACTAAGAAACTTCTAATCTTTAAGCGTAATCTTCTGTTTCAATAATCCGTTTTTAATAGGTGACTCGTAAGCTAAGAGTTGCCTAAGTTTTTGACAGTTATCTGTGACGGTTTTGATGTGTTAATCCAGAATTGGATATTCGCCAAAGAACCAGAGTCACCGACATAGGTGTTAAAATTTGCAAGTTGAAGTGGCAATGGGCAGGCCACATCGCTCGAAGAACCGATAACCGATGGGAAAGAAAGGTTCTTGAGTGGAAATCACAAACCGGAAGACGCAGCGTACCTACGCATCCTACCTAGGCCTCCTCTAGATGGACCGACGACATTGTGAGAATCGCAGGCATCCAATGGATGCAGATGGCAGGCTTTCGTTCAGTGCGGAGGTTAAAGCCTATGTTCAGCAGTGGACTGTCTTCTGGCTGATGATGATTATGAGCGAGCGCAACGTGGGCTGTCAGTTTAAGAGTTGCCTATCATTAGGCACCTCCGAATTGGTTTCTTACTTTAGGTGACGCCTAACGTCACAAAAGTTTGGTGAAAAGTTTTTTGCCTTAGCAACTTCGAAATATTTAGGCATTAAATAGTTAATATTAATAATATTATAATAAGTCATATTTAATAAAAATAATAAGTTAAGATAAGTTTCTTAGTCTTGATCATCGGCGCAAAGTTGCTAGTCTATCAGATTTTTATCGGATACATTTTAGAGAGTGTGCATCGGATCTGCATTATCTAATTCCCTCCTGCCCTTTTTCTGTCGGAATGCCAGAGTGGGCACGAAAAGTTATCACCGGTTTATGGTTGATATTTCAAAAATCCGTACAAAGCGCTTTGATTCCACTTTTATTGGGCTAACTAAGTCTTTGGAATGCGCTGCCTGAATGGTTGTTCCCCAATAGTTATAATATGGGTGTCTGGTAGGTGTGGATGGTGCTCCATCGTAGACCGCATCATTGCCTAATATCAGGAGAGTTGGCGGTCAAACGCAATCCTATTATTAAATAAATAAATAATATTTTTGGTCATGAATGTAGATGATACTCTGGTACATTAATGTCGTTCACTTTTATAGGTTGGCGGATATTTTATGTACTTTTTACGAGGAGTCTGGCGCTTGATGGTGACACTTTTATTAATTTTCGAGACCGAAAATAAGCTATAATGAAATATTATTATAGTAAATACAAAAAAATACTAGATAAAAAGAGAGTGATTTGCCTCTTAAAATTAATAAACATCATTTGTTACACTGTTTTAAGCTACCTATCACGGTTGTTCACTAAAGTTATATGATTAATTTATTGATCGACCAACCACCCGCATTCTTCAGTCTTCCCGTGAACATGGTGCATGTAACTGTGCCGAAATATCGGGAGCTCATTCTACAACCTTACCATGGTAAATATCCTGTAAATATAAATATAACATTATTTGTAATGTTTTATGAAAATCTATAATATATAAATTAAGGTAGGTACCTTAACAAATACTATGAAAAATAAAAGATGAACAACAAATAAAACTCGTATTGAGCAAACAACTTTTATTGATAGAAAATAAGTTAATAGTAAAAAAAAAACGAGGTTACAGCCTTAGCGAAGAAAATTTAATCCGTCATGATACTTAGAATGGGTTATCATAATTTAATAAATAATAATAGTATATATATAGTAATATTTTGGGACATTATTATTATTTATTAAATTATGATAACCCATTCTAAGTATGTACCTACTATTGAAGAGTTTCTTTATGTGTAGCTAATCCTGGAGGTCGATTCAGCAGGACAAGTACCGTTCTTTATCAATCGTCAAATTCGGTAAAATATCATAGAATCGATCATAGCGAGTGCTGAACAAATGGCATTTTATCGAATTTGTCGATCTCAACTATCAAATTTGACGATCGATAAAGACCGGTACTGGCACTGCTGGTCATGTTTACCATAAAAATGCATTGTCATCGGAACTGAACCAACATGTAAGAAGGAGAAGTGGTTCTAATTCAGCTTGAAAATTTCACCCTAACTAACATACAAACATGGCTATAAGCTAAAGTTAAAATAGAAGCTGGTAAAAATAGAAGATATATTATAAAATACTAGCGGTCCGCCCCAGCTTCGCACGGGTATAGATTATAGCCTATGTCACCCGGGGATAGTGTAGCATCCCAACAGTGAAAGAATTTTTCAAATCGGTTCAGTAGTTTCGGAGCCTATTCAATGCAAACAAACAAACAATCAAATCTTTCCTCTTTATTATATTAGTATAGATCAAGGAAGATCGTTGATGGACGTTGAGCCTCAAAATTTGATAATTATGTATGTTTTCATACAAAAATCTTATGTTCAACATTTTCTCAACATTTCTTCACAGCTTTTCTTACTAACTTAATGTAATTCAACGCATTGCAGAATCTAATTACAAGCTTAGATTAAAAGTATTTCCCAATCCGTATTTCATCAAACCTCACAATACGGAGGAAAAATACCAATACTATTTGCAAATAGGGGTCGTATAAAGCCCGCGGAATTCGACTCCTGGAAGATTACTTTTTTCCTGAATACGCGGTGGAATTGTAAAGACCCTATAAGCGCAGTGTAATTATGAGACAGAAGCAAAGCTTTACCATTGTTGTAATGAGACAAACACGCTGCGACTAAAGAAGCCCGGGTGGCGCAGGTTCAAATGCTGGCGGCTCACAAATTTTTGATTTGTCAATAACATTTATAGTGCTAACAGACGCTCGAACGCGGCTGACAGACCGCCGTCCAACCAACGGGAGAGAATGAGTGAGAATATCATATATCCCTCTCTTTCTCTCCCATTGGTCAGACGGCGGTTGAGGTCAGCCGCGTTCGTGCGTCTGTTAGCACTATTAAATAGCATAATAGGATATTATACTAAAGTGAGCAACTTAAACTTAAACAGCAAACTTAAACAGCAAAAAAATATAGTTTATAGTAATTTGTGTGAAATTAATTGTAACTTCATTATTATAAAGTGTGTAACAATACTTAAAATTATGTTTAAAAAAACTTTGAAAACCAAAGGTTGCCAAGAAGCAACCGCTTCACTTATTATTAGATTACAATATAAACTTTTACCTATTGTCGCACTAAAAACTTTGTGTATTTTGTGTATAAACTTTAATTGTGAAATTGTTTTGCTTATAGGAATAGATATATATTGAAATATATCATTTGTTTACATAGACGCTACAATTTCACTATGACCACACTTGTGATGAGATCCATCTGATCAATTGGTGACTAATCCAAAATTTCCGTCGATAAAATGTTATACGAAAATATAATGATTCGATTTTTTTGTGATAAAAGTTAGCTTATTTTAGTTTGGATGTAAAAGTTTTGAATTTGATCTCAGGTGAACTGATAGAAAACCTACAATGTGCATAGTATGGTTTCATGTATCTGGGTATAACAATTCAATGTTATTAGTTAAAGGCGAGGTTTACCTACTTTTAAGCAACGCTTATTACTACGAATGACCACGAGGCTTAATGTATTGTATTAAAGTCGCATTTAGTGCAGCAAAACCATTGCACTTTTTTCTCATATTTTTCGAAAAGTATAGCTGTTATGTAAAATGTACCTTTGCGGTTTTCTCCATAATTATGAAATCTGTTTATTAAGATATCGTAGACATCGTTTTATAAATAAAATTGGTATAATACAGAGAGAAAAGCGCAAATTAGTGTTACTTTATTAATTTTTTCTATCGAGCGAAATATTGTTAATCGTGTTTTGGTTTCTGGGGTTTCCTAGATAAAATAAAAAAAATGTATATCACACCATTTTTATAATTTTAAGCTAACCGTGGAAGTAGACACAGTTAAACTAGAATGACCAATATTTCAAAAAGTAGGAAAAGAGGGCCTTAAACTTTGCGTAGTTTTGTTACATTTGTGTAAAGCTTAGGCACGAACTTATATCCTACAGTTGTTTTAAGGGATGGACAATAAAGTGCAGGCGACTCTTGAAGGAGGACCTTTGCTGGGGGGGCAAAATTTTATTAAAACGCGACAAAAATATATCTCTGAGTGTAACTGACAACCACAGGCTATAAATAACGTGGCATATGATAACGATGACGCTGCTAGAATTAAATAGCAATAAAACTGTTAAAATGTAGAGAAATATCTGCTGAAGTTCATATTTGTAATATTTATTGTGTTTCTTAGGTTTGTTTTTTATCTTTGGAAATTTTCTAAATGACATTTATACAAACAATGAAACGTTTCTTCTTGCTTGCCTGTTGGTAGTTGTCTTGATTTTGTTACCATTATGGTACTCTTTAAAGTTAACATTTAGTTATTCGTGTTTTATGCTTACTTTTCGTATACTTCGATTGAATAATGAGCACTAAAGCCAAATTTTAAAACCACCCAAATGCTGACATGGTTACTAAAGTTACTAAACTTCACTAAAGTTATATGATTATTTACGGGATGTCTTCCCGTGAACATGTAACGTGCATGTAACTGTGCCGAAATATCGGGAGCTCATTCCTTTAGTAACATGGCCCTGTTTTTGTTTTTTCTTTTTAGTAGAATTTATAAAAGGAATCTACAATATTTGAACGAGAAATTCAAGCCAGTAAAAAAAAATTGAGCTTAAGGTTAGTTGAAAGTTCCAGCAACGGTCACCCATCCAATGGCTGACCAGGTCGTAGGTTGCTTAACTTTGGTGATCTGTTTGGACCAGCTTGTCAAACTTCACTATAAGTGCTAAGTTCTAAGAGCTTATAATAACGTTTACTGTCAAAAGAAAAACAAACCGAAAATATAAGATACAGGGCTCCTTACATTGACGGGAGTTAAAAGAAACCATTTGATCTACCTCCCCTTCAAACGACTGCAAGGCCTTTCCGATTCGTTGGGAAACAGCAAATTAGTCCCCAAATGAAAATACATTATTGACAGGCAGATAGACAACAGCCTATTTAAACTTCTTACCCTGTATTTTACCGCCCTGAATAATTCATTTAGGAGGGTGCGTGAACAAATTCGCTGTGAACTTCGCGTAGTTTGGGTGCTGCGGTGATTTTGGTTTACGAATTCTTATCTTATTCTGCATTTATGGTTTTTGGACATAGCCTGGACAAATTCAATCCAGGCATAACTGATGGCGATAGCAATAATATCTGAAGTCATAAAACGAATTGGAAATGGCATGGATTTCGAACTTGCATTTATACTTATATCGGTGCATTTAAAGTAAAATATAGATAGATGTATTGATAGAAATTCTTTATTGTGTACACCAGAAATAAAAGTTACAATCACACACACACATTATATACATAAACTACATCGAAGAAAGGGGTTTGAAAATTGTTGTATGGAAGCTGGCATTGTACCGATTCACCATTTTTTTGTCTATTTCATTGTGTGACAAAAATAAGGTGAACGTGACAAATCCAAAAAAAAACAAACCCCTTTGTTCGGGTGTAATTTGTAAAAAAAAATTGTGACTATTAATTTAAAATTGATTCAACTATTTTCTAAATAGTATGAAATAATGAAAAATTCCATTAGTGGTAATAAATCCAGCATTTTCAAACTAAACTTAAAGTGCTGATTATCAAGGTATTTTTGCCTTTTAATGGTAACATAAACTGACAGCAGCTTTTGAACTAAAACTTTCTAATGTTACAAGTGGTATAAAAGTTCGTTGAGCTCTTGCCTTTTAATTTCAACGTATTTACGTCGTTGTCTTGAAGAGCTTTTGTTAAAAATGTATTTTAAAATTCAGTGTCTCGGGCGAAGCGTCGAAGTCTAATGAAGTCTTTTGCAGTGGAAATAGTTTTACTTTTATGGACTCTTTATATGTAACGTGATTAGAGTTTGATTAAAATAGTATATTTTGAGATAGAGGCAAATTGTAATTGATTATTTCATTACATCAACTTAATATTATGTTTAACTAACATTTATTCCTTCAACAAAATTATGCGTTACACTTACTAGATGTTTTATATTTTTGAATATGAGGTACTTAGTAAGCTGCCGTCCGATTACTAAAAGACCGTTAAGATACTGTGGCAATGACACTTAACGGTCTTTTAGTAATCGGACGGCAGTAGGTAGTATCTCTTTTTTGATTGATTATCACAACTTTTTGGCGACTAGAGACATCGGGTAATTAATATTTCTTTTTTATACAAAGGTACCTACTAGATACATTTTTCGGAGATTATACTTGTCCGTTATAACTAATACCTAATCTTTCGTGATTTGATCACAATGTTTTATGCGATTAGTCCCAATAGGCTATAAATGTACTCTTCCTAATTTCATAAAACTTTGGAAGTATGTTTAGACTGTCAATGTGAATTAATACGAATAACTTTTTAACTAACCAAATTAAATATAATATAATTTTTATAAAGCATATTAGATATGACATGTTGCCAATTTAAATTTATTTACAAAGTTTCATCAAAGTCGTAGGAGAAGTATTCGAAAAATCAAACAAGTACGTTTTTATGAGAATGACCTGAGCTCCGTTCCCACCTTAATAATTATTTTTTCATAGCAGAGCATTATGAAATATTGAGTGACTAGCAATTTCAGCTCATCCTTTAAATCACGGTTTCAAAAGACGAGGCATGCCTAAAGGTGTTTAGGCATGCCCCGTCGCGCCAGTGCACTTTCGCTTTTAATAACTACGGACTCGAATCCCCCTTCTTTAATAAAGAAGGAGCCCTGGGGAGCCCCTACGGCCTCACGTTCAGTATACAGACTATAACAGATGGATAACTTCAAAAAATTCAGTGAAAAAGATTGCCGGCACCCTTGCTTCTTTAGTCGAATCGTGTTTGTTTCATTACAACAATGGTAAAGCGTTCTAAAATAATCAACAATATTTTAGAAAAACAATAACCAAGCAATTAAAAAAAATCATTGGGTGAGTCATCTCGGTATACAACGACTGGGCTATAGTCCTTTTCAATAACATGCCACTAATAATAATTCCTTTAATAGCATGCCACTTGACAGGTGGTTTGACAGTACGATATAATGAAACGTGATTCGTAAATATTGAATGTGACGTCACAGAACTAAATTAAAGATTTACAATTTGCAGCGAAAACATATAGGTAAGCGCTACTACGAATAGCGGTGAAAACTTGTCTGTTAATGGTGGTCATCAAGTGCCGTGATATTTTAAAAGGATTATAGTGATTGTGAGAGATAGGTTCAATAGTACAATAATAATGATAATAATAAATATTCGGGACATTTTTGCACACACGGTCACCTGTCCCCAAACTAAGCAATGCTTGTGATATGGCTGCCAGAGACTGATATACATACATATATACAATGCTTTCCAAGATAGGAAAACACTATATTTCGACTGCGAAAGAGGTATCACCTGCTGAGTTATGGCTTTATATCACACACACACACATCATCAGCTATTAAACTTCCACGGCTCAACAAAGGCCTCCCTCTTAGAGAGGGGTGTTGCCATAATTCCCACACTTGACAGGCGGCTTGCGGATCACAGTACGCTTATACGCGTATGCAGTACGAGTGGCTTTATATAATAATTTGCTATTCAAATCAAATGTGGAAAACTATAGCACGAGAAAAATTATATCTGCTTATTAAGCACAACAGATAAAGATTTTCATACTTACTTTGCCAGCCGCTGCGTGTATTTATCAGTGCAGCAATTTCGATTTATTTCGAAGATGATTGTCAAAATAATGATCAAATTTCCAAGAATATTTGTGAAAACCATATAAATTAAAAGACATACCTGAATATGAATCATGTCAAGTTAATTAGATTCGTGTCTTATTGCTGATTGCAATATCGAATGCCAGTCTTTGACATGCAGCCCAAAGAGCGTGGTTCTCAAAAACACGTAGGTAAACCATCTGTCTCGTCGTAATCTACCTAAGTTTAGGGGTCCGTAAATTTCTTCCAATAGGTACCACTCGTGACTGTGATTTTTCTTCGGATCCCCAAAAATGTAGTACGACATAATTGCATTCCTGTTGTTTTGTTGTTTGCTCGGTCAATTTAATATCGATTGACGTTAGTTCCATTTGAAGTTATTTCGTTTTGTTTTAGTTGACATCGCACTAGTGATCACAGACCTATATTTAAGTTGACTTCACAAGCGGTCCTACCTGTATGAAAAACAAGCGTGTCAAAATTTTCGTACCTAAAACTACTTACCTGTGAAAATAAATAACTTTATTCTGTCGGCTAACTCTACTTGTGGTGTTGCAAGTCAGTCTCAGTATTGCACAATTACCCATTTTCATTTCAAATTGACACGTGGTGTCGCGGCACTGATAGAGCAGACTGATTTTAGCTCGACTTAATTATAACGATTAATCATAATTGTATTGGAAATATGACGTGCAAGATCAACTTGTGGCGTCTACTTATGATATACAATTTCTTTAGTAAAATAATGTAGTCATTTTTGATTTGCTGTTAGATAAAAGCTCTCTTGGGTTCTTTTTTGACGAAAATAGGTAAGATCAGATAAGATCATTTTTATTTGCACAAACTTGAGTATTTCATATAAACGCATGCACAAATTAGGTGTGTTAACATATTTCTCGGATTTCGCCTCAAAAAATGAGCTTCGGATCCCTAAACTAAGCAGTAGCATGTGCTTCAGGGATCCGTGCTCCCCTGCTACGTTGACGATACTTATTAAGTTATGTTATATTATACAGGTAAGTTGACCGTTTAAAAATCCTATGTAACATAATTTATGTAGTTAATGGTCGTGTTGTGACAAGATATGAATACATTAACAAATAAAAGTTATTAAATAAGAATCTTTTGAAACTAAAATCTAGTCTAAATATAAAATAAAACCTGTTCGGTACCTAGTCTACCTATATTTTAACGGTCTATAGGTAAAAGTATTTTTTGCTCTTTGTTTCCTTTTTTCTTAATATATTTCAATTTCATTTATCTTAGTCTCTGATAATACTATTATGACAATAATTATTTTCAGACTATTATATTAATGATGAACTTTTTGACCTTATCCCCCCATCCCGGTTCTACCACCGAACCGGCCGCCATCGCAAAAAATGCCATCCGCACATTATAGATGCGTGGAAGACTCGCACTGTTCGATTTGATCGATTGTTTCTGCCACGTACCTGTAAGTTGTGGAATGGCTTACCACCTTCGGTTTTTCCTCCGAAATATAATTTGGACTGCTTCAAACGAAGGGTGAATAGAGTCCTCAAAGGTAGGCAACGCACTGACAATGCCCCGGGTATTGTAGGTGTCTATAGGCGGCGGTGACCACTTACCATCAGGTGGCCCGTTGCTTGTTTGCCACTTATTCTAAAAATTAAAGGAAACTTTTTATAGACCATCAAAAAGTTGGAGAAAGATAATTAGCAAAAATCGTTTTGAAATGTTGCAGATGTCATTAGGTTGACCATCTGCTTGGCTTCGTTTGCAAAAGTTAAGACTTATAATCGACTTTGTTAAATGGTGACTATCATTTGGTCTTTTTAAAGATCTCTGATCTTGGACTTACGTTTTCATATTTTTTTATTTATTTTTTTATTATTTAGATTAGGTTTGCGTTTGGCTTCCTTCTCGCCTGATGTTAAGCGATGATGTAGTCTACATTGGAGCATGCTTGCCTAGAAGAAACCATTTCACTCGCACTGCATGGTATTTCAACTTTTGAAGACTTGAAATTGTATGCACTTAATGTTAATTTAAAGATTTTCGTCAATATTTAACGCAACATAATGAGTGCTCTTGGAACTAACACAATTCGTTTTCAATTAATAAGATATAATGTTTATGAAAAGGTACGAAACAAACAATACAAAATATATGTAACGAATTGATCAATTATTTCTACTCGTGAACGGTATATCTTATCTCATTTATAGATTTATGCCCGTGGTATTTCAACTATCTTTCTCACCTCACTTCCGAACCGTGTGACAGTGGGTCAAAGGCTAGGCCCCGGTAATTCCGAATAGTCTCACAATCTCACAAGCTGAGGCGATAAAATATTAAATTCCGGAGGCGACATCCGTCACTGGGAAGGCCTTTGTGGCCACTACGCGATTTTATTGGATTTGGATCGCTCGACGCCTCCTTAGAGCGGTTGCAAACTGGCAACTTTTGTAGCCACTGCTGCTTTATGGATTTCAACATAAAAATATATATCGATTACGTCGTTTACCAACAGGCGAGTTGGAGGTTGAACGCGGAAAAAATATTGCCAGCTGTTTTATGATTTAATTATTTACTCCATAGTGCAATTCGTTTCTGTTTAGCAGACAATTCCTTCAGATACAACAACAGTGAAAGTGAATACTGAAAACTGTATAGACGAACGTTGAAAATGTGTTTTTTATACTGATATTCTGTATAAATTTTCATGAAGTTTGCTACTTTCTTGTCATTTTGTTCCAGATTGCCTAAAAATAAGAAGGGAAAAAATAAAATTCAAACAAAACAGGCACAGATACTCGTATCTATAATATTATTAGTGCGATATTGTGATTTCAGCACACAAATTGTCAAACATTATATTTCTTAAGAATAATTATAATATGTCAAATACGCAATTAGTTGCGCCATTTTTAGTAGCCCGTGTATCTTAGCTCTCGTTTTTATTATTTGCCCTTATTTTGTCAACTTTTAGCACAAACACTCAAAGGAAAATGAAATCGATATTTTATTTGAAAGCGATTGGTGTGCTAGTGATGCTTCCGGAATAAATATTAAGTCAGAGCTTTTGTCCTGAACAATGCGAGCCTTGAAAGCGAATGAGGAGAAATATCAAGAACTTGAATTTATCGAGTTTTGCTCCAATAAGTTCCTTTGCTTTGTTCTGATAGTTTTTTTTTTTATGGATATTGTTTAAGTTATTTTCTGCTTAAATTTCAATATACCTTAGCACTTTATTTGAGCACATTATCATCATGGTCTTCATCATCATCATCATCAAATTGGACTGATCAGTAAAAATCTATGCGTGGTCATACATAAAAATACATACGCGTCGACTAAATAACCTCCTCCCCTTTTCATCGTTTGAAAATAGTTACAATCAACGTGTTAATTTAAAAACAGTCAGATTATAAGGTAAGGTAGGCAAGGTAGGTTTATTCTTACTGTAAATAATATTATCTATATATTTTTTTACTTTATAAAACAAGCTTTTTTATGGTGTGGCTTAATTTTTTTGTTATTCTTCTCCGTAGGTAAACCTTTTCATTTGATACCCATAATTATGGGAGTAGATAAAAAATAACTAGTCCGTCATCTTTGGGAGTCCGCCATATTGGATTTTGAATAATGCCATTTGGCTAATCATGCATTGTCATCTAAACTAAAAGTGTATGCAAAATTTAAACTCAATCGGTTGGGCATAACTGTTTACTGTTACACTTTTAACACATACTAACAGGGCAAGATAAAAAAGCTTGTAAAAATATATTAAAAACGTGGATTTGTCTCCAATATTTCCAAGAAAACTTTTTACAACCTAATTAGTAAAACCGTTTGTTTTTGTAAAACCTTTTGTAGCCTAGAGGTTTACAAAACACTGAGAAAACTTCAACTTAGATAAAGATAAGCTAATTTCAAGTTATCTGACTTAAATAAAAATAAGTCTCGAGAAAATATTAAGGTAAACTTCCTCTGCTTCGTGTCATTGAAAACTTTATTTTACTTTTCTCGATTGAGAACGCCTTCAATTCAAAGTTTTAATGAGTAAATAACGAGAACTTGGGACGGGGAGGTTGTTCTCTTTGCTTGTTGAAATATTTGGAGTGTATTTTTGAAATGTATCATAAACTGTTCTATATAAATGCGTACCTGTGCAATATAATTATTATTATAAGTAGCACTTACATAACATGTGATTAAATAAACAAAACATAGGTTCAAAATAAAAATAATAAAAAATATCAGTAACACTTTTTTTTTACCTATACTTTCCCACTGCTGGGCAAAGGACTCTCCCATTTCCCTCCATAAATCTCGGTCCTCCGCCAGCTCTTGCCAACCTGTCCGGAATGAGTCATCACGCCAGCGTTTCTTGGGCCTTCCTTGATTGCGTCGTCCATCGGGAACCCACTGTGTGATGATCCTGGCCCAATTATAAATGTATGAAATTAATTAAAATGAATGTAAATAAGGTATATTATTAACAATGTACTGTAACCGAATTTCTACGAACAGTTTGAATATAATTATTTTTCCTGACAAAGCTAACAATTTTATTTTCTTCGAAGTTATGATTATTACAGACTTTGTTCTTCACGATATAATTAAGTAGTGTGCCTAGAATTCGGGGGCGGAGAAGCAAACTCACTGTAATTAATTACTCTTAGCCGAGGATGGATGAATGTGGCACTGGTAAATACAAAATGTATGATTGTCTAACAAAACAGTCCTACTTTATAAGGTTGCCTGGAAGCGATCGCTTATAAGGCCGCCAGTTGTTACACTAGTTTTATTTCTCTTTTTTTGTAAACGTATATCATTTCTGAAGTGCACACCAAGAAATATAATATGTTTTGGCGCCTATGTGAAAAAAACATGTCGTCTCATAAATGTTCGGGACATTTTTGCACACACCGTCATCTGACTCCAAACTAAGCAAAGCTTGTAATTTGGCTGCCAGAGACTGATATACATACATACATATTTTTAAATACATATTAAACCCAGATATAGAACAAACACAAATGTTCATCATATGAATGTTTGTCCTAGGTGGGAATCAAACCCACGAACCCAAGCGCATAAGGCAGGTATATAATTATGTATGTTTATCAGTCTCTGGCAGCCATATATACATATCATACTTGCTTGGTTGCTTACATGGCTTTGCTTAGTTTAGGGTCAGATGACAGCATGTGCAAAAATGTCCCGAATATTTATTATTTATTTATTTATACTTTCTATACAATATTTTGGGAAAACTGCGATACATGCACTGTTAAATTTAT
This sequence comes from Agriopis aurantiaria, assembly GCA_914767915.1. Classification (NCBI taxonomy): domain Eukaryota; kingdom Metazoa; phylum Arthropoda; class Insecta; order Lepidoptera; family Geometridae; genus Agriopis; species Agriopis aurantiaria. The sequence continues at coordinate 11,524,234 of OU611995.1, read as the reverse complement.
AGGTTGTTTTAAATTTTGAAGTCTATCCTTATGCAAGGCTACTACTAGGCTACTAAAAAAGGCGTTTCATTAAAAAAAAAACATAAATAAACTCCAGACGAATTATATGAAACAGCTGATAATTTTTTTAGCGAATTTTGAAAAAAAAAAAAAAAAACTGATTACCAGTACCCTGTATATAAGAATGTATGTGTATAATTATATTATGGGTATGTATGTATGTCCCCTATGGACTACAAAACGGATAGACAGATTTTGACAGATTTTTACTGGCAAATAACTGTTATTAGAAGGAGTAATCCACGCGGGTGAAACCGTGGGGCGCAGCTGGTAGTAAAATAAACATGCCAGTAGCGGTACCTATCTAAATATTTTTCCATTTTCAAAAGTTCTTTCTAATCTTATTGGATTATATTCCATCAGACTATTGATTTTACTGAATTGAAAAGGTTACTAATATATTTTTCTTTGATAATATTTTAGTAAGTTAAATATCAAATAAAAACATATGGTCACTAATTTATTTTAGATACTATCACCGGTTCATCGCTCAAAGAATCGATAACCGATTGAGAAAGATGGTTCTAGAGTGGAGACCACAAACCGGAAGACGCAGCGTAGATAGGGCTCCCACTAGATATACCGATGACGTCGTAAAAGTCGCGGGCGTCCAGTGGATGCAGATGGCAGGTTGTCGTTCCGTGTGGAGTTCTAAGGGACAGGCTAGGGGCTAGGTATGTTCAGCAGGTGGACGTCTTCTGGCTGGTGTCACGCCAAAACTTTTTCTTGGTTTAACGTTTTATTCTCGGTAATCTTGTCATTCATCATAGAATTAGAATAAGCTAGAAGTTTAGATATACCTATTGCCACTGGGTATACTCTGTTCGTTTTGGTATATGTGTCAGTATAAATATACCAAAATGAACAGAGAATAATTGAAACATCACCCATAAGCTCTTGGAAACTACAATGTTTCCAAAATAATACCTACAGTGTTCCAAATGTTAATTTGTACTGTATCAAAAGCGCCATTGCATTAATACTGCAGCGAGTATTTTGCCGATCAACAAATTACAAAAGCACAGATGAACAAGTAAATAACTGTTTTAAACTATCAAGGTTGACCACTACACTTAAATTATTATTATGGGGTTATTCACCGTGATTAAATAAAATACTTGTACAAAGTGTTTTCAAAATACCATACGCAGTGATACGTGAGTGAGTTTTGATTTAGGTTCTATTTCCAGTGATAAACGTAGCAAAACACAAAGAAAGACGGCGAACATGGTACCATGTCACTGCACCAAAATATCGGGAGCTCCAACCAAAATCTAATCACGGTAAATATCGCTTTAATAACCATATAACTGAAGTAAACAACAATTTTATTTTTAAATCGTATGAAATAAAGTCCATACTTTTACCATAATATGCTCAACTTACATATCTACTCAATAAACTGACATTCTTATTGCATTCCTATAAACTTTAATGGCCAAATGGCCCAATTTAATGGCTTAAGGCAACTGAAAGCCTTATTTTCACAAAAGTTCAACCAGTCAAATTATGTAAATTTGATTAATGTCACGAGTATGTTTGTTTATAAGTTTTTCATAATCACAGAAATATCAAAATTAAAAAAAAGGTTTACTTTCGACCTAACTTTACCAAAACCGTCATTTTAAAAAGTTTTCTATACCCATCCTTTCTAATTTACACTATTTTTTTTGTAAAGTTTTGTCAAAATTGGTTCAGCCGTTTGCAATATGCAAAAAAAACAGATATAAAGACGTGCGGAGTTGCGTGCGAATCTATAATATTCGTGACAAGAAAAGTATGGAAGTAACGCTTTTGTTTGGACTTGACACCTTGAACATCTGGATTTTTATAGTTTGTAGTCGATCTGTGTCGATACACCGACTGAATCGGCCCCGACACTTTAGTATGGTGAATTATGTATGATACAGTCTGGTTTTATACCTAAGTGTCTTTTAAGCAATGCTAGATGAAAATGGAATCCATGCAAACTCTTAAATAACAAAAACAAAAAATCATAAAAACATGCAATACGAGCCAGCAAAAAAACAAAAAAAGCATGAGCATTAAAAACACATATTTTATAAGCATAGACCCCATAATTATAATAAACATTATGGGACATTTGCAGAAAATCTTACAGAGAAAAGTAATTTGAAGGAAGAGAAGCTTATAGATAATTTTAATTGAAATTATACTTGTGAAGTCGGTTTTTTAAATTGATAATTATTTAGATTTTCAAAGTATAATATCAACTTGAATCAACAATTTTGCAAGCCAGAAAATAACTACAAACACGGTGTTGCCAACTCATTTGTTTGCCGAATTTTCCGGAAAACACAGTAGCGGTACAAACAGCTCCTCTAATTCTGGCGGCAGTGCCATCGATCAGTTAGAAGGACGACCACCTTTCCGCGATATACTGCCGACCTGTCTGTTTACGGTTCCCACGCACTTTGAACTTTGTACAAAGAGGGAACTTACTTAGACACTTTATTAGGCAAGTATAGTTTAATAGTAATACTTATCAGGCAAGGTAGGTCTATTGCAAGCCTATTATACAAAAAAAATATACGAAGATATTGAGCTGTATTCAGTAGCTGTACGAGTATACTATCGAAGTCGATACCAAAAGATCCGTTGGATTTTTGCTAATTACTTTTTATAAAGAAGGAACTTACGTAGACAGTTTATTAGGCAAGTATAGTTTAATAGTAATACTTATCAGGCAAGGGAGGTATATTGCAAGCCTATCATGTAAAAAAAATTACGAAGATATATATATTTATTATGTAATTTTATTTTTAATTTGTAACATATGGACATTGTCTGAAATAAATGAATATTATTATTGAGTTGTATTCAGTAGCTGTACTATCGAAATCGATACCAATAGATCCGTTGGATTTTTGCTAATTACTTTATATAAAGAAGGAACTTACGTAGACACTTTATCAGGCAAGTATACCTAAGTGAAAACACTGACGGCAATTTTCGTGTTATAAAATGAGACAAAGCATTTTATTTATATTACACGGGAATTACTCACGTAAGATTAAGCCGGTCACTCCGAGACAAAGCAATTTTAAGCATTGTTTTACTTAAGTTTTTAAGTCAATTCAGTAGGGGCTATTCGATTCTGTGGCACTTGTCAATATTTCTTATGTCAATAGTAGCACTTAAGAGGTTTACTCATGCCCAAAAAGTGACAAAAAACATTTCTCTTCTATTTCCAGTAATCCTTTTTTACAACCGCCTGTCAGAAAACGCGACATAACTGACTAAACACAAATAGATTTGAACGGCACGAAAAAGACGGAAAACCGGATTTGGCCGGTTTTCCTAAAATATGCATGAGAGCAGGGTCAGGAGGTCTTCTCGCTGAATAAAAGTTTATTGTCCAATATAGTGGGGTTATTCACGGATGGAAACGGATTTCTTTATATATCAGAAAATATATGGCGGCTGCGATATGCGTAATACGAACAGTGGTGCTTTTCAGGGCTGCAAAGAGGATTTTCTTATGAAATTTGAGTCAAAAGTTTTTAGGAGTTTACATAACTCCTAAAACACTGTAACACAAAGTTACTCCAAAAAAGAAAATAGAGTTAATGGTAAATCAGTGACAAAGTTCACTGATTTTAGAGCCGGAAAAATTTGAAAAGGTTTTGTTTTATTTTGTGAGGCAAATAGGTTTTGACTGTAACACAAAGTTACTCCAAAAAAGAAAATAGAGTTAATGGTAAATCAGTGACAAAGTTCACTGATTTTAGACCCGGAAAAATTTGAAAAGGTTTTGTTTTATTTTGTGAGGCAAATAGGTATTTATTTTTTTACTGCTAAAGTTTATTCTCCGAGTGTTGTTGGGTCAAACCTGTGTGAAAATTAGGTGTACGTGATTTTGTTAGGTTTTGGAAAAACTATATGTAACCACAAAACCGCACTCGAAATTACGTTACAAATATAAATTATCTTTAAAAAAACGACTTCGAAAAACCACAAAACACAAACATTGTGTCACTACAAAGAATAAAATAAAATTTATACCTACATGGACTTTGAAGTAGACGTAATCGACGTACAATACATACAAACATAACGTTTAAAGGTTGGACAGAAGGATGGACAAACAGACAGACATCGTAGGTTTAGTAATAGGGTCCAGTTTCCATCCTTTGGGTACGGAACCTTAAAAATAATTGCTTGGTAGGTTGCTGCATTATTTTGTTTTTGGGAATAACAGACAATGTTTATATTGTAAGCAATAAGCTCCGCATTTCTCAGAAAAGGCATTTTGAATTATGTGAAGATGCTCACTCCCTCAACTCGAATATCTGTCTAGACAGCAACACGGCAGCGGAAGAGCATCAATATTGCTTCTGATAAATCCTAATAATAAATCTTTTACCTATCTACCTACTGCAGATATTTTATATTTGATCATAATAATGTAATCTAAGACAGTAAGGATGGATTTGGAGGATTTATCTTCGATCAAAATAAAATGAATGGACGGGCCCAGAATAAACGCATTTTTGACGATTACAAAATGTCTGCCGGCGCTCTCTAGCAGTCGGTCTCTAGCCATAGGAAGTGCGACACGAGACTATTGTTACATGATAACGAAACATCAGACAAAATTATGCCTTCGTGTGCTTTCCCGAAATGTAAATACACAACAAAAAACCGCTGTCTATTTTTGTAACAAAATAATGTACTGTACATCGTTATAATTAGCTGTTGATGTATATGTCCGACGGTTTTAACTCGTTTTTACTGAGCAAGTTCAATGTTTATGGCCCGTCTATTCATTTTATTCTGGTCGAAAGGATTTATCTAAGTTTTAAAACAGAATTTATTGTACCTCGAAGTTCAAGTTACTTAAAAGCCTAACAAGGCTAGATTGTAATTAAATTATGGGCGTTTTTTACAAGCATACTTTAACACAGATTATTGGGACAATTTCATTCTTCAAACGTTCTAATAAAAAACTTTTAATTTTAATTTATGTATAATTTAAATATAAGTACTCGCCAAATTTCATCAAATTCGGACAAATAATTTCTGAAAAAGATTACTTGAACGTTTGTTTGAAATGTATAATAAATTGGCCAAGTGCGAGTCGGGTTCACGCTCTGAGGGTTCCGTACCACCACAAAATTTAAAAATTATATTACCAGCTAAACCTTGGTAATGAACAGAAACTTGTCACCAACGCGCACTTGGCCATTATTTATTATTTGTTGTTATACTTTAGAGTATATACTATAATCATGTCAAGTTGGACGCTTGTACGTCTCTTACCCTTTTTACATTAGAGCTAATACAAAAAAAATAAAAATACGTTTTGTTGTATTTTCGCCCTTTCTACCCCTCCCTTTTCGAACCCCCTTAAGTTTTTACTTTTTAAATTTTTAGTATTTTTAGTTAATCCGCCGTAACATTACATATTTTGTAAAACTTTCAACTGGCTATCTATTACTGTTCGTAAGATACAGCTGTTTAAAGATATCACGGACAAACAGACAGACAATGTAGGCTTAGTAATAGGGTCCTATTTTTTAACCTTTTGGATACGGAACCCTAAAAATGACCCAACCTCTGGTTCCACCTTGCAAGTAATAAGTAAGCAGAGTTTATTGCAATCAGTTGCAATGTGTAATACAAATCAAGTATTCAGATAGTTCAAAGCTCCCTACTTTTTCTCCTAAACGCTTATTTGTGCAATGTCCTGCAGTATTTATTTGCCAATTTTTCTTATAGAATGCGTATATCCATTAAAAAACTGCGTATAACTATTGCTGTTTTAACGCAAAAAGCTTTGTTTTTGATTTCAAACTAAATCCTCAATCAAGATGATTTGTTTTTGTTCAATCGCATATAATACGCAAAAGTTGAGATTTCATGGAGAATCTCAGCTATTGTTAGTTTTGAATAGGTCTCGTTAAGGTTCTGAAATGGCCCTCTACCGGTTCTCTTATCCCTTTTGTTGGCAAACGAGCCCTTGATCGATCGACAACAATGGACCAATTTCAATGCTAGTTCAGCTTATTTTGGAACTATATTTATGGGCTTATCGTAAAAGATATAGGTAAATGTTTCTACCAAAATAGACGTACCAGAAGAAGCACATTTTTGAAGATTACAAAATGAGCGCCGGCGCTTACTTCATTTCAGTCGGTCTCCAGCCGTAGGAAGTGCGACACAAAACTATTGTTAATTGATAACGAACCATCTGGCAAAATTATGCTTTCGTGTGCTTTCCCGAAGCGTATATATACAACAAAAACCCCTATCTAGGTATTAATTGTAACAAATGTAGGTACTGTAGATAGTTATAATTTAGGTGTTAAATGTATATGTCCGACGGTTTTGACTCGTTTTTACTGAGCAAGCTCAATGGTTATGGCCCGTCCATTCATTTTATTTTGGTCGAAGGGTAAATGGACAGCTAAAAATCGAGAATCCTTTTTTCCTTCTTTGAAACCCATTTAAACGTTTCATCATCGTCATCATCATCATTTTCGCAGTAGGACGTCTACTGCTACATATAAGCCTTCCCATCAATCTCCAAAAGGGCCACTTACAAGCGGACTGCATCCACCGTTTCCCTCACGTTTACTAACTCTTATTTTGTTTTTTTTATCTTTGTACCTATTTCATTAGTTTGTAAAAAATTTGAGCAAATAAACGTCATATTTTTATTTATTTTTATTTATATATACCTTTTCGTAAACTTCATACATGATGTCCATTAATATTGCAATGACATCCTTCAGATAAACAGCCCTTCAATGCACTTTATTCCAATGCACATGTTACCTTGTTGCTCCAAGTTCCTCGTCATCACCATCATCATCATTTCAGTTTATCATGTTTTCACCGCTGGGACTCAGGCCTTCTCTCAGAGAGTAAGAGGATGGGCCTTAATCCATGTTGGTGAATGTCATATGTTTTTGAACTTTTGAGGTTCTTGGACGTCTGTCTTGAGGTTTTCTCACGATGTTTTCCTTCACCGGTTTTGAGCAATGGCATCGAAACTGCAAATAATTTATTTAAGTACTAAATAAGTAATTAGTGAAGGGCCGAGGATCGAACAGGGTGCCGTAAGATTGTAAAACGCACATGCTACCACCTAGGCACCATCGCTCTCTAGTACTTCAAATTGATGTACTAACTACTTCCTAGACTATGTTCGAACCCAAGTAGAAAAAGCATGCAGAAGTAATTAACGCTTTAATGCAAAAAATACATTAAAAAGAAGCAAATTACCACAGTACTACGAGTAATCAATGGACGCATTAGTACTCTAAGCCTACGAATATAGTGTTACTCGCAGATCAGATAAACAAAGGAGATATGCCTTGGTAAGTACAAATTATCGTGCCTGTTCAAATGTCTCCATGTTTCATCCAATTTTTTTACTATACCACTAAACCACTTAACGCAAAAACTGTAATTATGGCACAGTTACTAATTTTTCAATCACACTTGCAAACCTACTTGTCACACCTTTTTACACCTTGTCACATCTAATAAGGACTTGCAGCGACACCAATGAACTAACAGCCCACATGCAAAAAAGGGCGGCATGACCGTCTGCTGGGTGAGTTCGATAAAAATCACCAAGCCTAATTTAGGCCTGATGCGTTCGCACCCGCCACGCTACCTTACCATATCTTTCTTGTTTGTCTGATCTGAGGAACAACTGCTCCAACGAGTCAACCTCGACTTTAACCGTGAGTTAATTGAAAACTCCTGAATAGCTCGTATCGAATTACTTTGCAGCTATTAACTTTAAATTGGTTGAGAATTAGTGGTTTGAAACGCCAATCAGGGGGCAGATTGCTTGTGATTAACCCTTAGTTAGCATGACAAACGACTAACAGACTGTTATTACGCCTGCTGCACTTGGCTACTAATCTATGAGGGCCTGTTTCGCAAAGCTTGATCAAAAATAATACTATAATGTCTTAAGTTAGTACAGACGGTTTTCAAAAACTCATTAAGCACTTACTACCCACGCACAGTAAAGCACACAGCACAGCACACTAAGCATAGAGGCCCTCTTTTCTCAAAATTTTGGTCATTCAAGTTTCAGTTTGTCTACTTCCATGGGTAGCTTATTATTATAAAAATGGTGTCATTTTAAAATTGAATGTTTTATCTAGGAAACCGTTATGACTAAAAGACGATTCAGGAGACAATATCACAATAGATAGAAAAAAATAAAAGTAACACTGATTTACACTTTTCTCTCTGTTTTATGGATTCATTCAAATACCTATTTACTAAATTATGTCTATGATATCTTATTAAAGGTACATATTTCATAATTAGGCAGAGAACTGTAGGTAAAGGTGCATTTTACATTACAGCTATACTTTTCGAAAAACATGAGAGATACCTCAAATATCGATGATATCAAGCCTTATGGTCATCTGTAGTAAAGTAGAGAAACTTCGCCTTAAGCTTAGCTTTTTAAATATTTAATCATTAGGGCCCAGATCTAATGAAGATACCTATCATAGTCCGATTCAAAATGGAGATACCTTTCAAATTTTTGTTTTTTAACGACTTGTTAAACGATGTTGGTGAAATTGCCCCCACAAGTTTTTGAATGATTGAAGACATCGAATTAATAGGTATCATTATAATTCTGTGCATTAATCAAAAGAGAATATTTAATGTTTTAAAATGGATAATAATTTTAAAAAGTTTATTGTATATTCAAACGTTAAATAAAGGCTTTTGTTTTTGAACTGAGCGAACAGAGGTCTCCGTTTCTAATGGCTACTGAGACGTGGTGGCTTTTTGGAAAAACTCAGTCACACAGCGGGCATGGAGAGAGCTACGCTCAGAGTTTCTTTGCGCGATAGAATCCGGAACGTGGATACTGCATATTCACCAAAGAACCAGAGTCACAAAATTTGCAAGTTGTAGTGGCAATGGGCAGGCCACATCGCTCGAAGAACCGATAACCGATGGGGAAGAAAGGTTCTTGAGTGGAGACCACGAACCGGAAGACGCAGCGTAGGTAGGCTGCCCACTAGATGGACCAACGACATTGTGAGAGTCGCTGGAATCCAGTGGATGCAGATGGCGGGCTGTTCAGTGTGTAGGATAAAGGGGGAGGCTTTTGTTCAGCAGTGGACGTCTTCTGGCTGATGATGATTCGATCATAACTCCAATGTTGAAATGCATGAGCGGGATAGGGATATTCACGAATCATCGGCTCTAAAGGTAGGTTTTTCTTGATTTCTACTCTCACATAATCTCGGAAACGTAAATGCAAATCAACATTCATTTTATGTTAGGCCTAATGAAACTGATAAATTCTAAGGTTACTAAGTTTAGCCGAAAATTAAGGTTCCTACAAGCACTTAATCGTCGGGACCTTTAATTTGTGTTTAACGACTTGCAAATTAGTGGCCTACAAGAAGATTTATGGATCGAAGCATGTTTGGAAAAAAAACGTTTGACTCGAGATACAAGACGTGGTTCTGTAGGTGATGTTTACTTACATTTTCTCTAATATAAAACAAAGTCGTGTTAGTTACACCATTAGTAACTCTGGAACGGCTGGTCCGATTTTCATGACCTTCTATTTGTTTGATTCCTCTCCGCTCCAAATAGCAGAATAAGTATACATAAATATATACTAATATAAACAAAAAAAAAAAAAACAACTGACTCCAAAAATAACTGATTATAAATTGTAAATATGTATATAAGTAGGTAATATATGTATTAATAATTTCGTTGATTGTCCTGTAATGCTCATTGTTTTGAAGTTATCTAAATATTATTTTCTACTTTTAGTTTTAGTTTGTAAATGAAGGTATAATCATGAAGTCCGTTCTTTTTTTTTCTAAAAATTATCTTTATTTTTAAATTTTTAGTGGGATTTATTCCGCAGAGATAAAAAAGTGCGTGTCGGGCTCGCGCACTGAGCGCGCTCGCGTACGTTCCGTACCACCACAAAATTCAAAAAGTGCAAAAAACATCACGTCCAGGTGCCATCACCCGTCACCAAGGATGGTATATATTATACCCTAATAACTTCCTTGCCCCGTCACCCATCCAAGTACCGACCGCGCTCTACGTTGGTTAACATGGTATTGAACATACATTTGTCACTGACTCACACTTTGCCATTATTTATTACCTACTGTTATACTTTAGAGTGTGTACTATAATCATGCCAAGTTTGACGCTTGTACCTACGTATTGCCGTTTTTACATTAGACCAATTACAAAAATACGTAAAAAATACGTTTGGTGTAGGGCCACTTTTAGTTTTTACTTTTTGATTTTATTATTATTTGTTAACTTAATACGCTGTAATTTACAATTTCTGTAAAAAAAAACTGGCTATCTATTACGGTTCAAAAGACAGCCGTTCAAAGGTAGGACAGACATCACATGCAGATAGCGTAGGCTCAATTAACCCGTAGGTCCCGTTTTTGCCCTTTGGATACGGAACCCTAAAAAGGAATAATAAACCCTAATAAGGGTCCAAAACTCCATAGAAGCCTCTTGTAAAGCCTCCACCACTTTACTGGTGCATGAGTTTGACTTGACCGTGCATGATTAGCTCTGCTTGACTGGCTTGTTTGACGCTATTGAGCACTATATAAAATATTTAATACTAAATACACGACACTAATTAATATTACGACTCAAATACTCTGTATCCATGGTCATTAAAAATTTAACAAAAAACAACAGGGCATGGTCGCTTCATGGTGGCCATGGAGACACTTCTTTGTTTTTTGAAGTCTGTTCCTCTATGTTTGTCAGTAGTATATCTGTGATGTTTGCTGTTTAGTTGACAGCGTCGCTAGTAGAGAACAAAGTATGAAATTCACCAAGAAATAACTGTAGTTCCAATGTTGTCCACCTTAACAGCTAAGTTGGTGGCACTGTCCAATGTTTACAATGTACATTGAATTTGTAGATTTTTTTGTAGATTTTTCAAAAAGCACTGAATCAATGTCGATAAAAAAATTATGGGACCACCTATGAGTTATAACCTACCAACCAAAAAAAGAATCATCAAAAACAATTCTAAATTGGCGGAGTTTTCGCGTAACAAACATACAAAAAAAAGGAACAAAAAAAAAAAAAAAACATACAGTCGAATTGATAACCTCCTCTTGAAGTCGGTTAAAAAGGAGGTTGCTTCAAGGAGCAGTTATGTAATGCGGGTGAAACTGCGGGGCGTAGCTAGTCTTATATATAAATAGAATTTTAAAAAACTGCTGTTCGTTGGTAAACGTATGACTTGAGGACGGCTGGACCGATTTGGCTAATTCCTGGCTCGTAATAGTCCGAAGGAGGTTTTTAGGAAAAGAAAAATTTGAAAATTTATCCGAAATAAAAGGAAAAGTCGGGTAAATCTAAAAGTGCTTATATCTATGGATTTTTTGTATGAACCATAACTCTGTCGGGCAAATTAAGATAGGATGTCTGTCAGATCAGCAAGTTTGTAATAAACTAGTTCCGCTTAGCGGTTTCACCCGCGGGGATTACTCCTCATAAAATCAGTTATGTTCCATTGAAAGGCGCGTCAAATTGGTTGATTGGTCCAGCCGTTTCGGAGTCTATAGGAAACATACATACGATACAAAGATTACATAGATACATAGATTACATTGATTATTAGTGTATTAGCATCCCCCGTCGATTCTGTTACGTACATTATTTCCATCCAATGGTTGCCTCCATGGTTGTCATCCAACAGTGGGCAATGGAGAGAGCTATGCTCGGAGTTTCTTTGCGCGATAGAATCCGAAACGTGGATATTCGCCAAAGAACCAAAGTCACCGACATAGCTGTAAAAATTTGCAAGTTGAAGTGGCAATGGGCAGGCCACATCGCTCGGAGAACCGATAACCGATGGGGAAGAAAGGTTCTTGAGTGGAGACCACGAACCGCAAGACGCAGCGTAGGTAGGCCTCCCACTAGATGGACCGACGACATAGCAAGAGTCGCTGGCATCCAGTGGATGCAAAAGGCAGGCTGTCGTTCAGTGTGGAGGTTAAAGGGGGAGGCCTATGTTCAGCAGTGGACGTCTTCTGGCTGATGATGATGATGATGAATGTTTGCCTGGAAGAAATCGCTTTTAGCGATAAGGCCGCATACTTGTGGCACTAGCTCGTAAATGTTTTCTATCGTGTTGTAATTTTTATTTCTGGTGTACATAATAAAGAGTTTCTCTCTATCTATTACATAGAAACATCGCCTCTGATAATATATTAAAATTCGACCGGGAGTTCTTTTTTTGGTGAGTTTAAGTATAATAAAATAATACATACAGGTATACAGTAAAGTTATATGATTATTTACGGGATATATTTTTTTTTATTTCCGTTTTTTTTTTTTATCCCGTAAATAATGATATAACTTTAGTGAACAACCGTGATAGTTTAAATCAGGTATACAGTAATTCATCCTCCACTAGATATTTTATAGTTACTATAATAATGGTTTAAATGACTTGTATTCGCGTAGACGGGCGTAAAATAAAACTAAAATAACACGCGACTGTTGTTATTGCTTGCCTTACTTTGTTTTTAGTATATTAAGTAATTTATTATTTTATCCGAATGAGTGTCTTTAAAAACACAAAAAACAAGTAGTTTATATAGACTTTGAGAGTCTATATAAAATAAGTCTATTTTAGGCTCATGTCAGAGTTTTTTGTCACGAGAATTAATTGTAAATACAGTCGCGCGACGGACACCGTCTCGAGCGCACGTTGTAAGCGAGCCTAGGTACTTATCAGTGCTTATCTACGCAACGAGCGCGGGTTATACCCGCTGTCTAGCCATGGCTACGAACAATAGCGATGTGTTATTGCCAAAAAGTGTAGAATTGCCTTTGTCGGACAACAGTAGTGACGGTGAAATGGATTGTGCTCAGCAAAGTGGACACAAGACGGAAAGTGTTGAAAAACGCCCTCATCCTGGTAGCGGCAAGAGTGATGGAAGTAGTGAGGAAGGTTTCACCTCGATCAGTCGTCCGAAGAAAAAATCAATGAGAAAATACCCATTATTATCTCCGGCTAGCGCTCAAGGTATGTTGCCCGAGAACGAAGACGGATCAGAGACATTTGTTGAAGTATGCCTTTTCTCTGTGCAACCGCTTCCGAAACAAATGGCACTCGCAAAGATCATGAGAGATGAAAATATAACTAATATTACACGAATAAAATATAAGAGTCCCTACAAGGTGTTTGTTCAATTTCATGAAAAGAAATATGCCGAAAAACTAATAAATTGCCAAAAAATCTTGCAGTCGGATATTAGGACCCAGTTTAATGATGAGGGCAATGTGTCATATGGCTTAATTAAAGGAGTAGATATTGAAATGAGCGATGAAGAAATTACGTCATCATTCAGTGGCTCGGCAGACATCATATCGATAAGGCGTTTAAAACGCATGAACAGTGATGGACAGTGGATTGACAGTGAGACTGTTAGACTTTGCTTTAAAACTCCTGATTGTCCCGAGTACATATATGCGTTTGGCTGCAGGTTTAAGGTAGAACGTTACGTGTTTCCCGTGACACAGTGTTCTGGATGTTGGGGCTTTGGCCATTCCAGGAAGTTTTGCCCACGCAATAAAATTCTGTGTCCAAAATGTGGGAACGAACACGAAAACTGTGAAACCAACACTTTCAAATGCTTAAACTGTAAAGGGTCCCATATGGCATTAGATAAAAACTGTCCAATGTTTCTAAAGGAAAAAAAAATTCGTATAATTATGAGCGAGCAAAATAAGACATATAAAAAAGCGCTTGAAATATATATTGAGGTTAAGAAAGCCATGAAATACGCAAACATACAGGGCTATACTGAAGACTATCCTACGCTGCGCACAAGTAATGGGGCATCAAACCTAAATATACATAATAGCACGGCTAATCAAGCGAGCGCCGTCGGCTCAACAACGAATTCTGCAGTAGTATGGGCAAGTCTGAACATCGAAGATATAGAAGAAGAAAGGGAAAAAACGAACTCTGTCATCATACCTTTTACTGGCAATGTAAAAAGTCAAAGAAAGAGTAACCAGAAAAATAACATCAAGAAACCCTACAAAGAAACTTCGCAGCTCGAACAAGAAGCTGCAAGGGAAGACTTTAATACCTACAGTAGATCCGTTGAAGAATCAAGACAATCTGATCAAGAAAAAGGATGTAAGAAGACGCAATGGAAGTTTGAGTGGAATAAGATTTTTGAAAAACTAAAAGAGATTCTATTTTCGGGACAAAAGCTAGAAGATAAAATTATGGCTATAGTGAAAGTGATCGTGGCTGAAATAAAGTCTTGTGTTATGAATATATTTACAGAGGGGGATATGCTAAAACGGTTTTTTAGCATGCATGATGGATAACACACCAGGAAAAGATTTTGCAATCAATATTATCCAATGGAACGCACAAAGCTTAAAACCAAAACTTATTAGTTTAGAACCTTTGTTAATCCAGGAAAAAATTCATGTAGCAATATTATCAGAGACTTGGCTAGATCATAATGATATTTTAAACATTACCGGTTACAATGTATACAGAAAAGACAGAGACGATTCCTGGGGTGGTGTTGCAGTTATTGTTCACAAGTCTATTCGCTCTCATGTTTGTCCAACCAATTTAACTAATACCGGGATAGAAGCCTTACACATAAAAATTCTAAATTGTAAAAATCTGGAAAATATCATATCTGTATATTGCACTCAACCAGTAAACACCTGTACTAGTGATTGGGATATGCTGTTTTCTGCTAGTTCTAAAAAAACTTTAGTAGCGGGGGATTTCAATGGGCATCACACTAATTGGTCGTATAAGACCGATACCAGGGGGTCACAATTGCTAGATTCATCGCTAGAAAATGGGTTTATAGCACTTAACAATGGGAATGCGACGCGAGTTAAGTTAGTTAGCAGCAGGATACAAAGAACATCTCCTGACATAACCTTTGCCTCATCTGACATAGCGATAATGTTTAACTGGAAAGTTTTAAACGAAAACTTAAAAAGTGACCACTTCATTATTAAAACTACCTTAATATATAAAGATTGTTTAGAATTTTGTAGCAAAAGAAATTTCAAAAAAGCTGATTGGGTAGCTTATAGTGATGAGCTGGTATACACATTTTCTAGCGTGGATTATACAAGCTATTTAAATGTACAAGAATCATACGACTACTTACAGCAACAGATTATTATGTCCGCGGATAAAAACATACCATATGCAAAAATATGTACAAGCCCTACAGCTAAATTTAAACCTAAAGAATATTGGGATCCCTCACTATCCGAAGCAGTGGCACAACGTAGACTGGCTCTTAGATCGTTCAGAAAAAATCCTACCCCTGATAACCTCAGAAACCTAGAGGAAAAATCTTTGCATGCTCAAAATTTAATAATAAAAGCTAAGAGGGCCAGTTGGCAGAAATTTTGCAGCAGCATTAACGAAACGACTTCAGTTTCTGAGATGTGGAGAAAAATGCGCTGGTACAAGGGATGTCACCAACCTAAACACTATCCTTCCGAGTCTAAACAAAAAGAGCTGTTACGTAGCCTTGCACCGGATTCCGTCCTAAACAAAAAACCCCGGGTCACATCTAAGAACGATTTGTTACAATTACCTTTTACATTGCAAGAACTCGAACATAGTTTGAAGAAAAAAGACACTGCTCCGGGTAGTGACGGAATCACGTATTCCATGTTGTACCACTTACCACGGGTGTGTAAAGAATATTTGGTCTATCTTTTTAATATTATATACACCTCTGGCCTGATACCAATTCAGTGGCGTGCAATAACGATAGTTCCTATACCTAAAATTAGTAACAATGATAACAACATTAGGGAAGAGCCAAAGATTCGTCCAATATCACTCATTTCATGCATATGCAAAACTTTTCATAATATGATAGGGAAAAGACTCGAATGGTATATAGAAAAAACTGGAATACTGCCTTCATATACAACTGGTTTCAGAAGAGGCCAGTCCTGCTTAAATTCTTTGACCAGATTAGTAGCTTGCGTACAAGTGGGATTTTCGCTCAACCAATCAACAGCAAGCTGTTTTCTTGACGTTGAAAATGCTTACAACAATGTTTTAGTAGAAAAAGTTGTCAGCATACTTGACGAGCTTAACGTAGGGACCAGCATCTGTAATTATATTTGGGAGTTTCTAAGTTCAAGGTGTCTTCAAATAAAAGCTGAAGGTAGTAGTAATACAGCATATAGTAGGTGGACGAATAAAGGTCTCGCGCAAGGTGATCCTCTAGCTCCAATGCTTTTCAATATAACTACACACAAATTGTGTGAAAACTTAGCAAACATAATTTCAGTATCTCAATACGCTGATGACTTTGTTTTATATCTCAGTAGTAATAATCTGAACTATTGTGAATTTCATCTACAAAATGCACTGGATACTTTAGTAAGTAAACTTAATGAGATTGGATTAGAGCTTTCGGATAGCAAATCTAAATTAATGTTGTTCAGTAGAGGGCGTAAATGGAATACTATCAACCTTAAAATTAATAACAAGACTATAAGCACTACAACTGATGTGAAGTATTTAGGAATGTGGCTTGATCAGTCCTTGCGTTGGAACAAACATATTAAGGAGCTGTCTGAAAAGACAAACAAACATTTAAACCTGTTTAAGGTACTTGCAGGCTCGTCATGGGGAATTCACCCTAAGTACTTACGAACTTTGTATATTTCATTGGTAAGAAGTAGATTTGATTACGGTAGTTTCTTATATGATTGCAGTGCAAAAGTTCACTTATCAAAACTAGAAAAAATACAAAATCAGGCACTGAGAATTATAGGAGGTTTTATAAAAAGCACTCCCATACATGTTATGGAGAGCGAACTATGCGTAACACCCCTACACCTTAGACGATTGTATCTTGCATATAAATTTTGTTTAAAAAGTCTTGCCTCCACTAATAACCAATCCATTGAAGTTATTACTGAACTTCAAGAAGTGGTAAATTTACCATACTGGCGAATTAAAAAAAAACCTTTGATAGTGTATGCACTCAACGACTGTAAAGATCTTGATATCCATTCTTCCGACCCACTTGAAATGTTTTCATTACCTATTTGGGTTACTTACATAAAATTAAATGGGATAATAAAAAGCAATTTAGAGTGTGTTACTGGCTCTAAAATAAGTCATGAGATTACTTCACTAAAATTCGATATTATTAAGGAATTGAACACTAAATATTTGGGATATGCTAAGTATTTCACGGATGGATCAAAGAATGCTAACGGCCGCGGAGCGGCCTATTGTAACCCTAAAGATGATAATTCAGCTATGTACAGAACCACTTCTGATGTGTCTATTATGACGATGGAGCTTATTGCAATTTCACAAGCACTCGACTCCGTTGCTAACTCGACCCACAGGTATAGCGTAATTTTAACAGATAGCAAAAGTGCTTTGCAGCATTTATGTCTATGCGCTTCTGGTGTCGTCAGAGGTGTCTCTATAGGTTACCATATCTTGAACAAGATAAATAACCTGGTTGAGAAAGAGATAGATTTGAAATTGCAATGGATTCCATCGCACATAGGCATTAGAGGTAATGAGGAGGCTGACAAATTAGCCAAACTAGCAGTGTCAGAAGGAATTGAAGTTTCTATAAAACCAAATTATACAGAAGTATTATATAGGTATAAGAAGAAGTGTTTTTCGAAATACAAAGAATATTTTGATGAAAGAAGCAAACAAAAAGGTATCTGATATAAAGTGATTCAATGTCAGCCTCCTCCAATACCGTGGTGTGTAACATCAAACATGAATAGACAAATGATTGTCCTGGCGCATAGAATACGATCTGGGCACTTTCCATCAAAAAGTTTTGGTTTTTTAATGAAGAAAGAGGAGACACCGGATTGTGGACTTTGTGGAACAGTAGAAGACACATACCACTTGCTGATGGAATGCGCCCGGAACAAGGATCAAAGAGATTCTTTGATCCTTGATTTAAAACTGAATCGTTACGACATGGGTGTGTTCACCCATATCCTAGCGGTACCGACGACCGAAGTTGCGATCCGGGTCTATGAAATGTTCAGACATCAATCGTCATCTTAGCTGTTTAGCTTATGCTTAGTTGAATGTTGACTCAGCTTGGTCAGTTGTATTAGGTATCTATGGTCGCGTCGCGGCCGTGCTGAGATTGCCACCGTAGGTACCTCAGCGCGGCCGCGATGGGACTACACATGTGCGCGGGCGGCGAGCGGCGCGGAACGTCATGCGTTTGTCTGTGCTACTCTGTGACTTGTTGCAGAGCGGGATGGATGGGTATGATCACGTCTGCGTCGCTCGTCACCTGCATGTTTTATTTTTTGTATACAAAATGTAGCTGTAGTTTTTTTTTCAGTTGATTGTAAATTTAGTTTAAGGTATGATGGGACTGACGTGCCATTGCTGGCAAAAGTCCCCAAAATAAATAAAGAATTAAAAAAAAAAAAAAAAAAAAATTGTAAATAAACTAGGTAGGTATTTAAAAAATAAAACTATATCACTGTATATTCCGTAAAAAAAAACCTGTTTAAGATCTCTTGGGGTTGGCATGAAACGAACTTTGCCGCGAAACTATTACCGCGGTATCTAGGTCGAGCAGTTTTCAAATTATTAGCCGAGAAAAATAGACAATTTCAGAATGCGGAGTTGCCGTTTCCAGTTTGTGTCCACGGATCTCTATACAGTGGAGAGGAATTATTTCCTTTGTCCGATTTATGTCCACTGATTAAGGCATCAGTGAACCAATAAGATTAGATTATCGGTGGATAAATCTTTGTAATGGTCGTTAATATAATTAGACTCTTTGATGACGCCTCTAAAATGAATTCGATTTAATCTTGGAATCGCTCTGATAACTTAAATATGAAAGTTTGGTTAAGTGTTTTTAATTGAAAAATCAACTTTTTATGTTGTGTTCCGGATGAAACCGCAGGGCACTGTTAGTAAATGACCAAATAAAATAAATAAATAAATATTTTTGGGACATTTTTGCACACACGGTCATCTGACCCCAAACTAAGCAAAGCTGACAAAATGACATTAAAAAAAAAAAAAAAAAAAACGACCCAAAAAAAAAATTACATATAAATGACCCAATGACATTAAAGGTTGAATAAAAAAAGTATTTATTGTGTGCTTTTTGCTCTAATTTATAACAGTAATGCAATGTCAGGATTACAGTCCAGTTCGAAAATGTTTGGGCAGGTCCTGTATCAGTGAGTTATCGGTGCAAAGAGAAACTGCAGCTGATTTTCAGATGGCAACAATATAAGCTAAATTAGTTTTGACAGGTACTCTAAATTACAGTGGTTTGGACAGCTTCAAAGTAAACTAGGTTTCTTAGCTTCCGTGAAAGTACGTATCGTATAGTACAACGCATCGGCTATTCCATTTCGAATAAAATTAAATAAATTATTAAATTATCAACATTATCATTTCAGCCATAGGACGTCCACTGCTGGACATAGGCCAACCGATCTGTAGGGCAGTTGGAAGCGGCCTGCAGCCAGCGTTTCGCGAAAGTCTTCCACCAGTGTGTGTTGCTAGTGAAACGGGACCTTTCACTATGGGCCTTATAAGCAAGCTCAAAGCCGCACAACGAGCTATAGAGAGGGCTATGCTCGGGGTTTCTCAACGAGATTGAATCAGAAATGAGGAGATCCGTAGACGAACGAAAGTCACCGAGCCCACCGGATTAGCAAGTTGAAGTGGCAGTGGGCAGGGCACATAATATCACGCAGAACAGATGGTCTATGGGGCTGAAAGGTTCTGGAATGGAGACCACGGACCGGTAAACGCAGCGTAGGACGTCCACCAACAAGATGGACAGACGACCTAAAAGAGACCGCAAGAAAACGCTGGATGCAGGCCGCTTCCAACCGGCCTTTTTGAAAATCGTTGGGGTAGGCCTATGTCCAGCAGTGGACGTCCTATGGCTGAAATGATAATGATGATAATGATGACATGTGAAATTGGGATGATTTTTCCAAATCTTTCTTTTTTGAAATCGGTTAAAAAACTTCGCAGTTTTATCATTAGGAATAAATGATGTGATTATGTGCCTGTTTCTCATTTTAAATGCTACCATTGCTTCAGTGCCAATTAGTGCCAACACTGCCAAGCCTGAGAACTTTCCGAGACATTTGAAATCTGATCGTTGCCGAAACTGAGCCCCTGTTTTGTCAAATTAAATTGTCTTTGGAAACGCGATACCTTGAAACTGTTGAGTGTTTAACTATTTATCTGTTTGTTTAGTTGAGATTTAGTACAGTCAATAAGATTTGATGGCAAATCATTTATGTAGGTACATATTGTTTTGAAATAAATTTTGTTACTATTACTATTCTATGTATTTCTTTTCCATACAAATATTATGTTGACGTTGGTAATTTTGATATTGTTTTTTTACTTTAATAGCAACGGCAATTTAATGTAGGTAAAATCTGATATTTATCAATCATCTGTGAGCTTTATCATTCATCAGTGAGTTTTATTAATCATTAATGAGTTTATCAATCATCAGTGAGCTTTAACAATCATCAGTGAGTTTTATCAATAATCGCAGAAATAGTAGGCTTTATTATTTTATTTATGAAATCGATATTATTATGTAACTTAATAGCTATTTAATTCTTATAGACACTCAATATTTAACGACTCGCAGGATACGATCTAGTAAAATTTTCGTTTCCTGCAAGGAACAATTCAGCTAGAAATTTTAATACAGGTCCCAGAGCTGATTGAGAGATGGTGCTTTTACTAACTCGTTAAAGTAATTTAGTAAATTCCAAAATGTGGAATAACACTTCAAATATAAAAAAAACGGTCAAGTTAATAGTGTAATATTAGCACGATTCACATTTTACACAGTGCTTTTGTGACGGCAAGCAAGAACTTTCACGAGCTTTCAGTATGCAAATTGTCGGCATTAGCCAGAATTCAATTTTGGTAAATTATAACTTGATGGCGTACAATGGCTGCCATCGGCCGATAATTGTACGGCTAGTGTGCTTACGATAATTATTAGGCAGCACGTGGTGATTATTTTACGTGCTTTGGCACCGTTCTAGCTTTTAATAGTGAACTTAAGAATTAACTATATAAGCTTTATGATTTTCTAACTACCATATGGAATTTTATTGATATTAAAAACTGTTTTGAACTATCACGGTTGTTCACGACATTTATACGATTATTTACGGGATATTTACCGTGATAATGTTTTGGCTGGAGATACAGATATTTCGGTGGAGCTACATGCAGCATGTTCACGGGAAGACTGAATAATGTGGGTGGTTGGTCGAAAAGTTCAAAGTAAAGTCGTTTGCCTTGGTTATCAGTGGAACTCGAACTCGAAACTAGGCTGCATGAAGGCAATCAACCTTATCACGGTAAATATCTCGTTAATTATCATAAATAACTATAAGAAAAATATAGGTACATATTCTAAGTACCAATAAATAAAGGCTTGCAAAGAAACCTATCACAACTTGCTCTCTTCGGTGTTCCTTCCTAAGCATTGTTGAGGAGGTTTTGTGGATGCAATCTCATAACTTGGCTGAACCCAAATGCAGCCGGCTATATTTTGAAGATCCCTCCCCTTCCCATGAACTAAAAAAGTATAATAGGAATCTTTGCACAATGATAATGATTATAACCACAAAACTATTGCCTTCAACTAAACCGTTTCTTAAAATTAACCAAAGCTCAACGACACTACAACTAGACTGTCAACAATAAAAACATAATCATCAATGTTCGGACAACTGCAAAAACATGTAAAAAGCAAAATGTTTTTTTCTTTTTGTTTTAATATTACATTTTAGCAAGGATTTTATATATACCCTAACTAGAAAATCCTTGCATTTTAGTAGGTATATCGGCTTCAAGCTACAATATTTCGTTTAATAACCTAGCAACACTGAATTTACGGATTTCATGATTACTGTCTATTGCAGTTGTCAGATCTTAAAAACATGGACCGAATTATCTTTGTGATAAAACTTTTATTTCTAAAATAATGAAAGAACTGGATGAAAACACAGCCTATACTTAACTATTACTATTATTTTTATGCTTGTACTTAACTGCGGTATTCTCTTCATTTTTACATGATCGCAAGGAAATGTCATAAAATCAATATTTACATACAGATAACATTTATTAAAATACACTATAAATTCGCATAAGAAATAGTTTTTATTACTAAGAGGTTCCAGATACTGCTCAAAATGCAAAGCGTACTATCAAAATGTAACTAAAGTATTATCGATCAGTACCCTGCAGGCTTCCAGCAACTTATCTTAGACTTAACACTTGGGGATGTACCCGCGGGCGCTGATACAAAGGATCTAGCGATCAACTCGCCACAATTTCCTCCTGTTCGAAACACTCACACTGTTGTCTATGAAACAAAGGGCCAAACTCCCTTTTAAATGTATTTTTTTTTTAATAATTAGCCTGTCTCACTTCACTACTGGATATTTTATTATAAGCCTCTTCCAAAGTACGCCACGTGCATGTCGATTTTTGACTCTTTGCTTCCACTGCTAACCACTGTTAACTGCCTTACGCATATCGTCACTCCATCGAGTCTTAGGTAGGATAGCTATGCTTGATTATAAAAAAAGTATTATTAAAATTACATTTAAAATGAAAACTTAACTGTAAAATTACCACGGAAATGTTATAGAAACCCCATATTATTTTTAAGTTTTTTTTTTAAAATTGAAATCTTCATATTCAATCTAAATCTACTCACAAATAAATATACCCTAAACTAAGTAATCTAAAAGTCCCTTCGTAGAAGAAAAAGTGGTCAGTATGCTGGCAGCATTGCCACGTTGAATGGCAATGCATATTTTTTGGCTAAAGTAGGCGCTAGCATTCCGGATACCAGTCACATCCACCAAACATTTGGCCAGGTCCCTAAATTTTGTTATAAAATTTGGCTTTTATTGGCATCTTAGTTAGGCGCAAGATAAAAAGAGCTTATATGCCAGCGTGTTTCTAGGCAGTTTTTTTAAAACACTGTTTTAAACTATCACGGTTGTTCACTAAAGTTATATGATTATTTACGGGATATTTCTCATTCCACAACCTTACCACGGTAAATATCCCGTAAATAATCATATAACTTTAGTTTTTTTTAAACTGTGATTAGATTGGTAAAAGTTTTGTGAAAATTAGGCGCTGAGTTGCCACTTTAAACACAGACATTGTAAATCGCTTGCGACTCGCAAATGAAACTGATCTGGTTGAATTAAACCCGGTAATAAATCAGGATTGATGTACAAAAATAAAACGCTTCTTCCCAGTCTGTTCGTTGATTAGTCGATGGATCTTTGCATATAAATTGCTGGATTTTGCATATTGGCGCGTATTTTTGTCATAGCTGGTTTAATTTCTTGATTACTCGTGTAGTTTACTCCTTAAGTATTTGTTTATTTCTAGTCTATGTTGATTGGAAACGGGGCTTGGTATATCTACCAGTACTAGTTCGGGGTGAACTACTAGTATAAAAGAGACAAACGATACACAAAGATTGTGGGAAAACAATGCTACAGTGGTTAAAAAAAACAGGGAGTATTCATTGCCTTCCTTATTAGTATTTCCATTTCAGAAAAATCTTTGTTTCACCGAACTTCACATATTGTTTTGATAAAACGTGCGAAACTTGTAAAAAGTTTTTGTCATAAACGAGTCTTGCGTCTTTTTGGCGCCATATGCGTCTGACATACTTTACTAGGGATGCAAGTTGAATGTATCGATAAGTGATTTAAATGTTGTAGCGACTGTAACTTAGTGGTTAGAGCTCAGATCAGATAAACAAGGGAGATATGCATTAGTATAAATTAGGCCGTCTGGGAGTGACATTTTTCATACATGTTGTGTTTTACTATACCGCTTAACCGCTAGACGCAAAAGCGGTAAGTACGGCTCACTTACAAATTTTTCACGTACACTAAGAAACTTGCAGAGACACTAATAAACTAATAGTCCACATGTAAAATAAGGCGGCAAGGTCACCTGCAGGATGAGTTATACTATAAAGGCACCCAGACTCATTTAGACTGGATGCGTTCCACCCCACCACGGTCTAGCGGGATTCATCATCATCATCATTAGTTCGAAGACGTCCACTAAACATAGGCCTCCCCCTTAGAATTCCACACTGAACGACAGCCTGCCACATGCATCCACTGGATGCCCGCGACTCTCACGATGTCGTTGGTCTATCTAGTGGGAGGCCTATCTACGCTGCTTTTTCCGGTTCGTGGTCTCCACTCAAGAACCTTTCTCCCCCGTCGGTTATCGGTTCTTCGAGCGATGTGGCATGTCCATTGCCACTTCAACTTGCAAATTTTAATGGCTATGTCGGCGACTTTGGTTTTTTGGCGAATATCCACGTTCCGGAATCTATCGCACAAAGAAACTCCGAGCATAGCTCTCTCCATTGCCCATGTGACTCTGAGTTTTTCCAATGCGGGCCTTATACCAGCGGCCCTAGCATGCCAAACGATGCGAGCCGTGATAAAATCTTGTCATAACTTTTTGTCGTGCAAGAACGTGACATGTTACGCCGGTCTCGTTTTTGCACGACCAAAAAAAGACAGATTTTGTACCACGGCGTACATGATAAGCTACTGGTAATTCTCGACTCGGATGCATCCCTACATCCAGTCTGTCGACATCTTGTACAAAAAATATGAACACGTATTTTCAGAAGGCCATCGTCACGTCTTCGTATCGGATATTAGCTGCAGATGAAAGTGTAAGCATGAAATTCCATTATCATATTGAAGTTTTCATCATAAATACTGGATGATACATTTTAACTGAAGATTGCTAGAACTATGAGAGTTGCTACATCGGAAAACCAAATTGTGAGGTTGAGCTCGGGGGAAAATAAAATTTGGTTATTTTGTGAATAATAACGTGGTAATGGTAACGGTTTAAAGATTAAATGTTCGTTTTTTTTTTTTGTTTTTTTTTTTTTTTTTATGTTACGTAGTTAAATATGGCATGTTATTTTTGTGAACAGATAAAATATATTTTATTACGAAGTGTAAGTATAATTCTTTAAGTTCAGGGATGGTCACTATTTGTCACAGGGTAGGTGTCGTCGTCAACATAATTACAAAAAAAAAATATTCAAAATCGGACTGCTTGCGTCAACTAAACCTCCTACTTCTTTCGTCGGTATAAAATGGAGACAGTCATTTATTTACAACTATTCATGTGACGTATTATTGAATAAGCAGGTATGAAAGAAAGGTTCAAGTGTGCCGATGCAAATTATCATCATCATCAGTTGCAAAGCATTCATTGCTGAACATAGGCCTCCCCCTTAGAACTCCATACTGAACGACAGACTGCCATCTGCATCCACTGAAAGCCTGCTACCCTTACGATGTAGTCGGTCCACCTAGTGGGAGGCCTACATACGCTGCGTCTTCCGGTTCATGGTTGTAAAATATGGTGCGCCATAAATACTGATTTCCGAGTATTGTTTTTTAAGAAACTTTCATAACAAATATAAATAGAACATCTTTAAAAACCCCTGCTAAAAGAGCTGATAATCTTCAAATGGCTGAACAGATTTTCATGAATCATAGCTAAATAACACTCTCGAACAAGACGCCTTTCAAACGAAAAAAACTAAATCAAAACCGGTTCAACCGTTAGGGAGCTACGATTCCAGAAACAGACACACATATACCTACATACGTTAAACTTATAACACCCCTCTTTTTGCGTTAATGGTTAAACGGGGGTGTTAAAATTTCTATTGAAACAGGTCAACAGAATATGTAGTAGATATACTTTGACAACAGTAGCAGAATATACGGTCAACATATGAAAACGATGTTTGGCTGTAAATTCACGAATTAGTCCAACATGTTGGCCATGTCAACACTACGTGATAGCGATTCCAATTCTAGGTCTATTTTTATGTTTGGGTGCTCTCGAAATTCATTTTAATCCCGCGTACGTGTAGGGAAATAATTTTTGCGTACATGGGGAGTTCGTTCCTTCATTCTTTAAAGCTTTAAAAGCGGAGTTTTTGTCTTTTTTTTCTCTTTCTAAAATGGATGAACTACCAAAATCTAGCAACGAAGTGGCAACTGCACGGTGATATAGATATAGAATAGAATGCCAAACCTATTTTTATTTGATCATGAGCGAATGCGGACTCCGGCAGAGAGTTCCACATCCTCGTGAAAAACAAAACTCCTCCGCCGTTTCTTTTTTGTCGGCAAAAAACAAATGACTATTGTAAAGTGCCCCAACAACAGAACAGCCAGTCACAGGAAATTGTATCGTCATCCAATACCATCAATCACAATGCGGCAGGGGTCAATATTTGCTGACCAATCAACATTGATACAACCAACAAAAAATATACCTACTTTGAATCAAACTGAAATTGTTATATATTATATTAATATTAAGAAGTTTTTTTGGAACAGTGAATAGGTACTACTGGGCATACATACACATTGAGATTCATTACCTATAGAGTCATAAACATGCAAAAAAAATGTCACAACCAAAAGTCGCCTATTTTTTTTAGGTATCTATACTATTATAAATAGGAAAGATTTGCTTGTTTGTTTGTTTGCATTGAATAACTCCGAAACTACTGAACTGATTTGAAAAAATCTTTCATTGTTGGGAAGCTACACTATCCCCGGTTGACATAGGCTATAATCTAGGTGCGAAGCTGGAGCGGACCGCTAGTAGGATATAAATCGCAAAAACACAGCTGTTCTATGGAAAATGCCGTTCCTACTCCACAAATATTATGGAAAAGCAATTTTTTCTGACATTTAAAAGTTATATAATCTTGTATATCGGAAAAATTACTCAACCAAAAGTTAATTTTCTATATCTTACAATCACAAACTCGTGATGGAGAAGAAAGGGCTCACTTTTCCTATTTTCCTTTTTATATATTTCGTTTGGGACAAACTTTGTCTTTGATCAGGAGTAAGATCAATTTGATTGAGGTTTCTTTGTTGTATCAATGTCGCTCACAGACATTTATTATTTATGAAAATATTTCCTGACAAATACTTAGGAAATTTCAATAAAATTTCAAACGAAACTAGATAATTATAAACTAAATTATGAAGTTCTGACTGAAATTAAATATTCGGGACATTTTTGCACACACGGTCATCTGACACCAAACTAAGCAAAGCTTTTAATATGGCTGCCAGAGACACAAACATACAATTTTTTTTAAACATGCTTAATTAGATAATAACACATAGATATATAACAAACACAAATGTTCATCACATGCATGTTTGTTCTAAGTGGGAATCGAACCCACGCTACCAAGCGCAGAAGGCAGGTTCACTAGCAACTGGACCACCGGGGCAATCAAATTGGCAACAAAACATGACTCTAGAAACAATAACTTGCATACAGCAAACTATAATTTATAGAGTTAGGTATGCATTACTATATTCACAGAAAGTAAATTTACATTTTTTGTTTAAATTAGAACGGCTGTCAAGGCATTTGTGTAAGAAATTTATTGTACGTATAAACGTGTACATATAAACGAAACGTCGGTCATTCGAAATCAGTTAGCAACTGTGATGCGGAGTTCGCCGCGTTGATCTAAATAAGAATGTTCAATCAAGTTTCACTCCTAATGCCTGGTAACAGATTTTCCTTCTCATTTCCGTTCTATTAACTTCTCTTTTCAGTGACTATATTAAAGTCTTAACTATTTGAAATATTATGCATCAGTATTTGTACATTAGAATTTATTTAGCCGCAAAAGAATGTGACTATGCATTACTGCGAGAGTGACTTGCCAGAGATAATATCGAGCACACCAGAATACGGGAGGTATTCTGGTAAAGCTGAAATCTCGAGTGAGCCAGGTAGCCTTTTATTCACCGCACAAAAGCTTTAGAAAAAACCAGGGACGGGCTTTGCTTAATCTACATGGTAGCGATACAATAAATTTTTGTTTCGCCGGATAGTGTAATTATTTATCTGGTTAGACTTAGACATAACCAGTTAAGAATTAAAAGACAATTGCTCGGATAAAATGAAAGCGGATCCAATTTTAAATCTAAATTTTATCCGACCAATCGGAGCGCTTTGAAAGTAATATTTTCACTCTCTGGCTTTTAGGAACGTAGGATCACGACAATTTGCACTCATCGTGAAGATAAAAAAAAACTACGTTACTCTGAGCACAAAATTAATATTTCGTCAACTGTCTCTTTGACAAATCACTAGTGTATTTCCGTCGCATTAAGTACGATAAAGAATCTGGGATCAGTTATTTTTGTTTTACTTAACCGAAATTTGACAATGATGCTAATTTAACCTGACTTGTAACAAAAGTTATTTTCATAGTCATATTGTATCTAGTTCATTCATCATCATTTAAGCCATAAGACATCCACTGCTGGACATATATGCCTCCTCCATCGATTTCCAAAAGGGCCGGTTGGACACAGCTTGCATCCAGCGTTTCCCTGCGGTCTCTTTTGGGTCGTTTTTTCATCTAGTGGGTGGACGTCCTACGCTGCGATTACCAGTCTCCTTTCGAGAACCTTCGGCCATCTTTTCTGCGTGCTATGTACCCTGCCCGCTTTCACTTCAACTTGCTAATCCAGTGGGTTATGTCGGTAGCTTTCGTTCGTCTAGAGATCTCCTCATTTCTGATTCGATCCGGCTTATTGGGTAAGCAAAATTACGCCCAACACTAGCAGTAACTTCAGATCTCATAAATGTGCCACAGAATGAAATCAGCAACCCTCCTCGTATTGGATTAAGGGTGCTATTGTTGCAAAGCGATAAATTTTCTATACTGTCTGACCATTAAGCTTCTTTACCTGGCTGAATACGTGCAGAAATATTCAGTGTTCAAACAGCTTTCCTATCGTACTTACTATTTTGACGCGAAATTGTGTTTTTTAAGGTTCCGTACCCAGAGGGTAAAAACGGGACCCTATTACTAAGCCTACGTCTAAGCCTAAGATGTCTGTTTGTCTGTCTGTCTGTCCTACCTTTAAACAGCTGTATCTTTCGAATTGTATATAGCCAGTTGAATTATTCACAGAATATGTAATCTACTATATAAAAATAAGTCGGGTTTTCCTTCCTGACGCTATAACTCCAGAACGCACAAACCGATTTCCACGGTTTTGCATTCGTTGGAAAGGTCTCGGGCTCCGTGAGGTTTATAACATATAGGTTTATAGTAGCGAGGCCGAAGGCCGAGCTCTACGCGTACGAAGTAGCGGGATTCAGCTAGTGTTATGTGAATATGTATGTTACCTACAACAAACGTATTTTTGTATTAGCTCTAATGTTAAAATGGTAAAACGTATAAGCGTCAAAACTATAGTACACACTCTAAAGTGTAACAACAAATGATAAATAATGGCCAAGTGTGAGTCGGTATGTTCATTATGAAGTTATAACTGGTAATTTCGTTATTGAATTTTGTGGTGGTACCAAACCCTGAGTGCGCAAGCCCGAGTCGCACCTGAGCAGTTTATTTAGGTTTATTGTTTCTCGTTTACGCAGCAACAAAGCAACAGATTGAAGGGATTTTTTGCGTAGAGATAGTTGGAAGGACGGAAAGTGACAAAGGATACTTTTTATCTCTGAAACTGAACAGTTCCTGAGGAAATGTCTACGCGGGTTAAACAGCGAAGCAAAGCTTGTTGATAATATACTAAAGTAACGAGCCAAATTTCTGACCCATCAATGTTTTCTTATAGGTTTTCTTACAGGTTTCTCATACATTTTGATTAGTATAAATTCACTGAATGGCGAGTAAAAAAATCGTCAGGGGTTCCGTACTTGAAGTTTTTTTTTGTAATGCCATTTATAGAATTTTTTTTAGGTAGTTTTTCCTGAATTTCTACCTGCCTGAATTCATTCAGATTTTTGCCCACAAACTTCTCTTCTCTACATACTCGTAGTATTCTCTAAATAATATTCTCGACATCGTATTTGATATTATCTACATAGTATTCTCTACATAGTATTCTCTACATAGTATTCTCTACATAGTATTCTTTACATAGTATTCTCTACATAGTATTCTCTACATAGTATTCTCTACATAGTATTCTCTACATAGTATTCTCTACATAGTATTCTCTACATAGTATTCTCTACATAGTATTCTCTACATAGTATTCTCTACATACTATTATCTACATAGTATAAACTAAAATCGCTTTCCGCGTCTGTCTGTCTGTATAACCGCTAACTCCTCCTAAACTACGCAACGGATTATGATGCGGTTTTCACCATCAGTTTTTTCACGGATGGTTTATTTATATAACTAGCGACCTCTAAATTACACCCGTGCAAATCCGGGCGGGTCGCTAGCAAGAGATAAGAAAGGTGGACGGTATTATTTTCCACTGTTTTGGAAATTACCAAAAAAGATTGCATGTTATAAGTTTTATATTGCTTATGCTACGACTACTCATGTAATATTTGACCACACTGCGTAGGTAGAAAAATTGCCGTTCTATTTCAAGCCTTATTTTCAGCATAAGACAAAAACTACATGAAGAGAGGGAGGGAGAATCAAACGTTCTATAGAAATGTGCCAAATTTAAAGTCGGCTTTTATATTTCCTGAGAAAATCAGCTGTGACCTACAGGTAGACAGATACCATAGTACTGCGGATTCCTTATCAAAATTTTGTTGAGGACCCCTAAAATGAAAATTAGGCTACCTAACGTAACTATAATGTACAAATAATTTACACGGTGTTTTAAATAAATTTAAAACAGCACAATATCATTTCTGTATTCCTCACTGCACAAATCGAAGCTAATAAATTAAAAGCACTACATGAGAAATTAAATGGTTTTATATCGAAGTCACTGCAAATGTTTGATACGATAACGACTATCATAACTTGGTCCGACTGTTTGAAAAGAGACCCGCATTTGTGCTCCATTGGGAGATGTCAAAAGGCTCTTCTCATATTGGCCACTGATACAAACGTGATGTGAATAAACCATGAGTTGTTTTCAATTTAGCGTAAAAGCGTTCCGTCATAAAAGCTGGTCGGGGCTATAATTAACATTTCATGTGTGTGACAAATGTATGTTGGACATTTGAGTGCATTTTCTATTTATTGTTGTGGATCCAGTAGCGTAATTCATTAATTGCAAAATAGTCATTTCAATCTCAATAATCTACCTGAGTTGAATAATTGAAATTTTCCGCAGCAAAATTTTGAATTAGGCAGCGTTTTTAATAGCCGTGGTAGACTATTTGGGAGACCACTAGACTTGAAAGAATGAGGTCACAAATTCAATACCTGGGCCCGTAACTATGAACAATTTTATTAGTGTTTATGTACGGATTTTCATACCACGGTATTTTCGTTGAAGGAAAACATCGTGAGTAAACCTCCATACGTACTTACGAAGAAGAAATTCAATGGCGTATGTGAATCCACCAATCCGCAACTACTACACTTGGTCCAATCATTTAGTTGCTCTGACAGCTGCAACATTGTAAAACACTATATGAACTTTTCAAGTTTTGACCGGTCAAAGTTCTGTGAAAATAAGGAGTTTGATTACCACTTTAGTATTTCAATAGATTGATAGTGCAGCTGCAAGTAAAGTGGTTGGAAGGCGACGCGGTGGCCCGATTTCCAGCGTTTAAATCTGAAATTTATTGGAAATTGGAAAACGTATGGGTGCGATTACGCGATACGGCTTAACGCTGTCGCCCGTTTATGATGTAGACCGGACGCTATTTCTGGGCCATCTATAACACGTTTTATTAGCTTTCCTTGTAACTAACTTACTGACTAACAATGTATGTATTTAAGTCGATTTTAACCCAATCATAATTGTCGTGTCGATATTAAACTATATACAGGGTTACGCATATAGACTGTACCTACTAAGCTGAAACTAGTTTCAATGACCTCGGTCATTGTACTCATCGTTACGAACAACGTTTACTATGGGAAATGGCAAGAAAAAAACAGTTCCATAAATTTTGTCGAGTATCAATGACAGTTTTTTATGGAACAGCAGTTTTTTTCCGCGATTTTCCCGTTTGGTTTCATAGTAAAAGTTGTTCATAATGGTGAGTACAATGGCCTCCTTTCGGCTTAGTACAGTCTATATGCGTAACCCTGCATACAGGTATATGTAATTAGAATGACAATAAATATAAATGCAGATAATACAATCCAGTGGCAGCAGATGGCAGGTTGTCGTTCAGTGTGGAGTTCTAAGGGGGAGGCCGATGTTCAGTAGTTGATGTCTTCTGGTTGATGATGATGAAACAAATAATACAAATAATTTGGTATCATGATCCCTTGAGTTTAAGGAACCCAAACTTGAGGAATTATTTGGTTAATCCACGACGCGTGTTTTTTTTCGTATTTAAAATTATTGTAACTAATTTCTCTTAGAATAACAACTTAAGTTATTATAAGCTGTTAGAACTCCGCTAAATGACTAAGTCGCCAACATGAAGGATTTAAGCTTGGTTATTTTATACAGGGTTACGCGAAATGGTGGTTATATACTAAAAGGAGGCCATTATACTCACAATTATGAAAAAAAATATGTGACTGATAAAACCAGAAATATCCAGATAAGATATATATAAGAAACTATAAGCAGAGTAAATAAAAACATCGTTTACAGCGTATGTTGCTGACTCCTCTTAGAAACACGAAAAAATTTGTTTATATCCACGGATCCCGGTATCGGGTTTAATTAGCCACGGATCCCGGCGAGTTGTATGCACTGATACCGAGATTCGTTTCCTTAAAAAAACAACTTTAGTTTCACCTGATACCGGTATCCGTGGATACAAGAAATAAAATAATATCGTTTTCGAAGGTCAGCTGCTCCATACATTTTAGCAAGTTAGAATGTGTAGTAGATCAATACTACACAGAGATGGTAAGTTTCCAAACAACGCCTTCTCAAAACGTAAGCTACAAATTCGCTTTGTAGCTTACGTTTCGATTGGTATTTTAAATGATTTAAGCAAAAAAAAAAATGGATTACCTGTGGAATGTCACACCATAACTCTTATGCTGCTTTTCTGATTTGTTGTGGTACGATTTCACCGCGCAAATTGTCATAGTAAATTTTTTATATTTTTTTTGGAGCCATATATGACTCCATTTGAATGGCTTAAATTTTGCGAATGTACTTGGTTTCTATGTGTAGTTATTCTAGGCTAGTAACATTATTTCCAATTGAAACCACTTGATAGGTACTATCCCTCTAAAACTATCGAGCTCTGTCCCAGCTTTAAAAGAAAAGTGTCGGTAAACACATCGCCCCCAAGTTTTCATATCACCATACCGAAAACACTTTTCAACTTGTGAAGAATTCAACCGCTCAAGTCAGCGCACCACGTTCAACTTTAAAATAGAATGGACAATTTCAGGATCGGCTGCTTTATTAGGTAAATGTAGCGACCAGTCGTGCTAGGCCAGCAGTGTCGTACGAATTAATTCTTGTCGCGTTCGCCCCCAGGATGCGAGACGGTCAAGGAGGGAAATTTAAAAGTGATGTGATAATTCAGCTCACTGTGTTTTCTATACTAATATTATGAAGAGAAAGTTTGTTTGCATTGAATAGGCTCAGAAACTACTGAACTGATTTAAAAAAAACCTTTCACTGTTGGGAAGCTACACTATCCCCGGGTGACTTAATAGGCTATACTATATTTTCAAAAAAATAGGGATCCTTACTAAAACTCCAATAATGTAACCCTAGTAATCAATATTTTTAGTACAATCTGCTTTGCGAAACAAGGTGCGACTGACTGACCTGGACTGACCAAAGAGAATATAAATACTACTGACTGAATTTTTCCTTCTCTGACATAAGAAAACAAAACAAAAGAAAATAGATTCGTAAAAAATAAAACGGAGGCGGCCCCTAGAAACAGCATGCAATAAAGGTTCCTCATTTATGTAGATTCTAGTGTGTATAATATATATAGTTTATTTATTTACCTTTCTAGCTAGTCGCATGCATGAATTACTCGTCAGTATTATGAAACTATCGTGAGTCACAATATTGCAAGAATATTGGCACCGCTATCGAAGGGCGGCTCTAATGGTAACACACATAGACATGATATAAATGACAATATAGGCCATCCGCATAACTCAAGATTCACCCGCGACTCTTCAGGGTAGACGTTATATTTTTTTTACATCGGACTAGGCTAACCTTTGTCCGCGATCTCGCCTGATGGAAAGCGATGATGCAGTCGAAGATGGAGCACGTTTGCTCAGTAATAATCTATTAACCCTAAACTTGAACACTCCAAGATTGTTATGCTGCGGAAACTCAGATAAGGGCAAGGCGTTCCATTGTTTTGCTGTTCCAATACCTAGGGGATCGCGCCTATAAGCGGCAGCTATTATTTTCAGTTTAACTATACGATGATCGTGAGTCTCAAACTACGTAATAGCCCTGCTGGTCTGACCGGATAGCAAAACTTACGAGACTGGCGAGTCGGGAATTTCAACCGATCTCCGGTTCCGATTCTAAACGGCTGCAGTTCGGCGGTTTTGGCCGTAGGTGAACGGTTGCCAGTGACAAGTTTCGCTTCGTTTGCAATGTGAAAGATTCACAATACACAAAAATACGACCAAAAGTTCAAATTTCATGCAACTCCACGGACACCGGGGTCCGTGACTTTTGTTATACTTACCTACTTTAGTAAAATGTTGTTAACTTCAACGAATTTACTTAAGCTATACACAATACCTACTGTACATTTCCTATATTCAAAGCACATAGGTTCACCACAAATATAATGGTAAAATTATACTGAATTTAAATTATTTTATTAACAAATAAAAAAAATAAAAAAAATAAAAAAAAACAATTGTTTTTTTAATTATACTGTAATTTTTGCGAATGTTCACGTTAACTTAATAATCAAGTTACACAATGATTTCATTTGTAATAATGTTTTTTTTTGGGTTTTTTTTTTTTATAAGTAGGCGTATTGCTTATAGCTTATTTATTTGGTTTTTAGCTTTGAAGCTGCAAAAATATTGTACAAAAGCTGGATGAAAATATGTTCGCTATCCGCTGCCATGCAGTTACAATCTTACGTTCAAAATCTTAGCAAAGTTTTTAGAATTAAAATTTTTCATTCAACTTTTACTATCTAATGCAGCTGTGAGAGCTATAAAAACTTAAACAGAGTATATAGCAATCAATATTGTTTTCATTCTCGTCACGTCTATATTAATTTCAATAAGATAGACTGGAATAATCCATTGAGTAATTTTAAAATGCGACTATCTGACTCGATACCTCGTCTGATATCTCCTATCTATATAATATGTATATATAAGACATGTCTATTTCCAAAACGGCTGGACCAATTTTGACGGGACTTTCCCTGGCAAATAGCTGATGTTATAATGCAGGTATCTTATAGTCACGGTATAAAGAGCTAACACGAGTTCAGTAGGTACCTATACTTATTACAAAAATATGACAAAATATGAACCAGTAACTACTCAAATAGTCCACTTAAATGATTACTGACTAGCTCCATCTACAACCTTATCACGGTAAATATCCCGTTAATAATCATAATAAATGTAGTGACCAGCCGTGGTATTTATACAGTGTTTTAATTAAATAGTTCAACTGCCGTAGATATGTCATTGGACCTCGAAGAGTTACGCTAAGGACAGGCAACCTTCTCTCCAAACTATCAGCAAATTGAGTTACTCTTTGACAACCTTGTTACAAGTGTAATGCTGTGGAATCACTGGAAACTGTTTGACAGTTGTGTAACAATGTAAGTTACGACTTTCAAGAGATGTTAGAGAACAGTAAAATCAGGGCAAAGTTTGAACGACTCGACGAAGGTAACAACCTGGCTGCATTATTTTACTTTACTTTGATAGATATTATCAATGTAGTAAATATAACATTTTCCCATAGTATCATGATAATTTAAGGTTGCAACATATCTTTGACGTGCTAAAACTTGAGATGTATACGTATCTTTTATATTTTTTGTTCCACTATAGTTCTACTCTTATAATCAAAAACATGAAGTTAAAGGAAAACGAGATTTTAGTTCAATATTTACTTTATATAATACTTTTAATTTTAACTTTTTTTAATTAATTTTGGCAGCCTATTTAAAAATATTTCAATATTGTACGGCATTTTGTATAGTCACCAGAACTAAAGGTGTAGGTATGCATAATATCAGCAAAATCTGTTAGGAGAAACTGGTTCTATTTCAGTTTGCATGATGTGACCTAAACAAACAAAATTTTAAATTAAATAAAGGCTTCTAAAAACTTAAAAATAGCAGAAAAATTACGATCTGACGCATGAAAATGCCCGTCAATCATAAAATCAGATCTTTAAACGAAATGGTAGGAAATTGCGAAGCAAACTTTAATGATGTCAAAGCTATACAGTTTCTACCGATATAAACTAAAGCTTATGCAACACTTGTTTCTCACAATACTGTAGGTATCTTTCCAATGCAGAAAGAATGCACAACATAAACAAGCGCGTAGATCACTAGCCGGACATCCGTCTTGGAACTTGAATAGACTACGTTACTTGCAGAATTGTATCCACAAACTGTTTCTTATTCAAAAGATTTGAGTCAACAGCTTTACCTATGAGCTTACAATAAATAAGAAATATAAGCATAGCAAAGCCACTTGTGGCACTAGCTCATGAGTCCTTGTTTTTAGACTATCACGGTTGTTCAGTCTTCCCGTGAACATGGTGCATGTAACTGCGCCGAAATATCGGGAGCTCATTCCACAACCTTACCACGGTAAATATCCCGTAAATAATCATATAACTTTAGCTCATAAGTGCTTTCTATCTTATTATAGAAACTGACGTGGTTTTCACACATTTTATTTATATTACACGGGAATTACTCACGTAAGATTAAGCCGGTCACTCCGACTATAGTTTCAACCGCATTAGGCAGTCTTTTTCAAGGTGAATGCGCGCGCGCGGCTGCGTCTCGCTTGGCACTACGGACCGCCGCGCGGCGCGCACGTGATGTCAACGGCAGCTGATCGGGTGCGGGGGTGGGGGTGCGTAGAGAAATATGCTGCGACGGCGTACACCGGAACTCTTCCTCACTCGAATCTTCCTGTGTGTCAGGAATATTCCGGAGTGACCGGCTTAATCTTACGTGAGTAATTCCCGTGTAATATAAATAAAATGCTTTCTATCTGTTTGTAATTTTAATTTTTGGTGTACACGACAAAGAGTTTCTATCTATCTATCAAAGCAATTATAAGAGCTTTTTTATATGCCATAGGTGGCAAACAAGCAGACATGCT
Source organism: Agriopis aurantiaria (assembly GCA_914767915.1). NCBI lineage: Eukaryota > Metazoa > Arthropoda > Insecta > Lepidoptera > Geometridae > Agriopis > Agriopis aurantiaria. The sequence goes on along the minus strand of OU611995.1, from coordinate 11,486,768 downwards.
GCCTGATGGTAAGTAGTTGCGGTCGCTAATGGATATTTGTAACACCAGAGGCATCACAACTACGTTGTCAACCCTTTGAGAATCTAAAAACTTGCTTTTTGAAGAAACCCTTGTTGTAGGTTCTTGGGAATACCGCGGAAGCTATAACATTCTACATTATGCAGGTGTGAGGCGAGAAAGATCGCACAGTGTGCGATTAAAATAGAATATGTTGTATGTGTAAAGTGTACCTACACCAGCGACTGGTTGGATAGTCCAGCAGGATACATTCACCTAATGTACCCACTGGGTGATGTTGCTGCTCAGCTATAGCGCCTCGTGCTTTCCGTCATCAGCTAAAGCCAGAGGTTAAAATAATGTAAGTTTACTTATCAGTCACTTATTAGATTATTTACGATTACGATTAATTTACTTATTAGTTATCTTAACCATTTTGTTTATCGAAGTATTGTTTTCTTTGGCTAGTCATAAAAATCATACTTGATAACCAAAATCGTCATTAACATTTTCATCTAGTTCATATCTCTCACGAACGCTCACTTATTTATTTAGTTAAGTTGATTGCATTATCTGTGGGTCGCGTGCACATCACTAGTTGAGTCGACCGATTCGGTCTTTATGCGACCATCACTAATTATTAGGTACATAACTAACAACTATTTTCGCTCTTGTTTTTAGGGATTGCAAACGACAACAGCATTCTATTACGATATAATTATCGTAGGATGCCTGCCTTACAATTTATATATCATCATTGTAATAGATAGAAAAAAGCAACTTGTGAACTACCACGGAAGCTGTTGCACTTCGATCGTCGTCACCTCATCAAAAGTGTATGCAAAAGGGATCTTGACCATAACTAGATCCCAAAGACTCTTGCTATGTCATCTAACTCGTTCGTTGACCCCCATCTCGCTTTTGTATGATCAACGCAAGACGAAAAAAAATACTTCAGTTGAAAATAAGTTCACTATGATACGGACTTTGTAACATGTTTCATAAATACCAACCCTACCAGCACACCAAATTTAATAAAAAATCTATCGATTCAAGATCATTTCGTTCGATATTTAGTGAGCAAGTTTTATTTGAGTTTCGCATTTGACGTTTACTTTGCCAATGGCAGTTCGGTTGTTATGACAAGTTGACGAGTTCATCGACTGCCGATGATCGGAATAAAGCATTTTATCGATTTATCATGAAAACTTTATTATCAGAATAATTGGTTGCTTTAAATAAATAAGGAACAAAGTAGTATTGGATTTTGATTGATGAAGATTCAACAAAAAAGGTACGATACGATCATAACAAGCTTTTATTTAAATAATGCTTTTAATTATCATCATCATCTTCATCTTTTCAATTTGGCGGCCATTTTGGAAGTATTACAATATTGTTATTGTAACTATGAGTGTAAATAGCCCCGTTGGTCCAGTCTGTAGTGAACCTGCCTTCTGAGCTTGGGGGCGGTGCGATTCCCACCTAGGACAAACATTCAGGTCATGAACATTTTTGTTTGTTCTATGATATATCTGGGTGTTATTATCTATTTAAGTATGTATGCCGTGGAGGCCCGGCCTAAGAATAGACCTCCCCTTCTCTTCCCGTGGGTGCCCTAGAAGTCGGCTAAGGGATCAACCAGAAGACAGGCAGCAGCGTCTCCTGAGTATAAAAACACCGCCTGCGCTCGCCAACCCGCCTGCCAAGCGTGGCGAGTAATGGCAATCCCCCCCTTCAATGATAAATATCGATGGGGGAGGCCTATGTCCAGCAGTGGACGTCCTACGGCTGAAATTATGATGATGATGATGATGAAGTATGTATTAAAAAATATAATTATTTATGTATGTATTGTATGTATATTGTATATCAGTCTCTGGTAGCCATATTACAAGCCTGCTTAGTTTGGGGTCTGACGGAGATGACCGTGTGTGCAAAAAGTCCGTATAATTATTTTATTTTATATTGTATTGTCACCATAGACCTAAAAGTGTACCTATACAAAATTGCAGCAAAATTGGTTGAGAGGAACTTGTTCTAGTTTTTGCAACATTTGACCTAAACAAACAAACAAACATTGTAAGTTCAAAGCTTGAAATAATGTGTAAATGGATATATAGGCGCCAACATCATCATCACCAGCCAGAAGACGTCCACTGCTGAACATAGGCCTCCCCCTTTAACCTCCACACTGAACGACAACAAACAAGGCGCCAACAAATCTGAGTATATTTAAAAAGTGTGTGAATTTATAGTTTCAGATTTTAGCGTTTAATTAGAAAATGGTGCCTTGTTATATGTTTCATTCGTCATTTCTAAAATGAAACAGCGTAGGTATAAAAAATTTTTTCTACCAAAACTATTAATCATAGTAAGCTAAACTTATGCTATTGTTTAGTTTACGTAGAGAGATTGCACGCCGCGCACAGAATTTAATTAGTATAAAGTTAGTTACCATGTTAAGCAACTTGTTTCACATGTGTCTGTCTCTGACGCATATCACCACTTCATTTATAATTGTGTAAATTCAACTGCAATTAACTCTAGTACCTTTAAAATAAACAGTGTTCTCTCATTCCACCTACAACGCAACAAACAAAACTAGTTTACAGGGTTACATGGAACTGTAGTACTTAACCGAAAGCAGATCATTTTATTCACCATTATGAACAACTTTTAATATGTGATCATCCCTAAAATCACGAAAAAAAAAACAACTGTTCCATAGAAACGTGTCATTTGTCAGTCAGGCTGGTTCAGTTAAAGTTGTTAGCTTTTACCTTTTCAGGTTCTTTCGGCTGAAAGGAGCTAATAAATAAAATAAAAATACTTAGGTACTGAGTTGATCTCAATTAAATATAATTACATTTACAGCAAGTATACTTACTATGTAGGTGTGGGAAGTATAATTTAGTTCAACGAGTTACTACACCATCAGCTCTAAAATTCCTTTAAAAAAAGGGGCCAAATTGAGAACCTTCCCTATTTTTCGAAGTTGGTGAAAAGGCAATGGTATGAAAGTAAATTTTAAAGCTATAGTAATTTATAAAGACTCATAAATTCAAATAAGAAATTAACAAAGCAGATTGCTATAAGCATCTAACTTCAGAGTTTATTTAATGTTTTCCGCAATCAAGATACATAAAAAAAATAAAAGTGCTAGAACTGACGGTGCATTAGTAAGTGCGCGGAAATGCAATCAACTAAAAAATTAATATTATATTGGGTTACGCGGAAAGAATGTACTGAGCCAAAAGATTGTTCATAATGATGGGTTTATTAAAATTACATTATTATGAACAACTACTATCATCGTTATGAACAACTTTTACTAGTGGAAACAACTCTAAAATCGCGTTTTTTTGATATTTTTAGGGTTTTTTTTCTGATATCCAGCTGTTCCATAGAAAACGTTCATTGACAGTCTACAAAATGTATTGGATAGCTAATATTTTTTTCACGATTTCATAGTTGGTCCCATTGTAAAAGTTGTTTATAATGATGGTTGTAACAGACCACTTTCGGCTTAGTACACCCTTTCTGTGTAAGCCTGTACAAATACATATTACTATACGAAATTTTTATTTTTTTTGCCCCTTTCTACCTATTACCCCAATTGCGGTCCCAATATCTTTAGGAATCCATTTTACTCATATTTTGTTTTAAAAATTGTATTGAATTCTTTACAATTAACGAATAAAACAAAAAATTCAAACAGCTGAACAAATTTTCATGAATCATAGCTAAGAAAACTTTCAATCAAGACCTTTCAAAAAAAAAAAAAACTAAATCAAAGTCGGTTCAACCGTTTCGGAGTTGAGTTGGAATGATGCACCCCTCTTTCTCCGCCAGGTTAGTAAAACAAAGTTAATTGAACACAACATTAATAATTTTATAGCTGTGCAAGCAAAAAATGCTGCAAATCCAGCAAAATTTTACGCAAACCAGTGCCAGATTAAGCCAGCGGGCATGTAGCAAATGAGAACAAGATTTGGACTGAATTAAGAACTAAGACTGAAGCTTTGGAAGAACCTTGGTTTGGTTTTTGTATTAAACTTTAGGATATAAAATAAAACAGCATACTATACTGCAACTTAGTGTGGCTAGAGCTCCGTTTCAGAATCTAAACCTAACTTAAAAGTGACTTTCCATTGAATGATGACCACACCTATATCTTACTTAAGAGCGGTATTAAAAAATAAATTCCTTAAATTTTAGGTATCCGGATTTACGGGCAAACAACGTAAAAATATAGCCGTAAATATCAAGATGAATAAAAAAAAACCGGACAAGTACGAGTAGGACTCGAGCTCTGAGGGTTCCGTTAGACGGAACCCTCAGAGCGCGAGACCAAAAAAAAAACTAACTGAAGTTAAAATATTGAAAGACAAACTTAAGTTTGTAGTTTTTTTTACTGGGCAAGTGCCTTTAATAACTAAACAAAATACAAGCTAAAACTAACACTACAAATACAGTTAGACTGCCCATAGACCGTTGAAGGTCTAAAGACAATCCAAATGCTCAAGCCCACTACCAGTTGGCAGCGTACCCAACATGCTGGCGGCATTACCACGTTGAATGGCAATGCTAATGCGTTGAGCCAGAAACACGCCAGCATTTTGGTCACGCGTCGCATTAACTAGGCGCTCTGAAAGATTTTTGAAAATGAGGTGAGCTCCCGGTCCCCAAGGGCCCAATGTCTCGACCCCAAACGCCTCAAATATGTTACCACTGCCGAGGTTAGCATATTTGCGACGCTTGTGCTGCTCTGCCGAATTAGCAGCCGCGCCAGCCCTACCCTGTGCCTCAGGAAGATGTGACGGCGCCAAAGTATCGACACAAGTTGCGTCCCATACAAGGGGCCGCCCCAACCTCCAGGGCACAAGTGTCATACCGTCAGGCCTCTTTCCATCGTCACGCGCAAGACCACTCGGTTTGAGCACAGCTGCGACATTGGCGGTGGAAAGTGCCCTGCGTATGATGTCGTTCAGGCTAGCGTGTCGGCCAATACGACCAGCGCTTCTCGAGCAAGAGAGACCATGGTGACCGAGCTGGTCAACAGCAGTACCACACTGACAGCGATGGGCCTCACAGCACCTTGCACCCAAGCGTAAGCTGACAGCTAGACGAAATGCGGTTGGATCTAAAAGGCTACCTGTGTTAAAAGAGGGCATGGCTTGCAACCAAAGTCCCGATTCCCAAACAGAGACAGCAAGAATACGAGCGCGATCTGCAATACTAGGACACGTATCTAGTAGCGATTTCCATGCTAGTTCGCAGATCGGCAGATCCCACAGACTCTGGGAAGACAACTTTGAAGTTTGTAGTTGACAATAAGGTTCTTCCATACATCCCAACTACAAAATGTAAGTTTGTAATAGCAAAATAATTATTTTTAAATACCTTCAAATTTATAACTTTCAGATTTATTCCTATATATGTACTATGAGACCTTGCCTCTTGCCAAATTTCATGATTCTAGGTCAACGGGAAGTACCCTATAGGTTTTGATTCCTCTGTGAAATCGCAAAATATACGACATAAAGGAACCCTAAGAGCGCGAGACCAAAAAAAAAACTAACTGAAGTTAAAATATTGAAAGACAAACTTAAGTTTGTAGTTGACAATAAGGTTCTTCCATACATTCCAACTACAAAATGTAAGTTTGTAATAGCAAAATAATCATTTTTAAATGATATACCTTCATATTTCTAACTTTCGGATTTATTCCTATATATGTGTTATGAGACCTTGCTTTTTGCCAAATTTCATGATTCTAGGTCAACGGGAAGTACCCTATAGGTTTTGGTTCCCCTGTGAAATCGCAAAATATGCGACATAAACGTTCATATCTTTTGATTGCGTTGACTTACAACTTTTATTTTTTTACAGCCGAAAGAAACCGTAGACCCAAGTATTTAGTATAAATTTCAACTTGCTACCTTTACGCGTTCTTGAGAAAAAGGGTCTTGACAGACGGACAGACAGACAGACAGACGGACAACGAAGTGATCCTATAAGGGTTCCGTTTTTTCCTTTTGAGGTACGGAACCCTAAAAACAAGTAAACCAGAACATTATTTTTTTTTGTTTTATTTATTTCAGTAATTTAATGAAATCCACTTTCAAACTTCTCTTTAAACTTCAAACTTCTTTTTTTCTCTACTTTTGTAAATTGGATGTGTTAAGGTTTACCAAAATTTTAAGTCATTGTTAAGACACTTTGTTATGCAAAAAATCTATTTAATACAGAAATAGAATTTTCTATAATTCTATCTTTTTAGTTGAATTAGAATACCAAAAATCTACTTTTTGTTGCTTTTTCGAGAGAGCTCTTAAATATTACAAAATGCAACACTAACGTTAAACGCACGCTATGTTAAGGTGTTACATTTCTCCTATGGCGGAAGATTCCAATTTACAAACAGTTTTTCGGCCTTGTAGCTAGGCCATGAAATTATTGTAAAATGACACAGTGTGATTTCTATCTTACTTGATAGTAATGGAGTTGTAGGAATGAAATGTGCTGCCTGACTCAGTGTTCTCTATAAAGTACAACCTTGGAACCTTAAGTCTCTTCAAGACAAGAGTGATCAGGCAACTCATGGGCAAGCGTGCTCCATCTTAGACCGCATCGTCACTTATCAGATAAGATAAGTGATTTTAGACAGCCCGTTGGTCCAGTTGGTAGTGAGCCTGCCTTCTGAGCTTGGGGGCGTGGGTTCGATTCCCACGTAGAACAAATATTTGTGTGATGAACATTTGTGTTTGTTCTATATCTGGTTGTTAATATCTATTTAAGTATGTATTTAAAACTATATATGTATGTATATCAGTCTCTGGCAGCCATATCACAAGCTTTGCATAGTTTGGGGTCAGATGACCGTGTGTGAATAAATGTCCCGAATATTTATTATAAGTTGTGGTCAAAAGCTAGCCCATTTTAACATTTAAAAAAAAACTTTTTTTGCGGCGCTTCGCGAAGCCGTCCCTAGTGCGGGGCTACCTGAGGAGTATCATCCGTAGTATCAGCTAACTCTTACTACGTAGCTGCTACGTAGCTACGTCTTGTTACGTAAGCTCTATCATGAATCCAGTGAACTCACCAAGACTTATTGGACACACAAAGCGCAAAAAGTCGCTGTACAATCGTCGGTTGGTCTAATTAAGGAGTTGGGTAGGCGAGTCGTTACTATCTAGTTAAGTCGAGTTCGTTAGGGAAACTCGGTTACCGGCAGTTGCTCGCTGATTGTCGGTGAAAGTGAGAACGCGAGAATGTTCGGGATCGCGAATGGAACTTAAATACGGGATTAAGGTGTGACTGCGAGCTGCCTGTTCAATATTTGCTTTGGCGCTTGAACGTATTTTATTATGACAGCGACATACGATATATTACATAAGCGTACAGTAAGAGGCAATTTTTCCGCCTCTTCTATATATCAATCGCATAAATACAAATAAAAATTTGAGTTGTACGAATAAAGAAAACAATATTACAAACGGTTGAGAAAAAAATTAATTTGGATACAAAATTACAAAATAAAAAAATTGAAGAAGGTGTTTTAATTTAAAATAAGATTAAGCGTCAAGGTAAATCGCGTGCAAAATCTGATCCGCCAAATTTGTCGTCGAGTAGTTAATATTTCTAAGAATTAAAATTAACAGCTCTGATTATATCGAATAAAAAATTCTTACACGCTATGAGTATCGATTTGACTTTATTAGAATTATGAAGCGTAGCTAATCAGAAGAGACGCCAAGGCTCTTGAGACCTTATTGGTCCATTTCATTTTAATCAAGTTTCAAACTAATATTTTTATTTATTAAATACAATGTACACCAACGAACTAAACTTTATTATCTTTAAACCTTCAACCGTCCAACTGTTTTGTAATATTAGTTAGCTTGTATTTTGTTTAGTTAATAAAGGCACTTCATAGTTAAAAAACCGGACAAGTACGAGTAGGACTCGTGCTCTGAGGGTTCCGTTGGACAGAAACCTCAGAGAGCGAGTCCAAAAAAAAAACTAAAGTTGAAATATTGAAAGACACACTTAACTTTGTAGTTGACAATAAGGTTCGTCGATACATTCCAACAAAAAAATTTAAGTTTGTAATAGCAAAATAATTATTTTTAAATGAAACAACTTCAAATTTATGACTTTTGGATTTATTCCGATATATATGCTATGAGACCTTGCCTCTTGCCAAATTTCATGATTCTAGGTCAACGGGACGTACCCTATAGGTTTTGATTCCCCTTTGAAATCGCAAAATATGCGACATAAACGTTCATATCTTTTGATTGCGTTGACTTACAAGTTTTGTTTTTTCACAGCCAAAAGAAACCGCAGACCCAAGTATTTAGTACAAACAACTTGATACCTATACGCGTTCTTGAGAAAAAGGGTTTTGACAGACGGACAGACGGACAACGAAGTGATCTTATAAGGGTTCCGTTTTTTCCTTTTGAGATACGGAACCCTAAAAACGAACACGAACGAAAGAAAACAATAACAAACAAACCCTGGCAAAAACCATAGTTGGCATAAATAACGATTATGTGAATTGAACCCGAGCGGCAAACCGCGTTTAACGATATAGCCCGTGAATTCTGTGATATCACCTGCGGTTTTCAGACGCGATTGTGGCTTTTCGTACTAGAGCAAACAGACGCTTATTGTATTTAAACAATTTTGTGTTTTTGCGAAGATGACAAGTCTACAAGATATATTATGGAAAGATAATATATTATGGAAGTTTAAATATGGAAGCGCGAAGTCTTCTAATCACACTTGTTGTAAAAAAGTCAACAGTTAATGATAGTATTGAAACTTTTATTTTGTGTAGGTATTACGTACTTTTTTATTCATTCATCGTTTATGACTAACTTCAGGCTTAACCATCTTCTGCTAGCGTTTTAACCTCCTTGTTCGACATGACTTTTGCCTTATTTTTTAGTAAATTTGGTCTGAATGCCCTCCTTGGTATTTCTTGTCATCTCCATCCTTCAACCGTGCCAGTATGATTGTTTTCATTAATTTGTCATATTTACACATAGGCTAAGTATACTAAGTACTTCTCCCTCTATTTGTTTACAAGATTCTTGCCCAGCGTCTTGCCTCCTTTATCCTTGACTCTGTGCCCACTATCAGACTTATTTTCTCATTAACGATCAAGGGCGTTGTATACCCTAAAGTGATACAAAGTCCTTGTTTACGATATCTAACTTCTTGTTTTTTTTTTTTTACTCTTTTTTTTCTTCTCTAGAAAGTATTGACATTGCACATTTTGTGTACTTGTCAGTGTCAATTTTAGTATTGATATATTTTCATGTTTTAAAATATCGTCAAATTAGTGATATTCCTGTCTCGGTCAAGTAAAGTAAGTCACAGACAAGTCGAAGTCATATTATCGTATTCATACTGAATCTATGTATGCACTACATGTTAAATTGTATCGAACAAGTAAAGATTTAATTAGTTCACTTTACATTTCATCAAGTCACGTTATTCATGACAAAATCCACAATCCTGGGCCCCGATTCTACTAAAGTAATTGTTTTTAAATTTTGAGTTGCATCAAAATTTACACTTAATGTATAAAAAAAGTGTCATAAGTGACATTTTGTGTGACTAAACCAATTGTTTTTAAATTGTAATGAATTGCCCAGTAATTGTTACTTTTGATACTTAAAGTATAAAATAATGTAAAAAGTGTCAATTTTGTGGCAATTCATTAAACAATTAAAATTAAAACAATTGGTTTAGTAGAATCGGCGCCCTGTACCAATGCGAAAGCTCCCAATTCATTTGCAAGCCGCGCCCGTGCTGGAGTTAGTACCAGTAGTTATACTTACTGGGCCTAGTAATTAGCACGAAATGCTATACTGTGTAAATTGTATGCTTCAGGAAGGCAGTTTTTTTTAATGAAAAGTTTAAAATGCTTAGGCTCGTAATGTAGAAAAAAACAGATGGTTAAGAACTATATTAGCGTTAGATTAGCCTTACAGATTAACTTTAAAATCCCGCTCACCACAGCTATCTCGCCCGCAAATTTTTAACAGTTTTCAAGATAAAAAATAATTTCATTGTGGAACATTTAAATTTTTTTGAATTATCATTTAAATAACATTGCAAATCTTTCAAAACAATTTTCATGATAAGAAATGGAACGTTTCACCTATGGTGGGGAATTTTCAAACAGTTTTATTTCCATCAAAAAAACAAAAAAAAAATACTGTGACATCATTTTTCATTTAATTTTAATTTTTGGGTAATATTTTTGAAATTATGGGTATTGTAGCCTGAAATAAATGAATTAGAAAAAATAGAATTTGAAAACTCGCGTGAGGAAAAAGAAGGATGAAGGAGCTCTAATTGCTACGAAACTGGTCGATCGTCTCGACCGATAAACATAAACATTTAATGAGTGTAAGCCGTTTGAAATAACTTATAGTTTTTTTTTCTTGATAAGTTATTACATTACCATAATTATAAACCTGTTGACCCGAGTATGTCCTTAAAATGCGATAAAAAGGACGGGCAGCAGCATCCTCCTACTGCACGGTGGAACACTCAGCGATCCGCAAGCTGCCTGCCAAGCGTGGGGATTATGAAAACCCAATGAGAGTCACGGGCACGGGCAGTGGATGCAGGTGGCAGGCTGTCGTTCAGTGTGGATGTCTAAAGGGGGAGGCCTATGTTCAGCAGTGGACGTCTTCTGGCCAATGATGATCATCAAAGCTATATATCAGTTATGCACCTTATTACTTAAATATGTAAATAAATCATTTGAAATAGTAACAAATAGCTTAATATTATGATAATGTAAAGAATATTCATTTATTATTTAGTTTTACATAGTAAATAACGTCTTTTTTTAATGTATGTTATACCTCGATTACGGCATCTGTGAACAAATTTGCGTGCTTAGAATAACTACACAAAGAAACCAAGTACATTCGCAAAATTTAAGCCATTCAAATGGTGTCATATATGACACCAAAAAATATATAAAAAATTTACTATGACAATTTGCGCGGTGAAATCGTACCACAACAAATCAGAAAAGCAGCCTAAGAGTTATGGTGTGACATTCCACAGGTAATCCATTAATTTTCTTGCTTAAATCGTTTAAAATACCAATCGAAACGTAAGCTACAAAGCAAATTTGTAGCTTACGTTTTGAGAAGTCATTGTTTGGAAACTTACTTTCTCTGAGTAGTTATTCTAAGTTTGCGTGTTTGTTTTTTGTGTGTTCAGCAGTGGAAGTCCTATGGCTGAAATGATGATTATGATGATGATGAAAGGGTTTTTAACTAGGTCCAATAATACGAATAGTTGTGCTCCAAAAATCTTTTTTATTATAATTATAATTATTTCCCTAATTATTAGCTCGTGTTTGAATGATAGTTCCAATTTCAAAGCAAGACAGGCACTTGTCTTCTCGATTTTCGTATAAATAGCACTTTATACCTAATTAAATATTAAACTCTGAAATGTTTTACCGAGATCAAAACTTTAGTGCCTTTTATGAATCCCAAAGCGCTTAAAGCCGTATTAACGAAATGACAAACAACTTTTATTCAATTGTGGATCAAAGTAGTCTCGTAGGTACTTTATAACTGGGTTAGTTTTTGAACATTCTTATGATGTAATTGCTGATTTAGAAATTATGTAAAACACAAACACACTCACTCACCAAACTTATACCTCGCATACCACACACATCTACAGCCATTTAATGTCCACTGCTGAACAAAGGTATCCCTCTTAGAGGGTGTTGCCATAATCCCCACGCTTGGCAGGCAGCTTGGGGATCGCAGTAACGTCACCATGTACTAATAGGACGCTGCTGCCCATCTTCCGGTGATTTTGGTTCCCAGTTTTAAGACATACCCGGGTCCATTCGCAAATAATCTTCATTAACTCTACATCAGCAACCGAACCGAACAGATTCACTGCATAACTCGGCATCAGCTGTTCTAATAACAGGGAAAATAAGTGAATGTATAAATTCCTTCTTCCCCCAAAGTCAAGTCGTTGGCCGGAAGTTGGCACGTGACCGGAAATGAATTTCCCGGAAGCATATACTTTTAGTGAATGGAGTTGAGAAATTCGATACGCTGCTGATACCATATATTTTGAAAGGCTGGTAAGCAATAGTGAATAATTAGTTTTATAGTGTTGCTGTACCAATAGGAGGATAGAGTATCGTTACATAATCGATTGAATCAGGCGCTACTTTCAACCCATACTATCTATTTTTTTTAAAGTATTTAACACCCTATTTTTTCCGCTAGTCTTGCAATGTCCATAAGTGGCGATTTCTCCTTACCATGCGTGGACTGCATGCTTCTTTACTCTTTTTATAACGAAAACATAAATTAGTGTATCCCACTTATAACAGAGGGATATTGAAAATAAAAGTAATCTGCAAAGTACCCATGATATAAGATTCTACCCACCCTGACTTTTCCGTTTCGGTAATGAAGTCGCCCGGAATATAAAGCGGTAAATTTTGTATTGGTAGTTTATTTGTAGTAAACGATTAAAAAATAACCACACATATATATTTACATATCTCTAAGTGAGAAATTTTGTTTCCTACGCAAAACTGCGGGTAAAACTGTGTAATCATATTTTATGATATAATTTCCAGCTTTAAAGTTATATTATCTATACAGAAATCAAGATGATGAATGTTATTAAAATTTTCGCTAGATCTACAAGTTAAACAATTTATTTCTTTCCGGAAATATTTCTACCCCCTAAAATGATGTGCCTAAGCTCTACCAGGGGAGTTGCGTTCCAAGGGGTTACAGCATTCGATCTTCATTTTTACGCTGTGCGTAATAAAAATATGAGAAATCCCCACACTTGAACGATATATTATTGCCTGCGGAAACATAAAAAGTCCCGCTGGCAGGCGCTGGTCGGAGAGGTAGACTTTCAAAAGGTTACGCACTAATCTATATTTTTTTAAGGTTTTATCTTGGAAATAGACGGATTTTTGGTGTGTTTTTTAAACGTAGGTATTCTTATTCAAAATGGAAGCAATGAGTTGTCCCTCTTGGGTAGTACCTATTGTGCATTAATGTGTTGAAAATGAGTGATTTCCGTACAATGCAATAAACAAAAAAAATCCTTGGTTAAAGCGAATTCGTCACAAAAAACGCAATTTTTAATGACAGTGCTGAATCTAGTCATTAAAACAATTATACAGACACTTTATTTTAAACTAGCTGCGCCCCGTGGCTTCACCCGCGTTATACCAATAAATCCTTGAGGCAATCTCCTTGGTAGCGATAGCAACCTCCTTTACTTAGATGACAATTATCTTTTATCTATGACGTGATGTCGTTGTATTTATAGACTTCAATTATTTCCGTTCCATACATAATGTATGGGAAAATTTATTTAGTAATTATTTTTTTTGTTAATTTTCCGATATTTTAATACTTATTCTACTATTTGGGCGGAGAAGACTCCAACAAATCAAAGATGATGAAAATAGGTCCAGCCGTTCTTAAGTTATAAATAGTGTAACAAACCCGACTTTGCTTCATCTATACTAATATTATAAAGAGGAAAGATTTGTATGTAAGTATGTTTGTAACGAATAGGCTCAAAAAGTACTGGACCAATTTTTAAAATTCTTTCACTATTGGGAATCTACACTATCCCCGGGTGACATAGGCTATGATCTATACCCGTGCGAAGCTGGGGCGGACCGCTAGTATAATTATATAGAGTAACCATAGATAAAAATGTATCCATTATTAAAATACCCTGTGACATGATACACTGGTTTGACTATAAGTTCCTGAAAACTATATTACTAGTTTGACCATGTTTGCGAAGTAAAAATAATGTAGTTTTAACCCTACACTATAATAATTTTGGAATATCGCAATATTTTGAAAAACTGTATCTCGATGTAACGGTCGTTGGCTGTTTTCGGAAATTCTCAAATTCACCCAAACAACATTCATGAGGTTATTCTGCAACCTACGGGGGCGTGTATACAGGATGTTTGCACTACTCTATCACTACTGGATCAATGTAAGCGAAGTGGAATGTGTTGGGACGTGCATTTTGTATATTTCGTACAAGGTTTCACTTCGTTGCTCTCTGAAGGCTCAATCAACCAAGGTAGATGTTGGGAAATCTAAAACCCATTATTTTAACGCTTATCACCAGACATGCGATTGACGCAGATTTTTTTTTAATGCCACCCTTCTACAGAGCTTCCTTCGTCTTTCTTTTTCTTCTAAAACCACAATTTTGCTGAACTAAGGATGTGATCACTATTATATGGCCTTGACTACGGAACCCTATCATGTGCGTGTTTTGACATGCTTTTGGCCAGTTATCTTTTAATTTTATACTTGTGTTAGTACTTACAACAGGCAATTTTTTTTTGGCTAAGGTATGTTTGGGCTTATCAAAATCGCAAAAGAAGTTATATTTTTTCACAATAATACACAATTAATATTTTATTTGATACTTGCGCCTGCCCTGGCTTCGCACGGGTGTATCTAATTTTTATAACAAATATATAAACCTTTCGTGAAAAATGATCTAACTGATGGTAAAAATCGCATAAACATCCGTTATGTGGTTTAGGAGGAGCGGATATACAGACAGATAGACGCGGACAGTGACTATTTTATACTATAAACTAGCGACCCGCCCGCAGCTTCGCACGGGTGTAACTTACGTGCGAAGCCGGGGCGGTTCGCTTGTTACATAATTATGCAGCGGGAAGCGACTTTGTTTTATACTATGTAGTGATAGTGATAGTGATGATGATTATTATTATACAGACAGACATACAGAAGTAGAAAGTGACTTTAATTTATACTATGTATTTTAGAGATAGAGAAAAGATAAAGAAATCTTTACTAGAATACAAATTAAACGTGAACATTATTTATCTACCAGTAAAAATATTTTTGTTATTTCAAAGTTATGAACCCAAACAAGGAGTTACAAAAGAACTCTTTGGTTTGTTTATGGATAAAGCAAAAGTTATTTCATCTCACTTATATGTTTGCGAGAATCGTAAAGATTGTTTTATGGTGTCGTGATAATATTGTTTTATTGCAGGATGTACGGTTCTTAGCTTTTTTGAAAATAAAATGTTACATGTTGATCAATACTGCAGTCTCTTTCTTTATTACTAGCAGACCTGACAGACATTGTCCTGTCTTAGAACTGTCAAACACGCAAAGTCAAAATTGTAAATCTTATTTTTTTACACCTTGGGTTACATTATTGGAGTTTTAGTAAGGACCCCTATTTAAAAAAAAAAAAATTATAGCCTATGTTACCCGGGGATAGTGTAGCTTCTTAACAGTGAAAGAATTTTTCAAATCGGTTCAGTAGTTTCGGAGCCTATTCAATGCAAACAAACAAACAAACAAACAAACAAACAATCAAATCTTTCCTCTTTATAATATTAGTATAGATTTTAAAAATACGTTACACATTTTTTAAGCCTTAACAGACGTGTGGATGTGGTTGACCTCAACCGCCGTCTGACCAATGGGAGAGAAAGAGGGGAAAATATGATATTCTCACTCTTTCTCTCCCGTTGGTTGGACGGCGGTCCGTCAACCAAATATATCTAATATGTCTGTTAGCTACTTTAGATAAACGTGCTCTATCCTCGTCCACACCGACGCTTACTATCAGGCGAGAAACGTAAACGTAGATCTACAGGTTTACGCGGAAAAGGTGTACTAAGCCGAAAGGGGTCCTTTGTACCCATCATTATGAACAACTTTTATTATGGGACCGACCCTGAAACTACGAAAAACTATTTAGCAGCTTCATACATTTTGTAGAGTGAATGTCACTGTTTTTATGGAATTCGCGATTTCGGAGTTACTCCCATAGTCAAAGTTCTTCATCATCAGTAGTCGGATTACTTAGTCCGATGATCGGACTGATGCGATTTGAAACAAAAGGCTGTTAAAACAACAATTCATGTCGTAAAACAAGACAAGGAGTTTTTTTACAAAAAAAAAAAATTCAAACAAAAAATGTCAGTGAACCAAATGAAGGCTGTAAAAGGCTTATCTAACACTAACTTTATAAATAAATACATTTAAAATATAGTCAGATTTTTGCCAATAAACATTTATTCTCATATAAGATGTTGTCATCGCTTCCATAAGAACACTGCTAACAATAAATTTACAGTTCGTCGTCGCAAAAAATAACTAAATAAATTAACAAATCAATCAGAAAACAATCAAATAAAAAAAATTGCTTCTTGATTTGTGTCTATTTATTTTAGACTTTCGCTCATAACATTAGATGTTAATCATTAAAAAGAAAAATACGAGCCTTAATAAAGAATAGGGTATTTCATATTTTTTTTGGGTTTATTTAGGCGCTAGATTTTCTTTGAAGGTTCTTTACAACAGACCTATATCCAAGTAGACGCCACAAGTCGAGCTACTTTGCATGTCACAATATTTCCAATACAATAGGCATGATTCCTAATGTTTAGTTTATTACAAATAACCGGCTTAGTGATGAATATAAGTAAATACATCTCACATACTGAAAAAATAATTTGAATTGGCTGATAAATCTCTGAGATATGAGTATTTAAAGATTTAGGTGGGGATGGAGAGGGGATGTTCTATCTCTTTCTCGCAAAGCGTGTGTTAGTATAGCATTTGTATGGCGCTCCTGAGCCGTGACGTCACGGCTATAGTGCGCACTCTGTCTAGCATGAAATAAAATAAAATTAAAACGCTTATATCTTATTTATTTTTGAACTAATTTTTATTTTGTTTTCGTTGGTGTGCTCTATTTATGACCAACTTTATTATGGGGTGGTAAAAAAATATTAGTCATCCTGCCTATTATGACAAATATTCGTAATTGAGTTCGGCTAAAACCATTCTGCTTAATCGGTGCAGTGACAACACGTGTCAGTTTGAAACGAAAATGGGTAATTGTGCAATACTGAGTTGTAATAATACCCCAAATAGAGTTGGCCGACAGAATAAAGACATTTCTTTTCACAGGTAAGTACGAAAAATTTGACACGCTTAGCTTTCATACAGTTTGGACCGCTTGTGAAGTCTACTTAGATAAAGGTCTGTGTTCTTTACCTAGCTTTCTCTAATTTATTCTAAGGTTAATTATTGTTTTTATGGTCATGATTTCATGTTAGAGTGACCTATGCGCCTAATATAGTTTCAAAGTCAAAGCATAATAAACATAATAATCTCAACCTTCGTTGTTACCACTGGTAGCAGTTAAGATACGACTTGGCGTTGACCCACACGAAACAAATAAATAACTTCTTGGCTGTAAAAATATCAGCTAATTCGTAACCAACTACTTTTATTGCGCGATAAATGTCACAACGCACTCATAAACATAGTATGACAATTAAACGGAAACAATAAACCGTTGGTTAGAATTTTTTTACCACGAATTTTATAACGGAAAAGCAGCCCTCTCGGAAAATGATATACAAGACGTTTATGACTTGTTTACGAGCCAACTCTTTACTTAACTCGAACAATGTCATTTACATTCCTTTTTATATAAAAACCTGTAATTATGGCCTTTGTGTCATTTGTGAATTCTCATTTTAATTTTGGGCTTTCATTAGTGCCGTTCATAAATATTTAACAATCAACAGTAAATATCTACCGCACGAACTCTACAAATTTTCCTTTTCCGTTGTTTAGTCTCGAAATTGTATTATTTGAAACGAGTTCCGTAAAAAGCTCCAAGATCCTTTGTGTAAAGAAAAATTATTTGGAAAGAGGATTTTGCTCGGTATCAAATTCGCAATGTCATAAAAATTCTAGAGGTTGCGTGGGTACTTATAAATATTCAAATTTATACAAGCAGGGCCAGGTGGGTCGGTAGGTTTGCATAAGTAAGCTCACGGAGCGCGGACACCGAGCACAATAATCCGGCCCCGGTACCATAGAAAAAGCAAAATCAAAATTCATTCCGTTGACCCGAAGGCGGCCGTAATTCCCCGCCACGGCCGGAAACTATTTCTATTCAGAGGGGATTCGACCCCAAGGCGGCCCGCGCCTTGTTTCCCGAACCTCCCGCCTCCGGCCCGTAATACAGCACATTCGTAATTTAAAACACCGACGTTCCTTAAATTAACGCTCAGTCTGCGCTCCCAGATTTGTGGACGGAATGTGTTAATTGTTTCGCTTCATACCCGTCCACCGCAGCAACTGATATCGCGCTGGACCGCGTAGAATGGAACGGCTTAACGGCAAGAATTAATTCCCCTAGAATTTCAAAACGTAACTTTTATGCGAGGCAATAAAAGCTCGAAGTAATAGAGTTGTAGCAATCTCGGTGTCGATATGGAGCGGAGGGCGCGTTATCGCCGTCCGAACGGTAATGACCAGCCGATAAGATCGGTCGCCGCAGCGGGGGCGGATCGGCTGATCTGAGACTGCGGCTAGATTAAATCTCAGTAGGAACTGCCCGCAACATTAACTAATGACGCTCCGGAGATGGCCCGGCTATCCGATCCACTCGGCGCGCTCACTCGTTTTAGTTCATTCGAGGAACTGGTAATCAGCGCGCCCTCGGCGAAGATAAGCTCAACTTGTGACGACTGTTCGAGAGTTCCCGACTCTCCGAGTGCCGAGTGACGGTCTCATTATCAGCCGGGCTTGATATGTGGTGATTATTGGCTCATGAAACTTGATATGGGATCTTTATTATGATCATTTAATTCTAGAACGTGTTTTGAAACGGTCGGTTAATTTACAGTTAGTTAAATTCTTGTCTTAATTATAGAATATATGTATTATTCCAAAATTGTGTTCTATATTTACATATCTTATGAAAGTGCCGGATTTTTATTACAATTTGTCTGCCGTAATTTCACCATGAAACCCTACTTCTCGCCAAAATATTCCCGGCTTATTTCCACAAAAAACACCGTCATTTTTCTTTCGCAGCGTATCCCATCGAATCGTTACAAATAGCTATTGCAAATTGGAAATAAACGAGCTACAAAAAGTGGTCGGACTCGACTTCCCCTTGTCAAGTCTACAATAGGGAAATTCGAGTCCACTGAAGAGACCATTAAGGACTTTCGTAGCTCGGAGTGGAGATCACGATATGTATATTTTATTGTTGTTCGAGTGTTTTACTTCTTGTTGAGATTGTGGCGCGTCTACTGAATTTTAATAGGCACAAGTATCTATTAGAACTGTTGAAGTGTAAAAGCCCCGTGTCAAGAATTAGTCGAGTCGAGAATTCAGAAATCATCATTTTGGAGATGTAATCAAGTGAAAATTCAAAGTGTTTAGTTATTTGGGAAACAATGAAGAATTTATTCCAAATATATTTTTCAATATCACTATATTTATACAATAAAGTAAAAACAAGGGAGTGAAGCCTGAAAATTGTTTGTAGATAATTTTGTACCGCTTTATTAGTCAGACCCCTCGTAAATCGACCTTATAGATTTTAGAGCTGAAATTTGTGAGATATTGAGCCATAAAACTGCTATAAAATAACTGTTGATCCTAAGGGTAAATCACTACAAATAAAACATTTATAGGTCATAAGGATACTAAAACAAACATAGGTTTTATATTTCTTAGGTCAACATACAAATGTTTGAGCGAACATTAGGTATGTTGAAGTGGTAATATACCTACCAAAGATTATTAAATACTATTTTAAGGTAGGTATATTGACTAGGGCTAAATTTAGGTTAGATGTAGGACGTAAGTATTTCAGACGGCTACAGATCTTCAAGTTGTCAAGTAATTAAACTTCCAAGAATTTCTACTGAGGATCAGCTTTTGGTTGTATTAAATAAAAATTATGCGTACTTATTTTTTTTTTTTAAGTATTAGGTACTAGCTGCGCCCCGCGGTTTCACCTGCGTAGTGATGAAAAATGGTGATGATGATGAAAAGTAGCCTATGTCACTCTCCGGTCCTTGGTCGATCCGTTGCTTTGTTGCTGCGTTAAAGAGGAAAAAAACAAACTAACAAACCAACAAACTTTTTGCATTTATAATAATAGTATGATTTTCCAGGTACAGTGGTCAAAACTAACTATGTAAACAAAAATGTTAGAATTCAATTTAAATTTACTTCTGATTGGCGTATCGTTTTGAAATTTTGCAAGTAGGTATATGTAATCCGCAGGAGAATACAATTATCAGACTAATCCTATTCTCTATAATAAGATTCTAGTAAAAAGCCTAGAGAGTAATTAATATATCTGTGCCGACTCTCATAAAAGAAAGAGCAATGAAGTTAACGAACAAAGGAACCGGTCGAGTTGTCGCGTTTGTCTTTAGGGTGTGACCAGACTAGCGACGATTAAAATTGTTTACACCGCTAATGAAAACGCCACAACATGACATGGCGGAATGTGGCGCAAAGTGGCGATAGCGTAATTAAAATTCTGGTAAAATTCTGGTGCGTAACAGTGCTTAACATTCACGTAGTGATCGAATGTGGTCCACGCACACATACACACTAAGGGTCTTACTTAAAAACGTTATTCAAGTTAATCTATGCTTAAAAATGCTCTCTCAACTTCTTGCTAACGGCAATGGTGGCAAAGGAGTATAGATTAAACATGTATTTTCGTGTTGTTTCGCCAACTCCATAGAAGCCTCTATTGAATTCTCCACCACTTAACTCGGGCTTGGTTAACATAACTTGCTCGTGACTTACTTGACTGTGACTATGACTTGTTTTCCAATAGCTAGTTAAACTTGGAAATATTTTCATACTTGACACTGGCAAATTTACAAGACGTGCAACGCTAAAATCCTTTCAAGAGGAAAGAAGAAGAAAAACTGGCATTTGAGGGCTTCAGCCTGAGTATGTGTTGATGATTGTAGAGAACGCTACGGCAACTAAGCGGGGTCGAGAACCAATTTGTTTTCATGTTATTTTTTATGTCAAATAGAACTGTTAAAAACACAGAATAATAAAGAGCACAGTCCGAGCATAAGCCGTGGTAGCCCATTAGGGAGACCACTAGATTTGAAAGCATAAGGTCGCGGGTTCAAACCCCGGGCTCGTACCAATGAGCTCTTTGGAGCTTATGGACGGATTTTCATACCACTGGCTTTTCGGTGAAGGAAAACATCGTGAGGAAACCTGCAAACGTACGGAGAAGGAATTCAACGGCGTATGTGAATCCACCAACCCGCACTGGGCCAGCGTGGTGGATATGGTCCAATTATCCTTTCGGGGGTAGGCTGAAAGTCCAGCAGTGGAATGTTAAAAGGCTGATTATGATAAAAGAGCATAGTATCCGTCACGTGATTCACAAAGCGTACAAGGCCGTCTGTCAAATAGTATGTAGCCTTTGGAGCCTTTTACAGGTCCCCATAGTACATTGAAATTGTGTACAACACTGGAACTTGACGTCCTGTCAAAAATGTATTTATGTATTGTTCTGGTAACAAAAAATTTGGCTTATGAGTAAAGAATCTAACATTTTTAATTTGATTATGTAGAATTACCACTACTTCTATGCTTTAGTCCTTCCTCTGAGGTTAAAATGACAATAACTCATATACTTTTTATAGAAAAACTAAATCTAAGGTACTGATTTATTGGTATGTTTGTGAATGGTAAAACCTGCCAAACCAAGGGAGTGCCGACGGTGCGGTGCTAAAAGATTTTCAGTAATTAAATTCTGCCATAAATTACGAACAATTTCGTTTATGAGGTATTGAAAGTCCGACGAGTGTTGTATACATACTGCTTAAAAAATTATTTTGATAGCTAAGTTATTTTTTTTTTAGAGACTTAGCGTTTGCTAAGCTTATGGGTAAGCTTAGATTAATAGTAACGTCAAATCAAAAAACCGTTAAAATATACATCCCAATATTTAGCCGAGAATTTCTTTAACACGTCAAATTAACAGTAGCCATTTCAAAAGAAACAAAAAAGTGGCGAATAAAACTTTTCTTTTACATCCAGCTTCCACAAAGTAAATAAAAACAGATTTACATTTAATTTTGATCATCATCTAACTTCTCCTATTCGTATCTAGGCCGGCTGCATTGCTGCAACTTGCTTGTTGCGCGCGTTGAAATTTTATAAAATTTAAAAAAAAAAGCGTGGCGCCTGTCTTATAATTACATCCTTCTCACTTTTTTCCGTCGATGAGATATTCTTATTTTATGCCCGAAGGTGAATATAAACAGATTTTTACGCACATTGTCTAAGTAAACTCATAGCAATTTGTGACATATGAATAGATAAATTTATTCTCCGAAGTAACTGATCGCCTGTTTGTAGTTCCCACGCACGCATAATAATGAAGACTGCGACGAGGGGTGCCAATGTACGGCGATATTGCAAAGGTTATATAATAAATCAAGTGATTCGTAGCGTACAGGCGTATGTTAGGCTAATGAGAAGTCTTGGCGCTGGGATATGAGTTTTAGTTAGAACGAGGGTATTGCATACTACACCGTGTGGTTTCAGCCGCGCTTCCGTGAAAGCAGTTCAATATTTTATCGAGATGAACAAGTTATATAATTTGACTTTAAGAACTGATGCTATTTTTCCACATTTTGTTTTTATTACACAGGGATTTAGTTTTTATTAGACGAGAGACACCGTGCAAGTTACACATTTTCACACACTCTGGCCGGCAGCAAAATTCAAAAGCACACTTTTTGTATTTTGGTAACCTACTAGTTTCAATTTTGACCTTTTTACTACCTTTAATCCAAAACCAGTGTGTTCAGTCAATATGATAACCAGTTAAACCTGTTCAGATAAACCTGTTCTACCCTTGGAAAGCCTACCAAGTTATACATAATCTCCAAAGATCAGCTTAGCAGTACGTGAAATGGTTTGTGAATTAATTAATCCCTCGGAGGGCTAATGGACTTTTGTTGTGATTCGGACAGCCGCCACCGAAGATGTTAGTAGTAACGGTAATCATGGGATAAAGGCCGTTGATTCCATTTGCAGTAATTGGCTGCGAGTATTGATAGATTGCGGGGAGATAATGGTTTTTGCTTGTACATATTTGATACGGGAAGTTTTTTATGTTCTTACTTCTTATACATACTTAATGTAGATATAGATATATAGCTCGACTTACAGATAAAGCAGCGCTCTAATATTACCTACTTAAGTAATAGACCGGCCAAGTGCGAGTCAGGCTCGCGCACTGAGGGTTCCGTACCACCACAAAATTCAACAACGAAATTACCAGTTATAACTTGGTAATGAACACAAACTTAGCACCGACTCGCACTTGGCCATAATTTTTTTTTGTTATACTTTAGAGTGGGTACTATAATCATGTTAAGTTTGACGCTTGTAAGTATTACCGTTTTTACATTAGAGCTATTAAAAAAATACGTTTGTTGTATAGCCCCTTTCGTTTTAACTTTTTGACTTTTTTATTATTTGTTAGTCAATCCGCTGTAACATTACATATTCTGTGAAAATTTCAACTGGCTATCTATTATGGTTCGAAAGATACAGCCGTTAATAAGTAGGACAGACAGACAGACAGACATCGTAATCGCTTAGTAATAGGGTCCCATTATTACCCTTTGGGTACGGAGCCCTAAAAAGCATCAGACTGACATGGAGAAGTTAAATGCAATGCACAGGACGGAGATAAATTTAATGGTGAAACATTGTATCCTGCCTTCTGTTATGAATGCTGTATCTGCTAACATAAGGTAAGACGAAGAAGACATTGTGGTAGTTTTAAAAAACATTTAGACATGTCTTACACACTACGCACTACGAACAATTACCTACTACGAATTTACTACGTATAACAGCACGTCGTCAACTGATAGACAAGCGGGTGTTTGCTTAGTTTTTATGTGGTGATGTGCAAGAAATGTATACAGCAAACCTTTACAGTGATTTCACCGAAATAAAAATAGTTTTGTGTTTTAAACTGCACAATATTGTGCCAAACAATTGGCGCAAAACGTTTTTCTTGTTTCCCTTTTTTCCACCGCGAAGGAACAACAATACACAGCAGACGTGCCTTTTCTTAATCAGGCCATTATCATTCGAAGCCAACCTCCTGCAGCCCCTACTCTTGTTTTCCGGAAAATAATAGTCGGAGAGGCAGCGTTCAAACTGAGTCACTTGTTTTGAGTTTTTTATTTTTTATTTATTTTTGACTCCTTAACTAAATTAAGTACCATTTTAATCATATTTTTTGATGGTTTTATTATGCCAACTACAATACCAACTCAGGCAGAAGTTTTGTCACTGTAACGGCGAAGGTACTGCTATTTTGCTGAAATATCTATATTAAAGTGTTTTATCATTTTTGAAATACACTTACTATACAATTACTTATAGTAATCATAAAGTGTTTTTATGTAGCTAGAGGCGAGTAATGGATCGCACAGGGAGTGTGCGATAGCGTCCACACAGCTGTAGCCTCGCGGGCAAATCCCGAGTGATGCGGCCGTCTTCTATACGCCTAACATACCTGTTTACAAAATATTTAGCCAAACCACCTTCCTCAAAATAACTGCGACCTCCTAAACTTAACATCCTGCAGAACCAAACAAAATCTAGATAAGAGTTTGGGTAAACAGGCAGAATAATGAGGATATCGTATCAAGATGTCAATAAATATCCCCCAGCTTCTGGAAAAAATAAACTCGGCCCCAATAAAAAGAACTTTTAGTATCAACAAAAGCACCTAACTTTATAATTGAAACGGACTTACGGAGATAAAAAATTTAAAGTCGAATAAAAAGGAATCATCTTTCAGGGATTAATTGCTAATGGATGAGATTTTACTGCTTTTCGTCTGTTTTCAGAAAGTCCGATGAGTTTCAGCTATCGGAAATACCATTAATGAAGAGGATTATGCTTTTAGTATGAATAGCTGCTTTTTGTTCTAGCACGGCTCTATCTTTTCAACAAGTACGGTCTTTTCATGTGAATTGAGTTTATTTCGTTAACTTTCTTTTGTTTTCGTTGTGTAAGGTGGATTGATGACGTCATACTTTCTTTATGTGTATTTTTGATCAACGATGCAAGGCCTAGGAGGGTGTTGTATTTAACGAATAATGTCTAGCCTAGGTATATTTAGGAACAGAAATGCCATAAGCATTTCCCGGGAGCGTTGCTTCAGGCAGTGTGCTAGGAGGATATCCGTGCGTTCCTATGGAGATCCCGGTACCCTCCGTCTGGCACAGAGGTCAGCCATCGAGGGCACCGTCGGCATTTTAGTGGGTGCAATCTCACACAATCCGGCTTCACCCCAATGCAGCTGGGTATCTTTTGAAGATTTTGAAGATTGGGAATGTAAAAAAATATAAGTTATATTTCCACCTACAACCTTAACGCCTTAACTGACTTGTTTTTAGGGTTCCGTACCTCAAAAGGAAAAAACGGAACCCTTATAGGATCACTTCGTTGTCCGTCTGTCTGTCTGTCTGTCCGTCTGTCAAGACCCTTTTTCTCAAGAACGCGTAAAGGTAGCAAGTTTAAATTTATACTAAATACTTGGGTTTACGGTTTCTTTCGGCAGTAAAAAAATAAAAGTTGTAAGTCAAAGCAATCAAAAGATATGAACGTTTATGTCATATATTTTGCGATTTCACAGGGGAATCAAAACCTATAGGGTACTTCCCGTTGACCTAGAATCATGAAATTTGGCAAGAGGCAAGGTCTCATAGTACATATATAGGAATAAATCCGAAAGTTATAAATTTGAAGTTATATCATTTAAAAATAATTATTTTGCTAATACAAACTTACATTTTGTAGTTGGAATGTATGGAAGAACCTTATTGTCAACTACAAACTTAAGTTTGTCTTTCAATATTTTAACTTCAGTTAGTTTTTTTATTGGTCTCGCGCTCTGAGGGTTCCGTCTAACGAAACCCTCAGAGCACGAGTCCTACTCGTACTTGTCCGGTTTTTTTTTTACGCGAACAGGTCCGGGTTCGACCACCAACTCGCCTGTTTAATGTTGCTGATGAATGACGTGTCTATAGATTAATTTAAGTTCAGAGGTCACTGGGTAGATGATGTCATCATCAATACAAAATGGTGATTAAAGATCCCTTATAGGTAAAGTGAAGATATTTAGTTACTGTTAATGTGGGGTATAATTCAATAGATTTTGAAGTGATAACTTCTTTAGCCGCATTGAGTTATTAGAATCACAAACTACAATCTAGGCCTGAGAACTACAATCTACGCATTTTCAAGGCTAGAGTGAATAGATTTTGCCAATTATTTTACTTTTGGTTCTCGGGACAAGCCCGGACCTTTAAACGGCATCAATGGGCTAAACACTGACCGTCTTACCACAAAAGGTTTAAGCACGCTTTAGACAAGTGTTTAGCATATTTTTCGCAGTGAAACAATTGCTAAACACATGTCTAAAGCGTTCTTAAATCTTTTGTGGTAAGATGGTGAAAGACTGAAAGCCAACACTGAAAACACTGAAAGCCAACACTGAGATGCCTTTTAACCCCCGACACAAACAGAGGAGTGTTATAAGTTTAACGTGTGTATCTGTGTGTCTGTCTGTGGCATCGTAGCTCTCAAAAAGCTGAACTTATTTTGATTCAGTTTTGTTAGCTTGAAAGGTGACTTGGTCGAGCTATGATTCAAGAAATACTTACTGTTCAGCCGCTTAAAGATCATCACTTGGAAAAATTATACATCAGTTCTTTTGTTGGGGGTTTTTAAATTTGTAATTTATACATGTTCGGCCTTACTTATAAACGTTACTTAAAAGTTAAGCAATGCATAAAATTGCTGTCAACTTCTCCTTGACGAAAATTGTCACAGTTGAAAACAAGACAGAGTAATTTTAAGCTTAGCTTAACTTAAGTAACGTTTAAAAGAAAGGCCGATCGTGTTTAAAAATAAATAAATTGATTAGCTTGATGTTGGTAAATAGACTAACTACTGATGATATGGGATTATTAATAAACTGGGCTATTGAGGTGAACAAATTGCGGATGGGATAACAGAATTAAAGGATGAGAAAACGGCACCTGCCTTTTTCTATCTCATCTCAAAATACACATATATAAGCTGGTAATGACATGCCACCCACTAAATAGGCCCCCAAAAAGGCTTCCTTGTGTTGGCGCCTTATTTATTATTACTATTTTCAACTACTTCCCATTTTAAGTAAACAGAAAAAAAAATATGCGTCATGGTGTTCCAAAACTTTGTCAAAAATATGAAATATCCTATGTAAACCAGCTGTCAGATTAATTATCATTCTTTTATACGGAGACGGGCGAGCGCGCAATTAAAAAGCAAAATTTAATCTTAACACAAAGTTTAATAATTCATATGCTTCATTAAATATTATTTAGTGATGGTACTCATACGGACCTTTTGTCTTTTTTAGAGATGTCGATATATCCGGCAAATTTTGTCCGGCTACTTCTCATTGAAATAACAGCAATAAAAATAGAAAACTAATTTAGCACGTCATGTATTTAATTGCTTATTGAGACATATCGCATATTAATATTGTGCTAATTACCACTCAGTCGATGTTTCGACATATTACAATGACTCTTACGAGCTGACAGAAAACAGCGAGTGAGTTTGGCGAGAGATTCCTACGGGTGTGGTGTTCTCCTACACTTTGATCTTGCAAAAATGCAGTCTGATAGATAGTCAATTAAAAATATGCACGACAACAAAAAAAAAACAGTTCAAATCGTTGAAAAATACATGGTTTCTTTATCTGAAATAAACTTCATCATCATAGCCAGAATATGTGCACTGCTGAACATAGACCTCTCCCTTAGAACTCCACGCTGAAAGGCAGCCTGCTATCTGCATTGCCCGCGACTCTCACGATGTCGTTGGGAGGCCTACCTACCCTGCGCCTTCCGGTTCGTGGTCTCCACTCAAGAACCTTTCTTCCCCATTGGGGATGAAAGGATTATCGGTTTGTCAAGCTATGTGGCCTGCCCATTGTCACTTCAACTTGCAAATCTGAGCAGCTATATCGGTAACTGTGGTTCTTCGCCGAATATCCTCGTTCCGGATTTTATCGCGTAAAGAAACTCCGACTATAGCTTTCTCCATTGCCTGATATGCAACTCTAAGTTTTCCTGGCTGACTCAAATGGCCTGCAGTTAAAGCCAAATAACAGCATTTTTCAAAAAAACTATCACGAAGAAACTTTAAACTGAAGACATCGTCTGTGTATTCCATTTTCCGGCTAAATTAATATGTAGAACATCTCTGTCTCGAATCTTCTACATTTTACATGGTTTGTTTACCTAATATTCACATTTAGACCCTTATTTACTTTACGACCGATCCTCGTACACTTTTAATCCTTTTAAGGGTTGGTCCCATTATCATTAGGCTTTACCTATCATATCGAAGAAAGGTTTAACCCGCATGTGGCGTACATATTTAATACTATATCGGGGCTCTTTCGGTTTTACAAAAACATTTCCGGGACCCTGTATCTTGATGGCATTGAAAGGACGTGTTTGGAAATTTTTATTTTTTGGTTTATACAAAAGTTTTGCTTTTGGAATTTTTGTAAGTATATCTTCTTGAAATTAGTGTCGTTAATTACTGAGAAAATAAACAATATCCAAGAAGAAAAAAAACAACAAACAGGAAGACGTACCACATCGAACCCAAATAATATGAAGAAAGAATCACTGCCAATTTTTACCCCAAAACTAAATGAGTTTCCCAATAAATTGGGCGCTAAGTTAGTTATTCACTGCGAGCTAAGCTAATTTTGACCCAATGTCAATAAGTGCGAATAACGTCACGATAATGAAAACGAACACTATTTTGTTTGAAAATTCAGACTACTCACTATTCACAGGGTTCACAAAAAAAAAACGGGACACTTTTTCACACTCAGTCATCAGACCCCAAACTAAGCAAAGCTATGGCTGCCAAAGAATGACTACATGATTATATTTTTTTAAATACATTCTTAAAAAGATATTAACACCCAGATATAGAACAAAAACAAATGTTCATCACAATAATGTTTGCCGTGGCTGAGAATCGAACCGCCACGCTCCCAAGCGCAGTAAGCAGGTTCACTACGAAATGGACCAACGGGGCTATCAAACTATAGGAGAGTATGATCGTGACGTCATAAGCAGACGCCATCGCTTCGGAGTGTTTTAGGGTGAATCCAAAATAAGTTTAAAAAAACATGTTTTTCTATTAAACCCTAATTTTCTGCAGAAATAAGTGTTATTTTAATAGATGCGTTAGTCATTTGTCAGCATTCGTAAAAAAAATTTTTTTTTCAAAAGAAGCCCTGATTCTATTCTTCTTGTTGTGGAACGCTGGCTTCATTCTATCGCTCGCTGGTCGTTAGATTCGTCTCACTCGATATGCCACCGGTCATGGCACAACTTTACCCATTTACTTGTGTTATTACAGAACGAGACGAAATATGTTTTTCTAGTTGGGACATTAACATGAATAAGTAATTTATACGTATTTTTTTCTCTATATTTGAATTATTGTTCCCCGCTAGATTTACTATTTACATGTTATCGTCATATTTTTTACGACTGGCAGGATTCAAACCTGAGCCATCTGGGTTCACGCCCCGAGAGCTCTTTCCGCTAAGCTACGGTCTGCCGTTTTTTTTTTTAATTTGGCTAATCCTTTAAAAATAATTTATAGCGTAAAAACATTTGAACTTATAATAAAATACAAACAGGGTTAGGTACGACTAAAACAAAATAATGTTTATTATTTAAGCCTTCGTTAAAAAAATACAAAATGCCACAATGACGCGCTAATCGTGGCAATACTCAACTTGGCCCGACTCAATATGAGGACAACTTGGACCCACAGTCACACGACAGCCGAGCAAGCCGTAACAATGGTAAGTGTTCCGTGAAAAATTGCAAGTTCACCAATTAACAAACACCTTTCAGCTCATAAGGCAGACGCAATGCCAGCAAGCCATACCGATCATCATAGTTCAAATACTACTTGCATCTTTGCATTTATCGCATAAAAATGAACTCTCGGTCTACAATGATTTTTAAGGCTCGTTAAAGCTACGTAAAAATATTCCTTCTACGAAAGTTAGGGTACGACCACACTATGGTCACCTATTTTGTGATTATATACCTCTCTATGCTACGGTTGCCTGAAAGAAATCGCCTATAGTGATAAGGCCGCCAGTTGTTACACTAGTTTTAATTCTTTTTTGTTCTTTTTACATATCATTAAAAACTATGTGTGTGTGTTGTTGTTTTTTTTTCCTGGTATAAACAATGTCACGTTAAGCTGTTTCTACACAAGGCGATGTAAGTCGGAGACTTGAATAGCGTTTCAATTGTCAAAAGTAACTTTTAAACATTCGCGATTTGAATACACATGTCTCGATTGTTGTCGTGCGCGACACTTTGCTTACATTTTATTAACTAACTTTAACGCAGGTTTATTTTTGAGTGTGTGCTCAGTACATTTATTCACCAAACGCTGGATGCAGGCCGCTTTCAACCGGCCCTTTTGGAGAACGATGCGAGGCCCATGTCCAGCAGTGGACGTCCTATGGCTGAAATGATGATGATGATGATAACATTTATTCGATGACATTATAAATCTATGTATATAAAAATGAATCCCTATTTACCTTGGTCACGCCATAATTTGAGAACGACCTTCTCAACGATTTCATTCAACTCTTTTTTTTAAGTTTTCTAAACTTTGTAGAAGGTTCTTACTGGAAATTTTATTTAGAAAAATGCGCAGAAAATTGGATAATTTCGAAAACATAACGACGATTTTAACTCGCGGGTGAAACTGCGGGGCGCAGCTAGTAAATAAAGAAATTTACAATAAAAAATACAAATACAAAGTTTATTATTTCGCATAAACATAACGGTACAAAGAAACAATTGCCTGCGGGCCTCAAACTAGGCCAAGCCTGTATCTTGAGGTCCAAACAGGACAATGTAATATTAAGGGTTTTTGTTTTCATTGTAAATAGTCTGCTTTTGACCACCACCTCACCAGTTTACTTCATTACTATAATTTTTAAGCGAATCATGTCGCATCACATATTACATTCATTAAGGGTCCTTTCACATATTTTAACGAAAAAAGCATCGAAAACTGGATTTTTGGCATTATTTTTCTATCAATTAGTAAGATCTGCAGAAAAATCAGTTTCTGTACTAATTAAATCTGTATTTTTTATTGAATGTAACGGCTTCAGATTTTGAAAAACCTCAACATATCCACTTGTTACCTTCAATTTACAGAAGTAGTTTTTCGTAAAACTTTAAGAGGGAAAGTTTGAAAATGGATTACGTTAAATTACCGACATAAAATAAACATTTTTATGTTATGGTTTACTTATTTTATCTTGAAAATTACGACTTAATTTTTTCTTTTTATGCCCTAAAATCCAAATACTTAAAATTGAATGGTGCATTTTGTAATACGCCTCTTAAGACATTAAGGCCGTAGTATCCTATTTGGGAGACCGCTAGACTTGAAAGCGTGAGGTCGCGGGTTCAAACCCCGGGCCCGTACCAATGAGCTCTTTGGAGTTTATGTACGGATTTTCATACCACTGGCTTTTCGCTGAAGGAAAACATCGAGAGTAAACCTGCATACGTACGGAGAAGAAATTCAATGGCGTATGTGAATCCACCTACCCGCAACTGGGCCACCGTGGTGGATATGGCCCAATCACCCTTTCAGTGTTAGGCTAAAAGTCCAGCAGTGCACTGTTAAAAATGCTGATTATGATGATGACATATTACATTCTAGTGAGTTTACACCAGAAAGGGTAATTTAGCGTGGTGGAAACTGTTTTGATGAAATAAACCGTTCATAAAAGTGCACGCTTGCACTGCGGGGAACACCACGAGTAATGCCTTTGCAATGTCGACGACGCAAATTTGGAAGTCATTGCGGCACGACATACGTACCTTTAATACGAACAGTATTAAAGAGACGATTGAGCAAAACAAAGGCTCCAAAGTGTTTGCAAGACACATGTCTATTGGGCAAAGCCACCTGACAAAGCTGAAGAGGGAAGATGGTAGTGTAGCGTCGACCAAAGCCGAGGTATTAGGGGAAATCGAAAGGTTCTATGGACAGTTATACACTTCGGTTGCTAAACCTGTGAGCAGCTCGGCCAAAGACCCAAGAGCCAAGCTGAGCCGACACTATACCGAAGATATCCCGGACATCAGCCTGTACGAGATTAGGATGGCCCTGAAACAGCTCAAGAACAACAAGGCGCCGGGGGACGATGGAATCACATCAGAGCTTCTGAAAGCGGGTGGAACACCGGTACTCAGAGTCCTTCAGAAGCTCTTTAATTCTGTCTTACTCGAAGGTATAACGCCAGAAGCATGGAACAGAGGCGTGGTGGTGCTGTTCTTTAAGAAAGGTGACAAAACCTTGCTGAAGAATTACAGACCCATCTCGCTTCTGAGCCATGTTTATAAGCTGTTTTCGAGGGTCATCACGAATCGTCTCGATCGCAGGTTCGATGACTTCCAGCCTATCGAACAAGCCGGTTTCCGAAAAGGCTATAGTACCATAGACCACATCCACACGCTACGCCAAGTTATACAGAAGACCGAAGAATATAACTTGCCACTATGTTTGGCGTTTGTGGACTATGAGAAAGCCTTTGATTCGGTCGAGACATGGGCGGTGCTCGAGTCTCTCCAGCGATGCCGTATTGACTATCGGTATGTCGAAGTGTTGAAGTGTTTGTACAATAACGCCACCATGTCGGTCCGAGTACAGGAGCAGAGTTCGAAGGCAATTCCATTGCGAAGAGGCGTGAGACAGGGAGACGTTATCTCTCCGAAACTGTTCACTGCCACAATGGAAGATGCCTTCAAGCTCCTGGAATGGCAAGGACTCGGCATCAACATCAACGGCGAGTACATCACTCACCTTCGGTTTGCCGACGATATTGTGGTCATGGCAGAGTCGATGGAAGATCTCAGCATGATGCTCGAAGGCCTCAATCGAGTCTCCCAACAGGTGGGCCTTAAAATGAACATGGACAAGACAAAGGTTATGTCAAATATCCATGTTGTGCCCACCCCAGTATCAGTTGGGAACTCAGTTCTTGAAGCTGTTGACGCGTACGTCTACCTAGGACAAACAGTCCAACTAGGTAGGTCCAACTTCAAGAAAGAGGTCAATCGGCGAATCCAACTCGGCTGGGCAGCGTTCGGTAAACTACGCAACGTCTTCTCGTCCAAAATACCTCAGTGCCTTAAGACGAAAGTCTTCGACCAGTGTGTGTTACCAGTGATGACATACGGCACTGAAACGTGGTCTCTCACTATGGGCCTCATAAGCAAGCTCAAAGTCGCACAACGAGCTATGGAGAGGGCTATGCTCGGGGTTTCTCTACGAGATCGAATCCGAAATGAGGAGATCCGTAGACGAACGAAAGTCACCGACATAGCCCACCGGATTAGTAAGTTGAAATGGCAGTGGGCAGGGCACATATCACGCAGAACAGATGGCCGATGGGGCCGAAAGGTTCTGGAATGGAGACCACGGACTGGTAAGCGCAGCGTAGGACGTCCACCCACAAGATGGACAGACGACCTAAAAGAGACCGCAGGGAAACGCTGGATGCAGGCCGCTTCCAACCGGCCCTTTTGGAGATCGATGGGGGAGGCCTATGTCCAGCAGTGGACGTCCTACGGCTGAAATGATGATGATGATGATGAATGTCGACGTATTCAAATGAGATACCAGTATTTTGTTGTTTTTGTTACTACAAAGCTTTGTTTCGAGTCTAATGTAAATTCTGTAAGTTTTAAGAGTTCTTTGCCGATTTGCATTCTTGGCGATTTTTATGCTTCATGCTTGTAAGCACTAAGAATTAGTTACTTATTTAAAGTTTCGTTGAATGTGTTCATCTACCAACAATAGTTTAAGACAGACAATAACAATAGGTTCAGCGTTTGGCTATAGTTAAATAATGTAAAATTATATTAAGTTCCGAAGCCTTCTAATATTTTCATGAGAAACTTTTTAGTTTTTTGTTGGCACAAAATATTATAAGTACCTACGTATTCTTTGATATAACTTAGATTATAGCAGGCCCTTTTGGAGATCGATGAGGGAGGCCTATATCCAGCAGTGGACGTCCTACGGCTGAAATGATGATGATGATGAGATTATAGCAATGATACTTAAACGAGTTACATAAAACAGTGATGATAACCAAAAAGAGGTCATAATCTCATCATAAAGAAACTTTTACTATATGGCCATGAAATCGCGAAAAAATATCAGCTGTTCAATAATATTTTTTTCGCTATAATATTTTTTTCGTTAATAATATGTTTTTGTCATTTTTCTATGGATCAGCTGATTCGCCACGTAAAAGTTGTTCATATTATGACGAGTGCAACGACCTTCTTTCGGCTCAATATCACTGTTTTTTGTAACCCTATATCATTGACAAATATACCTGTCCCTAATCTAAGCCCTATATATATCCTTGTCCGTGTATATTTGTGTTTTTTTTTTCAGCGCAATATTTATGTTACCTTTATAAAAACAATTCAATTCCAGACACGGAACCCTCACAATGGATACACAAAAACGCTTTCAATCAAACCCACAGACCATAAAAGGTCAAACCCCATTAAGAGGGGTCAGTTTCCGTTCTATTAATACGAAATTTTTAAAGAAAAGTCTTTTTAAGGAAATATCGATGTCCCATGTCTTCGCACTGACAAGCTCTTAGCCACAAAGGAATTTAAGACAGTACCTAGGATTATTCTGTTTTGTTATAAGTGTCACACTAGTGTGATAAATAAATGGCTTGATCATTTGGATTGTTTCTAGACCTTCAACGGTCTATGGGCATCCAACTATTTTTGTCTATTAGGTCAAGAAGTTTAGGTATTTTATATTTGCGTTTAATTGCCACCTCGCCCGATGTTAAGCGTTGATGCGGTCTACGTTAGAGCAAGCATTTACGTATTTAGTGTAAGTTAGCTTTTATTTTATTAAGGTGATTTTATCAAAACGGGTCATAGTTTTTCACAAATTTCTTCGTTACGGTTTTTGACAGCTTTACCATATCAAATCTGTCCAAATTCGTAATTTATCTATGTTAATCTATCGTTACGAAAAATGTGATTAAGTATGTGTTCTTTAACTTTTCTTTCTGTAAATCTTATGACGTGTTCTTTTAGTGAAATTCAGGTACTGCTTTTAGTTTGTTACATAGCGTCTCGGTACTGAAAATTTATAATGGTAGTTTCCATTACGGGAAGTGGTGCCGTCTGAGAGCTGATGCATGACGCACTTGTGAGAAAATATTAATATGAAGTCAAGGGTGACGTCGCGCCGTGGTCGCGCCGCGCGGTCGGTGTAGCGGAACGGTGCCTTAAGTATGGCTTGGTAGCACCCTCAGATCAGACAAGCAAGGGAGATAAGCCTTAGTATAATTAATGTTTCCGTTTTTCACTCACTTTTTTCACCAAATCACTAAACCGCTTAACTCATTTTCACGCACACTAAGAAAACTTTCAATGACACCAATGAACGCAAAAAAGGGCTGCAAGGTAATTTGCAGGATGAGTTCGGCTAAAGGTATCAAGCCTGATTTAGGCCTGATGCGTTCGTACCTGCTATGCCACCTCACTATATCCCCCTTGCTTGTCTGATCCGAGATAGCACCTCAGGTAGTTAGTTCAGTCTAACTCACTTAAGTGTGGCAAAAGCGTTAGACTGAACTACTCCTATTTTCAGAACAGTAAAATTTTATGAAGATTACTGAAATTGAAAATACCTTTTCATTTGTTATGTAAAATATAAAAGAAAGCTGCATTCGAGCGTCGAAAACCACAAGGTTTTCATTATACAAACGACAAAAAAAAAACACTTTAAAATCTAAAAAAATATCTACGTATAAAAATAACTCAGGTTTGAGAATAGTACTATAAAATAGACGTACCAAATAATAGAAAAAAAAAGTCAAAAACTAAAACGTACAAAACTTTACTTTTCAAATATTAGCTTTACTCGCAGTTTTGCGATATTTTTCTATATGACACACTAATATTAGTCGTCTCTACTAGCAGCGCCTCGCGGTTTAGCCTGCGCACCTAGATAATTCTCTCAGGAATTGTGTGATTTTCCGGTATAAAAAGTACCCTATATCATCCGTACTCCGTGCACGTCGGCTCTCCAATCTCTATGCAAAAAATCTCGACTATTCGTTGCTCTGTTGCTACGTGTAAGAAGAAAACATACAAACATACTTTCACATTTACTATTTATTTAATAATAAGTTTACGTATTATATTGACTGCCAGCTTGCCTGATGTAAAGCGCCGATGCGGTCTACGATGGAGCACGCTTGCCCAGAAGAAACCGATTCCCTCGTGATTTGACACCCAGATTGTAACTATCGGGGAATACCCACCAGGCAGCGCATTCCACAGACCACAGAGTTCGCATAATAAAAGTGAAATCAAAGCGCTTCGTACGGGTTTTTGGAATATCAACCATAAAGCAGTGTCGATTTTTTGTGCCCGCTCTGGCATTCCGATAGAAATATGGGCAGGAGGGATTTAGATCATGCAGATCCGATGCACACTCTCCTAAATGTATCCAATAAAAAACCGATAGATTAGCAACTTTACGCCGATGCTCAAGACTTAGGAGCTTAGTCTGAACCAGGGATTCATTGCTGATGAGCCTCTTGGCACGCTTCTCAATAGACTCTAACGCCCCAAGCTGATACTAAGCTAATCCATCCCTAAGGTGAGAGCAGTACTCCATGCACGACCGAAATTGTGCTTGATACAGTGACAGCAACTGTTCCGACGTGAAGTACCAGTTTACTATATTAGTATGAAGTATGATTACTAAGAACACTAGAAATCGATATGAAACAATAACTGTAACATACAGCTATCTACTGACCGTATTGCTTGTTTACCAACCACAAAGCCCTCCAATGATGCTTGATGCAGCGCAGAGTAAACTAGAACAGTAATTAAAGTTTAAATTCGAACACACTCGCCAATGAGCCCGAGTAAACACTAGTTGTGGATAGTGACGATCTGGGATATACCTACTCGTGTTATAGGACTAATACTATAGATTGTTATTTGCCGAATGAAAATGACGTTTGTGTTTTGTGACCCGCTAAAATACAGTTATCGAGTTTTTAGTAAAGAAATAAACGTGTGCATAAACACCTATACCTACCTATATTACTTACCTATTAGACTCATTACTCACTAAACTAAATCAATCTGAAAGGACTAAAATTATCTGCCTCTCTTTTAATTTTATTATGTGAGAGAAGGATGGCAATAATTTTAGAGCTGTCAAATTTAGTTTAGTTTAGAGTACATCAGAATCGACCCCAATGGTGCTAGATCTGTGTATAAAAACCATGCAACATGGTTTCGAAAGAGATGCCATGTGACAGATTCTGATGTCGAAATAACAGATTGTAACAACAGTTTTTTCTTTTCTTTTCTCTTTCTGTGAGTTGTATCGTCATCTTTAGCCCGCTTACTAGTTCACAGCTGCAGATAAACCTCGTCCAAGATAGATAACGGTGACTAAATGTTTTAATAGTAGGTTCACATGCAAATTGGTGTAATTTTTAGGTCTCTTTTGATGCCAAACCAGCTATTAGTGGAATACACCTTTACAGCAACATTTAAACTAACACATGTTTCAAATGTTTATCGGGACTTATGACAAATTATTTTATATATAATAATAGGAACATTCGCTCGACGTTTCAACCATGTTACAATAGCCGTGGTCACGAACCACGATGGTGGTACCTACCACTAAAAGGTCAGAAAATAACTTTGCACATTTTCCTAATCGAAAAACAAATAGGTAGGCAAGCATGTCAGCCTCATCAAAAGCTAAAAACACCCGGGTTCGAACTACGTAAGTCAAAGGGTAAATAATAAATATCCAGCACGCAGAAGGGTTGGACGAACAGTGATGGATGGTCCACTTCCGGGGAACGTATTGGGATCTACGTTTTTGGTACAAAGGAATGGACTTGTGGACATAGTGGACTGACTGTTACACGCGGGCTAAAATGGTTTAAAGTTTAGGCACAAACCTTTACATGGATAGAACCCGAGAGTACGTTAAATTGTATGAAAATCCAACGTGTCGCATTTTTAGTACCTATACTGAAATGAAAACACTCATAATGTATTCCCAAATAATATATTTACGCCAATCAAATACACCAACCAATCTCACAACATTACGGCTACACAGCCCAAATGCTGGCGACTAAAATCACTCCAACCTAGCTTCATCCCTACTCTTACCCTTCTACTCTTTTCGCCAATAAACCTCCACCGGGAGACACTTTTACAAGTCAATCTAATAGCTACAAACAATGTAATTAAATAGATATTTTTATTCATAAATATTTAAACATATTATTCAAGTATAAAATAAGCACATTTTATTTTAGAATGATTTATTTATAGCAGAAATAAAATCACCCTAAAATATTAACAGACTGTAAAAAAACCGCTACTATAAAATAATTTTAAAATAAAATCAGTATAGTAGCGGCTGTTATATCTGTTAATATTTAGGGTGACTTTAGTTAAATTAAATCTTAAATAGCCCTAATATGTTAACAGATAATTATAACCGCCACTACTACAACATCATTCTAAAATAATATTAGTAATTTTACAATCACTTATTTATTTTACAAAATCACTAAGTAAATTAAATTAACTCAACATAAATTACTATTTAATAAATACAAACTACAATTAAAAATATTGTAAACACTATAACTCTTGCAATTTTTAGGAAATTGACAACTTTGGAAATGGACAAGTTAGGAAGTGGACAAACTTGACCGGACCCCTCCGGTCAAGTTTGTCCACTTCCTAACTTGTCCATTTCCAAAGTTGTCAATTTCCTAAAAATTCCTATTACTCCATTCACATTTCACACGACCAACTGCTTGCGAAGAATTTTCACAGTGTACTCTATATTGAAAACTGGTGTGCTACTGCCAAGATGACGGAGATCAAAATAATTTATGCGGCGTTTTAGTAATATAGGCTACAGGCATGCAAAGTAACTCATGGTATCTATATACAGATAAAGATCTATGAGTGTAGGTAACTTTGATGGGCTCTCGGGCTATTTGAGTACAACTAGCTTTGTAACATCAAAGTTCGCAAAAAAATTACCTAACAGTACTTATATTGTACGTACTCTATTTACAATATGATATCCCGTTAGTTCAGTTGGTAGTGAACCTGCCTTCTGAGCTTGGGGGCGTGGGTTCGATTCCCACCTAGGACAAACATTTATGCGATGAACATTTGTGTTTGTTCTATATCTGTTTAAGAATGTATTTAAAAACATATAATATGTATGTATATTAGTCTCTGGCAGCCATATTACAAGCTTTGCTTAGTTTGGGGTCAGATGACCGTGTTAAAAAATATATATTATAGGTATATATAATTATATATATAGGTACTGTTTAAATCGCTTGGAAAATACTTTTGCTCTACATACTCTAGCAAGGACTTTCCTTGTTCTTTTGATTGACACAATAATTCTTGTCCTAAAGACATATTTTGTAAATCCTAAGAAGTAAAGTTTAGTTTATCATAAAAAGTAAAGTCACTAATTTCTTTTGGTCCTTAAACATATTAGTCCAATTAGCTTGTTGGCTTTAAGATAATTATTATTATAGCAGTTAATTTAGTATGTTATTAAAACACTATTTATATGAACATTTGTAAGAAGCGCAGCATCGAGCATAGTTCTAGTTGTTTCCTGCTGAACCAAATGAAAACTTATAGGTATTCAATTTGGTGTTCAACTTGATTTAGTTAGATTTGGTTTAAAAATAGGTACATTTGTTTAAATAAATTCATTAGTAGCCAGTAGGTAAAACGTTGTGTATAATTAGGCCACCAATTTTTATGTAAACCTTTCTTGACCGGAAATCGTAATAACCGTTAATTATGTGCTCATATTTGTACACTTGCCACAGACACGTGGAGGTAGGATCAAGCACCTACAAAATTCATTAAAAAAGTGTTCTGAGTAGGTAAAGAGTTTTTGTATTTGTATTTGTATTTGTACTACATAAATTTAGATACATTCTAGTAATAACGACAAACCTATATAAACCCGTAACTCGTCATAACGATGTCAAATTTTGCAAGACCTAATTCACAAAATTAGGATTTTAGTCTACGTTTGGCTAAGTCAATTTGGAATGCTGACTTTAAATAAGCTACTAAATAACCTAACCTACTGACTCATAGCTTAAAATATCAGCTTCTCTTCGCTTATCTCTATCTCTATCTACTCTACTTCTCTATCTCTATCTACTCTACTTCTCTATCTCTATCTCTCTTCTTCTTAGTCGGACACTCTTGGCAGAGCGGTCGTGGTTAGTAAGACGGTAGTACACGGTGGGTCTTCAAAGTCGTCGGTCTTCCCGGCGGCGATCACTGATTTTGCAATGCTTCTCCATTTTACTCGGTTCGTCGCATTACGTGAACATTCTGTTATGGTAGACTTAGTGGCTGTCTTAATGAGGTCCGTCCAGCGTGTAGGAGATCTGCCTCGACCTCTCTTTCCTTCCACTTGACCTTGATAGGAGGAGGAGGAGGACTAGAAGGATAAATCTCTACATAGTATAAATTAAAAGTCGAAACCACGCAACGGATTTTGATGCGGTTTTCACCATCAGTTAGTTAATTTTTCACGAAAGGTTTATATATATAATTAGCAACCCGACCTGGATTCGCACGTAAATTACACCCGTGCGAAACCGGGGCGGGTCGCTAGTTTAGCATAATAAATTGTATTGCTTTTTAGAGAAAAAAAAACATTCGTTATTATAGTTAATAACAGAATTCAGGGAAGTGACATTCTTGTTCTGAAAAAAATTGGTGTACTTACTAAGAGTGTGTCGGAAAATAATTTCAATCAATAACCTAAATTATTGTGTTCCAAGCTAATCATTTTAGTGACTCCAATATCAATAGCCATTAGTTTGGTCGACAGCTACTATGTGACCTTATTACTAAATCCATTACCCGTAAGTGAGCTAAATGGGATTGTCAGGACCGGACTGCCGCGTCAGACACAAGCAAGTAAGCACAAGTTGCTAACGTGCGGTCTCATGTCCATTATTGCGAGAACAAAGTTCTAAGTGACCCTGGTAGAGAAACCCAGATTCAATTTACCTGCCACTTGGTCCCTTTGAGCATTGAGCAGGACCGTATTGGCAGGTTAAGGTTGCGGTCTGTCTGGGCCTTGGGGACTCATTTAATATATTAACAGTATGGGTCATATCTGTCAATATAAAAAAATTTCATTGTTGCAGTACGATAAAGCAAGTAAATTATGGAAATTATGCGTTATTTAATATAATTATGCTTGATTTTCTCGAACATAATATGGCGTTGTTTGCCAAGTACATAATTATTAGCCAATATAAAGTTGAATAAATATTTTGTTTTAAGTCACACAACATTTCCTAGACACTTGTTTTGGCTAATTGTTGAAATACATTATGACAAAATGGACAAGGCATAAATAAAACAATATGGTGACACCCAAATTAGATACGCCATCTAGTGAAATGTGATTAACGAAATGTAAGCTCTACTGTACCTTTGTTTTATTGTAGCCAAAGTCAAGATAAGAATGATTAAGTAAAACTAATAAATTAAACTCAAAATTATCAATTACTTCAGCCTTGACAACGCTGGCGCAATAACATCGAATCGTTCCAGGCAGATTAGTTAAATCTGGCAGGCGGTCGCACTGTTTGGAAAAATATCGGGGAGATCTATGGGCAGGAGAAAGATTTATTAAAAAAAAAACGGATTGTTAATTTTTTCTTTGACGAATCCTCAGTGTATTTCCTCTTCCATGTCGCGCATCAAGTACAATAATGGCGTCAATTATTTTGCTCTACTGGTTAATGATGCTAATTTATCATAACCTATTTTTTTTACATAAAATGCAAATCATTGATTTATTGTTTACTTTTTACTACGTTTATCAATTCAATCGAATTGGCGTTCCAATACCATCAAGATTTTAAATTGTTTGCGATATTTAGATCGAATGGTCCATACTGTTTCCGGTTATGAAACATCCAAATTAGTTTATCGAGGTCAATTCTATATGAGTCTATATGAAAACCCGGAATAACGGGCTGGAGTTTTTGGCACTCAGAAATAACTACAAATACAAAACCGTTTCCCCTAATGTACAGAAAAAACGTAGGTAACATTGGAAGGTAAATAGATAAGCTTTTCAATTAATATCTACTCTAATTCAAAGTCAAGAAAAGATATATTTTACCTGGTTTTTTTTTCACCCTTACCTAACTCTCTCTTAAACATTCACGGTGCAAACAGCAACTTTGCAAAGTTCACGCATTTGAATCACGTTTTTCGACTCTACCAAAAACAACACCATAGCTGTTAGTGTAAAATACAACTCGTCGCAAACAATTCTTTTACTTGTTTGCGCTTGTGAAAGCATCGAAAAATTGCCGATTCAGTTTTGACTACGTATCGTAAAAACCGTTTTTTCGCCGATTCCAAACATTGTTCGGCGGGTGCGGTGGAACAATCAAAAGTTGCTTTTCATTTAACTTATCGGCGGCTCCCTCAAACAATGTGGGTATTGAAGTGGTAGACAGGGCCAAAATTGGTTTAGACCTTTGTCTTGTTGCTTCTGATAGCAAAAAGAACGGTTACAACAACGGTTTATCACGAGTGCATTTTTACAAGCTTTTATTTAAATTGCCTTGTTAGTTTGGGTCAAATATTGCAGCTGAATTTTAGAACATTTATTCCCAACCAATTGAGCTGAAATTTTGCATATGCGTTTAGTTTGGATAACAATGCATAGTTAGCTAAATGAG
Organism: Agriopis aurantiaria; assembly: GCA_914767915.1. NCBI lineage: Eukaryota > Metazoa > Arthropoda > Insecta > Lepidoptera > Geometridae > Agriopis > Agriopis aurantiaria. Next base: position 11,443,826 of record OU611995.1, on the reverse strand, counting down.
GTCATTCTAAATACAATAGGGTGGACTCCCAAGGATGGTGAACCAGTTATTTTTTATGCACCCCCATGATATGGGTTTAAAATGAAAGGGTTTAATGAGAAGAATACGAAAAAGCAAATGCTGTAACTCAACTGTGTAGTAATAAGCTTGTTTTCAAAAAGTTTCTGACAATATATGGACGAGTCTTCTATTAAAAGATAGCTTTGTTTAGTTTAGAGAATAGAATTTTTTACACAATTGTATTAGATTTGTTCTTTATTGATAATTGAACTACATAATTATAGGTACAAATCTTAAAAGTCAATTTTAACATACTTCTAATAATTTTAATTGTCGTATAGATTTGAAATTCTGCAAATACTTATATGTAACTGGTTGTTGCCCGGGACTTCGCTTGCGTAGACGCTTGCGCTTGACCGCTACCTAGCTTGATGTTAAGCGATGATGCGGTCTACTGTGGAGCACGTTTGCCTAGAAGAAACCGATTCCCTCGCAATTTCAAGACATAGATTGTAACTATCGGGGAACATCCATTCAGGCTGTGCATTCCTCAGACTAGCAGTTTCCATAATAAAACACTGTTTTAAACTCTCACGGTTGTTCACTAAAGTTATATGATTATTTACGGGATATTTACCGTGGTAAGGTTGTGAAATGAGTTCCCGATATGTCGGTGCGTTACATGCACCATATTCACAGAAAGACGGACATGGTGCATGTCACTGCGCCGAATTATCGGGAGCTCATTCCACAACCTTACCACGGTAAATATCCCGTAAATAATCATATAACTTTAATAAAAGTGGAATCAAAGCGCTTCGTACTATAAACTTTTACCCCTCCCCCTTTTGCCCCCCTTTAATTAGGCTTTTCCACAAAACCTTTTCTTAGCGGGTCTTTGCACCTCATAAGAAATCAACTTGCAAAATTACAGCTTCGTCGGTCAAGTAGTTTTTGAGATTTTGTTATAAGTCATGAATGAGTGAGTTATTGTATTTCGCTTTTATACCAAACTAGCTGTACTCCATGTATAACCCGCGTGAATACCCTTGATAAAAGTAGCTTAAGTTACTGCTTATAATGTATCTATATCTAGCTGTCTGCCAGTGATAGTACCGTGAAAATTAGTCCAGCCGTTTTGGAGTCCATAGGGAACATACACAATACACACATAAATTTTCATATAATTATACGATATAATATATTATGTAGACTTACATGACTATACAATGATTAAATTCCATTAAAAAGACCTGATGATAAAATCAGGAGATGGAATGTGGAACTATGCAATGACTAACAATAAGCCCTTGAATTATTTAGTCAAAAAATTTTAAGGAATTGTTTTATTTCGAATTTTTGATATGTTTTTTTTAATGTTGCCGGTATCAAAGCTAAAAAAAATAAATACATTCTGTCGAATTGATAACCTCCTTCTTTTTTAAGTCGGTTACAAAAACGTACTTACCGAGTTTTGTAGATTTCATTCTAAAAGTACAGATTCGGTCACAAAGCCTTTCCATCCTCCATTGTTTGCCGCCCTATAGCTCCACTTTCCTAATTGAGCCATCTTATTGAATGTTTACTTTCCACAAACTCGCCTATTCATTCGCCTGCCGAAAAATTGCGAAAGACCCTGACCTACCTATTCAGCCGAATTTTCCTATATTTCCATTTTTTCTACGACAAAAGCGTTACGAAATCTTGCGGGAAATTAATGGCAACACCCATTAAGGTTAAGTGCTGTTGGCCCATGTGACTCGGCGGAAAGTTCAAACTTCACATCGTTTGAACCTTTTATTGCTTGGGAGGGGCTTTGTCACGCATCTCTAAAGACATAATTTCCATACAATAAAAAAAAAAACGAATAACTACAAAACAAAAGCTTTCTAACAGCTGCAGTACATAAACTGTAGAAAAAATTTATGTTTTTTTTTCACTTAATTATATCACTATATCGTCCCTCTCCGTCATCCTTCTTCTCTTCTCCCATCCTTTCTCTTTATTTAGCTATTACGATACAATATTACGTTTAAAAAGTTATCAAAATGTACGGTTATATTCAGTTTTTAACAATTTACTGTGCCTAGTTTCATCGCGAGCCTTCGATTTTTATAGAGTACTAGTTATTGACCGCGACTTCGTACGCATAGACTATCACTTTTTTTAAATGTTGTAATGGGTTTGCGTTTCGTTAACCTGGCCTGATAAACTTTTAATCTCAATTTACCCCCATAATTCGGCGCTAGAAATCCTACTATTATTATAAACGCGAAAGTTTGTATGTATGGATCTCTTTCACGCAAAAACTACCGAATAGATTTTAATTAAAGTTTACAATATCTTACTGAGCACCAGTTTCTGGATGAATCTAACATAGATTTTAAGACAACTTACTAACTTGAAATGTAACTTACTATGTGTTTTAAATAAAAAAAAATAAAAAAAAAAAAATATATATATATAGCTTATACATTAGAATAACACATAGGTTATAACGGGTTGTAGTAGCGAGGCCGAAGGCCGAGCTCTACGCGTACGAAGGAACGGGTTTCAGCTAGTATTAGATAAATTCCTTATGGGGTGGGTATGCTGCCGGTTCGTAGGTAAATTAGTTTTTGAGATTTGGTGATGAGTCAGTCAGTCAGTGAATGACTGATCTAATACAAAAAGATTTGGCGTAAATGAATCCATAATAAGTTTAACATTTTGTGTTGTACTTGTACCTAAGATCTTTAAAAACTTAGGATTCTATGAAAGACTTTTGCAATCCAGACAACATTACCCTAACCTGAATATTTTATCACAGCTAGATTTTATTCTACAAAAGTCTGAGTTAATTAGTACCAAGAAAGTGAGAGTGGGTTTTAATAATTACAGAATAATTAATGAATTTAAATAAACATTAAATATGAACTATAATACGCTGTCAACTGGTAGTGAGCTTGAGAATTTGGATTGTCTTTAGACCTATAACGGTCTATGGGTACTGGGCAGTCTTGCTATTTTTGTAGTGTTAGTGTTGAGAGCTTATATTTTGTTTAGTTAATAAACAAACCATCGTTACCAAAACTGCCTACTTATTCGTATGTAGTTACAATTATTTTATTTTTCATCCTAACGTAAACAGTACAATCCTCAGCCGTGGTGGAAAATTGGCGCTCCTAGCAAGTGTCGCGCGTTTAACGAGCCGCAACTTTTAATTACCCAACTTAAGCCACCTCGAGAAACACCGGAAACAACATGCAGAAATATCATTGCTAACATTACCAGAAATAATGTTTTCAACTTTAATAAGCAACAATTTTTGACGATTTATTATCTCAGTGGTGCGTTCGGATTTCACGCCGCGGGGTGTAGGTTCAAACCCTAATGAGCATAAGCTGCTGAACGATGTGTTCCGGCAGCATCACCTGAGAGTCAGCTTAAGGCTAGGTGTGCTACCATCCTCGACAACACCGTCAATTAACCAGGTGCACCAGGTGCATGAGTTGTAGTCAAACGCCTAGCCTGACAATAGCCAGATATTTTTTATTATGTGCAGCTTAATGAAAACGCTTAAAACTGTGAAGGAAAATATCGTGTAGAAACCGTTATATCCGGAAGAACCTCAAAAATTCAAAGACATAATGACATTCACCGACATGCACTGGGCCAGCATAATGGATTAGGGCCCATTCTTTCTCTCTGAGAGGCCAATGTCCCAGCAGTGGGAACATGATAGGATGATAATGATGGTGATACTTAGATAACTGATGACACTGCGGGGTTTATCTATCTTTCTTTTATGAGTTTTTTTTTTTGAATCACAATATGTGTGTTTCAATTAACTATACTTTGCATATCGTATTAAATATAACATGTGAGTTTTAGGTGAGGTTGAACATTTTCATTTGTACTTTTCTTAGTAAAGTCGTAGGAAAACTCGGCAATCTAGCAACACTACATGGTTAAAAACCTCGGCTTGCTTGGGTTTGCTTTTTATTAAGATAATAAAACTCAGGGGAACTGCACCTCTCGCCTTAAACTTGGTCTTGGGCTTGCGACGAGTTTTATGTGCGGCGAGATATAATTTCAATTAGTTTGTGAAAAATAACCGACAAAAAGCAGCGAAAGCGCCTGAAGAAGTTTGAAAGCTTGAGGCCTCTGCCAAGTGCGCTATAAACTTACGGCAAACATAGCTATAATAACTAGGGAAGTTAGAAAATTAAGTAGAATGATGCCGAATTTAAGTCCGATGTGCTAAATATACCCGTATATTTATATCTCTAGACGATGGCGATGGAGATATTAAAAGATTTCATTGTATTCTTCATTATAAACAACTTTTACTTTGGAACCAAAAGTGATATTGCGAAAAAAAAATCAGTTCCTTAGAAAACGCCATTAACACTTTACAAAGTGAATGGATAAGTTTTTAAACTAAATCAAAACTGGTTCAGACACACAAGTACACAGATACAGAAATAGACAGATACACAAATACACCCATACACAGATACACAGATGAACAGATAAATAAATAAATATTTCGGGACATTTCGCACACACGGTCATCTGACCCCAAACTAAGCAAAGCTTGTGATATGGCTGCCAGAGAATGATATACATACATATATAGTTTTAAATACTTACTTAAATAGATATTAACAACCAGATATAGAACAAACACAAATGTTCATCACATAAATGTTTGTCCTAGGTGGGAATCGAACCCACGCCCCCAAGCTCAGAAGCTAGGTTCACTACCAACTGGACCAACGGGCTATCAAGACGAAGTTACACAGACATACAAATACAGAGACACACACGTTAAACTTATAACACCCTACTTCTTACGTAAGATGTCAAAAATATATTGATAACACAGTTCAGCAAACGGGTGCTTTGTAGATTTATCTCCCTCACTTCTAATTGCATGATAGATGACAGAAATAATATAACATATCAGATATAACATATAACTTTGGTTTAGGAATAATATCACGAGTTTCAGCTACTTATAGGTACCATTCTGTAATCCTGGGAGACACAGCTAGATTTCAAAGTCCCATTCAAACGATGCTAATGCGTGTAGATATTTCGGGGAGCAAACGAGCTACGCAGAAGTTGTGAACACAGCTTTATACAGATATACGACCGAGAAAGTTTTGGTAGAAGCATTAGTGTGAACTTGCCGTATTAAGGTTAGTATTACCTATAATGACACTTCAAAGTAATTTTACTAAATTATCTTTAAAAAAAACGATTTCAAAAAACCACAAAACACAAACATTCAAGTTAATAAAGTTATATGATTATTTACGGGATATTTACCGTGGTAAGGTTGTGGAATGTGAACTTGAACGTGAATTGTGAACAACCGTGATAGTTTAAAACAGTGTTATTCAAGTTAATATGCCACTACAAAGAACAAACGAGCGAATGAAGGATTCTAACGACTAAATCTTGATCGTAGCGAGTGATTCAAGTGTTAGAATCTTCAGCGACGCGAAAGGCGCGATTCATGGCCCTCTATATAAATCCGTTTTTTTATATAGTTGCATACTCTTTACCAAGACTACGAGAAAATGAAAGATTTAAGGAGTTTGTATCGAGTATTTTTTGCGCAAGGAGGTTGTATAGCATTGAGATGGAGGTCGAATATATTAGTTTGTTCTAAATTCAAACACCAAAATAGTGATAAAGAGTGCTTTTTATTCACTGTTCTCGGTGAATAAAATAAGCTTTTCTTGAAGGGTAGTGGTATAAACTTCTTTATTGAAGAAGTGAGTAGTTAAGAAGTAACTTCTAAGTAGTTATTTGTAAGTAATTTTGTGAATTTTGTCTATTTTACAAAATATTCTTGTGTATTAATTTATTCAAGGACCCATGAATCGTTGGCAGAAATTTTAATTTCGATCTTTTAAATTTAGCCAGACTGTACGTTAGTATACTTTTTGTTGTTGTTTTTAATTTTGGTTTTTTGTTGTTTGTAATTTTTGCAAGCTGTTAATTTAACTTTTTTAGTACTAGCTGACCTGACAGACGTTGTCCTGTCTTAGAACTGTCAAATACGCAAAGTCAAAATTGTAAATCTTATTTTACTACACCTTGGCTTACATTATTGGAGTTTTAGTAAGGATCCCTATTTTTTTGAAAATATAATATAGCCTATGTTACCCGGGGATAGTGTAGCTTCCCGACAGTGAAAGAATTTTTCAAATCGGTTCAGTAGTTTCGGAGCCTATTCAATGCAAACAAACAAACAAACAATCAAATCTTTCCTCTTTATAATATTAGTATAGATATGTATTGTGTCTGGGCAATGAAGATGTATGTAAGGTGCATTACAATATCACAAAATTTGAAAATTTGAGTATTAATTTTTTAAGACCATAAAATATAAGAACATCAGTTACTTGCCTGACCTGTCTTCTGCAACTAGATTAAATGCCAAATTGCTTATATAGACTGATATTATATATAATTTTATGGTCCCATTATTAAAGTGAAATTATACCACTATTATATGAGGCTGGAATTTGGCAGCTTGATTCTTTATGGGGTAGAAGTCCGCTTAGCAAGGATTTTGCGAAAGGTCCGAATTAAGGGGGCCCAAAAGAGGTTTAAAGTTTATTTATGAGAATCCACGCGTACGAAATGGCGTGCCATAGTTAGTAAAGTACTATAAAACTGGTACATAAAGCAAACTTCGAAAAGACAAAGACCAAACTCAGCAAAACTCCAATTATTACATTTCTAAACAGAACAAAATTCACAGCAATTAATCACGGCTATTGAAAGTAAACAATAAGGAAGGAACCCTGGACCACTGCTCAGACAAACAGCATTAGTCATCTGTCACGAGCGAACCCTTTCAGACAGGGACAAACATTGGTAGCGGTCGAAATATTACTTTCCGAGTATGTGGATAGTGGAAAAGCTGAGATAAATGCTGGTGAATCTGTTCGAAAATGAATAGGTATTTCGTACACGCTGTGACTGTACCCCTATTAAAAGAACAGTTAGCTGGCTATGGCAAGGTTCATTTCGAAATACGAAGCTTAAATTCTTAATGAATCGTGCTTATTTCCTATCCGTGTGATTTAATGAAGTTAACTTTTCCTTCCCAGTTTAGCGCCTTCGCATTTCCCATAATGAATGCTTAGATTTTCCGCCAAGAACTTGTATAAATATTTTTATTGTTCCCCTAAGGAGGTGTTCACAATATTTATTAGGGGGCATTCATCAATCATAATTTATTACCCCATTGTTATCGTGGCCCTGAATAATCGCTCATATTCGAAACACCTTTGTAAAGACGTAGGCACACTGGACCAGATGCAAAAACGAAAATAACAAACATCAAATGAAGATAAAAAAATTAAGTAAAGCCTAGTGTTACTTAATAGAAAGAAAAAACCACCATCCACCTACAGTCCGGCCGCTGAAAAAAATGCGTCTAACAGCTGCAATAACGTTGTAAAATTCTAAATGAAAACATTTTCTTATAATATTTTACTGTAGTATGCAGTCGAATTGATAACCTCCTACTTTTTGAAGCCGGTTAAAAAGACAGTAAATGTGATAAGAATTTACTGTTTTCATTCAGCTTTTTACAATATTCTGGCAACAGCTGTCAAACGTATTTTTTCAGCAGCCACACTTTAGACACTGTAAATGCACTAAAATCCTTTCCAAATTAAGAAACAAATATATAGTTTTAGACAAACTGAAACTTTTCCAAACATTTCTACTAGGCAAGTCCTAGTTTCACTACTAAAGGCAGCCAACATTTCCTAGACAAAATTGTAGTCTATTTTCTCTATCCATTGGCCTTTTTAAATCGAATGGCGACTAAGTGAGAGCTCTTAACTTAATTAACTTAGTTATTGATGAGAGTCTGTCGATAATTATGCATCGAATTGATACTTTGGTGGATTTAAGTTTTTGCAACGGTTAATTGAATTTCTGCAGAGGATTTTGTTCTGATAAGCTGCGTAACTAACTGAAAAAGGAATTGCTAGTATTTTTTCTGTGCGGGTTTAATTATACATATTTTTTCTTTGTAATATATCTAAATATATATTTATATTTTATGTAGTTAAGACTCTCCCGTAGGTCAGTTCATTTATATTCTTTTTTATAAACGTGCTAGTTAAGTTTTCGGAATCTGCTTGTACGGTTTTGATACAACTTAGTAAGTTTATTTAATATGAAAATAATTATGTATGACTGGCGTTTTTGGAGAACTGAAAAAAGGCGAGCGGACAGAACGAACTTATAAAAAAAACATGTAAAATATAAAGTGGAAAAAAAAGCAACGTGTTGTTATTTTTTTTCAAAAGTTCTGAGTTCATTCTATTTTTTTACCTACTTATGATGATGACAATATTTTGTAGTATTTAGTGGTTACCCGTGAGCAAACATACTGAACTCAATGCAAAATTACAATAAAAAAAAAATCGTCCGGAATTTGCCGTTTACCTACTCGTAGGTAATTGTGATAATTTGTTCTTCGCTCACTATCAACGTAAAAACTTAAAACATTAAAAAATACTTTGCATTTCTCATGTAAATTTCTTGTTTATACTTGGTATAGAAATTGTTTTTAATGATCTAGTGCATAAAAAATATTTATATATTTAATAAATAAGCTTAATTATTTTTTTTGTTAAAAATATTTATTCAAAATTGTTTAAAGACGTTCAGTTTGTAATATTTCTTATTGGAAGTTTTCTTGGATCTTTAATAATACCCATCAATCAGGGTACCAATAAAGACCCAGACTTTTGTCGAATAAAAAAAAACAGTCTTCAAATTACAGTTAAAATTTAAATTTTTCGAGAGCTTATTTACAGTGTAGCTGTTTCATTTCCTCACAATTAAAGTGAATAGCCGAGTATTTAGCACCAGCAAAAAACCCATTTTATTCTTAACGTCTCGGGTCTGATGCCTTATTTTATGCACTCGTAAATCTACTGTAGTTGTAGTAAGAGTTAATCTAAGTTCCTAAGTATGTTTCGCAGTTCAGTGGCTATTTCAAGTCAATAATACAAGCAAACAATAAATTTATCCTACGTTCAATAACATTCGCATAATAATATAAGCGTTTCATTTTTAGACGCCGAAGGTGTCAATGTGAACACGTCGTAACGAAGCAACCTCCTTTCCCTTCGTAATGCAAGCGAAGGAAATTGGATTTTTCTTTATTCTCTGGGTAACTTGATATTGCGTGAATTATGGAAATTGCCGGCTAAATTGTTGATTTATTGGCACTACCTACAATATCCGACGCGACCTTATGATTTTAAATAAATCGTGAATCGTAAAATTAGAAAAAAATACATTATTTCTAATACTTTAAACTGAAAATGACGTCAATATTCTGTACCATTTTAAAACTATAATAAACTGTATCTGGCAGAATTTAACTCTCTTTATCGTTTTAATAAGGAAAGTATATTATAACTCTTTTAATCTCATCAAGTTCAAGGTTAAAAATGGTACAATAAACGACTAAAATTATATTATAATATTATTAGCTAGAATAAAATAGTTTTTTACTACATTCTTCTTGATTTTTTACGGACATCTTTTACCACGTCTTGTGTATTAACGTAGCTAGCAACTAGATACTGGTGCAATTTGTTTACACTTATCTAAAACAAATCTAAGAGGATGAAAATTATCAGCGTCTCTTTTTATTTTTATATGCAAGAAAAAGGTGGCAACAATGTTAGAGGTACCATATTTTGCTTGATCCCCGAATTAATAATAGTGCGTATCCAGTGAAATTACTGGACAAACCTAACAAATAGATTTTACATCACAGTGATGAGCGCGCATTGTCGCACGGGGTAAGAAACTGTTGAAGTTCTACATTCTGGATGGCATTGAAATTGTATGAGTAAACGTGACTCGCACTCAGTTGAACAATCAAAGTTGTGCGGTTTTTAACATAACGTCGGATTAAAAAAATCAGCCCCAGTGAGTATATATTGCCAGCGATCGGTCGGGTCGCGGGGTTGTTTGAGAAAGCGTTAGTTACAATTTGGGTAATAAATAGACCGATGATCGGAATGTATGCGCTTTTACGGAATTGGAATTATGATTTGCTTGACGGCATTGTTAAATGCTTTTTCCTAATTCCAAATATACATTTTCATGGGTTTTATACTAGCATTTATAAAGAATCGTATAGATGACATAATAATTGTCATCCGAGTAATAAAGGAATATTCCACCTATTTTGATTTAAATCCAAACCACCAAATCGATTTTGATGAAATTTCTATGGGACCAATCTGAAAGTAAATCCTTTATTAGTTTTCCAGAACAGTTCATAAATAACGGAGATCTGGGGTATTAAAAAATATACAACTGGATTGAGAACGTTCTTATTTGAAGTCGGTTGAAAAAAATAATTACACATTACAAGTCAAAGACATTTCTGATTTCGAAAGTGGCCGAAGCGTTAAATTCAAATCAAAGGCTATTCAAACCAACGTTCTAAGTTTCGCATCATGTCACCAATAAAACAAAAGACAAGTCTAAAATAAATTACACAGATCACACGCACATCATCACTGTTGAAACAAAGGGCTCCTTCTTAGGGAGAGGTGTTGCCATAATCCTGATTATCCCCACGCTTGGTCAGATGGTTTGTGGATCGCAGTCATTGATGGTGTAGGTAACTGTCATTCATCGCAGTACGTTCACCGTGTACTAATAGCACATTGAAATAAATTTCAATGGCCTAATAATATTCAATGTGAAAATAAAATTTAATTAAAAAATTAATTAAAGTAAATCAAAACAATACATTTATCAGTATTTACAGTCCCGTTGGTATAGGTGTACTCTTTTTTCAGCATTGGTATACTGCTATGTGTTTGTATAATAAATTATGTCAATATGATGTGTGTGATAAGGACACTACACATTTGATATAAATGCGTTGTTTACATAGCCAAAATCAGCGACGTGATATTGGCTCGAGTCACTCACGAGAACTTCATGGCCCAGGTTGATTGAGGCCCGAAGTGGAAGCGAGACCTACATAAGCGAGTATTACATACAAATCTTGATGTAATATTCTCTCATTGCCTTGGTGAGAGTATGTCTATACACAAAATAGTAGTCTATATCTACAGCTGACATGATAAATGCAACCCGCATTGCTATTTCGGTATATTTGCTATTTGCGATAGTTTCTGTCAAAAAAAAACTAATCCCGCTAAAGTTGTGCTTTTATTTTTGTTTACGATCACTACCGCTTGGCACTAGTGGCGCTAGTGTTCATGCCGATTTGTGTTCGCTATTTTATTCGCTTGTTACTTCCAGTTGTAATTTTTACCATACCATACCATGTCATGCTTATGCCATAACTAGTAAACAAGCAGATGTGCTGCCTGGTGCTAAGCAGTCACCACCACCTATGTTGTAACCCCTGAGGTATCAAAAATAAGTTCGGAAATTATTAGGTCAATACGTGTTGAAAGAAACATAGTTACTAATTGCGTAGACTTAAAAACTAATTTAGTCCGTACTTCAACGCGGCTGCTAGGCGACTCATTTTATATCCTGTAACTCCCTTTGTGATTCAAAATAGATTTCTCAATCGATTATTCTATACCCTACCCCCTTATTAATAAACGTGGAGTAGTCTTGGAATAGTTACGCCGTGTTTTGTCTTTTTCTCTCTTTCAAATTTTGAACTCGATCGAAAAAGACAAAAGGCGGTGTAACTATTCCGAGGCTACTCTACGTTTATTAATAGGGGGGTAAGTGTTTACCTACCTAATTGATTATTATCACTGCAATTCTATTATCCAGTTCATTCATCGCCCACCTCTATCGATAATAAGAAATACGATTATTTCTTGCTACGCTCGATAGAATAAACATGGCAATGCTTGTTATCGGCCGATCAAATTACCTATATTTACGTTCTCTGCTTCAACTAGACGGCTTTGTTGCTAGAGGGCAAGCAGTTTGGCAACAAGGGAGAAAATTTTATTACTTATCAGAAACCCTTTCGATGGTTAAATGAAGAGAAAATATTTCGCGTGTGGATTTTCTAAACATAGTCGTAGAGGTAATTGTTACTGTGAAAGCGTTTAAAAAATTGTAACGCGATGACTTTAAATAGTTTAAATAATAACCATAATAGAAGAAAACACAATTTCAAAATAAGTAAACACTCGAATAAAATTATTGTACAAAATTATTCATACTATTGGATATGCCAGGCATAAGATTCCAGTTGAAAGGAAACTTGTAACTTGTAGTCTATAAAAACATTTCAGCTTAAAAAACACGGTTTAAAATAAACAAAGAAGCCAAACTGTAGGGTTTATTTGGAGCGATTGCAATAACAATAGTTGATCCTGTTGACAGACTGAAACAGGTGCTTCGTTTTTGATGCACAAAGATGTCTTGCCTTTGGTCAGTCGGAAGTCGGAACATGGGTATTACTTGGAGACGACTAGGGATTTGGTAAGGTAAAGGCTCGCTGCTTGAAGCAACTCAGTCCGCTATGGGCAATTTTCTTGTTATAAGGAATATTTGAGTACGGTGATCTGACTTTTCTGTTACATGATTTAGGCACATTTATTTCTAGAATGAGAATTAATTACGCGAAAAGGTTTGTTGATTGTAAGGAATTATTGTTTGAACTTTATTGCGAAGGATCAAAATAAGCGAATATTTAATCTACTTCTACAAAACATACATTATCAACATGACTATTACTTTAAAACGTTTGTTATCATCATCATCATTATCAGCCTGTACTACTCCACTGCTGGACAAATGCCTCTCCCAAGGCACGCGCCATTTGCCAATCAGCCCGATCTTTGGCTCTTCTCTTCCAGCTACTGCCAGCTGCCTTACGTATAATGTCATTCCAATGAGTCTCATGGTGTCCTACGCTGTGTTTGCCAATTCATCACACTCTAAAATACGTTTACTCCAACAGTTATCGGTTCTGTGACAGGACCGGTACACTGTCACTTCAGCTTGCTAATACGCTGAGCTATGTCAGTGACTTTGGTTCTCTGGCGAATAACTTCGTTTTGGATACGATCCCTCAGAGAAACACCGAACATAGCTCTCTCCATAACCCACTGAGCGACCTTCAACTTGTGAACCGCTCCAACAGTAAGTGCTCACGTTTCAGCACCGTAAGTTATGACACATAGAAATCACGTACATGTGTAATGTTGTTTAGAGATAATGCCTATGTTTTTATTTATTTACAGTGGGTTTTTTTTTTCAATATTTAATTACTTTGGTTGGAAATTTGCGAAAAAGATAGTTCTTGCCTGTAAACGAGCTATTAAACTACACGAACATCGTAAATCAAATCGAGCAAATACCTTCTACGTACAAACACAAACTTCCCCTTATAAAGGTCGCAATATCAGAGTTCTAGGTTTGCCGGACATTACGACCATTGTCTGGATTGTACAACAATTTAATACCGCCAAGGAGTGGAAATTCTCAGACGATAGAGAGTATGTCGACGTAATTCCGACGTAATTAAACTGTTTCCATTCCGATGGCATCCGCCCTTTTTGTACGCTGTCCAAATGAAACTTCATATAGCGCGAACATGGCAAGGCAGACTTGACTGTGTCCAAGTTTTGGACAAATTAAATTCACTGTTCCTAGAACAGCTGACACAAAGTTTTCCACATAATGAAGAAATTAAATAATGTGTAATTTTTTTTAATGTGAACTTTTAGTGTTTGGAATAAGAATCACTTGTTTTAAATGTTTATCGGGACTTATCGCGTATTATTTAATTTAGGTAAAAAATATGTACAAACATGTAAAACATGTTTAAAACATGTGTTCGAATCGCGAAAGTTTAAAAATTACTAAAAGAATCACTGTTTCCCTATTAATATAATGTGTCTTCAAGACGAGAGTGAATCGATTCTTTCAAACCAAGCTTGTTTTATTGAAGACTGTATCATCACTATATACCTCCCTAAAATAAGAAGCGGTAACAAACGCAAATGTATTGAGAATCACAATATTAAAGTCAGCAATAGAGCAACGGAGCCACGTGTTTTTTTTAATAGAGATAGTTAAAGGCTAGGCTTTCCGCGATAAAAATAAAGGATATTTTTTTCGCGGAAAAATTCTACGGTTTTTGAGGGAATATCCACGAGGTTGGAATCTTGGGGCGCAGCTAGTTATCACTCAAAAAAGCTTATTAAAATCAGTTGTTGTTTGCTATCATGTGTAATGGCTCAACTAAAGGGGCTCATGAAAACAAAACAAAATGAACCCATACTCGAAGAGTCCACAGTTTTCCTTTAGAAATTATTAATATTATTAATTGAAGATAATGTTTATGAGGAACGAAGCCAAACGAACTCTTATTTCAGGAAAAGTGCCCAAAATGCTGGCCACATTGCCTCGCTGGAATAAAGGCTAACTTTCTGACCAAAATACAAGCCAGCATTTTGGGTATATGAAATGAAATGAAATATAGATTCATCATCATCACCATCAGCCAGAAGACGTCCACTACTGAACATAGGCCTCTCCCTTTAACCTCTACACTGAACGACAGCCTGCGCCATCTGCATCCATTGGATGACCGCAACTCTCACAATTTCGTTGGTCCATCTAGGAGGAGGCTTAACTACGCTGCGTCTTCCGGTTCGTGGTCTCCACTCAACAATCTTTCTTCCCCATCGGTTATCGGTTCTTCGAGCGATGGGGTTTGCCCAATTTTCTTTTCATTATGTAATTATTGTATCCTCAGTGCTCATTCTTAGTTATTATTATTGCTATATTTCTATCCGAGATGACCTGTAACTGGCTTTGTGTATCTATTTAAGTTTATTTATAAGACATTTGTAACCGAGATGTTTGTCGTCCATTCAAGCAAAACATAATATAATATAGATTTATAATTTTTTTTTTTTTTTTTTAGTCATTAATTTAAGTTTTCGTAAATATTCTAATGTTAAGTTGGCTTGTAATTTAAAAATAAATAGTAATAAAATTTGAAAAGATATACTTTCTAATGAATTAAAGGTGCTTAAAAATATAGATTACAATATAACAATATTGTAAATAGATTGTATTTTTTAAGTTTTTGTCTGCTCGTATAGTACTTATAAGTTTCTTATCTAACACTAGTCTAAGCTTAAACTATGAAACTTGTAACGGAGCAGACTAACCCATATAGATTCCGCTGTTTATGTGAAATGTTGTTAAGAGTGCGTATAAAGCGAGGAAAATTTCTGATTTCACCCGCGCGTCTCGCATCACCCGCATTAGTGTGAAACACAACCACGGCAGCGCGGCAGTCGCGCGCAGCTACAGTGTACATAACTCGCGTAGTTGAACTCGTCATGCGGCAAGGAGTAATAAACACAGGATAAGCATAATGTTGGCGTTTTGGCGATTAGCTGGGTTCGGTCGCAGCGCGCAAAACCGTAAATTGTTTTTTTCAATTTTCAAAATTGTGTTTGTTGTTTATTTTTTAACTTAATTTTTAAGTTTTCGGAAATATAAATATAAAATGAATAAATTATATAAATTAAATTGAAATTGCCTAAATTAATTTTCAAATTAAAATTTTACGCTGGAGACAGAGAGTCGGAGATCGTTAAACATTAAATCAAACTATACTAAACTAAACGAAACACGCGAAACGAAATACCCGAAAGCCCGTTGGTCCAGTTGGTAGTGAACCTACCTTCTGAGCTTCGGCGTGGGTTCGATTCCCACCTAGGACAAAATTAATGTGATGAACATTTTGTGTTTGTTCTACGAGTATACCTGGTTGTTAATATCTATTTAAGTATGATTAATTTAATGTAATTTAATGCAATGCAATTCAATTCCATTCCATTCAATTCAATTTAATTTATTAAAAAATATCATCATCATCCTTCACAGAACCTTCCTCATTATTTGAAGTCGGCCTAATATACCTACTGTTTGACCTACCAGTACCTACCCGAGCCAACCCGGCCGGTCTAACAGTAGGTATTACTACTTACCTTTTTATCCGACTTCAAATAAGGAGGAAGGTTCTCAATGCGACTTGTATAATCTTAGTGTCTCTGTCTACTTGGTCCACAGTGTTGCACCGCATGTCGCGAAACACCTCAACAGGTACTCTGCGAAATACCAGTATGCATAGATCACTTGTCATCATGTGAGCTGATAATTAGTTGCTGAGAGTGTACTATATTAAATCAAAAAACATGGTTATATTTAAGGTTAGACTGAGTAGTACTATGAGCACCGCGACGGTTCATACGTTTACACTGATATGTGGCTGATGCAGACTCTGGTACCTGGAGCGCTCGGCTTCCTAGGATTTATGATACTGATGCACAGCTGAACAGCCTCTGGTACCTGGAGCCATAGGCCTCCAAGGATTTCTGATACTGATGCACATACTAATGCACTTGTTTCACTGTCAAGTGTCAATAATATCAATAGATAATTTTAGTAATTACACCACAAAAAAGTTTTAGACGAAAAAAATCTCACTTCTGTGAATTACACAATAAATATCATATGGTAATAAAACATGCCTCTGTGTAGTGCATATCAGTGTAAAAATAGAGGTACACACCGTTTTCCTTCCAATGAGAAAAAAATTATATTGATAATTTTATTGCATACCTACCTTGCCAAAAGATTCGCTTTTTACCAGCTAAGGAAACATTAACTTTTTTCTGAGATTCGCCACTGTCATTATAGAAACATTTTACTGTTTAAAGGCAAAGTTTATTTTTACTGTTTCATTCAAGAGCAATGTTTATAACCTCAAATAAGCCACAAATGACAGCACCAGCGAAGGTGGCGCCATCTGAGATAAGTTTTGCCGTGGTTTGCCTGTGGCTTCTCATTACCCAAAATGTATGAAAAATACTGCGTTAGTTCCCTAATACTCACCCTGTGAAATCATTTACCACTGAATAAAACTCAAAATATGTAGTGATGGTCAAAATATTTTCGGATTTGAATTAAATAAAGATATTTCGTTAGTGAAGCTACTTCTCAAAATCTCTGAAATATTGGTGCCGTCATTTGGCTTTAGACCTCAGCAGCCATTAATCGATGCCACAGACTTAAAATATTCAAGGATGGCCGAAATATTTTCTGATTTAACGTCTTCACTGAAATATTGAAGATGTCTTCTAGTATTAGAACTGAACAATCTATAATCACCGTTACTGATTTAAAATATGCAAGGATGGCAGAAATATTTTACGATACAAGTCAAGATTCTCTGAAATATAAATGCTCTCATCTAGTGTTGGACGCAAATCACGCAAAACATCACCTAATCCTCAAAAAAAAAAAACTCACCTATGTTTCCAACCAATTTGTTCAAAATATTCAAAAATAGCTATTTATTTTTTGATATAACTTCACTTTGCTGAAATACAGGTGGTGCCACCTAGCGTTTGATCTGAGAAACTCGTATTTTATGCTACTGATTTAAAATATTTAAAGATGGTACCGCACTGTTGTACCACACTGTTGCACCGCACTGTTGTACCACACTGTTGTACCACACTGCTGCATCGCACTGTTGCACCGCACTGTTGCACTGCACTGTTGCACCGCATTGTTGCACCGCAGTGGTGGACTGCAATTCAACCAGTATAAAAAAATACTGGTCGAATTGAAGGTACTCTAAGGTAAATGAGAACCTTCCTCCTTATTTGAAGTCGGATAAAAAGGTAAGTAGTATTTGACTTTGACTAAGGTAAGTAGTCCCGCTAGTGTATTGTGCATTTCCCCTTACCAGCACATACCCGAGCCAACCCAACTGGTCAAACAGTAGGTACTTATGTTTATAACCGATTTCAAAGAAGGAGGAAGGTTCTCAATTCGACTAGTATTTTTTTATACCGGTCGAATTGAGAACCTTGCCCCTCAAATAAGCCTTTATAACCTCAAATAAGCCACAAATGACAGCACCAGCGAAGGTGGCGCCATCTGAGATAAGTTTTGCCGTGGTTTGCCTGTGGCTTCTCATTACCCAAAATGTATGAAAAATACTGCGTTAGTTCCCTAATACTCACCCTGTGAAATCAGTTACCACTGAATAAAACTCAAAATATGTAGTGATGGTCAAAATATTTTCGGATTTGAATTAAATAAAGAAATTTCGTTAGTGAAGCTACTTCTCAAAATCTCTGAAATATTGGTGCCGTCGTTTGGCTTTAGACCTCAGCAGCCATTAATCGATGCCACAGACTTAAAATATTCAAGGATGGGTGAAATATTTTCTGATTTAACGTCTTCACTGAAATTTTGAAGATGTCTTCTAGTATTAGAACTGAACAATCTATAATCACCACAGATCTACTACCTATAGATTTTCAATGAGCGTGGCTAGCTCTGTGCCTCTCGCTTCAACAAGGTGTGTTGCCACATTAAAATGATTTGCTATAAGTTAGGGTAATTTACCTACTATGATGGGTAGTGAATCTTCAATTAGTATTTTGGAAACAATACTACCTTTTAAATATTTATATTTTATACACTATCTGCTGCAACCCGCGGAGCTACCTGCAATTTTCTGGGAAGAAAAGTACGTTGTCTGTCCTCATGACACACCCTATCGTCCTGACAAAATTTGACTTAGCCCATGATCTAAGAAAACAAGGTCTAGCAATCTGGGAGTGGTCCCGCAATGACGTCACTGTCCAGTTGCCACTTTATTCAATCAGCTGTTACGTGGTGTATCGTCATCTCTCTCGAACCTGTTGTAAATTGACATCATGACATCATTGCGGGACGCCTACGTAAACATTTTTTCTCGAATTGCTATACCTGGCGGAGTATATTATTATACCATGACTTAGCCGATTCCTCGTAAAAAAACAGACAGAAAGTTACAAACTTACTTGCGTTTTTATTATAATTATTTGTTAGGATTAGAATATAGTACTAAAAAAAAGGTTGTAAAGTAACCATAGCATGATTTTTTATGATTAATTAAAAATTTAAAAAAAGTCAGAGTTAAAACGGAAGGGCAAAGGAAGGGCCCCCATGCAACAAACGTTAAACGTATTTTTGGATTTGTTCTAGTGTAAAAACGGTAATCCGTACAAGCGTCAAATTTAGCGGATTATAGTGAACATAAGTAAAACAACAAATAATAAACACTGGCCAAGTGCGATTCAGTGACAAATTTCTGTTTACCACTAAGCTAAGCAACGTCGGGCGCGGTCGGTACTTGGATGGGTGACAGCCTGGGCGTGATGTTGTCTTTTTGCACAACTTTTTGTATTTTGTGATTGTAAAGAACTCTCAGCGCGCGAGCCCGACTCGCGCTTGGTCAGTTTTGTTTTTTCATGAATGGAATTATGTATAACATTCCAAATAATTAGATAAATAGACTCTTTAATGTTTACAGTACAAATTTCACGAACAGCGCGTAGCTTTTTGAATCGGTTCGCCGAAATCGCCTTTTGCTTTTCCAGCTTCATAACTGTGGCCTCATTAATATATATTTAATATTAACATTCACCATATTCATATGGGCATAAAAGGGTCGGTATTTTGCACTTCTTGCAATGTGCCAGCTTTTTTCAGCAATGTGACAGGATCAGTTGGAAACCTGCAGAACGAATAATTTATGTTAGTTGCGGTGGGTAATTTCTTTCATAAACTGACAACATTCATAATTTATTTTCTAAGTGAATAATTTGATAAAATTCATAGAATTAGACCACAAATCGACCTAAAAACTGACTAATTATGAATAAAAAATTTGCGAATTGATATCCTGAATTTATTTAGGTGATCGTTACAAGCTTTATATGTTTACTTACGTGTGAAATGATATTTCATCGTATTTTCGCTCACTGCGCTTCTTGCAGCCCAAAATGCTACAACCAACCATTGTAAAATATCTTTTACAATTATTTCTCAGAGGAAACACGCATTTATCACATTTAATCACCAAAAAAAGGCAATAAATATAATTCAGACCCGTTTTGTTTGTCACTGATTATTACAGATTTTGACACTTGAGGTACCAAAAACAGGTCACGCCGATAAGGACAACAAAATCTATTTATGTCCTTTTCGTACTTGTGCTGAGCCATATCAAGTTGTCTCTTTCACTAAAATATATTGCCGATCTGGTTGTGTATATCTGTGATAATCACCGTTACTGATTTAAAATATGCAAGGATGGCAGAAATATTTTACGATACAAGTCAAGATTCTCTGAAATATAAATGCTCTCATCTAGTGTTGGACGCAAATCACGCAAAACCTCACCTAATCCTCAAAAAAAAGTTTTGAAGTCGGTTAAAAACATAAGTACCTATTGTTTGACTTTCCACATTGTCTTTTTTAGGGTTCCGTACCTCAAAAGGAAAAAACGGAACCCTTATAGGATCACTTCGTTGTCCGTCTGTCTGTCTGTCTGTCTGTCCGTCTGTCAAGACCCTTTTTCTCAAGAACGCGTAAAGGTAGCAAGTTGAAATTTATACTAAATACTTGGGTCTACGGTTTCTTTCGGCTGTAAGAAAATAAAAGTTGTAAGTCAACGCAATCAAAAGATATGAACGTTTATGTCGCATATTTTGCGATTTCACAGGGGAACCAAAACCTATAGGGTACTTCCCGTTGATCTAGAATCATGAAATTTGGCAAAAAGCAAGGTCTCATAGCACATATATAGGAATAAATCCGAAAGTTATAAATATGAAGGTATATCATTTAAAAATGATTATTTTGCTATTACAAACTTACATTTTGTAGTTGGAATGTATGGAAGAACCTCATTGTCAACTACAAACTTAAGTTTGTCTTTCAATATTTTAACTTCAGTTAGTTTTTTTTTGGTCTCGCGCTCTTAGGGTTCCTTTATGTCGTATATTTTGCGATTTTACAGGAGAATCAAAACCTATAGGGTACTTCCCGTTGACCTAGAATCATGAAATTTGGCAAGAGGCAAGGTCTCATAGTACACATATAGGAATAAATCCGAAAGTTATAAATTTGAAGGTATTTAAAAATAATTATTTTGCTATTACAAACTTACATTTTGTAGTTGGGATGTATGGAAGAACCTTATTGTCAACTACAAACTTAAGTTTGTCTTTCAATATTTTAACTTCAGTTAGTTTTTTTTTGGTCTCGCGCTCTTAGGGTTCCTTTATGTCGTATATTTTGCGATTTCACAGGGGAATCAAAACCTATAGGGTACTTCCCGTTGACCTAGAATCATGAAATTTGGCAAGAGGCAAAGTCTCATAGCACATAATATAGGAATAAATCCGAAAGTTATACATTTGAAGGTATATTCATTTAAAAATAATTATTTTGCTATTACAAATTTACATTTTGTAGTTGGGATGTATGGAAGAACCTTATTGTCAACTACAAACTTCAAAGTTGTCTTCCCAGAGACTGTGGGATCGGCCGATCTGCGAACTAGCATGGAAATCGCTACTAGATACGTGTCCTAGTATTGCAGATCGCGCTCGTATTCTTGCTGTCTCTGTTTGGGAATCGGGACTTTGGTTGCAAGCCATGCCCTCTTTTAACACAGGTAGCCTTTTAGATCCAACCGCATTTCGTCTAGCTGTCAGCTTACGCTTGGGTGCAAGGTGCTGTGAGGCCCATCGCTGTCAGTGTGGTACTGCTGTTGACCAGCTCGGTCACCATGGTCTCTCTTGCTCGAGAAGCGCTGGTCGTATTGGCCGACACGCTAGCCTGAACGACATCATACGCAGGGCACTTTCCACCGCCAATGTCGCAGCTGTGCTCAAACCGAGTGGTCTTGCGCGTGACGATGGAAAGAGGCCTGACGGTATGACACTTGTGCCCTGGAGGTTGGGGCGGCCCTTGTATGGGACGCAACTTGTGTCGATACTTTGGCGCCGTCACATCTTCCTGAGACACAGGGTAGGGCTGGCGCGGCTGCTAATTCGGCAGAGCAGCACAAGCGTCGCAAATATGCTAACCTCGGCAGTGGTTACATATTTGAGGCGTTTGGGGTCGAGACATTGGGCCCTTGGGGACCTCACCTCATTTTCAAAAATCTTTCAGAGCGCCTGGTTAATGCGACGCGTGACCAAAATGCTGGCGTGTTTCTGGCTCAACGCATTAGCATTGCCATTCAACGTGGTAATGCCGCCAGCATGTTGAGTACGCTGCCAACTGGTAGTGGGCTTGAGCATTTGGATTGTCTTTAGACCTTCAACGGTCTATGGGCAGTCTAACTGTATTTGTAGTGTTAGTTTTAGCTTGTATTTTGTTTAGTTATTAAAGGCACTTGCCCAGTAAAAAAAAAACTACAAACTTAAGTTTGTCTTTCAATATTTTAACTTCAGTTAGTTTTTTTTTGGCCTCGCGCTCTGAGGGTTCCGTCTAAAGGAACCCTCAGAGCACGAGTCTTACTCGTACTTGTCCGGTTTTTTTTTATTAGAAGCAGTTTTTTTGCTTCCATTATTACCAAGCTATTTTTTGTCTGTTAAAATTGAGAACCTTCCTCCTTTTGCAGAAAGCCGCTTCTCGTAAAAACGTGAGAAAATGTGGATGGAACTCTCAAGTCAAATTAACCATCACATTAATTTAAATGATTTTTAATTTTAATTTTATAAAATTATAATGAACCTAAATTATTTTATAATGTCATTTAATTTTATCTTTCTGACTCTCTCTCTCTCTCTCTGCTTCTCTCCGTCTCTCTCTCTCTCTGTCTGTTTGTCTGTCACAAAGAAACACTCCGACTCTAATAGTTATATTACTGAGCATACATAATAATGGATTCGTTAGGGCCTAGTCGTATCCATTTTATTTGTATCTATGTTATTTTTTCGTAGTAGCTTTACCTAGTCTGTGCTCTAAGGTCATTGGCACCACTTGGTTGCCGCATCAAGTGGTCGCGTTCGAGCCATCGATTTTTTATATTATCCTTTGTTTGAAAATACAGTAGGTGTTGATATAATCGCACTCGGAAGATAAAACCAAGGCGAAAAGCAAGCGCGTGCGTCCTTCCCCGTTGAGGCACAGTACGGTACTGAGGTTGAACGGAGCATGTTTCGCTATTTAGATGCAAAGCGCAACAGAATAAGACTGAATATCGGACTTGCCGTTTGACCGAATAGTTGCTTAGAACTAAAGGACGTAAGTCTCAAATCGAATATAATTTATTATGAGAGTACTAATTAATCTAGGTAAATTTTGTCTTAACACTGGAAAACAAACTATATTTTCCTTCGGTGAGTATTTATTTTAGATATGTAACTGAAGTACTTTCCAAGTAAAATCAAAAAAATTAGCAAAAAGGCACCATTTTCAAAACATTAAAGTATCGAGTAAATATCTTGCTATTATGTTTTTGTCTTAATGGCGGAAAGAAAATGAATTGAAAATTCACATATATCAATTATTACGATGATCGGATATTTGGTTTAGTTAGAATATCATGGCAAATTAGCATAAAATTTCGGATGCCCCCTCTTAATATAATCAGATTAGATATTAGGACTTGTTCAGGAGTGTCGATATCTAGAGAGGTTGTTATGCATAGATTACAGATATAACTTGTGTGTGTTTACTATTAATGCTATAAACCTGAAGGTTAGGATTTGTTTGTTGATGCTACAAGGAAATATTTTCGAGTCTGATGAGAATAAGGGTACCGATGTAGCCCACCGGATTAGCAAGTTGAAGTGGCAGTGGGCAGGGCACTGTGATAAAGTTGTGGTAAGTCTTCCTTTTTTGAACATGGTACATGTAAATGCACGAAATATCGGGAACTCCATCCACAATCTTGTCACGGTAAATATCTCGTTAATAATCACATAACTTACTAGCTGACCTCACAGACGTTGTCCTGTATTAGAACTGTCAAACACGCAAAGTCAAAATTGTAAATCTTATTTTTTTACACCTTGGGTTACATTATTGGAGTTTTAGTAAGGATCCTAATTTTTTTTGAAAATATAATATAGCCTATGTTAACCGGGGATAGTGTAACTTCCCAACAGTGAAGGAATTTTTCAAATTGGTTCAGTAGTTTCGGAGCCTATTCAATGCAAACAAACAAACAAACAAACAAACAAACAAACAAACAAACAAACAAACAAACAAACAAACAATCAAATCTTTCCTCTTTATAATATTAGTATAGATATATTGCTCTACTTGCAACTTGCTACTCTACTGCAACGGAACAACGGATTGACCTGATTTTTTGCATGGGTATAGTTCAAGAGCCAGAGAGTGACATAGGCTACAATTCTTTATCGTCATCACCATTTTTCATCACTACGCGGGTGAAACAGCAGGGCGCAGCTAGTACAAAATAAAAAAAAATAAAAAAACTCTGGTTTTTGCGCTTTCACTTGTACATTTTTATGAGTTTTTTACACAATAAAATAAAACTTATTTTTGTAATAAATGCCCATTTTTTTTTAAAACAAGCTTTGGATTTAAATACTTATCTATATAGATATGTACATAATGTATATACATAATGTGTAAACTGACTACCTATCTAAAAATATAAGTTGGTCGCTATCTTCGGGTAAGGTGCCCAAAAACATACCACGTTACCACGTTGAATGGCCAAACTTATTATTTGGCCAAGATAAGCGCCAGTTCTTTAACTTTTCAAATAAAACTGTACATTAATATTTTCACTACAGAGATTCAAAGTACACAAAACATTGCTCACATAAATCACGTAGCACCAATCAAAACCACTGTCACACCTGTAGTAAATGTAAATCAACATCTTTGAGTAATTCTGCCTAAACACTCGTTAGTCGGAACCTGCCACGCATACTGATGAGTGAATCCAATTTCTATGATCTGTAGTTTACATCTAGCTATTTAATCGTTTAGTGCTCAGCGAATTTAAAATTTATAAGAAACTAGCAACGCACCACGGCTTCGGGTGTAAGTCTTATTTTTTTACACCTTGGGTTACATTATTGTAGTTTTACTAAGGATCCCTATTTTTTTTAAATATATCATGTAGCCTATGTCACCCGGGGATGTGTAGCTTCCCAACAGTGAAAATTTTTTCAAATCGGTTCAGTATTCAATGCAAAAAAACAAACAATTATTCAAATCTTTCCTCTTTATAATATTAGTATAGATTAGCTAGCTGCACGCCGCGGTTTAACCCGCGGGTCAAAATCGACGTTAAGTTTTCTGAAATTTTCGACTCCAAAAATAACTTATAAATTGTAAATATGCATATAAGTAGGTAATATATGTATTCATAATTTCGTTGATTGTCCTTTAATGCTCATTGCTTTGAAGTTATTTAAATATTATTTTCTAATTTTTAGTTTTAGTTTGTAAATGAAGGTATAATAATGAAGTCGGTTCTTTTTTTTTCAAAAAATTATCTTTATTCTTTCCGTAAGAACCTTCTACAAAGTATTAGAAAACATTACAAGAACAGATGAATGAAATCAGTAAAGTCATTCTCTAGTTATGGCGTGACCAAGGTAAATAGGGATTCATTTTTATAAATTATATATACTCGTATACTAGCTGCGCCCGCAGTTTCACGTGCGACTTAAAATTGTCGTTAAGTTTTCTGAAATTTTCAAATTTTCTGCGTATATTTCATAATTATTCTTTCCGTAAGAACCTTAAGAACAAATGATTAGAAAACTTTAAAAAAAGATAAATTCAATCGGTTAAGTGGTTTTCAAGTTATGGCGTGACCAAGGTAAATAGGGAAAAAATTATACATATAAAATAAATATAAATAAAATAAATATATTTTTGGGACATTATTGCACACACGGTCATCTGACCCCAAACTAAGCAAAGCTTGTGATATGGCTGCCAGAGACTGATATATATACATATATAGTTTTTTAAATACATACTTAAATAGATATTAACAACCAGATATAGAACAAACACAAATGTTCATCACACAAATGTTTGTCCTACGTGGGAATCGAACCCACGCACTCAGGCGATAGATAGATAGATAGATAGATTATGTACACCTAGATACAGTTAGCAAAATACATTGCGTAAGTTAACAAAAAAAACTTGAGCCTCATTGATTAACAATCACAGCCTACTCGTTGTACAAAATTCACTATTAGCTACTTGCTGCACCCCGTGGTTTCACTCGCTTGGATTATCCTTATATCATCTGTTATCTGCCAGTGAAAGTCCTTGCAAAAACAGTCCAGCTGTTTTGAAATCCATAGGGAAAACACACACACATATCTCTATAGACACTGAAAAACTTGTTAAAACATAGTTATTCAATAATCAACTAGGAGAATTGATTCCACGCGGAACCAAAATATTGTGTGCTAGAGGGCTGAGCATTTGGATTATTTCTTCATTTAGTAATCCAACTGTTTTTTGTTTAAGCTGATTGATTGATTGATTTTGGAATTGAGTTTTAGATTTCTTGTACTCTGTACAAAAATAGCATTATGCATAAGCTTACTTCTTATATATTCAACTATACATGTGGACGTTACTTTCTTATGAGTAACGTAACAACGTAATTATTTAGACAGTTCGAATTAGGGCGCGGTTTGCCAAGATAACCCATATCACGGCAAGTTTGTGTCGCGTGACATAGGTAGGACCGCATTATTGATATTTTAGGCATGTCGTAGCAACGAGGATAGGGAATTCCTAGAACTTTAACTAGGGCTCGAGCAAATTAATCTCATTATTGGAACTGAGAAACTGACAATACCTCGGTACTGACTTACTGAGTGACGTTGCAAATGCACCTTGGTACATAAGAAATAGCGTCTTTATCGGCACCTTCAAGGAGAGCTCGTTGAGAATGTAATTCAAAGGTATGCCGAATCTCACGTAAACAGACTTCAACGTCAATACTCAATACTCAATCATTTATTGTATAATTATTATGAAATTCACATACAGATGTCAGGTAGCATGTTTAAATTAGGTAACACATAATAACCCTGATTGTGTATGGCAATATAGTGCGGAGCGGATCGATTTATTTCATAATTGATTTATCTTCTAAATACTCGTTTAAGCTATATAACATTTTGCTAGCAATATGTTTTTTAGGGTTTAGTCAAATTTATTTTCATTTTCTATATCCTTTATCTGTATTGGTAGTTTATTATATATTTTGATGGCCATTGGATTTGGGCCGGAGCTATGCAGTGCTAATTTAGATTTCGGTAAGATTAATTTATGTTTATAGCTAGACAATATTCGATAGTTTCGGTTTTTAACTAATTAACAAAAAATTGTGGGTACTATCTAACAAATTTATAGTTTTCAAATATATATAGAGAGGCGACAGTTAGAATTTTATATTGAATTAAATATGGTCTATGGAAATTTGGTATACTGATGTCTGGGAGTTTGATATTGGCGAGGATACGGATGCATTTCTTCTGAACAACAAAGATATCTGTGGCGTCTACACTATTGCCCCAGAGAGTGATGCCATAGCTGAGCCACGAAAATGCGTATGCGTAGTAGGCTGTTAAAGCTGTGTCTAAGTTAGTAGCTCGGCGTAGTACCCTAAGTGCGTAAGTGCGTCATGTGAATGTTGAGGAATCGTCCAGCTCTTCGACCACACAAACATTGTTAGAAGACTTATGAGAACAAAACCGTTCGAGTTAGTGTAGTGAAAAACAAAGTGTCAGTGTTAAGTAGTATAGTGCTACCTCTTAAGAATACGTGAACAAAGCGTCTTTTCACTATAGATACCATAAAAACTTGTTACTTGACACATTCTTAGTTTTTATGGTTCTGTACCCAAAGGTTAAAAACGGAACCTTATTACTAAGCCTACATTGTCTATCTGTCTGTCCGTCCTATCTTTAAACGGGTGTACCTTTCGAACCGTAATAACAAGTAGAAATTATCACAGAATATGTAATGTTACAGCAGATTAACTAATAAATAATAAAAATTACAAAAAAATATTAAGGGGTCCCCATAAAACAAAAGTATTTTTGTATTTGCTCTAGTGAAAAATTGTAATACGTACAAACGTCAAACTTGGCATGATTACTATAAACACACTCTAAAGCACGAAAAAAAAACTCTCTTCTGTGCTCTAAAGTTTAACGACCAATAATAAATAATGGCCAAGTGCGAGCCTGTAACAAATTTTTGTTCATTTCCAAGTTAAGCAACGTATTGGACTACATAGATGAAACACTGTTTTAAACTATCACGGTTGTTCACTAAAGTTATTTGATTATTTACGGGATATTTAGTAGATATCCTTGTGGTAGTTTGGTAGATATCCTGTAAATAATCATATAATTTTACATATATGAACTTATCATTCGTCTCACCGAATCGAAATGCCATATTTTACTAATTTTGAAGTCGATTTTTTAAATTGACATTTTTTTTTTTGGTGGTCTGAAACCCTCAGTGCACGAGCCCGACTTGCACTTATCCGGTTGTTATTATAATTATAGACATTATAGCAGTTTAAGTTCGAACTATATTACTTACTAGCCTAATATTAGACTAGATTGTAGTTAATTTATACAATAACCTTCTACAAGCTTCGTAATTTTTTTTATGGCTTATTATATTTAAATCGTAAATTCTAAAGCGTTTAACATCGTTTCAAATATATATTAAAAAATCATTCGAATATACGTAAGTACTTCTCAAATAAACGAAAGCTCATTAAAAGCATGCCAGTACTCCAAAGTCTAAATATAGCAGCAGTATTATTTCAAATACTGAGCCAGTCTTAACGATTCCAAATTATACGAATTTAGCAATAAAAATCCTTTCAGTTCAATTGGAGCTTAATAAAAAGAAATAAGCGGTGAATTGGAGGCAACAAGACGGGATGAGAGGCTACAATCTGCTTAAGGACTCAAGCCTGAGAGTAACTCGAGAAATTCATGTACCTAATAAGACATAGATAATATTAGGTATTAGGTTCTCGTCCAAGATACCACAGTGCCTCAAGACATGGATCTTTGACCAGTGTGTGTTGCTAGTGATGACATATGGTACTGATACGTGGTCCTTAATTGTTGGCCTTTTGGAAAACTCAGTCACACAGCGGGCAATGGAGAGAGCTATGCTCGGAGTTTCCGATAACCGATGGGGAAGAAAGGTTCTCGAGTGGAGACCACGAACCCGAAGACGCAGCGTAGGTAGGCCTCCCACTAGATGGACCTACGACATTGTAAGAGTCGCTGGCATCCAGTGGATGCAGATGGCAGGATGTCGTTCAGTGTGGAGGTTAAAGGGGGAGGCCTATGTTCAGCAGTGGACGTCTTCTGGCTGATGATGATGAATATTAGGTATTGCAAAAGTTTTGGATTGCTTAAGGTGCCTAAGTATCGGTGTATTTATTTTCTGGAGAGAAATATTACGCACAATGAGGTTTAACATAATAACATCATTACGCATTTAAATATGTGATTTTTTTTAAATCCGTTTTCTTTTTCGTACTTTTTTGGTGTTACAGGTATCCTCAGGTGATAGTTTGTTTACCACCTATGGCATAAAAATGCACATTCATATTATGGTTGACATGATAAGGGTTTGACCATAACTCATTTGTTTTTTTTTTTTTTTTTTTTAAATCTTCATGAGCGTGGATTCAATGTCCTTTACTCGTAATATTAAACAGTTTACTTTGTCTTAATAGCGTCAAACAAGTCATAGTCACAGTCAGAGTCAAGCTTAAGCTAAGTAAGTCACGGTCAAGTCGAACTCATGCCCCTGTAAAGTGGTGAAGACTTTACAAGAGGCTCCTATGGAGTTTTGGAAACCACACGAAAAGACACGTTTCACCTCGTTATATTATTTCCCCACACTCGAGCACATTTACGAGCACTTAATGAATAATAATTCACCATTTAGTACACATTAACACTTGAAAATACACAAGTTTAGGAAAATAATCCAACGAGCCAACATGTTTTTTCCGCGTTGGCGCCAAAAACTCTAACTCATTTGATGCTAAGTGACAGTGTTGCCAACGATGGTACACACAATTAGCCTGGAATGGGAAGAAGATATCAAATGAAGCTATAGAAAATATGTAACTTTTAAACTTTCGCTATTTGAACACAATATGTTAAAAATGCGAAATATTTAATCGTATGACTTATCGTACATTAATTTATTTAGGTAAATAATTGGTTTCTTTTGCTCGTTGTTTCGACTATGTTACAATGGCCGTAGTCACAAGCTGATTGAAAACTGCAGGTGAGTCCGGCGAGAAGAGCGGGTGTTTTGTTCTTCTGTTGCCATAATCCCCACGATTTACAGGCGGGTTGGGGATCGCAGAGCGTTGAACCGTGAGTAAAAAGATGCTGCTGCCCATCCTCTGGTGGTTCTGGTCGCAGTTTTAGGACATACTCGGGACAAACAAACTCGATTTGCCAGGATTTAAAAAAAAACTAAACTAAAATTATCTTTAACAATTTAGCACAGAAATATGGATCGAGAGATCCCACCCGTCATATGGAGGAACGAATATCTACAAAGAAGTATTTTTACAGGCACAGAGTTATCACCTTGTTCATTTAAGTTCCAGATAAATTCACAGGTTCATGGTTCCAGAGGTTCAGAGGTTCATACATTGTTAACTTTAGAAACTCTACTATAGCTTATACCTATTCTATTTCTACTTTCTCCTTCCTATAGTTTTCCGCAAAAATTTGACGATGTGTTAAACTCTTAAATAAGTTAGGTAAGTACAAAACTAGACTGCTTCAATATCAGTAGCAATATTTTAATATATCCACGTGAATGTTAATTAAAGAGTAACAAACATCCGCCATCAAAGCCTTATTCCGTACATGGTAATTATAAACTTGTTTAGGAACGCTCTGTGCACACATCGGCCACTTCGTTTCCTTGTACGGTAATTACATCGTAATTTACCTTCATTCGTTATTTAAGAGTTTCTTTAAAGACATATGCTGTATAGATGATGAAAGCTTTTTAGACGTTCCATTTATGCTCATGAACAGAACTTTTTTTTTGCGGCTGTTTATGGGCAGGCTAAAACTATACACTTTTTCTTTTATTTTGTTAGCCTAGTAGTTTAATATTGTGAAAATTATATTATTAATATGATGATATAGCTAATTTGTACTCAAGTTCATAATAATATAAATAAATTTATATTTATTGATACTAGCAGTTTCAAAAAGAAACGCAGTATTTTAGCTCAAAAAAAATTGGAAGCGTTATACCTACAGTTTCCGTTTTAGCAATAACACAATTCCATTCCATTCCATTCGATTACATTTTAGCATATCTTTGTTTACCTCGCACCCTTCAGTTTTTGGCAGACTTGTGGCCATTGCCCTCATGCAATGACCATGAAACTATTTAATAAATTACCTGACGACTTAAAGAATGACGAAAATGAACAACATTTTGCAAAGAATCTTAAAAACATATAAATTAGAAAGTGTTATTCAGTAGAAAAAACATTATAAAACAGATAGGGCCGCTCCATATTTTTGCACCATATAGGTATATATAAATTGCCATACCTTAATTTCATTGCTATTGTGCTAATTTATTTTGATGTAGACGTTTTTAAGTAGGTACCTAATACATTTTTTTTAATGAATAAATTGGAATTCACTAATAACTAAACTAATAACTATTCAAATAACCCACCCCTAACCGTTCCCGGCGCAAAGGTACCATACCTTAATTGGGTCATTATGTTTACATAAGTTTCACCTATTAAGCATAATGTGCAGATCCAAACTATTTATACTCCTAAGATTTTGTGTCTTCAAACAAACAATTACGATCGGTAATAAATAGGTACGAGTATGGGGCGATCCTAATTATAATTTATGAAAGGCTTTTTTCAACATCAGTTATTTGATCGGTAAAACGGTAACTATGTGATTTGTTTTTGAATAAATTATGAAAACGGGCTCTTTGTATTTCAGGGAATGGAACAGGTCAAAGCATTCAAACCTAATTAAAACGTTGTTTAGACGTACCTATACGACATCCCTTAATAACAGGAGGTCCCAAGCATTTAATATTTATAATTACATATAAATTTCAGCTAATACCTATTCTATACTGGGTTACGCGGAAAGGGTGTACTAAACCAAAGGGGGTCAATAACCATCATTATAAATAACGTTTACTATAGGAGTAACTCTGAAATAACATTTTTAATCGAAAATGGTTACTCGACAAAATGTATGAAACAGCTGCTGATATTTTATTCGTGATTTCAGGGTTGGTCCCATCCTAGAACAAGTTCATAATAATAAGTAAAACGGACCCTTTTCGGCTTGGTACACCCTTTCCGCGTAACCTTGTACTCGTAAATATAAATATTTGATTCCAAGATTTTCTTTGGAATCATTTTCATGTAAAACAATGTTCTACGTTGTTCCACGAAATCAAGAGAACTAAAATTATTCATACGCTTATATTATTAGCTTCACTTTAACAATATAGGTACTAAAAGAAATCTTTGACATATTACCTAATTACCTTCTTATTTAGTTTTATTTTTAATTTAATTTAATTTTTCCGTGTATATTGTGTTATTGTATTTTTTTGCCACAAATAAATTATGTCTATGTCTATGTCTAATAATATACACTATAATTTTCGATTTGAAACTTTTCACATTTTAGAGTCTATGCTTCATGCGTTATCTTTCTTGCACGCGCAATTTTTTATTTTGTTGAAAATTATGTATCACTGTAATAAGTAGTTATAGAGGTTTTTTTTAGATATAATATAATGAATGTGAAATCGAATAAAAAAAACGAATCTAATGTGAAATCTAAGCAAAACGAATAAAAAAACATTACTAATGGTCAGAAAAAAATTATTTTGATTCAAACAAGTTTAAATAAGTACATAACAATCAATTTTAGTACAATTCAATTAGTATCCCACAGAAAAATCATCTCCAAAAACTACTTACCGACAAACTAGAAGACGACTAAGAGAAGAAAATTCGTATCTGCAAAAGTAAACTAACAGGTAACACTTTAATATCAATATATGTCACGTCACGCGCCGTGGTTGTCACGTCTGGCGTCCCACGGAATAGTAAGGGCCTACGGAAGAAGACTTATGACAACCCTTGTCACGCTGCCCCGTCAGTCCCTAACATGGAAAACGTTTTACTTGTACAGCATTTTATTGGTTTCAATTTCATCGTCGCGTTGTCTCAGTTAGGGTTGGAATGCATGATGAGAGTTGACAGTTGAAGTAGTTAATTTGACAGCGTTAAATGGTTTATTAGATTGGGTTAAGTGTAGACATTGTGAGAGTCGTGGGCATCCAGTGGATGCAAAACACAGGCTGTTGTTCAGTGTGGAGGTTAAATGGGGAGGTCTATGTTCAGCAGTGGACGTCTTCTGGCTGATGAAGTCTTGACCATTGGTTTTCAAACTGTGGAGTGCGCCCCAATATGGAAGTGCGGCAATATGTGAAGGGGGCATGGGCACGGACGCGTGTTGCGAGCGGAAAGTGTTCCATCTGTCCAAAACATTAAAACTGTATTTACCCCTTTCAAGTACCAATTTGTTCAAAAGAGCATGTTTAGCAGTTGTAGCTATAAAAATAAAGTACAGAACCCATCTCAGTATTTTTGGTGATCTAGGTTGTGCGCTCTCTGCTATTCAACCCAAAATTAAGAACCTACTCAAAAATATACAACTTGCATCACATTGATCGCGCCAATTTCGTCTTTTATTTTCTTATTCCTCTCTTTTTATTATTAAACATTTGATTGAAGGTTGGTTTATAAACTCTACTATACTATATGTATTTTAAAATTACATGGCAAAGCCACTGGTTTCCCCTTGCTTGCGCCGAAAAAGGCGTGGTAATTCTAGGTCATTTTAAGTAGTTGAGAGGCGTGACGAAAAAGACTTTGGAAACCTCTGGACTAGACTAAAGCGCAATACTTACCTAAGTGAGGTGGCAAAGATCCACGTAAGTGAAATCACAGAACGTAGCAAGTACTACAATAAAAATAGTTTCAACAGTTTAAAATCATAGTTTGATTGTACAGTGTAATTTATTTAAATAACCGTCTAAATTACAAGTTCCTCCACATTTTAACAGTAGTTTTAAATTACTGTTTGAATAACAGTACGGCTGTTTCCTAAACTAAAGTTTTAAAAGCTTAAAAAGTTGTACAACATATACTCTGGTGTACGCTTGGCCTAACAATTCACCAGTTTTGGCGTCCATTTGTCCTGGTTCTGGTTTGTATCGTTTGCAGATAATTGCTTTTTGCTGTATTAAAAATCTACGTTGTTGATAAAATGGCCTGTTTTTTAACTAACTATCCATTAGGAGTTTGTATTTGTAACACACTAATAAACACTAAACTTCTACTGGCATAAACGATTCCATCAATAAGTGCATATATTAAGAGATTTTACTTCATAAACTGTTCGGACTTGCCAAATACTTATAATGCACCCTTTCCTGTATATTTACATGGAGTCTTGATTTAGTCGGTTGTTCCAACTTAGCAGCCATAAGTATCTCAGTTTATACGTTATTGTTAAACTTCTATAGGCATAAACTTATATAACTAAGTGCATAAAATAAGACATAACTTCCTGAACAGATCAGACTAGCAAAGTTTCTACAAAAAAATTAAGAGTAGGTTTTATGCACCCTATCCTGTATATTTACAGAGAATCTTGGTTTAGTCGATTGCCTTAACTTAGCAGCCATAAGTATATTAGTTTATTTGTTTTTGCAAACACTTCTACACGCATATGTCAAGTCTGTCAATAAGTGCATAAAATAAGAGACAACTTCCTGCACAGATCAGCGGGCTAACTCTTGAATCCAGTTCCAATATCAATCAAATTCTAATCCCAATCAGTTTCAATCCCAATAAACAGTTATTTGGCACTCTTGAACAAAATCGAGATTGA
This sequence comes from Agriopis aurantiaria, assembly GCA_914767915.1. Classification (NCBI taxonomy): domain Eukaryota; kingdom Metazoa; phylum Arthropoda; class Insecta; order Lepidoptera; family Geometridae; genus Agriopis; species Agriopis aurantiaria. The sequence continues at coordinate 11,408,934 of OU611995.1, read as the reverse complement.
AATTGAAATCGGGTACTCGATCGACTTATCATTGTGACTCAAAGAAGAACAACACTATGTAGGTGTGGCCATACATAACGCAACAAAAGATATCATTTGAAATTACCTTGCAATGTCCTTATTATTCCAACATTTTTAACTAATTATTATTATTTTCCATATGTTATGATTTTTAGTCAATAAAGTTAATGAAAAGCGTTAGTAAAATACAGCAGATGAGGCGGTATGGTCTTAATGGCTTCAGCCTGCTCAGCTATGGGCAAAAACAAAAAAAAACCTCTCAATTTTTCATTCAAAGATTCAAACTTTGTTGTGGTTTCATTTCAAAATATATAAATATTTTATTTGCACAGTTTATTCAAACGTAATTTTGGCCTAACTCTACATAGTATAAAATAAAGTCGCTTTCCGCGTCTGCTGTGTCTGTGTACTAGCTAACTCCTAAACCACGCAACGGATTTTGATGCGGTTTTCACCATCAGCATCAGCTAGATAATTTTTCACGGAACCTTTATATAATAATATACAATATACGATACAATAAAACTTAAACCAGTGTCAAGCCAGTAAATTATAGAAGGCCAAGATCAAGGTAAGTTTGTAACTTTTCCATATTCTAAGAATCCCAGCAAATGTTTAATAAATGTTTCATTTTTATTATCAGGTACTAATGAGTAAGCCAACCTACTAAAAGCTGGAGGCTCTTGCTGATTTCCTAATGGAAGATCGTGATATCGGCATCAAATGAAAGGGTTTGCTGAGAAGAATACAAAAAAGCTTGTTTAAAAAGTTTTTGCTTATTTGTGAATGTAAAATAAACATTTTGATTGTAATAAAAGCTTTTTATTGTATTAACACAAACTAAAATAGCTACATATTATATAAATTTGATTGAATTAAGGCCCAGTATCAGTTGGGAACTCAGTTCTTGAAGCTGTTGACGCGTACGTCTACTTAGGACTAACAGTCGAACTAGGTAGGTCCAGATAGATAGCCGATGGGGCCGAAAGGTTCTGGAATGGAGACCACGGACCGGGAAACGCAGCGTAGGACTTCCACTCACAAGATGGACAAACGACCTAAAAGAGACCGCAGGGAAATGCTGGATGCAAGCCGCTTCCAACTGGCCCTTTTGGAGATCGATGGAGAAGGCCTATGTCCAGCAGTGGACGTCCTATGGATGAAATGATGATGAATGATGAAGACGCCGTGCTACCCATAATTCTTGGACCAGGCGAGCACGAGCTTCAACTCCCTTCCTCAGCTCAGCAGAGGCAGACTAGCGCTACTATAGCGCGCCATTCTTCTCATGTTTCGCCTTTGCCTTAGGTCTACTATATGAGCATTGTCCAAAATACGAAACTTGAGCGCCAAACGTGCCATTTTTTCTTTGTTAATCACTGGTAACAACAAATTCGAACGCAAAAAAGTCAGCTTTTGAAATCTGTGTAGTTTCTACCGCAAACTCTATTCCAATTTAATCTGTCGACGTCAAAATCGCGTCAAGAGTACCGAAAAAGAGGGTAGCGTCGAGTTGAGTCGATTTTATTTAGTTCCATAAAATTCCACCATTATCGGTTCCAATCGTGCGCTAGTTTAGAATTCAAGAGTACCAAATGGCATGTTTTCAATCCCAATCCCAAATTACGATTGAAATCGAGTGTCGAGGGTAAGCCCACAGACTTGCTAAATCTCTACAAAAAATGTAAGATTAGCTTTTGTGCACACTATCCTGTATATAATATTTACTTACTAAATGTATAGTATTTACTAAGTACATTAAATAAGAGAATATTTTTTTTTAGGGATATTACATTTTTATTTGCAAGACTTACAAGGTTTTAAAAAAAATGTGCACCCTATCAGTATATTACAGGGAGTCTTGAGTATTATAATAGCACAGTTCAAAAGTATTCTAACAGCAGAGTTTATACGTTACTGCGTGCAACCATACGAGTACGCCATAAACAGCTCAACAATATTATAAACGTTTTTGGCTCTGCACGGGCCTATTAGTGCAGTTTGTTGGGCGCACCGGATTTTCGTAATACACGATGAGTCATGACTCCATCATACAGTGCGATATTGCGGAATTGATTTCGCGCAACCTGATTCCACGGTTCATATTAAAGTTATATTGGATAAGTGAATAAAATAGTTGAAATAACGAGTGTTTTAATAGAAAAATCTATGTCTGCACTTTGATATTTTTGTGAAAACTAAATAGATATTATACAAGTATGTTTATGAGTTTGTTTGTTTGTATTTCCTAGCTTAGATAAAACAGCTCCTTAACCTGGAGTATTATGTACGTTATGAATAAAAAAAAAAAAAAAAAAAAAAAGATATTTAGAACGAATGAAATAGATAGATGGATGGATGGATGCCTGGAATAGATCGCTTTTAGTGCCACTTAAGTTTCTTTATAGCTATATAACTTTTATTGTCGGCATTTTCTATCAACTTTTTAAAATTTGGTCTTAAAACTTAATTTAAAAACAAATTAATAATAATAATATAAAAAACATCGACTCAAAAAATTAAGAAGCTAAAACTTTTTGTAAAAATGTATTATCAATAACGTTTGTAGACACCAAATATATTTTTAATAAATTTTTCATTTTTGTTCGATGTTATCTTGCGTACCTACCTACCTACATATCAATACAGTTTTCAAGTTCAAATATGAGTGAAATAAATAGAAGGGTTGCAAATATATAGGGGTCCAAAGTTCACAGTTCGGGGTGAACAAGTAGTTTTTTAGTTTTTAACAATAGTCATGTTACAAAGAAACCACAAGAAATGGAAAGCGGTCACAAAGGGTGGGGGCAACCTACGAAGGTTTAGACAAACTTTGTGAAAGAGGAAATCTGTGAGAAGAAACTTAATGCAAAGATAACGGTAGAGAGTGCAAATAAGGAAAACGTGATTTGATATTATAGAAAATAGAGTAAGAACAGAAAGAGGTGATGATTTACCTTACATACATAGAGTTTGGGATTAATCAAATAGCTAAAATACTCTTACTGCATCCACTTCATAAATATAACCACGAGTAGACTTTGGGTGTCTTCAAATCACGAGTGAATTGGTTTCTTCTAGGCAAGCGCGCTCCAACGTTGACCATATCATCGCTTAACACCAGGCGAGATGGTGGTCAAGCGCAACCCTATAATTTATGAAAAACAAAAACTACTTCGAAGTTTCTTTCCCTAGTTTAAACCGGACTAAAGTCTATAAAATTAAAAAAAAAACATAAAAGAGCTACCTTGAAGCACTTGCCAGCCTGTCCAGTTTACACGCTACTATTCCTCCTTCATATTTGTGTAGCCTTTGGAAATTCAAAGCGACCTAGTTACAGGTAAAGCTGAATCTAAACGTTATGTCCGCTGAAACAGGGGCATTAAACGTGAGGTTATCCTGAACGATATTCCACAAGCTGGAGTTTGACTTGAACTCTGACTCCACTAGCTTTGGAATCACAACTACAAATACGCTACGAAAAAGTAAATTTTTAGAAGAAGAAAAAAACTACTTCTGGACTATACCTGTATGACATTTATTTTGTATTATTTATTTTATTTATTCATCAACAGAATGCTTACCGTTAAACCAAAGCGCAAACTATTTAAATAACAAAATATTATGTATTCTACTTAATTAACTACTAAGAAATAACCCTAAATATGAGGAAATTATATTAACATTGTCACAACAAACATGTATAAACTAAAACAAAAAGTAGAATAAACCGGCCTAGTGGGAGTCAGGCACGTGTACAACCACAAAATACACTAATTATCAATTTAAAAAAACTATTTGGTCCGACTTAACGCCGACCAAAATAGCCAAGCAATTGCTACACCGTCACATAGTTAATAATTTGCAAGTGACGCTCGGCATAAATTAATCAACATAATTTTTTCCCCGACTAGCCATTATTTATTATTTTTTATTATACTTTAGAGTATGTACCTACTATAAACATGCCAAATTTGACGCTTGTATGTATTACCGTTTTTACATTAGAGATAATACAAAAATACGTTAAAAAAATACGTTTGTTGTACGGGACCCATTTTTTTTTTTTTACAAAACAAAAAAAAAACAATACTGTCAGTGCTAGTGTCCTCTCTAAAAATAACTAGCAGTCCACCTCATTGGAGACGAAAATTTTGGCAAACAACACAAGTAAATAAAAGGCGTTTCAAAGAATATTTGCCGAGTAAAACAAATTTCCAATTACCTAGCCTTATTTACCAAACTTTACCTAAATTACAAAACCCTTACGTTCTACACTAAATTACCCTATAAATCTTATAGTAGGGGTCTCAAGACAGGCTCATACGTGAAGCTGTCTAAGTAGGCACCTTTCCAAAGTTAGCTTCGCCTTTGTAGACATTAGGTAGACTCTAGCTGAAATCCATTACAATTTGGTGCCGGCCAGAGATTCAGTACCCTCTACGGTGCCGGCTTATATGAAAAATACGTCTATTCTTAATAAAATAACTGACATCTTTTGTTGATTGTTTTGAAATGCTCTTACCGACTATTATGTAAGACTCAATCTCTGTTTTCATTGACCTGGAAAAAGCTTTCGGTAGAGTGGGACAGAAACTCATTTAGGAAATATATCACACACAGCTTATCCCGTAGGTATCATTACATCTCCGTTATTTTAATGGCGGTGTCAACTCAAGACCTAAGTTTAATAGTGTAAAATGTTATAATAAAAAACTTGCTAAAGTAAGATCCTTATAACTATATCGCCCACCTTTTCTATGAGTTTTGAATTATCACCTGAGAGCGTTAAAAACTTCAATGGTAGGGCGAAGTGTTAATTGTAAGTTTTTGTTGAATTGTCTGGAGTACCTACATTGGTTGGAGACTTAGTTATCTTGCCATCAACAAGATAATTCAGTCTTGAATTTAGTGATGGCATATGGTACTGAAACGTGGTCTTTTGGAAAAACTCAGAGTTGCACAGCGGGCAATGGAGATATTCTTTGCGCGATAGTATCCAGAGCATATTCGCCGAAGAACCACAGTCACCGACTTAACTGTTAAAATTCGCAACGGGCTGGCCACATCGCTCGAAGAACCGATGACCGGGAAGGAAAGGTTCTTGAGTGGAGTCCACAAACCGGAAGACGCAGCGTAGGTAGGCCTCCCACTACGTGGACTGACGACATTGTGAGAATCGTGGGCATCCAATTAATGCGGATGACAGGCAGTCGTTCAGTGTGGATATCTAAGGGATCTACATATGTTCTGCAGTGGACGTCTTCGGGCTGATGGTGATGATGATGAAATTATCTTAACCCTTATGTCCTAGAATTATGTCGGTTTACGATAATCTAGTCCAATCTACAACGTGTGAAAGTTCACAGCTAGTCTCCAAGCCGAAGTTAGCATTAAAGTTGGTATACCGGCGCGTCAAAATGTAAAGCCGAAAGCGTGGAGTATGAGCTCGGAATTAGCATATTTCCACATTTGTTTGTGTGTCATGAATAGTGTGTTAATTGCGCATTGCTTTTGTTTGTATTGGCATGGACAATACTACTGCCAAATTATACGTTAAGATTACTAGGTAATATAATGTCGATACGACTCTAATATCCTTCGGCCCAACGCCTACTGAGAGTAGAGACGGCGTCACAGCGTACAAGCTGCCTTGAAAAAGGCAACTCCTTCCGTAAATTTGTTTACCGTAGTTTACGGTTTACCATACATTTAAAATTGAAAGTTGTATGTAAATGTGTATATAAGTTTGCCCGTTGGAATTTTGACACCAACCTGAAAAAAATGTCCCTTGTTTTTTGATATTACTTTCCTAAACATATGTATTTTTGAGTTTTAATGTGTAATAATGGTTATTATTTAATAAATGTTCGTGAACAAGCTCGAGTGATATAATGAGGTGAAACATCAATTTCCGTCCAGTGGATGCAAAAGGCAGGCTGTCGTTCAGTGTGGAGGTTAAAGGGGGAGGCCTATGTTCAGCAGTGGACGTCTTCTGGCTGATGATGATGATCCATTTCCGTGTGGATTCCAAAACACCATAGAAGCCACTAGTAACATCTCCATCACTCTACTAGGGCACAACTTGGACGTGTACTTTGGTTGAATCTGACTATGACTTTGTTTGACGATAAGTAGTAAACTTAAAAATATTTAAATTCTTGACATAAACATTCACTAACGTGCGGTACCAAAATCCTCATAAGAGGAAAGAATAAAAAAATTACCGCTCACATCTCCATAACGGCCGAATAGATTTAGATGAAATTTAGTACGAGGATAGCCTATACCCTGAATTAACACATAGGCAACAATTTATTTTGAAAAATTATCGTTTCTTATACAAAAGAGAGGAAAACAACAGGGCGTCGCTAGTGATACAAAAAAAAACTAGCAAGTATATCAATCCTGCAGATTGGCCGTTATTTGGATATCCTCTACACCAAATAATCACGATTACGTTCCGCACTTTAATATCACTATGTTACAATTAAAATCTCTACTTACTACATATAACCAGCTTGACCTGAATACTCGCCCCACACACAGTACAAACTCTGTGATGTACAAGGCTAAGGCCAAAGCAAAAAAAATAATTGAAGAGACAAGCTACCAAATCTCAATCTTTATCTTATAAAACTTTTTTGGCTATTCAGTATGATACATACTCGTAGGTACCTACGATAAAAAGTGCCAATATTGTCACCGGCTGTGCAAACATCGCAAACTTCTGATACAAATAGGCTCGATTTCGTCCTAACTGCACGTAGTGGCAATATGTTGGAGTTATCTTCCCCGGCTGGCAAAGCCACTCATCTTGTTGAGACTTTCTTGCTTAGTGTGACTGACTGTTTTACACAGGCGGCCAAATAAGGAAACTAAACATGTTCAATGGGTAACTGTCATTTTTGTTCAGAAAATGCGATGATGGCTCCTGCATCAACTCTTTAAATAGGTTTGTCGGACTGTACGGAGAACTTTTAAAACTAGAGCTGCTTATCCGCAGACTAGTTAGAGATATTGCTTGTATCGTCTTGCACCTAGGATTGGAAGATGAGAAGATGCTTGAATGTTTGAAAGGAAAGTTCACACCTGAAATGAGATCACGTTGAGATAGTTTCCTTTGTACGGTGTTAAAAAGATTACGAGTAAAAAAAAATATCGTCATCAATTTAGCGAAGGTGATCTAAGATAACGTTTTTAGCATTTGGTTCTTTTTATTTGAATTATAATTGATTCAAAATATTCTAAATCATGAGAGCATTCGAGCGTGGCGCACCCTTCGGCGATTATGCGAAGCTCAATTTTGCAAACGTCAGTTCATCGCTTTCCCGCTCTGAGCAACGAGCGCACACCAACAAATTACGCCGCGAATCAAGCTATAAAACCATTTAATACACAAAAGACAAACAGCCAGCAGTTTCTAAGTGTTTACTCTCACTATAGTTGTGCCTGTGAACTGCTTTTATTGGATTGATCACGCCGCCATTGCGCCGGCACATACCTCTAAACATACGAGGTCTCTTTGCCACCGACATGACGCTGGATTGGTGTGTATTTCTTTCATATTTCAAGAAGCCTTCAAGTTGTCTAGCATCACACCCTTCCCGCTCCCGCGAAAATACTCGCCAAAGAGAAAATACCCATGAACCAGCCGCCGGTGGTAGAAAATTCAGTATTTAGATTATTTTTATCACCAACATTTAATCTCTGAAATATAATAAATATTTGATTGCCAAAACAACATTGTGTAAAAACAGAATTTAATACATACTCGTATACGGTAAATACACGTTTTCCAAGAGTTTTTATTCTATGTATTTACATAAGCTGGCGCAATATTCAGCGACTAAATTCGACCTTTGACTAACTTACTTATAGAAAGTAAGTAACTGGAGTGACGTAGGCTTTGAATGTCAAGTAAGTTAATACCCGCATTTGGTAGTAACGTGCCATTTGCGGCCGGCTTACGTCTGGGCTGGTTAGAGACGGCCAGGAAGATTTGTGAGTGAAAATTTTAGGAAAGAGCCTACAATTTGCTAGTTTCCGGAAAGTACCTACAGATCTAAACATTTGCGAATTGTGGTCTACCTTTTTAGTATTAGGTAAATTGGGTACTTAATCGGGGGGCATGGCAGTGCCCCCGCCAAGTCGAGCGCGAAGCAAACACTGCCATACCATCTCTTACTGGAACCATTTCGCCGCATTTTCAGGCCCTTTACCTAGACAAAATTAGTGTGGTGTTAAGGTAGCAAGTTTATCACAAATTTTTGAGCCGGTACAACTAGAAAAGTATGATTTATGTTTTATTATACTACACTAACAAATTAACATACTAAACATACAATAAAAATTATACTCTTTTTTTACAAAACATTTTTTTGAATTTTTTTCATAAATTTTTAATATATAACATGTCCTTATTTAAGTGGTGCTAACAAAATAAAACAAGAAGAGTATATTTTTCGACATTTTCCGGGTAAAATATGTGTAAAAGATAGGTCATAATCTTTACCTAGTGTATTTCCGGCACTATTGTAGTAACAACTTGAATGCGGTAAGGTAAACGGCCCATTACTCGTCAGGTTCTGAACTTAGCTGTCTTTGCACCTTTGCTACGTTTCTGTTTGTTAACTTAGATAATTGAAATTGCGTGACGTGATTCTTGATTTATCATTCTTTTCAGCTAATTTATTTTTACAATTAAATAAAATCAATAAAGTAATAAAATAATAGAAAAATTGAAAAAGAGGCGACTTGTACCAGTATCCGGCAGATTTGTCGTAATTGTCGTCAAAATGTCCCAGTGCTCGTCAATTTTTAACACTGATTTGAACTCTGTTACTTAAGACTTAAGGTTCATATTATTAGTTAATTTTTTTATATGTAACCCTCAAAATGAAAATATAGGGGAAAAATATTACTAAAATAACGAAACGAGTCCAATATCGGTGACAAATGAAACCAAACTGCAATTGCATTGAATTTATTATTTATCGCACAAAATAAACAAAAATTATAATGTGAATGTATAATGTATGTAAAATATATAAGATTTTTATGAGTAAGATTCTTACGTATTTTTTTTATTAATTCCAGATACAATTGTTTTCCTGTAGCAGTCTATTGTAGCAGTTCGCAGAATAAAAAAGTGGAATCTAAGAGCTTCGCGCTACGGGTTTTCGGAATATCAACCATAAAGCGGTGTCGATTTTTCGTGCCCGCTCTGGCAGTTCGATAGAAACATAGGCAGGAGAGAATTAAATCATGCAGAACTAATCCACACTCCCCGAAATGTATCCGATAAAAAACCGATAGACTAGCAACTTTGCGCCGATGCTCAAGACTAAGAAGCTTAGTCCGAACTAGGGATTGGTTGCTAATGAGCCTCTTGGTACGTTTCTAAATAGATTCCAAGGCCCCAAGTTGGTACTTAGCTGATCCATCCCAAAGGTGAGCCGTGAGAGCAGTACTCCATGCACGACCGAACTTGTGCTTGGTAAAGTGAAAGCAACTGTTCCAACGTGAAGTACCGTTGCACTTTCGATAGGATACCCAGCTTTTTGGCTGCCAATCGAGCCTTATTTTCAATATAGGAGCCAAAGTTGAGGGTAGGAGACAAAGCAATCCCCAAAAGCTCAAGCTGGTCAGTTATCGGAATGGTAACATCCCGGAAAGTAGGAGCCAGTTAGAATGGTGTCCTTTTGGCGGCGAACAGACACGCCTGGGTCTTAGCGGCATTGAAATTGACCAGGTTGGTATCAAGCATCAACCCAATTGGAGACTGCTATAAGGGACAAGTACATGCGCTCAACCATGGCCTCTCTGAGAAACTGAATTTGTTGTCCAGTGGTTCTTGCATTAGATGTAGGTATAGCTCTCTACTATACTGTGCTGTCGTCTGCATAGCCAAAGGTACCGAGATTTAGCAGATCGTTGATGTGCAGCAGAAAGAGCGTTGCAGAGAGCACCAACTTCTGGGGCACACCGGCATTAATTGCTATTCGATCGGACTAGCAGCCATCAATGACAACTCAAATCGATCTATCCCTCAGGAAGTCCGATATCCACGCAATAAAACCAGCTGACAAGTCAAATAAAGAGAGCTTGCTAATAAGGCCGTCATGCCAAACCCTCACAAAAGTCTTTGAAATTTCAAGGGAAACGGCGAGCGTTCTCCGTATTTCTCGATGGCCTCACTCCAGATGTGTGTGGCATACCTACCTACGCTAGAAGATCCCCAGTGGACCAGTTTCGAAGGAATCCGTATTGCCGGTCACTGAGGAGATCATTTGATTCTAGATACGCCAGGAGCCTGTTGTTGAGGACACGTTCCATAGTCTTGCAGAGTATCGACGTGATCGAGATTGGCCTGTAGTTGGCAGAATCGGCACTACTACTATTTTGGGCACAAGTTGCACGTTTGCAAGCTTTCACGACTTCGGCACTTAACGAGTCTCAAGCGAGAGACGAAAGAGGTGAGTCAGTATAGGAGACAATTCAGGCGCACGTGTCTTCAGAACTATGGCTGGAATAGCATAGCTGTCTCCGTTGCCACTTGTGTGACTGATTCACACAACGCAAGCCTATTAATGAAGATTAGATAGATAGATTAGAAGAGAAGATAAGAAAAATTACATAAATAAATACATCTTACACACAAATTTATAGACTAGTGCGATAAGCGATGTCCTAATTGAAAACCGCAATAGCTTCCAGACTTTAAAATACATACTTATTCCTTATTATCCAAGTTAAATAAAGTAGTTCAGAGGGAGTATGTACCCTCATCAGGTTCCTTATATATCATATAAGGAACCTGCATAGTTTACACTTATTTAAGCTTAAGCTTAAAAGATTTATTTTTGAGCATCAAAAATGCGAAGCCCTTATAATAACAGACACCAGTGCTATATGGGTTTTTTTTTACCATTGTGATTTTTATTTCATGTCCGAGTAAATGTCTAAATTTCTTCTTTTAATTAGTTTCATATTAATTTTTTATTGAGATAGTTCGAATAACCTTATTAGTACTATGTATTTATGTTATAGTTTGTTTATATTAAATGTTTGTTATGTATTATGTGTTGATGATGCTATATTATTATTATTATTTAATTTGTCGTGTGCTGTTGGGTGTAATGTTGGCCATGGGTGATGTCACCGGCGGCTCCAACGGAAGACTAGCGCTGGTTGTTCGCAACCAGCATTATGCTGAGTTGGAACCGGTTTGTGGAGGAAAACAATTTGTAATGTGTGTATTTATGTCTATTAATTCTTAAAAATGTTTTTCTTGTCTTTCATAAATTAAAAAATGTCTATTGTCTATTTAATTTATTAATTATTTTTCACGTAAATATCTGACCGCCGCCGCGCCTGCCGCATACAAAAACCCGTATCACGGTGTAATAAGGTTCAAAATAAACACATTGACGATATTACGTGCATTTTGTCATACATGTCCCAGAAGCCGTCAAAATAATAGAAATTTTGACGAGTAATGGGTCAAGTAGGGATTATAAAGTACCAGTACCTGTCACACACAAAAAAATAAACGAATAATAAAAATATGATCATATTATAGTTTATAATCATTAGAAAATTAACTTGAGTGTTTCACAAAATAATCATATACTTACCAAAGTGACCGACTGATCCTTTAACGCAAAAACAAAAGTGGTCGCAGGACTACAGGTTTAGTAACTAAACTTAAAAAAAAACACAAATTTCGGAATCCCAAACTTTAGCAGCTCTTTTCTCCAATTCCATTGTATTTTTGACTAAATGTGACAACATTTAATTATGGAGTATATTACCAAAAATATGTTTACATAAAAAGTTTTTATTTAGTTCATAGTAGAAATAAATAGCAGGTCTTTTTTCACAATCTGACGAGTATTGGGACACTGCCGAGATTACCAGCGTTTACCTTATTGCATTGATGCATGTATAGAAATATTGATTGAATCAGGCATTACTTGCCAGAAGCTCATCATCAAATCTGTTTCTCCATTGTATTTCTTATTTGACTTGACGTTGAAGTGGAAATACAGTTTTTTTTTTAACTCGGATAATTCTGCGTTTGACCACCAACTCGCCTGTTGGTAAGTGACGAAGATAGTCGAAGATGAAGCACGCAGACTTAAAAGATACCTTAAATAGGTATATTTTGCCCTTTCTCTGGCCTTGAAAAATCTATTTAAACTAATAAACGGCTAGAACTCACGGGTAATAAAACTAGTCTACCTACATAATTATTATATAATATTATAGTGAAGTAATTGTTGCATAATTATATATGAGAATAACTTTAAAGGTAGCATTCCGATCTTGGCGACCGCGACCAGCAACTGCCACGACCGTGACCGGCGGCTGCGGCCGCGTCGCGCGACCCACTGCTCAGTATAACTTTATATGGAGTGCTAAAGAATGCAGGCGACCCTACACGACGGTCACGGTTGCCGGTCGTGGTCGCCGGTCGTGGTCGCTGGTCGCGGTCGCCGGTCACTGTCGCCAAGATCAGAATGCTGCCTTAAGGTTCAAAGTTGAAGATAAACTTTAGTGAAGAAACGCCTGCTTTCTTCAGTCTTGAATCTAAAAGATTTTTACAGTTAGGTATATGATTACTATCGGGATATTTACCGGGATGTCCTCTAATTGTGGACGGAACCCCCGATATGTCGACGCAGTTAAATGCACCGTATTCCCGTGCAGATTGAAGCATGCAGCGGTCGGCAAGATAATCTCAAAGTTTTAAAGGTGTTTTTTTAGTACGTACGTTTACGTAGTACGTTTTTGTTAGTGCGTACTTTCTTGGTCTCTTTACAAATTAATGTTTCAACCTCGCAACTGAAGAACTAAAGTAATAAATAACTTATCTAAATGCTTTACTTTTCTAGTCCTTGAAAGGTTGTTCCTAAATAATAAATTATCATTCTCTAGCGCTCTACATAAAGTAAACCTAGACTAGTCTTTTGATCCCTAGGGTAGGACCCTCGGCAACTTGAAATATGTTTTCTTTGCTACCTTTTGTTATTTGAAAAATATAACTTGTAAACTATCCATAAAAATACGGATATTTTTGACTATAACCTCGTTTTTAGAAGGGTAAAAAGGTACTAATGTTATAAAAAATATAGATAATATAATTAACACAGAAAAAAAACGAAGGTACTGCATAATATATTGCTTACATTGATTGTCCTTCTGATACGGAGCGTGTACTAGTAACACCCCGTGGCTTCACCTGTCCTACAGGAAATTTATTTTCCGGAAGAAAAAGTAACCAATGTAGTCTAAATATGGGTATTCTACTACCTCCAAATTGCATCCAATACCGTTCAACCGTTACGGAATTGGGTGAGAACATAAATATGTATACATTTACATGCTTACACACATACTTTCGCTATTATAATTATTGGTTTTGGGACAATACAAACATAAATTGTATTGTAACAGTTTAAATAGCGCATAATAAAAGAGCATTTAGCTACAACATAATTTGAAATACCATTTTCTATACTAGGGTGTAATCAACTGCTAGCGTATTACTGGACGCTCTAATAACCTATCAAGCAAGAGTGACGTTTACCTCCTACCTGGCTAGATATTCCACCTCCATCCTAGCCTAACTACCTAACCTCATTGTTATACCGCGTGATTGAACACACAATGGAGGCTAAATGGATTTCAATTGACAGCTCTTGAGATATGGTCGGTCAATTCACCTTTGTTTATATTGTTCCTTTAATAAAGGAAACATTTTCTGGGATATTAAAGAAAGTTTCGGGCGTACCTAAGCATATGGTTTAAGGGGGAAATTAAGGATTGAGAGCCCTTTTTTTAAGTCAGTAAAAAATAGGATTTCTGCTAAATCTCTTCCAAATACGACGCCATCATTTTACCCGACTATCCAAGGAGGGTATTGTTTTTCGAGTTTTATGTAACTGTATACGTTTGTCTGTTTCTACAGGGTTACGCTGAAAGGATGGCGCCGAAACGGGTCCTAATACTCATCATTATGAACACCTTGATCGCGCATGTAGTCATAATTCCCTTTTGCAAAATGATGCCACGTCGGTCGCGGGGGGCAGCTTGTGATTGGAGACTCGACGCGACTCGACGCTTGTGATTGGAGAATCAAAAGTAATTAATTTAATTCGCGCCTAGGATTGGCCCCGCTCGAAATAGTTTAGGTCGACATCTTAGAACCTTTGGCTTATGCGGGGTAAAGGATGAGCAGTCAAGTGGTTCTATTTTCATTGATTATGAACAACTTTTACTATAACTTCAACTCTGAAGGCGTGAAAAATAAGTAAATTTTCCATAGAAAACGGTCTTTCTTTCACACTCTACAAAAAGTATAGAGCATCTATATTTTTCGAGATTACTCTTCGATTATGTACACATTTTCTGCGTAGCCCTGTTTTATTGCCTCCTAGGCTTAAGAAAGTTCGAAGTGCGAGGTGTCGTTAGATTCGTCTCTATCTTCGGAGTGTCATACGCTCAATTACTCGTATGATGGCGGGTTTATGTTTTTCTTTGATTAATAATTCTTTGTTTTCCAAACTTTGAAAGACTAAAAATCTGTAAACTTTTTGTTTACATTTTTAGGGTTCCGTAACCAAAACGTGTAAACGGGACCCTATTATTGAGCCTACGCTATGTTTCTGTCTATCTGTCCGTTCTACCTATTAAAGGCTGTATCTTTCGAACCGTAATAGACAGCCAGTTTTTTTTATTTTTACAGTATTTGTAATGTTACGGTGGATTAATTAAGAAATAATATTAAAGCTAATAAGTAAAAACTAAAGAATCCTCATACAAATCTAATTAACGTATTTTTGTTAATACTTACAAGCGTTAACTTGGAATGATTATAGTACACAATCTGAAGTAAAACAACAAATAATAAATACTGGCCAAGTACGAGTCTATTCACCACCGGTTCTCGTACGATCACCGAAGTGATTAAGTAACGTCGGGCGCGGTCGGTACTTCGATGGGTGACCACCAGCTGGGCGTGATGTCTTTTTGCATAATTTTATATTGTATAGTTAACAATTTATGTGATGGTACAGAACCTTCAGTGCACGAGCCCGACTCGCTCTTGGCCGCTTTTATTTATCGTGCATGTTGATTATCATAAAGTAGGTACCTTAGAATAACTACACAAAGAAACCAAGTACATTCTCAAAATTTAAGCCATTCAAATGGTGTCATATATATAATTTTACTATGACAATTTGCGTTATGGTGTGACATTCCACAGGTAATCTATTAATTTTCTTGCTTAAATCGTTTAAAATACCAATCGAAACGTAAGCTACAAAGCGAATTTGTAGCTTACGTTTTGAGAAGGCGTTGTTTAGAAACTTACAAGGTAGGTACGCAATTTTGAGGATTACATAAGTTTGAGCTGCTCTTGGCATTGTAAGGCCCAACGCACAGTAATAATCTTTAAGCATGCCACTCGTCAACACTTACCAGTTTGCTGTCGTCAGTTTAAAACTGTCCCGACGCGTTGCGTTTGCGTTGCACTTCCACTGCGGTAATGAGGAACATATACATTTTATTTCAAACCTAACAGAATAACGCTGTGACGCCACCATGGCCGGTGTTGAGCCTAAGGTCTAGTATGAATAAGTCTCATGGAAATAATTAGGCTGGGCATTCACCTGACGCTCAGCTCGAAAGTTATGTTTCTCTTCAAAAGGTATGTCTCCATGGTCTTATTTGTCATTTGGTTATTTCATTCTAAACATACTATGGACCTTGCCTAAATTGACAGCCTAGGCCCTAGGGCATTTAAACAGTGACCAAACATTTTATAGCCTGTAGTATCAGTAACATTAGATGCTTTTTCTGGTTTTACTCAGGATGTTACTATAGTAAATAGTATTTAAAAAATTCATACGTAGTTTTTTATTTTTATTTTATCTATCTCAGCAAAATTTCATCAAAACATTCAAATTGTGTATTCTACAGGGTTACGCATATAAACTGTACTAATCCAAAAGGAGGACTTTGTACTCATAAACAGCATTTATTAAAGGAAATCGCGAAAAAAATACACCTGTTTCATACATTCTGTCGAGTGTGACCGTTTTCAATGGAATAGCTGATATTTTTCTTGCGATTTCAGGGTTGTAAAAGTTGTTCCTAATGATGAATACAATGACCTCTTTTCGGCTTAGTGCAGTCTATATGCGTAACCCTGTATATCTAAAGAAGTACACAATTTTTCTAATTCATGCATAATTTCATTAGAAAAACTTCTAGGGCCTAGGTTACTTGCTTATGCTTTACCTAGGTTACGTAACTTACCTGAATATTTAAAATTCCTCAGGAAGGTCACAGAAGTAGCGCAAGGGTTTGCCTTGAAATATTAACTGGGGAAATAAATTTAGTCGGCAAAGTTCTGGGGACATCTTCGTTTTGTTTGGAAGACAAAACTTTTCGAGTGATTTATTTCGTTACACCTTACGAAACCGCGTGTAGGTAAAACGCAAAAACTTTGCAAGTTTTTGTGACTATATGCGTGTCTAATTTACAACAAAATATTATGTACTACCAATGTACTTATATTATACTTAAATACTTTATTACTTCCGACACAAAAAGAGAGGTGTTATAAATCTTCCCCGGTGGCCCAGTTGGTAATGAACCTGCCTTCTGCGCTTGGGAGCGTGGGTTCGATTTCCATCTAGGACAAACATTCATCAACAGATGACCGTGAGTGCAAAAATGTGCCGAATAAGTTTAACGTGTGTATATCTGTGTATATGTGTATCTATGCATCTGTGTATTTGTGGTATCTTTAGATTTGTCTTTATCATCATCATCATTTCAGCCGTAGGACGTCCACTGCTGGACATATGCCTCCCCCATCGATCTCCAAAAAGGCCGGTTGAAAGCCCGCATCCAGCGTTTCCCTGCGGTCTCCTTTAGGTCGTCTGTCTATCATCTTTATCATCAGAGTGTAATTTTTTTTTAACGTAATTATAAAACGTAATTAAAACGTTAAAAGGTGTTAAAAGCTAGCGTATGTATCTGGTATCTGTCTGTGGCATCGTAACTACCAAACGGCTGACTCGTTTTTTTTTTTTTTTAAAGGTTTCTTGATAGCCTTGTGATTGTTTTAGCTATGATTCATGAAATTCTGTTCAGCTGTTTGAATATTATCAGTTTTATCAGGGGTTAAAAAAACGATTAATGCTTTAAGGTAATCAACTCTTTATGTAGAAAGGTAGGTATATCAAACAAAAGAAAAAAAAAGCCTAAATTATTACTTATTACTAATTATCACTAATATAATCAAAAATCTAAAACAAGATGTTGTCCGTGTGGTAAAGTGCCAATGCTAAAGAAATTCTCTGCGCGAGGAATGAGCCAGCCCTCCTATCACCAGCGGCGTCGATTAATTGTGGAGAAGTATTTTTTTTTACTTTTTGGTACATGGTCCCCATGGACCAAAAGTTGCGACGCCCAGCGGCACAAATATATATTCACTTGAAAGTGATGCATACTTGCGCCGCTTGGCGTCTTCTGCGGCCTCCGCCGCAAATAATTAATACTTATCTTTACTTTATAATATTTATAAAATTATTTCATTTAGCAAATAATGCGAAACCTAGGTACATAAAACCAGGAGGCGAAGATATTTCAGATCACCAAATCATCAGCCAGTAGACGACCACTGCAGAGCAAAGTCCTCCCATCTAAGAGAGGGGTGCTGCCATAATCCACACGCTCAGCGTGCCAAGCCTTGGCTTGGGGATCGCAGTACCTACGTTTCACTGTGTACTAATAGGACGCTGTTGCCTATCCTCCTAAAGCTATGTATCTATCTATATCTATATATTTTGCGCCACAGCATCAATTACTTTAAAATATGCGTACGTAGGTACATCAATCACCCATCGAACCTCCTATATCATGTTCGTGAAACTCTCTGGTACATAAACAAGGTATCTATCCTTTTTGAAAATGAAATACACATTCGCTCTCCCGACGTGATCAATCTACGTCAAAGATAGATTAGGTAAACTCTAATTCAGCTTTTTATGACATTGATACGTATAAGAACATACGTTTCACCGACTTCACCTGACACCTTTCACCTGAAATTATATATAACACTATTTTAATATTATAATTCAGAAAGTTTTTGTATATGTGTGTAAAAATTTGTTGTTTTTTTTTTGTTAGTTCACACCACTCCTTTGGTTCTGCCGATCCTTTCTTTCCTTTGCAAAATTTGGAATGTCCGTTCTCCGAAGATCTTTCTACCGAGCTTCAACATGGAGTTTCAAGAATGGTGTCTATAACCACCTCTCCGGGCTGGTGAAGCATCGACAACACCGCTAGTGTAGCAGGTATCCATAGGCGGTGGTTATCGCTTACCATCAGGCGGACTGCATGTTTTCTGCCGTTCTTTTGTAAAAAAAAAATTTTTTTAACCATACCAAAATTTTTCAGAATAAAAACATTAAAAAACCCGCTAAGCTGACACGAAGTTCAGGAAATAACAGTACCTATATTGAATTCTGTACTTGTATGCTTCGCACGTTGCTGAATTAACGTACGAAGTTTCACATTTACAATCATCATTCATCATTATCAGCACATCATCTTGTTCCCACTGTTGGGACACATGCCTTCTTTCAGATAGAGAGGATGGGCACTAATCCACCATGCTGGTCTAGTGCATGTTAGTGAATGTCATTATATCTTTGAACTTTTGAGATACTTGGACATACTGTTTTCCTCACGATGTTTTCCTTCACCGTTGTTGAGCAATGGCATTGAAGCTGCACATAGTTTATTTAAATACTAAATAAATCATTGGTGCAGGGCTGACGATCAAACCGGGTGCTGTCAGATTGTAAAGCCGTGTACGTACGTACGACAAATTTGTTGCGTTGCATGATACGCAACAACTTAGTTCGCACGTGTGTACCACTAACGAACTTCGAACACTCTGTTCGTCAAACATGTTTGCGGCGATCCTATTTATATTTTCCGTATGGACGGTGTTCGAATAGCTTTCGAATAGCGCCGCCGTAGCTATTGAGATAGAGTTCACGACTGTTGTGCGCGAACTCGATTCGAACTATGTTCGCGTTCGTGTTCGAATATGCCGTCCATACGTACAAACCAAATGTTCGTTTGATGTTTGTGTTCACTATGTTCGTGTTCGTACGTGCGTACACCGCTTAAAGCGCACATGCTACCGCCCAGCCACCATTACTCGCACATAATATAGTTATTGTGATAAATTAATTTTCCATCATCCGTTTCTCCACTATTCCGAGGCTTTTGTCAACGGAAATTATAATTTCGCCGCGGAAATAGAGGGATTACAGCGCGGTTATTATAAACGTATGCGTCCAGCGTCACGCCGATTATGTACCGGAAGTGCGGAGGGCGGGCGTTGATGCCAATTTCCGGAGCCGCCCGCCTAGCCGGGAAATCGCGCCAACACTCCCAGATACGTGTTAACGGAATTTTAAAACGGCGTTCTATTCTTTCTTTTAAAATATTACTAAGGAAAATATTCTGTTAGTTACGAAGGCGAGTGAATGATTATGTGTTTGTACGCCCTTTGTGAGATCTCTAGAGTGTTTTTTATAACCCTTTGTAAAGCAATTCCGTCTTTTGAAGACAATAAGCTTTATTTTGAGTTTTTTTTTGTTGTCTTAAGTGACAGCTCTTGCGTGGAATGCAACTAGTGACACATCCAGCCTCATAATTTTTCTTATTTTGCTAAATCTTGGGGTATCTTCCTTTTAAACCTTCTTGGAGGCCTCCTTGATGTTTAACATCTTTGGTCATTAAATTTGGCGACTTTGCAGTGGTTTTTCTGCAAGTTCAAGTTCTCGCTATGCTCAGCGGTAAGCGTTAACGGACTGAAAATTATAATGTCATTAAGTAATTGCGCTGCTATTCAACATTTAAGTTAATTTTTAAAAACGCACACGCGTATCTTGCATAACTGGTCCGTGGTATTTTTTTATGAAAAGGACATATTAAAAAGAGAATGGGGGTTGGAAAATTTAAGTACTAATTCCAGTGTTTTTAAGTTACAATAAACTTACTAGGTTTTTACGTTTTTATTTTTGAACTATAGAATGCGTCATGATTGTCATATTTTATGATTTTACAAAAGTGACGTATTGAGGAGTTGAAACAGGAGTTACCTTGAATTTGGGGTTTAATAATTTGAAATTTTCGAATTAGGATTTTATGAAGTACGTTATAAGGGAGGAAGGAGGTGAAATTAGGGTTGAAAGTCTTTTTTTTTTTACCGCGGATCAGTCCACGTTTGACCACCAACAAGCCTGTTGGTAAGCCACAATGTAGTCGAAGTTGAAGCACGCAGACTTAGGAGATACCTATTCACTCTGGCCTTGATAAGGCCCAGGTTATATCTTTCAGGAAACAAGGGAGCTGGCAGGTTGTTCCAACCTTGTGTTTTATATGTTAGAGACTAGCAAACGAAATTTTTTTGTAAATAAAAAAACTATTTCTGTTCGTCAGTCTCGCTAAAACTCATAAAAGTCTTGACTGTTTTTTTGTTTGTTTTGATCGCTTCAATACATGTTTAGAAGTAAAATGAAACTGGAAAATTTGCCTGGAAAATTGGAAAATTAGGGAAAATCTGAAACAGCTTGTTTCTATGGAATTTGCACATGACTTTTGTCGGGTCAGCTAGTAAAATTAAAACGAAAGCACTGGTTAAATATAACTAGAATATGTATTTGGAAACAGATTTACGCTAAATCGTTAATTGGCCGGGAAACCACCCGGTTTCCAATCAATACGACAAACAC
Organism: Agriopis aurantiaria; assembly: GCA_914767915.1. Classification (NCBI taxonomy): domain Eukaryota; kingdom Metazoa; phylum Arthropoda; class Insecta; order Lepidoptera; family Geometridae; genus Agriopis; species Agriopis aurantiaria. The sequence goes on along the minus strand of OU611995.1, from coordinate 11,388,076 downwards.
ACCACTGCAGCTATCACCGCCTACCGCGTCCTAGATTAACGCCTAATTACGACTAACGACCGATTGTGATCGCATCAGCATACTATCACGATGGTAACAAATGAGTAATTTCGTAAAGCTATTACCATAATGGAACATAAACTTAACAGCATCTCAGAAATAAAGTCGTATAACGTGCGTCAAACTTCCTCAGTTAGACTGTATCTGTAAATCAAAATTGGTAATATTCTATTCTTTTTTAGAGTTTCGTACCCAAAGGGCGAAAACGGGACCCTATTACTAAGCCTACGCTGTCTGTCTGCTATCTATCCCACGTTTTAACGGATGTATCTTTCGAAACGTAATAGATAGTCACATAGAATATGTAATGTTACAGATGATTACCTATGAAATAATAAAAAAGTCAAAAAGTATTAACGAAAGGGGGTCCCCATACAACAAACTTATTTTTTTACGTATTTTTGTATTAGCTCTAATGTAAAAATAGAGCGCCGGGCGCGGTCAGCACTTGGACGGGTGACCGCCTGGGCCTGATGTTGTCTTTTTACACTACTTTCTGTATTTTGTGGTTGCACAAAACTTTAAGTGCGTGAGGCCAACTCGCACTTGGCTGGTTTATTATTTTTAATTATTTCGGTAATTTTTATTAATTTGACATTAAATACGAATGTAATTAAATTTATCACGATAGGAAAGTCGAATATCGACAAAACTCCTTAAAAAAATTATTAAACTGCTTAATTAGTTAAGTGCTGCTGAAAAGGCAAACTCGGAAAAACCCAGAATGGCACCACCGTAAGGCACTTGACTCGGAAGTGCTGCAACCGACCCGGTATGTTGTGACTCATCCCTACTGTGCAAAGATAATGTGGTTATATCCACATCATATTAACGGGATATTTACCGTGGTAAGTTTGTGGAGCTTCCGATATTTCGGCGCAGTTACTTGAACCTTGTTCACGGGAAGATAGAAGAATGCGTGTGGTTGGTTGAACTGTTCAAAGTTAGGTGCAGACAAAAGGATTTATACCCTTTCATTTCACTACCTTACCACGGTAAATATCCTGTAATTAATCATATAACTTTAGTGAAGAACCGAACAGTGTTTTACATAGTCATTGCTACTGTCGCTTCTGAAAGTTAGGTTAGACTTAGGATTTAGGAGGAGAGGCTTAGGTTCTGAGCATGCCTGCGTTACCTAAATCTGGTCTCAGGCGAGGTTACCTCAATGGACGATTAAATAACATCCTTCCTATAATTACGTAATACGAGCGAGCGCCAAGAAAAATCCAATTTCCTTAGTCAACACCGGGTCGCGGAAACGAGGCGTGAGCGGCGAATACGTGAGCATACCGTAAATAGTGTAGTTTTTCTAAACTAGGTTAGGACTAGCAGAGCGTAGGTACAAAGTTTTTCAGTCGCGTGATTTCGTGATTCTTCGTTTTTATTGATCCAATACTTCCTCCATAAAAGTTTTGTTTGTATTTATACGGAACGTACGGTACACTACTAAGCTGAAAAGAGGTCGTTGTATTCATCACTATGAACAATGTTTGGGACAAAGCTGAAAATCGCTAAAAAAACATTCACACTGAACGAAACAAATATACACTAGCAGCCTTACGGTTGACTCTTAACGTGGCTTCGAATTAGCGCTTAAACAGCGCAGCTTATAAAATCATGCGAACGTGAACCTTAACGCGCCGAAATACGGTTTACGGTCGCGCAACTTGCCTCATCACCTAAACAGAATCGATTAAACCAGGTAAGGCCCAGAGCAGCTCTTGTGTGCGATTTCAGGGTTCCTTCAATGACCGCTACTTGGCTTAATATCCCCATTCTATCTAACCCTATAATGTGTTAGATACTGCATAAATGCAGTAGGTACGACTGTCGATATTTTTTTTAATTTCCCAAGTGACCTTTCAAAAAAACCTCTTTCATCTTGGCCTTAGCATTCAAGGTCTTTTATAAAACTTTTATAGCATGAAAATTTGTGGAAACAATAAAACAAAAGCACAGATTCTATGTGTAGGTAGTAAAATAAAGCCACGAACTCTTGAATAATAGATTCTTAAAATGTTAGTGGCCGACATGTCGTGGTTACGGCCAATTAGGTTAATTTCTGTGACCTAAAATGTGACCTAAGTTTGTGAGGTGATTCAAAGAATTTTCAGACGCCTTGCAAAACAGAGACTAGTTTGTTTTAAATGTTTATCGGAACTTATCGTGCATTATTTAATTATGGTAATAAAGTGAATTTAAAAAAAAAAAACAAGCATATACTTACACGTAACTAAAAATAGAAATATGTCAGTTAAAACAGATATTGAAAGTTCTCATCAAAACTTTTGCTGGGAACCAGTACCAAAATGTCATCTGTGTATATATTTATTGTAAGGATTTTATACATACCCTAAAGTAAAACGTCCTTGATTTATTGTTTTTGTTGTTTTGTTTTTTCAAAAAGCGCTATGTCATTTTTTTATTTATTTATAAGGGACCTGTGAAGTATGACCTCCCATACAAAAAATAATCATCAGAAGTATTTAAGATTTTTATTGAGTACATGAAAAGTATAGATCTGTAATAAAAAACACAATTTTACAGCCACTGTATCGTTATCTTCAAGTTTTCTCCCATAGTAGTAAAAGTCCGCATTTTCCAAGATTTCCGTCCACTGAAGTGTGAAACTTCATTCAATCAAGTTGCTCATCCCGTCGCGTCGGACAGAATAAAAATGAACAAGATTGATGGCGCGTCACCCGCGAGCTTTCCCGACAGGATATTACGGAAGTACGGAATTAATGCGCGTTATTATTTTACACGAGGTCATAAAATGTGTGGAAAATGCTTCGTCATTCATCTTTTTTTATCATCGTCATCATGTAACATTTTCTAGTTTTGACATAGGAGTTAGTATAGCTACTTGTATTTATATACAGTACTAGCTGAATACTGCACTGTTGCCCGCAATTTTCCAGTTTTCTCGCATTTTTTCGGGTTAAATACCCTGTCTGTCGGCATGATGCACATTGCACACTATCATTCCGCAAAGATCAGATAAGTCGTGTCGTCATTAAAAGTAAACAAACAGACGGAGATATATAAATCCTAAATTAGGCTTGGTTTTTTTAGTCGAACTTCCCCTGCAGATGATCATGACTTTTTTGCATGTTGACTATTAATATTTAGGTAGTTCATTGGTGTCGCTGTAAGTTTCTTGGTTTGCGTAAAAATTTGTGAGTACCCGTACTCACAGTTTCGCGCTAAATGGTTAGCGATAAAGTGAAAAAAAGTATGAAAAATGGAGACATTTGCACACATTTTATGTGATCTGAGGTCAGTTAAATATGAAGCTTATAATTGTCATCATTATCATTTCAGCCATAGGACGTCCACCACTGGACTGGACATAGGCCTGCTCCATCGATCTCCAAAAGGGCCTGCATCCAGCGTTTCCCTGCGGTCTCTTTTAGGTCGTCTGTCCATCTTGTGTGGACGTCCCACGCTGCATTTACCGGTCCATGGTCTCCATTTGAGCACCCTTCAGCCCCATCGGTCATCTGTTCTGCGTGCTGTGTTCTGCCCAATGCCCCTTCCACATGCTAATCCGGTGGGCTATGTCGGTAACTTTCGTTCATCTACGGATCTCATTCAGATAGTCCGCAATCGAGCGGCGTTCTTCCTAGGGCGCCTCAGCCCCCTCCTCGGCGAGCGTAGTAAATTGTCACTTAGAAATAAGCTGACAATTTACAAAACTTGCATCCGTCCGCCCGTCATGACTTATGCCTCTGTGGCATTCGCCCACGCTTCCCGCATCGATCTGGACAAGTTGCAGGTCATTCAAAACTGCTTCATACGCAGAGCGGTCGGCGCTAGCTGGTATATGCGAAACGCCGATCTGCACTGCGATGTTGAACTCCCATCCATGATTCAATACCTTAAGTATACCTCCCGCCGCTACTTTGACGCGGCGCCTCACCACCCCAATCCTCTTGTAGTAAAATCCTCCAACTACTCGACAGACGTGACAGACCCTCCTCCTCTCCGTAGACGCCCTAGAAACATCTTGGGCGACCCGGACGACCCCATCGCCGTCGTCACTGCGGCGGCGCTGGGCTCGCCCGATCCGACTGCTCCTAGCAATAGGAAATATTCAGTTTTTGGTACAGGCGTCGGTTACCAGAGGCACACACACACACAGCGATCCCGCCGGCAGGATCGTAGACCCACAGGATCTGTTAGAAGATCGGTTAGATTCTCTCCAAATAATCATTCAGTTCAACAAACCGTTAGGGCTCCAGGGCACACCCCCTTTGGGGTGCCAGGGCAAGTCTGATTCCCACTCCCGGCGACGGCCCAAGCCGAGGTTCGTACCTTCGAGGTGCCCTTGTGCTAGTCGCCTATAAACTTAACCACCAAGTTATGCCGAACGCGCTCTGCGTTCGCTAACTAGTCCGGTCAAGCTGTAAATAAGAGGCCAAAAGGACAAAAGTAAAATTCACTCATAAAAAAAACTAAAAAAAAACTACGGATCTCCTCATTTCTGATTCGAAGCTAATAAAAGCATGTTAAAACACCTTTTCCACGTTCCCATGTTCACTATTCATATATATCTAGCGCTGAGCTATGACGGTTTTGACACTGGCCACACAACTCAGCATAGAAATTGACAAACGATTAACGAGACTTGGTTAAGGTTTTCGTTAGTAGGCTCATCAAACATCCATCCGTAAGGGAAAGCTTCGCATTGCTTAGAAAGCGAATATTCGCTTCGTATTCGTGCGTCGATCACGTTTTATGTAGCGAAGCGAAACGAATCGATGCGGATGAGGGATGTTAGCGAAATACCAGATAAGGCACGCTTCACGGCCCCTACCACCTATTGCTAGTTGATGGATGTGTCACTTATTCCGGTTTTGGAAATGATAGATAAGTGATATTAATTTGTTGGTGAATTTGAAATGACGAAGCAGGTTTTTAATGAACAGGGTAACTCGGAAAGGGTGTAATAAGCTGAAAGGGGTCCTTTATCCTCATTATTATGTTTTTTTAAACTATGGGACCAACCATGAAGTCGCGAAAAAATATCAGCTGCTCCAAGCGAAATAATTCGCTCTGTGTTCCTTACATTTTGTCGAGTGTCTATGACCATTTTCTATGAAACAATTGATATTGTTTTCACGATTTTAGAGTTGCTCCCATAGTAAAAGTTGTTCATAATAATGGGAACTGTGGACTTCTTTCGGCTTAGTACACCCTTTCCGTGTAACCCAGTAGAACTCTTCAACTCTGATTAGTTTTACTAGCTGTTTCAACGTAAGATTGTATAGCTGGTAGCCAATACAACAGTAAAATAATTTTTTTAAATGCATTTTAATGGTGGACGTAAATTGGATGACATTATTTGTTTCGACATGTTTGACATTACCTTCGTGAGGACTATTGTAGAAAAGGTTTTTTAAAATGAAGTATAAAAATGTTCATCAAGTGTATCAATTTCCTTTGCAAAATATGGCCCGCCATATTGGCAAAAGGTTGGTTCATTTCTATAAACATGCTTTATCTGCATTCCTAAATTATTAGACGTAAATAAACTTGTAACTTAAAATGCTGATATGTGATAATTTTTTTATTCTAAATTATTTCGAACTTTTATCTAAACATATTATTTTTGTAATTTTTTCATATATTACGCAGAACAGATGGCCGTTGGGGCCGAAAGGTTCTGGAATGGAGACAACGGACCGGTAAGCGCAGCGTAGGACAACCACCCACAAGATAGACAGTCAACCTAAAAGAGACCGCAGGGAAACGCTGGATACAAGCCGCTTCCAACCGGTCATTTTGGAGATCGATGGGGGAGGCCTATGTCCAACAGTGGACGTCCTTTGGCTGAAATGATGATGATGATGAACTTTTTGAGTTATAGCGATAGCGTTCTATAACCACAGATTTCTGAACTATGAACGTGACCACAATCATATAACTAGCTTTGGCTACGGAACCTTATCATATGCGTGTCACGACACGCTCTTAGCCCGTTATTTAAACCCAATAACATAGTAATAATGTAAAGAGACAATACATTTTCCAATCAACCTTAGTAGGGGAGACGATGTCACTAGAGTTGCTTATATCGCTAATGTAGTGAAAGGAACTAAATCCTGTATTCAGGGATACGTAACACATGATGCGGGCGGGATTACCTTACTGGCGTATTGTCTGTCGCGGATCCAATGGCAACAGATTTTCGACGAAAATTGTCGGCGAAAACAGTTCCATGAAAATTGTGAACAAAGATTATGGCATTATGTTCTGAAACTATCTGTATTTCGTTTTTTAGGGTTCCATGCCCATGATCCCCAAGCCGCCTGCCAAGCGTGGGGATTATGGCAACACCCCTCTCTACGAGGGAGGCCTTTGTTCAGCAGTGGACGTTTACAGGCTGATGATGATGATGATGATGATGATGATGCCCAAAGGGTAAAAACGGTACCCTATTACTGAGCCTACGCTGTCTGTCTATCCGTCCTACCTTTAAGGTAGGACGGACAGACACAGACAGACAGCTGTATCTTTCGAACCGTAATAGTTTTTTTTTTTACATCGGACTAGGCTAATCTTTGACCACGTTCTCGCTTGATGGAAAGCGATGATGCGGTCGAAGGTATGCGGTAAACTAAAGAAAAATTGTCTTTTTTTCTTTTTTGATGAAGCGAAAATACAAATGCTAGAACTTCTCTTATGGTTCACATATTCTATATTTTTTTATTTACCTTTTACCCTCTGAAAAATGTTAGGATTGCTCAAAATATGTTTGGATTATAACCCCAAAAGTGGTGATTTCATACACCAAGCTAATGCACCTTCCTTATTCGAGGCGTCCATAATCCTTCCATGCACGTGTCCGTATATCAATGAAGGGTTCCGTGGGACTTCTGTTGAATAGGAAATATCCAGAGGCACGAATCCAAAGTGACAGACAACACGGTAGATAAATATATTACAGACATAATATAAATGTTATGAGCCCATAACTATGTGATTTTGCAGTATGATACCTAAATAAACGTGAAATAAACTTGAGTTAAACGATTAACGTCAGTTAGTTTAAGGGCTAATACCAATAGCCATCTAACCTAGAAATAGCATAGCGATGTATTCAGGGCTATTAAAGAGTTTGCACCTGATATTAACACTACTAGAGTAGGTATGTACTTAGCAATCCTTGAAGAACATCGGCCTTATAAACGTTACTTTAGCTAAGCAATGCTTAAAATTTTTCTGTCAACTTCTCGTTGACGGAATATGTCACAGGTGAAAAAGAGGCAGCAATTTTAAGCATTGCTTAACTTTTAAGTAACGTTTTTTTTTTGGGTTGTGTTTTGTTTATCAATCTGTCTCTCTAATCTCTGTGGTGTAGAAAAGAGCACATCAATCATACGATGCTATAAACAGAACATTTTAGCCCTCTGGTGAGGTGCTTGTAAAATATGGGACTTATGCCTGGGATTTTTGATAAACAACCGGATTTACACATCAAGTTCACCATTTACATATTTTTTTTGTGCGATAGTAGTTAAGGTATTTAGTATGTAGCTAGCTTGTATTTTGTTAAATTTTTTTTTAGTTTAGTATCTGGAAATCTTATTGAAAGAAAATTAAGAAGTACTGGAGCAAAAGTTTGAGTGCATATTAATCTGAGTCACATTTTCCGAAATGAATCCTGTAGAAAATTTACAGTCCGTGGCTTAAATTGCTTGACTCTGACTGCGACTGACTTGTTTGCCTACATTATATCAAACTTAATAATTTAATAATAGGCATTATGACTAATATTTTTTATTACCTTATAAAAAAGCTGATCATAAATAGAGCACATCAACAGAAACGAAATTAAAATTAGTTCAAAATAAATAAGATATAAGCATTTTAATTTCATGCTAGACGGAGAGCGCACTATACTGAGCCATGACGTCACGGCTCAGGAGTACCATACAAATGCTATACTAACACACGCTTTGCGAGAAAGGGATAGAACATCCCCTATCTATCCCCACCTAAAACTTTAAATACTCATATCTCAGAGATTTATCAGCTAATTCAAATATTTTTTTCTGTATGTGTAATGTTATTAGTTATATTCATCGCTAAGCCGGTTATTTGTAATAAATTAAACATTAGGACACATGCCTATTGACATTGGCAAACGCACAGGAGTTTGACGCCAAGCTCCTTACCGAGGAAATAATAAAAAAAAAAAAAGTACTCTAAAGAAAATGAAGCTACAGCGAACCTGTTATTATATGTCTCAGGAGGTTAGACGAATGTCTACCTTATTTGCTGAAAATAGCTTTTCCAGAGAGCATCGGCTAATGCACTTTCCATATTCGTGTCCATAATCCGCAAACTCGGTGTGAATAGAGTCCACGTTTTTGGAATAAGCTTCACGTTTCTAAACCATCGATCACACAATTCTCATGGTACAGTCACACACAGTCGCAGGAAACTCGTTTTATGGGTACAAGTTTATTTTTAAATAAATGCTATGGGCTTGCGTTTGACCGCCATTCTCGCCTGATGTTAAGCGATGATGCGGTCTACGTTGGAGCAGAAGCTTGGCTAGAAGAAACCGACTCACTCGTGATTTGAAGACACCCAGATTGTAACCATCGGGGAACACCCTATCAATAAGCGCACTCCACAGACTAGCAGTTCGCACAATAAATGTGGAATCAAAGAGTTTCGTACGGGTTTTCGGAATATCAACCATAAAGCGTTAAATTTTCTAATAAACAACCCTTATAAAAACAAAATAACCTTTTAATTTTTATATATTACTATAGCTACTTCGTACGCGTAGAGCTCGAACTCTGCAACCCTTGAACTATAACCATGCAAAAAAACAGATCAGTCCGTTGCTCTGTTGCTGCGTAAAAGAGGAACAAACAAACTAACAAACATAAAAACACAGTTTCGTATTAATAGTATTAGTATGATTATCAGTCCACCCACTGCTGGACAAAACCTAACTCGAAACTTGAAAATATTTCAATACTTGACACTGCTAAATACACAAGACGTGTGATGCCAAAGTTCTCATAAGAGTAAGAAAAAAAATTATCATAATTTAGTATGACAACCGAAGTTGCTATTTTAAGATTTAATTTCTAGAGCCAACACCAGTTTGTTAACGAAATATTGACTCGAGCCCATATTTCAAGCGTTCCATCCACCTGCATCGCTAGATAAGCATCATCAATCACTCCCGGTATAAGCAGAACACAGAAGCTGTTTCAAACCCCGTTGTTGGAAAATTAGAAAATTGATTGTTTTTAGTAATAGGTAGTCTAGCCTGTATTTACACACATACAGGGGTTACAGGCTCTCTTCTTTAATATTTTTATATTCGTGTTAGAAATTGTTAGTCTGGATTTTTCCGAATTCTTCATTGAAAAATATGGAGTAGCTTCAAGCAAAGGTCTCAAAGTGTTTGGGAACAAATCGACATTTGTGTGTCGTACGTTAATCGATCAAATCGAATCTTTGCGACAATCCTAGGACAAGTACAACAAAACCTAAATGTTTAACCTAAATTTTTACCGCGATTGATACCTGTAATCGAATCCAACCTTCCACTTCATAAGGCAGCTAGCACTGGACCTTACCGGTCATAAATGTCCAATAATTCGTCAGTTTTCTGTAATAAAATTTTATTTAATTAAACAGCATACCCTTTGACAAATATACAATTATACATGTACCTGATATATAAGATACCACCCATTGGTCCTGACACGTGTGCAGCTTGTGGACCTCTAGGTGAGTACCAAAGATAATATGAATCGTCATTGGTGAGTCATCATCGGCATCATTTCGCCCCCCCCAATCGATCTTCAATCGGACCGGTTGGAAGCGGCCTGCATCTAGCGTTTCCCTGAGGTCTATTTTAGGTCTTTTAGGCGACATTGGTGAGTACTTTTAGGTATACAAATATAAATCCAAAAAATATATTTATACTAGTAGTTACTAAGTTAGAGTAATTTTTTCATGTACCTACTGAGTACGTGACCCGAAACTTTTTGAATTGAAAATACGGCATCACTCACATGCCATTCATCATCGTGCATCATACATACTAATGTTATAAAGAGGAAAGATTTGATTGTTTGTTTGTTTGCATTGAATAGGCTCCGAAACTACTGAACCGATTTGAAAATTCATACACTGTTGGGAAGCTATTCTATCCCCGGGTGACATAGGCTATAATCTATACCCGTGCGAAGCTGGGGCGGACCGCTAGTCATTTATATTATTATTTCCATTATATATACAAGTACCTATATTTTTAAGCTCCCGTTAAATGAGCTGATAATCTTCAAACGGCTGAACAGATATTCTTACTTTATAAGCTAAGAACACTCGATAAAGTCAACTTTCAAACGAAAAAAAACTATATCACATTTGGTTCAGCTATTTGGTAGTTACAGATACACATATACACACGTTAAACTTATAACACTCCTCTGTTATCGACGGGCGTTAAAAAACCGTTAGTTTGGATTTTTCGTGTAAGAAAACTAAAACATAAAACTAAAATAAAAATAACAAACGAAAGCTGTAATTATAGTTGACACAAAATGTCCGGACTTTAATTAACAATAATTGACATTCAGATATTCTATTTGTTCGACGTCTATAGTTATTTCAACATTAAATATGATTACTAGGTAGTCTATTGTTTGGTTTTATTGAATTTTTATATCAGTTTTATCAACAAAGCTTTTTTTATTACGCCCTGTATTGACTCGTAAATTGCCATTTTATTATTAAATTTACTTATGACTTACTCATGACTTAGTTTGGCTCAAGTCTAGCAAGTGAATTTTAAAACAGTTATTTCAAACCGATTGAGCAGAAATTTTGCATACTCGTTTAGTTTGGATGACAAGGCATGATTAGCTAGCTATAATGACGTCATTCAAAATTAAATATGGCGAAATCACAAAGATGGCGGACAAAATGACCATCATGATTAAATCATAAGGTAGAAAATAACATTAATAATTGATACTCATAAATTTTATGAGTATCTATCAGTTAAAGGGGTTTGCTGAAAATAAAACTAATAAAGGCATTTTTTTTAGTTAATCTTATTTATAATGGAAATAGTTGTTTCATCTATGATCGCATCACGATCTTTGTTTCCAATATAGGTTCATCTCTTAATCTTTGGCTTATATTTGTCTACAAAAGGTGATTAATCTAGCGTCTGAAAAAGATGCGGTCTTTGCGGCATGGGTGCTACATCGCATCAAATCGCGTGAGACGAGGTAAACCGCTAACCAATTATAAATCGTAAGCCATAACTCATCAAGCATCAGAAAATTTCAAAGTTAACTGTAACATTTTCTAACTCTATAATTTTTTTCTATCTACAGTATCTTCCAGTTTCGCGCCATCGTCTCTCCATACTTGGCTACCAAATTGAAATCCCTATATTACCTGTACAAAGCTAGACTGCTTCGAGACCCCTTCACACTGTAATATAAAACGTTAGATACGACGATTGCGTCTTTGACAGTAGTGTAGCAGCATATTCTGGAGTTCTTTGTATCCCAGTGGCAATAACCTGATAACAGCTTACGTGATTTTGAGTTGACTCATATCGGTACTTGCGTGTTTCTGGTTCAACGCATAAGCGTTGTCATTCAGCGTGAAAATGCCGCCAGCATGTTGGTTACGCTGCCAACTGATAGTTGCTTGAGCATTTGGATTGTCTTTAGATATTCAACGGACTACGGCAGTCTAACTGTTTTTGTAGTGTTAGCTTGAATTTTGTTTAGTAAATAAAGGAACCTGCCCTTATAAAAAAATGTGTCGTCGATGAAAACTGGCAGATCCTAAAATCTCATTAGAATTATTTCCTAGAAATTTCAATCTGGTTTTGATGGTTATCATAGTTTTTTTTTTCAGCCTTGCATGAGGACCAAGTTGCCAACTGGAGAGAGACAGATTGAGACCTGGACCGATGGTGTGTCGGAGGTCAAGATCCACCTTGGGTCGCTGTGCCAGCGGAGTTATTAAGGGGCCTGTATACCGTGTGCAGCTCTCTCGCTCGGACATTTTCACATCATTGTAGATATAAAATCAATGAGTGTGAATTTCCAAAAAGTAACAAAATCATGTCATGGTGTCTTGATTCGATCTTTATGAAAATTTGTAGGCAAGTACCTAGTTAATTAAAATAATAATGGGCAAAATTAGTAAAAGGGTTTCAAAGATATAGAGGTCCTGTAGAACTATTCAAGTTATGTGAGATCTAGTCGATGTTCCTTTGTATGTGTGTTTGTTGTGCAAATTTATTTGGTGATTCTTGCGTACCGTTGATCCGATCTTTATCAAGTTTTTTAGTTCGAGCAAACAACTATAATATCATCATTTCAGTCGTTTATTACTAATCATTTTTGGGGGGGCATTGCCAATACTGCCACGCTTGGCAGACGGGTTGGCGAGCGCCGTTAGATGTTTTTATACTCAGAAGACGCCGCTGCACATCTTCTTGTTGATATCCCTTAGCTGACTTCTACGGCACCCACGGGAAGAGAAGGGTAGAATGTACCCCACATTCTTAGGCCGGTATACCACTACGGCACGCGATCATATCATCATCATCATCATCAGCCCTGAGTGACCCACTGCTGGGTATAGGCCTCCCTTTGTTTATGCCACTCTCCCCGGTCTCTCGCTATTCGCATCCATTCGTTCGTTTATTAGTGTAAAATATCTAACAACTTAAATAAATCTAGTAACAGTTACAACAACATTGCAGTTTATTAGACGCGGAAATCAATCCGCATCCAGTTGGAATTCCATAAGATTGCAGTCTACCGAATCGGAAGCTAAGTGCCTATCAGCGTTCAAGTTTATACACTGATCAACTATTACCTGTCCGATTTAAAGCAGCTTTCGACAACCGTTAAAGGAAGTTTCCCAATGAGAAATTCATTCTCATTTCTGTGAAGACTTGGACTGTGATTATACCTATCACGTTCGTAATATTCCCCTTATCCTGTTTTTTCAGGCATAATAATGCTTTTTAACTTCCTACCTTATTATGATTGACAGGCTAGGCGTTTGAACACAGCTCACTTGATGTCAAGTGACGGTGTGGTTGAAGATGCTAAGCTCGCCTAACCTGGGGCTTTACGGCTACCAGTTTTAAGCGATTCTGTTTAGGTGATGAGAAAAGTTGCGCGATCGCGAACCGTATCTCGGCGCGCACAGAAGACATAATAGACACCTGCGCTAAGAGTTAGCCGTAAGGCCCCTGGATTACTGATCAAGTGATGTAGCCAAGTGCTCGGTGTCAGATTATCAACTTGAGGGTTGTAGCACTTGTAGCTAACCAGCTGAGCATTAAATAGTGCCCTACCACTATTCGATGATTTCCTCACGATATTTTCCTTCACCGGCAGCACAATCTTATTGTTGGGACTTGAATCCACACCCTTCGGATTGGAATTCGAACGCGCTATCTACTACAGTTATATGAATATTTACGGGATATTTACCGTGGTAAGATTGTGGAAGAAGCTCCCGATATTTCAGGGCAGTTACATGCGGGTTCACGGGAAGACTGGAATGCAGTTGATTGGTCGAACAGTTCAAAGTTAGGTGCAGACAAAAAGATCTACCTACCCTCTTTCCGATCCGCTGCTGTTTTGCTGCGTAAAAAAAAACTACGAACAAACACAGTTTCGCATTTATGATTGTACGCTAATACTAAAGGCTTTTTAAAAAATTGTGCGTCTAAATAGCAAGAGTACCTAGCTCATTTACACATTTACTGCCTCGTATATCTGAATAAAATTTTCGTGGTATCGATAATGCGTAATGCGAACCGGAATTGAGGCCGAATAGTGACGTAGAGTCGGATTCCGGACTCGGTCGGAATTCCGCAAGATTGCCGACCACCGGAATAGGAAACTAACAGTCATCTTCTTGCTACAGTTGGAAAGGTTTCTGTGATTATTACACCAGTAAAGGCCCAATGCCACGTAATATTAAGGTTTTATCAATCGCACGTGTTATAAAGTATTGATTGTGAGTATCATTTCAGCCTAACATGCTCCCACTGCTGGCCCAGTGCATGTTGATGAATTTCATATGTCTTTGAACTTTTTGAAGTTCTTGGACATACCGGTTTCCTTAAAAAATAATCTTTCATCGTTTTTTTGGGTTGACATCAAAACCTCACATAATTTATTTAGGTACTAATTAAGTCAATGGTGCAGGCCGAGGATCGAACTGGGTACCGACAGATTGTAAAGCACACATGCTGCCGGTTGGCCACCGTCGCTCGATTCTGAGTATACCATCGAGCAAATAAGTATGGCAAATCGTCTCGTGTAAACAGTTTAGAGCCTTATCTCGTATTTTGTCACTAAATGTTGGATCACATGGAATCTTAATATGCTGTGAGATGGTAGTACGTACCCACTTAAAATATATAACTTTCTAACCATACGTTTTGCAAACAGCTCGGTTGTTAACGAGTTAATATAAAACCACCATCATCATCAGCACGAAAACGTCCATAGCTGAACATAGGCCTCCCCCTTAGGACTCCACACTGAACGACAGCCTGCCATCTACTTACACTGGACGCCCGTGACTCTTATGATGTGTGATGTCGTTGGTCCACCAAATGGGAGGCCAACTACGCTGCGTCTTCCGGTTAAAATAAATTAAATACAAAATCAAATACTAAAAATAAACAATTAAACATTGTGAACAAAAAGAATTTGACTTCTACTAGATTCGATAAACGTGGAATCCGGATCACTAGTATATAGGCAGAGAAAGAGCGGTTTCGCACTACGTCCGATCCGAATCCGATCCGAATCCGTGAAAATATGGATCAAGAAAACTCGGACCGAATTCAGATATTGCGTACGCACTAGTCCGATCTCTGATACAAATCCAAGCAATCATTTTAGGCGGAGCCACAGCAGAGTGTTTACGTCGTTGATCATGAGTCCTTTCAATCGACGTCAACTTCTGGCAATACAATACCGCAGCTCGGATTCAATTCGGACGTAGTGCGCGACTATTCATACAAATAATACTATGGCTACTTCGGTCCGTCAATTATCTATTCCGAAATGGAAATTTACGGATGACGGAGAGAATTCGGATAGCGGAAATCGGATCTGGTGCGTAAACTACCATACAAATAGTTGTACGACAACTTTGGAACGTATTTTCACGGATTCGGATCGGACGTAGTGCGAAACCGCTCTAACACACCTAGTTATTTCTTCGGAAGTAACTTATCTCTTATCTAATCATAATCCACCCAACGTTTTCCATGTAACAGTTGCTATCACAATATTTCTAAAAACAGAATTCTACATAATAAGGAAACGAGTTCGTTATATAAAGCTTGTTTATTTAACGTCATGTTTTGCAAAATAGACAAATATACACTTTGAAGTTGTCTTTTCACTTAAAAATTCCGCATCAACATTCAACAATTTACTATAATTATAGTACATTAGTTACATACACCCATACGCACTATCTTACACTAAAATACACTATACAATCTTATATTTTATAATAGTAATATAAATTATGCTAAGTTATAAAGATTCAACATAATAGTTAAGTTAAAAATTATAATAACTAAACCAATGACAATATAAATTATCTTTGAACTAAACCAACGATCTATTACTATACGATACTACGTATTTTATCTAAGAACTAAACAATGAAAGGCTAGTCACCGTTTTTTTTCGATGTTTTGTAGTAGGCCGATTGTAGTTAACATAAATTTACTTTACAAATCTAATTATTGTCGTGGGTACTTTGATTTGAATTCGATTTTCTACTAAAATAACGTATAAGAACATCAATTACTTCAATATTAATGTTTGATTTTAAAAACAAAAAAAACGTAAGTATTTTCTGATAGTTTAATTTATACCAGGTACCTATTTAACCAGGTAATTATTTACCATTATTATACACCAGCCTCTTCTTAAAATTTAAAAAAGCAGATAAAAATTACAATTTAAATTAACAATTCATTTACATTACATACATTCACGCCATAACCGCTCTGATTTTATTTTATTCGCGACTTTATTTAACAAAAAATAAAAAACAGTCGAATTTATAACCTCCTCCTTTTTATACACAGCATTTCTAAAGTATCCACAGTACTTTCAAAATTTCATGCGAGAGAGAACACGGCAAGCCAACTAACTAAACAACTGTGTTTAATAACTGGCCAAGAACGCGTCGAGACAATGGGTTCCGTATCCAAAGCCATATAATTTCACACGTATAAGTACCACCCTAAAATTCAAAAATATTTTTCTTTTATAGTTGAAATCCAAACTTAAACTGCTATTGTGCAAACTTGAATATTAAAATCTATAGAATAGAAGTTTGAGGGTTATAGAATAAAATAGAAGTTAGAGGGTTATAGAATAAAATAGAAGTTTGAGGGTTATAGAATAAAATAGAAGTTTGAGGGTTATAGAATAAAATAGAAGTTAGAGGGTTATAGAATAAAATAGAAGTTAGAGGGTTATAGAATAAAATAGAAGTTTGAGGGTTATAGAATAAAATAGAAGTTAGAGGGTTATAGAATAAAATAGAAGTTAGAGGGTTATAGAATAAAATAGAAGTTAGAGGGTTATAGAATAAAATAGAAGTTTGAGGGTTATAGAATAAAATAGAAGTTAGAGGGTTATAGAATAAAATAGAAGTTAGAGGGTTATAGAATAAAATAGAAGTTTGAGGGTTATAGAATAAAATAGAAGTTAGAGGGTTCTAAAATATTAGGACGGACGGATGGACAGAACGAACTTATAAGGGTTCCTTAAGGTAGGAATACTGAACCCTAAAAAGGCGAGAATAAAATAAACCCAGTATTAACCAGAACGCATCCTGCGTCTGTTAGTGGCAGTTACATAATATGATATCTACAATGTTTTCATGAATTTTACTAGTGTCTTTAATTAGTATTGAAGCCTTGATTGCCACACTGTATTTTCTCAAGCATATCTTGAAGTTGTTCAACAGATATTTTAATATCCACATTGCAAACTCCAGCAACGTACTGACAGGGACGTTTGAATCCACAGACATAATTATATTCAAGTAGGCGCCACAAGTCGACCTATCTTGCATGTCATTATTTCCAATACAATTATGATTAATCGTCTTAATTGAGCCAGGCTAAAATCAGTCTGCTCAATCGGCGTCGCGACAACGCGTGTCAGTTTGAAACGAAAATGGGTAATTGTGCAATACTGAGTTGTAAGAATACCACAAATAGAGTTAGCCGACAGAATAAAGATATTTCTTTTCACAGGTAAGTACTTTTAGGTACAAAAAATTTGAGTTTAACACTAATCAAAGAAGATCAAACAGTTTTTTTTACTAAAAAAAAAAATTACACTTCCTAGGGGAGTACGCAGGTTGCGTTCCATGCTTTGTGTGATTGTATAGGGTATTTGACTACTTTTGGGAAACTATTGCACATTATTGCCTGATATAATTTAATGTATACTGCATTTATATTTTCTGGATATCAGTCGTATTTGCGATATAAATCGATGTTAAAGTTTGAATAAAAAAATATCGCGCCAAAACGCAGACCTGCGTCATAGCTCCGGTCGAGCGACGATTGACGTCACACAAAACAAAACAGCTGCAGCCAGGCAGCAAAAGTTTGATAATCACTAATTTTCTAATAGAAGTAATGGTTTATAAATGTTGTGTAGTGCCACAATGTACAAATACTTCCATAAAACACCGGAAAAACTATTCGTTTCTGTTCCAATGGACCCCAAAACTCGCAAAAAGTGGTTGGAACTAAGTAGCTCGTAGAGAACCCAAAAGTATTGGAGCTAATTCAAGTGTTTCTATGTGCGAAGATCATTTTGAGGTACATATTTGAGTCTATATATTTCTATTACAATTTGTGTTTTTATTGCATTACTATTTTATGTACTGTTACTTTCTTTTTAAACATTGTAAAGACATAACCTAACAAAATAGTGATATCCACCTACTACAACATACTTTTTGTACAACTTGATTGAATGTTTTGCTTGGAGAACAATTAAAAATTAATACTTACATTGTAGTTTTTACGTTTTGAGTTCTGCAGCGTAGAAACAATGACGTAGATTATTATTGAAGAAATATGCAACCATAAATACATTAATTTTGGGTAAGTTACTGCTGTCTGCTTGCACAAAATGTTTCTCCATTCTTCTCACATTTAATCTCCGGACTGTTTTTGGTGATAATTTCTGGATAAATCGCTCTCAAAATAGCTTTACAACATTGAATCCGCAAATAACAATACAAAATCTGTTTGTTTAGATTTGTGTGACGTCACTAGGGATGAAGCCAATTACAGACCGTTTTCGATCACGTGATCAAATGTCGAAAATACAGTTATTTTATTCGCGTTTTTTACAAAAAATAAGCATATTTTAGTAAAAAAATCAATGAAATATGCTTTTTCATTATGTCATGTTTATGGATGATGTCAATTGGCATAATATTTTTAATACAGTCAAACACCCTATTATCGCCTTTATATCAAAAGCCTTTTTCGTTTCATCTTTAATCGTTGTTTCTCTCGCACGGTGCATTTTTAACAGCGCCGTGCTATCTTGTTATCGCTTTTGTGATAACTAGAGCTATTGAAATAAAGTCGACAAGAAAATAAATTCAGACCGGTTTTCGCGTAGAACGCGTGCAAGTGCGTCTATAATGTAAAGACTGAGTAAATCTTGTCCACTTTATATTCATACGTATTTTAATAACCTGGAGCCAGATTACCTGCCATTGGGAAGATAAAAACGTCGCGAGACTTTTTTGTTTTATAAACACTTCGTTAAGCAATATATACACGATCTACTCTTTGGATAGCTGTTTGTTGACACGAAAAATACTCAAACATTGAATTGGAGACATTGTTCACTATTTGAGAAGACAGCTGTGGTATTGAAAACGGTATTTCAAACATAAAACTATCTCGGAAAATGTTGAATAAACATTTTATCAAACGAAATTGATCTTAAAAATACGTAGACATTCTTATATAAAAATGTTATTTTATCGTAATAGAATACTTAATCTTCTATTTATTTACAGTTAGTAAAATAAATAAAACTATTATAAATACAACATTCATTATTTATACATTATGACTAGCTCTCATAAAGGACTGAAATGCACCACAATTTTGTTCTATACATACTTACTATGATATATAATATGGCACTACAAGTTCTATAGGGTGTTGAATTAGTGGATAGCTACATGCATCTTATACAAGTTATTATTGGTCATGCGCGTATATAAAAATATGATTTTTCTTATACTAAATTATGCCTAGTTTACACCACAGATCACTCGGCCGGAATTAAAGTCTAAGACATACACACAGCGGGCGTGTGCGGAACTGCGACTGGATGTCAGCGTGACGTAAGTAGTTGCAATGGAAGAACAACTGGAGAGAAGACAGATGCTAGCGGTTGCAACGTATTTGCATTTCATCTTACTCCTACATTAAAATGACCATCTATGATCATTGTGAAAATTAAGAATATTGCTACGTTTGTTCTCTTCTTTTTTTACTAAAATCGGTTTGTCATTCGTTGGCAGAATATTAAGCAAGAGGAATTCCTGATAAGTTCCACCGAGGAACTGCCAAATTCTAGTAAATGTCACTACTCCGTCCGTTGTTTTCCCAGCCGAGTGGACGGTAGGTGAATGCTAGGGTTATAACAACCTTAATATAACAGTAAGGGTGAGGCTACACTTGATGGATTCGAACTACTGACACGTGCTACCGGCTTGTAAACACCGATTTTAATTTGCGAGTGAAACTCGATCTGTGCGTGTGTACGTCGTCTGAAGGGTAAGTATGGGTACCTACTCCCTAAGTAAATGTTCTTTGGGTGTCACGATATTGGATTACATCAGTTTCTAGGTCTACCCTCACTGGCTAGAACTACTTGTGCACATTTTCAAAATTTTACAAGATAAAAACTAAAACTAGTTAGCAATAAAAAATAAACCAGATTCGCATATTTTTTTTTCATAATATTGCAAACGTTTATTTATTATTTTTTATGTTGGTGGGTATGTTTGGCGGAAGATATCGAAATCAAAATAAGTTATTAATAACTCATTTTTCATTTATTTTTTTCTTTTTCGCCATCCTATGAAAATAAATGTCAACTCGGTATCTATTGTTTTATACGATTTGTAAAGTTTTTTTCATGCTCAGTCGAGTTTTCAAAATCTTCACTCAGTGATTTTTTATTTTCAAGAATATCGTAAATTTGCGAATCTGCGTTCTGGCCAGTGAGCGCAGTATATATATTTTTTCGTTTCATTGTCATGTTAAGGTGGTTCGTTTCACAAATGGCGGGAAATTCAAATTTCAAACAGTTTTCTTGTCCTTGTAGCTAGGCCGGGTAATTATTGTAAACGATCATGATGTTTGCGCAAATGGATTATTATTCTTTACAAAATCATGTAAAGCTATTTATCTCTAATGCACATTATTACTTACATTTGTGAATAAACAAAATTTTGCTGTTTCAAACGGTTTATTGACAAATGTAAGTAATATGGCGCGTTACTGTTAAATAGTTGTACACCATAATGTACAGAACAGCCAACATTTTGCGCAAAACAGTGTTATTTAAAAATAATTACCTGGCCTGGCTACTAGAACCAAAAAACTGTTTAAAATTTTAATTTCGCGCCATATTTTGAATCGTACCACCTTAAGATAATAATGATGAAGAGATATTTTTTCACATGTTTTTTTTTTCAAATGTTATTTTATTCTTTCCACGACCGATGGACGGACGCAGTAGTTAGAGGAGCAATTATGATATAGTGTGCACCTTTTTTTGAATGTGAAACTGTGAATAGTAATTTTTAAAGTAGTAGCAATGAACCAATTATGCACAAAAACAAACAATTTGTAAAACATGCGCTTAACGATTTTTTACACATAGTGTAGACCCACCCTTATAAAATTAAATGGTAACTTAATACAGCAATAGGTATAATAAAATTAAAATCTTGTTAACAAATAACTTTAAGGCGCTATCACAGGAATAAAAACTATGAAATAAGGTCGTTACCTTTCGCTCGATGCTTCTCTGGAAGCCTAAAATGCAAATGGTGTCGAACAGATTTTGGAATGCAACAAAGATAAAAGTCGTAAAACCCAGATACAAATTAGAAACTAATGAATATAAAGTAACCATTAACTCCCGATGCCTAATCATTAATTTTATTTTAATGACTCTGATACAATTTAGGAGTCACATCTGACAAAATACCATTTCACATTTTGACCTCCAGAGTAGTTAATACTGTTAACTATTATCAGTCTCAGCCATTTTTTTTTTATTTTTTTTTACGACACTACACGTAGTCTCTTCTGCCGGGTCCGATCATGCTGTTCCTTTCACTCACCACGGACACCTCGGAGCCGTCTCTTTTGCTCCCGCAAGTTCGGAAGAGTTTTGAGTTCTGTATAAAATGAAAGAATAAATTAAAACTTTAAAGTGTAGCAATATAAAGTAGATGGAACTGCAATGTGGGCCGTGAGCAGAGCTTGTTTTTAGTGGTTTGCGCTGGAACTTTATCTACTACTTAGTTGAGTTCTATTTTAAGTAAAGCAGACTAATGGCGAAAAAGTTATGTTCCTTTGATTTGAAGTATTTTGATTAGAAAACACTGCTTTGATGCAGGTTATGTAAGAAATGTAGTTTTTTGTGCAGAGCCTTGAAATGAATTTGCGTGGTAGCATTGGATTTGTCATCAATAATACCTAAATATATTATGAACAATTTCTAGTCAAAAAAATGCATTCTTTAGTTATTTCGTATTCAAATGTGTCACTGCTTGCTACTAATGACCCAAAAATATCCTACCTTTAGTAAGATTATTAGAAGTCAATTTTTTAGGGTTCCGTACCTCAAAAGGAAAAAACGGAACCCTTATAGGATCACTTCGTTGTCCGTCTGTCTGTCCGTCTGTCTGTCTGTCCGTCTGTCCGTCTGTCAAGACCCTTTTTCTCAAGAACACGTAAAGGCAGCAAGTTGAAATTTATACTAAATACTTAGGTCTATGGTTTCTTTCGGCTGTAAAAAAATAAAAGTTGTAAGTCAAAGCAATCAAAAGATATGAACGTTTATGTCGTATATTTTGCGATTTCACAGGGGAATCAAAACCTATAGGGTACTTCCCGTTGACCTAGAATCATGAAATTTGGCAAGAGGCAAGGTCTCATAGCACATAATATATAGGAATAAATCCGAAAGTTATAAATTTGAAATTATATCATATAAAAATAATTATTTTGCTATTACAAACTTACATTTTGTAGTTGGAATGTATGGAAGAACCTTATTGTCAACTAAAAACTTAAGTTTGTCTTTCAATATTTTAACTTCAGTTTGTTTTTTTTTGGTCTCGCTCTCTGAGAACGAGTCCTACTCATACTTGTCCTTTTTTTTTCCTATAGCACAGTGCGATGGCCTCCCTCCCTTCTCCATGTTCCCGGTTCTGGTCTTCCAGAGTCTAATATCAGAGTCTCTAGGAGAAAGTCCTATTCAGCACAAAAGCAGTCTTAAAGTACAAAAGTGTTACCTTAACAAAAGTGTTACCTTAACAAAAGTGTTACCTTAACAAAAGTATTACCTTAACAAAAGACCGGACGGGTTGCTGCAGAACAAAGATGGCGAAAATTACGACGCCCTGCAGCGCGTTGATAAGGTCAAACACCGACCACACTGAGACGGTGCTGGAACCAGCGCCTGCCGCCCACGACACCACCTCCAGCACCCAGGTCAGGCCCATGATGACGGAAAGCATGCAGCTTGTGCGAAAACTGGTTGAGAAAATGGTTTCCAAATTATCTTTAATGGTTATATGCAGCATTTATTTCAATTTTATTACGGAAACTGACGTGGTTTTCACACATTTTATTTATATTACACGGGAATTACTCACGTAAGGTTAAGCTGGTCGCAGCCGCGCGCGTGCATTCACCTTGAAAAAGACCGCCCAATGCGGTTGAAACTATAGTCAGAGTGACCGGCTTAACCTAACGTGAGTAATTCCCGTGTAATATAAATAAAAAGCATTTATTTCGATCATTAAAACAGGTTTCAAGAAAATATTATTAATTTTCTATCATCGCTCGATTAATAAAGAACGATGTCGTTGTCTATTTTGCTTGAAACGATAGGTATTAAATTGTAGCGTATTGCCAAATTATCGCCCTCTTCACTTTTAAACTGACTTTTTCTTTTCGATACTAGCTAGAACGAGAGTTTAAGGCAAATCTAAGCTATTTATATTATGATCGAAGCCAATTACCATCAGGTGGCCAGTTGCTTGTTTACCAATTATTCTATTTGCTCCAATAACTTGACTATGGGTGCACTTACATCTTTTTATACTTCTTGAGCCTCTGGCTGAAGTTGCCGTGTGTTTCCCGCGGAGATGCTGGTCGCTCCGGCACCGACAGCGGCTGCCCCAGTACCGTGCCTAGTCGAACCCAGTCGTCTGAGGTGCTGAAGTCCGAGTGTGTCATATCTAGTGCTAAAACAAAATGCCCTACAATAAAACTTCTAATACTGCAATGCTTGTATGCAATTCACAATTATGTAGGGAGTCATCTTCTGTTAACCATGGCAATTAAATTTGTAGATGTTGAAAGATTATGTATACAGAGTTACGTGGAAAGAGTAGGTACCTATACTAAGGCGAAAAGGGTCCGTTATGTTCATCATATTTTTTTTTCCTTTTGGCCTGCTGGCCTGTACTTTAGGCAGAAATTTAGTCTATCTATAGGCCTCCATGTCTGTAGTGCTTAAGTTTTATGTTACGTTTATAGGTAAAATGGGATCGATTTTGAAGGTTTAGTTTATAGCCTGAAATAAAAAAGACTGACAAAAGACTGCCAGAAACTGTCAACTAAACCTTCAAAATTAAAAAATCCTCTTTATTATTATGTGTTCAAAATCTGTGGTTCAAAATCGATAGTTGGTTTACATATTCAATAACGTTTCTATGTCTGATCTAAGTACATATTATACAGGGTTACTGGCAATCAGTTAGCATCCTCTTAAGGGCGGCGTCAATACGTTAAATCAAAAAACTTTTGTTCTACCACTTATCAATATTCGCGAAAAAAAACAGCTATTTCAGACATAATGTCGGGAGTGTTTTTTTTTTAACTCGTAGAACAAAAGTTATTTGTTTTGATGTGCTCAAGTCGTCCTTAAGATGATTCCAACTGATTACCAGTAGCGCTGTATATCACTTTATACTATTTCATCTAAGAGTTTTTTTTCTGTCATTAAATAATGAAGAAACAACAGCAATGAGCTCTTGGCCTTGAAGCATATTTTTCTCATGTCGAGAAATTTAGCCAATTCAAAACATTTGGTTTGAATTAGCTTCCAGTATGATAGTTTGAGTTTTTTGTCTCGCCTTGATTAATTTATAGCCAAGACTTGCCAATTCCAAAATAAAACAGCCAATTGATAATGAACATGTCAGATGACATCATCATGGAATTCACGATGATTAACTCAAGGGAAGTCATGCACGTATTAGCAAATAACAAAGTTGCAATCACCGTTTGCAGGTGATACCGCGTAGTGTGTAATAAAGAATAACTGATAGATGGTGTTGTGAATTGTAAAGTACAAACATGGGAGCAAACGATATTATTTACGATAATGACACGCCTTTTCTTTTATGCATGAAGTACATTGTCTGTCATAAGCTGTTAAATTTCAAAATAAACTTCCAGATAGTATATGGCTTGTACTATGAGCCAATCACAGGACACAATGTTGAAATGATAATTACATTTGTCTTTAAAATCTAAAACACACACACTCTCTCTCTCTCTCTCTCATATCTTGTTTCTAATCATTCGCCATTGTACGCACGTACAATGTAATCAAAGGCGAGAAAAAGTCATCATTATCAGCCAGAAGACGTCCACTGCTGAACATAGGCCTCCCCCTTTAACCTCCACACTGAACGATAGCCTGCCTTTTGCATCCGCTGGATGCCAGCGACTCTCACTATGTCGTCGGTCCATCTAGTGGGAGGCCTACCTACGCTGCGTTTTCCGGTTCGTGATCTCCACTCAAGAACCTTTCTTCTCCATCGGTTATCGGTTCTTCGAGCGATGTGGCCTGCCCAATGCCACTTCAACTTGCAAATTTTAACAGCTATGTCGTTGACTCTGGTTCTTTGGCGAGAAAAAGTGACCATCTGTTATTATTACTTTAGCAACGGTCGACCGACGAAGATGATTCTTCAAGATATGAACACAATAATATATCTAATAGCATGTTTCAGAAAGTACTTTTTACTAATACCCATCATACTAATGATTGATTGATTAACTCTTTATTGTTCACACCATAAAATTTGATACAAAGGACATAAAACTCTTAAAAACTAGTGTAACAACTGGCGGCCTTATACTAATACACATTGTGTGTTACACTCGCTCTACCATGATCAAAGACTAGGGCAGGCGCTCGTGCTAGAGAGTTTGCTGCTGTTTTCTCACTGTATTTTTCTACCTACTTAACTGACCGAATAAATCTCGAATGGTTGCTAATAAGGAAAAAGTACTCACGTGTGACATCCTTTAGCTTATCGTAATGCATAGCGAAGGCGCGTGATGTGAGGAAGAAAATTACAAGGTTACTAAGAAGTATTACAGCTACGGGCCCGTAGAAGTACGGCAGCGCTGCCTGGTCCGCTGCAACAAATGAAGAAAAATAAGTAATCTTCAACTGACTAAAACACATAATATTGTACTTAGTCAATTAGGGTCACGCAAGCCGACTGCACCTGGACAGGTGGGCAAAGATTTTCACAAAGTGGATACCAGCGAGCAGTCGACCCCAGCTTTAGCAGACATATCACTCGAAGAACCGATAACCGATGGGAAAGTAAGGTTCTTGAGTGGAGACCAAGAACTAGAAGACGCAGCGTAGGTATATCTCCCACTAGGTGAACCGACGATATCATAAAGAGCCGCGGACACTCAGTGGATGTAGATGGCAGGCTGTCGTTCAGTGTGGAGGTCTAAGGGAGAGGCCTATGTTCAGCAGTGGACATCTTCAGGCTGATGATGATAATAATGACTCAGCCTATACGAAGATACTTGCATAACCAAAAAAAAATTATATGCCCGGCTCGTCACTGTTGTGAAAATATTGACTGTTACACATATTTCATATCAAATGTTGAATGCCATATGCAAGAAATAAATATTCAAGAACATTTTTCTCGTCTCTCATCATACTCAAGTAACTATGCCATCTCAAAGTGGTATAAAAATCTCAAAGTTTGAAACACGCCAAGTATATTTTAAAACTTGTGATGGTCGCCACCAGTTCGCGTGAAACTTTGTTAACTACTAAAACGTCTTTAGCAATCTTTCTTTTCTACCCACTTTTGAGAATTAAGTAAATTTATGTAGGAAACTTTGATTGTTAAGAAATATTGAGGTAGGGAAAGCGTCAATAGCAGAACAATTTTAGCAGCATGCTAATGACTACTTTCCTTCGTCACATTTTTGCGTTATTTCCCACTAAACTCGGTTCAAGTATATACTATAAGATAGGGCTATAGGTAATGTAGTCCTTACTTTTGAACCAGCAGCCTTTAACTCCGAAGTTAGGTTTGAGGTAGGTGCTTGGTACTGCTGGAGCCAGCTCCATGGTGATTGTGATGATGAGCAGGACCATGGGCAGGAGTATGGCATATGCGCTGTACCAAGCAAACCTTCTTCTCATACTTCGTCTTGATACTGACGAATTTATATACCTCCTGTTAAAAATATTGAAAAGTTAGGTTTTGGTGGCAGTCCTTAAGTACCCAAGAGTAAATGTCAGTAGTTATGTTCAAAGATTTTTCTCTACTTATAGTGAAAGTATTATATTCTAAATTATACCGGGTTACAAGGAAAGGTGCTGCTAAGCTGAAAGGAGGTCTTTATACTCATAATTAGGAACAACCTTTACTATGGCACTCACCCATAAATCGCGAATAAACATCAACTGTTCCATATAAAAATTACATTCACACAAAATAATAATGAAACAGCTGATATTTTTATGGCGACATCAATAAAAGTGGTTTATAATGATAAAAACCCTGACTTCCTTTCGCCTTAGTACCACCGTATGATCCTGTTTACATATAAAATATAGATGGAAGATGAATTTCAAGGAGGCAACAGATTTATCGCTTGTTTTTCGAGGAATGCTCTGAAGAGCTTTTTGATCTTATTCCTGCATCAGACTTTTACTACCCCACATCCCGATACCGTCAAAAAGGTCATCCCCACATCTTACACCGCTGACCTGCAAGGTGTGGAATATCCTTCCCCCATGCAAAGGTATTCCCGCTGAGCTTCAATATGAAGCATTTCAAAAAGGGTGTCTACAACTACCTCACCGGGCTGGCAAATTACCATCAATACTGCTAGTGTTGCAAGTGTCCATAGACAGGGGTTTCTGCTTACCATCAGACGGACCGCATGCGTGTTTGCCGCTCTTATTATAATTATTTTTACTAGAATAGGATTTCTTAGCATAAAAAAATCTTTTACATTCTTAGAAAAAGTAATCTAAATATAACAAGGCAGTCGAACAAAACCAATTTAAGGAAGAAAACCAACAGGCTTACAGAAAAGGTCTGCGATACAGTCTTTAATAATGAAAGTGAAACAAAACACACACTTACCTAACGTTCAGAAAAATATCGAAGCTCATCACGTTCAGCCAGAAAAAACATGACACGAACGAGAATTGGATGAGATAGGCTGAAACAAATACACGAGCTTAGTGTGTGACAAAAATGATATTAACTCGGAAAGAGAACAGCGAAAATCTACCAGCAAAATATCTTGCCAAACATTAATGTTTATTTCATTACAGGATTTAGATGCGGGTGTAATGGCCTTATAAATATTATTCATAAGTTCGTGTGTTTATTAAATCGTTTGTTAGCAATAAACTACGTAAGAACATTGACTTCTTGCGAACTTGTATGACCAAATGGTTTTTACCTGACGATGCAAAGCAAAAAGGACGGTTTGCGACTAATGTATACAAATTGTTTTGGAATTCACGCAAAACTTCTCACCACAGGCAGGCAGCTTCACAACATCAAACTTCTCTATACAAATTCACCTACTATTTAAATGATATATACAATTTTTCAGTCAAATAATTCATACATTACAAAACAAAAATATGTCTTCACCATTCTTATAAGACACTTGCGACCCGCCCGCCTGGCTTCGCACGGGTGTAATTTACATGCGAAGCCGGAGCGGGTCGCTAGTTATATATTTATATATATATATAAACCTTCCGTGGTAAATGTATCTAACTGATGATAAAAACCGCATCAAAATCCGCTGCGTGGTTTAGGAGGAGTTAGCGGTCATACAGACAGACGCGGAAGACTGTGTAGAGATAGAGATAAAGATGATTGATCAAATATAAGATCAGCCAAAATTGACTGGTTTTTTATTTCTTGAAGCAAGAAACTTATAAATACAGCACCAAACAAGATTACATGGATATGGAGACGTTTGACAAAATCTCACCTATTATTACATGCACTTGGTCGCACTTGTAGTAGGAACGTTTTGTGGCGTACAATCAAAGTAGGTAATTAATTTGTCGGCATCGGTGCGTGCAAAGAGAATCTCTTTCATTATGTAGTAGCTATTTATTATTCTTCACACAAAGTCTTGCAGTAAAGAAACTCAAACGGGTCGGCAAATGACGGTGTTTTCAAAAGTGCACATGGCGTAAACTACATATTAATTCAGTCCTAAGTAATAAAGACGAAGCACCTGCTCAGTGAAACTAAGTAAGTTCTCGTATGCCAACATTGTAGAAAAGAATTATGTCCCGCAAGATTTGACTTTATATATTTTTAGCCTAGTCTCGAATTCGAGGTCTTTCTAGATAGTCTCCCAAGTTATAAATAATTAATTATCTTTTTAACCGACTTCAAAATAGGAGGTAGTTTCTCAATTAGGTCCGTATTTTTTTTAAACAACTTCTAACTTAGTAAGCGCTCGAACAAAATTATTGATATTGCCAAAGGTCTAGACAAGAGCCACACACTGTTAGCGTTCACACCTGCGGAAGATGAAATTGTATGAAAATGACATTAGCTTCAGATAATTTATCTCATGCTAATGTCATTGTCAATGTCATTTTCATACAATTTCATCTTTCCGCAGGCGTGAACGCCAACAGTGTGTGGCTTTTGTCTAGACCCCCAGGCACTTGACCTCGAACTAAATGATTCAAATTATTAGGGTTGATGTTTTAAATGTTGCCCCCGCTCTTCTCGCTGGACTCACATGTATAACAGTATGACAGTTTTCAGTCAGCTCATGACCATAGACATTGTAATGTATGGTTGAAATATCATACTAAAACGAACGGTACCTGTTTTTATCTAAATGAAATAATGCTCGATAAGTCCCGATAGACATAATTATAAAACATGTGTTCGAATCGCGAAATTGTGCCAAAGTTACATAAAATTTTGTGGTTCCACTTCGAGATCTTTCTCTACATAATAAAAAAGAAGCACGTAACAAATGGTTCACAACGGCTGAAGTAATCGGTGTACATAGGTACATAAAATGAAATACAGACTGAATGAGATCTCCTTCCTTCTGAGGTCGGTTAATATTTTTTGGGAGGTACAATTTATATATTTATAACCAGCATATACAGGGTCACGTGGAAAGGGTGTACCAAGCCGGAAGGGTTCCATAGTATCCATCATTATGAACACTAATGAAATCCACCCTTTTTTTATACTTTTGCTCCAATACCTAATAGTTTTTTAAATATGGTCCTTCGAGCCACTGGCACTCAAACTCGATCGTACAAAACACACTCACCCATTATCGTACAAGCTACAGATGGAAAGGCATGACCTGCCAGCTGCGTTGCGGCTAGGCAAGAGAAGGCCACGGCGAGGCAGATCGTGTGACACGCCAGGGCCTTTCCGTGAGTGTCCCTCAGCTCTGTGATGAATAGGTACACACACGCAGTCGCCAGCAGGAATGGTACTGATATCAGTAGACCTGCGAAAAAGATGAACGGTAATATATTGATATACATTACAATAAAACTATTATCTAGGCTTTTAACTGGCGCCCTTATCGCTAAAAGCGATCTCTTCAAGGCAACGTATTTTAGTATATAGGTATAAGTACATCGTTTTATTACCAAGTATATACATTCAAAAGCAATGCACTAATTGACCTGATAATGGTTTTCAGATGGCCGATGGGCCGAAAGGTTCTCGAATGGAGACCACGGGCCGGTAAGCGCAGAGTAGGACGTCCACAAGATGGACCGACGACCTAAAACAGACTACAGGAAAACGCTAGATGCAGGCCGCTTCCAACCGGCCCTTTTGGAGATTAATGAGGAAGGCCTATGTCCAGCAGTGGACGTCCTATGGCTGAAATGATGAAGATACAATACAATACAATTATATATCTTTATTACACATCAAAAATACAAATAAATAAAATATTAAACAAATATACGGCAGTATAATGGGCGGCATTATCAATGATGATGATGATGAATTGAACTGGGGTGAAACGCCCAGGGATGTTCTGCAGGGGTGCCTTGGGTCCGGTATAGATTTGTTGAAGATATCGTTATACCATAAATATTATCGGACTATATCTAACCCATTGTAACCCTAATTGCATTGTAGATACATTTTGTACAAGCTTGCAAAGCTTATTGCACCTACATAATATATTTGACCAATTTAGGCGAAGATAAAGGAAAATTCGGCTATAAATAATTCATCATCATCATCATCAGCCTGTAAACGTCCACTGCTGAACAAAGGCCTCCCTCGTAGAGAGGGGTGTTGCCATAATCCCCACGCTTGGCAGGCGGCTTGGGGATCGCAGTACGTTCACCGTGTACTAATAGGACGCTGCTGCCCATCCTCCGGTGGTTCTGGTCGCAGTTTTAGGACATACCCGGGTCCATATCCTATAAATAATTACTTATTAATTATTACAAGCCTTGCTACCTTTCTTGTTCGAGCTAGTTCGCGGTCAACTCTAATGACGAAGTTATTATTGAAACTACCAAACGGTCATAAAACTAGGTATATGGCCACAGTAGCAAGAAACCTTCAAAGTTCAAGGCTGGCGCTATTAAAGTTACTGTGAACATGCATCGACCGACAGACCGTCCGTCGATGGACCGACGACATTGTGAGAGTCGCTGGCATCCAGTGGATGCAAAAGGCAGGCTGTCGTTCAGTGTGGACGTCATCTGGCTGATGATGATGATGAACATGCATCAAATATTGATTGTAATCATTCACACTCTGAGTTAAAATGATATGCAAAGAAAAAAATATTGAGTTGTAATAGTAAATATCGGCATGATCGGTTAGTAATCAAAATAATTATCAGTTTTATCGATACTCGTGCCAAGGATTTAGAGATATTTTTGCGTTTGTATAGCGAAGTCTTTATACCGGGTGTTTCTCTAGAGTCTAGACGACGGATATTTTCAAGGATATCATGTACTCATCATTATAAAAAACTTTCTCTTTGGGACCAACAATGATATCGCGAAAAAAGAAAAAAATGTGTTGTTCCCATGGAATTATTTCCTTTAGGGTATACAAAGTCCTTGGTTGTTCCATAGAAAACTGTCATAAACACTCAAAGAAGTATATGGAAAAGAAAAAAAACATAGTAAGAAAACTAAAAAAAAAGTTTCATTCTACTCTGTGACAAATATACATATCTACATCAAATTTGTGTTGTGGTCCAAAGTCACCGACATAGCTGTTAAAATTTGCAAGTTGAAGTGGCAATGGGCAGGCCACATCGCTCGGAGAACCGATGACCGATGGGGAAGAAAGGTTCTTGAGTGGAGACCACGAACCGGAAGACGCAGCGTAGGTAGACCTCCCACTAGATGGACCGACGACATAGTAAGAGTCGCTGGCATCCAGTGGATGCAAAAGGCAGGCTGTCGTTCAGTGTGGAGGTTAAAGGGGGAGGCCTATGTTCAGCAGTGGACGTCTTCTGGCTGATGATGATGATGACATCAAAATTTGCTTTAAAACTTTTACGGTGGTATTTTATAGATGCGCAATTGGTTTTTTTAAAACGCTAATTAGCGATTTTTTTTTCTTTAAAAATATGGGAGCAGATTCCTTTGGCGGGGAACGGGATTAACGCTAATACAGGGTTAGAAGCCGACCTAAAAGAGACCGCAGGGAAACGCTGGATGCAGGCCGCTTCCAACCGGCCCTTTTGGAGATCGACGGGGGAGGCCTATATCCAGCAGTGGACGTTCTATGGCTGAAATGATGATGATGAGGGTTAGAAGGAAATGGTATAATATGCTAAGCTGAAAGGAGGTAATTGTACTCATAATTATGAACAACTTTAACTATGGAACCAAACCTGAAATCGCTAAAAAATCCACTGTTCCATAGAAAACGGTCTAACACCGGTTTGACACTCGTCAAAATGTATGGAACGGCTGTTTTCCCCCACGATTTTAGGTTTGTTTTCATAGTAAAAGTGGTTCATAATGAGTATAACGAATCAATTTCGGCTTAGCACTCCTCATTCCTAATAACTCTTTATACCCAACTAGCGGTCCGCCTTAGCTTCGCACGGGTATAGATTATAGCCTATGTCACCCGGGGATAGTGTAGCTTACCAACAGTGAAACAATTTTTTAAATCGGTTCAGTAGTTTTGGCGCCTATTCAATGCAAACAAACAAACAAACCAACAATCAAATCTTTCCTCTTTAAAATATTAGTAAGTATAGATTTTAGTCAATGTTTCTGAACTGACCTGTGGCATAAGCAATGAGCGTCCCAGAAGTCTTCGTCTCCTCCAACGGTGTCTGGAAGCACACCATGGGGAGCGTGATTCCCGCAGCATTCGTTTCGTTATAGAAGGTCTCCATGCAATAGTCCTTCGTGCTTAGTAAATAAGGTCTACCATACGGCACGAATAAGGACCCATTTACTAGCAAGTAGAATTCGTCTTCGCTGTATTTCTCCGGCTCCAATTTATATCTGTAACAATTTTATTATTAGTCAAATCGTTTATTAAACTAAAGTAAAAACAACTAATGGTTGTTCACTACAGTTATATAATTATTAATGAGATATTTACCGCTATAATGTTGTGAATGAAGCTCTCAGTATTTCGGCGCAGTTTCATGCAGAGAGCTCCATCCACACCCTTATCACGGTAAAGATCCCGTTAATAATCATTATATTTCATCATCATAAGTTTAAAAATATATAAATATGCACATGATGACAAAGTTTCTGCAGGAAAAATTGTGTTTATTAGTATAGGTATATTTTGAGGTTCCCTAGTACTTACTTGCAAGAAACCCTTGAAAATTAGTTTTTGAATTCGCGCCTAATAAAATTCAAAGGCGATGGCGTTTGCTTATGACAAACACTCCATGTCAACAAAACTGAACTTTCTGCGAATTTTCAAACGAAATGGGTTGGTTTCGTAATTATGACGTCACTTTTTCTGATTTGCGTTTCACTTATCATGGCGAATTGCTATACCAGAAAAATATAGTTTTTAGTAAGTATAATTCTAACCTATATCGTTATTGAAACTCATAATTTCAATAAACTGTTGCTAGTGCCGTCATACCTATTGTAAAATTTGATTATTTTATCAGAGTCCGACAGACTACATTATTTGTAGCATAAAATTGCATTTACACGTATTTATCGCCACGTATCGAAAATACACGCGTTGTAGTATTTCATATTTGATAAATACCAAGAAAACAAAACCCTTTGTGTTGTTATCTTTTGTAGTTGCGTATTTTTACAATAACAAATGTGTGCATCCAATCTTGATATGATTGTGTTTTGATTAGCATGAACCCAGCTGCTTATCAACGTAAAACAAAAAATTGGTGGTTCATAACTATGAGCAGAGACTTTAGTTAATTTCTGAAGAAAAAGGTACTAATACTACCTATAAAAGTCAAGATTCATCTGATACAAATTGGAAACCTAACATGGTATACTCCCTCGATATTTTCTCCTGGCCATGGTCAACCAGCTAAGATATGGTCAACGCGACCATGACAAACCATGACGGTGCTCAAGATGCCGTCTGGTTTGGATTTCGCTTAGCACTCGCACCCTCCGAATTCCCGATAGAGTGTCCCAGACACTCGCTCGGCCAGGAAATTTGTTTCGATGCCGATAACTCTATCTCTCCTCCAAGGAAGAACAAACACTAGACTATACTTGTGTAGTGATGCATCGACTGGCATATTGATGTTAAAGATAATGATAGTAAAATTTATTTTCACAAAACACGAGTAAATCATACACAACTTTTATAAACGCATTCACAATAGGTTTTAAAACAATATGAGCCACTGAGATGAGTCTGAGTTATTTTATTATTTTTACACCACTTTTGAGCCTCATAACCAGTAAAGATGCATGATTCATTCTCTAGTGATTGAAATTAGCACAGGCGAGTGAATTTAAATTGTCATTGGACCAATTATTCGAGCGGGAATGAATTAACGAATAGCAATCATTCGCTTACGCACCCCATAACTGCTTATCGCGCATCGGGCATTTTTCTGTTACGCAGACATGCGTTGCACTTGGCACTTAAACAAGTAATTCAAGCGTGCTTTCTACTATTTAATGCAACCATATTTTCTCGAAATAAAATATATCTTTTTAACTATTTCTTCTCTTATGCATGCTAAGGGTAGGCAACATAACTCTATCGATGAATAATATTCTTAATATTTCATAAGAAGTTCAGTTACATGTTCACAAAGACCTTTCGTAGATGCAGGGGTTGCCAACTAATGTTTCATACACGTTGCTGTCGTAGCTGTAGATGTGCGTCTCGTTGGCTTGGTGGAACTCCGGAGCGAAGGTCAGAGTAGTCCGAGAGCAGACGGTCTTCGGTACGCCGTCTTCGAAGGTGATGGTGAGGTTCTGCCCGCTTGGACAGCATTTTGGGACGACTGGTAACTCTTTTACTTCGTCTTCCTGGGGACAAACAGAACATGGTGTTAGATTGAAGAGTGTCTTAATCAATACTTGCGTGAACTTCCTCTCATGAATTCTGCTTCGAAATTGGTCGGGAATTTACCTCAATTAAAAAACGTAATATGTGAGTGTAAAAAAAAATGTTTTTTTTTCTTCCGTAAATAAAAAATTGTCTATTGCCAATACTATCATTTCTCTCTATTTGCTCTCGGAGTATGCCAGCGAGCCATAGACCGCAGTATCTTAAGAGTGAAACGTATAGCCAAATTAGAAACACAGTACTACGCTCCAGGACTCAAATTGCCGACGTTGCTTAGAAGGTTGCTTGCCTAAAATGGGATTGGGCCGGTCATGATAGTCAAATGTCGGAAGATTGTTGAGCCGAAACCACTACAGTGGCTTCTACAGGATAGCAAACGACCTCCTCGATGGCTCAGATGAAGATGAAGAAAGATGCAGGACAAATTGGACTCAAATTGTCCAAAAAAGAGAGGAATGGAAAGAAGGAAGGGAAGCCTTTGCCCTGCAGTGAGACGCACCAGGCTAATATAATAATAATAAATATTCATATCTATTTCTCATAGTTTAATCTAGACAGCTTTTTTACATATTGTTAGAATTGAATAGATTTTATTTTATTTATTGCGGTACACCATCCATAATTATACCAATTTAAAATGTAGTTGACAATTTTGAACTAAACTGTATACCAAAACATGCATACATGATTATTATATAAGCAATATATTAATACAATATAATTTAAATTTGGTTTAGATTAATACATTTAGCTAAATTCACGATGAGCCGAGAATGCATTCTTCCGTTCAGATATAGTTCAGGGATACTTAGGTGCAAAACGACCCTGAAATAAATTAAATTTGAATTTGATTTTGAACTTAGTTAGAATTTTGGAATTGTTTTAAGGATTTATGACATTTGTTTACGATATCATAATTACTGTTTAACTGTTTTTTAGTTATTAGGCGTTAGAATATTTAAGAACATTTATTAAACATAAAAAATATTTTAAATACAGATATTTAAAACCTAAAACTATTACTACCAAATACAAAATAAAAAATAAAAACAACATAGATAGATAGATAGGCATTAGATAGATTTATTTATAATTTTATGCACGATTAATTTTATTGCGTTTTTTTTTGTCTCAATAAATTAATAATTTAATTTTGGTGCGTTAAAGTTTGAGGTCGCCTGATTTTGGAAAGCGACTGTGAGAATTTGATTAAAAAAGTATTCAAATTTTAAACTTGTTTTTTAATTTTTATCGTTCGCAAAATAGTTTAAATTATAATAAAAGTAAAAGTCATGTTCACATTGGTTATGAACTTTATTTTCCCATAATAGGCATGATTCCTAATGTTTAATTTATTACAAATAACCGGCTTAGCGATGAATATAAGTAAATACATTACACATACTAAAAAAATAATTTGAATTTGCTGATAAATCTCTGAGATATGAGTATTTAAAGTTTTAGGATATGTTCTATCCCTTTCTCGCAAAGCGTGTGTTAGTATAGCATTTGTATGGCGCTCCTGAACCGTCACGTCACGGCTCAGTATAGTGCGCTCTCTGTCTAGCATGAAATGAAATTAAATTAATATGCTTATATCTTATTTATTTTTGAACTAATTTTAATTTTGTTTTTGTTGATGTGCTCTATTTATGATCAGCTTTTTTATGAGGTAATAAAAAAATATTAGTCATCATGCCTATTATTTTTAGTCGTTTCAAGTATGAATACATCGAAAATAAAGGATTTATTTCTTGTAATGAATCAAAACTTCTAGTGTAAAAGTACAATAATACTTAGGTATAAGTAGGTAAACCCACAATAAGTACTTAGAAACGTGAGCATCATTATAACGAAGAAACTGAACGTCAAATCCATCTTCGAGACTGATGTGGTGTCGGAAAAATCTTTTTACTTAAATAAAACCTCAAGGACTCTCAAAAAACATAGCAATTCTCGTTGGTTTGAGCCACGTTAGCTATGAAAATGTCTCTAGACTTTTTCGTTGACCCTTATTTTAGAAACTTTATAATAAAAACAATTTCTTTGTAAACGTAAAAATACCTACGCAGAAACTAACAAGCCATTAATCAAATTAAAAATCCCACAAAGTAACGAGATCCCTATATAAATGAAAACCCGTGTTGCTCAACCAGCGGATTTTCCCGACATGACATCATTTCAAATTGGGTCACATAAAACAAGGTAAGGACAAGTTAATTACGGTTGTCATCCAAACAATGATAGATGCAGAGATCGTATGACAACCTAATCAGAATTCAACGGGAGTGTTTGAACTTTGACGTGTTCATAAAAGAAATTCGTTTGGCTGACGTCACGCCTTAGACTTTACTTGCAAATTGGTCACGTACTCAAATAAAACTGTTGACGCAATCTGTAAAAATATAAATGAGCACCATCGAGATACAATACATATAGAGTAACAATCGTGCCAAAAAAATCCGAACCAAAACTCGGCGCACGCTACTAATTGCGCAGACTTTTTGATTAGTTACAAGGTAACTGCGATCCGACTACAACGCCGCGCGATGCCAGAGCTACTATGACATAGCGGACAGCTAACGTTGAACACTATGCAAGCGACATAATGCCTAAATTGGAGTAAATGTGGTATTGTGAAGTATATTATAGTTCTGTTAATTGATAGAATGACGCTCGGACGTTTTTTGACTGTTTTCACTGAGAGATTGTGACTCTATAGGATTGTATCTCAAAGATGAGCACTGATTTTAAAATAGGTCTGTAGACCTTCTATTTGACATATTCACACAACTCCGCTCCACTCTACTTTGAGGATCGTCATCATAATTTCAGCCAAATGAGGTCCACTGCTGGACATATCCTCCTCCCCCCTCCCACCCCTCATCGATCTCCAAAGAGGCTGGTTGGAAGCGGCCTGCACCCAGCGTTTCCCTGCAGTCTCTTTAAGACTGAGGATACCGAGTCTAATATAGATAGATAATATAAAACAATTACTTATTGCAATAATCGATGATGCAACTTCCAGTTTTCCCATGATAATACTTAATTTTACACTCCCTTACTACGTTAATTCTCTTCCTAACAACCTACAAAGTCTGTTTATGATTTACACGCTCTGGGAAACGTGATCGCCCACTCAGACAAAGAGTTAAGGGTAGGCTTCTACTTTTGAAATAGTAACTTGGAGCTTTCACGACGTCAAAGTTAAGCGATGAACAATGAACCTCTTATCGAGACTGGCAGGCCGCGAGTAATTTGTCTCGAAAATTAACCGGGATCAAAATAAGTAGATTCCGTATTATTATTTTACGTATTTTTGTATTTGCTCTAGTGTAAAAACGGTGATACGTACAAGCGTCAAACTTAGCAAGATTATAGTACACATTCTAAAGTAAAGCAACAAATAATAAATACTGGCGAAGTGCAAGTTGGTGACAAATTTATGTTCACCAAAATTAAGCAACATTGGGTGCGGTAAGTGCCTTAGTTGGGTGGCCGCCTGGGCATGATGTTGTCTTATTGCACTACTTTTTTGTACTTCAGTAGTTACCAATTATTTTCATGTGATGGTACGGAACCTTCAGTGCACGAGCCTGACTTGCACTTGGCCGGTTTATTTACTACTTGACTATTCAGTTACCCTATAAAACCATGGAAATTACCGTTTGTATTCTGTTTGCACCAAAGCCGTTACGAAACCGCCCTTCGTCCCTACGATCGTTGTGAAATCGTTTCTTCCAAGAATTTTCATTATATTTTATTGTATGCGGAAAACGGCGTCATTACGATGCGAACATGACAACACTGACGTTCCCACGAGCTCCTACGTCATGTCATTCTGAAAAGTTAAGTCGTAGGGCCTATCATCAACATAGTATCATAAAAACAAAAAGAAATAGAGTAGGTATTGCTCCACATTTTTGAGTATGTAGAAATAAAGTACAATGCATAGAAAAATTTGCTTCTTGGCAATAAAGGCATGATTATAAAAAAAATACTTTCATACAGTGCTATATACTTTAGGCACATCACCCGAAAACCCTCTGACAACCTGGAGAATCTAACATAAATCAGTAAAATGTAAGGAAAGATACCCAAGAAGCGCAGCACAATAAAATGGACCGATCAAATGTCAAAATAGCTGAAAACGAAAATCAATACCAGGCACCGTTAGAAATGAAAGCAGATTTGTTGCCGTCTACTACAGGATCGGGAGCATTATGACATTTAGGAGCAGAAGAGGAGGATAAAAAAGTTGAAAATAACAAATTCTAACCTCTAATATGTAAAATGATTTGATCAAGATCAGTAATTGACAAAACGCAAACTGAATATAAAATAGCATAGGTTACCAAATTTCGTAGGTAATTTGCGCAACGTACCGAATGCAGCAGATAGTTCAGTGCAAATTCCTGTAATTCAGTGCTCACTATGCATTGAACTTGTGATAGATTCTACGTATGTACCTTATCAACTAGCCTTATCATCGGGCTAAAATAACATGTCGGTATTCTCTGCCTGTATGAAGATGAAGACCTTTATATGTATATACCTAGATGTCTCTGGGATACCGTTCTTCCGTTCTTCTGGAGATCCAGAAGAACGGAACCTCCTTAGCATTGAGCCCAAACTCGTCCTGGGAAGGCTATCTGCTATCCTAAACTCTTCCCCCTATAACGTGAACGGTAAGCGAAGGAGTCATCGGTAAGATAATTTGGAATCACTTTTATCCCAGAGACATCTAGGTATATACATATATAGGTCTTCATCTTCATACAGGCAGAGAATACCGACATGTTATTTTAGCCCGATGACAAGGCTAGTTGATAAGGTACATACGTAGAATACCTAAATAAAACGTACCTAAATGATACCAGGATCTCCTGGTATCATTTAGGTAGGATACCTGGGAGTTTCAATAAGTGTAGCCAGATTTTGTGGTAATGCATCTACTAAAAACTCCACCACAAAGTCCAGTTGCACCTTTATATAGCTAGATATTTGAAGATTTTCCACCTATAATATAAATACTTTCTTCTTCTGCTTGGCGTGTATCCCGGCACGGGCCGGGGTCCGCTTTCCTACTGCGACTTCTCCACTTCGCACGGTCGTTAGCGTTTAATATAAATACTTTAGCTACTGCTATATGATTATTAAAGGGATGTTAGCTAAATAACGTTTAACACTCATAGCTCCCCAATAAGATTCCCAGTGGTGTTCCCAGTGTTGGAGATACCATGGAACATAAATAGAGATTGCAATACCCAGATATTTAAAACTCATCATTCAAACATCTACCTGGCTAGACATCGAACCCAGGAGCTTCAGCTTACAATGCAGATAGACCACTGAGCCAAAACGGTCCTCAAGTCATAATTTCAAACTTTATCTACTGTTTTCAGGGTTCCGTACTTCAAAGCAAATGTGTTGTAATTTTTTTTACAACACATTTGCTCAAAAAGTGCACTTACGAAACCTGAATACATCTTTCGAAAGTTAAACATTACAGATCATACAACGGCGCGTGCTGTAATGAAACGCATCATACAACGGAGCGTGCTGTAATGAATTTGTCCGCACGCTCCGTTGTATAGCACCGTGCGTGTACTTTACGGTATTTTTTTAATTTCCATTTTTTGTTTTTTTCTCGCAAATGTGTTGTAAAACGTTGTATGGCACACGTGCGGATTGGTTATTACAAACTCGTGACTATGGTAAGCCCTCCACTTCGTCTCAGGCTTACATGCGTCTACTAGTTTGTAATAACCAACTTTCCACACTTGTATCATAAATAACTATTTCAAATCGGTTCAGTAGCTTCGGAGCCTATTCAATGCAAACAAACAAACAAACAATCAAATCTTTCCTCTTTATAATATTAGTATAGATTATATTTTGTAGTTGTTATGTATGGAAGAACCTTATTGTCAACTACAAAGTTAAAATTGTCTTTCAATATTTCAACTTTAGTTAGTTTGGACTCGCGCTCTGAGGGTTCCTTTCAACGGAACCCTCAGAGCACGAGTCCTACTCGTCGTTGTCCAGTTTTTTATGTCGCCTGCAGGTTTCCATCATAGGTCTCATTACACCATGGCACGTACGTAACGA
The DNA here is from genome assembly GCA_914767915.1 of Agriopis aurantiaria. Classification (NCBI taxonomy): domain Eukaryota; kingdom Metazoa; phylum Arthropoda; class Insecta; order Lepidoptera; family Geometridae; genus Agriopis; species Agriopis aurantiaria. The sequence continues at coordinate 11,346,688 of OU611995.1, read as the reverse complement.
GACGTGTGACGCACATGGCGCCCCCTATATTGAGCTTTTTGCCCACCTTTACTTACGACGTTTAACCTCAAATCCATCTTATCTAGTAAAACTTGTACGCCTACTGATACAATGTTTTTTCGTGGAGATTGAACGATATCAGCATTCTGCTCCGTGCGTCGATTTACGAAACATAACTTCAATATTCTTGATAAAATATATTTTTGTGTCGACGAAGTTTTTTCTGGAGGTGATTCGGCAATCTTCGTAATCTAAACTCTAATATTAGGTAGGTATGGGGTGAGCGCAGCGTGTTGTGAAGTGCTGTAACAGCTTGCTTCGGAATTACAAATTGAGAATAATGTGTTGAGAAATTGAGGCGTGAGCCAGCGGTAAGATTGTATAGGAACTTAACAATCGATACTTATATAAGTAATTTGATATTATTTGAACTTACATATTTCAAAAGAAGATTTAAGGTGCTGGAAAGTAAGGGTTGGTCTCATAGTGCTAACATCAAGCAAGATGGTGGTCAAACGCGGCTTATTTTCATATGAAAAAACTATGGCTAATCCCAGCGTTGATTATAAGTAATATATAAGTATAATATAGTACGCATGTTCTATAGTACGCAGCGGCTATTTTAAGTATTGTAACATGTTTTATAAATAAAAGTATTAATAACTATAGTATTACCCATTATTTAAACATATACACGGGTCTAGCCCGCTCCATTATGACATTGGTGGGGCCGAAGCCAACACCAAGAGGCCCCGAAGGAATTATGGAATCTGTATAAGATGGAATATGAAACTATTGTACGGTATAAGATTAAAAAATAGCTATTGAGGTGAACAACTTGTGGATAGAAGAACTGGTCTATAGAATGAGAAAGTGCACCTGCCTTATCCTGTCCCATCCTGTATCATGTCCCAAAATATATTTAGGCAGGTGATGACTTGCCATCCACTAAATAGGCCTCCCATATTTTACCCATTATTATTATTATGTATTACTAGCTGACCTGACAGACGTTGTCCTGTCTTAGGTCAAACACGCAAAGTCAAAATTGTAAATCTTATTGATTTTACACCTTGGGTTACATTATTGGAGTTTTAGTAAGGATACCTATTTTTAAAAAAAACCTATGTTTCCCGGGGATAGTGTAGCTTCCCAACAGTGAAAGAATTATTTAAATAGGTTCAGTAGTTTCGGAGCCTATTGAATGCAAACAATCAAGTCTTTCCTCTTTATAATATTAGTATAGATATAGATAAAAGCTTTATATAAACTACCTACTCATGTCTCCATTTTTATAACGTGAAATAAAAAATATTCACAAAACAGAGTAAACTATAACAAAACCAGAACAAACAGCGTAACATTTCCGTTTATGAAAATATAAACTACAAGCTACAACCCTTAAGCCTGCAAGTTATCTGACATTTCTAAATGTTAAAACAATTTATTCTTTATGGTTTCTTTTGTTTACTATGCTTTTGGTGTTAAGCCAATTCGTATAAATTAGGTACAAAGATTATTATTTGTTTATGGCACAAAGTTTAGATCTCATTTAAACTACGACTAAACTGAGATAGTTTTTTTGTTGTTGTTGTTGTTTTGTTAAATTATGATTCCTACACTCGAAGTTATTGTAATGATGCCGCCATCTTGTAGATATATTTATGAAAAAGCTTTCGTGAAAAGTATATAGCTATAGCTACCCGTTTAGTTAAAATTCAATAAAAAAAATTATTTCATACTTATCTGAAGTAGCTAAGGTTAAGGTAAAGCCAACGTTACGGATTTAGTTGACGGGCCCCCGTCCAACCAACAGGAGAGCAAGAGCGAGAATAACATATTTCCCTCTCTTTCTCTCCCGTTGGTCAGACGGAATCCACACGTCTGTTAGTACTATAAGAACTCGAGTAACACCTACCGTAATATTTAATGTATTTTTAAGTAAATATACTCTTTGAAATTACAGTTTCCTCACATTTTCACAATGGTTGAGAAGCATGGCAGCCCTATCTTCACTAAAATACCCGCGCTCACATCAATGTCAACTTCCGGGAACGAAAACCCTACAAATATTTACAATGTAAATAGCTTTTCGGTACCTTGTCGCTTTAGGAAAATTGCCTCGTTCTTAATACGACAAGGGAAGAGTCGAGAATGATTATTCGACAAAGTACTAAAGAGTTAACATGTTACGTAGAGTGTAAACTCCTGGCAGTTGCTAAGCCATGTTTATTACGCTTTGTTAACATTAAAATTTGTTTGAAAGGAAGTGTTTTCGGGGGTTTAAAGGTTCCTGAAATTGTCTAAGTGCTCCATTTAACATCAATCAATCCGGGATTTGCTACTCATAGTGACTTATTATCTAAATTAGCAGTGCCCACCGGTTTCACCTGCTATCCTAAACAAACCATGTTTTTCGATATAAAAAGACTATGTATTAATCCAGAGTATAAGCTATCTGCATATGCATTATGCTTCGAAAGATACCACCGTTAAAAGGTAGGACAGAAAGACAGACAGACAGCATTGGCTTAGTAATACGGTGCCGTTTATACCCTTTGGATACGGAAGCCTAGAGAGTCGGCCAAATGCGAGTCGGGCTCGCGCACTGCCCTCAGTGCGCCTGACGGAACCATTTCCGTACCACCACAAAATTCCATAACGAAAATACCAGTTATAATTTGGTAATGAACAGAAACTTGTAATCAATTCGCACTTGGCCATTTTTTTTTGCTATACTTAAGTTGAGTGTGTACTATAGTTGTGCCAAGTTTAATGCTTTTACGTAATATACCGTTTTTACATTAAAGCTAATACAAAAATACGTAAAAAATCTGTTTTTTTTTTGTATGGGGACACCCCTTTCGTTTTCACTTTTTGACTTTTTTATTATTTCTCAATTAATTTGCCGTAACATTGCGTCAGTCATATTCTGTGAAAATTTCAAGTGTTTATCTATTACGGTTCGAAAGATACAGCCGTTTAAAGGTAGGACAGACGTACAGACAGACAGACGGGTAGACAGACATCGTAGGCTTAGTAATACGGAACCCTAAAAAGTAAGTAATAAATAACTTCCGATTTGATCGTATCACAGCCACGGAACTGAACTATTTATCAAAGTCCATCGTGTCGTAAGTGACTGTCATAATCCTTGATAAGTCAGGAAGGCGATGGTGTTTTAAATAATAAGTAAGCAGGTAGTAGTGTGATTTCTCCGAATTACATGCAGCGCTAATTACATGTGGGAATTTTGTAAACTGTATTCGATAATCACATATTTTAAGGACACTTACCATCTGTTTAGATTAGATATAATTATAGTCTTAAAAGCAGTCAATGAAATTGACATTGGCCCAGAGCCAATGAAATTAGGCACTAAGGACCGGGAGCTCACCTCATTTTCAAAAATGATGCGCCGCGTGGCCAAAATACTGGCGTGTTTCTGGCTCAGCGCATAAGCAAAAAAAATTTGCTAATCAAATCTCTCTATTTTATCACATTTATCTAATCTAAAAGAAAAACTAATTACTACACAAATTGTCGGAAAATACTGAAAATTTATTAATGTTAATTATTTAATTATTTCTAAACTTCATAATTCTTTTGGGTCCCGTGAATCTGTCGAATTGTAAAAATATAGCTAAATATATACGCCGTGAAATATTGCTATGATTAGCATCGCCTTGCGCCTACTATTCCACAGGAACCTTATACTTCATAATAAAAGTAGCCTATGTTTTAATCCAAGGCAGTTAGCTTTCCAAATCCGTTCAACTATTGCGGAGTTGAGTGGGGGACACGCACAAACTGTCGATTTTATAATTTTAGAGCGATGTGATTAGTGTACTTGGTTAATCGCAATTCATATAGCCTAACCACGCTGGGATGACAGTACACCGCATCAAATTTTTACCATCATTGCATAAGTTACGACCATAGAAGTTTTTTAGGGTTCCATACCCCAAAAGGAAAAAACGGAACCCGTATAGGATCACTTCGTTGTCCATCTGTCTGTCCGTCTGTCTGTCCGTCCGTCCGTCTGTCAAGAACCTTTTTCTCAAGAACGCGTTAAGATATCAAGTTAAAATTTATATTAAATACTTGAATCTACGGTTCCTATCGGCTGTAAAAAAATTAAAGCTGTAAGTCAACGCAATTAAAAGATATGAACGTTTATGTCGTATATTTTGCGATTTCACAGGGGAATCAAAACCTATAGGGTACTTCCCGTTGACCTAGAATGATTAAATTTGGCAAGAGGCAAGGTCTCATAGCACGTATATTGGAATAAATCCGAAAGTTATAAATTTGAAGTTATATCATATAAAAATAATTATTTTGCTATTACAAACTTATATTTTGTAGTTGGAATGTATATATGGAAGAACCGTATTGTCAACTAGAAACTTAAGTTTGTCTTTCAATATTTCAACTTCAGTTAGTTTTTTTTTTGGTCTCGCACTCTGAGGCTCCAACTGAACCCTCAGAGCACGAGTCCTCGTACTCGTACTTGTCCGGTTTTTTTCTAAAATATCACTGCAATGTAGGCGTGAATTGGTTCTACACAAAAGCAACCAATAGTAGTTTTGAGTAGCAACCACTAATTGAATAAAAGAACATAGTTATTCCACAGGCATATTTCCCCTTGACAGCGAAACCTCTGACCCCTGACAACGAGTAGAATTAAAACAGAAACAAGACGCTCCCCGGAGACGACGCACGTCTACCAGGTAATTTGACATTATAGTCACTCTACCCGCACATGTGCAGTAAGCCATCTTCATACATAAATAAATATATCGCTAGAAACTTCGACCAAAATAAAATGAATGGACGGGCCATAACCATTGAACTTGCTCTGTAAAAACAAGTCAAACCCGTCGGACATAACTTCAACACCTAATTATAACCATGAACAGTACATTTGTTACATAAAATAGATAGCTTTTTTGTTGTGCATTTACACTTCGGGAAAGCATACGAAGGCATAATTCTGTCAGGTGTTTCGTTATCAATACAATAGTGTTGTGTCGCACTTCCTACGGCTAAAGACCGACTGAAACGAAATTAGAGCTGGTGCTCATTTTGTAATCTTCAAAAATGCTCTTTTTCTGGGCCCGTCCTTTCTTTTTATTTTGGTCGAAGGCTAGAAATACCACTTTGTGATTTGATGGGGAAAATCAATGTGTATGTACTTTTTTTCTGTCTAGTTGTAATGGTACCAAAAATTGTCTATTATATCAAGGATAAATTAACTTTAGAATCTTTTTCTGATCATCATCGTCAGTCTGAAGACGTCCACTGCTTAACATATGCCTCCCCACTGAATGACAGCCTGCCATCTACATCCGCAGGATGCCCGCGACTTTCACGATATTGGGAGACCTACCTACGATGCGTCTTCCGTGGCCTCCACTCAAAAACTCTGGAATTTTTTTGAACTTTTTGTAACTAGGATATTCGCCGAAAAACCACAGTAACCGACATATCTGCTCAGGTTTGCAGGTTAATGGTACGCGCACATTATGACGGGCCGCAACGGGCCGGGTCGCATCGCAATAATCATTTTCATATATTATTTTATATGGAAACCCGTCCCGCTGCGCCCCGGCATACTGTGTGACACTTCATATAAAATGTATGAAAGCGATTTTTGCGATGTGACCCAGCCCGCTCCGGCCCGGCATAATGTGTAGGCCACAAAGTTTGAAGAACCGATAACCGATAGGAAAGAAAGGTTCTTACAAACTAACGCGATCAAATAGATAAACGAAAATGAAAAAGCTTGCACTATGGGTACTCTGATATCTCAGTATAGCTGGACCAGTTTTGTCAGGTAGTTACCTGTCAGATCTACCTCTGTGTGAAAAAAACTTTGAAACTGATAGTGTTTAAAACCTAACTACGAGTATTCTAGTGTTTAGATTATTTCTCCGTGCAAACACAACACAATGGCTAGTGGTGCAGCGGAAATTTAAGACAATTTCAATATTTACTTAACGTCACTTCACTCTTCACAAGACATTGTTTGCGTAATTACGTGCTACCTAAGATAACGTTACGGTAAACAAGGGCTCCATGAAAAATAATATTATTATCGAATTAGAAAGATTTCGTTACACTTTGATAGTGAAAAAACTGCAGTGTTCTAGTAAAACCTGTAAATATACAGGTTTTAAAAGGTTAGCAAATTCTTCCCGACGGATTGGTTTCCAGGTGAGCTTGGATAAAACCTAGGTCACAAAGAACACGTTGCCATTGACCGGTTGCCATTGATAGCTTCACTCAAGAGATCGTTCGTCGATCGATCGTGCGTTCTACCTGTCATGACTTCGGTGCTGAAATGTGGACACTTACAGTTGGAGCTGTCCACAAACAAGTTCAAGTTGACTCAGCGGGTTATGGAGAGAGCTATGCTCGGCGCTACTCTGAGAGATTGCATCTCGAACGAAGTCATTCGCCGGATAGCGTAAAGTATTAGAAAGCTAGAAAAGCAACGGGCGGTCATATCTGTTACAGAGTCAATAACTGGTAAGGTAGACGTGTTCTGGAGTGGAGACTACGATTCAGCAAATGTAGCGTAGGATGCCCTGAGACTTGTTGGAGAGACGATATACGTTGGGCAGCTGGCAGTGGCAGGAAGAGAAATGCCGAAGATCGGGGTTAGTGGCGTGCCTTAGGAGAGGCCTATGTCCAGTAGTGGATTAATATAGGCTGATAATGACACAGTTTTGCAGGAAATGGAGGTATAAGTCGAAAGAAGGTTTTTGTACTTGTCGTTATAAACAACATCAATCCTAAAATCACTAAACGAAATCAACTATTCCATAGTTATACATGCTTACCGAAAAAAACTGATGATTTTTCCGCGATTTCTGGATTAAAAATTATTTCCATTAATGAGTATAGTCAACCTCTAATTAGCTTATTACCACTGTACTGTGTAACCCTGTATTGTATAGGCCAGATTCGTAGATGGCATTTTGAGTCAAACTGAAGTACTAAACAGTGTTTATACGGCGTTGTAATGTATTCGAACCACGTATCCTGGCGGAAAATAAGTAGGACCACAAGGAAGGGTAAAAACTAGGTATGTTTCGTAGTCGCATCGAATGTAGCTTGTTTCGGTTCTCTTTCGGATTCTTTCACTTTTATTGTTTTCTCCCGAAATGTCGTATATTGTAGGTGGTATAATTTTCAAGCAGACGACGAATAAAGCTGAACACTTCTAACGGCTTAAATATGGATATCTATACAGAATGTACGTGTTTGTGCCATTTGGGGTTGAGACTTTAGGACCGTAGGTGCCGGCCGTTCTTGAACTGTATGTATGAAATCTATACCTGGCCAACCGTTTTGTGGAGGCGACTGGTGGCCGGAATGCTGACGCCTACTTTTCAGCGTAGCAGTGCTGGATACTGCAGCATATTGGTCACTTTTCCTTCCTCCAAGAGGCTTTTAGATTGGTTTTTAGTTTAGTTTTATTTCAGGGTTGGTCCCACAGTAAAAGTTGTTCATAATGATGAGAACAATGGCCTCCGTTCAGCTTAGTAAAGTCTATATGCGTAACCTGGTATAAGTATACTATAGCAGGCCTGACGCACTCCAATCTTTAGGCATTAAGCTGCAAGTAGTTGTCGGACCTGCTGCGCCCGCTGCCGCGCGATAGACAGAGATAATGCGACAAAAATTACGCGATATACAGAAAGGCAACTTCTAGGATATAGCTGTTGGTAATTAGCGTTAGCGTGTTCAGAATTGCATTTTATTGTGTAGTAGCAAGAGTCGCTACTTATTTTCTGTTCTTCTGTACTTGTACTAATATGGTTTTCTGTGACTATAGTGCAATATATATGTGTTTTTGTAAAGGTGTCGAATAAAATTTATTTTCTTTCTTTCTTTCAATTTGTAATTTTTGTATTGACATCTGACGTGTTACTGCCAAGATGACTGTAATTTAACTCAATTATGCAGCGTCTAGTTAGACAAGCCACAGACATACAGTAGGTGAACTTGCGTGAATCAAATTTAATATTTGGAAATCTTATTATTTTTATTATTGTTGTAATTAGGAACCATAAATATTAATTTAAATATTACCTACAAACTATGAAGTTTATTGCAATCTTTATTACTAATTTTTATATGACGAATTTCTAGTGTAATTCCACTTCTACGTCGCTTCGAGTACAATAAGGTTTTTTATTTTATTTTCGGCACATTTTTTGTGACGCCTGATTCAATCAACTATCTTTATTACCTATTTGAAACTATTTCTAACTAATGTGCATTGCTAATTTACAGTAACAAAAATGACTGTAAAAATATAAGAGCCATTTTGAAATTACTACATTGAAAAGAGTGAAATATAAAATAGGTAAATACAACACAGTCGTGCCTAACAAATTAATGTTATAATCCGTTGCGACAATTTGCATAAAAATGTAATTCCTCTGCTCACAACTGGATTCATAATTTCTTTTATCGCTTTATTATTTTAATCGCGTGACTTCTGTTTCCACAAATCAGAATAATATAAAACAAGTTTGGAATACTAATCTTTTCTAGTATTTATTTTGCGGACAGACATATCCCTAAACAATATTTGTGTTTGTTATCCTGACAGGAAGTCTCTGACATAAGGATGTGCCACTCAGCCCACTCAAACTTACTTGTTTTACCTAACATTTGGTTAAAGATGTATATATAGAAGCATGCATAACCACATACACTGCGTCAGAATTATGTCTGAACCTTTAATGAACAACTAAATAACTTTCAAACATCGTGTCAAACTTTTAAAGGTCAGACTAAAAGGGTAACAGGTCTGATTTAATTCTCAAAGTTATTTAGAAGTAATTTTCGTAATTAGGGCTAGGTTTTCCGACTTTTGAATTTTCTTAACGTCTCGTTTTTAAATGTATTATGATAGTGATACGTTTAAGTATGTTAGGCGAATGTTATAATTATGTATACATGGTCGCACTGAAAGACCACTGTCTTGTCTTGTCACCCACCTGTTGCTAGTACAATAATATTAAAATGAAAGTAAAGTAATTGATGGCCTTTGATTCGGATCCTGACCCCTCTATAACCAAGAATTCATCAAGGTCAACCTAATAAAACAACTGCTAACCAATGGCATCCTAACATCGAACCGATTCACTGAAGTGAGAACATTATTTGCGCAAAAGACGGTCGCACTTAAGGATATTTATTTCAAGGGGCAGTATTTTTGGCGAGAATGCTCATATTAACTGAATCCCGGAGAATGAATGTGGCGTAGACTTCGTAGAGGCTTCAGGCCAATCTCTTTAAGTGGCCTCTGAGACCAACGCGTTATCTGGGTTTATTAGTTATTTATTCTCACCGTCAAGTTGGAGTCTTATTCTGGCACTCTTGATATTGTACTCAGGTCACTCTCACTCCCATGCTTTGTAACAAAAGAGACGGAGACCATATTAATCTCATGCTCGCCAGCATAATCAAAAATGGGAACTAGAATAGGGTTCTTGGTCACGATGGCTTTCATGGAATTTTCATGTAACAAGTTCTCTGACCTAGTATTAGCCTTGACCTAATCGTAAAAGGTTCATAGCTCAGGGCCAATTATCCCTTTTACGAGCTGATTTTTAACTTTTTAATAGCCACTCCACAGTCGCTATACTTTGTACTTGTTGGTAGTTATTTATAACACCGCCGGTCATCGAGATAGAATTCCTGTTAAGTCATAATCTCTGAAAATGCTAAGCCGAAAGAGATTCGTTTTACCTAGTGACTTATGAACAATTTTTACTATGGGACCATTAAAGTACAATTCCTATAGAGTCACAATCTCACAATGAAAACAGCCAAAAAACGTCTGAGCTTCATTGCACATACATTATGTGCGTTCGGATAGGCTATGATGGCATTTTTAGCATTGTCAAAATTGGCGTTGATGTAAAGCGTTCGGTTTGAGAATTTTGCAATTTTTGCCACTTTTGATCCTTATCCTAAACGAACGCTACAGTCACCAGCGATGACGTCAAACACAGTAGTTCAAAGAGAATACAATCCGTAGTTGACCATAGATTTGTTGTAAAACGAGAAACTGACAGTCGCGCGCAAACAAAACACCAAAACACCGCGAAAAACAAACGTCAAAATCTTAATGTCAAAAAACGATCACAACGATCCCATGTCGCGAGGTGGGTCAAAAGTGGCAGATTACGATGGCATTTTTAGCTGTTTTCGACCTATCCGAACGGCGAGCGAAAACAGTTAATAATGCCACTTTTGCACACACATTCCCAAAACGAACGCTACATGTGATCATTATTGGCGTTTGTAACAGTTATTTTTGCCACCAAGGGGCTATCCGAACGCACCTATTATATCAATTATATACTTCACAATGCCACATTTACTCCAATTTAGACATTATGTCGCTTGCATAGTGTTCAATGTTAGTTGTCCGCTATGTCATGGTTTCCATTCACACAGGAATATTTTGAATAACAAGATAGGTGTATAGTTATAAAAAAAATAATTAAACTAATATTGTTTTAGATGGTATTTTATGTGTGTAAATTTGTTATAATTAGAATTATGTTTGAGTTTACATAAAGTACTCCATCTGGAACTGGAAAATTCTCGGTAGATTTATACGTAATAATCGTCCAACTTTGTGCTCACAGAACAATCTCCTATTGCTTGATGGTCTATCTCAAAACGTAGCATTGGCAAAATTGTGGCAACTCCTCGACACAAAAGCAGAAGTTGATAACAATTCTATTATCCATCATCATATAGTCTATCTGTGGTCACAGTTTGGACATACACATAATCAAAGTGGTGACCATGCTATGAACACTGCAATGTGCTTGATACGTCAGGTTTAAAAAAAAATTGTTGACAAATGGCACGGACACCGGAGTCCCTGTAACTGCACTACAAACAATCAAAAAGTCAGGAATTAAAGTACGTAGGTACCTAATGTAAATTATGTTCACGCTATAAAATCCGTTAAGTGTTTAATTTCAATACAAACGTTCGTTAACATATTTTTCCAATAAATCGCATTTGGATGCACCGGTTTTGTAATTTAACGTAGAAAAAATATATGAATCTTATACTTTTTAAATGTCCCTAAAACACGCAAGCACGCTAGTAGGTACCTATATACGCTATCTAGACCGCGTTCTGAATATATACTAACTCAACCAATTGATATTTTATCAGCATAAAAAAAAAAAAAAAAAAAAACATACAGTCGAATTGATAACCTCCTCCTTTTCGAAGTCGGTTAAAAATACAAGCTATTAAACTAAAATATGAACCTGAACAAATTTATCATAGCTGTCAGTGGTCTGTAGAAAGAAATACCTAATCACTTCCTACACTATAAAGAACTAGCAAGAACTAAATAATGTCTACTCCATGAATGACTTATAAACTATGTCACAGTTAAATTATCTATACTAATATTTTAAAGAAGAAAGATTTAATTGTTTGTTTGTTACTTTGCATTGAATAGGTCTGAAACTATACTAAACCGATTTAAAAAAATATTTTACTGTTGGGAAGCTACACTCTCCCCGGGTAACATAGGCTATATTGTATTTTCAAAAAAAATAGGGATCCTTACTAAAACTTCAATAATGTAACCCAAGGTGTAAACTAATAAGATTTACAATTTTAGCTTTGCGTGTTTGACAGTTCTAAGACAGGACAACGTCTGTCAGGTCAGCTAGTATTAAATACTTTAAGACATTTCGGGCATAATGCATTTTGACAAAGTTGATTATCAATGAGCAGTTTCACACGTAACGATACGTGGGGGAGAAATAAAGAGACGGTATTTTAGAGGATTAGAGGCAATATTTTGTCTGGAGCCTATTTTCAGGACGTCTTTATTACTCTTGACGAGAATGATCCTTATTGGTACAGACTACATCTAGAAGAAAATGAAGAAATAAAATTCTGCATTAAAATATATATAGGTGGGTATTTAAAGATATTTATGCATATAAAATTACACAGAGTTACAAAGAAAGGGCTTTTAGCTTTTTAAAGATCAAATGTGTAATTGCAAGACCCTTGGTAATTACCAGATTAAAAGACCGATTGTAAAATGGCTGGAAGAAATTGACTACAAAGGTGCTGAAAAACTTCTAGAATTTATTTAAAAACTAAAAACTTATAACATACATACATACATACTTGTTACATATTACATACATATAATAGGGTTTCTTTCATTAACACACACAACACACAACACACACACACACACACACACACACACACACACACACACACACACACACAAATACTGCATGCATATAATACTAAATTTAGTTATTAGTTTTGTCAATTTCTGTCACGATTACTTGGAAGGAACTGACTCCTATAATACAGGTAATCTACCTAGCATAGGAGTCAGAGATTCACCTAACTTGTATATCTGTTCTTAAGAGACAAATAAATATTTTTGTATTTTGTATTTGTATTTGTAGTAAGCGGAAAGGAGCTCTTTGAACACATCATTATGAACAACTTGTATATACCTACGTACTATCGTACCAACCCTGAAATTTAAAATAATAGATAGATAGATAGATAAACTCTTTATTGTTCACACCACAAATTTCATACACACGATAATACGCGATTTCGAGGTTAGACAAGTTGTTCATAATGATGAATACAATCTCACTCTTTTCGGCTTAGTTAAACCTTTCCGTGTTATCGTGTATTTATATCTACCACTCATCAAAGACTGCCTTATTAATATTTGAACGACATGTAATAAATTATAAATTTCTAGTAGTACTCTTCTCAAGTTAAGCTCAAAAAGACCTCACTTCTAATTGCGATAACTTCACTTATCATAAACTTATCAAGTTTTATCCCGTTCCCGTCACGTCGCGTGTCGAGGCCGTCTAAGGGCCGGCTCAGTAAAGCGTGTATTTAATAGCATGTACGCTTATCTTCCGACATGACGAGATATCGACGCTCGACGACTTCGCGACGCGCCGGTAGCTTGCTTCTGACAGTCGCAGATAAGATAAACGCCCACTGGTGCGACCAGTCGCGCGTCTGGAGCACTTCAATTTGGTTGCTGCTGATGCCGTTAGTTTTTATTTTATCTCGCTACAAAAGTTGTCGTATAACTGGAACGCACTCATCATCATCATCATTTCATCATTTTAGGCCGCTTCCAACCTGCCCTTTTAGAGATCGATGGGGGAGGCCTATGTCCAGCAGTGGACGTTCTACGGCTGGAATGATGATGATGAAGTCTTAATACGCGTTTCTGTCTACGATAGAGCTTGCTTGTTTATAAATCCGATTTACTCATGACGGTGTCTTTACACCTAGATTGCGTATTTTGATTATGTACATCCTGGGGAAAAAACGCTTATAGTGCTAAGACCGTAGGCTAATTACAGAGCAATTTTTGTCCCTATAATATAATCTGGTGTGAACAATAAAATTGTTATATCCAGCTTTAAAAGCAATGTAAACATGCCTTAACTCAGATTAAATGCAAGTAGCTTCTTAAAAACGCACTTAGATATGCCTGGCTCTCCAAATTTGTACTTGTAATATTATCTGTTGTAAATTCACGATTTCGAAATTATCACCATTAGTAAATAATTAATTCTACGGCATCGACGCATAATAGGCTTTTAGGTGAACGTTAGTCGTTATCGCTTGTAGGCGATTTGGTTAAATAATGGATTTCAATTTATTTTTTATTGGAACGTTTTAATTTTTAATGACCTCTAATACTAAGACGAAGTGGATTATATGTCGTCGTTAGTATAAAGCGTAATGTTTGCCTAGTTGGTGATTAGGAAGCCATATTTTGTTTATTGAAAAAAGGTCAACAAATTGCTTTTTGATGGTTTTAATTTAGTTTACGTTCGGAATAGTGGAAAAGTTTGTTGTTAGTTTGTTTTATTGAAGCTTTTTTTCTATTCATTATAATCTATAATTATCAATAAAAAAACGACTTTAAAGTTTTTGTTAGTACCTACGCAATTTCGATTACATAGATTCTGATGATAAATCATTTTTACTCATTTTGATTTTAAAACCAAGCTACTGAACCGATTTCAATGAAATTTCTATGGGAACATTCTGAAAGTAAATTCTTTCAAATAAAAAAATCCAAATCATTTTATAAATGGCAGAGTTCCGAGGTAACAAACATATTAAAAAAAACGAGAATTGAGAACCCCCTTTTTTTCGATAAGTCAACCTTTTTAATAACTTATGCAAATAATTATTTAATCACAAAAGCTCAACGCGTACACAATTTTAGGACAGACTTCCAAAAATAATTACTTAGAGACCACGAATTTACATTTATAGACTTCCTAGAATGGGCAAGTGCCTTTATTAACTAAACAAAATACAAGCTAATACTAACACTACAAATACAGTTAGACTGCCCATAGACCGTTGAAGGTTAAACAATCCAAGTCTTCCTTAGCGACTTCTAAAATAATAGAAATGTATATAATAGTTTAATTTTGGACGTTGTTACAGTGAATATAATTAAAGTACTTAACTTAAACAAGATTTTAATATTATCATCTTATTTTAAATATTTTTTAGATATTTGGCTTAAATTTGTCGGACTTTAATTTTATTTCACAGAATCAGATCTCAATCTCTCTGCAGTCTCCCAACGAGCCACTAAAAGTATCCTTATCTCTAAAAAACGTACTTGGAAGAAAATTAATCGTGTCTAGACACAAAACATATATTTATTACATAGCCCAATGACTCAATATGGCTATTTTCTTCATACCACGATAAAAAATGTAATTTAGCCGAAAATATATCAAGGGTTGATATACCCACTATCAATCTTTGAATTTCTTAGAAACCTTTTTTTAATATGATATTCTCAGGAATTATTTTTAGACTTATTGCTAAAATTGAGACATTCAATATTTTAATATCATTTCTACAAAAGGTAAATAAATAGACACGATATTCTGCCGCTTACTCAATCATATGAAAGGTTTTTTTTATTACTTGCCAACTTAATAAGCCAACTTTTAAATATACCTACCGTCTTAATAAGACTACAAAAGAGAAATACTTTCGCTAGACAAACAAAATAAGAGGTTCAATTCATAACTTTCCATCATAAATAAAGAACGCTCGCGATAAATAATTCAAGTTCAGGCGCAAGGTGTTGCCAAGTAAATAACTCAAAATAATAATATTCCGTAGATAAGCGCGGAGAGGCTGGTAACCCTAACGAGTCTTATTTATAAGCACTTCACGTCAACACCGGGGTTCAGTAAATAAATAAACAGCCTGAGATGTGACACTTACTTTTTTGGAGTTCCGTTCAAAATAAAAATAGATTTGATAGGCGTGTGAATCTCATTACACGTTGACTTTGATTTGATGATTTTAAACACAAAATTATAGGTAGTACTTACACGCATATTCAATTTCCATTTTAATAAATTTTAATGTAAAACAAAATAACTTGTATATATTCACAGGATGAATTAGGTATAAATTAAGGTAATTTCAATATTTCGTAGCAAAAAATAATTTGACACAAAACCAAAGTACCTATTTGTAATAAATAGTAGAACCTAAGTATTAACATAATAAACTTCATCATCATCATCATTATCAGCCAGAAGACTGATCCCGTCCACTGCTGAACATAGGCCTCCCCCTTTAAACTCCACACTGAACGACAGCCTGCCTTTTGCATCCACTGGATGCCCGCGAATAATTAACTTATTTACTTACTAATATTAAACAAAACTAGATATTTTTTTCTTACACAAAACATCGGAACCAAAGG
This sequence comes from Agriopis aurantiaria, assembly GCA_914767915.1. Classification (NCBI taxonomy): domain Eukaryota; kingdom Metazoa; phylum Arthropoda; class Insecta; order Lepidoptera; family Geometridae; genus Agriopis; species Agriopis aurantiaria. The sequence goes on along the minus strand of OU611995.1, from coordinate 11,330,853 downwards.
CCATGCGTGCTAGCTCGCACTTAGCTGTTTATTTCTTCCATGAAATAACAAAATAACATTTTCGAAGTTTGACGTGTACCTTCCAATAAATGTACCCCACTTATAGGTACAATTAGAGGGGACCTTGTACCTTGTCTTATTAGGGACCATTATGTCGGAACGAGATAGACGTCAGGTGAAAGCTGTTTTGCCTAGGGACTTTCTAGGTAGGCACTTGTTAAGAATTCACATTGATAGCTACGTCATGTTTCCACTTACCGGGTTGGTAAGAACCCACCTTATTTTCATACAATTTCATTGACTAAAGTTTGTTACACACGATGCCCAAATTTTATCGTATGAACATTATTTTAAGTAGGTACTTATGCTTATTATAAGTATGAGTTTTCTGATCACCTATACAGGGTCATATGGAATGGGTATGCTAAGCCGAAAGGGGTTTGTTATACTCATAATTATGAACAACTTTTACTATGGGACCAACCCTGAAATCAAGAAAAATATATCGGCTGTTCCATAAAAAACGGTTATTCACACTTGACAAAATGTATGGAAGAGCTGATAATTTTTTCGCGATTTCAGGGTTAGTCCCATAGTAAAAGTTGTTCATAATGATAAGTACAATGAACTCCTTTACTTTCGGCTTAGCATACCGTTTGTTTATAAACCTGTATAGTTAGAAGTCCAGAGAGTGTTTTTTTTATCTCATAGGTCGTAAACAAGCCGACGGGCTGCCTGATGGTAAGCAGTCACCGTCGCCTATGGATATTTATAACACCAGAGGCATCACAACTACGTTGCTGACGTTTTATGAAAGAATCTTAAAAAGTAAAATATTTCACGTCAATGAGAAGTATCTGATTCTGGAAATTTACGGTTCCTATAGGATTTTCCAAGCAGTTTAAACCGCGGGGCGCATTTAGCAATAAATATTATTGGAAGACTAACGACGACCACGGCAACGGATGACTTGTCGACCAAATATAAAGAGGCATAGCTGAAGCAGTACGCGCTTTTACTTAAACCACCAAGTTATGCCGAGCGCCCTCTGCGTTCGCTAACTAGTCCGGTCAAGCTGTAGAGGCCGTAAGGCCAACAGAGTAAGTAAATAAATATTTAAAAAAAGACATCACGCGCTCATTCTTCATCGAGAATTTGTGCGGAACGGACGTATTTTTAGAAGCCCCTCTTTTCAAAAGTAACGATTGTAGTTCTTTATAAATAAACTAGTCGTCCGCCTCAGCTTCGCACGGGTATAGATAATAGCCTATGTCACCCGGGGATAGTGTAGCTTCCCAACAGTGAAAGAATTTTTCAAATCGGTTCAGTAGTTACGGAGCCTATTCGATGCAAACAAACAAACAATTTTAAGTAATAGTGTGTATTACTGTTAGAATGTATGTGTATGGTATAAGTAAAAAAATATATAGTCGATCCTCTATTGCACACCCCGTCTTCTATAAATCTTTTCCATCCTAAGGTTGCCTGGAAGAGATCGCTTTTAGCGATAAGGCCGCCAGTTGTTACACTAGTTTTTAAGAGTTTTTTGTCCTCTGTATCAAATTTCATGGTGTGAACAATAAAGAGTTAATCATTCAATCAATCAAACAAACAATCAAATCTTTCCTCTTTATAATATTAGTAGGTATAGATGAATGTAGATCATTGCGAAATCTATCATTTTAAAAACTAAAATCCGCTCTCCTTAATAGTATAATATATCTAATCGCTTCCTATAGTTCCTGTAGATTGTTATGAAATTCTCGGCGCTATTGATAAGCCCCAGCCCAGATAATCCACTCTCAGTTTAGGTTTCAAGCTAATCACTGTAAATATAGTATTTGAGCAGATAACAGTTATCAGATTAGGGCGGTGTAATATTCCGATTAAATTTTGGTATCGTGAAATTCCAATCTGTGTTATGCCGTTACACAACATGCGAATACCTATTGAATTTTATCATTGAAATTAAACACTTTACGGATTTATCACGTACATTTTACTTTACTGCAAGCTTTTATTTAATTTGCAATGTTTATTAGTTTGTTTAGGCGTTTAATAATTATGTATCTCATCATAGGTCTGTCTAGTCTAGATGCACTTTAAAAACAAATTGATGAAAACTTAAAATACCTATAAACTAAAACTTAAAACAACTAAATAAAAGGTACAATTAAACTAAATTATGATTGTATAAAATATACAAACATGGTTATTTAGGCGTTGGTTTAGGTCAAATCTTGCAAACTGAATTAGAACCATTTCCTACGAACCAATTTTGCTGAAAAGTCAATGAACAAATTGCTATGGGATGTGGCGCATTTGGTTTTATTCCGTGGCCATCGTTGAAAGCACAGAACTATTTGTTTTTTTTTATATTAGAACGGCTGTCAAGGCATTTTTGTAAGAAATTTGCTGTAGCCATTGCACCCACAGAAAGAGAAGTAAATAGAACGGAAATGAGAAGGAAAATTTGTTACCAGGCATTATGAGTGAACCTTGATTGAACATTCTTATTTAGATCAACGCGTCGAACTCCGCATCGCAGTTGCTAACTGATTTCTAATGACTGAGGTTTTGTTTATATGTGTGCAACTGGCTACAACAAATTTCTTACAAAAAGTGGAAACCAAATACAACTTACAAATATTATAGGTTTATACTACGAGTGTAGTGTAAACTTACATTTATACTTTTGTCACGGCCATGAATGTTTTTTATATCTATAGATGTATAATTATTATTTACAGAGAATTCCATTAGTCATATAATTAATTATACTAATTAAGAGTTATATTACATAAAAATTATTTCATTGTATTAAAAATAATATACAATAAATAGTCAATTAATACTAATTACCAACTCAAAAAGTCCTCCGCGGACCGAGCCCTGACCAAAAGTCCCCCTGCATTTATATATATATATATATATATATATGTGCATTGATGATTGAACAGATTAAGTAACTTGATTATCTTGTATCAGGATTAACTTGGTTTAACCTTGGCGAGCAATAAAAGACATAAGTAGGTACTTATACTTAGTCTAATTAAGACGTTCTGATTTATAGAAATATTGACCACGAAAGCTACAAGTAGGTAATGGCAAACTATCAATGTGGCAAACCCAATATTAGCGTGACAATAAGCCGTCATTGTATCGAACGCTATCCCAATCGTTATGACACTATTGACATGATAATTTTCTGTCCCTATTTCCTACAATAAGAGCATTTTAGACACAATTGTGATCCGTCGGATTCAGCTAGGAAGGGAAACTATCCTTTGGCATTGCGAGGAAAATAGAGCCAACACGTTTTTTTTTTAACCTAGTGCGCAGGTTTCGAAAAATTACTAGCTAAAACTTAGAATAACTACACAAAGAAACCAAGTACATTCGCAAAATTTAAGCCATTCAAATGGTGTCATATATGACACCAAAAAATATATACATTTTTTACTATGACAATTTGCGCGGTGATATCGTACCACAACAAATCAGAAAAGCAGCATAAGAGTTATGGTGTGACATTCCACAGGTAATCCATTAATTTTCTTGCCGAAATCGTTTAAAATACCAATCGAAACGTAAGCTACAAAGCGAATTTGTAGCTTACGTTTTGAGAAGGCGTTGTTTAGCAACTTACCTTCTCTGAGTAGTTATTCTAAGAGCTAAAAAGTCTCTAGGCCACCGAAATTTTAGCGTGTGAATATTCTGTGGCCCGCGTTTCAATAAGTGAATTGAATAATAAAATAAGTTTTTTTTATTACTTTCTTTGTGAGGATTCTGGCGTCGCACTCTTGTGCATTTGCCAGTGTCAAGTATTAAATTATTATTAAGTTTGATAAAATATCGTTAAACAAGTCAGTCATAGTCAGAGTCAAGCAAAATAAGTCACGGTCAAGTCAAAGTCATGCCCTAGTAAAATGGTAGAGAATTTACAAGAGGCTTCCATGAAGCTTTGGAAATAACACCAAAATACATATTTCACCGCGTTTAACACTTTACCGACACTCGAGCACGTCCACGAACCCTTAATTTTAAATCTAAATTTAAATATATGCGTAAAAATGTATTTGGTCCAAGGTAATAATCCACCATTAATACTCGAAAATACAATGAAACGACATGTTTTTTTCTCGCTGGCGCCAAAACTCAATAAAGTGATTAAAATAAAATTAACGCCATCTGTTACCCAGTTATACCCATAGATTAGTATGTCAAAATAAACGATCTGCAGATGAAGGTCTGAGCAACTATAACAAGTTAAGAACTTACTTGTTTACAGCATTTACTATCAGTTAAACTTTAACCTACCTCGAGGGATTTTGTAAAGCAGACGGGATTCAATAATGTTTTGATTGTAGAGATTGCAGATATCCCGCGGAGGGGAAATGAGAATAATTTATCAGATACAAAGGTATTATTGACCTATTTCTTAATGTAATAGGGTAACATTTATATGGGTAGGTATACGTTAACATTTATTTATAAGTGTGGAAAAATTATACTTTACAGATACAAGGATCGTACAATTTTAACATTTTACTCTGTTGTGATGGAAGTTTAATATATGAAGATTTAATCTTCCCCTGATCTTCCTCTAATGATCTCTGTGGCTTGATATACTGATATCAATAGAATTGTAGATCCATAAGGCAGTGTTAACACAGGGTTATAAGGAAAGGGTACACTAACCGAAAGAAGATCGTTAGGGTTGAGCCCATAGTGAAAGTTATTCATAATGATGAGTATAAGGAACCCATTCCGGCTTAACATACCCTTCCTTTATAACCCTGTATATACCATACCTGAAGCGTAAAACTGAACATCTGGCTAAGTTGCGTGTTTAGAGAGAGGTATAAAAAATTTACCTACAGCAATAGACTGATGATATAATTGCAGGCTGTTCCAGAATGGGAACCAGAAATCAATACATAGACATAAAATTACAAAATACTATTAATACAATTTCGAAATTACATCAGGATATATAAGAAAACTTTGAGTTTATAAATGTAAATTAAACGTAATTGCTTTAAGTCAGGCCCCAAATTGGGAAAATATTTATCATGGAAATGAGAAAACAAGCAATCCTGGAGGCTTAAGACAAAGTGAATCGGGGTGCGATAAAAAATTGCTCTGGTTTGCGAAATTAACGTTAACGGCCTGCTTCTTGGCATAAACAGGAATTAGCTGAGGCTGCCTTTTGATCACGTCTCGATTTGTATTGTTAGATTAAAGAAAAACTGAATTAAAAGAAAGGTTTTTAGGGTTCCTTATGTAGACGTAGAGTAACCCTAATAAGTTCGTCTTTCTGTCTGTCTGTCTGTCCATCCGTGCGTCCCAATTTTTTAGGACCTTCTAACTTTTATAGTTATTAACAGTAAATGTATGAAACTGCACAATTACACCGTTAATAAAGATCGCAATTTAAGTATTAAATACTTTTTTTAATTTTTGAGTTAGCTCTGGCCCTGGACATGTGAAATGTGGATTAAGAATTTTTTTCACTGCACCCCGTCTTGTTTGGTATCGGATCGGCGAAAAAAATGGCGAATAAGGTTTCATACTATACATCACTTGAAATGTGGAAATTTTGTCATCGCTTAACGAAAAGGCAGGCAAAGGCAATTATATTCAATAAAAAAATCGTATATAGGTATACAGATTAGGAAGAGTATCCCAGTACACTCACATTGGTTTCCCATCCAGCAAAAGACAGTATAGAATGCAAACAACCAAGGTTGCCAGTTGGCGCCGAGTGTTGACGCTCGAGCTCGTTTCATTTCATTTCCCATCTAATGTTTGCACGGTCAACACCGCTTTGGAGACGCCTCTTCCTTTTCACAGCCTACCTCTACAAAGTAAATTGCTTGCCGTTTTGTGGAGAGTCTTATCAAACGTTTGACTCTGCGGTCGCGTTTGTTAGTCCATTATGATATTGGTTTGACTTGTTGTTATTTATGGGAGTATGATATGCGTCAAACTTCAGTGTGTTATGTAATTAGGTAAGATAAATTGGTAGATAAATTGGTAGGTTTATAAGTGATTAATAAAATTACTGTTGTACTTACTTGTAAAAACCTGTTACTTGTCCAGTTTTACAAGTCGTACCTACAATTTTGTGATTGGTAAGTAATATCTAACAATGATGAGAGCAGCGCAGTGCTGTACGAGTTTTTTAGACAGCATGTATTAGCACTAGGTTTCACCCACTTGCATATTCCCATAGGAACCGTAAATTTTATCAAACAAAAAGTTTTCTAACCTCTCCACCCTTCCAATTATCTCTACGTAAAATAAAACTGTTTGTTGTTGCGTGAAAGACGAACAAAGGAACAAACAAACAAACGCACACATTATGATGTACAATAAAAAATCTAGACCAGAAAGCTGACTTCAGTTTGGCGAAAAACATAGCCAACCACCGTGGCAATGCTGTCAGCATTCTGGCTACTTTTACTAGAGGACTTTTAGTTTTTTTTTTAAGTTTGTTTGTTATTGGTTTAATCACTGTTTGGTTTTGTGATAGATTTATAACTTTCCTTGTACATAATTATGTTTTTTTTTTTCTTATCAATTAAATATCTACAAAAGCCTAAGTAACCTTGTAAAGTAAACGTAGCCTAGGTACTTGAAGCTCTGAATCCTTAATTACCACATCATAGCAAAGCATGCATAAAATCACCCTAATTCTTAGTAATCCCAAATAACAGAATTAATTACTCAAACCGGAGGGCAAACGCAAAAATTTCGCAAAAGATTGGAAGAATAAAGCTTTTAATCCAATAAATGCCTAACTCTATAATTTTCCTTAAGGTCTTGGGAAGAACATCAATCATTAGAGATTTTATTGGCCTCCTTTTGCTGAGCTGTTTGCGTTGATTATTGGATTAGTACGTTTTTGTAAGAAATTAGTTCTTAATGGCTTTGTGGACTATTGGTTAGTATGGAAGACTAGTGGATGGTTGTGCGAAGCCAGCTATAAGCTGAGTTGGAACCGGTGTGTGAGGAAAAACAATGTGTATACTTGTATGATGTTTGTTATACCTATCTAGTTGTAATCTTTTTCCACAAATTTAGTATTGTCTACAAACATGTTAGGTAGATATGTATTGTGTGGTATTATAAGTACCTACCTAGTTTTGCACCCCTGGAAGACACCCCAGGGGGTGGCACGGGAACTTATATTCGGACCTCAAACCTTTATTTATTCCTTACCTATTATTACCTATTTATTTTTACTTTTATTCGGACCTGGCAGGTCCTCAAATTCATACAACGGTGTACCAGTGGTATCATGGGGTCTATTTAGGTACTAGTTCCCATGAATCCACCAATCAAATAGTGATGGGACAGATGTACAAGAGTGACAAAATTTCTACTATGTACAAACAAATACTTCTGATAGCATAACTTATAGGTTTAATAAAAAGGTTATATTGTCTTCTTTGTTTCGTTCCACACTTTAGTGTTATCAGTAAGTACACGACGTGATGATATTCGTGTACCTATACTACCTATAGCAGGTAAGTGGTGTGCATTGTGCAACGTAAAGATAGCATTGCACATTACTATATCAGTTAAATAAAACAGCTGCCTTGGAAAACCAAAGTGACCTTTAAAGTGTCAGGTGTTTTTACCTACTAATAAATTAAGTATATTCTAGCTAGCCGCTTGCCCAATGGGATTTCCTATCGGCAACATTTCAGTAGCCAACTTTTTAAGATTATCATGCATGCTCCATACTTCAGATCAGACAAACCAAGGATCCTTGGACAAACAAGGATAATATTCCGTAGTAAAATCATTGTTCGTATTCAAATGTCTCCATGTTTCATAAAAAAAAACATTATACTTACCGCTAAACCACTTCAAAAAAACGCAAAACTGTATGTATAGATAACATAAATACGTACTTAGGTACTAATTTTCCACACACATTAATAAACTTGTAGCGACACCAATGAACTAACTCTACATGCAAATAAATAAAATAAATAATCAGGAAATTTTTGCACACACGGCCATCTGACCCCAAAGTAAGCAAAGCTTGTGATATGGCTGCCAGAGATTGATATACATACATATATAGGGTGGGCAAATTAGGGTGGCAAGATCGTCTGCAGGATGAGTTAAAATAAAGGTACTATAAGTAGTTTAATAGACCGCATCATCGCTTAACATCAGACGAGTTGGCAATCAAACGCAACCCTAATACACTAATATGATTAATAATACTAATAAAAAATGCATTAAGCCTAATTTTAGACCTGTTTAATAAACTTTACTTTTTAGGATGGACCAGGGGCCTTATGGCTGTTTTAAGCAATTCTGTTTAGGTGATGAGTGAAAAGTTGCGCGACCGCAAACCGTATTACAGCGCGTTAAGGTTCACGTTCGCGTGATTTTCTAAACTGCTCTGTTTCAGCCCTAATTGAGCTTGTGTTAATATAAGACTTAGCCGCAAGGCCCCTGATAGTAAACCTGCTGTACTTAAGACAGGTTTACTATCTACTATCCTACTGTACTTAAGACAAAGCAAGAGAGACGTCTGTATTTAGCAGTGGAATAAGAAAGGCTGTGGATGATGATGGCTCATGGCCTCCTGACCGATAAAAGTTCCTATCATCGCCTATTACGTTAGATAGAATAATAATGACCCCCAACATCTCGGAAAATGTACCTTTTATATCCCCCATTCTGAGAATGCTCCTGATTCATCAACGTCAGATGTGCGGGAGAGCACCATCATTTATAGAGAACTCGGACAAGACACTATGAAATTTTGATAAGGGAAAACAAAAACAACTTTATTCGAGTTTAGGAGAGTTCAATAAATAAATAACAGTTATATGATTATTAAAGGGGTGTTTACCTTGATAAGGTTGTGGATGGAGCTTCCGATATTTCGGCGTAAGGACATGCACCACGTTCACGGGAAGACAGGAATGCGGGTGGTTGGTCGAAATGTTCAAAGTTAAGTGCAGACAAAACGATCTACCCTCTTTCTTAGTCTTTTGCTACGGTTATTAATATCAGGAGCTTCATACAAACCGATATGGCGGTAAATATCCCCTTAATAATAATCATATAACTGAAGTAAATAGCCGTGAAAGTTTAAAAAAGTGTTTTAAGTTCCATTCACACTTAGATCTCCCTTCACTGCACTTATGTTTATAAGGGGTAATCACTGTAACCAATTTGTCGATTCTGATAATTCATTCACAAATAGGAAGCTACACTATCGCGGAGTGACACGCGCAGGCTGTTTTGGTCACAAAGTGGGCGAAGCCGCGGGCAAAAGCTAGTACAAAACAACACTGTACTAAATCAATGACTGACTATAAATACTTATAAAACAAACAAGAGCATTCAAAAAACTTTATTGTTAAAAAGATCACATAATTTTCAGACCACTAGACGAGAAAGATTTTTAATAAATAGGTAGGTATAGCTAAGAACCATCACGATTAAACTACATCTCAATTTATAAAAACCGCATTGAAAACAGTATGTTCACCTTAGAGCTACGCAGTCACAGACAAACACAGGCCCCATTAGGTTTTCGTCATCAGGGGTTAAAAACATTTTTACATAATTTGAAATGTATGAAATTGTACGAGTATACGTACTTATCAGCCACTTAAAATATTTTTGTAACCCTCTTTTGAATTTGATTTTGATAAGATGTAAATTAATCTAATTTGAAATACATCCTATTAAATTACTATCACGAACACAATATGACAAAAAAATCTAATCGAAATCATCCTCTTCTTAGAGTCGTAAAGAAAAAGAGGATGAGTGACAACCTTGCTTGGGCTTAGAGTCAAAGTCACGACCACTTATTGAAGACATCTGACTCATCTAATAGATTTATCGGATGTCCAGCAGTCATTCATAATTTTTGTTTCGGCGAAATCAGACTTGAATCAGGTTGTAACAGAAACGTAGGTATATTTCTAAGTAACTATTGATGGTTTGTAGGTTGCATAAATGACTCAATTAATGACGCAATTTTTCAACTAAAGTAAAGAGAAACTAGAAGGATAACAAAATGTTAAAAACTTTTTATGCCATAGGTTGCAAACAAGCAAACGGGCTATCTGAAGGTAAGCAATCACCGTCGCCTGAATACTTGTAACACCACTGCACCATAGATACGTTTCAAATTATGGCGGATAAATTTTGTGTGAAAAGATTCTATTTTAGACAGGTAGTGAGATGGCTTCATTTATGGAGGTTAAAAAAGTACACGTACTTTTAGGTTTTTATGCCATTGGTCACAAATACGTTGTCGAGACTTTTGCAGGACTGAGGCAAGAATGATCGTGTGAATATTTTCTTGATTAGCATAACTAGAAAATATTTAATATACACTCAAATTGTTTGTACTCAATCGAATAATAAATAACCACTCTAATTACATTTGACAAAATAAATCAATCACAACAAACCAGAATTTCCTAACCTCATTAGTAACACAACTCAATTAGAACGTATTTAACATGTCAATCACTTTACAATGCAAGCAACTTAGTTGGTCAAATGATGGAACTAAAAATGTTCTACAAATGCCTATCAATTTTGTTAACAAATTACGATGATGTCTCCCCCTTCAACAGTACAGATAAGTTTGCCGCATTATACGAGCACAAGGAAAGCTGTAAAACATACTAGAATAGGCTATCAGACAAGTGTTTGATTTGTAGAAAATAACAGGTTTAGTGAAACATATAATTAAATTTAATACACACTAAAGAAACTATATATATATTTTTTTTTTTATTCAATTATTTCATATATGTATATACACATAATTAATTTAAATTAGTATCGAAAAACTAAGCTGTAAATCGGCAAATAAAGATCTGAGATACAGATTAGGAGAGGATGTTTTGTCTCTTTCTTGCATGATGAGTGACAGTATGGAGTTTGAATGGCGTACTTATATTTGACATCATGGTCTCTCTGTTTAGCATTATATTACAATGGTTATATCATCGTCCTTAATTTTGACTTTGACCATATTTCAATATTTTTTTCGGTGTTTGGGTTTATTTATGGTCAGATTTTTTGTAAGATAATAAAAAAACTGTCCGATATTAAGTTCAAACGCGGAACTAGATCACAAATAAGTAACATGACGGCATCAGACGTCAATAGGTTTTTTACATCATGACAGTTTAACAATCGAATTCACAGAAAGCAATTCAAGGTAATTACGTAACAAGGCTTGGTACAAGGTTAGAGTACGTTGACTGTCTAACCGTGCATTTCCGAAACACTGGTTTTTATCTTCGACCAAAATAAAATGAATGGACAGGCCCAGTAGAAGCGCATTTTTGAAGATAACAAAATGAGCGCCAGCTCTTATATCGTTTCTGTCGGTCTCTAGCCGTAGGAAGTGCAACACATGTCTATTGTTACGTGATAACGAATCATCTGGCAAAATTATGCATTCAAATAATGGCACACCCAGTATTTTGTAATGCATAATCTGGTTGGACCACTGTTTCTACCTACACTTACACTGGCAGGGATAGGATTTAAGTAATAAAACTGTACTTACATGGTTCATTTCACCTCTATATTTCACTTTATATTATATTATTACAATTATTATAGTGGATAATTAACTTCTTCAACAACTAAATGAACGTGAAGCCACGAAGTACGAAACAGAACAGAGAGCTAGTGGGCTGACTCTTCATCGTTTTATACGACTCCTTATCGCCATTGTTCATGCCCAGACGGCGCGAACGCCGGTGCCTGCGATTGGCTATTCAAGCAAGCAATCACATGCACCGGCGGCGCCACTGTCGGCGTCTATGATTGGCAGTCTCAAAATTACCCGCGAGTCAGACCACGTAGCCGGTTGTTGTTCCAATATCAATTGAGACATTATACTAAATATAATTAAACTAAAGAATTCTAAAGCTTAAATATAAGTATTGTTAACAGTCGGCCATCCAGCATCATAGTATGTCCTCGTACTATTTTGTATAAATTAATTATCATAATATATTATACCGTTGATAATCAATATTTAACTTAACCATACATACCTACTCTGCTTAATTTATACATGACATGTGTAAAGAGATAATTTTTGCTGTCTATTTTAATTAATTATTTATTCACTTAGTTATAATACAGTGTCTTATGTCTAAATTTATACATTTAAGAAAAGTATCAAAAATTATTTACTAAGAGCTTATATCATCAAATTTTAAGTTCTTTACCACGAGGGAAAAAATATTTTACATGGAATACAAAAATATAGAGCCAGAAGAACCAGCGGTGCCTTTTACTAGAATAGATTAATTATAGTCTTCCATTAACAAATTAAGTTATTTTACTTGGTAAAATACATGATTGATTGGAAATTAGGTACTTATTAAAGTAAAAGTTATACAATAAATCACATACATTCACGACGGATAGCATCCGCGTGCTATTCATAAAGCTAAAGTATGATCAGATACGACAGACAAAGTCCGCGTGACTGATTTGTACAACAAACGACGGCTAAATTCCGCGTTCCACAAAATATTACTAAGGATATGTATACTCAGATACGACGGGTAGATTCCGCGTGGCTGATATACAAGGTAAATCAATGAACGACGGGTAAATTCCGCGTTCCACTAAATATTATTCAGATACGACGGGTAGATTCCGCGTGGCTGATAATACAAGGTAAATCAATGAACGACGGGCAAATTCCGCGTTCCACTAAATATTATTCAGATACGACGGGTAGATTCCGCGTGGCTGATATACAAGGTAAATCAATGAACGACGGGTAAATTCCGCGTTCCACTAAATATTATTCAGATACGACGGGTAGATTCCGCGTGGCTGATAATACAAGGTAAATCAATGAACGACGGGTAAATTCCGCGTTCCACTAAATATTATTCAGATACGACGGGTAGATTCCGCGTGTCTGATATACAAGGTGAATCAATGAACGACGGGTAAATTCCGCGTTGAACGACGGGTAAATTCCGCGTTCCACAAAATATTATTAAGGTTATGTATATTCAGGTACGACGGGTAGATTCCGCGTGGCTGATATACAAGGTAAATTAATGAATATTATGAGTACTCCGAATCTGAAAAGTGACACATTGTAACATAACAGTTATAAAGTGGTTATTAAAAGGCAGTATGCTATTCACTGTTGCTAGAGGAATCGTGCAGCCTGTCAAATGCTAACCATCATTCAATTTTGTCTCTTGATATTACTAAGGAGTACTGAAGAGACACAACCGACCCTCGGTTGCCTTTTGGGTAAGTGGCGTATCTTGAATTTGATGCCTATCAAAGTCGTATACCCCAGTACTGGACTTTGTCTTTTTGACAGGCTTAAGAAAACTATTTTGTGAACGCATCAATTAATACCAAATGGTAAATATCCCCCCCTCCCTGTGCTGCAGACAAATGGGCTAACGTGAGCAGCACTGATTGTATCAAAAGGGATCTCAGCTTTTCCTCTAGAATGTAACATACCAAATTTTTTTACCACTTATGATGGTACGCGCGTCATACAACTAGACCACCAGACCAAGTGCAACGAGGAGATCCTTTGGCAAGGTAAATGCTGTCAACGGACTAGTGTTCGCCACAAGGTGTCCCTCCATCATCATCATCATAATCATCATCATCATCATCATTGTCATCATCATTGTCATCGTCATCATCATCCAGAAGACGTTCACTGCTGAACATAGCCTGCCTTTTGCATCCAATGGATGCCTTCGACTCTCACAATGTCATCGGTCCATCTAGTGGGAGGTCTACGCAGCGTATTCCGGTTCATGGTATTCAGTCAAGAATCTTTCTTCCCCATCGGTTATCGGTTCTTCGAGCGATGTGGCCTGCACATTGCCACTTCAACTTGCAAATTTTAACAGCTATGTCGGTGACTCTGGTACTTTGGTGAATATTCACGTTTCGGATTCTATCGCGCAAAGAAACTGCAAGCATAGCTATATCCTTTGCCCGCTGTGTGACCGAGTTTTTCCAAAAGGCCAACAGTTAAGGACCACGTCTCAGTAGCATATGTCATCACTGGCAACACACACTGGTCAAAGACCCTTGTCTTTAGACACTGTGGTATCTTGGACGAAAGGATGTCACGCAATTTACCGAACGCTGTCCATTCGAGTTGTATTCTTCGGGCGACCTCTTGCCTAAGTTGGACTTACCTAACTGAACAATCTGTCCAAGATAGATGTAATGGTCTACAACTTTGAGAGTATTGTTCCCAATGACTACCAGCACGGGTAAAACATTGGACATGATTTTTGATTTGTCCATGTTCATTTTAAGACCCACCTGTTGGGAAAGGCTACTGAGGTCGCTGAGCATCATATTGAACGTATTGAGGACCTCCAGCGACTCTGCCATGATGACTATATCATCGGCAAAATGAAGGTGAGTGATGTATTCGCCATTGATGTTGATGCCGAATCCGTTCCAGTCAAGAGCTTGAAAACATCCTCCAATGCGATCGTGAACAGTTTCGGAGAGATAACATCTCCCTGTCTCACACCTTTCTGCAATTGGATTGATTCCGTCCTCTCGTTCTGTAATCGGATCGACATGGTGGCGTTTCTATACAAACCCTTGAGCACTTCGATATAGGTACCTATAGTCGATATGGCAACGCTGAAGGGACTGCAATACTGCCCAGGTCTTGATTGAATCAAAGGCTTTCTCATAGTCCACAAACGCTAGACATAATGGCCGATTATATTACTCAGTCTTCTGTATAATCTGGCGGAGCGTGTGTATGTGGTCTATGGTGTTTCAGCTCTTACGGAAACCGGCTTGTTCGGGAGGCTGAAGGTCATCAAACCTGCTTTCGAGGCCACACACAATATGACGAAATCTGTGTATAAATCTAGTATCGTAGCACCAGAAACGTTTGCATTTCTTTCACAGTACACATTTGTTTTGCTGTTTGTAGCCGTGTTTAAATTAGCTAGCTGTGAGATCTGCAAATTTCTACCGGTTTTCCGAATAATTGCATGTGGTTGTTCTGTGACAGTCTGGCCAGTCTGGTCAGTCTGTGGTGTGTGAACCTGTACGTATAACTGCATCGGGAACTATGAGGAGGTCCAACTTTGCACCTACATCATCGATAACAACTTTTACTATCTGCCTTCCCATACAATGTACGACAGAATTGCCAAAACCTCGTAAAAGATCGAAGCCATCAGCTGTACAATCCAAGCAAATTAATTATTTTGGACTTCAAACTAACGTATCATCAATCATTCACTCCCAAACTCATATTACGATTGGATTGCACAACCATTTACAAAGGTAGTCTTGGAATTTATTTGATTGGGCTCAGACGCATCGATGGGTTTTGGCGTAATCAATGGCAAACATTCAAAGGAAGGCATGAACTTGCTATCACTACCTATGCGCGTTACTTTTTTTGTCAGATGTTTCGTTTCTAGGCTTGAAAAAAACAATTTTCAGTGTCGTGGCCAACTCTTCTGCACTTAATACAATACATCTTTTTACAGACTGCGTGCATTGCGATGCGAGACAGTGTGACCCTCCTTACAATTAAAACAGTGGGGTTGTCGAATTGCGTTGCTTCAGCACCAAGTCGGAACAGACCGATTGTCAATACCATGCAGCAAACAGTCTACGGCCTGCCTACCCACTATACCACACCTATTTCTATGAACCAGTTTCTGGTAGAAGTATTCTTCTAGAGAGTCAGTAAACTGGGCTCTCTTAGCTAGCATGTCTAACCATTTGGACATAATTTTCTTTGGGTGGGAAAGCAGTTGAAAGTTTATCCTGCCACTCGACCCATGAAAACAGGACAGATGGAAGACCTTCGTACCATCTTTGAGCTGTGCCTTTTAGTTTTGGCAATGCAAAACGGACAATTTGCTTGTCCGTCCAATCATATATGGTCGCACACTCGTTAACCTTATGAAGCCAACATAGCCATCTTTTGTTCCTGTTTTGATGGGTCAAACTCGGGAATCGTGTTGTGTGGTGTATGTCGTGTTGTGCGTGTCATGTTGTGTATGGCAATTTTCCGAAACTATTGTTTGAAATGAATTTAAGAATAGCTGCAAGTTCAGTCAGGTATGAATTACTATTATACGTAGTGGACTCACCACTGGCGATTCCCGCTTGACTAACATGTTGGTGTCCCACATGAGTCTCGGCTTGATTGCCGGAACAGGGCCCGATGTGAGGCGCAGCTCTGCTGCGCGAGCGGTGCACAGCCCGGTCGCAGGAACAGGGCTCGGCGTGAGGCGCAGCTCTGCTGCGCGAGCAGTGCACAGCCCGGTCGCAGGAACAGGGCTCGACGCGAGGCGCAGCTCTGCTGCGCGATCAGTGCACAGTCCAGTCGCAGGAACAGGGCTCGACGTGAGGCGCAGCTCAGCTGCGCGATCAGTGCACAGTCCAGTCGCAGGAACAGGGCTCGACGTGAGGCGCAGCTCTGTTGCGCAAGCGGTGCACAGCCTGGTTGCAGGAACAGGGCACGACGTGAGGCGCAGCTCTGCTGCGCGAGCGGTGCACAGCCCGGTCGCAGGAACAGGGGCTCGACGTGAGGCGCAGCTCTGCTGCGTGAGTGGTGCACAGCTTGGTTTCCATTGAGGTGTTCAGCTTGCAGCGCCCAATCACGTGTTCGACCTAATGTCCGGTGATAGGGGTTGGTCTCCAAGATTGAAGAACGGCGGCTCGTACGCCCTCTCGAGTTTCGAGTTGAGTGACTGCGCGAACGACGCCTACGCATTTTTGTGTTATTGGGCGTTGCACGCACGTGAGCAAGCCCGTGAGTAAGCGTGGACGTGCTTTCCGGGGTGCGTAGCACGTGTCTTCGTGGGTTATCCTGAAATTGAGATTATTCACGCAAAGTCACTGAGCAAAAACTGAGGCCTGATTGGCTAGAATTGAAAGTAGCTGCAGTAGTACTGGTAGTAGTACTGGTAGTAGCACTGGTAGTAGCACTGGTAATAGCACTGGTAATAGTACTGGTGGTAGTACTGGTAGTAGTACTGGTGGTAACGCAGACTGTTTGACAAACGCTAACTAGGATGACAAAACTATTTATTAACACAGCCCATAAATAATTTCACTCTTAAATCCCAGTCAGCAAGCATGTATTCATAAAGAAGTAAAATAATTAAAAAAAAAAAAATAATACTTGAACAAGTTTTTACGTACTCAGCAAAAACTTTCATTTTATACCATTATCAAGATGGTAGTAACATTTTGTTCGCCATCTTGGGGCGTTCGCCATATTGAATTTAGCACCTGGGAGCAAAGGTGCCTGGGAAGATAAACCTAACGAACCCAAACTCGACGGGGTTACGTCGTTTCGTTTAGGAGTTTCTATGGCCACCTTCTGTCTCCATCATTAGACCAGCTCGATGGTAGGTCAGGTACATAGCATTGCATTCTCACCAAACTTAGATAAATAAGCAATTGGTATGCCAAAATTTTAGATCAATCGGTTGAGGATAACTAGTCTAAAATTCACTTGCAAGATTTGTCCTAATTATACGAACGTACATACATACTATCAATAGGGCAAATTGAATAAAAGCTCGTTAAAAAACTGCAGTATTGGTAGTCTCAAAATAGGCTATCAGAAAGCAGCTATCAGAAAGCAACTTTCATCAAATTTATCCATTATAGCATAACCCCACCCAGCATCCTATCAATTCTGAGTATAGACCAATGAATACTTACAAAAAAAACAAGATTTGCAAAATCGAATTTATAGGTACGAGTATGGAGAAAAAAAAAATATTTAAAAATAAAATATCAAACGTTGGTATCAATTTTATATTATTTCATTTGCATGGAAATCCAATAGTGTCGCTAATAGAGAATGAACCTAGTACTCCTACTCCAGTACCCTCCGGTAGTCGATTGAATTCATCCAAACACTGACTATAATATTAATCTGGAATTAAGCCAGCATCACTGGATAGTCTCGATCTAGGTCGACCAGTAAGTACCAACAAGAATCCCTGACCAATTTTCGTTTTTGAAAGCAAATTAATAGGTTAACACATTTCTAATTAAACAAATTGGCTACACAGCATCATGTATATTATTAGTTTTAGGGCGTTTTTAGTTCATCCCGTTTCTGAAATAATGGCACACCCAGTATTTTGTAATGCATAATCTGGTTGGACCACTGTTTCTACCTACACTTACACTGGCAGGGATAGGATTTAAGTAATAAAACTGTACTTACATGGTTCATTTCACCTCTATATTTCACTTTATATTATATTATTACAATTATTATAGTGGATAATTAACTTCTTCAACAACTAAATGAACGTGAAGCCACGAAGTACGAAACAGAACAGAGAGCTAGTGGGCTGACTCTTCATCGTTTTATACGACTCCTTATCGCCATTGTTCATGCCCAGACGGCGCGAACGCCGGTGCCTGCGATTGGCTATTCAAGCAAGCAATCACATGCACCGGCGGCGCCACTGTCGGCGTCTATGATTGGCAGTCTCAAAATTACCCGCGAGTCAGACCACGTAGCCGGTTGTTGTTCCAATATCAATTGAGACATTATACTAAATATAATTAAACTAAAGAATTCTAAAGCTTAAATATAAGTATTGTTAACACATATGCTTTCCCGAAGTGTAAATACACAAATAAAACCGGGATCTATTTTTTGTAACAAATATACTGTACATTTTTATAATTAGGTGTTGAAGAATATGTCCGACGGTTTTGACTCGTTTTTACTGAGCAGTTTCAATGGCTAAGGCCCGTCCATTCATTTTATTTTAGTCGAAGGTTTTTATACGATTGTTATTGTTCTTTTTTTACCAGTCATGAGATTATGGTACAGGTGTTCATCTTTGAATGCTTATACTACTTACTAGACACGGCTCTGATAAATGCTGGAGTCTGAAAAATTATTAAATCCAACCTTTTTTAGCATTGGTATTTGGGCGTCCAACTCTATTTCGTAATGTTTGTCATGATTGGAATGAATTTTGCTATGGATGTATTGGAAGTAGTAACTTGTGCCTCTGTTATATAAAATAGGCTAATTTTCATACTGAAAATGTACGCTTTGTGAAGTGGTGAAGACCACCAAAAAACCTTGACTTTACCATAACCAAAAGCTACTAAATAACGAGTCATTTCAAAATACGAATACTTACTGTGCAATTTTACATCAATGCTTTACTCTTACGATAAACTACGTCACATCGCTCTCACGACCGCTCACCAACGATGTTGGAGTGCAACTGGGTTCACACTGGTGCGCTTTATGCTTGAGCGCACCACTGAGTTGGTATAAATGAAACAGTTTCATAGGTCTGGTCCTATGAGTCCTAATAATGTAGATCAATGTAATGTAGGTCATGTACAATTTTGATTGTCCTACAATTGTACATCAAAGCAGCTAATTCAAGTTTTATGTGCTTTCCTTGTACCTTGAACCTTCTGTTCAGTAAGTACGAGTTTTTCACCCGTCGTACCTTCACTTCCAATGATATACGACAGGCAAGTGTAGGAAGCGTGTGGGCAGGAACAGCTAATACAATTAGTGCTAATGGACCGACTTGTTTGTTCTTACTGCGTTACTGTGCTGGTTAAACTAAAAACTTGAAAAGTATTTTATTAAACACGTGCGGGCAATGTTTGTCACACCGAGAGCTTGTGTAAAATACGTTCACTGCGTTCCGCAGATTGTATTTTTTTTTGCAAGTATTCTTAGACTAGTCCTTGTTTCTACTCTACTTTTTTAAATATTGATACCTTTTAAATAAAATAAAAATGTCAGGTAAGTAGTGGACAGGCATCGATTCTGATGTACTCTAAACTAAACAAAATTTGACAGCTCTAAAATTGTTTCCATGCTTTTCTGACGTACATTTTTTTGTTAACACCGATTATTTTAGACCTATCAAATTAGTTTAGTTTAGAGAATGGTACAACAGAATTGACACCAATTATCTGCTTTATTTAGGCTTTCGTCCTTATTCTGAGATATTATCAAGATGAAAAATATATCCTCACTCCCATACTCCTATACCACAGTTACCGTTTGTCGAGTATATAGGCTACTTCTGATTAAAAAATACTTAAATACTTATGTACATAGGGCCATCTTAGGTACTTAGAAATGTTAGATGCTCAAAAATTTTCGCTCGAGACTTTTTCTGTCAGTGACAAGACAGGCAAATTTCATTCATTGATTAACTAAGCTAACATCTCTAAATAAGGCCGATCTTATAATATTGCTAAACATATCTCCATAAAAAGTAACTGCAATGTGCATACGATTTAAAAAAGATTCATTTTAAAAGCTTTTCTGCAAAAAAAAATGCTGGTATTGCTAAAAAGTTAAACAAATTAATATTATGTTTACCTACAGTACCAAAGTTAATTTTACCGATAGGAATTCCTCAAAAGTAAGGGAGCAATGTCCTCATAATGACATAGTCATTAGTTGTAACTCTAGAACCGTCGAGGAAAACCGTAAAACGCTCTTCAAATAGCCGCATCGTTTTCGAATAAGTGGCTCTTTTTCCTCAGATTAGATCAGAGCTCATTGATTCAAAATAACATTGAAGTAACGCACTTTTTTCTGTTGTTATTTGATCAAGTTTGATTTATTACCTTTTAAAACTGACTTCTACAAAATGGAGGAAATTCATTTTGACAATGCATGTATTTTCAGTCATTCGTATGTGTATTTTATTTACATGTTTTACGGTTTGAGGATATTCTTTATATGAATACGGTAAATCTGAAAGATAACCTCATTGAATTATTGTCCCTGCTCATATTTTTTTTTTTTGTTAAAATCTTCATGAGCGTGGTTTCAATGTCCTTTACTCGTAATATTAAACAGTTTACTTTGTCTTAATAGCGTCAAACAAGTCATAGTCACAGTCAGAGTCAAGCTAAGTAAGTCACGGTCAAGTCGAACTCATGCCCCTGTAAAGTGGTGGAGACTTTACAAGAGGTTCCTATGGAGTTTTGGAAACAACACGAAAAGACACGTTTCACCTCGTTATATCACTTTTCCACACTCGAGCACGTTTACGAGCACTTAATGAATAATAATTCACCATTTAGTACACATTAACACTCGAAAATACACAAGTTTAGGAAAATAATCCAACGAGCCGACATGTTTTTTCCGCGTTGGCGCCAAAACTCCGTCCCTGCTCAAATGTATCTGTGTTTCACTCACTTTTTTCACTTTTCCGCAAAATTAAGGCAAAAACTGTTAAGTTCGGCACACATGCCTAAATTTTTTTACACACTAAGAATCTTGCAGCGACATCAATGAACAAATAGTCCAAAAAAGGACGGGAAGTTTGTCTGTAGGGTGCCAAAGGCATCTAGCATGATATAGGCCTGATAAGTTCGCACCTGCTACGCCACCTTACCATATTTCTCTAGTTTGTCTGATCTGAGACTAAGATAGTGTACTGCAATGCAACAATGCTGAACCAGTTCAGTACTGGCGCGGGCGTCAATTTCTGGCAAACTAGGTATCATATGCCAAGTTACCAACCAACTCATTCAACCTACTACGTTCAACTCCACTCGATTTCTCTGTATCCTTGTTGAGTGTACGCACTGAATAGGGTTGTCTATGACCGCATATTTTCAAGAAGGCCTTTTACTACAACTTTTTTTTTTGAAACATCAAATTTATGGCTATAAATAAAAGTTTATTACGCTTTTTAATACAAATATAAGGAACTCAAAAAGAATTAATACCTTTAAAAAACTGACTTCACGGGAACTTTATTAATCGGGGTTTATCTCCTACTTTCCAATCTAATAGATTGAAAAGTTTTTCATGTATAAATGGGACCAGTCTTGAGATTAAAGCATATTCAATAAAATACAAATTGGTTCACAATCGACGAAGATATCGCGTAACATACGTCATACATAACACAAAAAATACCACAGAACTGTACAATTAAAATCGATTAAATAAAATAAAATCGATTAATATGTGTCAAACAAAATTTAAAAAAACGCAATGCCGGTGAAGTGAAGCTACATAAGAGTGAAGCCCCATTAGTAGGTACGTCGTCGCAACAAATCAACGCATTATAATATGCCGTAACCGTCTCTTGTCCGCCGATCCGTTGAAACGTCGCGTACGACGAAGCAACGCATTAATCGCACATAATATCACAAAAAAAAAACCGCAAAATATATATGTATGACGCAAAGCGACGCATCGCAACGCAACGTACTAATGGGTTTTCGTCAACGTACTATAAAATTGACATGTCAAACCAATGAAGCCAATGACAACCCTACCATAAGTAAACATAGACCGTATAATGTTGTGTATAAACCGGCTCCCGCGTTAAATAACCTCTCGAGCACGAACTCGATGTTTGATTTATTAATTTGTTCATATGAATGTCATGTTTGTTTATAAACATTGTCGATGATTTCTTAGAAAGGCTTCCTGTTACTTCGGTTTTTGGTTGTGTGGATATGCATTATTTATGATCCTTTCTCATTACACGTACAAGAACTCTTACCCATGGATTTTTTATGAGTGTACCTATAAATTATGTATTAGGGTTTACTTAAAAGAATCAGTGTTTGACCAAAGATTTTTTATAAAAAACACCGCCAAAAATATTGTTCGTAGTATAAGTATGACATCTTTGATTGAAACTTAGTACATTTCAATACAAGTAGAGTTGATATAAAATGAATAAATCACCATCCTTGCCCATAGATATAGATATTTACTTAAAATAAGTCACATTCACGGTCAAAGTCAAGCAAAGTAAATCACGGCCAAGTCAGAGTCACGCTCCAATAAAGTGATGATAAACTTTACTAAGGTCTATTATGGAGATTTGGAATAGGCATGTATGTAAATACAATATATACGAATTATTCCAACAAGTTCTCATAATATTTATAGGTACTATTCAAGAAAGTCCAACAAACAGTCTTATACAAACTGAAAATAGCAAACTAGTCAAAACGAAGTTATTTTTAAAAAGGCTTTTAACTATGAGCTTTACAAGGGAAACGAACTATCACTACATTTATTCAGGGTAACTAGACCAGTATAACTAGACCCATCGCCACCCTCGTGAAAGGATCACACTTAACAAATGGCTGCAGTTTTTAAATGCACAGCCCTTTTACAGTACACAAACTAAACAGTAATAAAGATACCTTCCGCGGTGCTTCCAAAAAGCTACAACTTGGGGTTCTTCAAAAGGCGAATGAATAGTTTTAAAGGGTCGGCTACGTAGGTGTAATTCCTCTGGTGTTATATGTGCCTATCCATGAGCGACGGTGACTGCTTCCCATCAGGCAGCCCATTGGCTTGTCTGTCAACAACGGCATAGATGTCTACTTACTAATTTACCAGCAATCATTTAGGTGTATTTTTAATTAATTTTCTTATAATCTAGGAAACTGGATGAAGGCTACTTACAGCCGCACTCAGAGACGTTACCTAAGCTAATGAGTACCTACTTAAAATTGCTCTGTCAACTTCTCGTTGACGGAAATTGTCACACATGAAAACCAGACAGAGCAATTTTAAGTACCTATTCCCATGGAAGTATTAGGGTACAAAACGTCCTTGCCTATTCCTTAGCTTAAGTAACGTCTCTGAGTGCGGCTGTGAGTAGTTTGTTATGACATTGGTATTCGTATGAAATGTCGCTTGTTTGGAGTTTTGACGCCAACGTGAGAAAATCATATCATAGTATTATTTTCGAAAAAAATTGTATTATCGGCTATTCATATATAATAATAGTGGATGATTATTTACTAATTGTTCATGGATTTGGTCGAGTGTGGGAAAATAATATAATGTAGTAAAGCGTGTTTTTTTTTTATAACTCTACATAAGCTTCTAGTAAAGTATTGTAGTCTACTTTACTGGGCCAACTGGGGCATACTAATGACATTACGACAGTAAAATACGCAAAACGTAAAATTTGAAAATATCTTAATACTTTACACAGACAAATGCACAAAACGTGTGATGCCAAAATAATAAGAAAAAATAATAAAGAAATAATAATGAAAATCAAACTTTTCTACCAAATCATGTATTGTGACATCCGAAAAACACAATACTTTATCAGGTTTGCCTTATAATTATTACTGTTGCCAAACACTTCAAAAATCAGTTAGAATATATTATTGTCAGGCTATCGATACTGGCATATCTAGCGGCAACACTAATATTAATTATTCTAATCCACGTACTGTTTTGCACTGTCACAGGTCTACCAACGCAGCTGGTCGTCAGGGAATAAGTGGCAGGTAAGCATGGCATTAGCAACGTTGTGAAGTATTAACCCAGATTACGGCCGACATTTACATAATCCTATTGACTTACTTATTTTACTTGAAGACGTCTCCGTTTCCACTGGAGGAATAGAAATGTATTTTCCATTGAAATCATATTAAATGGAAATAAGCTAACTATGGTAAGAAAGGTTTTCAGTAAGCATACACACCAATAAGTAATACTTACCTACTTTTGGTATACTTTTCAACCCCCTAACAGCAAATGTTTTTTAATGTATTTTTGTATTTGATCTAATGTATAAACGGTAATACGTATATATGAGCATCACACTTGGCATGATTATAGTACAAACTCTAAAGTAAAAATAAATACTGGCCAAGTGCGAGTCGGTGACAAATTGCTACGTTGGGCGCGCGCGGTACTTGGATGGGTGACTGCCTGGGCGCGATGTTGTCTTTTAGAACAACTTTTTTGTGCTTTAGTAATTAACAATTTATGTGGTGGTACGAAACCCCCAATGCGCGACCCCGACTCGCTCTTTGCCGGTTTATTATATATTATTTTCTTGCTACCTGCTACTGTCAGTCTCTGGCAGCCATATCACAAGCTTTGCTTAGTTTGGGAAGGTTTGGGGTCAGATGACAGTGTGTGCAAAAATGTCCCGAATATTTATTTATACTTTACAGGCCCCAAAGCTGACTGAAAGATGACCCCTAGGACCCATTACTACTTACCTCACCACAAACATTAATGCATAAATCCATGAAGCAATATATGCTATTTAGGTATATTATTTATCATATTATAGAACGTTATTACCTACGCAATACGCATAAAGAATACATAAAAGTGCAACTATTTCGTCACTGAAGTCGGTAGGTAACTATGAAATAATTCCCCACTGCAATGAGTCTTTTTGTACGTGATTGACGTCAGTTAATAGTTACAGCTTGGTAATTTTTTTAACAAAATAATAAGAACGCACTACTATCGCAAATAACATGCATACTAACAGCTTGTTTAAGGCCATATTAACACTCTTTAGAAGGCAATCCGATGTACCTACATTGCTAGCTTTCAAAGCACAAAATATCACCGCATTTAATCTAATATTATAAATGCTAAAGTGTATTTGTTTGTTGGCACGTTGGTTTGTTTGTTCCTATTTCACGCAGCAACAGAGCATCGGATCGACCTGATTTTTGCATGGGTATAAGTTCAATGGCCGGAGAGTGACAATAAGCTACTTTTAATCATCATCATATTTTTTTATCACTACGCGGGTGAAACCGCGGGGCGCAGTATCATATGATACTTATTATGTTTTTATTTACACTAAAATTTTACAGAGAAAAAAATAATCTAAATCGGACTGCTCTATAAAAATATTGCATAATCAGACTTTTGTTAATAGCCACTGCTGGACTTATTTATGTCTATCACTGAAAAGGCGAATGGGCCATGTACTTATCCACCACGCTGCATGGCCTAGTTTCGGATAGGTGGGTTCACATACGCCATAAAATTTCTTCTCCGTATGTAGGTTTTCTCACGATGTTTTCTTTCACCAAAAAGCCAATGGTATGACAACAAACAATTTTTTTTCATAATCAGGGTTCACTGAACGGTTTTTTTTAGCACAAATGCCTGAAGTACAGGAAAGACTTGAATAATTTACATTTCCAACGTGTCTGTTGTTCGTACCAAGATTGTTTCAGTTACGGTGCCGTACTAACCAGAATCACGGCCAATATCGCCTCCGAATTTTATATTTTCTCCCCGACGTCGACGCCACGTGACTACGAATTACCCACATAACCTACCCAGCAAACTTAGTTTAACCCTATGCGATGATTTTACTTTAGCTGATATGTCATGTTCCTACTAAATGACTCTAATAAAACCGAAACCTTGATACGTTTCTCATTACAAGGATAAGTATGTTTTTTTACGCCGTAGGTGGCAAACAAGCATACGGGCCGCCTGATGGTAAGCAGTCACCGTCACCTATGGATACTTTTAACACCAATGGCATCACAAATTATGTTGCCGACCCTTTAAGACTCTATTGACTCGTCTTTTGAAGAACCCAAATGATCGCGCATATAGTCAAAATTTCCTTTTGCAAAATGATGCCACGTCGATCGCGGGGGGCAGTTTGTGGTTGGAGACTCGACGCGACTCGACGTTTGTGATTGGAGAATCAAAAGTCATTCATCCAATTCGCGCCTATATAGGATTGTCCCCGCTCGAAATAGTTTAGGTTGACATGTTAGAACCTTTGGCTTATGCGGGGTAAAGGATGACTAGTCAATTGGTTATATTGTCATTGGAAGAACATACAACATACTACATACATACATGTAGCTTCTCGGAAACATCACATTTTGCAGGAATGATGCAAGAAAGATCGTGTAAATCGCACAGCGTGCGATATATTGGAATAGCCTTAGAATAACCTACTCCACCAGTTTTCTTTCTCGGTCCAATCCTAAGATTGAAAGAGAGAAATATACACAATATAGTTGTTATTCCTATGGTCATTTCAAATCATCCAAATGTCACCGACACAATTAAATGCATTTATACATTTTGAGTTTAGTACTATATGCGTAGTGGTCATTTTGCTGCGATGTAGTACTAACACTCTCTGGAGCGAAATGAATAATAGGTAAGTTTTCAAACTGAACAACTTTAGCTACTTTTACTATCGTAACAAATTATCTCCTTTATATATTAATATCATTGATGACACTTGAAGATTTGTGTCTCCATACTCGCAATTTTCACATGTGAAAGGGAATTCCAAGAACGCCTACATTTTTCTTCACGATTAGATCACGCCGAGAGCGCCGTAAAGTAAGAGTGCCTATTAACCTAACAGCCTCTTTACTGCGTCATGATTACATTAATAATTAATGAACTCAGTTTAGGTTCGAGTACATCAATATTAAATCGCAATGTCACAAATTCACGGTTCATTTCCAAACTTAAAAAACGATTAATTATTACTAACTATATACTTTTGGAATTTTTGAACGAATTATCAGAGCGTACATATCTGTAACTAATTTATTTATTTATTAATCTATTAATAAATTTAAAAAATCAACTTATATATTTGGCAATTTCTTTTACTTGGATGAAGTTGGATGACATATTTTGATTTAAAAACCAAACTATTAAAATGATTTTGATGAAATGATTATGGCAAAATCTTGTTGAATTGCGGTACGAATCGTTGCATTACCCTGATTGCTTAGGTTGTTATTTTGATAGGATAACAAATGAAAACAAACTAAGTACATACAATTTTCAAGATTTAATCTGATTTTGCTAAACTTGGAACAAACACTTACCTAAATACTTGAAGCAAACCGTTGGTTAACAATAAGTACAAGCTAATGTTGCATAGTAGGTATTAACGATCTATAAATTACACTATGGTAAAGTGAGCTTTGGTTTGAGTCAGCTGATTAACAACGAGTTAACGCATGGTTTTACGTAATTGGATGTAACTAATGGTATGTAGGTTTAACCCAATGCTTGTTTGCCAGCAATAATGTGTCTAATTGTTGAGATTAGACACGGTGTTCGTCATTTCAATGCCTATTTACCAAACGAGGTCATTGTTTATACGATGCTGAGTACAATGACCCCTCATATGATTTACAGTTGGTGTCAAGACTTAAAGAAAGTCATCATTAATCCAGCAAAATCTTTAATTGGACGCAACTAACGTTTAAGATATCCCGGCATGGTACAACGTCCTGTATGCAGTAGAACTTAAGTTTATATTAATACACAAGGAAATTAAACACATCCCGGCCAAATTTTCACACTTTTTTATCCGCGTCTACAACACTAGTAAGATAAAAATAAAACAAAAAAAAAATAACTTATCGTTATTTAGATCGCCTTTAAGATTTTCACCACTTTGTCTCTCTCGCACGCTATGTATTTTGATAGTGCTGTACAAACTTTGGCAATTTAGTGTTTGACTTATCCAAAAAGTTTTAATGCTATTGCAATAGAGCCGAGAAATTTATTTTAATTTATTTATTTATGAAAACACAAATAGTAA
The DNA here is from genome assembly GCA_914767915.1 of Agriopis aurantiaria. Lineage (NCBI taxonomy): Eukaryota > Metazoa > Arthropoda > Insecta > Lepidoptera > Geometridae > Agriopis > Agriopis aurantiaria. Next base: position 11,302,441 of record OU611995.1, on the reverse strand, counting down.
ACAATGCAACATTGTAGTAAAAATATACACGCACATACTAATAGTAACATGACCAAATTGTTTAAACTTTAGATTAAAATATAAATAACCAACTTTCCTTTCCCTGTATTGTGAATAAAACGCAATTTTGTGTTTAAGTATAACAAAAGTCACGGACCATGGAGCCCGTGGAGTTGCAATTAAAATTGGAAAAAATGCGTTTGTAATTTAAAATAAATAAATATGCCATAGGTGGCAAACAAGCAGGCGGGCTGCCTGGTGGTAAGCAGTCACCGTCGCCTATGGATACTTGTAACACCAGAGGCATCACAAATACGTTGCCGACCCTTTAGGACTCGATTAACAACAAAATTAAAATTATGAACGATGCGTTAACGATTGTCATAAACACATTGAATTCATAATGAAATTGTGACGTATTTAAGGCAGAGTCCATACAGGCGAGCACGTTACCAATTACAACGTTTAAATGTATGTTTACACGCGCGGCGTTGGCGGCAAACAACGCCGCCCGCAGGTCGCAAATCAAAGTTGCCGCGACTGTGGAGGTATAAACGAGATCGTGTTCAACCTGGGTTGAATAAATTTCACTGATCTTTAGAAAAATATTACGAGAATAATAGATGTTCGAGGAAAAAATATGTTATTCAATATTGTTTACAAAACCAAACTTGTACTATTCCTATAGATTTGGCTCATTGCGAAAGTACTCCAAAGACTTATATTATGTACTTATCGCGTTTGTATTATATGCGTATGTTACGCGGAAAGGGCGTACTAAGCCGAAAGGGGTCCATAGTAACCATTATTATGAATAACTGTTACTATAAGAGCTGACTCTGAAATCGCAAAAAAATATATGCTGTTCCATACATTTTGTCGAGTACGAATGGCCGTTTTCTATAGGACAGCTGTTTTTTTTCTGATTTGCTACTATAGTAAAAGTTGTTCATAATTATGGTTACTATGGACCCATTTCAGCTTGGTTCACACTTTCCGCGTAATTCTGTATAAACCAGCGAGCCAATTCTCAAGCAATCATCATCAGCTAGAAGACGTCCACTGCTAAACATAGGCTCGGACCTTAGAACTCCACACTGAACGCCAGCCTGCCATATGTATCCACTGTATGCCTACGCCTCTCACGACGTCGTCGGTCCATCCACCAAGTGGGAAGCATACCTAAGCTGCGTCTTCTTCGTGGTCTCCACTCAAGAAACTTTCTTTCTCATCGGTTATCGGTTCTTCGAGCGATGTGGTTCTGCTTGCACTTCAACTCGCAAATCTGAGCAGCTATGTGACTGTGATTCTTCGGCAAATATCCTCGTTCCGGATTTTATCGCGCAAAGAAACTCCGAGCATAGCTGTCTCCATAACCCGCTACTCTGAGTTTTTCCAAAACGCCAGCAAAGCAATAGATCACTTCAACAAAACCCGCGTCAGCACGCGATGCGAGCCGCCGCAACCGCAGCTTTTGAGACCGAACCAGTGCGCGGGTGATCGTCTCCGGGAGCGCGCGTATTCCCTGAAGAAGGAGCTCTAATAGCTTCGAAACCGGTTGATCTTCTGGACCGATAAACATAACGTGTGTGTAAGCCGTTTTCTTGTAATTTAATTAATTAATTTACTTTTAAAGCAATATATGTATTTAGTAATCTGTCACTCTCATTGTAACAATGAGTGACGGGCAGAACTAATATCGAGTGCTCTAGAGCAAACAATACTGTATATTGTACAAACATACCTTTTAGTTTGTATTGGAATTTACGTATTTGCGTCACACACAGTACCAGCACAGTAGATATATATTATAAGCTAAAACAGTAGGTTGACTTGAAACAAACGCCCGAATCGAGTGACGTAATTAAATAAACGAACGCCCCTTCCCGCTACGATACTTCACGGTACGCTCAGAGTGATAATCGCTTGCACCGCGTCATTGATACGCCGTGTGTGTAAGTCGTTGGCGTAGAATACAACAATGAAAATTTTCTTAAATCCTTATAGTAGCAAACCTAGGCCGTGTCTGACAGTAGGTATATAGGCATTGAATTCAAGGACACGTCCGAGTCAAACTACTGCTTTAGCTTATATATCTACTGTGGTAACAGTCTATGTTAAAGCTCCATTCAGTTAAACTACAGCACTTAAACACTTCGCCGGATCTGTTTAAGATTCTATATGGAAATTGGAAGGCTTTAGCGGCACTCGTAGAGTCATTAATTCGGACCTCACGACGGAACTCCCAGTTTGTATCGGATTTCGGTCTCAAATTTCCATAAGAAGTATCGTTGTATTAGATAATGTATTTTTAGTGGTGGGCTTAAGTAAAACGATATTGCTAACATAAGGAGGGAAGCTTTTGCTTGGCTTGGTAATATTATTTTATTATATATCCAAAATTAGTCAGTTTACCCGTTATCAGTCTGTTCAATTGACGAAAACGGTCAGTAGGCGAAACGCTACACTTACCATTTCGCCGAATCGTTTCCCAGTGTACAACATTCTGTTCCTGTTAGTTTTATTGTTACCCACATAATTAGCAGTTTACAATGTACACAGGACAACTAAGAAAAATTTACAAATAATTGACAAAAACAGGAACAAAATTTTTATTAAAAAATTGCCATGCTTTTTCATATATCACTTTACAAGCTATATAATAATTTATTTATTACATTTACTGGGTTTTTAGTAAGCTAAATTACGTATTAATAAATGCTGCTGCCTCTCTGGCTTGCAAGGTTAACTTTCTACCCAAAATACAGGCCAGCTATTAGTTATAAAGAAAGTTAATATTATGTCTAAGTCCAGCTCTAATCAATATAAAAAATTTCAAGTATCGTTGGGAAATTAATAGGTTTCCACATTTGTACCGAACAGACAAACAAGCAGACATGAAAAGTGAGATAATAAAAACGTATACGTATGTAGGTAATTAGTACACTTGCTCATTAAGCGATCAGAAGAAAAACTATAAGGTTATAAGGTTGCGTTTCTTTTGATATAATTTAACGGAGTCCTTCAATTTTTTCTGTCTTTTATTCCTACTTTCCATTTCTGATATGACATAAATGTAGGGATTTAGCCAAACGTTTGTTGGAAGTGATTTCGCCTAGTGAACGGAACGCTGGCACTTACTTTGGCCAAAACCTACATAAGCATTGCCAGTCTACGTGGCATTCAATGCTGCCAGCAATATGGACAATTTTCCTCTCATTATATAATTTTAAGTTTCAATTTTAGTTCTTATGTATTTTGAAAATACATATGTTTAATTTTCTTACGTAAATAAATGTTTTATTCTTGTAAACTAATAGTTTTCCATTTCTTAGAACCATCTTACATATTTCCAGCTCAACACAGTGTATTTCAAAACTTGGACAGTCCAATGCACTAGGTAGATAGTGGTGCGAGTAATATACGGTACTCTTGATAAAACCGAGCAATGCCTCCGGGCATCTCAGCGTTGATATGAGAGATTGCATTGCCTGGCTTGCAATATTTTCATGTTTCAAACCCATATTTTGAAACTTCTTGTTTTCTTAATTTTATTGCGCCCTCGGTTTTACCCGCGTGGACAATCCTTCAATCCGGATATTTTTGGCTAAACTAAAATTATCGCTGAAAAATCGCGAGGCTTAATAACAATGCCACACTTATAATATCATCATCACAATAAATAGATCGTCTTTTTGGGGGACCTGGAGCTCAAGTCAATTTCAAATGTCTTTTAGAGCGTGACCATAATGCTGGCATGTTTCTGGCTCAACGTATAAGCATTGCCATTTAGCATGACAATGCCGCCAGCAAGCTGGGTACACTACAAACTGGTAGTGGGCTTGAGCATTTGGATTGTCTTTAGACGTTCAAAGGTCTATGGGCAGTCTTAACTGTTCTTGTATTTTGTTTAGTAAATAGGTCCTTCCACTCTTTTCCCATATTGTCAAAGGTCGTACACCCCAAATGTCAACATTCGCATAGATGTTCAACCGACCAGAAGCGTCGGCCGCGAATGTGGAGCGCTGCGAGTCCTCGAGCCTCGAGATGACAAGGGTCGTCACAGCTTTCATTCCGTGCCGCCGCGCGCGTCAGGGCTGTCGCGCGGGTGATTTATCGGGGAATGTAATAAATGTGAACATCATTTTTGTGTTATTTTTAGAAATAATAGTAAGGAGTATTGAGAACTCTTCACCCCATAAAGAAACAAACCTGCCAAATTTCAACTTAGTGGTTCGAGATTTCTTGATGGGTCATTGATAATAGCTTTTATAATAGTTGTAATAAAATAATTAAAATTCTATAATCTCCAAATAATTATTTTATAAAAAGGTATGAAAATTATAGGTGCACATCTACTTATACAGGGTTACGCATATAGACTGTACCACTCCAAAAGTTATACAAAAGGTTGTACAATTATAATTAATAATAATAAAAAAATACAATAGGACCAACCCTGAAATCGCGAAAAAAATCAGTTGTTCAATACATTTTGTTGAGAGTCACACACACAGTACAGTACAGTTTGTGACCGTTTTCTATGTAGTATCTTCTTACTATTTATCACTACAACTTTGTATTACATTCCCTAGAAAGATAATACTCTCTGACTTGCACAAACAACAATTATGTCAAATTCACCTAGATATTCGTACGACAGCCCTATGATCCGGGTAGGCTTTGGTTACATAATCGTCACCGCTCCGGGGCATTGGGACTCTTAACTCCAACTTGACATGGCCTATTTCTGTACATTCTGTGAAATTTGACATCTTTGCCACTCTTCGCTGCCAAGTGTTCAGAAAAGAGCGAGGACTATGAAAAAGGAAGACCGTAAATAATGAGCTCAGCTGATAGTGTCATTCAATTTTGTGGCGGCCGCTTTTTGGTAAATAAAAGGTTTATGTTCGTAATAAAATTTAGTTTTCGGAGCACTTTTTTCTAGCTCTGACACTTAGGTTAGGGTATTCGCTTTTTGTAGGCTTTGGAAATAGGCCGAAACCGCGTTTATAATTCAAAGACATTTTGTCGGTACCTATATCGTTGTCTGCCTTGGAATCGAAATATCTGTGTAGCCAAAGTTTTAATGTAGACTCGCTGTAATTCTATTGATATGGCATGTGTTTTTAGTAACTTGGTAAATCAACAGTAATTACAAACTTTAGTAAACTTACCTACTTTACATAATTCTAACAAACTATTCTAAACCCAAAACAAAGCAATTCTAAAACAAAGCTTTGGCCATTTGCCAGGATACGCACAACAATAAGTTAATTCCCCTTTAATTTGAGGCATTTTGGAGCAAATCTGCGGTGTGTAGGGTTTCCTACCTCCCTTGAGTACTTCCACGTTAATTCAAGGACCGAATAACCAAAAAAATTCGGAGGTTGCACAGAAAAAGTATAAAACACATTAAGCAGTTATCAAAATAAATCGGACCTGAATTTATTGTTAGATTTTGTACTTCTTAATGTGACATCTACATTTTATTTACCTACTTAACTATGAATCAAAATTACTGCAATGTATAAAACCGAGTGTAAGACAGAAGTAAAGACAAGATATAAGTACTTATCTAACATAAAACAAGTTTAGTGTTAATGTAAACATTTCACCTCACTAGAGGACTTTTTATAGCAAATTTTATTTCAAATCCAATAAATGTTTTTTTTATATTGAATAACAAGTTTGTGTTTGACCGCCACCTCGCCTGAGGTTAAGCGGTGATGCGGTCTACGATGGAGCACGCTTGCCTTGAAGAAACCGATTCACTCGAGACTTAAAGATACCCAGATTGTATCTATCTATCTATATTCAGGCAGCGCATTCCACAGTCTAGCGTTTCGCAATGGAACCAAAACCAACCAATTCAGAATTTCAACCATGAAACATTGTTTTCTTTTTGTGCCTGCTCTGCCATTCGATAGAATTATTGACAGGAGGAAAATAAAAAATTTATTACAAATTATGTGTGTTTAAAATATGTTTGTAGGAAATAGTTTCAATTAAAAATTTACAAGAAGTACCGTTTATTTTACGACAGTTCTATACCGATTTAATTTAACTGTTTTCCATCCTTAGCTAAATTCCTTTTCCAATGCGAGTGTCACCGCTTTATAATTTACGGCATTGCGAGCTTACCCAGCCTGATTATGGCTATGAATCATTGCGGATCAAACGCGCAAATGCGCCCCAGGCTAACGGAAATTTTCATTTTCTAATACGCGGATTTAAATGAAAGATAAAAAATAATTAGAAAGAAATGATTTAGGTGTTTCGGCTAAATCATTTTACATTGTACCAATTTTGCTAAGCTCGTTACTCTAAAAAGTCAAAACGCGGACCATTTTAAGTACTTAATGGTCCGCGTTTTAACTTTTTAGAGTAAATTTATACTTAGTAAAATCTTAATAAAGTTTTTTTTAATCTTTCTTCACTACAAAAATTACGTGCGCTGCCACTGATATGTATTACAGGGATTTTAGGGCTTCATGTTTTAAGCGTTATGCAGTGCAAGTACCGTTCTTTATCAATCGTCAAATTCGATAAAATGCCATAGAATCGATCATAGCGAGTGGTGATCAAATAGCATTTTATCGATTTTGATGATCTCAACTGTCAAATTTGACGATCGATAAACAATGGTTTTGCACTGCTGTTAAGATGATGAGAAAAGCTACGCGACAGCAACCCGTATCGCGGCGCTTTTAGACATTGACAACTAAAGCAATGTTGAGTCCTTGACAATCTTTCTAGCAAATAAATGCATGTTATTTTGTTTATATATAAATCAAGGATCTTATTATTAAGTTAAGTAAAGTTAAGTTTTTTTGATATATAAGCATGAAACGATTGTAAAAAATAATATTATTGCGAGTTTTATTTTTATTGAATTAGTTGCAAACAAGCAATTGGCCACCTGATAGTAAATTTTCACCGCTGCTTATAGACACCTACAATTCCCGGAGCATTTTCAGTGCGTTGTCTTCCATTGAGGACTTTAATTAACTTATTTTATTCTTCTTTTAGCAATGCAGCTGCAGCCTCGGAATGTAATCTCATATAAACCTATAGAGAATGTATGGGGACCTGTAGTGCTGCGGCAACAGTCAGCACTGTTGCAGCAGCACTGCTGCGTGCTGCCGAATTCGGAATCATACCTTACCTATGTAGGTTTAATGATACTGAGTGCAGACTTCAGTTAGATTTCTATTCTATTTAGTTTATACGTAATAACGTAACCACAAAGTAAGTACAATAATGTTATTTTAATTGGTAACGCTGCATCATTAAATTAAACTAAAAATGCAGTTTAGATACGTATAAGTTATGTTGATGTTAGTGTAATACAAACTGCCCATCAAATAACTATTAAACAGTTATCGATTGACATTCTCGGCTCAGTTGCGTTTTGTTAATCGAGCAGGTTTAATACTATGGCCGATTATAAGACTGGACGGCTGCCGTATTAAAAACTGCGTCGTTAGTAGGTAGGTATTAACATGAATATAGAATCGGTTAGTACAAAATATCTTTATCGAAACAGCTATGCAAGTACCGTTCTTTATCGATCAACAAATTCGATAAAATGCCATAGAATCAATCATAGGGGAGTACTGATCAAATGGCATTTTATCGAATTTGACGAGCTCAACTGTCAAATTTGACGATCGATAAAGATCGGTACTTGCCTGCTGGAAGTTATCAAACCGTAACAGGCAACTTTTAATAAGTTTTTGTATAAAGGTATTAAAAGAAACAAAGTAGGAAGCAAGTTCGTCTGCAGAGTGAGCTCGACTAAAGGCATCAAGCCTAATTTAGGCCTGACGCGTTCGCACCCGCCACGCCACTTTACCATATCTCCCTTGTTTATCTGATCTGAGGTACCAAATACAAGACAAGTAGAATGACAAAAAAAGACATTCTCACTATCGACCGTCTCACATGTTTATAATTAAAGAAATAAGCTTAAAAAATAAGCTTTTATACCAATGATGCTTTTAATAATAATAAAAAATTGGCAGCCATTTTGAAAATATTACATTATAGAATAATGCATAAAATATTGTATTGTAAAGGTGTATGCAAAATTTCAGCAAAATCGGTTAGAAGAAACTGGTTCTAATTTGACCTAAACAAACTAACAAATATTGCAAATTAAACAAAGGCTTGTAAAAAAATAATTTCATATCACGATTGCGCTACGCCCCGCTTCCGCTCACGCCCCGCTATCCGTCGTACAAAACCACAGCCTAAATGTAGCATTCTGCATTGTTTAGCACTCCATAAAAATTCATACTGAGCAGTAGCTCGCGCGACGCTGCCGCTGCCGCCAGTCGCGGTCGTCGGTCGTGGTCGCCAAACTCGGAACGCTACCTTTACTTGTTCAAAATTTTAAAGTTCTCACAGATATCCAGTAATAAAATAGAAGCGGTAGTGTTATCGCGCCCATCGAGCTTAGTTGTAAAGTGAACAGCTTTACCGACCGCTTGATATAAACGTAAAACGATCTTGTTGCGACTCAACTACACGGTTCCCATTTCTTTGCAAATGAAGGAAAAAATAGTTCCAATAAAAGAATACAGTAAAAACTAGTTTAACTGGAAATTTACTTAGAATTTTCTAGGTAAAATTAAAATGCAATGTGTATAAATAACTAAGTAGGTTTAACGATGCAGTGTCGACTTCAGTTAGATGAGTACCCAAACATCTCAACAAATTAGCACAATATATGTACAGGAGTAGCCAAAATGGGTATAACTTCTAGTATCTATTCATCAGGCCATGGATTGCTTAGCATTCATTATTACATAGTCATGTAGATGATAAATAATCCACTCTTAAACGTTCACATTTTACATGGTTTACTTTTGGGATAAACATTAGAGATCACTGTTTTAAACTATCACGATTGCTCACTAAAGTTATATGATTATTTACGGGATATTTACCGTGGTAAGAAAGAGGGTAGATCGTTATGTCTGCACCTAACTTTTTGACTGTTCGACCAACCACCCGCATTCTACACTCTTCCCGTGAACATGGTGCATGTAACTGCGCCGAAAAATCGGGAGCTCATTCCACAACCTTACCACGGTAAATATCCCGTAAATAATCATTTAATTTTAACCTTAGAGATGTATTAGAAAATTGGTAGCTAATAATATAAACCTTATTCTCATTAAGAAGTACCCAAATCGGGTTCTAATTATTTTGTTAACTGTCAATGATCTTCAACAACTGTACAGTAGTGTCTGTAGATAATTTCATAATACGAGTCATTTTCTCAGTCATAATCGTTCGTCATTGAGTTTGTTTAAGGTAATTCCCTCTATCGTATAGCGATGACTCTCTACTTATTTACTTTTTAGGTCGTTAATATTCAAATCAAGAACTTTACTGTCTCATTCAATGCAAAATCGATCGCGGTACTTCCCACATTGCTTTAGATTGTTACAAAAACCTAAAGTTGTAGATATTTACTTTTAGGTAAAAAGTGTTGATAACTTCTTTTCTTCTTTGATATGATTAATTGGATGTAAGTCAGCATCTAGTCAGCAAAACATTAATTTCTGTTAGATTTTTCTGATGTACAAGCTCTAGATTTAAACCAGATTTAACTTGTTGTGCCTTAAGTATGTTTATTGTGATTTATTAGTTTTTATGTTATGTGTTCACAATGTAACTGTTATACATATGACAAAAAAATTCCATCTGCTATTTTGTGTTACTGATTTTTCACTTGACTGTCCTTAAATTAAAAGTTTTCCAAACGAGTACAAATATATAATAATTTTGAAGACTATCAGAAACGACTAAAATTTTATATGAAATAAAAAGGTTTATAAAAACTATTTTTTGTGGGTTTCATAAATGGTTTACGAAACGGGAAGGTTACGAAAAGGGAAGTAGCCGTGTGTGTGATGAACAATTTAAGCGTTAAGGTAAATACTATTATACTCGAAATACTATTGAAAGATTATATTGAAAGATACTCGTTAACTTTAGGCCGTTAGCTTTAAATCTAATAGAACATACTAAATTATTGGTTGTTGAACTTAAATTACTTCTCTACGATAAAGTAGATACTGGGCTTAACCTTCGCGGACGTAATTAGAAACTAAGCTGTCAATAACAGTATTCCAGAGATAGGAAATGACTATCGTTATCGCAAAGGCTTTTACAACTTCATTTGCGTCTTAAACGTCTCGTTTATGGTAAAATGAGAATTTTATACTGCTCTGCGGTACTTAAATTGTTTTTAAACCTAAATTAAGATCTGCTATTAAGTAATATTAACTCATAAATTTCCGTTTAAAATGTTGGCTATGCGTACATAATTATAGTTAGTTGGTGTCCTGACTCTGTTCTTATTTGCGTGCATTTTTTTATGTCTACCTTATTTTGTTGAGAAAATGTTTAGTTTTCTTGACATATTTTGTTGAGATAAACATTTGATTTCTTAGATGCGATGGGTTTTATCTACCTTATTTTGTTGAGATAAAGTTTAGATTTCTCAGATTCACTGCATTTTAAACTACCTTGTTTTGTAAAAAATATTCCACCTAAGAAACCTAACGTTGTCTCAACGTTAGGTTTCTTAGGTGGAATATTTTTTTGTATAAAGTTAATATTTTTCAGTATGTTTTGACACTAATTCAACACAGGCAAATATGTGTATAACTTTGTTGAATCATAAAGTCGTAAGTGTTATATGCAACTACTATAGAACTAATAATGCAAAAACATTGTAACTAGTACTCATTTAGGTTCATTTCTAAATGAATGCCACAAGTGTCTTATCTCAATATTACAATTTTTCATACCCGCTATATCTCCATAAGTCCATACCCATCCAGTTATTTTGTTTTTCATCCTTAATTACATTACACAATTAATGGCACGTCATTTGCAATGACCCGGCCAAGACGGTTCTTATTATAAAAAGTTAATTTCCTTAATTTGGCCTCTTCCCTTTCGACAGACCTATTCTCTGGATCCCGTAATGAGAAAACTCCTGCTTATTCACGTTTTAGGTAGGTATTCTCTTTCACTTACATTTCTTTTTTTCAGTGAAATTCATTGGGAGAGTCGTCCGTTTTATAATATTTTTTATTCCGGTTAGCTGGAGAGCCTGTCTTTTTATTTTCTTTTGCGTCGACTACTATAATTTCATCATTTTGTTTTTACTTTTATGTTTTGTTTTCTGTAAGATTATTAAAGTTGATGGAAAACTTGAATGAATACCTTTATTTCGGATCACATTGACAAAATTACATTTCTTTAGATACGGTAGGTACCGTTTACTTTTAACAAGTAAATTTTCGCCTAAATCTTGCAGCGACAACAATGAAGTAGCTTAAAATATATTCAGGCTGTTTTCAATTTTCCAAATGGCGCTCTACGTGACGTTGTAATTTCACCGTGTGTGTTCCTTTGCAACATGACATTATATCGTCCTAAATATTTCCCCGAAAGCGAAATACTTTATCAAAACATCTCACCCCCTTGCGTGAACACACGACATTTTTATGAAGACGCATAATTACGTCATGAAATATTCATAAAAACATGCGTTACGGTGTTCCGATAAATTATTATTGCGTGAACTTATGCTTGTGGGATTTTCGTGGGTTTTGTAAGCATTGTTTCTGTTTTCTTTAAAGACTGCCCTAGATTAATATAAAATTAAAATTGATAAGTACGTAAAGTATGTATGTGGGTAATGTGGGTGGCTACACAGTTACTTGGTAGGATGTCTACTTAATACCATCAAAATGTGGAACTACAAATGTGGAACTGAAAATGTTGAATGTGTATGGAACTATACATGCTAAACTCATCATCATAATCAGCCTCAACTAGTCCACCGCTGCTAAGTAGGAATAAAAAACGACTGTGCATTCTTTTTAGATTAACACTGCAAACTTATTTAAAATTATCTCTTATTAATGTATTATTTTGGCACAATATTGGTGCCAAAATAATACAAACAGTGTTGTAAACAGTGTTTTACAATATGAGTACTCTATAATCACTGGCCCTGGCCGAATCAAAGTATTGTACCCTCTGGCACTGGCCCAATGCTTTGATTCTATATTTAGTACCCAATCTGGGCGTGTTTACCATTTTCGAGCACATCGTCAACAATCTGTGGTGAGCTGTGACCAAACGCCTATAGCCTGTCAACTAGTAAAAAGATTATGTTTTACTAAAACTTTGTGTATAAATCGATATTTCACCAACATCTAGCTCCACCTAGCCCAGTAAACAGCTTTCCGGGGTAAAATTACAATAAATATAACATCAGGTTTGCTTACATAATCTCCCTGAAGGAAATACCTAACATTTGTGAGGCAAATTACTCCTCGTCCCACCTAATGCGGTTAAGATTATTCTTGCTATTATGTAGCCACATTTTTACCGCGCAAACTTGGAGGAAAATAGACCTAATAATGCGCTGCTACAGTTCGTTACTTATAAAAGAACCGATTTCAGCGGAATACGAAATCTGTTCCAAAAAGTATTGAATGTTTTTAAAATTAAATAGAGTGGAGCAACTTTAGTATGATGCCCTAAACTGTTAGTAAATTAGATTTAAAATCTAAATAATACTATGAATGAGAGACAGTAGCCAGCCAGAGCTCTTGCAAGCTTTCGATTTTTTTAAGCTAAATAATAATAATTATCAATTTAAAACCCGACTTCAAAGTTATTATAATACGCAAATTCGTTTGCATACTATTGTCATCTAAGTAAAAAAAAATAGATGTTTTAATTAAAAGCCAAACTACTGTACCGATTTTGATGAAATTTCTATGGCTCCAATCTGAAAGTATATTTTAATATTGTTTTTTTTCCAACTCGTTTTATTAATGACGGAGTTCTGAAATAACAAACATAAAAAAAAATAAGTAAAGGATATTCTCAATTTAGTTGTTGTTTTTATTTGTTTTAAAATGTTAGTTACATTAAAAAAAACTGTTATATTTAATAATTATTTGTAATAAATGAAACACTATGCTACATGCATTTTTTTATTGTTTAAACATTTAAATGACAAACATGGTCTTGTTACAAGACAAACTGCCTGAACCTACAATTTAACGTATCATCTGACCGCTGGTAGCGGTTAGTTATAGATTCCACGCACGGTCATATCCAAAAACTGACCGGATCATCCGTTGCTTAACTTCGGTGATATACCTATCCATAAACTACTATATCCACTACAAACGCATCCCCAAAGAGAGATAAGACGTACCCTATTACGGTAATGGTGCAGGTTACACGCTATCTTGCCTCTGAACAATCTCTGAGTTAGGTACTCACTCGACTCTGTTTCAATTTGGATAAACAAATGTGGCATATTAAGAGCCCTCTCACATTTTTGACGATAAAAGTAACGGAAACTGTTTTTTTGGCGTTCTGATTCTATCGAATAGAAAGATCTATAGAAAATAAAATTTCTGTAATAAATAGATCTGTATTTATTATTGAAAATAACGACTTCAAATTTTGGAAATCTCAACATATCATCTTATTACCTACCTCCAATTTACAAAAATAGCTGTTCGTTAAACTCTCGGAGGGAGAGTTTGAGACGGAATTTCGTTAAATTACTAAAATAAAATAAACAATTTTAATGTTATGGTTTACTTGTTTTATATTTGTCTTGAAAATTACGGCTTTATTTTTTCTTTTTATGCATTTTATTTTATTTCAGATATAAGTATATACCTAAAATTTAACGATTGCATTTTGTAATACAGCTCTTAAGGTTGTGTGCTATATGGTGACGTCACATAATTTAAATTTAAAAAAAAAATTGTAAAATAACTACTCAATAGAAAACAATAATATTGAAATTAATTTCTTAAAATAGCCTTATCTACGAAATAAAAATATAAAAAAAATACAAAAAAAAAACTTTACATACCGAATTGTAAGTAGGATAGGGTTGACGCACCATAAATAAAACCTAAAAACACTAGTGGGTACTACAATAGTCATAATTCTAATCATTTCGTAGAAGTAAAAACTTTTTATAATTGCGTGTATTTTACGTTATTACGTTCTTGATGTTTTTTAACACTTTGCAGTGTCCGTCACAGGTAGAATAAATGATAGATGTCACAAGAAATATTATGAAATTATTTATAAGGTACCATCAATAGTTTTAAGTCCACGCGATAAAGTCCGTCAAAAGTGTTTTATTTCAATGGTTAAAATTATGTTGTAACGTTTTCAAAAATGAACTATATATTTGACAGGGCTAAAATGAAGAAGACTGTATAGGTCGAAATGAATCGTTTTCTTACTAATAGGTATAAAAGTCATGGCCATAAAAAGATATGGTGGTCTTCGACCAGTGTGTGTTACCAGTGATGACATACGGCACTGAAACGTGGTCTCTCACTATGGGCCTCATAAGCAAGCTCAAAGTCGCACAACGAGCTACGGAGAGGGCTATGCTCGGGGTTTCTCTACGAGATCGGATCCGAAATGAGGAGATCCGTAGACGAACGAAAGTCACCGACATAGCCCACCGGATTAGTAAGTTGAAATGGCAGTGGGCAGGGCACATTATCACGCAGAACAGATGGCTGATGGGGCCGAAAGGTTCTGGAATGGAGACCAGCGTACGCAGCGTAGGACGTCCACCCGCAAGATGGACAGACGACCTAAAAGAGACCGCAGGTAAACGCTGGATGCAGGCCGCTTCCAACCAGCCCTTTTGGAGATCGATGGGGAAGGCCTATGTCCAGCAGTGGACGTCCTACGGCTGAAATGATGATGATGATGAGGTATAAAAGCATTACATTACCTACTCACTACATTTGTAACGTTTTCAAAAATGAACTATATTTGACAGGACTAAAATGATGAACGCTGTATATGTCGAAATGAATCGTTTTCTTGTATAAAATCATTACATTACCTACTCACTACCGTATTACTTGTTTGAGATATTAGCTTAACATTTTTACTTTGAAAATAAGTTCTTTTCTTTATCACGTCTATAATATAGTAAAAAAATTATAACTGTAATTTTCTCATCATAAAAAATTCCTAACTGAGGCGGTGTCAATACGTAACTTTTTTGGAAATGGCCTTTCGATTTCATGAAAGCCAGACTCAGTTTCATGAAGGGCCAGTGTGGGTTTCGTGAAACCCCGCCTAAATTTCATGAACTGTCTTTATTTCTTGAAGGCGAAAGACATTACCAGAAAAGTTACGCAATAAGAGTGCAGTTCGAACAACAGGCTGGCTCAAATTGCTTAGCCAAAGCCAGCCCTAAAACCCATTGAATTGAGGAACTAATCGAGTTGGCCGTCCAATGATCCGCATGTCTGACACACAATAAGGTACCCCCGGGACACAGACGTCAGACGTTCGATAAAACAATACGGACCAGGCCGGGGCAAGCTCTTGACTTATTCCCAGTATAATTCCGGCCTAACTCTATTGAAGTGGGTTCGGTATGGGACTGGCTTGATGCTTTTATGAGAAACTGACCCTTGCTTTTGATTGACAATATCCGGTAGATGTTCCAAGAACAATTCGCTCGATTACTATGGGTTGTCGGTCTTGTTGGTAACAGTTGGGATTCCTGAATTAGTCTATGCAGACAAGACTGCATAAAATGGCTAGGTTTAAAAAAATGGGGGCGGGTAGTGTCTCTATACTACTTACCGTATTTTTTTCCTTGCGTGAAATCGCCTCGGTCTCTCTTTCCCTCCTTCTCTCTCACTCTCTCTGTCTTCTCTCTCTTTCTACATAGCTATCCTTTTAAAGCACCTCAATATCCACATGATGACGGAAAAATAATAACCCGTGTAACCTGTGCGTGTAACCCTTTCCGTTACGGAGCTATGACTAATTCTTTAGTCGCGCAGAGTGAATTTCGAAGCTTTTGTTCTCATTATGAGCTGTTTTCCGAATTGATTGTGGCTTTTTATTATTATAATTTTAAACTTTTTCTTGTATTATACAAGGTTACGCATATAGACTGTACTAAGCCGAAAGGAGGTCATTGCACTCATCATTTAATTTACTACGACCTACCCTGAAATAGGAAATAAATCTGCTGTTCCATAGAAAACGGTAATTGACACTCATGTTTTCGCGATTTCCTGGTTGGTCCCATAGTAAAAGTTGTTCATAATGATGAGTACAATGACCTCATTCCGGCTCAGTACAGTCTATATGCATAACCCTGTATTATTGCGATGATGAGATGGTAAAGCATATGACTTTGTTGTATTGATGGATTGTACTAGTTTGTATAGATTAGATATCAGTTTAATTTAGTGATTCATGATAGTGATTTAATCAATTTAGCTTCTCTATTACATTGATACTATAATTATTGTAATTTTACGAGTACGGGTGACCTCTGGATTCCCAGATAATGCATGCGGTCGGGCCAGCGATCATCAGCTTTGTTTAAACGGGGAACCATAAAAATGCTATTAAACAAAATGCATGGAACGTGCATCCGAATTACTCTTTACTAGCTAGACTTTTTATGTGGGAGTTTGAGGAATTCTTAAAATGCCCGTTTCCGGTATCTTTGGAAACAATTAGGTAACAAAAATACCAGAATAAGTTCGTCATACGTAATTGAGGTATTCAATCATGGAACACTTCCTAAACTGAGGAAGAAAAATTTCATAGTTTGAAAGGAATCGGTTTTGGAAGGCAAGAGTCAGTTTCATGAAAGTCAGGTTTTTTTTAGTGTAGGTAGACAGTTACACCCAGCGTAGTAAACCGTATCATTACTTAACATGAGGCGAGTTGGCGGTCAAACGCAAGCCTGATATTTAATTATTTTTGTTCGCCCCGGACTATGGTCTCGCCCGATATCTTCGCAACCCCTGAATTATTTGCTCATATTCGAACAAAAAATTGTATTGGATTGAACAGTTTGTCTACAAAAACTCACTAAGATCGGATTAACATACAAACATATTCATACAAACGCCTATCTATTCCCGTAGTTTTTTTTCTGGGACTTTTAGACTTCAAGTCTACGTCAGCAAAAAATTATAAATCTGAGATACTCAGTTCGCTTGGTCAAAATTAAAAACGAAAGTTGCTTGGAAACACTTGGTTCGGACAGAGCAACATATGCTCTGTCCGAACCAAGTGCCTATTACTTGACGTAATTAAATTCAATTCAGAGATAGTCCATGTTCAATCTCCGCAAACTTTTGGCCGGGTTAGTGAAAACTGAACACCAGAATAATTTGGGAAAGGCGTCGAACTAAGAGAGTAGGAGAGAATATGTATTCGATGCAAGGACGTTATATCTACTTTAGGGTATATATAAGATCTTTGATTCAATGCAATAAGTCTCATTCTCCTGTCACTCTGACGTACACCTCAAGTTCCTTTTAAACTTGATCAAGTCAAACTGAAACGGTTTATTGGATTTAAAAGGAAGGTGCAAAATAAAATCTACTTCGTTCTATGGATTACAATCAATTGGAATTTTAGTAAGGCAAGCTCAGAAAACAAAATGGGCATGGGGAGTGTAAAATTAAATCACCCAAAAACAGCAGGCTTGATACTGAAGCTATCGACATTGTTTCTGTCTCCGTTATTCACATGTCCATCTCAATGCGAGTGATGGGTGATAGATACAATATTTATTAGCTGAGAATAATTATGTTCGCTGATCAGAAAAGATTTATTTCAGTGACTGTTCTTAATCAAGTGAGAAACAACAGTGATTGGAATATGAGCGCCCGAGGCTTTAGATTCCGTATCTAAAAGCTTCGGTGGCCAATCTACATATTGATGATATTTGATTTATTGTTAACACACATGTTCGATTCTTATTTGCTGAGTAGATTTAAAAGTCAGAGCTTTTAGGCCCAATGTTAACTATAGAGTAGACGCGGCCTCGCGGTGTTCAAGCGACTGTGGAAAAGTCAATGTTTTTCGGTTTTCACAAGGTTTAAATCGCTAACATTTACTAGAACAAACGAGACATGACACGGCGGAACCATGGAACTGGGAAGAAATAAATTTTCAACGACCGATTATAGGGACGCCGCGGCGCTGCTTCACATTCCAGTCGGCATTAGGCCTTAGGTCGCCGGTAAGTCACATACATACAAAAGTAACATGTTACTACGAGTATAATAAGTTCTTACATAATATTTTAACATTTTCAACCCTTCAGTAACACGAAACTTAAGTAAAAAATACCCTCAAAATACATATTGACTCCTAAATTGGAACAAGACAAAAGCCTACGCCTGTTACCGAATAAAATTTCATAGAAAGCTTAGCAAACAAGCCTGATGGAGCGCGCCATTAGGAGCCATGCATAAATTGTTAGTTCAGTGGCAGCAAACACGACCCGTGTTGTGCTTTCCATTGTTTTTGATGATCATATTTTTTTGGGACGAATATTGTTACATTATTTTTATCATATTATATGTGTAATGTTGGATCTTTTAAAGAGCTTCAAAAGAGTCTTTAAATTAGGTAAAATTTATCTTAGCTGTCATCTTTAGAAAAGCTTCAGTTTCTCTTTTTAGCATTGCTATTATTTCAACCTCTTGATTGATTACACTTGCTTTTTCCTTAGATTCTTTTAAGAATGTAATAATATTAATATGCGTAATAATGTACAATTAATGTATTAATAAATTATTTTAGTCATAGTTTCTTAGTTCTGTTTTTTATTTTGTTGGTTGACCAACTTTCTTTGTATTTTAAATTTAAATATTTTTTATGCACGCCTGGCATACTATTATATCCAACCTGGTGAATGGTCGCCCAGTTGTACATTTCTACATTATTTGTGTGCAATAAAGTTTTTTAAATAAATAATGTGTTCTTTTTAATACGGCTTCGAAGGAGTCTTTAGATTCTTGTTTTTTTATTGATCTTATGAGCTCAGCTGTTGTGTTTATAGAAGATTGAACTTTTCTTATATCCTTTGTTATTATTATTTAAGTTTGCTTTTACCTTTATTTCGTTTATATGAATGTCATTTTTCGTCTTCTGCTTCTTTATCCTTCTATTTTATATCATACATGATATTAATCATACTATTATAGGTACACTATATAAATTATAATGACACTATAATTTTATAAATGCGTGAGTTTGCGTCTGTGTATCTTTGTTACTCCTTCACGCAGAAACTGCTGGACGGATTTAGATAAAATTTGGAATTTTGATAGCTTATATCCTGGATTAACACATAGGCTCATTTTCATCATCACCGCGCGGGTGTAACTACGGGGCGCAGCTAGTAATAGAATAAATACAAGTGTGTTTGTTTGTTACTCATTCACGCGGCAATAGATCAATAATCAACGTGGATTTTTAGAGTATTTTTTTTTGAGATAGTTGGTGGGCCGTATAATAATAACATGGAAATCTTTTTATCGCAAAACAGTAACGGTCCCTGAGGGAATGTCCACGTGGATAAAAGCGCAAGGCTTAACTAGATTTAATATATTACGCTCTGTTTCATAAATTGTATGCCCTTAAAACTATCCTCACTATCTTCTTACAAAACAATACAAATAGTGACAAAACCATAAATTACTATATGACATCATGTCAAAAACTGTAGAACAATGTGTGTTCCCATCACAGATCTACTACCTATAGATTTTCAATGAGCGTGGCTAGCTCAGTGCCTCTCGCTTCAACAAGGTGTGTTGCCACATTAAAATGATTTGCTATAAGTTAGGGTAATTTACCTACTATAATGGGTAGTGAATCTTCAATGAGTACTTTGGAAACAATACTACCTTTTAAATATTTATATTTTATACACTATCTGCTGCAACCCGCGGAGCTACCTGCAATTTTCTGGGAAGAAAAGTACGTTGTCTGTCCTCATGACACACCCCTATCGTCCTGACAAAATTTGACTTAGCCCATGATCTAAGAAAACAAGGTCTAGCAATTTGAGAGTGGTCCCGCAATGACGTCACTGTCCAGTTGCCACTTTATTCAATCAGCTGTTACGTGGTGTATCGTCATCTCTCTCGAACCTGTTGTAAATTGATATCATGACATCATTGCGGGACGCCCACGTAAACATTTTTTCTCGGATTGCTATACCTGGCGGAGTATATTATTATACCATGACTTAGCCATTTCCTCGTAAAAAACAGACAGAAAGTTACTTGCGTTTTTATTATAATTATTTGTTAGGATTAGAATAGTACTAGAAAAAAGGTTGTCAAGTAACCATAGCATGATTTTTTATGATTAATTAAAAATAATAAATAAGTCAAAGAGTTGAAACGGAAGGGCAAAGGAAGGGCCCCCATGCAACAAACGTTAAACGTATTTTTGGATTTGTTCTAGTGTAAAAACGGTAATCCGTACAAGCGTCAAATTTAGCGGATTATAGTGAACATAAGTAAAACAACAAATAATAAACACTGGCCAAGTGCGAGTCAGTGACAAATTTCTGTTTACCACTAAGCTAAGCAACGTCAGGCGCGGTCGGTACTTGGATGGGTGACAGCCTGGGCGTGATGTTGTCTTTTTGCACAACTTTTTGTATTTTGTGATTGTAAAGAACTCTCAGCGCGCGAGCCCGACTCGCGCTTGGTCAGTTTAGTTTTTTCATGAATGGAATTATGTATAACATTCCAAATGATATGATAAATAGACTCTTTAATGTTTACAGTACAAATTTCACGAACAGCGCGTAGCTTTTTGAATCGGTTCGCCGAAATCGCCTTTTGCTTTTCCAGCTTCATAACTGTGGCCCCATTAATATATATTTAATATTAACATTCACCATATTCATATGGGCATAAAAGGGTCGGTATTTTGCACTTCTTGCAATGTGCCAGCTTTTTTCAGCAATGTGACAGGATCAGTTGGAAACCTGCAGAACGAATAATTTATGTTAGTTGCGGTGGTTAATTTCTTTCATAAACTGGCAACATTCATAATTTATTTTCTAAGTGAATAATTTGATAAAATTCATAGAATTAGACCACTAATCGACCTAAAAACTGACTAATTATGAATAAAATATTTGCGAATTGATATCCTGAATTTATTTAGGTGATCGTTACAAGCTTTATATGTTTACTTACGTGTGAAATGATATTTCATCGTATTTTCGCTCACTGCGCTTCTTGCAGCCCAAAATGCTACAACCAACCATTGTAAAATATCTTTTACAATTATTTCTCAGAGGAAACACGCATTTATCACATTAAATCACCAAAAAAAGGCAATAAATATAATTCAGACCCGTTTTGTTTGTCACTGATTATTACAGATTTTGACACTTGAGGTACCAAAAACAGGTCACGCCGATAAGGACAACAAAATCTATTTATGTCCTTTTCGTACTTGTGCTGAGCCATATCAAGTTGTCTCTTTCACTAAAAGATATTGCCGATCTGGTTGTGTATATCTGTGGTTCCCATTATTCAAAACAATAGTGAATTCAAACGACAATTTTAATCTACATTCATCTATTAAAGTCTTGGCTTACAAAAGCGGCTTTTTCGAACCCTAGGGCGGTGATAAATCACTTTAGCTACTTTAAAACTAATTGGACCTTCTATGAAATATCGATTGTGTATTTTCTAATAATCTAATGCTTAGACGACCCCCGCTGTTGGAAAGGGTTTGAAGAAATTACTAACATTAAATAACGTTTTAGAACCAATTCTAAAGTCGTGGTTAGAAATTCCACTCAAGATAAATTATAAATAATTTGGATTAACATAATTATCAAAGAATAAATAGATAAGGTTTAGTAATAGTAAAGGTTTAGGAGTTCACCACTCTTATAGCTAGGTACAATATCAACACGATATTGTTTATCCTGGTTTATTATAAAAGGATATGCTAAGCCGAATGGGGCTCATAATGAACCATATTTAATAAGGGGCAAATATTAACATCTTAAAAAAACAACAACAGCTGTTCCAAAGGTCATTCACATTCGACGAAATGTACAGAGACGGAACAGCTGATTTTAATTTTGCAATATGTGTGTTCTATAGTAAAAGTTGTTCATAATAATGACTACTTATACAATGAACCTCTTTCGGGTTGGCATACAGTTTCAGAATAACCCTATAAACAAGATCAAGTAGATTTAATTCCTATCTGTGAGAATTGTGAACTTATAGCTATGGCTTTATTCCTAAATCACGTAGTAAATGCAAAACTAATAAAAACTATGAAAATTTATCTTGAGGAAATTGGAGAGCTGACACGTCTGGAAGATTGATAATGCGTTTTAATCACTACAAGTGCCTCTATCAAGTCAAGCTATACATTACACTGTTAATATTATACAACATGGTAATAATCTTCGTTTCCATCGCCATAATTTTAATGTTATCTTTGACACTTGATTATAAGAGCCGTTTTAATTTCATGAAGCTGTCGCTTGACGTTTAGTTATGTTCTGTGATGAATCATATGGCACTTATTGCATGAACATCAATCATAGATAGTGTATTCATCGGTAACAATGTATAACAAAGGCATGCTTGACAAATCGTCGAGTAGTTTGTAGTAGTTAACCACACAGGCTACTTAACGATCGATGTGTCAACACATACGCGGCTTATCTCAATTTGAAAATTGGATTAAAGCCACATTTAATCACATATTGTGTTCGTTTCTCTTTTGCTCCTTTTTAACAACGGACTAAGCATGCGTTTGATCGCAATCTCACCCGATGGGAAGCGGTGATGTGGTCGAAGATGTAGCACGCTTGCCTAAGAAATACCTATTCACATTTTTCTTGAACAACCCCGGACTGTTGACTGCTATTTATATATTTTTATGCTACTTAGTGACGAGTCACGTCACGAGTCTGTCAATCACCTGATAGTAAGCTCACGGCGTGGTATGAGAGCTACGCTTACCCGCAATGACGATAATATAACCATTTACAAAACAGTTCAGAGTCACCCAGAATAAGGAATTTCAACAGTTATAAACCCTGTGCGACAATGTACTTACTCCGCTCTTCATCTTGAGATCTTTTTATTCCTAATAATTTTACTGGAAATTCGAAATACAGTAATGTTTGCACACTACTGCTTGGCGTTTGAATAACTGGCAAAACAATGATACCTACTTCCCCAAGCAGACTCTACGAAAGGACCCTATCACTACCAAGTTTAAATTAACATGGAAGTGAAACAAATGTCACACTGTGAACAAAACGCATACAATTTGTTCATAGTGTGGATATTTTGTACTTACTATATAAGTCTAACACGAGGATTGTTTATAGCGACGAAATGTAACCAGTCTTTGTTTCCCAATAACTGACCAGAGAACGTAGAGATCGATCACTGTGATTTAGGATCGTAAGCTCTCTGGAGGCATATTGGGTATGCAGGGGTGGTTTAGTGACAGCTTTCATTTGCAGAATTTAAGAGCTCGCTTTCCAGCCATCTCTGTATCTTTTGCACATTTCCAATGTAAAATCACTGAGTGGTAAGTTAAAAAACCTTCAAAAATAAAAAACAGACTATTTAAAGCAGTCTTCACGTTCTTTTTAAATTATTACGTAAAATATTTAATATCGTCAAAAATATTTAAAAAATGCTAGCGTTACAGACGTTACGGTGTTACCCGCTACGTCTACAGCTGTCTCTAAAATTAGTTATAAACTTCACTTAAGTTTATATATGTTTGTAATTTTTATTTCAAGTGTACCAATGGTGTATTTATCTATGTTTAATCATATACTTGTTACTGAATCTATAACTTGTTAGGTACCTACCCAACTGTCAATTGTTATATAGCTACAGTCTTACTTACGTCACTTAACCTAAACAATGCTTAAAATTGCTCTATCAATATCTCACTGCTTGTCACGTGCGAAAACAAGATGCAATTTTAAATTAACTTATAGTTTCTAGGTAAATAAAGCTGTTAGTGAGTAAGTAGGAATAATAATATGTAATAATTGAAATGATACCTAAATTTTTTATTTCATTAGGTAAGTTGGGGTTTTACGGCCCCGCTTCCATTTACGTCAGAACAGGGATAAAAAATGAATTTCCTTAACGTGACTTTTCAAGTAGTCATCTAATAGAGTTACCCAATTATAAGCAAGGACGTACATCATGTTGGTGTTCATTAATAAAATAAAAATAAAAATAAATAAATATGAAACGACATTCTTAGTCTAAGGGAATCCCAACTGCATAAAACCTTAAGTTACATGTAAAAATATCCGTCCATTACAATAAATAGCATGACTCGTTTTGTTGGAACGCAGTAAGTACCTACCTACGTTAAATTCTAGATTTATTGCTACTTTTAAAACGTTTATGACGTAAGGATAAAATGTTATTTAATGGTAATTTTATAACTTTTGCAATGACAAAACAAGTATATTATAATGTACAGAAAACAAATTAAAACCTAACTACAAAAAAAAACGAATCTATTAAACCGAAAGAACAAACAGAACCGTGGGAATTGTTCCCGAAATGCTAGCCCCATTGGCAAGTTGTATGGCAACGCTTAAGTACCGTATGAGCAAAATAGAGGCGCACATATTTTTTTTAATTTAATTGTTATTCTTTATGTTTTCAATGTACTTGTATTAATATCGATTACGTATTTGCACAAGAATTTTCATTAAAATGTATGCATTAACGAAATTGGCGAATATTATACTACATTCCACGCAATTCAAGGCCGGATGGTAAATTAATGTTATAGGTACCAACCGTTTGCAATATTCCGAAATATCTTTTGCAGCCATCTGTGTAATTAAGCTTACTTTCTGTCGATGGTGATTAATATTGTTCCATTGTTTCGTACTTTATTAAACGAAAATCATACAGATAAGTAATTTACATTTAATCAAGGGCTACACGTATTTAATGGTCGACTCTTCATTAACATTAACAATTATTGAAATTGAATCAGTGAAGGCATACTAAATATTATGAATTTGCATAATAAATTTATAAATTCCTATCCTTGACTCTTACGTGTATAAAAATAGAGAGGTTTTTTATTTGATGCGATCAATTGCATCGTTAGGATGGAACGTATCGGTCGCCCACGCGTGCAGTCACAAGAACTTAATTAGTCGGCTTCAACAAGTCGTCCAGCTTATTTATTGTCGAATACAATCCAACTGATTGTGAGGAATACCTCCTAAGACGACGTCCTAAAGAAGACGAATGCACCCAACGTTTAAAGAAAATAATTACTGCGCGGCGATAGATCACGTCACATAAGAACGACTGGGAACTGTTAATTTATTTTTGTGGCGATAATTTTATTTTTACTTAAGAAATAATTAAATGTTTTATGTTAATCCGTAAGTTAGTTGCAGGCTGTGTGTAGCTGAATCTTATAAATGATATCTAATGAATGTGATTAAAAGCTTTTCTGAAGAGATATATTTAAGTGGCTACTTACATCTTATTACTTCCTTTTTTACTATTTAATATTTTTTCTTACAATTTAGTCACTGAAATTTTGTGCAAATAAGAACTGACATTAATTTCAGTTTTTATGTTCGGTTTTCCTCTAGTTACAATACTACCTAATGTGCTTAATTTTGGTTTTATGTCAAAAATACATGTTCGTTCTCACCACAAAAAATGTAGGTAATAAAGGTTTCACAATATTTTTTTAGCTAGACCGTCTAAAATTGAAACTAAATTATATGTTATATGATTATTTACGGGATATTTACCGTTATTTAGTGAACAACCGTGATAGTTTAAAACAGTGTTTTAAATTATATGTTTTCACGAAAATTGAGGATAACAATGACAAATCGGTTTTCTGGTAACTATTTTTCGAAAAATCTGCTGATCATTTATTTGATTGAGTTGTTTTATTGTTTTGTTTTTTGGAGTAACATGGATAGAGTTCAAAACCTGTCATCTTATTTTGTTGTTTGTACATACTGATAGATGTAAAATT